>CM071597.1:185750146-188250146 GCA_036435485.1 Saposhnikovia divaricata | reverse complement strand
TTTCATTTTGCTCAGAAAACATATTTTATTTAGCTTAAAATTATTTTCTGAGTTAAATAACTGCCAGCTGTGAGTTACAAACTGCTTGAGATATCGAATAAGCCTTTCTTGACTTATCGAATAGTTGTTTTATACTTCTCGAATGACTGACTTGTCGATACAAAACTTATATCTAATCGACAACTCAAGTCACTCACATATATACAATTCCACAACTGTTCAAATCATTTCATTCGATTTCTCAGGCAGCTAAAGTTCCAAAACCTCTGTAAACCCTAACGTCAAAAGCTAAATTTCTTGTTCAACCTTCATTCTCTTCTCATCTCTCTGTGTAACAATGGCAAATACCCAACTCACAATTCCTACCCACACTAATTTCATAGCAATAACCAATGATGTTGAAGCACCAAATGCAAACTTTAAGTGCTTCGTTCGATGGATGGCTGAATCATACATCAAGGATGCACTCTCAGCCAACCCAACTCTGTATCTAGACTTACTAGAACAGTTTTGGAGAACTGCTACTGTGGAGGTCGTGGCCCTAGAGAATGCAATAACTTCATACGTAATCTATTGCAAGATTCAGGACAAGGAAATCACCATCACTACTGAAGACATGAATCAAGCACTGGGGTTACAACAAGGAGTGTATGACAGTCAAGCTACTGATCAGGAATTGGAAGACTTCTTTGATTTTATCAACTACTCAGATAGAATCAAGCTTGGAAATTTGAATAGGAAGTACTTGAGGAAAGAATGGAGCTATGTCTTTGCCACTCTTCTTCACAGCAAGGAAGTTCAGCTTTGATCAAATCAGTACACCTGTTCAACAAATAGGATATGCTCTAGCATATGGGAGAAAGATTGATGTTGGTTTGATCATAATGCAAGAATTGTATGGGAGACTTGGTAAGAACTCAGCCAAGAGAGGTAATGAAATTTTCTTCCCTCGCTTTATTCAATCTGTACTTAATTTCATAGATGCCAAATTGATTGAATTGCCTGGGTTAGACAAAAATAGAATAGGCTATCCAAAATCCATGACCAAACTCATTTTTGGTAGCTTGGAGACTAGGAATGATGTGGATATAAGACTCAAAATAACTCCCCTTATGGAGAGTTTATTTAGGACTTACCCCCACTACATGCCAATATGTGCCTCAAAATCTGAGTTAGCTAGGTCCAAGCAAGTAGAGCAAAATGCTAACCCAGGGCCTGCTAACCAACCCTCTCAGCCAAACACTTTACCAAACACAGAGCCAACTGCATCATCCTCTCAAAAGGGCGATGTTAGTAAAAAGAAGAGAAAATAGGTTGCTTCTGAACCTCTAAAAATCTTAACTGAAGCAGCCTTGGCTGTAGAATTAGGCATAGAAAGTGAGGAACCTGAGTCACCCTTACTAAGGCCAAAGAAGAAGAAGTCTAAAACCACCTCTTCAGTCACCCAAATGACTGAAGTTGTAAAATCAGGGGAAAACAGCTCACTAGATGTATCCTCTCAACATGGCGCATCTATAGAATCAAGCATCATCCCCAATGAACCTATTTGTAAAGAGTCAGCACATGGGAGTGATTAAACTGGCACAACATTGAGTGGAGAGCACATCACAATTGAAACTCCCTCTATCTCTCAGGGGGAGTTGCCAAAATCTAATCTACAACACACTTCTCTTCCAGAATCTACCACTAATATTTCTTTGGAGCCTGCAACTCAAGCAATTGAGGAGCAAGGCATTGATCATCAAGAATTCTCATCTCTTGATGAGCCAATGGATTCAAGTGACTTGGTGCATGACACCTTGCTCACCACCCAGGTACCACATTTAGATGGTCAGGGAATGCATGCCGGGGCATCTCCTAATGACACCCTCACAAACACAGAGGATTCACTAGTTTTAACTAGAGACTCTGTGCCTGTGTCAACTACTGTTGTAACTCATCCCACTCCTGTGGAGATAATGGTAGTAGAGTCTTTCCATCCGGTTACAGAAGTTGCATCTGTAACTGAGGACTCTAGCTTGCCTAGCTCTAGCTCTGACTTTCTGTCACAATGGCTGAAGCCTGTGCAACATGACAGTGCTTCAGGATCAGGATCTGTTCCACCACAATTGACGGTTGAAGCACTTCAAAGCTTAGTTATGGATCAGATTCCTGAGTTTGTAAAGATAACCCAGAACTTGGTCACCTCCAATGTGCCAAATCCGGATTATGAAGCAATATTGCTCTGCCATAGAGATGATGTGGAGATGCAGAAAACAAAGATACTTGATGAGGCTGAGAGAGATGGCAATGTAGATGCCTGGATGCAAGGAACTTATGATATCACTCTCAATGAAGCCTTACAGTATCTGAGGGAGGAGTACATCACTACACTAGGCTCCAATGCTAAATCCTTAACTCCTGGTGAAGTGTATGAAGCCATCAATGATTCATACAAGGGATTCCTCAAGGCTGCACACTACCTGGGTAAAGGTGTCAAATCAGAAATCAACAAGGTAAGTGATGCAACAGACAAGTCTGTGGGAGAGATAAAGAGGAATTTTAATTCCAAATTCCCTCAATTGGAGACTGTAGTCAAGGATATTCTATCCTGTAAATCTACCTGCACCAAGATGGACAATGGTTTAGTCATTCTCAAAGATGCTGTCACAGGACTGGGGCACAAATTCCAAAATCTCACTGATCAGACAATTGAGGCCAATGCCATGCTTAGGACACTCTTTGCAAATCAATATGGAGACAAGCTGGTCACTGAGGTCCCTGTGCATGAGATGTCTAGGTTTGAAGTGCTGAGACTTAAAGAACAATCCCTGTCTGGCTTCAAATCTTCTGCATTGTTCAGCAAGGTAGATGCACTTGAAAAGGAGGTAGCTACTCTCACTAAGTCTAATGATCATCTTACAGACAAGGCACAAACTCTGACTGAGCAGTTGAACACTCAAGCCACCACCACAGCTGATGTTCTTCTGCATCAACAATCAATGTTGTCTGCAATGATGAAGCACATGGGTCTCCCTCTACCTGAAGAATCTTCAACCCCAAAGGTTAATCCTACAGCCTCTGTGCCTGATAACAAGCCTAAGGGGGAGAAGAGGACATCAAGGAACTCAAATACAAAGGGGGAGAAACCACCAGTAAAGGGCATCAAAATCATTGAAGGTGGTCATGAAAGAACTTCAAAATCTTTAACTCATGTGCCTGGCAAAGGAAAAGACAAAGTTGATGAGCCTCCTACTTCTCTGCCAGTTGTCACTCTACCAACTGTGCACATCACTACTTCCAATGGTCAAAAGTAATCTATCACAACCACAGTGGTTGCAGGGAGTATGCCATCTGACAAACCTCCACTCTCCATATCTAAGAATTCCAAGCCTGTAGAAGTGAAGGTGGTCACTGAGGCCAAGCTACAAGAAATTGCAAACTCAAATGTCTATCATGATGATGCATTCTTGGAGTTTCTGAAAGTCTCAAGAGAACAGGCTGGTGACACTCAATTGTATCTAAAGAGCTTGAAGGATCAGATCGATTACTTCACTGTGATACCTAGAAAAATTGATAGCTCATGGCTCAAGGAAGTAATGATGGTAGCAAAATCCAGAATCTGACATCTAACCTACAAAACTCTACATGCCTTAAAACATTCAGAGATAGATGCGTTGATTGAGCTCATAGAGAAGAGGAATGTAAATGAAAACAATAAAAGTCTGTATGATGACTTGAGGAATGGCCAACCTTCAAGGCTACCAGAAGTGATTAAGAAGACATGGACAATCATCTATCAGTCTGGCACCAGAGTTGAAGAGATTAAACAATTGGTCATTCCCAATGATCTCACTTCTCAAAATCACAGACTCATTATTGCCATCATTGATCTACTGCAAAAGAAGAAGGGGACAAGTACTACTGAAGAGATAGAGGCACTACACATTCTCAGATCATACATTGCAACTGGTGTAATTCCAGAAATGGCCAAGCCAAGGAGGAATAAGGATGATGAAGATGAAGACAAGAGTGATGGGAGGAGAAGTCATCACAGGAGTGATAAGGGGGATGAGGATAAGAAGAAGAAGAAGAAGAAGAAGAAGAAGAAGAAAGACATCAAGGATAAGAAGGATGATGACCAAGGCAAAGTCTATGAGAGGAAGAATGGAAAACATCAAGCCTTAGGCATTGCTAGCAGTAATCTCACCACAACACAAGACTCTAAGTCTAGGGTGAATGCTGTCAGTAATGACCTACCAAAATCTAATCCCTTTGCTTCTGCAACTGTTTTACCACCTCAAGAAGAGAAGAAGATTTAAGTCAAGAAACCATCTGTATATTTCAAAAAGCAAACTGCTAATGGAATACTACAATGGTCTACAAACAAAGGTCACATGCTACTGCCAGGCAACCATGTAAAAAGGATCAAATTCAAACAAGCTGCAAGGAAACCAAAGCTATCCAAATCAAGGACTCTGATAATCTATCCAGGCTCAAAACTCCAACCACTAGATGAAGATTTTGATGAAGACCAACTGCAATTCTTACAAGCTCAAAGAATCTACCATGTTGCTATTGTTGATAACTGCCTTGAGATCAAATATACTGATGGAAGGGAGGAGAAATTCAAACAAGGAGGATGTCAACACTGGGGCAAGCTACATGACATAGAAAGAATCATTGCATTGTTGAGCTCAGAAGATAAAGTGGAAAGAGTATGGAAGCTGGAGCTAATTGATTTTGTGAAGATGAAGAGAGATCATGAGGAGAGAATCAGAAAAGAGTGTCTTGAGAAATGGCTAGCAAGGGAGAAAGAAATTGAGAGACTGGAGATTGAAGCAGAAAAGCTAAGGGCAAAGAGATTGTGTAGAGTTCAGTTTAACCCCTATGTGGTGAAGTATAGGAGGAGAAATGGGGATCAGGTCCACATCAGAATGAATCTACTCAACCACTATCCTGCAAACATTTTGAAACCAGTACTTGAAGATTTCAAAGACTCAATTTTTCTTGAAGAATTGGATGCTATGGCAGAAATAATAAAAGCTATGGATGAGAATACAAGGAAGGAGAAAGAAAGAAGACAGAAAGCATATGATGATTTGCAAGCCAAAGCTATGGAAAGGGAAACAAATGACAATGGCTAGTACTTCATCATAGGCTGTAAGATTACTCACCCTGTAGTTCTATCCACATTGCTAATCAAAATTCATACATGTACTGTCAAGTTTTATCTTTATGTATGTTAGGCTTGTTATCAGACATGAAATTGTGACTAAGGGTCTTACTCACAATTTGGGGGAGATTGTTAGTCACAGAGGCATGCCTGAATACATCTAATAACAAGCCTAAGTATGTGTAATGTTGTGAATTACACATATGACCTCTTAACTGAGGGAACCTCTAGTTGTAGAGTTTCTATTTGTTCTGTACTTGTAATAGGCATCAAATCCTAGTTGTGTAACTGTACTTATAAAGTCAAGAATAATGCTTGAAACAAGTTCCAAGGTTCATGCCTCAAGCAAGGAGATAAAGACTGCTGAATAATCACAGTTGGGATTTGAAGAAATGAAGAATTTGCCTAAGTACCAATTTGAGAAGTACATTTGTCTATTCGAGAAGTCTAGCATTCGAGAAGTCAGAGATTCGATATCTCAGAAGACACTATTCGATATCTCTGAATACACTGTTCGATATCTCATTCGATATCTCAGAGATTCGATATGTCTATTACTCTATTCGAGAACTCATGGAGTAAACAAGTCAAAGCATCATTCGAGTTCTCTAAGAGTCAACAAGTCAATGCTCTATTCGATATCTCAAGGACTAAAGAAGCTATTCGACATCTCAGGGATTCGATATGTCAAAATGCTCTATTCTATATCTCAAGGAGTCCCAGAGAAAAGAGCTATTCGAGAAGTGATTCGATATGTCAATATAACACTATTCGAGAACTCAGAGTTATCGAGTAAGTCAATTCTAGTTCTCGAATCAATCGCTTAGCCACTTCTCGAATACATTCTTGGAGACAAAATACTGAAGAATTGTACAATTCAGAAACTTGCAACAAGCCAAGACGCTTTATTTGACTATGTACTATAAAGCACATTGGAAAGCCTACAAAGAAGCTTGGAGAGATAAGACAAAGGACAAGGAGCTAAAGAAGTAGATCTGAACAGGCTTTGCAAAGTCAAATCTGTAGCCATTTGGACTCTTACTCAAATGAGATAGACATACTGGAAAGTAGTTTGTTTACTATTTACACAATACAATATCACGCAAGTATACGTGGTCACAAATAATACAGTTAAGTTTGTTCCACTGAGATCTGGTTAAGTTCTTTTCAGCTAATGTGCCTATTCAACAATGTATGATCTTAATTCACTGCTAAGACAATAAATAAATTGAGATTTTAATTAACTAAATTAAGCTAAGATGCAAGATAAGAACTAATTAACTAATGAGAATTAAATCTGAACTACTTATAAGAATAAAAACATGGGATCCTAACTTCATTATCTACTACACTTAGAGTCGATGCCTTTAATCAATACATATGATAGTTTTGATATCTGATCGGATAACACGAAACAAGTAAAAGCTACCTCTCGGTATACTAATACCAAACTACGCATGCATCCACAAAAGAGATAGAAGATGGGTAGACACCAAATATGTTTAGCTTTTTCTTCGATTTTTCTTCGATTTTTCTTCGATTTTTCAGCTTTTTCTTCTCGTTCCTTTTGCATGAGCTTCCGTCTTTAATCCTTAATGACTTGTATACTTCTTGGTAGTTGACATTAGCCTCCATTCTTCATTCCATATCGTAAATCAACTCCAAATAACGACGGAAACTACACCTTTAATCGATATTCCTTCAACCCTGCACAATTAAACAAAACACATCAAAACTACCACAAACTTGAGGCCAAAGCAATCAATTTAAGCCGATTTAGAATGTTCCAAGTAGATATAAAATCCACTTATCATTTACCTACCTTATTTGTAGTAAGTAGGTGTATCCATGTCTATAATGATACAGCCTCACTTCCTTAGCAGATAAGTTTTTTTTTAAGAGATAAGATCTTCATATACATCACAAGAAATATCTCACTAAGAAAAACGAAGCTGAGAATACTACCATTTGTATTCACAGATTGTAGCAAAATCTTTATCTAGTAAAATATTAGATTAAAGTGATATTGTGTTGTGTTTGTCTTTGTTATCCGCACTTACATATCTCACACACTCAACACATATCTTGCTGCAAATATTCAAGAACGTAGAAAAGTTCAAGAATCCATTCACCCCCCTCTGTATTCTTTTACTGTGTTCAATACTCAACACACACTTCTTTCCATCTTCTGAATATCAGATCCTATAGAATAGCACTTTCAAATTCTGCAGCTTTAGTCAGGGTCTGTCATAGTCCCTGGGAACTCGTAGTCCGTGACTCTAGTCTCTGATCAAGTACTGTTCACAGTTCTGTAAATCTTGGATAACTGATTCATCCTTAATCAAATGCTAAACCCTTTGTAAGATCAGGGTATTACAAGAAGTGTAATGTAATTCTATTCTACACATCACAACTCATGAATTATTTCTAACAACAATTTTTGTTGAGATTCTTTGATTTAATTCGAGTGCAGTGTGCAACCCGCAATTCTAATGGATTATTCACTTTAAAATCGATAAAAAGGTATTTTTAGTGTCTTAACTTGGCATATTTTAACAATTTGGTGTTTGTGCTCTTAAAACTTTCGATTTGGTGGCTGAAATCGGTAAATATTTTTAATTTGGCGTCTGAAACCGGTAAATACTTTCAACTAAGTATCGATCCCTTTTTTTTTTACCGATAACATGATATTATGCTACTGATATGGCCATGCCATGCAAACCTTTTTAAAAAATGTTGTATATAATGTCTTAACTCAATAATTTTCAATACTTAGTATTTTAAGCATAAAAATATACATGTCCTAATATATTAATATAGGTAGCACACACGAAAATATACGATAGTTAATGTCCAACATAAATTTTTTACTTCGAGCACACGGTACGACATGAATTAATTTCTTTTCTTTAATTTAATAGTCATATTTGTATATAATGTATATTATATTTACAAGATTTTATAAAATGGAATGTACACATATATTTTCTAATTAGAACATATTTACAGAATTATATATAGCTTTTTTGATCAAAATTCATCTGTAGAATAACATTCGTAATTAAAATACACCTCTATAAAAAAAAACGTGAACATTCAATTAGGCTAGGGAGCCTAATCTTGAATTATTTATATATATTTTACGTAATATTTCATATAAATATAGTAATGTATTAAAATATAAGATATATAATGTCATGTATGGATATTAAATTATTAAATTATGAAAAGTTAGGACACTAGATTGTTAAAATGCGACAAGTTAGAACACCGAATATAACATTTGAAAGGATAATACGGGGTTATCGGTCAAAAAATCGGGATTGACACTCATTTGAATAATTTTACCCGTTTCAAACACCAACTTATAAGTTTTAAAAGTACAGACACCATATTGTCAAAATGTGTCGAGTTCAGACACCAAATATGTCTTTTTACCCTTTAAAATCATCCGTTATCCTAACACTTGTTAAGCCACGCATTTCCGTAATTTTACTAGTCATTACCCGTGTAAAGCATGGACATGCATTTGAACACAAGTTAATATTAATATCATTAAATAAGTAAATAAGTAAACATTATTTTATTATGTAGTTATAGGGATCAATTTAGGATGAATTTAAAGAAATAAAAATAATAAATCTTGTATAATTGTATAGTTGTAAGTAATCGAATCCAATGTAAAGTTAAAGAAATTAAAGTAAGTAAATCTTATATAATTATGTATTTGCATGGAATCGAACCCGAGAAATAGGGATCAAATTCGTGGTGAAACTATAAAAATTAAAGTAAATAAATCTTTTACAATTATGTAGTTGCAAGAAATCGAGCCCGGGATGAAGTTAAATAAATTAAAATAAATAAATTTTGTATAATTATATGTAATTGCAAGGAATCAAGCCTAACACTGTGCTCTCGAGTTAGAATTTAGATAGAAAAGAATAGAACATAAGAGAAAATCTTAAAATTTTCTTTCAGAAATGTGCTCCCGAGTTTTTTGGGAAAAGAAGAGAAGAGAAAATTTTCAAAAACTTCTCTCCAAAAGTTTCTTCCCAAAAATAGGATGATTGGGAGAGAAACTCTTACATACATTTCCAAAAATTTCCCTCAAACTCATTTTTTTCAAAATTTTCTCTCATGATTTACAAAAAAACTAAGGAGCATGTTAAAGAATTTTTTTTTACTTCTCTTCTTTCCCATTCTCTTCTCTTCCATTCTCTTCTTTAACAAAAAACTTGGGAGCACAGACTAGATTTAGTGATAACCAAATTTGGTACCTTGGTACTTTGTAGTTACAAATTTGAAACTCATGTGATCCACAAACTTTTTTTAATATGATTTTTTTATTTGAATTGACTTTTTAAAGACATGTATTGTTGTGCTATAATAAATGACAAATTAGAATCGCAAGCGCACAATTCGTTTCGTTGTAAAATTTAATGATTCGTTCCACAGGGACTATTTTTCTTCGCCAACCTTAATTCCTAATTTAATCGAGTTAGAATAAAGAAATTGGATTTTTGAGAATTTTTAGAGCTTTCTAACTAATTAATATTTAAAAACTAATTGATATTTAATTCTTAACTAATTAGAACAAATGTTTTAAGAGAAAAGATTTTTAAAACTATTCTAATTTTAAACTAATTAATTAAAAGGGAGAAAAACAAAACTAAATTAACCTAAAAACTAAATTAAACTAATTTAAATTAAACGTTTAAGTCGAACTTTCTATAACCAAATTACAAAATTACAATCTCTGTAACAAACGATCCAACAACAAAATCACAGCTATTGACTCGGCTACAAAACCATTACAAACAGCAACTGCACTAACTCAGTAAACTAAGTCAGCACAACTCGCGATAATTAGCAGCATAATTACACAGAATTCGGTAACGAGCAAGTAAATAGTAACCAACTTCTGCAATCATCATTCGAAAATCAACATAAACCAATACAGTAATCGAACACATCGAATCAACTCGAAACCCAATTCAGCCGCAATGAAACAAGGGACACGGGAACTTGACTCGGTACAAAACGCAGCACAGCACTTGACATTTGCAAACTCAGATTATTCAGTAAACACAATCGACTCAACCAATTAATACGGAACAGATTCGGTAGTAATACAGCCAGAGATGCAGAAATTGCGACTTAATCACTTGATATCACCATAAAACAGCAAAAACAATCAGAGAAAAAGAGCACACCCCAGGAACTAGTACAGAACAGCGAAACAAGAACAGATAATGTGAACTTAGCATTTTAACTCAATTAAACAGCGTCAACGACTCAAGTACACAGGCAGCGATTTGGAACTCTTCAACACAAACTCATAACCGGAAATTAAAACAAAGATGTGACTCCTATTGACTCAGACTGAACTCGGGAAATTCGAATCAAATCAACATACTCGCGGAAAAGAACACCACTAACAGAAATTACACGAACCAAAATTACAAAACTCAAGCTATTCAGCAAATCAGCTTACGAACCAAATTACACGATTCAATAACGGAAATGATTTCGAACGTAGTGAACACAACTCAGACTACTCGGTAGAGAACTCAGTTTTGGTGAATTAAAAGTTTACCAGAAATTTAACTAAACGTAGGGAAAATGGAGTGTGTGTGTGTGTTCGGTAAAGAAATGAGGAAGAAGACAGAAGGGGGGGGTGTGAGTTAAGAAGAAACTGTTGGAGTCGTTGGTAACAACAAAGGAACAGGGGATATGAAGTTATACACTCGAATTAACACAAAAACAAAACAGAAGTTAAATGCTAAAATTTTATAAAACTAATATTTTTGTTTTTGTTTTAAATTAAATACGAGAATACAGAAAATTATCTACGAAATTAAAGTTTACACTAAAACAAGAATTTGGAAAATTAAATGGCCCACAATAAAATTGAGATTTTTAAAGGGGCAAAATTACGAATTAAAACTACGAACAAGAAAATAAAGTTTCGTTATTTTCAACCCCCAAGTGGTTAGCAACGGGATTTACGAAAACAACGAAACAAGGCAACAATAACGAAAGAGCAAGACAAGAAGTAAAGAAAATAAAAATTGCATTAATTATAATAGAGTGTTTACAAGATTTGAAACTAAAGAAAATACAAGAAATTAAAACTACCCTCAAATCTAAGTTACTAAATACAAGGGGGGTGAGGGGGTATTTATAGGATAGGAATTAGGGTTAAGGGGGGTGTTGGGTAAATCCCCACCATACATTTGGGTTGTGTGGTGGTGAAATCCTAGCCATCTATTTGATTCCTTCCCCCTTAAGCTTTGAAGAGTTGATCTTGGCCATACACTTAGCTAATGTGTTGGGATGATCTCCACCTTCCACTTGTCTTGAAATATTCCTTTTTGCTCCAAGCTCCTAATTCTTTTCCTTCTTTCATTTTTGGTCCTTTTTCTTCCTCCTTTTCCCTTCCTTGCACTTTATTTATTTATTTTGTCATTTCTTTATTTATTTACGATTTACCTGAAATGTAACAAAATAAATTATTAAAACATGAGTTCAAGCAATAAATAGGTAAATAAAATATGCAAAAATATGCACTTATCAAATGCCCCCATACCTATCTTTTGCTCGTCCTCGAGTAAAAACAAAAAGAAAATCTAGATAAAAAGTCCTATACTCCTTTTCGTAGGTGTGACGGTTGCATTTGGCATATGCAACAAGCCCTTTAAACCCCTAGGCAGCCCTAGTGGACGAGTGAGGTCTCGTGAGGGCCTATAGTGAATGTACCCACAAAATCCATCTAGCTTATATAAAAGATCACATGGCAATGCACACCACACATACATGTCCTCTCATGATACATCAACTTAAGAATCAAAATGAAGTTGCAAAGTCTTGGTGTGGAAAGTGCAAGGATTCACATAGTCTACTCAAAGAACCATGCAAGAGTGATTATAAGTTCATGTCAAGTGCAAAAATTATTGGTAACCATGCTAAGTTTACAAGGGCACACCTTAGAGTCAAAACTTGAGATCTCATATGCAAAAGAAGCAATACCTCACATTTCACTCACAAAAGAATATTCACTCAAGAACAAGGGTAAGTGTATCACTCAATTCCAACAAAATCAAATGCATGCTTGACACTTGGTATCATTCCAACTTGAATCACAACATACATTAATAATGACAATCAAAAGGTCTTTATTAGGGTTGTAATGGGGCTAGGGACAAGGTATGTCAAGAAAGGCCAAAATAAGGTGAAGTGTCAAAAGCTAGTAGTAACCTTGAATATCATGCACAACACCAAACTTCCTCCCCACACAATTTATTTTCATTTTCAAAAAGCCTTGAATAGTCGAATGAAGGAGGATTACAAAAACATAAGTATGCTCTCATATGTAAAATTTTTTTTCATTTTTTTTTTCTTTCTTTTTTTTTTCTTTTTTTCTTTTTTTTTTCTTTTCTTTTTTTTTTTCTTTTTTTTTTTTTCTCTTTTTTTTTTTTTTTTATATATATAAAGGAAAATGATAAATGCAACAATAATCCTCCTTTAGATTTAATTTTGAAAATCGACTATCAAGGTAACAACGAATATTTTCCACAAAAGTTATGAACAAAAGTAAACCCTATTTCACACACCTTATTGCTCCCTTAAGTTCCTACTAGCCTTTGACAAAATGGGATCAAGAATACGTAAGGCTAAACAAGAAAAAGGTCTTAGGCGAGTAATGTGGTGTGTCACCGAAAGAAAATGATTAGGCTCAAAGGGGTAACTATTTGATCATATAAGCATGGTGTGGATAATTTGGGAAATATGGGTTATTCCTAAGTGCCTTTATCATTTTATCATCAATTAATGTCATGTATTTCAAGAAGGAACTCAAACAAGTGCTAGCGATGCAAATGACAAGTGGACACTCAAGCAAACGAATATAAATGCAAAAGATGTGCATATAGGCTCAAAACTCACTTGGTGTGGTAAAACATAATCAATCTCAAGAAATGGTATCCTCAATGCACCTACTTGTACTCAAAGCATGAAGACCAAATCATCTTACACCTAATCATGTCCTTCTAATTTCATGCACAATTCAAATAAGTCTACTAGCTTCACCTTGCTAGTGTAAGTGTGTGAACAAGAACTTTAGCAAATCACTTCTCAAACAAAAGCTAATGGATCATGAGATTATCATAGCATGCAAGGGTGCATCAAGCAACTAGCAATCAATTAACAAGACTAGAATACAAAAAAGAACTCTTTTTGATTTTTTTGATTTTTTGATTTTTTTTTGGATTTTTTGATTTTTATATTTACACTAAAAACCCTCCCCCATACCTAAATCATGCATTGTCCTCAATGTATGCAAATGCAAGAGAAATGAGTAAATGAGAATGAGGAGATAATACCTGACAAGAGATAAAGGAGAGGATTTACCTACTGAAAGAAACTTACATGAATCACGGGTCGATGAGGTGGGTGACCTCATCCTCGGGATCAAATGGCAGCTCTAAAAATGGTTTGAGTCTTTGTCCATTAACTTTAAATACATCACCATTTTTAGGATTTTCAATTTCAACAGCACCGTGAGGAAAAACGGTTCTAACAATGTAAGGACCTTCCCACCTAGATCTCAATTTCCCGGGGAATAAATGAAGCCTAGAATTGTACAAAAGAACTTTTTGACCCGGAGAAAAAGATTTTCTCAAAATGGATTTATCATGAAAAAGTTTTGTTCTTTCTTTATAGATTTTAGCATTTTCATAGGCCTCATTTCTTAATTCCTCTAGTTCTGACAATTGCAACTTCCTATGACTACCGGCGGTTGGTAAGTCAAAGTTCAAATCTCTTATGGCCCACAAGGCCCTATGCTCTAGTTCAACGGGCAAGTGACAGGCTTTGCCAAACACAATTCTGTAAGGGGACATGCCCAAAACAGTCTTAAAAGCGGTTCGATAGGCCCATAAGGCATCAATCAGTTTGATGGACCAATCCTTCCTATTCGAGTTGACAGTCTTTTCTAAGATTTGTTTGATTTGCCTATTCGAGACTTCAACTTGACCACTAGTTTGAGGATGATAAGGGGTAGCCAACCTATGAGTAATTGAGTACTTTTTCAAAAGGGACTCAAATTGACGATTCTTAAAGTGCGTACCTTGGTCACTAATGATAGCCCTAGGTGTGCCAAATCGAGAAAAGATATTCTCTTTTAAGAATTTAAGAACGACCTTGTTATCATTGGACTTAGTCGGTATGGCTTCTACCCACTTAGACACATAGTCAACCGCTAAGAGAATATAGAGGTTGCCGAAAGAGCTAGGAAAGGGACCCATAAAGTCTATGCCCCACACATCAAAAATCTCAATGATTAAGATGGGACTCATTGGCATCATGTTTCTCCTAGTGATCTTTCCTAAGCGTTGACACCTACTACAAGCGGCACAGAATTCTGCAGCATCCTTGAACAAACTAGGCCAATAAAAACCGCTTTGGAGGATTTTAGCTGCTGTTTTCTTAGCACTAAAATGACCTCCACAAGCTTGATCATGACAAAAGGAAAGGATACTTCGAAACTCATGGTTTGGGACGCACCTCCGAATGATTTGATCGGGACAATATTTAAAAAGATACGGGTCGTCCCAAAAGAAGTGTTTGACTTGAGAGAAAAATTTCGATTTATCTTGTGTGGACCAATGAGAGGGAATGTCGCCGGTATCAAGGTAATTGACAATGTCGGCGAACCAAGGAGGAGTAGAGATAGAAAAGAGATGTTCGTCGGGAAAAGATTCATTTAAAGGCAAGTCAGTGGTGGACTCCACTACTAAGCGAGAAAGGTGATCGGCAACGACATTTTCGGACCCCTTCTTATCCCTAATTTCTAGGTCAAACTCTTGGAGCAACAAGATCCACCTAATCAATCGGGCCTTAGAGTCTTTCTTAGAGAAGAGATATCGAAGGGCGGAATGATCGGTGTAAACAATGATTTTCGAACCAATAAGATACGACCTAAACTTCTCGAGGGCAAAAACTACGGCTAGAAGCTCCTTCTCGGTGGTTGAATAATTGAGTTGCGCATCGTTCAAGGTCTTACTAGCGTAGTATATGACATGAGGTATCTTATTGATTCGTTGTCCTAAAACCGCTCCTAATGCGTAATCAGATGCATCACACATTAACTCGAAAGGTTGACTCCAATCGGGGGACTTGATAATCGGGGCCGAGGTCAACTCTTTCTTAAGGTGTTCAAAAGATTGTAAACAATCTTTATTGAACTCGAATTTGACATCTTTTCCAAGAAGGGTGGTCAAGGGTCTAGCCTTTTTGCTAAAATCTTTAATGAAACGTCTATAAAAACCCGCATGTCCTAAAAAGGAACGAATTCCTTTGACCGATGTTGGTGGGGGTAGATTGGCAATGAGGTCAACTTTGGATTTATCTACTTCGATCCCCTTTTCAGAAATTCTATGACCAAGAACGATTCCTTCTTTAACCATGAAATGACATTTTTCCCAATTAAGAACGAGGTTGGTTTCTTTACATCTTTTTAAGACTAACTCAAGATGGTTTAGGCATTGATGAAAAGACGAACCAAAGATGGAGAAGTCATCTATGAAAATCTCTAGGAATTCACCTACCATGTCAGAAAAGATGCTCATCATGCACCTTTGGAAGGTGGCCGGGGCAGTGGTTAGACCGAAAGCTAAGCGACGATAAGCAAAGGTTCCAAAGGGACATGTGAAAGTGGTTTTTTCTTGGTCTTCGGGAGCTATAGGAATTTGAAAATAACCGGAATAACCATCTAGAAAGCAATAGTAGGCATGACCAGCTAACCTCTCTAACATTTGATCTATGAATGGCAAAGGAAAGTGGTCTTTTCTAGTGGCATCGTTGAGTTTCCTATAATCTATGCACACCCTCCAACCGGATTGGACACGAGTAGGAACTTGCTCATTGTTCTCGTTAGTCACCACGGTAATACCCGACTTTTTAGGTACTACCTGAATCGGGCTAACCCAAGAGCTATCAGAAATGGGATAAATGATTCCATTATCGAGACACTTAAGAATTTCCTTCCTAACGACTTCCATCATGGTAGGGTTCAACCGCCTTTGTGGCTCACGAACTGGTTTGGCATCATCAACTAAGTGAATCCGATGTTGGACAATGGCCGGACTAATTCCTTTAATATCCGAGATACTCCAACCTATGGCTTCCTTATGATCTCTAAGCACATTCACAAGCTCATCCTCTTGTGACTTGGTCAAATTAGAGGCAATGATAATGGGAAGAGACTCGTTAGGACCTAAAAAGGCGTACTTAAGAGTGTCGGGAAGAGGTTTGAGTTCTAAATCGGGCGGCTTTGACTCAACGGGTTCACTAGTTTCGAAAAGTGGCAAAGGAAGTGGTTCACATGCTTGGTTATTTGTAGGAATGGTGGAATCTAACATTGCATTGACCTCATTTGTATATTCAGAATCATCCCAATCTTGACCAAAGTGTTTTAAACAAAAATTAAGAGCATCATTAGGGTTGATGAATTCTTGATCAACTATATCATCAATGAAATTGACATCCATAGGTTGATCATAGAGATCATCGGGTTGTTTCCCTATGTGAAAAATATTGAGGTCAATGGTCATGTTTCCAAATGTTAGTTTCATTAATCCATTTCTACAATTAATCAAAGCATTGGAGGTGGCTAGAAATGGCCTTCCTAGAATGATAGGAATCTGATTCTTAGGGTTCTTGACCGGTTCGGTTTCTAGGACGACAAAATCAACGGGAAAGAAAAAGTCACCTACTTTAATTAGCACGTCTTCAATAATCCCCTTAGGAACCTTGACAGAACGATCGGCTAATTGAAGTGTAACATTTGTTCTTTGAAGCTCTCCTAAACCTAGGGCTTGATAGACCGAAAATGGAAGCAAGTTCACACTAGCGCCTAAGTCGAGTAATGCCTTGTCCACGAAGGTATTGCCTATGACACATGAAATTGTAGGACAACCGGGGTCCTTATATTTCACGGGAATCTGGTTCGAAAGAATTGAGCTCACTTGGGATGTCAAGAAGGCTTTCTTAGGGACGTGAGTAGTTCGCTTATGTGTGCACAAATCTTTTAGACATTTCGCATACGAAGGAATTTGTTGAATCGCGTCTAAAAGGGGAATGTTGACTTTGACTTGCTTAAAAACTTCTAAGATTTTGTCCATTTGGGCCGTTTGTTTAGGAGAAATGAGTCGTTGGGGGTAAGGAGGTTTTGGCTTAAAAACTCGTTCATTAGGTTCTTCGGGGACGGGTTTTGTCCCACTCGTTGATCCTTGTTCCTTAGAACTCTCGGGTTCAAGATTAGCGTTTGGTTCAGAATTCGATTCGTCTTCTTCGGGAGACTTGTTACCGACATGATTTTCAACTTGCTTACCGGACCTTAAGGAAATGACCGCGTTCACATTGTGAGGAGGTCTTTGATTGATTGGAAATTTAGGGTTTACCTCGGTTTGACTTGGAAGTTTGTTCTTCTCTCGTTCACAAATGGCGTTAGCTAACTGGCTCACTTGAACCTCTAACTTCGATATGGCTTGAGTACTAGCATTTAAAATTTGCCTATCTTGAGTCATGGTTTGCATGAAGGTCTGTTGAGATTGAGCCAAATTAGTTGTTGATTTTAGGAGCGCATCGAGAGTCTTTTCCAAGGAATTTATTCTCTTATCCGATTCATGAAAGCCGGGTGGGTGGGCGGGTGCTTGATTTTGATAAGGAATGTGATTTTGAGTCGTGTTTGAGAAAGGAACTTGGTTCGGATAGTTCGGCTTTTGAAAAGATGGTGGAGGTTGGAAATTTTGGCCTTGGTTCCAAGAGAAATTAGGGTGGTTCTTCCACCCGGGATTGTAAGTTGGTGCGAACGGGTCATTCCGAGGTCTCGGTTGGAACATTGCGTTCACTTGCTCAAAATCGGGACAAGGTTGAGACTCAAAGTTCGAGGAATTAAAATTTGGGTACATAGACATGGGTGGGGGACTACTATGAGTTTCTAGAGCTTCGAGTCTCCTAGTAAGGGTGGCTAGCTTGGCATCGGTTGCAATATTGTTTCCAATTGAATGTAGACCCCTAGAAGAACTAGATGACTCGTTGGACTTGTGAGGTTCCCTAGTAGACTCCCACAACATTGTCTTCTCGGCTAATTCCTCGAAAAACTCCCACCCTTCGTCTTCATTTTTCTCCATAAATTTTCCTTGGCACATAGACTCCAACAACGCGGTTGTTGGACTATCTAAGGCCTCATAAACAATCTTGCAAAGCCTCCATTTTTCTATTCCGTGATGGGGGCATTGTGATAAGAGATTTTTAAAACGATCAAAATATTTCCAAAAAGACTCATTTTCCTTCTGATGAAATTGATTTATTTCGTTTGTAATCCTTGTAGTCTTATGGTTTGGAAAATATTTTTTAAGAAAAATTATCACAAATCCCTCCCACGTTGAAATAGAATTAACGGGAAGACTATACAACCATTTTTTTGCATTTTCTTTCAAGGCGAAGTTGATAAGTCTAAGCCTAATGGAGTCTTTGGTCAATTGTTGGAGTTTTTGTAGAGCACAAACCTCCTCGAATTCATGAAGGAAAATATATGGATCCTCACCATCACTCCCGGTAAACTTAGGTAACATGCTAATGTGGTGAGCTTTGATCTCGAAATTATTACCATTTACGGGAGGAAGAGTGATGCACGAAGGTTGAGCGGAACGGGTGGGGTAGCAACGGTCCTTAAGAGACAAGGCCATGTTTACTAATGGTTCGGAATTATCTATAGACTCGGAGTCAGAAGAGGAAGAACTCTCAAACGATCTCACTAGTCTAGAAGAATTATCCCTAATCCAAATAGTTCGCATAAACCATGTAAGGAAACACGTAGCAAATAAGTGCGATAAATTAAAACACACAAAAAGAAAGGGTGTAAAATTAAAAGAAAAAAAAAACAAATTCCAAACCTAGGGTTCCCTAGTAAAATAACTAGACCTTGCTCCTAACCGTAAGGGCTACCAAAAACTAGGTAAATCAATAATTATTCGAACCGGCTTGGCCAGGTAGGTGCAAGCATTGCCAAGAGGCTAAACACCAACCTAGACACCAAACCTTAATTGGCCAGGTCAGCTTTCGCTTTCCTAGACACCAAAAAGTAAGAATAATTAAAGATTACTTCGTTTCTTAAGCACCTTCCTAATTGAGCGCGAATTCCTAGGGGCCAAGTCTAATTAATTTTATTAAAAGGCTAGGGAATGCAAAATGAGGAATTAAATGGTTTTTGGGCTAAGGAAAGAGTGATGAAATCCCTTCCCTTATCTTGTAGAGGTTTTGCCCTTAATGTTTATTTACAAAATGATGCAACAAACAAAGATATATACAAAAAATATACACAAATATGGATGCTTTAAACTACGTGTTCTAACTAAAGAAAAGAAAGAATTTAACGTACCTTGGGGTCCTCCAGCGATCACCACAGTTATAGGTACGAAAAATTAAAAACAAGAAAATAAAAATCTAGATGATGTGCCCTAAGTGATTAAATGCATGATGCAACAATTATGTATTTACAACTAATTTTTTTGGATTTTTAATTTTTAATTTTTTTGTGATTTTTGAATTTTTGAATTTTTTTGTATTTTTCTAAAATAACAAAGGGCGAAAAGAGTGAGATACGGTTACCGAAGCTTGCTTTCCTTGAATTCCAATTTTTCCACGCTTCGTTGAGAAGAGTTCCGAAATCTCAAGCTTTCCTAAAAAGAACGAAATAAAAAATTAAAACAAGAAATAAAACTAACTCGAAAAATTAAAAATTAAGGCGCGAATAATAATTAGTCCCCGGCAGCGGCGCCAAAAACTTGTTGTGCTATAATAAATGACAAATTAGAATCGCAAGCGCACAATTCGTTTCGTTGTAAAATTTAATGATTCGTTCCACAGGGACTATTTTTCTTCGCCAACCTTAATTCCTAATTTAATCGAGTTAGAATAAAGAAATTGGATTTTTGAGAATTTTTAGAGCTTTCTAACTAATTAATATTTAAAAACTAATTGATATTTAATTCTTAACTAATTAGAACAAATGTTTTAAGAGAAAAGATTTTTAAAACTATTCTAATTTTAAACTAATTAATTAAAAGGGAGAAAAACAAAACTAAATTAACCTAAAAACTAAATTAAACTAATTTAAACTAATTTAAATTAAACGTTTAAGTCGAACTTTCTATAACCAAATTACAAAATTACAATCTCTGTAACAAACGATCCAACAACAAAATCACAGCTATTGACTCGGCTACAAAACCATTACAAACAGCAACTGCACTAACTCAGTAAACTAAGTCAGCACAACTCGCGATAATTAGCAGCATAATTACACAGAATTCGGTAACGAGCAAGTAAATAGTAACCAACTTCTGCAATCATCATTCGAAAATCAACATAAACCAATACAGTAATCGAACACATCGAATCAACTCGAAACCCAATTCAGCCGCAATGAAACAAGGGACACGGGAACTTGACTCGGTACAAAACGCAGCACAGCACTTGACATTTGCAAACTCAGATTATTCAGTAAACACAATCGACTCAACCAATTAATACGGAACAGATTCGGTAGTAATACAGCCAGAGATGCAGAAATTGCGACTTAATCACTTGATATCACCATAAAACAGCAAAAACAATCAGAGAAAAAGAGCACACCCCAGGAACTAGTACAGAACAGCGAAACAAGAACAGATAATGTGAACTTAGCATTTTAACTCAATTAAACAGCGTCAACGACTCAAGAACACAGGCAGCGATTTGGAACTCTTCAACACAAACTCATAACCGGAAATTAAAACAAAGATGTGACTCCTATTGACTCAGACTGAACTCGGGAAATTCGAATCAAATCAACATACTCGCGGAAAAGAACACCACTAACAGAAATTACACGAACCAAAATTACAAAACTCAAGCTATTCAGCAAATCAGCTTACGAACCAAATTACACGATTCAATAACGGAAATGATTTCGAACGTAGTGAACACAACTCAGACTACTCGGTAGAGAACTCAGTTTTGGTGAATTAAAAGTTTACCAGAAATTTAACTAAACGTAGGGAAAATGGAGTGTGTGTGTGTGTGTTCGGTAAAGAAATGAGGAAGAAGACAGAAGGGGGGGGGTGTGAGTTAAGAAGAAACTGTTGGAGTCGTTGGTAACAACAAAGGAACAGGGGATATGAAGTTATACACTCGAATTAACACAAAAACAAAACAGAAGTTAAATGCTAAAATTTTATAAAACTAATATTTTTGTTTTTGTTTTAAATTAAATACGAGAATACAGAAAATTATCTACGAAATTAAAGTTTACACTAAAACAAGAATTTGGAAAATTAAATGGCCCACAATAAAATTGAGATTTTTAAAGGGGCAAAATTACGAATTAAAACTACGAACAAGAAAATAAAGTTTCGTTATTTTCAACCCCAAGTGGTTAGCAACGGGATTTACGAAAACAACGAAACAAGGCAACAATAACGAAAGAGCAAGACAAGAAGTAAAGAAAATAAAAATTGCATTAATTATAATAGAGTGTTTACAAGATTTGAAACTAAAGAAAATACAAGAAATTAAAACTACCCTCAAATCTAAGTTACTAAATACAAGGGGGGTGAGGGGGTATTTATAGGATAGGAATTAGGGTTAAGGGGGGTGTTGGGTAAATCCCCACCATACATTTGGGTTGTGTGGTGGTGAAATCCTAGCCATCTATTTGATTCCTTCCCCCTTAAGCTTTGAAGAGTTGATCTTGGCCATACACTTAGCTAATGTGTTGGGATGATCTCCACCTTCCACTTGTCTTGAAATATTCCTTTTTGCTCCAAGCTCCTAATTCTTTTCCTTCTTTCATTTTTGGTCCTTTTTCTTCCTCCTTTTCCCTTCCTTGCACTTTATTTATTTATTTTGTCATTTCTTTATTTATTTACGATTTACCTGAAATGTAACAAAATAAATTATTAAAACATGAGTTCAAGCAATAAATAGGTAAATAAAATATGCAAAAATATGCACTTATCATGTATGTTTAAGGTTTTACATGATATGATTTGATAATAATCATATAAATGTTGTCCGCGTTATTTTTAGAAAAAGGGGAATTTTGGTTAGAAAATATGGAAAATCTGATATGTTTTAGTTGAAAAAGATAATCGGCTAATTATAAGTAATTATAATATTATTATTTTCTGTTATTAAATAAAACCGTTCGTGATATAATTGAAAAAAGAAAGATTTTAATTGGAGAAAATAGAAAAGCGCATGTTTCAGCTGCAAAAGTAATTGATTAATTAATAACAATTATAATATAATTTTATTATATAAAATAGAATTGCTCATAGTATTTTTTAAAAAAAGAAAAAGTATAGTTTGATAAAATATAAAAGTTACTACATTTTGAAAAGGAAAATTGCTTAATTATTAAAAAAAAATAGAAAAGTTGTATGTTTAACTTTAAAAAAGTAAATTTAGCTATTAGAAATGATTTTATCTGTAATCAAGTAAGGGTAGTTAAGTAAAAACACGAAGTGTCGTATCGATCGACTAACCAAACTTTTAATGTTTCGTCTTTACTAGTATACTAGCTTAAAACCCCGTGCGATGCACGAATTTTTTTTAATATTATATGAATTTTTTTCATTATTTTAAATTATTTTTTTTTAATCATGAATTTTGGAGGCTTAAAATTTTATATGAGATGATTTGATAATAATTATATAAATGTTATCCTTGATATTTCTAGGAAAAGAGGGATTTTAGTTAGAAAAAATAGAAAAGATAATAGGTTTTAGTTGAAAAAGGTAATCGGTTAATTATTAGTAATTATAAAATTATTATTTTATTTTATTAAATAAAATTCCCATGATATGATTAGAAAAAGGGAGCATTTAGTTAGAGAAAATTAAAAAGGTAACATGTTCTAGGTAAAAAAGGTAATTGATTAGTTTGTAGTAATTATAATTTAATTATGTTATTTTATTAAATATAATTGCTCGTAATGTTTTAAGAAATGGAGAAATTAATATTGTCCGTGATATTTCTATTAAAAGAGGGATTTTAGTTAGAAAATATAGAAAAGATGATACGTTTTAGCTAAAAAAGGTAACTGGTTAATTATTAATATTATAATAGAACTGCTCATGATATAATTGGAAAAAGAGATATTTTAGTTAGAGAAAATAGAAAGGTAACGTGAAAATTAAAACGATGACATGATTTATGTGAAAAGGGTAATTGATTAGTTTATAGTAATTATAATTTAATTATACTATTTTACTAAATAATTGCTCATAGTTTTTAGAAAATGGGAAATTAATGTTGCCCGTGATATTCCTAAAAAACGGAAATTTAATTAGAAAAAATAAAAAAGATGATACGTTTTTGCTGAAAAGGTAATCGATTAATTATTAGTAATATATTATTAGTATTTTTTTATTAAACAGAAACGTCCGTGATATAATTTGAAAAAGAGAGGTTTTAGTAAGAGAAAAGAAAAAAGGAAACGTGTTTTGGTTGAAAAAGATAACCGTCCATGATATAATTGGAAAAATATAGATTTTAGTTAGAGAAAAGGTAACGTGTTTTGGGTGAAAAAGGTAATTGATTAGTTAATAGTAATTATAATATAATTATGTTATTTTATTAAAAAAAATTGCTCGTATTATTTTTAAAGAAGGAGAAATTTTTGCTAGATAATATATAAAAGATATTGTATTTTACCTGAAAAAAGGAAATTATTTAGTTATTGAAAAGTAGAAAAGGTAATATGTTTAACCTGAAAAAGGAAATTGATTAATAAAGGAGAAATTTTAGTTAGATAAAATATAAAAGATATTGTATTTTACCTGAGAAAGGAAATTATATAATTATTGAAAATTAGAAAAGATAATATGTTTAAACTAAAAAAGGAAATTGATTAGTTAATAGATGGTCTTTATATGTAATTGAATAAGGGTAAATAAGTAAAATTAACAGGTAACGTACCGACCGACCGACCAAACGTTTAATGTTTCGGCTTTTATATAATAGTATAGATATAATATAGATTTTAGTTAAAAATATAGAAAAGATAATATGTTTTAGTTGAAAAAGGTGATCAATTAATTATTAGTAATTATAGTATTATTGTATTACCTTATTAATTAAAACCGTTTATGATAGAATTGGAAAAAGAGAGGTTTTAGTTAGAAAAAATAGAAAATGTAACATGTTTTAGCCTTTTAAGTGAAAAAGGTAATTGCTTAATTAATAATAATTATATAATTATTTTATTTTATTAAGAAGAATTACCCGTAATGTTTTTAGAAAAAATAAAATTTTAAATAAATAAAATATAAAAGATACTGCATTTTAAAAAGAGAAACTGCTTAATTATTAAAAAGAAAAAAAAATAACAGTATAAAATTCGAAACTTGCTGAGGGGCTCTCAACGAAACCCTAAATGAGAGTCGACCCCCTCTCTCTCCTATCTCTCATCACCCGCCGCCTTCTTTCCCCATAATCTAAATAACTATATCCATCGTAGGAGACCTATTTTCTCCTTCTCTTGTTTTCTTTTTTGTTTTTCCTTCAATAATTTTCAATAATCTTCATCTTTGGGTGGGATTTTTCATTCTTGCATCCATTTTTTGGGTGTTTTATGTCTCTCCTTTTGGAGTGGTTTGTGTCTCTCCTTTTGAAGTGTTTTTGTTGCGTTTTGGTTTGTTATCGTGTTGTTTTAAGAATGATTTCTATGGTGTATTGGGAGATCTGGGAAGCCCGCATCGAATCTGGAACGGTGGTGATTATCGCGAGAGCTCACCTTGCACAATGAAAGATTGTTCAATATATGGGGGCATCTGTAGGGACGGAGCTAGAAAATGGAACTCGCGGGGGCGAATTTTTTTTCCCCATCTTAATAATCAATATATTAAAATAATTAATTATTAAATAAAATAAAAAATTATCATTAAAATTTTTATTTTATAAATATACTTAAATTCAAGTATTAAAATTCAAAATTATTATAAATATCAAAAAAAATATCACTATATTCATAAATTTATATAAATTTGAGGGGGCGAAAGGAAAATATTAAAGTATTTTAACATAAAAAATATGATTTTTTTTAATTTTTTTTATAAATTTAAATACTAATTTCATGATTATACAGGGATTTGGGGGGGGCGCCCCTGCCTGCCACCCCTTGCCTCCGTCCCTGGGCATCTGTACCTCCAACCTCAATTGGTGTAACTGATGCGCATGACCGGACTATCACCGGTTTTATATGTGCGCAGGTCAATTGTGATGCTACTATTTTCAGGGATGTTGGTATCAACTAAATTGCTCGGGAAACCTTTTTAATCATTTTTATTTTCATGAATATTTATATTCTATGTGTTAAGCGATCTGAAAAAAAAACGGTTATTTGTTTAGTTCATTTTTTGTTTCACAATCAGGCCGTAGTTAACAGTTCAGGGATTTGTCCTGCCTGGGTTCCAATGTTTTAATATTAATAAAATTTTCTTGTTCGTCAAAAAAAAAAAGATAGAATAGATAATTTGTTTAGCCTGAAAACAGAAAAATAATTAGTTATTAGCAAGTATTTTATCTGTAATTAAGTAAAAATAATTAAGTAAAAACAGAAGTACCGTGCCGACTGACCAACCAAATTTTAATGTTTTATCTTTAATATTACTAGCTTATAACCCGTGCAATGCACGGGTTTTTTGTATTATATTATAAATTTTATTTAATATTATAATTATGTTTTTATATAATCATTATATTTAATAAGTTTTTTAATTTCAATTTGATATAATTTAATATACGCATGTTTATGGATTATACTAATATTTCCTTATTATAAACAACGTATATGATTTTTAATATATTTTATTAATAATTGAGAAATATGGTGTGATATTTTCGGGTATATATTAATGATTGTAATATTTGTTGTAAATTAAAAAGGTAATGTGTTTTAATTGTAAAGAAAATATTAATGATTGAAAGATATTATACGATTGATCTTTTTAGGAGTTTATAAAATGTAATATCTTCAACTAAAAGTAAATGTGAAAAAGGCAATCGACTAATTACCATTAATTATATTATGTTATTATTTATTTTAGGTGTTATATTTTTCTTGAAAATTATGGTGTGATATTTTCGGGTATATATTACTCCCTCCGCCCCGCTAATATTGGCCACCATCCAAAATTCATGCCATATTTAACCATAATTATTAACATATTTATGAAAACTTAACAAATGTGACAATAATTTGCTTTGTTAAGGAAATGTGGACAATAGTTTTCCGATAAACAAATATGGAATTGTGGCCAATTAGAGTAATGATTGTAAGATTTGTTTTAAATTAAAAAGCTATTTATGATCGAAAGATATGATACGATTGATGTTTTTAGGTGTTTATAAAAGGTAATATGTTCAACTAAAAGTAAAAGGCAATTCACTAATTACCATTAATTTTATTATATTAATGTGGCCAATATTAGAGTAATGATTGTAAGATTTGTTTTAAATTAAAAAGCTATTAATGATCGAAAGATATGATACGATTGATATTTTTAGGTGTTTATAAAAGGTAATATGTTCAACTAAAAGTAATATGAAAAAGGCAATCGACTAATTACCATTAATTTTATTATATTAATGTGTAATTTTATTATGTTATAATTACCATTAATTATAACGTGTTTTAATTCGAAAGGAAATATTAATGATGGAAAGATATGATACGATTGATGTTTTTAGGTGTTTATAAAAGGTAATATCTCGACTAATTACCATTAATTGTATTATGTTATTATTTATTTTAGGTGTATTTATTTTTCTTTATAATGAAGGGTAAATAAGTAAATTCACGAGATACCAAAAACAGGTACCAAAACTTTCAATGTTTCGGTTTTTATATAAAAGTATAGATTATATAGATATAGATTACACGTTATTAAAATTTATTTTTTCACATTAATAAAACGCATAGATTTGGACTAGATTTTCTCAAAAGAGTCCAAAAATAAATTGTGAGTTTATCAATTCCAACGAAAACTAAAAAATATTATACTCTTTCTATCCCAAAATAATAATCGTTTTGACTTTCTGCACGTATTTTGAGGTATAAAAAAAATGTATTTCTGCAAGTTGTTTTTAAAATTTTCTTTTTCTAAATTAAAATTTAACATTTATATTTTTATTTAGAAAAAAAATATTTAAAAATAACATATATAAATACCTTTTTTTACACATCAAAATACGTGCAAAAAATCAAAGCGATTATTATTTTGGGACAGAGGGAGTATATCGTAAAATTCAGGAGCATTGTCCCGACACTAAATTTTCAAAAAATAATACTAAATTCAACTATAAAATGTTTAAGTAATTATCGATAAATTCCTAACCAGTGACGAAGTTCGAGGACCTATTGATGATAGTTCAGAGAATCAAATTCCCTTTCTCCTTGTAATTTATAGGAGTATATTTATAATTTATATCATCGTAACTCATTTGGATAGAAAAAACGAAAATGTTTAAGTAGAAGAAAGTATACTCGTTTGTTTACCATGCTGAATTAATAAACTACCAGGGTCTAGTCTCTGAATTGGAAAATGGACCCACAAGAAATCGAGAATTCAGGGTGAGATATCCTATCCACATCCTTCATTACATAATCAGCCACCGTAGCTCAATCCCAGCCCACTATTTACTCCCGGAACTAAATGGCATTCTCGACAGCCCTATTCTCCCCCAGTCCACTCCACTTCCACTCCAAAAAGCCCAGCCCATACCCCACTCTCACCACCCCCACCCGCAAAACCCTCTCAGTCTCCGCCATTTCCCCTCAAACAATCGAGGCCTTCGACACCACCACCATCGCCGTCATCGGTGGCAGCTCCGTCGCCGCAATTGCCGCCGCACTCACCCTCACAGACCCCGAGAAACGCCGTCAACTACAAGCGGAAGAAGTAGGCGGCGGCGACAAAGAAGTAGTGCGAGAGTATTTTAATAACAACGGGTTTGATAGGTGGAAGAAAATATATGGGGATACTGATGAGGTCAATAAGGTGCAATTGGATATCAGAATTGGACATGCGAAGACGGTTGAGAGTGTTATGAGAATGCTGACTGATGATGGTCCGTTGAGTGGTGTTACTGTTTGTGATGCTGGTTGTGGTACTGGATGTCTTTCCATTCCGTTGGCTAAGGAGGGAGCTATTGTTTCGGCTAGCGACATTTCGGCTGCTATGGTTGCTGAAGCTGAGAAACAGGTCCTTGTTACCACTTATTTGTGTTATGTTTATCTGTGTATATGTACATTGTAGTCTACAAGCTAGCTGCAAATCACTCATCACAGACTCACTGTGATGCAAGTAAATGTCCTTGTGCTACAAATCACCGGTCTCAGTATTATAAATTTGTCGGCTAAATAGATTGTCAAACTGTCTTAACAAGTACTCTAAAATGAATTTGCAGGGCAAATTAGTTTGTATATGAAGGAATGGCTACATGTATGACAATTTTTTAATTGATTTGTTGACAAAGTAGGATTGTGTTGTAACTATATGCACAAGAATCTGTGCAATTGGCACCGATTATGACTATAGAATTGTTAGCAATTCGTTAGGATCAGGGACGGAACTAAAACAAGGGCTAAACCCGGGATGATTTAAAAGAAAAGAAATTACCACATGCACATATTTTATGTCTCCTACCATATATAAATCCTCTCTAAAATCTCTCTAAAATAAATGACGACTACTCAAGAGTGAGCACGGAAGCTACTGTCCTAATTTGGCATGTGAAACTTGGCTAGTGATTTGTCAAGCCCACCCCATTCATTGATCATGATGGTAGATTAGGTAGACCAGTTACAGAATTTTCATGATTATAGATTATAGTTTCACTGACATTTTGTATTTCTCAGTGAAACGATAGTCATATTTATGAATAGAATTGCAATCCAAACAATTGGATTGGTGGCAGTAGTGTTTGATCTTAATGGAGATAGCTTGGCTTTGTGCATGGTGTAGGCTGTTCCTAGACTGTAATCTATTTAAACTTGATGCAGGCTAGAGAGGATCTTCTTAGTGCTGAGGGCAAACTATCTCCAGCACCTGTTCTTCCAAAATTTGAGGTAAAGGATTTAGAGAGCTTGGATGGGAAGTATCATACAGTGGTATGTCTAGATGTTTTGATACATTACCCACAAAATAAAGCAGATGGGATGATTGCCCATCTTGCCTCATTGGCCGAGAATCGTTTAATTCTGAGTTTTGCTCCAAAGACATTATATTATGACACGCTGAAGCGGATTGGGGAGTTATTTCCAGGTCCTTCCAAGGCAACAAGGGCATATCTTCATTCAGAGGCAGATGTTGAAAGGGCATTGCGGAAAGTTGGATGGAAAATAAGCAAGAGAGGTCTAACTACTACTAACTTTTATTTTTCAAGGATTGTTGAGGCTGTCCCAGCATAGAAAGAGCAGATGAAATGTTGAAACTGAAGCCACTTAATGGAGAATCTAGAAATTCCACAAAAGCTTGAAGAGCTCTCTGTTTATGTAAATGTGCTTATACCTTCTGCATAGCGGCATGTACACAATTTATAGTGTATATCAGATTCGCGGTTATGTGCTTATGTATGTATAATATCTTCAGAATCTTGTACGGCTTTTGCTAACTATTTACTGAAATTTCTATTCCAATTGTATTTATCTTTTATTAATTCAAATTCATTACTTGGTGCTGCTTATTAAGCGGAATTTGATAGCTGTGTAATGCTGACACCCAAAACTTTTATACAGTGATGTTTACCTTTTCTTCTGATACACTCCTATTCACCCTGATGGCCACCATTCTCGAGGGTTCAACAATTTTACAGAACCGAAGGATATTAGATCCCAGTATGAACCTATATTCGTTGTTAATGAGTGGATCCACTGATCCAGATTTGAACCATGACTACTCCAATTCGTTTTCAGGCCTAAAGTTTAAACAAATTTATTGTTCTAAATATAAATAAGACTAGAATTGTAACATCCCGTATTTTTTTAGGAATTTATTCGATTAGTAATAATAATAATAATATTAATGAGTTATTAATATTATTTATGAGTAAGTATATATTTCTTTTATAATTAGAATATTGTTTTAGGATTAATAGTTAAAAAGAAAGGAAGTGAGGGTTAAAAAAAAAAAGAAAAAAAAAATAGAAACAAAAAGGGAGAAAACATGAGTAAGGGTTTGGCTAAAAGAAAAAAACGAGACTTACGTTACTTTTTAGAAGAGAGAAGGAGGAGAAGAGGAGCAGAGGAAAAGAGAGAAAGGAGAAAAGAGAAAGATGAGAAGGAGGAAACCTAATTGGAGAAAGGATTTGGAGTTCAAGGTAATAGATACATATCCTCATCGATGTATATTGATTATATTTCGATTATCTTATGTTTATATACTAAGATTTCTGATTTTCATGGATTACGTATACATGAATTAGGGTTTTTGGATTAGAGGCTCTGAATATCTTGAGTAGCATTCACAATCTTTGATTTTTAAGGTACGGGTAATCTTGTCTCTCTTGTATGTCTTGTTATCCCAATTTTGTACATCTGATTTCTTGTTAAATTCGTGCAAAATTCATTGTTCATCGGATTGTGTTGATTCTTGATCTTCTGGAAAGATAATTGAATTATCTACAACTTTCATTCTTTGTATTTTGTGAAATTCTGCTCGTATGTTGGTCAAAATCTGCTGTTTGTATAATCTTGTGCGTTAATTTCTGTTGGTATATCATAACTTCGAAAATTCGTAGTAAATTGAGTTTTTATCCGATTATTATGAGCAATACCATTCTGGAAAGCTCGTTTCGACCTCTGTGTTTTGTATTCATATTACGTTGACCAATTATGTGATTTCAATGTCTTAAATATCGAATTACTACTGTGATCAGTGCCTGATTCTGTTATTGCAGTCCGCATTTTCATTATTTCTGAATTCGTTACTTCTTCGTTTTAAACGAGCCTTACCATTATGGAAAGGTCTCGGAATCCTCTACGACTTTCGTGTTTTATATTTTTTCGTTTGAGCTCATCTTAGTGGAGTAAATATTTGATTTTATGGGCTGATCTATCCTACAAATTATTTGTGTAATATATAATATTTGATCTTTGAGTTTATTATCGAGTAAGTGATATGTGAGATATTTGTGAAGTTTGAGTAATGTGTTTTCGGTTATATTTTGATATACAAATGATGTGGGAGATGTTAGATATTTGGGTAGCATTGTGCTTATTGCCGTGCAAGCCCCTGTAAGAATTTGGGTAGCGTTAAGCAAGCCCCTGTAAGAATTTGGGTGGCATTAAGCAAGCCCCTGTAAGATTTTGGGTAGCATTTGCTTTGTGCTTTGCAAGCCCCTGTAAGATCGTCTCCCATGTTAGTAAGTAAGTTACTTTGAATATTATTTGTAATTGTAAGAGTATGTGTTTCATTATATTTTATTAATTAAATTTTTTATTTAATAGCTGTGATTATTATGTGTAAGTTGTACGCATATTCGTAAGAGTAAGATTATGTTTTAATTTGAAATCATTTATATATTTAAAAATTATGAGTTGAGTGTCCTTTTTTCTAATTGTCTCATTCTATATGTACTTGTTCTTAATTCAGATATTCGATTTTTATTCGTCATTTCATCATCTTAGTCTTTGTGCAGCTTTGCATTGTTCTTTATTTGGATATTCAATTTTGTTCGTAAACTCATTGTTTGTAACTTTGTTCAGTTATATTGTCTTCGTATGTAGTTTTCATCCAGCTTTTATTCATTATTTTGATATCCGTATATGAGCCTTTCGCTCACTGCCGGTCCTTTGTTTCTCTTATTTTTCCCGGCAAATGATCTTATTTAGGTGGGCTATTTATTGGGAAGAGTGCGAGTTCCAATATTTGGAGAATCTAGTTGTACTTTTAATTTATGAATTGTAAGATTTTGGGTTTTGAGAAGTTGTATCGTTTCATTCGATTTTTAGTGGATTTTATAATTAAGCGTATTTGTTAGGGATGTTAAATTTGGTATCAGAGCTAGAGTTTTAAGATTCTGTAGACTTGCCTTTAGGCTCGATTTGTGAGGTTTGGGTAGTTGTAAGATAGAGTTTGAGCATTAGACTTGCCTTTAGGCTTGACCTGTGAGTGTGGGTAGACCGTGTGATGGATCGTTAATTAAGAATATTATTCGTTTCGTGTTCTTTTGATTTCTCTGCGTGATTAACTAGAATCATCTTTATGTGCGATCTTTAGTTGTGTTCAATATGGCGAAGCTACTAAATTGAGTTTGGTTGTAGATGCTATATCGTAAACGTTAAATCGTTCGTGAATATTTGAACCATGGAAGAGAACAAGCGCTATATTTTTCGACATAGTTTTATTCTAAGTGCGAAAGTAGAAAGCGAGGTTTTTGGAATGTTAGCAATGTAAGAGGTTACTTGGGAGACCAGCAAAAATTGTTCGTGTTCTTTATCGACATCTGTTCGAGTAAGGTGCGGAAAATTAATTTCGAGGACGAAATTTCTATTAGGAGGGAAGAATGTAACATCCCGTATTTTTTTAGGAATTTATTCGATTAGTAATAATAATAATATTAATGAGTTATTAATATTATTTATGAGTAAGTATATATTTCTTTTATAATTAGAATATTGTTTTAGGATTAATAGTTAAAAAGAAAGGAAGTGAGGGTTTAAAAAAAAAGAGAAAAAAAATAGAAAGAAAAAGGGAGAAAACATGAGTAAGGGTTTGGCTAAAAGAAAAAAACGAGACTTACGTTACTTTTTAGAAGAGAGAAGGAGGAGAAGAGGAGCAGAGGAAAAGAGAGAAAGGAGAAAAGAGAAAGATGAGAAGGAGGAAACCTAATTGGAGAAAGGATTTTGAGTTCAAGGTAATAGATACATATCCTCGTCGATGTATATTGATTATATTTCGATTATCTTACGTTTAGGTACTAAGATTTCTGATTTTCATGGATTACGTATACATGAATTAGGGTTTTTGGATTAGAGGCTCTGAATATCTTGAGTAGCATTCACAATCTTTGATTTTTAAGGTACGGGTAATCTTGTCTCTCTTGTATGTCTTGTTATCCCAATTTTGTACATCTGATTTCTTGTTAAATTCGTGCAAAATTCATTGTTCATCGGATTGTGTTGATTCTTGATCTCCTGGAAAGATAATTGAATTATCTACAACTTTCATTCTTTGTGTTTTGTGAAATTCTGCTTGTATGTTGGTCAAAATCTGCCGTTTGTATAATCTTGTGCGTTAATTTCTGTTGGTATATCATAACTTCGAAAATTCGTAGTAAATTGAGTTTTTATCCGATTATTATGAGCAATACCATTCTGGAAAGCTCGTTTCGACCTCTGTGTTTTGTATTCATATTCCGCTGACCAATTATGTGATTTCAATGTCTTAAATATCTAATTACTACTGTGATCAGTGCCTGATTCTGTTATTGCAGTCCGCATTTTCATTGTTTCTGAATTCGTTACTTCTTCGTTTTAAACGAGCCTTACCATTATGGAAAGGTCTCGGAATCCTCTACGACTTTCGTGTTTTATATTTTTTCGTTTGAGCTCATCTTAGTGGAGTAAATATTTGATTTTATGGGCTGATCTATCCTACAAATTATTTGTGTAATATATAATATTTGATCTTTGAGTTTATTATCGAGTAAGTGATATGTGAGATATTTGTGAAGTTTGAGTAATGTGTTTTCGGTTATATTTTGATATACAAATGATGTGGGAGATGTTAGATATTTGGGTAGCATTGTGCTAATTGCCATGCAAGCCCCTGTAAGAATTTGGGTAGCGTTAAGCAAGCCCCTGTAAGAATTTGGGTAGCATTAAGCAAGCCCCTGTAAGATTTTGGGTAGCATTTGCTTTGTGCTTTGCAAGCCCCTGTAAGATCGTCTCCCATGTTAGTAAGTAAGTTACTTTGAATATTATTTGTAATTGTAAGAGTATGTGTTTCATTATATTTTATTAATTAAATTTTGGATTTAATAGCTGTGATTATTATGTGTAAGTTGTACGCATATTTGTAAGAGTAAGATTATGTTTTAATTTGAAATCATTTTATATTTTTAAAAATTATGAGTTGAGTGTCCTTTTTTCTAATTGTCTCATTCTATATGTACTTGTTCTTAATTCAGATATTCGATTTTTATTCGTCATTTCATCATCTTAGTCTTTGTGCAGCTTTACATTGTTCTTTATTTGGATATTCAATTTTGTTCGTAAACTCATTGTCTGTAACTTTGTTCAGTTATATTGTCTTCGTATGTAGTTTTCATCCAGCTTTTATTCATTATTTTGATATCCGTATATGAGCCTTTCGCTCACTGCCGGTCCTTTGTTTCTCTTATTTTTCCCAGTAGGTGATCTTATTTAGGTGGGCTACTTATTGGGAAGAGTGCGAGTTCCAATATTTGGAGAATCTAGTTGTACTTTTAATTTATGAATTGTAAGATTTTTGGGTTTTAAGAAGTTGTATCGTTTCATTCGATTTTTAGTGGATTTTATAATTAAGCGTATTTGTTAGGGATGTTAAAAGAATTAATTTAATAGATGTCAGAGAACTTTTCCTGAGATACATACAAAATAACTTTAAATTTTATTGGGTCCGCATGACTAATTAAAAAATTCTGAATTTATTAAAACACTCACCCCATTTTTATATATAAGATAGGTATCTCAGGAAACTTACCTGAGATATATCTCATGCTCCCTAATGTCTTTAACTATTTACTTTACCAAACCAATATATTCGAACCGGGAACCTTAGATAACTTTCCTAAGATATTAAGTAAAACACTTTTTATTATAGAAAGATTGTATACATTAAATTAATATCTTAAAAAGATTATTCATATCAAATAAGAGAAAAAACCTCAATCATTGCACGGTCATTTCATCAATCATTAGTAATTTCAACCATTAGTACTAATAAATTCTTAAGCAATAATAAATTCTTAGTAAGAAAATCGGTTAGGTTGGGTTCATTTGATAACTTGAGTAAGTCTATGGGGATTTTGCGCCTAACAACCTAAGGTACTTTGTGGTCTGGAATTGTTGATCTGAAGCTCGCTAAATGGGTATTGATGCTCTGAACTCTGGATATAAAAAGATTGCCTCGTCGCAATTAAACACATTTAAAATGGAGTGACATTACTATATAAAGAAAACTTAAAATTATAAACGAACAAATTATAAAAATGATTAAAACAATCTCAGGAAAGTTTCTGAGATATTTTAAAAAATAAGCTTAAAAATGTATTGGGCCCGTAGTGCTAATTAGTAATTGTTAGGCCGAATACACACTTATAATCAACTAAGCATGAGAGAATAACAATAAGTTCTTTAAAAGCTTTAAAAACTGTTTTAATTAACTTCTCTCTCAGTGATGTAAATTATCACAGAGAGCTGCTTAGGTTACAATGAAAGATATTGTATTACACGATCGATACCCTTCTAGGGTTAACCTAACTGTATTTATAAGATATACAACGCTATACAATCGATAATTGATACTCCTATAAATTAGCTATACAATTGATATCAATTACGATTGCTACTCGTCTTCTAAGTCAATTCAATCTCTTTGACAACTATCCAATCTTCAAAGATATTGCTTCCATAATTATCTTCAATAATTCTTCAAACACTGTTGACAAGTAGACGCTTCCTCCAGACAGAGTTTAACAAACTCTATCGAGCTTCCATTGTCAGCGTATAACAAACTCTGTTCAGCTTCTAACTGTTAGAGTTTAACTAAACTCTGACTGCTTCCTTTTTCAAGTTAAACTCTGTTTTTCCCCGTAAAACTTAAACACTGATATTAACCATATCAATTATATTTAACAATCTCCCCCAACTTGTTTATTAGTAAAAATGCACAAGTTAACAATAATTGATGATGTCAAAACAATTTCATACAAACACAGTGTTTATTATAATAAGCAGAGTTTAAACTTGACTTAACAAAAATCTACAGATAACAAGAAAATTCTTACAGACTTTAATCTCTAATCTCCTCAAGATCTGGTGTTGTTCTGAGATAATCTATAAGCAATCTTCTCTCTGCATTTTCAAGCTCAATCTTCATAGCTTCCTTGATCTCTCTCAACTGAGGATCACTCTCATCTGTCTGACAGATAGCAGATCTAAGATCATAGATTTTGTTCCTCCTCATCTCATTTCCCAGCCAAATAAATTTCACTTCCTCTGATTGTGAATTGAAATCAAGTACTGTGATTCCCAAATCAGTCTTCAGCTTTGCAGTACCCTTCTTCATTTCAATAAGATTTCCATTCCAGTCTCTGTACTTAGGAACATATCTGCTATTGCACTTCATCCCTCTGATTGCTAAATTCTGGAGCATTTTCTGTCTGAGCACATTTGCAACTGATTGAGTCCTTTGACTATTCACCTTGAAAAGATATAGAACATATTCTAATTCTTCCCAATATTTCAAGCCAATATCATTCTCACCAATTCTAAATACTGTCCCATTAGCCATGAAGTACAAGAGAAAATCCTTCTTTAAACTCTTCTGATAAACTAGCTGTACTGATTCCAGTCTGTCCAAACTCTCTTGAGTGACACCACGACCTGGAACATCCAGTGAAGAAGGATCTCTAGGACCAGTATATTGCCTTCTGTCTTTATGTGAACTCAAACCAGCTTTATTATTTCCAACCTTACCAGACAAAGCTCTTCCATCAGAAAAATCCATAGAAGCTCCAGATAATAGATTTGGATCATGAAGTGTTCCTTTACCAAAAACTGATTGCAACTGAGAAGATAAAGGTCTAGACACAACTTGTGTAGCAACAGAGGTTGTGTTTTCTTTCTTCTGTACAACTTGTGTAGAAACAGAGGTTGTAACTTTCTTCTTTGAAACTTCTCCTTTAATGCCTTTCAACTTGAGTTTAGCTTCTGCTTCTGTTGATTTCTTTGATAAATGTGATCTTTGATCAGCATCAACATTTTCCTTGATCACAATGCCTTTAAGAACAGGCCTAGGAGCTTTTCCTTTCTTTAACTTTCCAGACTTTAAAGCTTTGAGATGTTGTTCTTGTAAACTCTTTTCTTCAGCTTTAATATCTTCGATAGTGGCTCCTTCCTCATTTTCTTCAATAAACAACTTAGCAGCCAACTCCTCATCAGTCTGTGGATTAGAAGAGAATACCAAACTCTTGGTCTTTGAAGTACCTTGAGTATCAGTGTTTATCCCAGCAAACTGTGATTTAGAAGACTTGCTAGATTTCAGAGTTTGAAGTTCTTCAGTTTTGCCCCTGCCTTTATTACTTGCTCCTCCATCTCCAGCATTATCCTTTCTGATCAGAGTTTGAGATTGCTTGCATTTGTCTTTAGCAACTCTCTCCCCCTTTTTGACATCATCAGGCATAAGAATATATGTGATTAATTCCAGGGAGGTAGCAATAGAATCAATCTTTAAAGACATAGCATTCTGGTTTGCTTCAACTTTGCTCAGCCTGTGAGACAAAGTTTCTTGATTCTGAGAAAGATATTGAAATTTGTTCTTGTTGTCAAGTTTAATCATATCATCTCCACTAACAACATCACCTCGAACATCAGAAATTGCCTTTTGACAAAGATCAAACCTAGAATTGAGAGTCTTCACTTGGACAACTGTAGCCTTGAGACAAGATAGAATCTCTGGATTTGTAATTGTTCTGGATGTTCTCTTGACAAATTCAGCTGCTCTTGCAACAGGAAAGATACAAGTTTCCTTGTACCAATCATGTGAAAATTGTTCATAGTGTTCTTCTTCAGCATCTGCTTGATGTGAAGGACCAGCAAAATCTTTGACTTTAGCATCAGTCTGTACTGGTAAACTCTGAGAAGAGCTTGACTCAGTACTCCCTTCAGTTTTAACTTCAATTTCAGCTTCAACATGAACAGTTGATTCAGGAATTGGAATAGATTCATCAGCAGTTTCAACATTCTCAACAACATCCTCTGCAACAGTTTCAGCAGTAGGTTCAACATTCGCTGCAACAAGTTTGACAACATCCTGTGCAGGTTGTACAATAGGCTCAGAGTTTGTCTTCATGGGTGGTTGATCAATTTCCTCACCCTGTTCAACAGATTGATGAGCATCAGAGATTAACTCAGTATGAGAAGCCACTGTTTCTTCATTTACCACAGTGGTTTGATGTACTGCATCAGTTGCCTCAGAGAATACAGCAGGTGAAGAGATTGGAATTTCCATGTTCTCAGAGAATGGGAACAATGGTTCAAGAATTTCATCCATTTGAGCATCAGCATTTCCATCTCTATCTATCTCAACAGCAGGTATTTCCTTAGAAATATCCTCTGGAGCTTCAATATTTACATCTTCATTAGATTCTTCAAGAATTAATCTTCTTCTCTTAGCTGGAGGATTCACTTCTGCTCTCTCTTCTTCTGAGACAGAATCATCTAGTATAGATGAAGATTTAGGTTTGTTAGCCCTTTCCTTTCTAGCCCTCTTTGGCTTAGAAGCCTCAGCAATCCTGTGTTTTCTTGATGGCCTTATAGCCCTGCTTTTCTTTGATTTCTTTGGTTTGGATTGTGATTGAGGTTGAGGGTGTGATGAAGACTGAGGTTGTGAAGTAGTAGCAATGGTGGGTGGAGATGTAGGTTTAGTGATTGGTTCAGTGTTTATTGTTGTGCTAAAAATAATTAAGACATTTGAATCGCAAGCGCACAATTCGTTTCGTTGTAAAAATTGAGATTCGTTCCGCAGAGACTAACATTTTCGCGATCCTTAATATTTAATTTAATCGAATTAGAACAAATTCGAGAAAGATTAGTTTTTATCAAATTAAACTATACAATAATATGAAAGAGAACTGCTATTTAATATAAAATGAGAATAAGAAATTAAAACAGATCACATAATGGTTGCATGAAAATGAAACTAATGATTACGAATGATTACAGTAATGATTAAAATATGTAAAAAAAAAAAAAAAAAACATGGCAGTGTGCAAAGTTGAAAACTACTCCTATAAAACATGATAAAAACATACGGACTAGAAATAAGGAAATGGGCCAGGATGGTTAAATGGACTAGAATTAAAATAGAAAAAGAATTTGGGCTAGCACTAACATGGTTTAATGTTCAATTTTGGGCCTATCTTAAAAATGGCCCATTAAGAAAGAAATGAGATGCGAATCAACCAGATTGTAGAAATTAGTCTTAATGACATTAAAACCTAGCATAACTAGTAATAATGAATAGAAAGACAATTAACACAATCATGAAAATGGGCACAAGCTGTAGAATAAGTAAATTATCTAATGATTACTTTAATTATTAATTAATGAGTAGGTAATGATTAGAGCAATGATTCAGTAATAATTAAAGTAGTGATGTACTACTATATAAATTAAATACACAGAAACTAATTACTTGCATTTATCAAACTCAAGCGTGAATGAAAAAAAAAATTAATAACAAATTAAGTAAACGAAAGCACAGGAACAACAATATGGGCGAGAGTGTAAATTAAGTACATTGATAGAAAACTAGGAACAAGGCTAAACCAACGGTGATAATGACACCATGTTACTAAAATAAATAAACAGAACTAAGACAAAAGAAATAAGCTTTCTTCAAATGATACAAAAGTATGAAAGAACCACCCAACACAAATTGAGGTTGTGCCGAGTGAAACTCTCGCCGGAAATGAAAAGTGAGCGGAAGATTAAAAAAAAAACACAAATACAAATAAGTAATATAAAAAAAAAAGGAGTGTTTACAAAATTTAGAACTACAAAACAAGAAAAGAAATGAAAGTTATTATATCCTAAAACTACCCTAAAATCTAAGTTACTCAATACAAGGGGGGTGAGGGGGTATTTATAGGATAGGAATTAGGGTTAAGGGGGGTGAGGGGGTATTTATAGGACCATACATTTGGGTTGTGTGGTGGTGAAATCCTAGCCATCTATTTGTTTCCTTCCCCCTTAAGCTTTGAAAAGTTGATCTTGGCCATACACTTTTGTAGTGTGTTGGGATGATCTCCACCTTCCACTTGTCTTGAAATATTCCTTTTGCTCCAAGCTCCTAATTCTTTTCCTTCTTTCATTTTTAGTCCTTTTTCTTCCTCTTTTTCCCTTCATTGCTCCTTATTTCTTTATTTTGTCATTTCTTTGTTTATTTACGAATTTCCTGAAATGCAACAAAATAAATTATTAAAATACGAGTTCAAGCAAATAAATAGGTAATAAAAATATGCAAAAATATGCACTTATCATTTATGGTTTGAGGTGGTTCAGTGTTTGTGGGTTGAGGAAGTTCAGTGTTTGTGGGTTGAGGAGGTGACTGTGGAGGTTCAATGATTGGTTCATGTTGTGGTTCTTGTGGTTGGTTGAGGAAGTTTCTGAGGGCAAGAGGATGGATAAATTCTGGTACTTGCTCTTTGTTAGCATCCTTATTTGTCAAATCAAAAAACATTCTCTTATGGCATTGAAAAGGTTGTATAACATCCTCATCAGAAATTGCCAAATTAGGTAAACAAGCAGAGAATAAACATTGACGGAAACGTGAGAAATAAACAGTTGTATTAGACTCTGCAAGTTTTTCACCTAGATTCATAAGAACTAAACGACCAAAATCAAAGTTACTCCCATTTAGAAGAGAATACCCGATTTGAAGACTTTCACCAGGAATTGTATCCCAGTTGGTGACCTTCTTGCCAAACGCTCGAGTAATGCAGTCAAAGAAAAAGCTCCACTCCTTCCTGAGCCCTGGCCTTTTGACATTCCCAATCTTATCCAAGGGAGCAGAAAACCTTAGTTGCTGTAACATTTCTTTTAATTGACTCTCAACAGCCACAGAGTATGAAGTGTGAGTATCAAAATCCAAAACCTCACGAACTGTTGCAGGAGTGATGACAAACTCTTCATCTTCATAAGTAAACACAATAGATGGAGTCCCATTCTCTCCATCATCATCATAAACAGAGTTTCTCCGGATGGTAGAGATGTGTGTGGCCGAGAGTTTTTCTGGTTGGACAAGAGCCTGACCAATTTCAGAGTCTCTTAAGAAGTTTTGAATCAGATGAAATGATTCTGGGGCTTTAGTAGTGTCTAGTATTGCAGCATAGTTGTTTGTAACAAAAGTTAATCCCTGAGCCACAAAATTCTTGGTTGCCATTAGAACAGTGTAATAGAGAAGAGAGTGTGTGGAAAAGTGTTTGTGAAAATGCTTAAGTGAAAGTAACAGAGAAATTGTGTGTGATGTTTTGTGTTCGTGGATGTAAAGATGAAAAAGTGAATAATGAAATGATTTTGATTAGATCTGTAATTGAAAATCAAAACCCAATCGGTTTAGACATTAAACACGCAACCAATTTCTTGTTAAGTGTGTGAGTGGGACACGTGTCACAGAAACAGTGGAACAGTTATTTACACGCGCAGTAATAATGCCTATTATTACTGCTATTCTCTCTCCTATTTCCAATAAGCTTTAACTGTCTGACACCATTAAATAACTGGCACATATTACATGCAAATTTCAAAAACTCTTTGTGTACTCCAAGTATATATTTTGTCTGAAATAAAATATTACCTTAGAGTACTCAACAAAATCCAACAGTGTTTATCAATTCTTCAACTTAATTACTGTTATCCTTTCAAACACTGCACAGTTGTGAATATATGTGTGTGTAGAGCAGAGTTTACTAAATCAGTATTTAGAGCATCTAGTATTTCATAAAATCCATAAAGTAAATCAGTAAACACTGGATGCACAAACTCTCATAGTAAACACTGAATATATGATGAATGCTAAACTCTGTAGTAAACAGTTTATATACAGTATTTTTTTTTCTCCAGTAATCAGAGGTTGAAACTAGTCACCAAAAATCCTATAATTTTAGCCCTTATCAATTTGATAAGTTATTGGATCTTCCTAGCTTTCGACTAGTCACCAAAAATTAGAGAATTTTAGCCCTTACTATATACCAGTAAGTTTCTGGGTCGTCCTAGTTACAAACATGATCTCAAAGGAGTTCTAATAGTCTATATATTTTAGCTTTGGGGTTATTATAATAACAGAATCTAATTTAACAGTGTATAACTAACAGAGTTTAGAGCTCATCAACATCAGAAATTATTTATGAGAGGCAATGCACACAGTATTTACAGACTCAGAGTTTAGGATAAATAAACTAAGAGATGCTATAAATATAGAACAGTATCATGCTGTGTTAACTTTCTGCACAGTTTAAGATTAGATCACAGATAACTTAGAAGGATTCATGACTAATTACTGAGAATAATGTTTCATACATGTATCTTCATCGGTGTTTATGTTCAGAAAGAAACATTATCAGAGTTTCTCAGAGTTTATTCAACAGTTAACAGTGTATGAATTAGAAAGCATGCTAACAGAGTTTAATAGTCATTGAACACAGTTTGCATATCAGAGTTTAACATACCACAGAAATATGAGCAACACAGTACATAAGTAGAGTTTTGAGTCTAACCAATATCTCTGGTCAAAACCAGAGACCATTCCTAGTTCATTTACCAACCTTGTAAATACAGCTTCACTCAATGGCTTGGTGAAGATGTCTGCAAGCTGTTGTTCTGTAGACACAAAATAAAGCTCAATATTCCCTTCTTCCACATGTTCTCTGATAAAATGATACCTTATGCTGATGTGCTTGGTCATTGAATGCTGTACTGGATTACCTGTCATAGCAATAGCACTTTGATTATCACAGTAAATAGGTATTTTACTGTACCTCAATCCATAATCCAGTAATTGATTCTTCGTCCACAGAATCCGTGCACAACAGCTACCAGCAGCAATATACTCTGCTTCAGCTGTAGATGTAGAGATTGATTTCTGTTTCTTGTTGTACCAAGAAACAATTCTATCACCAAGAAATTGAGAACTTCCACTAGTACTTTTTCCTGTCTATCTTACAGCCTGCAAAGTCTGCATCAGAGTAACCAAGAAGCTTGAAGTCTGATTCTCTTGGATATTACAAACCTAAAGTTATGGTTCCCTTAAGATATTTGAAGATTCTCTTCACAGCTGTTAGATGTGGTTCTCTTGGATCTGCTTGAAATCTTGCACAAAGACATGTTGTATACATGATGTCAGGTCTGCTAGCTGTTAGATAAAGAAGTGACCCAATCATTCCTCTATAGTTTGTCATATCCACTGGTGAACCTGTGTCTCTATCCAACTTTGTTGCTGTTGCCATGGGAGTTGTTGCAGATGAGCAGTCAAGCATGCCAAATTTCTTGAGAAGATTTCTGGTATATTTTGCTTGATTGATAAAAATTCCATCATCTGTTTGCTTCACCTGTAGCCCTAGAAAATAACTGAGCTCTCCCATCATGCTCATTTGATACCTAGACTGCATGAGCTTGGCAAACTTCTTACAGAGTTTATCATTAGTAGATCCAAAGATTATGTCATCTACATATATTTGAACTAATAACAGATCACTATCAAGATTGAAATAGAACAAGGTTTTATCAATTGTACCTCTGTGAAACCCACTTTCTAAAAGAAATTAAACCAGAGTTTCATACCATGCTCTTGGTGCCTGTTTAAGTCCATAGAGTGCCTTGTCAAGCCTGTAGACATAATCTGGATACTTGGGATCTACAAATCCTGGTGGTTGTTCAACAAACACTTCTTCTTCAAGTTTTCCATTTAGAAAAGCACTTTTCACATCCATCTGAAAAACCTTGAATTTCTTGTGAGAAGCATATGCTAGAAAGATTCTTATTGCCTCCAACCTTGCAACTGGAGCAAAAGTTTCATCATAGTCTATGCCTTCTTGCTGTGAATAGCCTTTGGCCACAAGTCTGGCCTTGTTTCTTGTAACAACCCCATCACTGTCAGTTTTGTTTCTGAAAACCCATCTAGTACCAACAACAGATCTATTCTTTGGTCTAGGTACCAGGGTCCATACTTCATTTCTCTCAAATTCATTTAACTCCTCCTGCATTGCTGTTATCCAGTCAGCATCTTGAAGAGCTTCTTCCACTTTCTTTGGTTCAGATTTGGATAGAAATGCATGAAACAGACATTCATTTGTTGTAGCACTTCTTGTCCTAACTTTTGCATCTGGATCTCCAATGATTAAATCAGGTGTATGTGATTTTGTCCATTTCCTAGCTGTAGGTAAATGACTTCTATCAACAGTTGATCCTCCCCCTTGATCAATGTTCTCCTGATTATCTTGATGCCTTTCTTCATTCTCTGAGGCTCCCCCTGAATTTGATCTCTCAGAGTTTGAACTGTCAGAATTTGGACTTTCAGTGTTTGAGTCATCAGAGTTTGAATTTGATCCAGAATTTTCAGTTGACTCACTATCAGAATTTGAGTCATCACTATGATCATGCTCCCCCTCAACTTGTTCTCCTCTTTGTTCAGACTGTACTATTTCTTCTGTGTGTACCAGTAGAGGTTCAGAGTTTGCATCAACAGAGTTTGTTGGACTAGTGTCATCAGAGTTTATTTCATCAGAGATTAGATCTACATTTTCGAAATGCAACTGATCATGTTCATCAACATCTTCAAGTCCAGTGATTTTCCTGTCATCAAATGACACATGAATAGATTCCATAATCACCCTTGTTCTCAGATTATAAACTCTGAATGCATTGGTTGACACTGGATAGCCAACAAAAATTCCTTCATCTGCTTTCAACTCAAATTTGGTCAACTGTTCAGGATGAGTTTTCAACACAAAGCATTTGCACCCAAAAATATGAAAATATTTCAGGTTTGGCTTCTGAAAGGCAGAGTGTGTAAACTTGTAACACTATAACTAATGTAACTCAAACTAAAGGAAAAGATACTTAACCAGAAGACAATCAAGAACAAGAAGTCACAAGAAATCAACACTAAATGAAGACAAGGTAATTGATACAATTCAACATGTTAACTATGATCAATCCAAGAAGAAATCATTGAGAGAAGTTCAAGTCAAAGTTGTTCATGCCTCAGTGATTTGGAAAGCCAAGAATCAAGATCATAACTATTAGTATCAATAAGACCAATTGATTTCAAGTGAACAAGAAGGAAAGCAAATATTGGAAAGCCACATTTCTAATTGGATATGGTAATTTATTCAAGAAGCAAAAACCCTATCAAGACTAGTCACTTATGAACCAGACCGTTGCATCAAGTGTCAGGACATTGATAGCAAGTTTATGTCAGTAATAAAGATCCATATTCAAGAGCTTGGTGAAGAATAAAGAAGACATGAAGATATCACAAGTTCAAGATGTGCATTGAAGTTTCAAGTTGAAGACCAGAATATTTTCTAAGTACTAAATATTCTAGATGGCCAAGAGAAGTTTCTAAGTAGAAGTTCTACTTAGAACTTCGAGATGGCTAAGTAGAAATTCTCAAGTAGAAGTTCTACTTAGAGTGCAGCTTCAACATGACACATGGCATCTTCTGATTGGCAGATTTCCAAGCTTTCAAGATAAGGCAAGATTTATGTGGACATCATTGGGCCACGTACATCTTAGTCTTTGAAGACTACAGGACATAGATTACATGTAGTATAAATAGAAGTACTTGTGTAATGTTTTAGTCAGTGAGCAATTCTAGAGAAAAACACAAGAGAAAAAGAGAGAGTGCATTCACAGAGCTTAGTATCATTCACTTCTCTCTCAACTTCTGTTATACTTTGTAATGAATGTTGTAGCAACCCTTTCAAGTTATATATAAGACATATATTCCTTGAATCTGTGTGTTCATTTATTGCATCGTATTTATTGCTTCTCATATTCGAAAAGTTGTATTCACCCCCCCCCCTCTACAACACATTTGGACCTAACAGCTTCTTTTCCCTTACCATCTCATATGGTGTTTTTCCATGCTTGTTGATCAGTGTTGCATTTTGAGTAAAACAAGCAGTTTGAACTACTTCTGCCCAGAAATAGGTTGGCAATTTTGCTTCATCAAGCATAGTTCTGGCAGCTTCTATCAAGGTTCTGTTCTTCCTCTCAACTACACCATTTTGCTGTGGTGTACCAGGTGCAGAAAATTCTTGCTTCAAACCTCTATTCTTGCAGAATTCTTCCATTGTTGCATTTCTGAATTCAGTTCCATTATCACTTCTGATTATTTTGACTTTGTGTTTTGATCCTTTGTCCAGTAGCTTTACATGCTCCATCAGAGTTAATGCAGTTTCATCCTTCTTTGCTAGAAAATACACCCAAGTGTATCTGGTATATTCATCAACAATAACTAGAGCATATTTCTTTCTTCCAATTGACAAGACATTTATTGGTCCAAAAAGATCAACATGTAACAGATGATATGGATCAACAATTGAAGATTCAGACTTGCTCTTGAAAGAGATCTTCCTCTGTTTGGCCTTTTGACATGAATCACACAGACCATCAACATTTAACAAAGACTTTGGAAGTCCTCTAACAAGATCCTTTCTTATCAGCTCATTGATGTTGTTCAGATTCAAATGAGAGAGTTTCTTATGCCACTTCCAACTCTCCTCATTGGTCATTCTTGTTGACAGGCACATTGTTTTTCCATCAGAGTTTGTCAACAAGCTTGCTTCATAGATATTGTTGCGCCTTTGTCCAACTAAAACAACTTTCCCTGTGGTTTTGCTGATAACCTCACAGTATTCAGGTTGAAAATCTACATGAAAACCTTTGTCACAGATTTGACTCACAGATAACAGATCATGCTTGAGTCCTGGAACCAGAGCTACATTTGTGATGATGACACTTCCAAGATTAATATTGCCATATCCCAGAGTATGTCCTATGTTGCCATCTCCATAGGAAACTTTTGGGCCAGCCTTCTCCACATACTCTGATAGCAGGGCTTTATTTCCAGTCATGTGTCCTGAACATCCACTGTCCACTACTAGGATGCTTTCCCTGATGCCCTACAATCACAAACAATTACTGAGGATTAGATTTAAGGATCCAGACTTGCTTGGATCCTTTGGCTTTCTTAATTTTGTTAGCTTTAGCAGCGGAATTTTCACTATCAGAGTTTAAGCTAACTTTATCAGAGTTTACACTTGCAGAATTAACTTTAACCCATTTCAGATTAGGTTTCAGTTCATAGTAATTATGATAAATAGCATGATAATTTCTGCAAGTATAAATAGAATGCCAAGTACTTCCACAGTGTTTGCATAAAGTCTGTGGCTTAGTTCTAACATTATATTTCTTTACTTCAGACTTGGAAGGTAAAGAATTAATGTCTTTGTTCTTCCTGCAAAAACTAGCAAGATGGTTAGTACTACCATAGTTATTACATGTCTTTCTTGGAGCTAAAGTAGCAAGCATTGGATAATTGCCTTGAGTAATGCCTACTTTACCATTTCTGTTCTTTCTAGGCACTTTCTGTTTCTTAACAGATTTTAACTCCTTAAGCTTATGCTTAAGTTGTTTATCTGTCATTAAACCAATATTGACTTGTTTAACACTAGTTTTTACTGGTTCTTTCTTAACAGCGTCTTTTCCACCTTCAAATCTAGGTTCATTTATTCCATTAACAAATGTTCCAAATTTCTTAGGTGGAAGAGGTGGTCTAATCTTGACTGTATTCTGAAACCTAAGTTCATCTTTCTCAGAATAACCTAGACCTACAGTGTCAGATTGAAAAATTTCTTGAGTGTCTTTTCCTGAGTGAGTCCAAGTTTTAATAATGTGATTTGCCTTTTCCAACTCAGATTCTAGTTGTTTATACTGACTTAGCAACTCTTGTTCAAGATAGACAGCATCATCTCTCTCCTTTTGAACTTGCTGCATGTTAGCAAGTTTCTCTTCTACAACCTTATTTCTCTCTTTGAGTTCAGAATTTTCAGTTTTAATTCTCTCATTCTCTAAAGTCTGATCCCTATAACTGATATGCAAAGCCTTAAGATATATTCTTAATTCAGTTATATCATCAGTATTATAAGCATAGGTAGTTAGAGGTACCTTGTTTTCAGAATCCTCAGCTTCATCAACAGTAGTAGCCATGAGAGCATAGTTTACATCCTCATCTGAGTCAGAGGTGTCTGCCCAATCTCTGCCTTTAGTGAAGAGTGCCTTCTCAGTTTTACCCTTCTTGCACTCAGGAGCATAATGACCCATCTCCTTACACTTGTAGCATTGAATCTCAGACTTGTCTCTTTTCCCAGATTTGGTATCCTTTCTCTCAGATTTTCTGAAATTCTTCCTGTCAAACTTTGAATCATTCTTGGAGAATCTCTTTCCTTTCTTGAAGTTCTTGAATCCCATCTTCTTGAAAGTCTTTACCATCAAAGCAGCCATTTCCATCATTTCCTCATCATCTTCAGAATCAGATGATTCATCTGCATTTGAGTCAACATCAGAGTTTGATGACTCACTTTCAGAATGAATGACCAAAGTTTTTCCTTTTGCCTTCTTCCTTGATGCTTCCTTCTTTGAGGGTCTTTCTTCAACTCTTAGAGCAACAGATTTTGACTTTCTGCCTGATCTTCTGCTTCTCTGTTCCATTTCTAGTTCATGAGTCTTGAGCAACCCATAGATCTCATCAATATCAGTATCAGCCAGATCATAGTTGTCTCTAATAGTGGTTGTCTTAACATCCCACTTTTCAGGTAGAGAAAGAAGAAACTTGAGATTTGAATCTTCTAGATCATATTCTTTATTAACCAGTGACAGATCATTAAGTAGCTTACAGAATCTGTCAAAGGTTTCTGTCATTGATTCTTCAGATTTAGCCTCAAAGTGTTCATACTCCTGTGTGAGTATGTTCCTTCTATTCTTCTTAATTGCAGTAGTTCCCTGACATCTAACCTCTAGAGCATCCCAAATCTCTTTTGCAGTTTTACAATTGATCACTTTGTTATACATAACATTATCCAAAGAACTATGAAGGAGGTGTCTAACCTTTGCATCCTTTCCAATGGATGAAATATCCTCGGGAGTCAAATCTTTCTTCTCCTTTGGAATAGATTTAGCTTCCTGTCCAGCAGCAACAACAGATAATTTTGTAGGCTTATGAGGGCCTTCATAAATTCTGTCAAGATATTCTGGATCTGTAGCTTCCAGAAACATAGCCATTTTCACCTTCCAGGTTGAGTATTCTGTTGGCTTAAGAATAGGAACCCTGATTGTTTCATATCGACTCACAGTTGCAGGTTGAGCCTTCTCAGCACTAGAGCCTGATGTAGGAGGAGGAATTTCTGCCATTGATTATAGTTGTGTGTGTGTGTGGATCTTAAACTGTATTAAATTAACAGAACAAGCTCTGATACCAATTGTTAGGCCGAATACACACTTATAATCAACTAAGTATGAGAGAATAACAATAAGTTCTTTAAAAGCTTTAAAAATTGTTTTAATTAACTTCTCTCTCAGTGATGTAAATTATCACAGAGAGCTGCTTAGGTTACAATGAAAGATATTGTATTACACGATCGATACCCTTCTAGGGTTAATCTAACTGTATTTATAAGATATACAGCTGCTATACAATCGATAATTGATACTCCTATAAATTAGCTATACAATTGATATCAATTATGATTGCTACTCGTCTTCTAAGTCAACTCAATCTCTTTGACAGCTATCCAATCTTCAAAGATATTGCTTCCATAATTATCTTCAATAATTCTTCAAACACTGTTGACAAGTAGACGCTTCCTCCAGACAGAGTTTAACAAACTCTGTCAAGCTTCCATTGTCAGCGTATAGCAAACTTTGTTCAGCTTCTAACTGTCAGAGTTTAACTAAACTCTGACTGCTTCCTGTTTCAAGTTAAACTCTGTTTTTCCATGTAAAACTTAAACACTGATATTAACCATATCAATTATATTTAACAGTAATATTGTAAAATTATAAACAAATCCTGATTTTACAAAAATGTTCACCTCATATTTGCATATTATATGTAGACCTGGTAATTCGTTCGTTTCGTGTACTTTCGTGTCGTGTACTTTCGTGTTTCGTGTACGTAATGCTAAATCCAAAACCGACCCGTTAAGGATTCGTTTCGTTTCGTGTTCGTGTACCTTCATTTCGTGTATGTTTCGTGTCGTATTTCGTGTAATTTTTGAATAAAAATAAAAATATTTAAATATTAATTTTTTACTAGTCTAGTCTTAAATCAATATGTCATAAGGAATGAAGTGTGCTTAAGTCTTGTGAAACTAAGATTTGAAACTATTTTGTATTTATCTTATGTAAAAATTATACATAAAATATCATTTTAAAATATGTATTCATATAATTTTAATAAAATTATTTAAATATTTATTTATTTCGTGTATTTTCGTTTCGTGTCGTGTACCCAAGAGTAAACCCAAAACCGACACTAAATTCATCCGTGTAATTTCGTGTTCGTGTACCGTAAAGGTCAACCCAAACCCATAATTTTCGTATCGTTTCGTGTCGTGTACGAAATTGCCGGCTCTAATTATATGTCAGGAAACTTACCTAAAACATATCTTAAATTGTATCAAAAACACATGAATTTATTCAGAGGCTGAGTAAAATTTTCTCAGGTTCTTTTCTGAATTATATAACGTGTTATACTACATCGAATAAAAGGTCAGTCATCAGATATAAAAAACTTTGAATAACGCGCGTACAAGTATTAAGAAAATATAACTTTTTAAAAAAAATATACAAATACCTCTTATCTTTTTACTACTTTTTACATCTTATAAGTTACATATTATCCCTAATTTTTGTAATTGAGAAAATGATAATTTAATTCATAAATTATAAAAATAATTTGAAATTATAAATTTCATTTTTTGGCAGCACACCGAACCGAGTATATTACATAACCACAAGAACTACCCACTCGAATTCAGAAAAATTGTCCTTACATTTCCCGCGCCTTTGTTCAAGTCATCTGTATCCGCCCGGTTTAAACGACAACTGGCGAATCGAGAAATGGAGAATCACGAAGAGGAGGAAACAACGGCCGCCGATCTGTTAAGAGATAGATTCAGACTCTCCACTATCTCTATCGCCCAAGCCGAAGGTCCGCAATTTACACACACTTTTACCAACCCTAATTTTGATTTCTTCAATTATTCATCATCTTCATTTATTTATTTTTACAGCCAAACAAAACAACATGGAAATTTCAGAACCAATTGTGGCCTGTATCTCCGATTTGGCCTTCAAATATGCTGGTACTTCTCTTTCATTTCTCTTTCAGTTTTCTATATTGTTATTTGTTAACTGATTGAATTGGGACATTTTTGGATCTCTAAAGTATGTTTCGAATATCGAGATGAAACAATCTATTTCGGTGAGATTTAATTGTCATCAAATTTACAAAATCGGAACTTTTGTTGTATCTATTGCATTGCTAGTTAGTATTAGTTAAAACATTAATTTTGCGATATGATGGCAAGGTACTAAAGCATAGTGTAAGTATGATTTCAGTCCTTTCTAATGGTAATTTATTACTACAAGAGACGGTGGAAATTGTTTCAGTTAAGATAATGAAGGCCTTTTTATTTTTTCTGAAAAACAGAACATCTTGCAAAGGACCTTGAATTATTTGCAGCGCATGGAGGTCGTAAGACTGTCAACATGAAAGATGTCATTCTTTGCGGTGAGTTTCCGGAATTAGAGTAATAATTGAATGCTTTACTATGTAGGCGAACTTGCTAGATTTTGTGCCGATGCCAGAAGTGCATAATTTAAAGATAGTTATGAAGTAAATGATTTTAGATCAGTGTCACTATAAGTTATTCAGTCTCCATAGCTCTTTGTATTGTATCATTATCCAGTTTGGAAGTGTAAGTAGAGTCTATGTTACTCCGACTCTTCTGTTTTGGTTTCCGTACTCGTGTTGGACATTTGGACACAACACTTATTTCGTGTCGGATCCTTTGACTAAAATGTGGACACTTTGACCAATTCAAAGCTCAAATATGAGTCAAACTAACGATTCAAAATAAGTATGGGAGAAGAAAGAAAGAAGTAAAAATGAGATAAAGTAGAGAAGATGCCTAATTTGCAAAGTCCTTTACAAAATTATGTTTAATTTATGTTTTATTGTTTCTTTTTGTTAAGATGTCTTACTTACAATACTTGTTTATTAATATATTATGGTTTGTCCCCGTACCCGTGTCCAAAAATAGGACAGTGTCCCCGTGTCCCTAATATTCAGTTTTTTCATGTCCGACACTCGGATTTGTGTCGTTGTCCGACACTCGGATTTGTGTTGTGTCCGACACTCCGTACCCGAGTCCGATAACATTTAGAGTATGTTTGATCTGGTTTTTCAAATAGTGAAATATCTTTACGCTTGTATAATGGTTAGATTTATGAATGGTGTGAAAATTGGTTGCTACTGCAGCAGAGCTGGTAAGGGGACGGTTTAGTGGTTCGCCTTATTTCTGTTTCTGTACCTTGGTGATGGATTATGGATTGTTATGTATACTGGTGGATGTAGATAATAATAACATGTTTTCGTTTTCTCTTGCTAAATACATCTAACTGGTTTTCTGGCAAATTGAGGTTATGGTGGCAGGCTATTAAGGCTACGTTGACATGACGAGGCTTGTTTGGGAATGTAGCTTTTGGTGTCTGAATTAATAGCACAATAATGGCAACCTAGAATGTTCCGTATATTCCGTTTTTCTTATGGCTCTCTGGCATCATCATGATTATTCAAACTTGTTATATGGTCAAAGAAAGTCTGTGGCACTGTTTTTTTTAGAGATAATGGCCTAGACTAATTTGTATACAAAGCTTAGGAGCCGTCCCCTGAATTGAAGGAAATTGATCCAAGAGGGCTATAGTGCCTAAATTGCTATTGTTGGAAAACTATAATCTAACTCTTACATCACTTATCCCTGCCTGTTTGCAATTCTAAATTAAGTTATAGGATGAAACACTTGAAAAGAGTGTAAAATCCTGAGAATCAGTTAATTGTTAGTGTGCACCATCTAATATCCCATGGTTGGTTTCAGCGCATCGGAATGAACATCTTGCTGAGTTGCTGAGAACCTTCGGCAATGATCTAAAAGATAAAGAGCCTCAGTCCGAGAAGAAGCGAAAGAAAAAATCGAGAAAGGATGACAATGCCACTTCCTCTGTACTTCATATTCCTGATGATACCTAACCCAGGAAGTTTAGTTTAGGATGGTCTATTAAAAGGTTTATATATTTGTTCTTTGGATTACCTTGATTTTAATTTAGAAATTTATGGCTTTTACCTTGCAAGTCGATACCATCTTTAATGTTTTCTGGTTCCTCTATATAGAAGTATAGAGTATATTAATATACAATGTAACTACTCAGGTTGTAAGTTGGACATAAGAAATAGAGTTAAAAATAAATAGTTTCGGTATAATAATTTGAATGTATCTAAAACCCTGTTTGTAATGTAGAACTATTCTGACTGCAGTACTCGATAGACCTGGCAATTCGTTCGTTTCGTGTACTTTCGTGTTGTGTACTTTCATGTTTCGTGTACGTAATGCTAAATCCAAAACCGACCCGTTAAGGATTCGTTTCGTGTTCGTGTATCTTTATTTCGTGTAAGTTTCGTGTCGTATTTCGTGTAATTTTTGAATAAAATTAAAAATATTTAAATATTAATTTTTTACTAGTCCAGTCTTAAGTCATTATGTCATAAGGAATGAAGTGTGCTTAAGTCTTGTGAAACTAAGATTTGAAACTATTTTATATTTATCTTATGTAAAAAATTATATATAAAATATCATTTTAAAATATGTATTCATATAATTTTAATAAAATTATTTAAATATTTATTTATTTCGTGTATTTTCGTTTCGTGTCGTGTACCCAAGGGTAAATCCAAAACCGACACTAAATTCATCCGTGTAATTTCGTGTTCGTATACTTTCGTGTTCGTGTACCGTAAAGGTCAATCCAAACCCGTAATTTTCGTGTCGTGTACGAAATTGCCGGCTCTAGTACTCGATGATGTATTGATATTTTTTATAATATAAAATTAAAAATGATAGAAGTATTTATTTGTACTTGGGTTATTTTTTAATTGAACGAGTAAAGCATAGTCCATCATCATGCACTGGGTTATTTCAGATGCCTGTACACTCAAAAAAATTCCGTACTTGGGTTATTTTTTAATTGAACGACATCATCATGCACTGGGTTATTTCAGATGCCTGTACACTCACAAAAATTCCGTTGCCGGGACTTGAACCCGGGTCTCTCGGGTGAGAGCCGAGTATCCCGACCAACTAGACTACAACGGATCGTGACTACATTTCACTTCAAAAACTTAATACTAGTATTAGCACCTCAATTAGACGACTACTTTGGTAGGTCATAGAGAGAAAAAGAGTACTGTAGGGTGAGATGTGATGCAGGTGATGAGCATATAGTGCAGTTAACGCTCCTTTCATCCTTTGGTGGTGGTCGAGTCGTTGATATTATGCAATATGTTTTGATAATTTTTGTTTCCCGCTACAACTAGTTAGACTTTGGGGCACTCCTTTCCTTTGTGCCATTGACTTCTTTTCTAGTGTTGACTTGACGTGAATTAGTAGTCTATTCCATTGAGCAGGAGAGTAGGTGTCCGCTAATGTTATTTTCACTTTTTGAAGCCTCCTCGACTTTGTTAGAGCATCTTAAACACATATGCTAAAAGATTATCACGTTGCGGGACAGATTTAGGTGAGAACATGTATGTTGAAGAACAATGAGAATACCACATTTCAAGTTATTCTAAAGAACATCGTCAAGGGCATCCAATACGAAAAAATCTTATAATTTTATTCTCTATCCATTAATTAAAAAAACAATTAAAAAAATTAAAATTGATGACGTGGTAACATTTTTTTTTAAAATTTTTTTGTTCAATTTTTTTTATTTTTTTTATTAATGGATAGAGGGTAGAAGTATAAGACTTTTTTGTGAAGATGCCCCTAGCGGGAACCTTTAAAATAGCTTGAAATGTGATGAACATATTGTTGTCACTGTTATCATTCTAATATGTGTTCTCACTAGAGTGTAACCCTCTATGTAACATGATAAATTTTTGGATGTCTATCGATTACAATCACAATCATATTCAAAAAGTGTTCAAGAAGCTTTGCAAAAAAAAAAAAAAGAAAAAAAGTGCAAGAAATTGTAATTTTTTTGCACATTCTAAGTATTATTTCAAATGAAAGGATCCAAATATATGTACAAAAGATTTATTGCCCATATCTAATATATTATATCAATTTTTAATATTATTTATGTAGAGATCATTTAGATACTGAAACGATAATTGTTGTATTTAGAGGGACTAAATCTAATAAAAATCGATAAAATAATAATAATAAAAATTATTTATGATGTGTTGGACACGTCTTTCAAATGTCTGAAAATATTTTTTACACAAAATTTGAGTAGAATACGAGATAGCTGTGTACAAGTAACGGTTAACCCAAATCCAAATCAAAATACGGAATGATTAATATGTGCCCTTTACACAGGATAATTAACATTAATTATGATTATTTTAAAAAAACATTAATTATGATTAATTAAAGTAGCTTCTTTATGGATATTTGTGTAATTACTTGATCTATTATAAATTATAACTAGCATGAAAGCCCGTGCAAGGCACGGGCCACATTCTAATTCATATAACATTTGTTTAATTTTGCGATAAAGTCCATTGTATCCTCTTGTTAGTCTATTTTACCTTTCACTGTAACGGTCTACCGATTCAGTAGTTATAATCATTCTAAATTCAAATTATTAGCACACTCTAAATTTGGAGATTCATATTTATAGTGGTACTTGTTTAATGCGAGAAGAATAATCGAAAAAAGTGGTATATTAGAGTTAATTGTCAGCTATCAAATATTTCCACGATAACAGTGTTTTTCAGTAGAAATCCTAAAAGGATCACCACGACAATAATTTTTTAACTACTTTCAATCTTAGCCACAACATATTTTAAATATCTATTTCTTTTCTACCCATATGTCTACCTTATATCTCCTTAATTTATTACTGATCAAGTAGCCTATCTCACATCTCCTCCAATTTATTACTGATCAGGTACCTTCTTACTTCGGCCTCTTTCCGACCACTATCATGCCACCTCGCTATACCTCTCAGATCCGTTCCTTCCTTCAACCACATCATATATGCACATACTTTTTGCCACATCACCTATCTTTCGTCTTTAACAATCTCAAGTTTTTTTATCCTTCCTCTCTCTTCGATCATCTCTCATTCTTCTTTACAACCTCTCAGCGACCTTCATTTTCATATTTATATAAAATTATTGTTGTGGTTACGAGCTAAATAGGTATTATGATAATAAAATAGTTAATTGTCATACATCTCACACATTAAACATGTATACGTTTTTCAAATGTTATTGTGATAACACTATATCTTTTGAATTTCAATCAAACTCATCTAACATTTGTCAACAAATTGGATTAACATATTATTATCAAATATTTAGTTGTATTACCGTTTGTTCTTAAGTTTATAAAAAAAATTGATGTACCTATTCTTTTGTTGGTATATAGTTGTATCTAAATGTCAAAATCTGACACTAAATGAATTCATGTTGTTTGGAAATGGGCATCGGGTCAATTCAAGGTCAGGGAGTGCTATATCCATCACGATCCCCGAATTCGATCGAACAAAATCGATGAACCTGTTTCGGTTCTTGAACGAGAATTATTTCGCTCCCGATTCCTGCCCCGAAAGGAAAATACGTATCCCCGCGAGAAATCATGAATTTTAATATTTTTAATTAAAATTTCGAACTTATTTTTAATTAAAATTTTGAACCTAATCGTTGAACCCGTATCGATCCCAAAATGGGGATTATTTTCCTCCATGATTCCTACCTCGAACGGGGAACGAGGATCCCTATGAAAATTGGAGATTCTTATTTTTTTTAATTAAAATTTATATATTCTCTAATATATTGGATAATCAAATTATTTTGATAAATCATGATAAATTTATTATTATATTATAAATAGCAATTTTAATAAAAGATGAAAAATATTATTAAAATTAAATTATATTTATGAAATGTTAAATTCGATGCAACAAATGGTGTTACTTGCCTGCGTAAACAAGCTTTTAAGCCCATTGATGAATGGGTTCTGTCCGACAATTGTGACATTTGCCATCTTTTGGCATGTCGAAGTGGTTGTAAGTTATTTCCGTACCATTTCTAATGTTATGAAATGTTAAATTTATAAAAAAATTTGAATCTTTGAATTACATTTATTTTTAATAATCTATAATATATATATTTAAAAAATTATGTTTTCTTAAATATGATAATCGATTGGGGAACGGGAATTGGGGACTTAGGGTTCATTTGTTAATGGCTGAATCAAAGAAGATGAACGGAACCATTCATGTGATTGTCGTTCAAATTGTTTATTAATTATTTAGAAATCTGGATGGTGCTGGACGACTCCCACATTCCTGTGGATGACACCACCCTTAGAATTTCAACTGAACCATTCAAATCTCTTTGTTGTATGCATCAATAATTATTGAATATTGGGTATGTATATTATATCTATATTCTATTCAATATGATTAACTGATTTTAAAATTATATAATTTATGCCAAGCTAACTTTTTGGCAATCGTATTTCGTACACACGTTTTTCCTAACATAAAGATATTAAAAAAATTTAAAAAATATATAATAAAAAATAATGAATATTTACCAAAAATACCATTTTTTCTAATTTTTTTAATACTTTTACCATATTCTTAAAATATTTACAAAAATACATTTTTCAGGAAAAACATTTTGCAAAAATATAATCTTATCAGGTTGCATATGCAGCTGCACAAAATTTTCATAGAGTTGCATACGTGGTTGCAAACAATTGTATTTAGTTGATTTTGTTGCAGATTATATTTTTGCAAATAACGTATTTTTGCAAATAAGTTGGTATTTTCGAAATATATTTTTTTTAAAAAAAGTACCTTTGCAAAAAAAATTATGAACTTGGGTATTTATCGAAAAAGCTTGAAAAAATAATTCATCTTACTTTTAAAATTTATTATTGGCTAAATATTTTAATTATTCGGAAAATATGTTTAACAAAAAACTCAAAATATTTAGTTATTCAGAATCTTTTTTATTTTACAAAACTACAACTTTCGTTCGGAATTCAGATTATTCAGCCGTTCAGATAATCAATGGTTCAGAAAGTGATATTCAGATTTAACAAATGACTCCTTAGCCGAGATGCTTTAATCCCTCAGCTCGTTCCCATCCCCAAGTTTTTATTTATAACATTTCATGTTTCCCATTCCAAACCCGAAAAATTTTCTGAATCTCCAAACGGGAAAGGGATTAAATCGGGGTCGGGCAGACCAGGAGAAATGCTCATCTATATTAACTACACGCACATTCAGTCGGTTATTCATTCAGTCAAAAATATCTTACATGTTCTTATCATTTTAATAACTTTTATCCCGAATAAATTTGAAAATAGATATTAAAGCGAATGTAGCAAGTGGATTGCTTGCGTATGCAATTATTGATTTTAAAAAGTGTATCATTAAGTATTCTAGCGTAGCTATATTAATATTTGCAAACATAAGAATATTGCTATATTATTAAAGGAAATGTAGCAAGTGGATTGTTTGTGTATGCAATTAATGATGTTAAAAAATGTATACTAAAGTGTTCTAGTGTATTGGTAATAATGTGGAAAAAAGAAAATTGGTACATGGAGGTCATGGGTTCAAATCCACTGAAATCCATTTTTTTTAACATTAACATAATGCAGGGATAGTTTAGTAAATTACTAAATGGGTGAAAATGCCATGTTGGGTTCGAATGTAGCAAGTGGATTGCTTGCGTATGCAATTATTGATTTTAAAAAGTGTATCATTAAGTATTCTAGCGTAGCTGTATTAATATCTACAAACATAAGAATATTGCTATATTATTAAAGGAAATATAGCAAGTGGATTGTTTGTGTATGCAATTAATGATTTTAAAAAATGTATACTAAAGTGTTCTAGTGTATTGGTAATAATGTGGAAAAAAGAAAATTGATACATGGAGGTCATGGGTTCAAATCCACTGAAATCCATTTTTTTTAACATTAACATAATGCAGGGATAGTTTAGTAAATTACTAAATGGGTGAAAAGACCATGTTGGCTTATAATATATATAAAGGACTATTCCTTACTTGTCAAATTAATGTAATCAGCATTATTTTAACTGGCCAAAATGATATTATGAACATAACTATTTATTTGGCTAATTAACATATTTTATTTTTAATGTTATTAATGTGCTTATTGATTTAAATATATTATTAGAAATAAAATAGTTGTTTTACGTGATGAACATGAACCTGTTTAAATATATATGTTAATTATTTCCAAATTGAAATATCGCTACTTTTAGATTTATATCATAAATAAACAAAATAAAGGCACTAGTTTGTAATTTAATCAACATGAATATATAAGATTGTTAAAATATTTCAAATTTCAAAGTTCTAAATAATAATAATTAAGATGAAATTATTTTAACTTTTAATTTATATATTTTAAACTAAAGGGAGAAAAGATGTCTCCTACAATACATAATTATAGTAATATCTGACTTTGGAATAGTAACAATTTTAATAAAAATATTTTAATTTAGCAATAAGGTGAAGAAAATAAAACGTGGATGAATGATAAATGGAAATGCTAATCATGTGATTAAGCATTAAATACTCTCATATTTTTAACATCTATTTTTAAGTATTTAATTATTTTTAGTTTCCAAATATCTTTATGCAGTACTAATTAATTTCTCGAGTAATAATAGTGTATTCCCTGCATTCACATTAATTTTTACCAATAAAAACATCCCAAATTGCTAAATAATCATATTGAGTTTTGTAATGTATTAAATACAAAATTGATGTATTAAATGTATTTATCCATTTACACTAATTTTTAATCATAACCGGGCTATGTTTAACATTACCTGAACAAAAAAAGAAGTCAAATTCTAAAGAGTGCACTAATAATGCTCATAAAAGTGTTTATTACTATTTATACTCCCTCTATTTTTTTTAATATTTGTCGTTTGACTTTTCTCCACGCATCTTAATGTGCTTTGAACGTATAGATAAAATTATTATTTTTAATTTTTTTCTTTTCTAAATTTTAATATGGACTATTTATTTTTATTCAGAAAAATAAATTTTAAAAGTAATTATTTTAAGTAGATAATCAAAAGACTTAGAAATGTATAAGTCAAACGTCAAATATTAAAAAATAGAGGGAGTAATAATTAATGATCATTGGTAATATTAAGCTGCAAATCAGAAAACTATAGGGGGCGTTTGGTTGAGGGTAATTAAGAAAGGAAAAGAGAAGTTGATGTTTGTTTTCTTAAAAATGCCATTCCCTTTGACGTTTTAGGATTACCCAATATCCCTCATCCCCACTAAGTATTTGCTTTCTCTTTCCTAATTTCTTTTCCATTTTCCACTATAATTATATCTTAAACCATTAAAAATAGATTAACATGTATATTACTTATAAAATTAAAAAAAATTATAATTTAGTTTTTATAAATTAAAAGGTAATTTTGATATAATTTATATATTAATTTATTAAAAATATTATTGGTAAATAATAAAATTTATTAAAATATAAATAAACTATATTGTTTTTAATATAAATGTACTCGACTCTTTTAAAAGTATATAATGTCGAAAAAAGAAAATATAAAGATTACTATATAATTTTTCATTCCATTTCCGGATCAAAACCAAACTGGTAAAATGGTTTTTTTTTCAAAACTACCCAAGTTGCAACAGATTTTTTCTACTTGCAACCTTTTTTTCAAAATAATTAAGGATCACTTATTTACTTTCTCCACGTTTACCTTTGATAGCCAAGCCCATCAAAATATACAAGTTCTAACCCAAAATGTAAGCCACTTCACAAGTTCACATAGAGGCCCTGAAATAGTGAAATCTAATTATAACTTTGAATTCAGTATTACTCAGCGACAAACATGCAATTAAGAAGACAAATGACGGAAAGTTCAAAGTTGTGTTCATAAAGGATTACACATCAATGACCAATATCATCCTAAAGTTGAAACATTAGTACTTTTATGTACAAAGTCATCTTCAATAGTAAAACCTGTTAGTTAAATTCATCTATGTGTTGGCATCTATGTGGAACATTTTAGATATTAGGTAAAAATTCAATACTCCAACCATTATCCATTAGCAAAAAAATATAGATAACTAAAATTGGGCTAGCTACATTTGTAAAACCTCTAAATCTATTAGGTATAATTTTAGATAATATAATTATACATAATACCATTGGAGTAAACCTAGAACCTCTTAGCTATAATTTTAGATAATTATCAATATATTATATTATAGCTAACAAATATACATAACACCCTTGGAGATGCTCTTACGCACTTGCGCACAATTTGCATTCGTAAAGTTATTAATAATTTTACTGGTAAAAACATTTGTGAAATGAAATATTTTTCTTAATTTTTTTCATTAATAATTTTCTAAATTTTACACTTAAAGTATATTTTTTTTTAATAATTAAACCTAGATACCTTATAAATGAGTATTTATTTGAATAACTTTGAAGATAAACAAAAATCGAAAATGACTAAAGACAACCCCCTATCACTTAACTAAACAAATACCACTTGGCTAAACAGACAAAATTTAAAATTCTCAACACCTATTTTTTGAACAAGCATCAGTATATATATATATATATATATATAAAGGAGGATAGCGGGAGTTTAGGTGGCGCTCTAATATCGTCTCAATCGATTTTTCTAATTTTCTAGAATTTTAAACACTAATAAATATGAAAATATCAATTAGCATATTAGAAGTAGAATAGGTGTTCGAATTTATAAAGGAGAAGAACTCGAATTTATAGGGAAGACATGTGATTAGAAGTTCTATCGGAAGTATAATAAGTATTTATAAGGCATACGATTAAAAGTTCTATTGGAAGCAGAATAGGAGTTCGAATTTATAGAGAATAAGAGTTTGAATTTATAGAAAAAATATATATAAATAAAAGTTCTACTAGAACTAGAATAGGTGTTTGAATATATAGAGCAGACATATAATTAAATATTTTATAGAAAGTGCGATCTTCTTAAATTGTATATTTTTTATATAAATTAATTATATTTATATTAGGAAAATTTATTCATAAATCAAATACTATTGTCATGAAAAAAGTCGTATTTAAAAAAAAAAAGAATTGATGTGTTAACATAATAAAAGAACAATAAGTAAAAGAACAATCTCATGTGGTCTTTATAATATATGTTAAAAAGTTGGGATTTCGATTTTAACGAGATAGCGGCTCAATCGAAAGAATCGTATTTAACAAGAAATTGATTCATTAGAGAAGATTATTTAATTATTAAAATTTCGAATTTATAGAGAATAAGAGTTTGAATTTATAGAAAAAATATATATAAATAAAAGTTCTACTAGAACTAGAATAGGTGTTTGAATATATAGAGCAGACATATAATTAAATATTTTATAGAAAGTGCGATCTTCTTAAATTATATATTTTTTATATAAGTTAATTATATTTATATTAGGAAAATTTATTCATAAATCAAATACTATTGTCATGAAAAAAGTCACCGTATTTAAAAAAAAAAGAATTGATGTGTTAACATAATAAAAGAACAATGAGTAAAAGAACAATCTCATGTAGTCTTTATAATATATGTTAAAAAGTTGGGATTTCGATTTTAACGAGATAGCGGCTCAATCGAAAGAATCGTATTTAACAAGAAATTGATTCATTAGAGAAGATTATTTAATTATTAAAATTTAATATTAATATTATAATATAACGTAAATGTATTGATTTTTTTAAAAAATATTATAACGCCGCCGCGAAACGCGGCTTTATCAACTAGTATAACTTATAAGCAGCGAACGAGAATTGAATTTTACGAAGATAATCCATCCTTTTTTGGAATGTTGTTTTTATCATTATATGTAATTATGTATAGGAGTATTATTATTTTTTTGACGAACAAGATATCATTATTATATATTTAAAACTCTGAGAACATAGCGTAAACACTAATCTCATCTCAATCATTTGGGTGCGAGTATAAATACAAGACAGCACACTACTACTAATCAGTAATCATACATCTTATTGTCTACACAATAGGACAAAAATACTAGAGATTTCCGGCAACATAAAAGCATGGGAAATTGCTTCTCCGACGTCCACCGTGGACGGCCAGCCATCGGCGGCAACTCAGCTGCTCACTCTACACACGCCGGCGGTCCTAGTCACTCCGTCAATTCGTACCGTGGCTTGTTTTCACAGATCGAGGTCACTTCCCTTGTCCTTAATTATCTTTCATCTTATGCAATAAACAATACTACAATTACACATTACGCACTTCCTCAGCTTATCACACTTTAGCAGTAACTAAGTTTTTAAAATCAGCAAATTAAATAAATTAGTTAAGCGTCCTAAGCTAATAAAATTGCATTGTCAGAGCATTGTGCACATAAGAAGTAACTGTTTATATCGTTTTCGGCAACTAAGAACTTAAAATAAAATTAGCATTTCTCAAGTGATATAATTGTTGGCACTTGGCAGCTGTTAACGAAATCGCCAATTTTCGATAATGTACAACAGTGATGGATCTTGTTGTAAGTACATACATGATGATGCGTTGCAATGTGAGATTTAGGTTTTTGTTAGCTTAATAAAGTGTTACTGTGCTCGAGTTCGACTGTAATTCTTATATCTCAAGTTGAGTACTAGAAAGATTGACCTCTTTTGATACATTTGTGCAATACGTATTACTACTATGACTTGTCATGCAAACAATTTATTGGCTCCCAATTGTTGTGCAGTTATCGCTGTCTGCTTCAAACTTGCGTGACCATGGTGTGCTTTCCAAGGTGTGTTCGCACTTTTCTTTATGCAAAATATTTCTGTTGTTTTTCAAAAGAAATGAAAATAAATATTTTTCGTTCATCACTAGTTCATTGTTGTATGCACAGTCTACTTATTCGATGTAAACTTTATGCATTTTGGATATTCTACGATTATTAACATTTCTAAATTATTCCCTGATATATGTCTTAGGTTATATCTTGTTAAAGTCAAATCAATGCCAAGCAGAGGGAGTGATTTGATTGTTTGAAAGGCTTTAAGCGATGTTGAAATAATTCTTTGACGAGTATGAAATTATTTTGTAGCTTCAGAACTCTTTTTGTTATGTTTTTTTACTCGTTACCGACGTAAATAAGTTGACATTATTTGAATCTTTTTGTTAGGAGACAGTAAGTTATCAGAATTCAACTAAATTAACCGAGTAAAAAAAACGTTTCCATGAGTTAAAAGTGTATTACTTTCATTCCGTTCACAATCATAGTTACAATGGAACTGACTTTTGCACTGTGAAATATATTTAGTGTATATATTCCAGAGGCATTTTTAACAGTCGATACTCTGTTTCAATCATGATGTACCAAATTTCCTAGCACCTTTTCAGTCTAATTCAACGCTGCATACATGTTAGTTTTTCTCTTCTTAATTTCATTTTTTTATAGAGTAATCCTGTTGCAGTTATTAATGTAAAAGGAAGGGATGGCACACTTCAAGAACTTGGCCGAACAGAAGTAGTACCCAAATCACTAAATCCTCAGTGGACTACAAAGCACATTATTACCTATTATTTTGAGGTGGTTCAAACTTTGGTGTAAGTTATTAATGTGCTTCACTGTATTCTGTCAGGCAAATACTATTTGAATAGCTTTTATTTACTTGAGTTTTTCTTGAATCACAGGTTTCATCTGTATAATGTTGATGAACAGTTTCAGGATCTAGAAGTAAAGGTATAACATACGATGATGTTTCCCAAACTTTTTCGAGGCAAATAATATATACTGCCGAAGAAAAGTTAGTAAGTTAGTTAGCAAAAGTAAATAACTGAAAGTAATTCTGATGAAGTATGGCTGTTTTCTTGAAATATGGACGACTATGAATCTAGATAAAGTTATAGCAGACAGAGGGTTTCTTTTCTCAACTGATAAGAACTGTAGATTGGGCACATAGTAGTTAGAGTGTAGAGGGAAAATCAGTTACACTATACTGCAATTGGTAGGAAGCAACATTTAATTATTTTGCACATACTTACACCTTCAAGCAAAAAGGCGTTGCCCGTAGTTGTGTCACTTCCTATTACATTTGTTATCACTTTTAGTAATATCTTACGGTGGTACCTGCAGATGCTTAAACTGGATGAATTGCAACTTCTTGGCGAGGCTACATGTGTCTTGTCTGAGGTACTAACCTCTGATAGTAGTCTCACTTGCATATTGTGGCTCTGTCCAGATTGTGAAATTCAATTTGAGGGAATGTTTTGTGGTCAGTTATATGCTATACATGATTTTAAACTGGGTCAGTACTTCTTAACTATTCATTTTTTCATATTTAGAGCCATTGTTGCCTATGCAATTGTGTTTCATTATTATAAGCGACTTTCAATTTATGATACATTACAACGTATTATGATCTCAAAGCTACTAGCTTTTAGTTTCCCTTTTTTCTTTCATTTGATCTGTGACTTTCTTGTCTGTAGACTACAAAATCTTTGTACTATAATTTTTTGTGGTTTAGATGTTGAAGTCCTATCAGTAACTATTACAGGCTTCAGCTCTGTTGTATCACAAACATTATTTCTGTTAAGATTCTGACAATTTTTGTTTTGATGTAGATAATCACCAAATCAAGCAGGTCATTAACCATAGATCTTAAGTATATAAAAGATTCTATTGGAACAAACCATCATGGGAAGTCTGGTCACCTCACTATTTGTGCTAAAGAATGTGCCAACTCAAAGATTACTACAGGGTTGGTGTTGAGGTGTTTGGATTTGGAATGCGAAGATCTTTTTGGAAGAACTGTATGATTTTTTTTCTTCTTGTTAAAAATTCAAAATCCTTGCCGAAGATAATTTGAAATATTGATTTGTTTTGTATTGCTCTTTCCAGGATCCTTTTGTGGTGATGTCAAAATGTCTGGATAATGGAATCTCCCTCCCTATTTGTAAAACGGAAGTTTTAAACAATGATCTTACCCCAGTCTGGGAACCTGTATTTCTCAACATTCAACAAGTTGGGAGTAAGGTATAAAGGAAGTGCCTTTTGTATATGGTTCCTACCAGATGTGCTAAGAATCACCTTAAACCCCCCTCCCCCACCCCAACTCTAACACGCACAAAAAGAAACACCCCTGACAAACGGACTATTTAATCTTTCAACTGAAATTAGAGGGTTAAAACCTTTCTATATATTCTCAATACTTTCCCTGTAATTACTATCACCTTACCTTTTATTTTATTCATGCAGGAAACTTCTTTGCTTATAGAATGCTTCAACTATAATAGCAATGGGAGGCACGATTTAATTGGGTAGATGGGCCTCTGGCATCATTATTTGCTTTAGGATTTCTGTTGTATGCTGTACTAATTTGCTTATATACACCATTCAGAAAAGCCGAGAAATCAATAGCAGATATTGAAAAGCTGCATTGCGCTAGGGAAGGGGTGCAGTTATACTTGCCAAACAGTGTTGGCAACAATCATCTAGACAAGGTCCTAAAAATCCCACTGGTTCAACCATACATAAGTTTAAGTCATTGTTTCTGTTCATATCATTTTTTTTCATTTACGTCAGGTTTTAAAAAGCCAGTTATACGTGGATAAGATCTCTGAAAGTATGCAACCTACATTTTTGGATTATATGGCTGGGGGATGGGAACTGAACTTCATGGTAGCCATTGATTTCACTGGTACCAAATTTTGAACTCATGTCTGGCTAATTTGTGCTGCCATTCCAGATCAATAATACTTGCTAAGAAATATTGCTATTAAAATTGGTGCCAGATTCCATGCATGATTGTACTTCATTTAATGGGTAAATTACAATATATAAGGATTTGATTTTAAAACAATGCACAACGAATAAGTGGCTCGAAGTATTATATGTGATAATCGTACTCCAATCTATTGATGACTACTTATCTAAGAATATAGATAATCAGCTGTTTATTACTCCTCCTTACTGATTGGTCCGTTATGATATAGGCTTTATTTTTCTCAATAACTGACTGGGCTAATATTTTAAAGTTTCTGCTCCTTGTTTCCTAGCTTCAAATGGCAATCCACGACTTCCGGATTCTTTGCATTACATCGATCCTTCTGGAAGACATAATGCATACCAGAAAGTGAGAAAGCTGCTTGCTTTTGGATTATTTTATTATTTAAGACTTAAGAGTAGTTTTCTAGTTCACTTTTATCAGTTACTAATTGTGTTCCACATATCTTAGACAATTTCAGATGTTGGAGAGGTATTGCAGTTCTATGACTCAGCGAAGCGGTTTCCTGCTTGGGGATTTGGAGCAAGGCCAATCGATGGTCCTGTTTCTCATTGCTTTAACTTAAATGGAAGCAGTAATTACTGTGAGGTAGAATTGATATACTTGTCTGTTTCCAAGTATCTGTGCTTGTTCTTTTACCTCTGTTACCAAACAATTAATTACAGTGGGCTATGTTTTTCTACAGGTCGAAGGAATTCAAGGAATTCTGAAGTCATATACAAGTGCTCTTTTTAATGTTTCACTTGCAGGACCAACCCTATTTGGACCAGTAATTACTGCTGCCTCGTTGATAGCTAGTCAGTCTCTTGAGAATAAGCAACATAAGTATTATGTTTTACTAATAATTACGGTAATATTTAGAATTCTTACGTATTTTTTTTTTTTTTTTTTTTGTCAGAGTCCATTCATTGCTTTCACGTTCAAAGATCATTCTATTTTAGTAGTCTGAACTCAAGTATCTGTTCTGATGCAGTCACCAGTACCTGTGGTTGTACTGGCGAGAACTCTCACACTGTCTTAGTAAATTATTAATTTTCCTAAATCTGGCCCAGGATGGTGTTATAACAGATCTCCAAGAAACAATGGAAGTCCTTGTGAAGGCATCTGATCTTCCTTTGTCAATTCTTATAGTTGGGGTTGGAGGAGCCGATTACAAGGAAATGGAGGTACTATATTTACCTTGTGCTTGTCTAGCAAGACACCTTCACTTACCGCATCATTTTTTTAGCACCTGTTTCAGTGGCTTTGTTTTATTATTAATGTGACTGTATTGAACAGATTTTTGATGCAGATAAAGGCGGAAGGATAGAAAGTACAACTGGGCTTGTAGCATCTCGTGATATGGTGCACTTTGTTCCATTCAGGAATGTAAGGAGTAAGTAGTGTTTTTGCTGGCCTCCTAAATGATGAATTCATGCAACTACTTATCTATTATAACTACTGCAGTAGCAAATGAGTGTCTAACTAGGCGGTGAACTCTGTTGCCAGCAGGTGGAGAACTCTCTCTTGTTCAATTGCTTCTAGCAGATCTACCTTCCCAATTTTTGACTTACATGCGAACAAAAAATATTTACCCATCCCCCTAAGGATATGGTACATTGTAGGTAAGTAGTACCAGTTCATCTTGGTCGTGCGTTGCCAATGTAATCCAGGCTTTTGTTATAACTTACGAGTGAGCCATAAGTTTACTTTGTATAAAACACCAAAATTTTGCCAAGGTATGGGCAAGAACCTCAAAGCCCTCGCATGCTTTAGGAATTTCTGAGGGAAGTATATTTGATGATCATCATGAGTTGAGCACTGCTTCTTGGCTGCTTAATTTTACAACATTAACTTGTTGAGTTTTTGTATTCACAACATCTGTTTCCGAGTTTCCCTGGACACGATCCTTTTGATTAACTTTGTAAGTTGTAACAATTACTACTTTACACTACCTTTTGCCTGTAATCTTCATTCATTGTCTAACTTGTACTTTAATCAAGCATACTGCATCAGTTGCCAAGTTTTAAGGAAATACCTTTTCGATTATAATTGTTGATTAAGATAGAAGTAAACTTTGTTATCTAAACTTTAAAAAGTTTGAACCAGATTTTATAAAATGTTCTTTGTTATAAAATGAGATACCAAGTCTAATACCAACTGCCTGACAGTTAAAGTTTGAAACTCCTACTTTTAAAGCCTCGAAAATATGGTAAAAATTAATATTTTTCAAATTTTCATTTTTCTGATGAAAGTTCAAAATATGTCATTGTATTCCAAAAATATCTATTTGACTTTATATTCAAAACAGTGTGAAACTATGTGTGAAACATGCGATAAATTGCATGATAGCTGTATGACTATGTTGTGTTTGTGTGCTGCAGAGCTATCCAGTGTTTTTGATATTTATCTGAAAAACAACTCCAAATTTATAATTAGACGCCAGACAGATAATTTTTGAGTTGAATCCATCCCGTTAAAATATCAGAATTTAGTAATAAGTTTAAGTATTTTGCATTTTAAGTTGTTTTTAGTGGTAAAATATCAGCCATTGAATATTTAAGTAAATTTATAATTTTTAATACCTAGATGTCTTATGTTGTTCTTAAATCTATTAGTTAACAAAGATATGATCAAATTTTAACTTTGAATATTTCATAAAAATACAAAACAATCAAACTGTGTATATATGTTATATATGATCACCATTTGTCTAAATTAAATAATAAAAATGATATTAAATCTTTGTGGTGCAAAGTACAAGGATGTTTTTTCATTCAGATTACTATCCGGTTGAACTTGAATGATGAAAAAAGTAATAAATAAATACATATTCAACTCTGGGAAAGTTGTTTCTTAGAAAAAGACCATGCTTTTTTCGCATGTAATCTGATATAAACAATTCAATATTAGAGAATTTATTGAATATTTAATTAAATTATTTAAGAGATTAGGGAGCCTAAGATATGTCTTAGGTAAGTTCCCTAAGATACATAGCTTTTATATGTAAATATAGGATGTACAATTTTGTAAAATCAGAATTCGTTTAAAATTTTGTAAAATTACTTAATTAGCCCTACGGACCCAATGAATTTTAAAGCTTATATTTTAAGTATCTTAGGGAATTTTCCTGAGATGAATCTCAGGCTCCTTTTTCTCATTATTTAATCTAGTTATATCTTAAAATAAATACCAGTTATCCTTTAATATTTTGGCAGCAAAATGTTGCGTAGAATTGAAATACGGACAAAGGCCTAGCTATAGATGATGGCATGGAGAACGGTGAGATTACCAAATTACTAATGCTATTAAAGCAACTCTCTAGAAAGTCTTCCTAGAACTATATTCTCTTCACACTAGACTGAGTTCAGTCAGACACTACACAAGTAAAAGTACATGCTGTAGTAAACCCTAAAAATTATGATCTTTGAACCTGTCAACCTTAAAAGACAATAAATCTAGCTATTTATATTTCCTTATCTTCTCCTCCTGTGTAATACTAACCTCACCCGAGACTACTTAAAAGCTCTTGCTCCATAATATAAAATTTTAGCTAGATTGGATCGGTGATCATTAATATTTAGCTAGATCGATCAAGGATATAAAAAAGTGGATCCGAGGCATGGGAAGAGGGCCAAGAGGCCCCTTCCATCCGACGAATCGTCTGAAAAGGCTAAAGATGAAGAAGATCAACAACAAATATTTCCTGTCTACTCATCTCGATCCCAACAAGATCTTTTAGCCATGGTTTCAGCTCTCTCCACTGTTATTAGTAACAAAGATCAAAGTAATTCTTCAGCTGCCTCCGATGAGTCTCCGCAACAAATTCAACAATATCAGCCAGTACTTGAACATCAACAAGGTATAATAATATATATGTACATTTGTGTCAATTTTTTATGATCTAATTGTCAAATTGGCCTAATAAGTAATACATAGAAATATGCTAGCTGCACCATAAAGAAGTTTTACAGATATGCTCGATTACTCTATATGATATATATCTACTCCAGATGAAGCCATATTTAGCTACTTAGGGTTTCTATCTTCTCTCGACTTGTGCATATCATCCTTCCCTGAGACTTTCAATCTTCTACTTAATATTAATGGTCCCTGTACGAAGAATGCTATTTTCGTGATTAGTACATAGTCAAAGATTCTGGATATGTTGCGGTCATCTAATCTAGTATTTGAATTAACTACTGTATACACTTTGACATTCATTTCTAATTGTATAGAGAGTCCCTTTCAAAGTCTGTAATATTTTATCACATTTATTGAAAGTTTGAGTTTTGGATCTTATAAAAAGGGGCAAATTAAGGATGTACTTGTGGTAATATTTGTAGAAGTTTGGTTCCTGTCTCCAAAAATTGTCAAAACGTATGGAAGACGTTAGGTTTATATTATACATATTTGTAGGTTAATGTGATTATCATATGATTCATATATATAGAGAGAGTTTGGATCTAATTAAGGTGTTGGCTAAAAATGGTTGACTAAAATAAAATTTGCTGAACTTGTAAGATATTTGCTGAATCTGTAGGATGTTGTACTCCAATGATTTGGCTATAATGGTTGGCTATATTTTAAAAATAGTGTTGTATTATTATTTTAAGTTGTTATAAATAGATTATATTATTTATATATGATAAAAGATGATGTAGAATATTGCTACAGATTCCTAGAGGTTGGCTATATATAGCCAAAGGGTTGGCTAAAATTTTTGCTATTGGTTTTCCCCATTGAAGTGAACATTTTGTTTACATATTCTCTGTATTTTTTATTTATGGCATTTCACATTTAATTTTAGCTAAAGGTTTTATTGGGTTGGAGATGCTCTAAGAAGCGTTTATTGTTGTTTATATTAACAAAACAGAAGTTGCTTAAATAAACTCAAGATAAATATATAAATGACAATTGTACATTTGGGTTATTAATTATGTTGGTCTTAAAACAGAAAAAGGTTAAATTTTTATATAACATACATATTATTAACACAAGATCAATCTATATTAACGCTTTAATATATATAGTACAAGATACATGGCACTTAGCTGTAGTACATATAAATCTGGGATCCTAATTAAATTCCTAATATAGATATTTAGAATAATTTAGAATAATATAATATACTTAATCCTAATTAATGAAGATCATTCTATATTAATGTTTTAATATTTGTCAAGATTTTATGTTAATATAAACAACATTAATAATTTTGTGTCTTAATAATGAAGACCGAGATAAGCAGCAGGTGGTGGAAACAGAAAGGAGAATTAGACACTATAGAGGAGTGAGACAGAGACCTTGGGGAAAATGGGCAGCCGAAATACGTGATCCGGTGAAGGCAGCCAGGGTTTGGCTGGGGACTTTCGAGACCGCAGAGGCTGCAGCCATGGCTTATGATGAAGCTGCACTCAGATTTAAAGGAAACAAAGCTAAACTTAACTTCCCTGAAAGAGTTGAACTTGAGCATATTCCTCACCCTCCCCCAACCACAACTACTCATGATCATGACCATCAATATCATCACAGCCATCTAACAAACAATTTCCAAATAACGACTCACGATCCTACTCCAGCTCAGCACAACTCATCAATATCGTATCGTCCTCCTCCTTCCAATAGTTATATTATTAATTACCCTAATGAAGGCAGTGTGTATGATCAGGATCACCTTCATAGTTATGGGCAGGTATCAAGAGGGAACGTCACTGAACTAAACAGCAGCGTATCAGGACCTCATGGAAGTAATCTATACGGTAATTTTATCTCTTCTTCATCAACAAGTAGTGGTACGACTGGGAGCTCCACTACTACCACCAATAATGCTGCTTCTTCTGTGTCACAAGAGGATGATTTTCAGTTGGTTGGATCCGGAACTTCTAAGGATCATCAAGATATTCGTGATCAGTAATCGATCAGGCCTATATATTTACCATTTATTATGAGCTTTAACTTGGCTATATGATGTTCGCCTGGTGATCGATCAGGTCAATTTGTATTTCATCTTTTTCTTTCTTCTTTTCCCAACATTGTTTGAGTTTGATCATTATTCATAATATTTTATGCACGTACGTAATATGTATGACAAACATCTTCTCTATATCTATGGTGATGTTAATTAAATTTTAATTATCAACCTTAGTAATTCAGTAACAATTAATTCTTTTATGTATATACACAGGAGAGTAATGTTACCCCGAAATGGATCCCGAAAATGTTTTCAAATGACGTATTACGTGATTTTATTCCTAATACACGAAGGATCTATCTCATTTATGAATTTCGGAAATGATTTCGTTCAGAAACTCTAGTATTTCTTTCTAAGCATACACGATATCTACATATAAACCAGACCTCAATTATTGTCAGAAATAGTGCTTATGTCATGTACTGTCTTTGCTAAATGTTGGTCCGACCAATACATTATGTGGGTTCGAACCCAAATAGCGGTAAATTTTGGCATTTTTTTTCAGTTGAATTAACAGAGAAATTTGCATCCAGCCGTGATGAAATTCAATATAAAGGGATTTTAATACGTTCACTTGTAAAAATTAAAATCCTATTTGATTAAAACCTGGGGATTTTCATTCTGCCAATTTTTATATTGTGGATTGAAACAGTCGCATTACCGGAATTAATAATAATTACTACTGTACTACTTATACTTATAAGGCCGGTCCATATAAATAGCTTGCTATATAGAAGTGACCCGCTAAGCTAGATATCAAATCAGCTAGCTATACAACAGATACACAAACATATGAATCTAGTGATTATATATAGTGATTATATAGTTAAGTTGGATGGACATCAATATTTTAATGGAGATTGTAAAGATCTTATACGTTCTGTAATTAAAATATTGTAAAAATTTATTTACTAAAAATCATTATTTCAATAAAATTTTTGAAAATCATATATGTTTTGCATGTAAATTTCATTAAAAATCTCGAAAATTATGTATGTTATGCAAATAAAACATTGCAGAATATATTGTTTACGAAGCACGTTTTGCTTGCAAAACATATATGATTTGTAAGATTTTCAATGGAATAATGATTTTCATTGAACATTTTTAAAAATATATGTTTGGTAATGCATATTTTGAATGCAGCATGTATATAATTTTCACAGTTTCCATTGAAAATGTTGATTTCTATAAATTTTTTATATGCATATAGATGTAAATTAATTCATGAAAATGGAAATATTCATACAAATCGATGTATAATAATTAGTTTAGAGAAAGAATTAAACATTAAATACTGACCCGATATGAATAGTGTTGACTCCTGAGACATGTTAAATTGGAGCTCGCTAGGTGCTAAATATCGAAACCAGGAAATATAATGAATGGATCCGGATCTCTCACTAGCTAGATAAACACACGTAATTAAATATATATAAAAAGTATACATAATGCGTTGGTCTCATATTTACGCGTTTAGTAGGGGATGCAAAGCTTAGGAATATAGAAGAATCTCAAGGTCACAAATTTCGGCTGTGACGACGAACATGCATCAACAGTTGATGATCAACTTGAGTCATTATAATTAGTGTAAGTTGGGTGCAGCCTGCAGGTCGATAGGCGATAGCATGCATCTGTGATCTGCCGAAAGAGTTGATATGACATTACTATCTGAGTATCTGTTAGTACAAAAATTACATTAATCATCGACGCGTACGCGTACGCGTACGCATCATTATATGTTCGTCCAAACAGAGGGATGGTAAATTTGGTTAAAATGTCTCACCACTCACCAGTGTCTGCATCATCGATCTGGGTACTTTCTTATAGATGCGTACAGTATAAAGCAACAGCAGCCGATTTGTAAAAAACATGGTTTGAACCGGTCGTAGTCTTACTCTCAGTTTTTGTTTCAAAATTATGCAAAACTCAAACCAACAATGCTTGTTTCACTATCGACAACTTAATACTAATATACAGACCAAGTCAAGTCCACCCGCAAGTTCCGTTTACTTAATAATACTCTTTCCGTCCCATTTTGTATGACACTCATTCCTTTTTGGGACGTCCCAAAAAGAATGAACCTACTAAACTTACTATTTTTGAACACTACTTTTCACTATTACACCCACTACTTCTCTATTTTATAACTCCTTTTTATTAAATAAATATTATTACCCCCACTACTTTTCTACTTTACCCATTTTTTATACATCTACTTTCACACCCAACCAACCACATGTTACCACCTAACAAGTCAAACAGAATTTTCTTAATCTCCGTGAAAGTCAAACAGGGACTAACAAATTGGGACGGAGGGAGTAAGAGTTTTGACCATTTTAGCGACGAGTCCCATCATTTTGAATTAAGATAATATTGTTAAGGGTTATTTCGAGATGCTATAATAGTATCAAGTACTTCCTCCGTTCCTTTTTAGTTTGTACATTTGCAAAAAACATACATATTAAGAAAGAATTAATTTGTGATCTGTTTCCATGTTTGCCCTTAATCTTAACATTATATGATGAGTTATGAGTATGTATATTAAATATAAAGTCAAACATTGATATTAGAAATAAAGGGGTATATATGGAAAAATTGGTAAAAATATGTATTGGAAGAAGGAATGTGATAACTGTTTAGGGACAATTTTTTTTTTTCAAATGTGCCAACTAAAAAGGGACGGAGGGAGTATCAAATTTGATTGTGATTCAATTCCTTATAACTACATAATTATATTAGATTTATTTATTTTAAATTTTTAAATTATTTAATTTTATATAATTACATAATTAAATAATCTTATTTATTAAATATTTTTGTCATTCAATTCTCTATAAATACAAATTTAAATAATACTTATTAGTTATATTTATTCTCAATAATAAATTATAAATATTAATTTTTTAATCTCGATTTACGCTCGATCCATGTCATGTTTCGCACGAATTATCGGTTAGTATATATATAGAAAATGTTATTTGCAGAACGCTTTTTTATTTTCAAAGCAATATATGTTACATATTTCCCCAGTATTCATAATATGTAACATAATATTCTAATACAATATGATACGTAATTCTAGACATTAAAAATGTGCTCCAAGAATAACATTTTCCTATATAGGTACAAAACTACACGGCGTGCAAAATTGTAGGGTGATCATACCAATAAACGTACTGAAGTAGTGTATAGTGGTTAGTAATATGGCATGGGAAATGAAGGCTACACGTACCAAATTGATGAGTCCCCCACACCCGCCTCTTCCCCCTCTCTACACGTTAGGTCTGGGAGTCCATTCATCTCGCACGTTCGGGGGTATGTACAAAAATAGATACTTGTGCTGTACAGTCTATGTTAATAATGGTGCACAGATTCATCTTTAATACTGTTAAGTCTAGAAGCGAGGGTGGTCTAGTCGCTTCGCAAGTAGCAGTTGAAGTTGAATTAAGCCCCCTCAATTATTTCACTTGTGCTGTCCTGTTAGCTACATTATACAGTAGGTATAAGTCCAAATGTCAACCCGTAAATGTCAATTTTTGCGGCACTCGTTGAGTCTTGAGTCGCCGTGTCCTGACAACATCAAAAAAGTAGAGGACGACATGCACCCAAAAAAATTCAAATTTTTTTATGTAGCAATATATACGTTCTTTGAACCTAGAATACAGCATGTATCATTCCACAGATAGATCATAAAAGAATGCACATTGTGTGTTGTTTTGCATACTGTTTGAATTCGTAACAGGGAATGAAGGGAACTAACCTGAACTGAAATTTCGGCTAAGTTAAACTTATAATAAGAATCTTTTAATAAAATCACTACTCCTAGTTAATAATTACTAGAAATTTTACTTTAAATCCTAACTAACTTCTTAACATTAACGATCATTTATTTTAGTCTCGATTGTTTTATGATCCTAGTTTCCCACTAATTCGTAATTACGATTGCTTCAACCAATAATATGCGTTAATAAGTAATGCATAAACCATACTCGGTAAGATAATCTGAACAATGCATAACATCCGAGCAATGCCCCAGCATGCCCACGTTTTAATTTTTTCATACAAGAGTACGCTTTTTGTAGACTGAGGATCCTCTGTCCCTTTCTTCATGTCCCCTTCTGTGTTCCCCGTACAGAAAGGGTGCCCCTAGCGGGGTTCATTTTAAATAAATGAAAATAAATATATATTTTTTTTAAAATGGATCCCGCCAGAAGTACTTTTTAAAACAGGGGACATGGAGGCATGGAGAAGGAGACAGAGGATCCGGGCTCCTTTTTTTTATGTCTAGTATAGGCAGTGGCTGTTAGAGCATCTGCAGCGGTGCACTTTTTAGTACCCAATTCCCACCTCGATAAGTACAATTAGGACTTGGGTTGTCCTGAACAAAAACTTGGGCAAGTGGACACTTTGGTGGCCATGGCCAACTGCACAGCACAGACTGTTTATGGGGTCAGAAATAAAAACCAAACCAAACCAAACATACCCAGTATATCCCGCTCAGAGCAGGGTCTGGGGAGGGTAAGTTGTACGCAGACCATACCCCCGCTTTTTAGGGCAGGGAGGCTGTTTCCGTGGAGACCCTCGGCTCTGTGCACGACAAATATAGTGGGTGCTATATACAGAGGAATCGAATATGATTACGCGACTGTTCAAATCCATACCTGAGCCCATGGCGTTCTCCACATGGGACTTACCCACCTGCACGGAATCATTAACTCGACTCCTGTAGCGCTCGCTCCCTGAACCTGCAAAATCGGGGACCAGAAGATAGCATAAACGAAAAGAAAACGCTGAATGATAACGAAAAAGTTGGGGGCCTAAGATAAGGCCAGCCAAGACAACCCAACTCTGAGGCTCTCCACTACCGCGCCATCCCCTATAAGAGAGTCCACCACTCTGATCTGCCGCCTCCACGAATACCTGTCAGCGGTCATGGTCTCACTTAGGTTCAACGCATTCAGATCCAACCTAAGTTGCTCTTCCCACGACCTCCTCGGTCTGCCTCTCCTCCTCACCCCAACAACCGAAAGACTCTCGACCCTCCTCACCGGAGCATCCGCACGCCTCCTACGGACGTGGCCGAACCATCTCAACCTCCCTTCCCTAATTTTCGCAGAAAAAGGCGCCACTTCGAGCTCGTTCCTAAATACCTTATTTGGGATTTTATCTAGCATTGTGCGACCACACGACCACCGCAGCGTCCTCATTTCAGCCGCTTCCATCTTGCTTTCGAGGGCCTTCTTTGCCGCCCAGCACTCAGAACCGTATAACAACGCAGGGCGGATTGCCGTTCTATAGAACCTCCCTTTCAACTTTAACGGAACCTTCTTGTCACACATCACTGATAAGTGGATTTTATATCCACTTATTTTCCGCTAATTGGACTTAAATTAGTAGTTTATCCTTAAGTATGTTGTGATTTTTAATTCATTTTTTTTATTAATTAAGTTTTTGTTGTGCAGAACTCGCAACTTTAGGTATTTTGGCATTAAAAGGCTAAAAGCGGTGGATTTCTGTCTCAATTTTATCAAGTGGGCCGGCTACGAAGAAAAAGAATTATCATAAAGAAATTCTGAGTGATATATTCTTGAATCTGGAACCCTGGTTGGAATTGATATATTTTTCGTTTCGCGAAAGGAGTCCGGTTTCAGATCCTCCAGAGACCGCAGCTCAGGACTTAATGATCCATTTATATTAACAAATAATTTATTTAATTAGAAAATTATAATTATAAATATCTAATAATATTAGATATTTATTTTTATAAATTTTGAATTAAATTAAATATTTGTTAATTAAAAATTATAAGTTAGAAAACAAAAAAAAAACAAAAACAAAAAGAAAAAAAGAAAAAGAAATCGAATGCTGTGCAAATTTGTGTAGCAAGTGATGAAAGAATTGAGTACATAAAAGAAAAAAAAAAGCTGTCGGCAATTTTTACTTAGAAAAAGCAAAGCAGGAATTCAAGTGGCAGTTTTCTGTCGGCTAGAAGTTTCACCTGTCCACGCACCTTCTGTCGCGTGCTGTGCACGCGCCTGCAGGAATAAAAGAAAAATCCCGCGCGTGCATGCCACGCGCCTGGCTGAGAGTGTTCAATCTGAAAGGGCGAGTGCAGTGCTGTTGTTGGTTGGCTGGTGTTGGTTCTTTCGGCTGTAATTTATTTTGATTTCATTTCTTTTCATTTTTTTTTATTTTCCTTTTTCTTTTTATTTTTTTTAATTTTGTGGTGTGCTAATTTCTCCTATAAATAGGCCTAGTTCTTGGTCTTATTTCCACACAACAATTTGGAGAGCAATTTTCTCTCTTGTATTCTCTCTTGTTCTTGTAATTTTAAGCTTTGTTTTTAAACACTTTAATTTTTAGCAAATTTAGTATAAGTGTTATTTTGGTTGAAGAAATTACGGGAATTATTTGGAGTGCTCTTCTCTTTCGGTGGAAGCTATTTCGGTTTTATTTTCTAATTTCTTATTTTACAGGGAATTATCGGAGTGCTCGTTTCTTGCAAGTGGAAATTATTTCGGTTTTAGTTTCTAAACTCTTATAATTTTCATATTTAATTTATCGTAATTTTTAATTTAGTTTTTGTTGTTGTTAGTATTATTATTATTATTATTATTATTATTGTTATTATTATTATTATTATTATTATATTATTATTATTATGATTTCAATTAATCCCATGATGACGATTCGTTTAATTATGAACTAATCGCCGTCATGGGATTCTAATGGATTTATTTACGTAGTTTAGTAATTCGATGCCTTAATAAATTGTGTTATGATAAAAATTTCCGATTGCCTAACGTGGTTATGCTTAATTTATTAGATGCGTAGCTATCATCTAAATTATTAATTCTTAATGAATGCGAAAGTGGATTTGAGAATTTAGAATTTGCCATGTTAGCACAGGTTCGTAATTTTCATATATAATTACGATTAGTGGTAGGGTTTTGGATCACATCGCCCTGTGTAGCCAAAAATAAGGAATTTATTCGTAAACCAGTTATGTTTTCAAATCTTATAGACATATAGGGTCTAGACATAAATGGTGTCCACACAACTTCTATCTTTTTAAGTGGATGTTTGTATGGTTTGATATAAGTTAAGGCTGAAAGGCGCTTATATTAGTTTCGTGTTCCCGGCTAGCTTTCATAATTATCAGAATCACTTTACATTAAGGCATCAATTCTAAATGAAATAAATAATGAAATTAGAATCCCATGTTTATCTCATATATAAAATCTTTATCATATTATTTTTAGTCGTTATTTCATTAATTAATTGTGATTTGAACAAACCAACCATTTCGTTGTTCAGGCTTCTATAATTAACCGAACGTTGTTGTATAAACATATTTACTTAAATACACCAAGTCTTCGTGGGAACGATCCTTATTTCCCTATATTGCTTTTGGACTGCGTATACTTGCGTAGAGAAAATAGCGAACAAGTTTTTGGCGCCGCTGCCGGGGACTCGGTGTTATTTTGTTTATGTGTTTTACTACAATAAAAAGTTAATTTGTTTGACTTGAACATTTTATCTTATATTTTGAAGTGATTATTTGTGTTCAGATACTTGGATTTTTATGTTAACACGTGCTAAAGCATTAAAGGCCAAACAAGTACTTAAACTAGCAAATACTCACAAGATGGACGGAGAAGCCGAAGTAGTTGCACCTGCAGCAGCAAGGGCTTTAATGGACTACTCGCAACCGAAGATTGATGACATTCAGTCAAGTATCATTCGTCCAGCAATTGCGGCTCCTACATTTGAAATTAAATCCAGCACTATTCAGATGGTGCAGAATCAAGTACAGTACGGAGGAACTGCAACGGAAGATCCTAACTTACACATTAGGAACTTCATAGAAATATGCGGCACATTTAGATTCAACAATGTGTCGGATGATGCTGTAAAGTTGAGACTTTTCCCGTTTTCCTTAAGAGACAAGGCCAAAAGTTGGTTACACTCTCTGCCACCGGGATCTATAACCACTTGGGCTGATCTAGCTCAAAAGTTTCTTAGCAAATTTTTCCCCATGGCAAAGACTGCAGCTATAAGGAATGCTATCACGCAATTTTCTCAACAGTCTGGTGAATCTTTATGTGAATCGTGGGAAAGATACAAGGAAATGCTTCGACAATGCCCTCATCATGGCATGCCAAATTGGATGGTCATAAATTGCTTCTATAATGGACTAGGAATACAATCAAGGCCAATGGTAGATGCAGCTTCAGGGGGAGTGTCAAATAGTCAGTAGTCTATGTTGTGGGCTGTCAATAGTCATAGTTGTGGGCTGTTAAATAGTATTGGGTTAGGCACCGTCATAAGACTTTGTGGTGCTAGTTGTTCTATATATATCTGATCTATAGCTCATGTAAGAAATATACATCAATACAAAATCTCTCCTTCTGATTACTTCTCGTCTCAATCTCTCTACTTCCATAAGTACATACAATTTATCATGGTATCAGAGCAGGTTTAGCATAGAAGAAGAAGAAATATTAAGATCAGAAGCTCAGAAATAAAAGAACACCAGTCTGTCAAACACCACTGTCCAGAAAACACCACTGCCCAGAAATTCGAAAACCAAAACACCTCCAAACACAAATATAAGCATACCACTGGAAAGAGCAGGAGAAGAGAAGATCACAGAAAAAAAAACTGGAAAAACCAGCCACCACGCGCCCTCACGCGCCGCCGCACGCGCAGCCGCGCCGCCACACGCGCGCACGCGCCGGCGCGTGAGCCCTCTTCCGAGCAGATTTTGGAAAAAATTCTTTAGAGACTCTTATTCTACTCATCATTCCGAATCCAACCGTGGTATTATTTCTTGAATCTGAGAACTTTGTTTTTCTGTCAGTTGAATTTTTTGGTGTTCTTGCTGTTGGTTTACAACTAGTTTGTGTTCTTGTTGTGTTATTGCTGTGAATTTGAGAAGAAAGAAACACAGACCCAGATTACTGATATAAACTTTATTATATTAGTCATACGCATCTGTTATATATAGACAAATAAATATATATTATTTGTGATGGCGGATACTGCTGATTCTACCGTGAGTGAAGTTACTACTTTAAGGAGTAATAAATCGGGGTTTCATAGTACTCCATTCGTGAGTCCTAAATTCAATGGAAAAAATTTTCTTGAATGGTCAAAGGCGTGCACAATGGCACTAAAATCTCATAAAATGATGAAATACATCAATGGGAAAGCTAAACAGCCTGAGGAGAATGATGCAAACTTTGATGATTGGGATTCTGAAAATGCCATGGTGTGTTCATGGTTATCTAACTCCATGGAGGTAGATATTCGAAAAAGCTACATCTTCATTGATAGTGAATCACTTCCGTTCATGAATATACCTATTCCAAACATTAGCTCAAAATCGTTACCTACGAATAATGAGTCGGATGATTTAAATAGGTTTGGCATACCAGATTTGATTACATATTCTAGACGAAGAAATGATGATATCACCACTTTACCACATCCAGAGACCTCTGACCTCGAATCAGATCCTGCAGATCCTACAGCTCCTATAATTGAGCCCGGTAATGGTACTACTCTTGATCCCACTTTGGATCTTCCTATTGCTATAAGAAAGGGTGTACGTTCTTGCACTAACCATCCTATCTCAAATTTTGTATCTTATAATGCATTATCTCCATCTTCACTTGCTTTTGTGTCATCCTTGTCTAGTGTTTCTGTTCCACACACTTGGCAGGATGCTTTATGTGATCCTAAATGGAAGGATGCTTTGATAGAGGAAATGATTGCCTTGAAACATAATGGCACTTGGGAGTTAACTCATCTTCCCGCTGGAAGGAAGGTAGTAGGATGCAGATGGGTATTCACTGTGAAACAGAAACCTAATGGGCTGATTGATAGGTACAAAGCGAGACTTGTAGCAAAAGGGTATACTCAAACTTACGGGATTGATTATCAGGAAACTTTTGCTCCAGTAGCAAAGATGGCCTCTATCCGAGTCTTGATATCATGCAGCAAATCTTGGATGGGAACTTCAGCAATTGGATGTAAAGAATGCATTCTTACATGGAGACCTGAAAGAAGAGGTTTACATGGATATTCCACCGGGTTTTTCTACAGCTGCGACCACTGGGAAAATATGCAAGCTAAAGAAGACTATTTATGGGTTAAAACAATCTCCAAGGGACTCGTTTGGCAAATTTCAGGGAGCAATGATTAAATTTGACTACAAACAGAGCAACTCAGATAACACCATGTTCGTAAAAAGACGAGATGGAAAAATCACAGTGGTGATTGTCTATGTCGATGATATTGTGATCACCGGCAACGACACCTGTGAGATTGCTAATGTCAAACGCAAGCTTGCCTCTGAATTCGAGATGAAGGACTTAGGAAAACTACGGTATTTCCTTGGTATTGAGGTCTTTAGAAGTCCAGGTGGCATCTTCCTCTCACAACGGAAGTATACACTTGATCTTCTGAATGAAACAAGGATGTTAGGATGTAGACCTGCAGAATCTCCAATAGAAGCAAATCATAAACTTTGTGGAGATGCTGGTGAAATTGTCGAGAAATCTCAATATCAAAGGTTAGTTGGTCGACTAATCTACCTTGCACATACAAGGCCAGACATATCATATGCAGTGGGAATTGTTAGTAGGTATATGCATGATCCTCGTCAACCACATTTGGATGCAGTTTATATGATATTAAGGTATCTTAAGGCTGCTCCTGGAAAAGGAGTAATGTTTACTAAAAATAATCATCTCGGGGTTGAAAGCTATACAGATGCAGATTGGGCCGGATGTCAAGACGATAGACGATCTACTTCAGGATATTGCACATTTGTTGGTGGCAATTTGGTTACTTGGCGAAGCAAGAAACAACCTGTGGTTGCCTTATCTAGTGCTGAGGCAGAATATAGAGCTATGGCTAAAGGTGTACGTGAATTATTGTGGATAAGATTGTTCCTAGAAGAATTGGGACTTGCATCTGCAACTCCAATGAAGCTACATTGTGATAACAAAGCCGCTATTGCCATTGCACATAATCCAGTCCAACATGATCGGACCAAACATATCGAAATTGATCGACACTTCATAAAAGAGAAAATCAATAATGATACTATTGGTATTCACTTTGTAAGATCGGAAGACCAGATAGCTGACATATTTACCAAAGGTTTAAATCAGAAGATGCTTCATCCTCTTATTGGCAAGTTGGGCATGAGTGATATATATGCATCAACTTGAGGGGGAGTGTCAAATAGTCAGTAGTCTATGTTGTGGGCTGTCAATAGTCATAGTTGTGGGCTGTTAAATAGTATTGGGTTAGGCACCGTCATAAGACTTTGTGGTGCTAGTTGTTCTATATATATCTGATCTATAGCTCATGTAAGAAATATACATCAATACAAAATCTCTCCTTCTGATTACTTCTCGTCTCAATCTCTCTACTTCCATAAGTACATACAATTTATCAGGGAGCATTATGGGCTAAAATTTATGAGGAGGCCTACGATCTTATCGAGATGATGACAGCTAATGAATATCAAAATCCAACTCAGAGGATGCCACAACAGAAGGTAGCAGGAATTCTTAATGTCGACAAGGCCACTTCCTTAGCAGCTCAGATAGAGGCTTTGAACTTGAAAATAGACTCTTTGACAGCACAAGGATTTCATCAAGTTGCTAGTGTTTGTGAGTTGTGTGCGGGCGCACATGAATCAAACCAATGTGCCATCTCAAACGAGTCGGTTCAATTCGTAAGCAATTTCCAAAGACAGCAACAGCCAGCTCCAAATTCCTACCATCCGAACAACCGAAATCATCCAAATTTCAGTTGGAGCAATAATCAAGGAGGAGCACAACAATCAAATCAGCCCTACCAACAATTTCAAAATCAGCAGTTTGGAGCTAGGCCATATAATCCATCTGGATTCCAGCAACAGCAGGGGCACCAATATCAGCAACAATATGCCCCACGACAATTTCAACCCCCAGGATTTCAACAACAATCCTATGGGAATTCTGGGCAATCATCTTCTAGTGAAAAGGCAGAATTGGAGGAGTTGAGGTTGGCGTCCAAAAGCCAAGCGGCTTCCTATTAAAAATCTGGAAACTCAATTGGGACAACTCGCTAGTTTCATGATGAGCCGACCACAAGGAACACTCCCTAGTGATACTGAAGCTAATCCAGGGAGAAAGAACAACCAAGAGCACATTAAAGCCATCACTTTAAGATCGGGGAAAGTCACAGAAGGCACTGAATTGGAAAGAGCAAATAAAATTCTGCCCGATGAAGAAACGGAAAAAGTGAACTTGGGAAACACCTGAAGGAATTTATGACCGTAGCGGAAGTGTAAATCACATTTACTTGCATAAAAACCTAATTAATCATGTATATAGATTTAAAAATTGTATGAACACAAGAAAAATACCTTGATAGCTTTCCTGGGATTGTTATGAATGTGTCTATGATTTCCAGCAATCACCCCTCAAGTGTGGAGTGCTCTAATGGTATCCACCAAGATCAAATATCATATAGTAGATTAAGAACAATTGAGAAAATTAATTAAATGGTTTGGAATGATTTTGATGAACTTCAAAAGCTCTCCATGATCTTCTAAACCTCCTGGGATGTTTTGTGTTATGTGTTTGTGATATCCTCCAACTCTTGGATATGTTTGATATTTAAAGAAATAAAGTCTTTACTTTATCTAATTAAATAATCATTTAATAATTAAAACCCTTTTAATTATTAATCCCATTCTGAAAATAATTCTCTCATAAAATTTAATTTCTCAAACTAAATTTTGTAATTAATAATTATTAAGAACTTTTCTTAATTTATTTATAATCTATTAAATCTCATTTAATAAATTATAAATAATTGCTAATTAATTATTTATTCAATAAATAAATAATTCATAGCCATTATTAATTATTCTCATCATCTATAAATATTTAACCTTTTTATGGTGTGACCCTTTAGGTTCAATATTAAGCCGGTAGTAGAAATAAATAATAATAAACTATTTATTATTACTTATACGAATTACTAATTAATTCGTTAAATATAATTACATAAGTAATTAATATTTATTCTACATCGTGAGTGATACTTTTGAATATATCGCGACTATCCGGATAATATGAATTCATTGCTTAGAATATATAAAACCTATTCAGCAAATGGTTACCGTACAATCAATTCCTTCTACCCGACAATATCCCGATTAAATACAAGGCATGGATCGCGTGTCAAGCCTATTTAATTTAATCATATATTTTCTTATACATTATGTCTAGTTCATTTGAATTAGAAACTCTTTCTAACTTCAATTACTCTGGCCAGAGATTCCAGAACTAACATAGTAAGAACATCATAGGATATTCACTTTCTTTTACTGAAAGGGGTAGATTCTTTATCGATCGTTAACTATCTTCATATACAAATTCCTATACCCGGAATAGAACTAATGATTGTCCCTTGAGGACTTAGAACTAAACCAAAACATAGTTCATTGTATATAAGATTACTTTAACGGTCTCAAGTCTAAGGACACTTGTACCACCATCAACTTATGAACAACTATTAACACGTGAGTAAACTCCATTAGTCGTTCATTTGATCAAGTCACGTTCAGTGAACTTATTCTCCAATAAGCACCTACATACTAGCTATAGTGTCACCACACGAATGTCTATGAGAACAGACATCCTTCCGAGGAAGCAAGCATAGTATGTACCGATCTTTACGGATTGACTAACTCCCAATTAGTTATCCTACGATCGGGAACTATTTAAGTTTAGTGTTATCATCTTCTAGATCTCATTATTATAATCTCATTATAATTCTAGAAGCTTTACTCTAAACTATGGAACTTCTTATTTAAACACTTTAAATAGATAAAGCCCGTAATAAAAACAATAAGTCTTTTATTAATATAAATAAAATCAAATAAGATTACATGAAAGTATTTCCTAACCCATCACACATGATTGGGTTTAGGACAAAATACTATCAAACTCCCACTTGTACTAAAGCCAATCACTCTGGTATCTTATACCCATCTTCTCTCTATGTCGATCAAAGTGAGCCTGAGACAATGCCTTAGTAAATGGGTCCGCTATGTTGTTATGTGTGTCAATTCTTACGATGTTGACATCCCCTCTTTCTATGATCTCTCGAATCAGATGAAAGCGCCGCAACACGTGTTTGGAATTCTTATGGGATCTTGGTTCCTTAGCTTGAGCTATCGCAGCGTTGTTATCACAATACAACACTATAGGATCCTCAATGCTAGGAACTACTCCCAAATCAGAAACAAATTTCCTCATCCAAACAGCTTCCTTTGCAGCTTCACATGCAGCTATATATTCCGCTTCCGCTGTGGAGTCAGCCGTTGTAGGCTGTTTGGAACTCTTCCAACTAATCGCTCCCCCATTTAGAGTAAATACATACTGTAAGAACCTTGAATATTTAATCTATAAAAATTTCTATTTTGGTAAATGAGGACGGAAATATTTTATTTATTTATTTATTCGAGTTTGATGAGTTGATATGTTTAGTATGATATTACTCGAAAAGATTCCGTATGTGGTTAGTATTTGACACGTGTCATTAGATTTGGAACAAAGATTTTTTTTTTTCGTAATTCATGAGAATCAGTCCATTTTATTCGTTAAATTCCGTTTTCAAAATCCTTGGGGCTTCGATTTTAAATCGATCCGTGTCAGTATTCATAAAATAAATCTCAAAATATCTGAAACTTGTATTTTTATTCGTTTTATAAGTTCTATAAATTTTCAATATTTAATTCATTATTTTCCGAAAATATTTCATTCGTATCGGACCCGTAAAATTGTACTTTCGGGACTAATTAACTGTTAATTCTATCGTTGGTTCACGTGACCTTATCTCTACCCAATCCAGATGTTTCTTTTTTTTTTAACCAATCAGTAATGAGCTACCTGTCCAGTAGAGAGAAAAATAATACAGAGCAATTTCCTTGATACTTCTGCATAGTCATTTTTGCTTTGGAAATCGATCACACCATTGGAGGAGATTTTGAAGTCTGATTTCGGCGAATAAATATTCAAAACGAAGCCCTTGAATTCTAGTTTCTGAATCTGCAATCAAAATCAGTATCGGGTAAATTTTCTAATTTCTGTGAATTTTCTTTAATCTGCAAGAATTTAGAATTTATATTCATGGAAAATTCGAGCTTTTGATTCTTGAATTTCTCAGTCGATTTGATGCTTCCTTGAACTTCCTGAGGTTATTTGGAGTAGGATTACCTGTTTAGTTGCTATATTTGCTTATGTTTTTATGGTAGTCAAGTTATTAGCTTTGTTCAATTTTTTTTAAATTTTCGTTTTAGAATGTATTGATGGTCTGTGAAAGCGGAAGTAAGGTACAGTTTTATAAGTGAGATATAGTCTGTTGAGTATGTGGTATCATTATATAAGCTTAATTTTCTATAAGTCGACCTATTGCAATTTGAGAACCTTGGCTGATTCGTCCTCAATGTATGATATATATATATATATATATATATATATATATATATATATATATCTGAAATCTCTGGGTGGGTGAGCAGATTAGAGATGTTACAAGCTGTCAGCTGATGTAAAAAAAAAAAAATGCCAGGTTTGGTTAAGATGTTAACCAGGTCGAGTTTATGAGTTTTGTGCAAGTTCGAATGGATCGTTAATAGAATTGGTTGATGGTTGCTTAGCAGCGATTATGTGGTTAGCTTGGCCATAAGTCAGTTGTGAGTTGAATCATATAACTCATGATTTGGTTAGAAATTAAGCAAAGCTGAGTTCACCGGATTCCTTTGTCATCGTCGAAAATTGTGTGTACTTATTGTTCTCTCCACAATGGTGATAGCAGAGGCATTAAGGATAATTAGGGAATGACATGGGACTTATCTTGATGCCTGTATGTATGATTTAGTGTACTAAATCAGTAGCTGAAGTTTAGCCAGAATGGTGTGTCTGTTGTCTGGGCATTTAATTATGGTACCAGGGACGTTATGGGTGAGTATAGAATGAGTTACAACTGGATTCGTTTGTTAACCGTACTGTATATCTGCGAGTTCTGAATTCATGAGGATATTTTAGAGGTTCACAGCTGCGATATAACACCCTGTATGTGTGGTTTGGTGTAATAAATTGATAATTTGAATTTGGTCGGGTGACCTTTTGAGTAGCTGCAAACGAACTTGTAGGGCTTGATTATACAGGTTGTGGTGATGTTGTAGGTAATAGAATAGTGTAAGAATGTGTAGTATGGTTGCTAGACTGAAAATGCCACAGAGAACTTAGACTGTATGACACCAAGGGTAATGCAGGGGAGGGTTCAAAGTTGTCTGGGTTGTCCGGCAGTAGTAAAAAAAATTGGATGTTAATGTTTTAACTGATTTATTTTGAGTAGTAAATCATAGTTTCATTTTTATTTATAATTACTTTCTATTCTATAGTCTATTTAAAATCTGGATTTTTTTAATTTTAAAATTCAGATATTAGTTTCAAAATCATGATTTAAATTTAGAATTATTTCTGGATTATTATTCATTTATTTATTTATTTTCGAAAATGAATTATTTAATTATTTTAAATTCAAAATAATTAGGAATTAAATACTTTTAATTACTTTAATTAATTTCTAATAATGATCTAATTAATTCAATTATTTGATAAATGTAATTATTTATCAGATAATTTTATTAATTAGTTATTAGTTGATTTTAATTAATTTAATTAGAATTATTTAATTCTTAATCGATTTATTCTTGTTTTAAATGATTTAAATGCTTTTAAAAGTATTGGAAAATTGTTTAAAAAATCCAGAAAATATTCTAAAAATATTTTCAAATATTCTAAGTCGGATTTTAATTAAGATCCAAGACTTAAAATGGTTTCAAAAATATTTCTTGGACTGTTATGTGAGAAAGGCATGCTTATGTGCTATGTGGATTATGTGTGTCAATTGTTAGCAAGTCTAAGCTGTTTTATGCATGTGATTAATTTAACCTAATTATTATAGAATCGAGCAAGAGGGTCAGAGGCAAAGCTAAAGTCGAGTAGCTATCAAACCAGTACTTTATAAAAGCTTTTGAGTACCAGGCAAGTATTTTCCTTCACTTCTCATTCAAGTGAAATTATTTCAAATATTCTGATTATATTGTCATCCCATTTATTGTAGATAATTATTGTGATTGTTGTTTATTCAATTATCACCCTGAATTTTGTCGAACACACCAGCATTTATTCTTATTGTTGTTTATTCAGTTATCACCCTATTTACTATATCGATCTCGTTGATATCTAAAATAAACCGATGATTCCTTTATTCGACCAGTTGAGTTATTGTTCTGGAACATGAGTGTTTCGGATTGTTGTTTGACAGAGGGTGTCGATTGTTCCGACACTTCGTACGTTGGATATAGAATTGGAACATTTTCAGATGTCCCTTCGGGGAGACCATATTATGGTCAACGGATGTCCCTTCGGGGAGACCAGTTTAATGGTCAGATGTTGAGGCCAATGTGTGCCGTGGATCCACTTAGAGGGACTTTGCTGTGTGCATTGTCCGGGGTTAGTGCGAGCCTGATCAGCCGCCTAACTCCACTGTTTTTTTTAAAAATAAATAAAAATCCAATTCTAATCTATTCACAGAGCTGGAATTGATTCATATTCGGATCTTTACTGTTGTTGTCAGATTTCCCAGTGACTGATAATATTTATATCATCCTATTATATTGATGCATTGTTATTATTCTTGTTGAGCATTACTGGCTCACTCTTGTTTTGTGACATTTATTTTCTTCAGCTAAAATTGAGGATGTCTAGGAGGAGTGCTTCAGCGGGCAGAGGTGACCGTCGTGTGGATGTGATAGGATTGGTAGTTACTTAAGCAGCTCTATCTTATATGCTTTTGAGTTGTCAGATATATTAATTTAAGTTGGGTTGTAAATATTTTAAATTCAGACTTGGGTTGTAATAGTTAATTAGTAGTTGTTTTATACTGTGACCTGTGAGCGGTCTTGGTTTATGGAGTTTATATTCCTTTATGGATTTGGTATTTCTGTGCAATTGAACGGTTTAGTATTAGATGGTTTGGTTTTGTTGACTGGGACAGGTGGTTAGTTCAATTTACGAACACATCATGCCGAATTTTCTAAAATTCCTTCTATGTTAATGTTTAATTATTTATAAAAGAATATAATTCTGATTTTGATAAGTGAGGGTGTTACAAGTTGGTATCAGAGCTACAGGTCACAGTCACTGAAACAATTAGGTGGGAAGTCGAGGTAGAGTAATAGGAAAGGTTAGGATCGTTTTGCGAGAGATAGAACGTCTAACTATAAGGTAATTATGTACTACAGGCACCTGTTTCTAGTTCTGATCTTGACCCGTCAGAGGATCCCGCTGAGACGGACCCTATACCACAGCCAGCGCCATTGAGATCCGCATCCTCACGTGTTGTTTCGCAGAGCTCGGTGAACGGGCCACTATATTAGTTTACTCAGCCCCCTGTTCCATACCATGAGTACCAGAGGGTGGGTGCAGAGCGAGACTTTCTGTTTGGACAGCTAGCTGAGGTTAGAGCTCTACAGGAGACACATGCACAGATGGCTAGGGAGCGAGCCCGAGCAGTAGAGGAGTTGGGACAGATCCGGATGCGGCTACGGGTGATGAGGACTATTATCCAGACGCGGACTCAGCATTCGTCCGATGATGAGTTTTCAGCCATGGCACTTCATGTGACGTTGGCATCTGTGGTGAGTGAGCTAGATGACATTCTCGGACCAGAATAGTAAACGAGGATCAGTTGGTTAGTGGAGCTGTGGGTGGGATTTTATATGTCGTAGCGTAGTGATTCCATCCTGACGCATGGTACATAGATGCATATTATGGTAGCAGCAGGGTTTGCAGTGCACCGGGGCGTATAGTATAGCCAGTTTTGTTGTAGATATCTGTTGTGCTGTGACTAGTTGCTAGCAGTCTTTCCTTTGGAGTATTGTATTGTACCACTATCGAAGCGTTGTTCTTACGCTTGTACCTGATCTATATATATTATGACCACTTTTGCAGAATTGTTGTTAAATTTCTTTTACATACTGTCATTTACTTTTGAGCACCATATTTACTTCTTAGCACTGTATTTACTCTTCAGTACCATATTTATTGTTAACACCATATTTGTTGTTCCAGTTATGGTATCTACCAGATGTTTATATATATTCTGTAACTTTAATTAGGTACCTTGTTATACCTTGTGAGCTAATTGTTAACCTGTTAACAACCATGAACAATGACTTATATTTCAGCAAATTATGGTATAACGAGATAACTGTAATATTGTCAACCCATATTGAATAAACTGTTTGTTTGACTGCCAGAATTATGCCTCCAAGACGAAGAAATCGAACCAACAACCGAACTCCTAACCAAGAAGAACAAGCCAACCCACCTCCTGTAGGTCAGATGGATCCTGTTCTAGCACAGATATTACAAACTCTTACCCAGCAGACTGCTACCTTAGCACAACAACAGCAACAGATACAACAGCAGTTGTTAGCACAACAATAGCAGCAACAACAACAGCAGCAGCAGCAACAACAACAGCAGCAGCAACAACAGCCAATTCCTCCAGCTGTTACTTTTAAATCCTTTCAGGCAGTCAAATTTCCAGAATTCAAGGGGACAGCAGATCCAGTGGAAGCGAAAGCATGGTTGAAAGAGATGGAGAAGGCTATTGAATTGGTGAGGGTTCCAGAAGATAAGCAGACAGAGTATGTGAGTTATTTTCTGAAGAATGAAGCTACTTATTGGTGGGAGTCAGTGAGAGCTTTGGAAGCCACAGAAGTAATTACTTGGGTCAGATTTAAGGAGTTGTTTTTGGAGAAGTATTTCCCAGATTTTATGAGGGATCAGATGGAAGTGAAATTTTTGGAGCTAAAGCAAGGTAACATGACTGTGTTGGAGTATGAGGCAAAATTTACTGAATTAGCAAGATTTGTTCCAACCTATGTGGATACAGATAGGAAGAAGGCGAAGAGATTTCAACAGGGATTAAAATCATGGATTCGGAGTAAGTTGGCAGTTCTGGAGTTGGATACTTATGTAGCAGTGGTGCAGAAAGCGATGATCGCGGAGGGAGAGAGTGATTTGTATCTCAAGGAGAAAGAAAAGAAGAAAAGGAAGGCAGGATCAACTGAAGGACGACAGTCTCAGGGTAGTTCTCAAAACTATCCTAATAAGAAACCAGGGTTCCAAATGGGAAATGATGCAAATATTAAGAAACAAGGGTCGGGAAAAGAAGGACAGGGCAGTCGCCCACAAGAAGCAAATCAACAGAAATTTCTCAGACCACCATTGGCAGGGTGTAGGACATGTGGTAAGAAGCATTTGGGAGCTTGTAGTAAGGAGGATATAACCTGTTTCAAGTGCAACCAAAAAGGGCATATTTCTAAAGACTGCAAGATAGGAATTGTTTGTCATCGATGCGGGAAGCCGGGGCATATGATGAAGGATTGCAGGGTACCCATAGCCAGACCCCCAGCCCCAGCTAATACCATGATACGGGCAATAGAGGCGAAACCAGCAGCGAGTGTTCAGCCAATAGCCAGGACTTTTAATATGACAATGAATGAAGCTGTTAAAGATTCAGATGTGGTGGCAGGTACGCTTCCTATAAATTCCGTACATGCCAAGGTGTTAATTGATTCTGGAGCTACTAAATCTTTCATATCTAAAGAGTTTGCTCGTAAATTAAATTGTGAAATACACTTGCTAGATGAGGTTTTAATCATAGAGATAGCAAATTCGGAGTGTATACCAGTAAGTCAGGTGTGCCCTCGTTGTGAGATTGACATCTCAGGGCATTGTTTTTATGCCAATTTGATACCTTTCCAGTTAGGTGAGTTTGACGTAATCCTAGGAATGGATTGGTTAGTATATCATAATGCGCGGATAGATTGTAAAGGTAAAAAGGTGATGTTGCGATCCCCTGATAATGTGGAAGTTGTCTTTCGAGGTCAGAAACAAACTAGGAAATTTTTGACCATCATGCAAACTAAGAGACTGTTAAGACAAGGGTGTGAAGGCTATATGGCCCACGTAATGAATACTAAACAGAAGGTACCTAAGATAGAAGAGATCCCTGTGGTAAACGAGTTTCTTGATGTTTTTCCAGATGAACTTCCAGGTTTACCTCCAGATAGGGAAATAGAATTTGTCATTGATTTAGCACCAGGTACCGAACCAGTGTCTAAGGCTCCTTATCGTATGGCCCCAGTAGAAATGAAGGAATTAGCGATACAATTGCAAGATCTTCTTGATAAAGGAATTATAAGACCTAGTGTATCTCCATGGGGAGCACCAGTACTGTTTGTGAAGAAGAAAGACGGAAGCATGAGGCTATGTATCGATTATCGTGAGTTGAACAAGTTAACTATTAAGAACAAATATCCCTTGCCGAGAATTGATGATTTGTTCGACCAGTTAAAAGGGGCAGCTTGTTTTTCTAAAATAGATCTACGATCAGGTTACCATCAGTTGAAGATCAAACCGGAAGATATCCCAAAAACAGCATTTCGAACCAGATACGGACATTATGAGTTTTTAGTGATGGCGTTCGGATTGACAAATGCACCTGCAGCTTTTATGGATTTGATGAATAGAGTTTTCAAGAAATACTTGGACAAATTTGTGATTGTGTTTATAGATGATATTTTGATATACTCAAAGACTGAAGAAGAGCATGCAGATCATTTGAGAATAGCTTTGGAAATTTTGAGAAATGAGAAGTTGTACGCCAAGTTCTCTAAATGTGAGTTTTGGTTGAAAGAAGTGCAATTTTTAGGACATGTGGTTAGTAGTGAAGGAATTAAGGTGGACCCTGCAAAGATTGAAGCTGTTATGAATTGGGAGAGACCGAAGACACCTACGGAAGTGCGAAGTTTCTTGGGATTGGCATGATACTATAGGAGATTTGTGCAAGATTTTGCAAAAATTGCCACCCCTTTGACGAAGTTGACAAGGAAAAATGAAAAGTTTATATGGAATGAGAAATGTGAAGAAAGTTTTCAAGAATTGAAAAAGAGGTTGATCTCAGCACCATTGTTAGTATTACCAGATGACAAGGGTAATTTCGTGATATATAGTGACGCGTCTCACAAGGGACTAGGTTGTGTGTTAATGCAGCATGGTAAGGTGATTGCTTATGCTTCTAGACAATTGAAACCTCATGAACTAAAGTACCCAACCCATGATTTGGAATTAGCAGCAATTGTGTTTGCTCTGAAGATCTGGAGACTTTACTTGTAAGGGAAAAAGTGTGAAATTTATACAGATCATAAGAGTTTGAAATATATCTTTACCCAGAAGGAGTTAAATATGAGGCAGAGAAGATGGTTAGAGCTAATTAAAGACTATGATTGTACCATTAACTATCATCCCGGAAAAGCGAATGTAGTGGCAGATGCCTTGAGTCGAAAGGAAAGATTAAATATGTTGACTATGACGGAGGAGTTGTTTAGAGAATTTGAAAAGTTAGAGATAGAAGTTCGTGTACCAGGAAGTGCTACAGATATGGTCTATACTATGACATTTCAACCAGAGTTGTTAGAAAAGATTCGAAGGTGTCAGGAGGAAATTATGAGTGGAGATATCAACAAATTAACAGGTGAGGAAATATGCACTCAAGTGGATGACAAAGGAATACTCAGATTTTCTTCAAGAATTTGGATACCCAATGTGACAGAGCTAAAGAATGAAATTTTACAAGAGGCACATAGTTCAAGGTATTCGATCCATCCTGGAAGCACAAAAATGTATCAAGATTTGAAAAAGAATTTTTGGTGGCCAGACATGAAGAAAGAGATTGCTGAGTGGGTAAGTAAATGTCTGACATGTCAGAAGGTGGAAGTTGAACATCAAAGGCCAAGCGGGTTGCTGCAACCATTGGAGATTCCTGAATGGAAATGGGAACATATTGCGATGGACTTTGTGGTAGGACTACCAAGAACGAGAGCTAACCATGATGCTATCTGGGTGATTGTTGATCGATTAACGAAATCAGCACATTTTCTCCCAATTAACGAAAGATTCTCGTTGGACAAATTGGTTCATCTCTACATAAAGGAGATTGTAGTACGACATGGAGTTCCGGTGTCAATAGTTTCAGATCGAGACCCGAGATTTAACTCAAGATTTTGGAGAAATTTTCAAGAGTGTTTTGGCACTGAATTAAGGATGAGTACTGCTTACCATCCTCAGACAGATGGTCAGAGCGAGAGAACGATTCAAACAATTGAAGACATGCTCAGAGTTTGTACACTTGATTTCAAAGGCAATTGGGATGATCACTTGCCGTTGGTGGAATTTTCGTACAACAACAGTTTTCATGCCAGTATCGGAATGCCGCCATACGAAGCACTGTACGGATGGAAGTGTAGATCCCCGGTATATTGGGAAGAAGTTGGTGAGCGAAAAATATTAGGACCAGAGCTGGTACAGCAGACCAAAGAAGTGATCCAACTTATTCAGAAAAGGCTAATAGCAGCTCAGAATCGACAGAAGAAGTATGCTGACTTAACCAGGAAGAATGTGGATTTCGAAGAAGGGGAACAAGTTTTGCTGAAAGTATCTCCGTGGAAAGGGTTAGTGAGATTTGGGAAGAAAGGAAAACTGTGTCCAAGATTTGTCGGACCTTTTGAGGTTTTACAGAAGGTTGGGAAGGTTGCTTATGAATTAGCTTTGCCACCTCATATGCAGCATATTCACAACGTGTTTCATGTGTCAATGCTTAAGAAGTACCATCCTGATTCTAAGCATGTCATAGAATATGAACCGATAGAGATTCAGCCAGATTTATCTTACGTGGAGCAACCGATCAAGATACTAGATCGTAAGGAGAAGGTTTTAAGGAACAAGACAATACCAATAGTGAGAGTTTTGTGGAGAAACCCTAAGGTAGAAGAGTCCACCTGGGAATTGGAGAGTGAGATGTTGGAAATGTACCCTCATCTATTTGTAGCGTGATTCTGAGGACAGAATCCTATTTAGGGGGGAAGATTGTAAGAACCTTGAATATTTAATCTATAAAAATTTCTATTTTTGGTAAATGAGGACGGAAATATTTTATTTATTTATTTATTTATTCGAGTTTGATGAGTTGATATGTTTAGTATGATATTACTCGAAAAGATTCCGTATGTGGTTAGTATTTGACACGTGTCATTAGATTTGGAACAAAGATTTTTTTTTTTCGTAATTCATGAGAATCAGTCCATTTTATTCGTTAAATTCCGTTTTCAAAATCCTTGGGGCTTCGATTTTAAATCGATCCGTGTCAGTATTCATAAAATAAATCTCAAAATATCTGAAACTTGTATTTTTATTCGTTTTATAAGTTCTATAAATTTTCAATATTTAATTCATTATTTTCCGAAAATATTTCATTCGTATCGGACCCGTAAAATTGTACTTTCGGGACTAATTAACTGTTAATTCTATCGTTGGTTCACGTGACCTTATCTCTACCCAATCCAGATGTTTCTTTTTTTTTTTTAACCAATCAGTAATGAGCCACCTGTCCAGTAGAGAGAAAAATAATACAGAGCAATTTCCTTGATACTTCTGCATAGTCATTTTTGCTTTGGAAATCGATCACACCATTGGAGGAGATTTTGAAGTCTGATTTCGGCGAATAAATATTCAAAACGAAGCCCTTGAATTCTAGTTTCTGAATCTGCAATCAAAATCAGTATCGGGTAAATTTTCTAATTTCTGTGAATTTTCTTTAATCTGCAAGAATTTAGAATTTATATTCATGGAAAATTCGAGCTTTTGATTCTTGAATTTCTCAGTCGATTTGATGCTTCCTTGAACTTCCTGAGGTTATTTGGAGTAGGATTACCTGTTTAGTTGCTATATTTGCTTATGTTTTTATGGTAGTCAAGTTATTAGCTTTGTTCAATTTTTTTTAAATTTTCGTTTTAGAATGTATTGATGGTCTGTGAAAGCGGAAGTAAGGTACAGTTTTATAAGTGAGATATAGTCTGTTGAGTATGTGGTATCATTATATAAGCTTAATTTGCTATAAGTCGACCTATTGCAATTTGAGAACCTTGGCTGATTCGTCCTCAATGTATGATATATATATATATATATATATATATATATATATATATATATATATATATATCTGAAATCTCTGGGTGGGTGAGCAGATTAGAGATGTTACAAGCTGTCAGCTGATGTAAAAAAAAAAATGCCAGGTTTGGTTAAGATGTTAACCAGGTCGAGTTTATGAGTTTTGTGCAAGTTCGAATGGATCGTTAATAGAATTGGTTGATGGTTGCTTAGCAGCGATTATGTGGTTAGCTTGGCCATAAGTCAGTTGTGAGTTGAATCATATAACTCATGATTTGGTTAGAAATTAAGCAAAGCTGAGTTCACCGGATTCCTTTGTCATCGTCGAAAATTGTGTGTACTTATTGTTCTCTCCACAATGGTGATAGCAGAGGCATTAAGGATAATTAGGGAATGACATGGGACTTATCTTGATGCCTGTATGTATGATTTAGTGTACTAAATCAGTAGCTGAAGTTTAGCCAGAATGGTGTGTCTGTTGTCTGGGCATTTAATTATGGTACCAGGGACGTTATGGGTGAGTATAGAATGAGTTACAACTGGATTCGTTTGTTAACCGTACTGTATATCTGCGAGTTCTGAATTCATGAGGATATTTTAGAGGTTCACAGCTGCGATATAACACCCTGTATGTGTGGTTTGGTGTAATAAATTGATAATTTGAATTTGGTCGGGTGACCTTTTGAGTTCGCTGCAAACGAACTTGTAGGGCTTGATTATACAGGTTGTGGTGATGTTGTAGGTAATAGAATAGTGTAAGAATGTGTAGTATGGTTGCTAGACTGAAAATGCCACAGAGAACTTAGACTGTATGACACCAAGGGTAATGCAGGGGAGGGTTCAAAGTTGTCTGGGTTGTCCGGCAGTAGTAAAAAAAATTGGATGTTAATGTTTTAACTGATTTATTTTGAGTAGTAAATCATAGTTTCATTTTTATTTATAATTACTTTCTATTCTATAGTCTATTTAAAATCTGGATTTTTTTAATTTTAAAATTCAGATATTAGTTTCAAAATCATGATTTAAATTTAGAATTATTTCTGGATTATTATTCATTTATTTATTTATTTTCGAAAATGAATTATTTAATTATTTTAAATTCAAAATAATTAGGAATTAAATACTTTTAATTACTTTAATTAATTTCAAATAATGATCTAATTAATTCAATTATTTGATAAATCAGATAATTTTATTAATTAGTTATTAGTTGATTTTAATTAATTTAATTAGAATTATTTAATTCTTAATCGATTTATTCTTGTTTTAAATGATTTAAATGCTTTTAAAAGTATTGGAAAATTGTTTAAAAAATCCAGAAAATATTCTAAAAATATTTTCAAATATTCTAAGTCGGATTTTAATTAAGATCCAAGACTTAAAATGGTTTCAAAAATATTTCTTGGACTGTTATGTGAGAAAGGCATGCTTATGTGCTATGTGGATTATGTGTGTCAATTGTTAGCAAGTCTAAGCTGTTTTATGCATGTGATTAATTTAACCTAATTATTATAGAATCGAGCAAGAGGGTCAGAGGCAAAGCTAAAGTCGAGTAGCTATCAAACCAGTACTTTATAAAAGCTTTTGAGTACCGGGCAAGTATTTTCCTTCACTTCTCATTCAAGTGAAATTATTTCAAATATTCTGATTATATTGTCATCCCATTTATTGTAGATAATTATTGTGATTGTTGTTTATTCAATTATCACCCTGAATTTTGTCGAACACACCAGCATTTATTCTTATTGTTGTTTATTCAGTTATCACCCTATTTACTATATCGATCTCGTTGATATCTAAAATAAACCGATGATTCCTTTATTCGACCAGTTGAGTTATTGTTCTGGAACATGAGTGTTTCGGATTGTTGTTTGACAGAGGGTGTCGATTGTTCCGACACTTCGTACGTTGGATATAGAATTGGAACATTTTCAGATGTCCCTTCGGGGAGACCATATTATGGTCAACGGATGTCCCTTCGGGGAGACCAGTTTAATGGTCAGATGTTGAGGCCAATGTGTGCCGTGGATCCACTTAGAGGGACTTTGCTGTGTGCATTGTCTGGGGTTAGTGCGAGCCTGATCAGCCGCCTAACTCCACTGTTTTTTTTAAAAATAAATAAAAATCCAATTCTAATCTATTCACAGAGCTGGAGTTGATTCATATTCGGATCTTTACTGTTGTTGTCAGATTTCCCAGTGACTGATAATATTTATATCAGCCTATTATATTGATGCATTGTTATTATTCTTGTTGAGCATTACTGGCTCACTCTTGTTTTGTGACATTTATTTTCTTCAGCTAAAATTGAGGATGTCTAGGAGGAGTGCTTCAGCGGGCAGAGGTGACCGTCGTGTGGATGTGATAGGATTGGTAGTTACTTAAGCAGCTCTATCTTATATGCTTTTGAGTTGTCAGATATATTAATTTAAGTTGGGTTGTAAATATTTTAAATTCAGACTTGGGTTGTAATAGTTAATTAGTAGTTGTTTTATACTGTGACCTGTGAGCGCTCTTGGTTTATGGAGTTTATATTCCTTTCTGGATTTGGTATTTCTGTGCAATTGAACGGTTTAGTATTAGATGGTTTGGTTTTGTTGACTGGGACAGGTGGTTAGTTCAATTTACGAACACATCATGCCGAATTTTCTAAAATTCCTTCTATGTTAATGTTTAATTATTTATAAAAGAATATAATTCTGATTTTGATAAGTGAGGGTGTTACACATACCCTGACTGGGATCTGCTACCATCGCCTTCTGATTGAAAACTAGAGTCAGTATAACCCTCAATTTTCAATTCAGATCCACCAAAAACAAGAAAAACATCTTTAGTCCTTCTCAAGTACTTCAATATGTTCTTCACTGCTTTCCAGTGTTCTTCACCTGGGTTAGACTGATATCTGCTCGTCACACTAAGTGAATGAGCAACATCAGCTCTAGTACATAACATCGCATACATGATGGATCCTATTGCCGAGGCATAAGGAATCCTACTCATGCGCACCCTTTCCTCATATGTCTTTGGAGACATCTTCTCGGAAAGAGTAATCCCATGACTAATAGGAATGAGACCTCTTTTCGAGTTCTCCATGCTAAACCGTTTTAGCACTTTATCGATGTATGTACCTTGGGATAGGCCAATCGTTCGATTAGATCTATCTCTATAGATCTTCATCCCTAAAATATAGGATGCCTCTCCCAAGTCCTTCATAGTGAAGTTCTTTGATAGCCAGACCTTGACTGATTGTAACATCGGTATATCATTTCCTATTATAAGTATGTCATCCACATACAATATAAGAAATGTTACCGCGCTCCCACTAACCTTCTTGTAAACACATGGTTCATCTAAGTTTTTGATAAAATCAAACTCTTTGATTGTCTCATCAAAACGGATGTTCCATCTTCGAGAAGCTTGCTTCAAACCATATATGGATCGAAGCAGTCTACATATTAGATTTTCGTTTCCACTGGAAACAAAACCCTCTGGCTGTGTCATATACACTTCCTCTTCAAGTTTCCCATTGAGGAAGGCCGTCTTTACGTCCATTTGCCAGATCTCGTAATCATAGTAGGCTGCAATCGCAAGCAAAATCCTAATGGATTTGAGCAAGGCTACAGGCGAAAAGGTTTCATCAAAGTCAATCCCTTGTCTTTGTTTGAATCCTTTTGCCACAAGCCTGGCCTTATAGGTCTCCACCTGGCCATCTGCTCCTAACTTTCGTTTGTATATCCATTTGCACCCAATGGGTTTAACTCCTTCAGGTGCCTCAACCAAAGTCCACACTTGGTTTATATACATCGAGTCCATTTCGGATTTCATGGCATCCTGCCATTTCTCTGAGTCATTACAACTCACAGCCTCTTCATAAGTCATAGGGTCCTCATCATCAACAAATGACAAATCATCATCATTTTCAATGACAAGCCCGTAATATCTTTCGATTGGGCGGGACACTCTCTCTGACCTACGTAAAGGTTGTTCTACAGAAGGTTGTTCTTTCTAAACATGTACTTCTTCTCTAATCGATGCATTTTGTGGTTCTTGAACTTCATCAAGTTCAATATTTCTCCCACTGTTTCTATCAAGGAGGAACTGTTCCTCTAAGAAGTGTGCGTGTCTAGAAACAAATATCCTTTGATCAGAAGGATCATAGAAATAATATCCATGACCTTCTTTAGGATATCCCACAAAACTGCATTTCACGGATCTAGGTTCCAACTTATCATGTTCAACTTTCTTGACATAAGCTGGACACCCCCAAACCTTAACATGTTTAAGACCTGGTTTCTTCCCACTCCACATCTCATGTGGGGTCGTGAGAACCGATTTAGAAGGCACCTTGTTCAGTAAATACGCTGACGTCTCTAAAGCATAACCCCATAGTGATACTGGAAGATCAGTAAAGCTCATCATGGACCTCACCATATCTAATAGAGTGCGATTCCTTCTCTCAGATACTCCATTTAATTGTGGAGTATAGGGAGGGGTCCATTGAGAAACTATACCATTTTCTTTAAGATAACCTAAAAACTCTCCGCTTAAGTACTCACCTCCTCGATCTGATCGAAGAACTTTTATACTACGTGCGGTTTGTTTTTCTACTTCATTTCTATATTCCTTGAACTTTTCAAAAGCTTCGGATTTGTATTTCATAAGATATACATATCCTAACCTGGATCGATCATCCGTAAAAGTAATGAAGTATGAAAATCCTCCTCTAGCACTTGTTGACATTGGTCCACATACATCTGTGTGTACCAAGTCTAACAACCCCGCAGCTCTCTCTCCATGTCCAGTAAATGGAGATTTAGTCATTTTGCCCATGAGACAAGACTCGCATGTAGGATATGATTCAAAATCAAAATGTTCTAGTAACTTATCCTTATGTAATGTGCGAAGTCTGTTCTCACTAATATGACCTAGTCTGCAGTGCCATAAATAAGTTGGATTTTTATTATCTCTTTTTCTTTTATTATTAGGTTGTTCAATTTGAAACAAATTATGTCCTAAGTCACATATATACAAACCATTATGTAATGTACCGTATCCATAAGTAATATTATTTCTCTTAATTAAACATTTATTATTCTCAACAATAAATGTAAAACCATCCGAATCAAGTACAGGAATAGAAACAATATTTCTTACAATAGATGGTACATAATAACATTTATTCAACACGATAGTTTTGCCCGTAGGCATATGCAAAGGAAATGATTCTACAGCTGCAGCAGCAACTCTTGCTCCATTGCCCATCAATAGAATCACTTCATCTTCCCCCAGAGGTCTACTTTGCTTTAGTCCCTGCAACGAATTGCAAATATGAGACCCACAAGCAGTATCCAATACCCAAGTAGAAATCTGACTTAAAGACATATTTAGTTCAATCATGAACATACCTGAATCTGAAGCGGTAATCTCATTGCCCTTCTTATTCTTTAACTCTGCAAGGTAAACCTTGCAGTTCCTTTTCCAGTGTCCCACCTTGTTACAGTGGAAGCAAACTGCTTTGCTTTTCGGGTCAGCCTTTGGTGGAACAGGCTTATTCTCACCCTTTTTCTTATTCTTCGACTTCCAGTTCCTCTTCCTCTTAGTAGAGGTACTGGCACCAATCATAAGAACAGAACCCCTTTTGGAGGGAAAATTCGCCTCAGCAGTTTTCAGCATGTTGTGGAGCTCAGCTAAGCTGGCATCCAGCTTGTTCATGTGAAAGTTCATAACGAACTGCGAGAACGAATCCGGGAGTGACTGCAAGACTAAATCTTGGCATAACTCCCCATCCATGACAAAACCTAACTGCCCAAGATGCTCAATCAAATTGATCATCTTAAGCACATGGTCATTCACAGACGACCCTTCAGCCATTCTACATTGGAATAGCTCTTTCGATATATCATATCGAGCGGTTCTCCCTTGTACATCATAAAGCTCCTGTAGATGTATCAGAATGGTTGGAGCATCCATTTTCTCATGTTGCTTCTGTAACTCAGGTGTCATGGATGCTAGCATGACACATTGAGCAACATTAGCAGCATCTAACCATTCATCATACACTTCTCGTTCATGGAAAAGTGCATCATCAGAAGGAGGTACAGGTAAAGGCGAGTCAAGCACATAATCCTTCTTCTCAGCCCTGAGAACGATTCTCAGGTTTCGAAGCCAATCAGCATAATTGGGACCAGTCAATTTGTTCGCATCAAGTATGCTACGGAGTGATAGAGCAGAAGACATGATCTATAAATCTGAAATTTGTGAACACATAACAACATTAGTAGATATCCAATTTTATTATAACACCTTATGAATCGGGTCTTTATTCATAGGTGGCTCCCACAGTTTTATTAAAATTATACAACCCTCAAATGTACAACTTAAGCATTCTCAATGCATGTGAGAATAGGGATCCTACTTTCCATTATATAACCTCGGCTGTAGCACGAAACGCTATGTAATGTTCCATAGGCAGATAACTCTTTATCAGTTACATCTCATGTTATTCCCTAATTCCATTTAGCCTCTTGAATCATTGAATCACGGCTGTAGCACGTCTAAATTCAATATTCTAAGTCAAGTGAGACCCAACATCTCGTTAAATTAATAAAATCTCAATAGCCCACGGCTGTAGCACGTAACGACAATTGGATTCTAATTAATTATACGCATCTCATGTAATAGACAAGTAATTCCTATTTTTGAAAACGAAGCCCTCGGCTGTAGCACGAAACGACAAAGCTCAAAACTAAGAATCACTTTCTACCATGTTGGAAGGCTATGACCGACACAAGCCCGTTGTGACATTGGCCATTTTATTACTTGATATTAAATAACGAGGGATTTTATATTATTTAGGTTACGAAACGTTTTCGTTAAAACCTAAAGTCAAACATGCATTTTATATACGATATATAAAACTATATATATTATCTCATGGCATTTCTATGCACACATATATATAGGCAAACATGTTATATCATGTTAAACATTGTTAATCATCTATATGAAACAATATTAGTATTTTAAAGTATTTTAACACAATTAAAACGGGCTTTAAAACACTTCCGGAAGCTATAACCATTTTAAAATTAATTTTTAAAATTTATTTGACCACTCCATTAGATCCGTCTCGAAAAAACGAATCCAACGATATATTATACGCCTCAAACGGAGTTACGGATCAACGGGAAAAATCAAAATACGAATCAGGCCATTACTGTCACCTTTTGACCCTGTAACGCATTACAAGAATGCGTTACAGGCCAAAAATAACATATCACCTGTGTAACGCATTCAACAGACGCGTTACACAGTGCTGACGTCATGCTGACGTCAGCATCCGGCCGACCCATGACCCGACCCGATTTCTGACCCGACCCGACCCGACAACTGTGACCCGACCCGGCGCGTGCGCTGCACGCGCGGCGCGTGAGCCGCCAGCGCGTGCCGCCCACGCGCGGGCCACAGACGCGCACAGTCAGTTTTATTTCAGTCGACAGAACCTTTTTAAATATATAATATACATATACTATTTAATATTTAATAAAAATTACAGTCGACCAGTCCATTTTGTTAAGCCCACTAGCCCAACTTTAAACCTCCTTTTTGGGCCCCCAATAATACTACCCATCTAGATATTTTTATAAATAATATATATATTTATTAACAGATTATTATTTATTAATTTCTAAATTCTTTAAAAATCAATAATAAATAATATATCCATGGGAAAATTATGAAACTTTTTCTGGGACTTCTACAACACTTGTAGAAAATATATCAGTGATCAAAATTATTTTAAAAAATAATTTATTAATTAATTCGTAATTAATTTGATTATAGCCTCCTAGAACTTCAAAAATTCATAACTAATTCATACAAGCTTGAAAAATTCCGAAATTTTTTCTGGGATCTATATACATGCAACCTATGCTCTGATACCATTGAAGGAATTTATGACCGTAGCGGAAGTGTAAATCACATTTACTTGCATAAAAACCTAATTAATCATGTATATAGATTTAAAAATTGTATGAACACAAGAAAAATACCTTGATAGCTTTCCTGGGATTGTTATGAATGTGTCTATGATTTCCAGCAATCACCCCTCAAGTGTGGAGTGCTCTAATGGTATCCACCAAGATCAAATATCATATAGTAGATTAAGAACAATTGAGAAAATTAATTAAATGGTTTGGAATGATTTTGATGAACTTCAAAAGCTCTCCATGATCTTCTAAACCTCCTGGGATGTTTTGTGTTATGTGTTTGTGATATCCTCCAACTCTTGGATATGTTTGATATTTAAAGAAATAAAGTCTTTACTTTATCTAATTAAATAATCATTTAATAATTAAAACCCTTTTAATTATTAATCCCATTCTGAAAATAATTCTCTCATAAAATTTAATTTCTCAAACTAAATTTTTTAATTAATAATTATTAAGAACTTTTCTTAATTTATTTATAATCTATTAAATCTCATTTAATAAATTATAAATAATTGCTAATTAATTATTTATTCAATAAATAAATAATTCATAGCCATTATTAATTATTCTCATCATCTATAAATATTTAACCTTTTTATGGTGTGACCCTTTAGGTTCAATATTAAGCCGGTAGTAGAAATAAATAATAATAAACTATTTATTATTACTTATACGAATTACTAATTAATTCGTTAAATATAATTACATAAGTAATTAATATTTATTCTACATCGTGAGTGATACTTTTGAATATATCGCGACTATCCGGATAATATGAATTCATTGCTTAGAATATATAAAACCTATTCAGCAAATGGTTACCGTACAATCAATTCCTTCTACCCGACAATATCCCGATTAAATACAAGGCATGGATCGCGTGTCAAGCCTATTTAATTTAATCATATATTTTCTTATACATTATGTCTAGTTCATTTGAATTAGAAACTCTTTCTAACTTCAATTACTCTGGCCAGAGATTCCAGAACTAACATAGTAAGAACATCATAGGATATTCACTTTCTTTTACTGAAAGGGGTAGATTCTTTATCGATCGTTAACTATCTTCATATACAAATTCCTATACCCGGAATAGAACTAATGATTGTCCCTTGAGGACTTAGAACTAAACCAAAACATAGTTCATTGTATATAAGATTACTTTAACGGTCTCAAGTCTAAGGACACTTGTACCACCATCAACTTATGAACAACTATTAACACGTGAGTAAACTCCATTAGTCGTTCATTTGATCAAGTCACGTTCAGTGAACTTATTCTCCAATAAGCACCTACATACTAGCTATAGTGTCACCACACGAATGTCTATGAGAACAGACATCCTTCCGAGGAAGCAAGCATAGTATGTACCGATCTTTACGGATTGACTAACTCCCAATTAGTTATCCTACGATCGGGAACTATTTAAGTTTAGTGTTATCATCTTCTAGATCTCATTATTATAATCTCATTATAATTCTAGAAGCTTTACTCTAAACTATGGAACTTCTTATTTAAACACTTTAAATAGATAAAGCCCGTAATAAAAACAATAAGTCTTTTATTAATATAAATAAAATCAAATAAGATTACATGAAAGTATTTCCTAACCCATCACACATGATTGGGTTTAGGACAAAATACTATCAACACCGAGGACAAGAGTAAGGCTCCAATTTCAAGCACGGAGGTAGAAGAAAGTGTACCACCTCCTAAACAATCAGTCGTTGCACAGAAAAAGGAAGAAGAGCATGTCTATCCACCTCCGCCATTTCCTCGACGTTTGCAAAAACAGAAACTGGACAAGCAGTTTGGCAAATTTCTTGAAGTATTTAAGAAATTACATATCAACATTCCATTTGCTGAAGCCCTGGAACAAATGCCGAGTTATGCCAAGTTCATGAAGGGCATTCTATCGAGAAAGATAAAACTTGAGGACTTAGAAACTGTTGCTTTGACAGAGGAGTGTAGTGCGGTATTGCAACAAAAGTTACCGCCTAAGCTAAAAGATCCTGGAAGTTTCACCATACCATGCACCATTGGGAATTTGTCTTTTGACAAATGTTTATGTGATTTAGGAGCAAGCATCAACCTCATGCCATACTCAGTTTTCTTACAACTTGGCCTTCCTGAGCCAACCCCGACGAACATGTCACTTCAGTTAGCTGATCGCTCTATCACTTATCCTCGGGGAGTTTTTGAAGATGTCCTAGTAAAAGTAGACAAACTTATCTTTCCAGCTGATTTTGTCATACTTGATTTCGAAGAGGACAAGAAGATTCCGATCATTCTTGGTAGACCATTCTTGGCGACAGGACAAACATTGATTGACGTCCAAAAGGGGGAACTTACAATGAGGGTGCATGATCAAAATGTCACTTTCAACGTTTTTAAAGCCATGAAGTTTCCAACAGAAGAAGAACAGTGTCTGAAGGTAGACTTGATTGAGTCTACGGTACAAGAAAAGTTGGATCACTTGTTCATGAATGACACTTTGGAAAAGGCCCTTAGTGGAAGGTATTCATTAGATGAAGATGACATAGATGAACAATTGCAATATCTGGATGCTTTGCCGTGGCAAAGAAAATTTGAAAGACCAGTTGAATCATTGGATCTGCCAGAACTAAGGGGGCCGCATCAGCAAATGAAACCATCTATCGAGGAAGCTCCAGCTCTAGAGCTCAAACCACTTCCTAATCACTTAAAGTATGCTTCTCTTGGTGAATCATCTACCTTACCTTTGATTATATCTGCTAACCTTTCAGACTCTGAGGAAGACAAGCTTTTAAGAGTCCTGAGGGAATTCAAAACAGCCATTGGTTGGACCCTAGCGGATATCAAAGGCATCAGCCCAGCTTATTGTCAACATAAAATTCCATTGGAAGAAGGTAGTAAACCAACAGTGGAGCATCAACGGCGGCTAAATCCTCTTATGAAAGAGGTAGTGAAGAAAGAAATCATCAAGTGGCTGGATGCAGGGATTATCTATCCCATTTCTGACAGTGCATGGGTGAGTCCAGTGCAATGTGTGCCGAAGAAAGGAGGCATGACGGTGATTACCAATGAAAAGAATGAACTCATCTCTACTCGCACAGTCACCGGTTGGCGAATCTGCATGGACTACCGGAAGTTGAATAAAGCCACAAGGAAGGATCATTTTCCCCTTCCTTTCATTAATCAGATGCTAGATAGACTAGCCGCCCATGATTATTACTGCCTTCTGGATGGTTATTCTGGATATAACCAAATCTGCATTGCTCTTGAGGATCAGGAGAAAACAACATTTACATGCCCGTTCGGCACTTTCGCCTTTCGGCGGGTTTCTTTTGGCTTGTGTGGAGCACCTGGTACTTTTCAAAGGTGTATGATGGCCATCTTCTCAGACATGATTGGCAAGACCGTAGAAGTCTTCATGGATGACTTCTCTGTATTCGGTCTATCTTTTGATGAATGCTTGCAAAATCTTGGCTCGATGTTGAAAAGATGCGTGGAAACTAACCTAGTGCTCAATTGGGAGAAGTGCCACTTCATGGTACAAGAAGGAACTATTCTCAGGCACAAGGTGTCAAGGAAGGGTCTAGAAGTAGACAGAGCAAAGATAGAAGCTATTGAAAAGCTGCCGCCACCTAATTCAGTGCGAGGGATTCGCAGTTTCCTTGGGCACGCAGGTTTCTACAGGCGTTTTATCAAGGACTTCGCAAAAATTTCCAAACCTTTGTGTCAGCTGTTGGAAAAAGATATTCATTTCAAATTTAACGAAGAATGTCTCACGGCTTTCGAGACTCTGAAGAAGAAATTGATTTCAGCACCCGTGATCATTGCTCCAGATTGGAGTAAGCCTTTCGCTATGATGTGTGATGCTAGCGATTACGCAGTTGGGGCCGTTCTTGGCCAAAAGAAAAATAAAATGTTTCATGTCATCTATTATGCAAGCAAAACCCTCAGCGATGCTCAATTAAACTACACCACCACTGAGAAGGAGCTGTTAGCCATAGTTTATGGTTTTGAAAAATTCCGTTCATACTTGCTTGGCACGAAGGTGACTGTGTACACTGATCACGCGGCTATCAGATATCTGCTCTCTAAAAAGGACTCCAAACCTAGGCTGATTCGATGGATTCTCCTGTTGCAAGAATTCGATGTGGAGATCAAGGATAAAAAAGGGACAGAAAACCAAGTAGCCGACCATCTCTCACGATTGGAAGACCTTGGGAAGACATCCCAAGGCAAAATCGTCATTAATGAATCCTTTCCTGATGAACAGTTGTTTGGGGTACAAGAAGAAGAGCCTTGGTTTGCAGACATTGTGAACTTTCTGGTGAGTCGAGTGATTCCTCCAGAGCTCTCTTTTGCACAAAGAAAGAAATTCTTGCATGAAGTCAAATGGTATCGTTGGGACGAACCATATATGTTTAAACAAGGAGCCGATCAAGTGATTAGGAGATGTGTGCCATACAGTGAAACAGAGGCTATTCTAAGGGATTATCACGCCACGACATATGGTGGCCATTATGGAAGTGAAAAGACCGCAACTCGAATTCTTCAAGCGGGATTTTATTGGCCATCCCTTTTTAAGGATGCCCATCAGTTTGTGCTGAAGTGTGATCGTTGTCAGCGTGTTGGTAACATATCTAGGAGGGATAAGATGCCCCTCAATATAATGCTAGAAGTGGAAATCTTCGATGTTTGGGGCATCGATTTCATGGGACCATTCATTTCCTCATGTAACAACCAATACATCTTGCTAGCCGTTGATTATGTTTCCAAATGGGTTGAAGTCAAGGCACTTCCGACCAATAATGCCAATGTCGTGCTCAACTTCCTTCACAAGAACATCTTCACAAGATTCGGCACTCCTCGAGTAATCATAAGCGATGAAGGTACTCACTTTTGCAATTGCAAGTTTACTAATCTCATGGCAAAGTACAACATCAACCACCGGGTAGCTACGGCATACCACCCGCAAACCAATGGCCAAGCCGAGGTATTTAATCGCGAGATTAAACGCATTCTGGAAAAAGTGGTGAGTCCTTCGAGAAAGGATTGGTCTTTAAAACTCGATGAAGCCGCATGGGCTTATCGTACAGCATATAAAACGCCCTTGGGTATGTCACCATATCAGCTTGTCTATGGGAAGTCTTGTCATCTACCTGCCGAACTAGAGCACAAAGCTTATTGGGCGCTGAAGAAGTTGAACTTTGACTTATCAGCTGCAGGTGAGAAAAGAATGCTTCAGATTAATGAACTGGATGAGTTTCGGCTACAGGATTATGAAAACCAAAAGTTATACAAGGAGAAGGTCAAAAGATGGCATGACAGACGTTTGGTGCAAAAGTCTTTTGTACCAGGACAGTTAGTCTTGCTGTTCAACTCTCGTCTTCGATTGTTTCCAGGGAAGCTCAAATCGAGGTGGTCAGGGCCATTTGTTGTCAAAACTGTGTTTCCACACGGAGCGGTGGAAATCTTTGAGAAATCACCCGATCAATCGTTCAAAGTGAATGGGCAGAGATTGAAACCCTATTTTGGTGACACGGTGAACCGTGAGGCTGATACCACCAAGTTGGCCACCACATGATTCTCAGAATAATCGTCAAGCTAGCGACAATAAACAAGCGCTTCGTGGGAGGCAACCCATAGGTTTGGTGTTTTTATGTGTGGTTTGATTTGGTGTGATTTTGTTTAGTATTAAGTGCAGGTCATTGCCTCAGTTTGGAGCTCATTTCCACCACCTGATTCACCACCCGAGGAGGGTGACGATGCCAACAGTTAGGGGAGTTCTCTTTTATCCTTTATCTATACCTTCAATGAGGACATTGAATATTTTAAGTTTGGGGGTGATTTAGGATATTTGATTAATTGAGTCATAGTATGCATACAGTTTCATGTAGTTCATAATATACCATGCTAGTATAATTTCATATAATTCATATATATATATATAAAAAAATTTTTTTTTTTGCATATTCATGATTAGTTGCATATCATATTTTCCTTGGTCCCGTAGCGCTTGGTGATTCCGTTTAGTAGTCAATGATGAATTTGAGTGTGATAATGATGGATAGAAGGCTGATTTAAATACTTATGAATTGACATACATGTTACAGAAACACAATCTTTACACAACTCATCGGTTACTTTTGGGCTAGGTTAAGGTCATGCTTGTTTGGTTGTTGAAATTTAAATCACCTGATTATATTTGGAATTTTCTTTATTCTCTTGATAGCGTAGAATCACTAAATATAAGTTTGGGGGAAACCAGGGTTCATGCTAGTTTGTGTGTATTTGTTAATAATGGATAGGTGTCAATTGGCTAGTAGCCAGCTCATATTTATATGAGTAGTCTAGGGTTGGAATTGAGAATTCTCATTCCAGATTGCATATAAAAAAAAAATTGAAAAAAAAAAGAAAAAAAGAAAAAACAAAGTGTTGGGAGTATGTGTGTGTATGCAAAATCGATCAGGGTGAGCTCTTTAATACTCGAGCAATTAAGTTCTAGGGGACTCAAGCCTAGTGACCTAAGACTTTTCCGGTCTGGGATCCACTAACCTAACGCTCGCTACATGGGTATTATTGTATAAGCCTTTTGGGGTCTCATCCATTGCACGGTCAAATAAGCATGGGTGTTGTGTATAGTATTATGCGTCGTAGTTGTTAATAAAGCATGAATTCCTGTCTAACTCAAATGATGATGGAGGTGTTTCTAGGTTATGAAGTGTCTAGCGTTCATTCTATTTATAAACTTGTGATTGTCTTGGCGAAGAATATGTATGGTTTTGATCTAGTGCTAAGAGTAATTCTGATGAGTATTGCACACACGCACGTTTCTGTACTTGTAAATGTTAATATGCTGATATTTAGTCGATCTCTATTTGGAGTTATCGCATTCTCTGAGACACTCTGCTAAATTGGTTTTTGCTTTGCCTATGGGATCCTTGCATCGTTTGCATTCATGCATTTAGAGGTAGTCGAGTATGTTTTCGCTTGAGGACAAGCTTTAGTTTAAGTTTGGGGGTGTGATAAGTGGATTTTATATCCACTTATTTTCCGCTAATTGGACTTAAATTAGTAGTTTATCCTTAAGTATGTTGTGATTTTTAATTCATTTTTTTTATTAATTAAGTTTTTGTTGTGCAGAACTCGCAACTTTAGGTATTTTGGCATTAAAAGGCTAAAAGCGGTGGATTTCTGTCTCAATTTTATCAAGTGGGTCGGCTACGAAGAAAAAGAATTATCATAAAGAAATTCTGAGTGATATATTCTTGAATCTGGAACCCTGGTTGGAATTGATATATTTTTCGTTTCGCGAAAGGAGTCCGGTTTCAGATCCTCCAGAGACCGCAGCTCAGGACTTAATGATTCATTTATATTAACAAATAATTTATTTAATTAGAAAATTATAATTATAAATATCTAATAATATTAGATATTTATTTTTATAAATTCTGAATTAAATTAAATATTTGTTAATTAAAAATTATAAGTTAGAAAACAAAAAAAAATAAAAAGAAAAAAAGAAAAAGAAATCGAATGCTGTGCAAATTTGTGTAGCAGGTGATGAAAGAATTGAGTACATAAAAGAAAAAAAAAGCTGTCGGCAATTTTTACTTAGAAAAAGCAAAGCAGGAATTCAAGTGGCAGTTTTCTGTCGGCCAGAAGTTTCACCTGTCCACGCACCTTCTGTCGCGTGCTGTGCACGCGCCTGCAGGAATAAAAGAAAAATCCCGCGCGTGCATGCCACGCGCCTGGCTGAGAGTGTTCAATCTGAAAGGGCGAGTGCAGTGCTGTTGTTGGTTGGCTGGTGTTGGTTCTTTCGGCTGTAATTTATTTTGATTTCATTTCTTTTCATTTTTTTTTATTTTCTTTTCCTTTTTCTTTTTATTTTTTTTAATTTTGTGGTGTGCTAATTTCTCCTATAAATAGGCCTAGTTCTTGGTCTTATTTCCACACAACAATTTGGAGAACAATTTTCTCTCTTGTATTCTCTCTTGTTCTTGTAATTTTAAGCTTTGTTTTTAAACACTTTAATTTTTAGCAAATTTAGTATAAGTGTTATTTTGGTTGAAGAAATTACGGGAATTATTTGGAGTGCTCTTCTCTTTCGGTGGAAGCTATTTCGGTTTTATTTTCTAATTTCTTATTTTACAGGGAATTATCGGAGTGCTCGTTTCTTGCAAGTGGAAATTATTTCGGTTTTAGTTTCTAAACTCTTATAATTTTCATATTTAATTTATCGTAATTTTTAATTTAATTTTTGTTGTTGTTAGTATTATTATTATTATTGTTATTATTATTATTATTATTATTATTGTTATTATTATTATTATTATTATTATTATTATTATTATTATTATTATTATTATTATTATTATTATTATTATTATTATATTATTATTATTATGATTTCAATTAATCCCATGATGACGATTCGTTTAATTATGAACTAATCGCCGTCATGGGATTCTAATGGATTTATTTACGTAGTTTAGTAATTCGATGCCTTAATAAATTGTGTTATGATAAAAATTTCCGATTGCCTAACGTGGTTATGCTTAATTTATTAGATGCGTAGCTATCATCTAAATTATTAATTCTTAATGAATGCGAAAGTGGATTTGAGAATTTAGAATTTGCCATGTTAGCACAGGTTCGTAATTTTCATATATAATTACGATTAGTGGTAGGGTTTTGGATCACATCGCCCTGTGTAGCCAAAAATAAGGAATTTATTCGTAAACCAGTTATGTTTTCAAATCTTATAGACATATAGGGTCTAGACATAAATGGTTTCCACACAACTTCTATCTTTTTAAGTGGATGTTTGTATGGTTTGATATAAGTTAAGGCTGAAAGGCGCTTATATTAGTTTCGTGTTCCCGGCTAGCTTTCATAAATATCAGAATCACTTTACATTAAGGCATCAATTCTAAATGAAATAAATAATGAAATTAGAATCCCATGTTTATCTCATATATAAAATCTTTATCATATTATTTTTAGTCGTTATTTCATTAATTAATTGTGATTTGAACAAACCAACCATTTCGTTGTTCAGGCTTCTATAATTAACCGAACGTTGTTGAATAAACATATTTACTTAAATACACCAAGTCTTCGTGGGAACGATCCTTATTTCCCTATATTGATTTTGGACTGCGTATACTTGCGTAGAGAAAATAGCGAACAATCACCCCTGACGCTGCCCTCCACCTTAGCCACCCCGCCTTGATATGATGTTTAACATCGTCTTCTACCTCTCCTTCCTTCTGAATGATCGAACCTAGATACTTGAACTTATCCGTACATGGGACGATCTGGTTTTCGATCTTAACCTCCACCCCTTCCTCGATGTCCTCGCCACTGAAGTTGCACCATAGATACTCTGTTTTAGTTCTGCTCAAACGCAAGCCTTGGGACTCCAACTTAGATCTCCAAAGTTCCAACTTCTCGTTGACCTCCCCCCTCGACTCCGCCACTAGAACGATGTCGTCAGCGAAGAGCATGCACCACGGTATGGCTTCTTGGAACTCTCGCGACATGACATCAAGGATAAGTGCGAAAAGAAGAGGGCTAAGGGCCGACCCCTGATGTAGGCCAATCTCTACCGGGAAAAAACGGGAGTCACCCACAGGTGTCCGGACGCAGGAACTAGCTTGTGAGTACATGTCTTGGATCACTCTAACGTACGATGACGATACTCTCCGCTCTACGAGGCTCTTCCAAATAGCTTGACGGGGGATGCTATCATATGCCTTCTCAAGATCAATGAACACCAAATGTAGGTCTTTGCAGCGTTCCCTGAACTTCTCCATAAGGCGTCTGACGAGATGAATGGCCTCTATCATCGATCTCCCCTGCATAAAGCCAAATTGATTCTCTGATATTTCAACCTCTCTTCGAATCCGACATTCAACCACTCTCTCCCAGAGTTTCATAGTATGACTGAGTAATTTGATACCCCGATAGTTACTACAACTCTGGGCGTCACCCTTGTTCTTGAAGAAAGGGACTACAACACTACGCCTCCATTCCGCTGGCATCTTAGCACCCGAGAGGAGATCATTGAACAGATCAGCTAGCCATTGGACGCCAACTTCTCCAAGGCAAATCCACACCTCGATTGGAATCTGATCCGGGCCAACCGCCTTCCCTCTCGCCATCTTATGAATGGCCTCCTTGACCTCTTCCTTGGTGATACGCTCGCAAGGATCAAGTGCAGAGGAAGTGGAAACGTCTTGCTCTACACCGGTGCCAGTCTTCCTAGCCTCATTGAAAAGATCATGTAAGTACCTCATTGTGGGGTCAGAACTGTTACATACAAATTAAGTTTAACATCTAAATGAATTTAGTAAATCAATAAAATATGAAAAAATAACATTAAAAAACAAAAAAGTAGACCATACCGTTGGAGGGAATTGGCCCGCTTTTAATTGTGGCCAACTTTTGCTTACATGGATTGTTTGTGGGGTCAACAATTTGAAAAACTGGTCCGGCGCGCTGCAGATGCTCTTATGATCGCGCAATCATGCATAACTAACGTGACCCTTCTTTTAAAGAGTTTACCGAGTCTGGCAGTTGGTTTAAATTTCTTCGAACACGACTTTAAAGAGATTGAGTGGCGAGGCGAGTAGTACTCGATCAAATGTAGTTCGCTTAGACTTTAATGTTTAAAGTCTAATTGTTCGATTATTACAATCTTACATAAGTTCTGAGATTATCCCAATGAATAGCTTTCTTTCCTTTAAATTTTAAACGTACTACCTTAAAACCCATACGTTATGTACGGATTTTTTTAATATTATATGATTTTCTATTATTTTGAATTATTTTTTTTAAAATATGAATTTTGGAAACTTAATTTTTTTTTTAAATAATTAGGCTTATAGCCTTACAATTGAGTATCAGTTCTAAGAAAATTCTCGGGATGAGCCAGAATCGAACCCAGGTCCTGGGACAACAGAGGATATTTGATAATAATTATATAAACTTTATCCGTGATATTTTTAGAAAGATAGCGATTTCATTTAGAAAATATAGAAAAGAGGATAGATTTTAGTTGAAAAAGGTAATCGATTAATTATTAGTAATTATTAAATTATTATTTATTTTATTAAATAGAATGCCGGTTATATAATTGAAAAAATTGAATTCTTAGTTAGAGAAAATTAAAAAGATAATATGTTTGAGAAAATGACCAAAATGCCTATTTTTCACAAGTGTTTGCCCAAAATGCTGATTTTGAAAAAAAAGTGCCCGAAATACCGACGGGATACGGAGAATCGTCCTCCGTGTTAGCATGATGCGGAGCATCGTCATCCATATTACGTAGATACGGAGCTGCGTCTACCGTGTTATGCATGATACGGTGGACGGTGTTCCGTGTTAGGTGGGTGCGCATCACTTTCACGGAACACGGTACAGCGTATCAAGCATAATACGGAAGACGCAGCTCCGTATCATGTCCTATTACGGAAGATCGTGTTCCGCAACACACCCCCTATCATGGTACACGATCTACCGTGTCCCGTCGGTATTTTGGGCAAACAGCATTTATTTTTGATTATTTTGGGCCATCACCCAATATGTTTTAGGTGAAAAAGGTAATTGAGTAGTAACTATAATTTAATTATATTATTTTACTAAATAAAATTGCTCGTAATGATTTTATAAAAGGAGAAATTAATGTTGCCCGTGACATTTCTAGGAAAAAACAGATTTTGGTTAGAAATTATAGAAAAGATGATACGTTTTATCTGAAAAGGTAACGATTAATTATTACTATTATATTAAATTATTTAATAAATAGAACCGCCCGTGATATAATTAGAAAAAGAGATATTTTAGTTAGACAAAATAGAAAAGGTAACGTGAAAATTAAAAAGGTGGTATGTTTTAGGTGAAAAAAGTAATTTATTAGTTTATAGTTATTATAATTTAACTATGTTATTTTACTAAATAAAATTGCTCATAGTGTTTTTAGAAAATGCAAAAGTAATGTTGCCCGTGATATTTCTAGAAAAAAGGTATTTTTATTAGATTATGTAGAAAAGATCATACGTTTTAGCTGAAGAAGGTAACTGGTTAATTATTAGTATAATAATATTATTAATTTAATAGAACTGCCCGTGGTATAATTGGAAAAAGAGATATTATAGTTAGAGAAAAAAGAAAATGTGACATGTTTTGGCTGGAAAAAGATAATTGATTAGTTAATAGTAATTATAATATAATTATGTTATTTTATTAAATAAAATTGGAGAAATTTTAGTTAATAAAATATAAACGATATTGTGTTGTACCTCAAAGATAAATTAATTAGTTATTCAAAAAATAGAAAAGGTGATATGTTTAACCTGAAAAAGGAAATTTTTTAATTAGTAGGATGTATTTTATCTGTAATTAGATAAGGGTAAATAAGTAAAATCAACAGGTATCGTACCTATCGACCGACCGACTAAATTTTTAATGTTTTGGCTATTATGTAATAGTATAGATATATTCTTTTTTTTCCCAACTTATGAAAATGGAGAAAATTTTTATAGAGATTATAATTTAATTGGATACTTAAAAACTATATATATTGTGCAATTAAAAATATGTTCATAACATATTCTAATGAGTAAATATAATGTGATATTTTGCAAATATAACATACTAACTTAAAAGTCGTGCAATGCATGGATTTTTTTTAATATTATTTTTTTTCTTTATTTTAAATTGAATTTTTTAAAACATAAATTTTATAGGCTTCATTTTTTGAATGATATGCTTTGATAATGTTAAACTAAAAGTACTTGTAGAAAGGGTGGGGAGTTTGAATACAAATACTAATTTGTCTGACTATTTTTGTATTTTTCTTGTTTATATAAAACTTAAATAAAACTACGAAATATAAGAACACAAAACAAAGATGCAATAATGATTTATATTGATTAATCAAAGTTACAAACTCTAACGAATGTGTACAATTCATTTAGCAGCATTGTAAAATATTATAACTATAACTCTAATAAACCCTAATATAAAGTATAAGGTGCTTCAATTATAACTTCACATTACAATTAACGCAACCGAGAGTATTTATACAAATTCTATCAACTAAACAGCATACTAATCAATTACATGAAATACGGGATCGTGTTCCTTTTGTATAGTTAACAGTTTCCTTTCTAAGCTTATCTTCGATTGTTATCATCATATCTTCTGTTATCTTTGTAATTGATTCGCCTTTAGCTCCAAGACATTTCATTCTGAAACATTGATTCTTTTTGATTTTGCAACCCTGCTTTATAAATTCTTGCGGAATTTTTCGATTCTGCAGCCCTGCTTTATAAAGTCTTGCGGATAGCTTGTAAATTCGGATAAATCTGCATTTGTAGTATATTCTGGTACATAGATTCTTGTACACAAAATCTAACAGAAAGATATACCTATTCTAATTTACAACATCACTTTATTCCTAACAGATAATAATTATATAAATGTTGTTCGTGATATTTCTGGAAAATGAGTTATTTTAGTTAGAATAAATTTTTTAATTATTAGTAATTACAATAAATTTTTTATTTTATTAAATAAAACCGTCCGTGATATAATTGGAAAAAGTGAGGTTTTAGCTGGAGAAAAAAGAAAGGGTAACATGTTTTAACTGAAAAAAGATAATTGATTAGTTAATAATAATTACAAAATAAATATTTTATTTAAGTAAGTAAATGCCCGTAGTGTTTTTAGAAAAAAAGAAATTTCATTTAGATTAAATATCAAATATATTGTGCTTTAAGGAAAATTTATTATTTATTAAAAAAATAGTAAAAGTAATACAGTTACCTTGAAAAAGGAAATTGATTAGTTATTAGAAATTTTTTTATTTGTAATTAAGAATAATTAAGTAAAAATACGAAATACCGTATCGACCGACCAAAATTTTTATGTTTCATCTTTAATAGTATAGCTTAAAACCCATGCGATGCACAAATTATTTTAATACTATATAATTTTTTTAAAATTTGAATTGAATATTTTTTAGGCTTAAATTTTTAAAGGATGTGATTTGATAATAATTTTATTAATTTTGTCTTTGATATTTCTAGGAAAAAAAGGATTTTAGTTAAAAAAATAGAAAAGATGATACATTTTAGCTAAAAAAAGTAAATAATTAATTATTAGTAATTATAATATTTTTATTTTTATTTTAAAAATAAAATTTTCGTAATATTTTTCAAAAGGAGATATTTTAGTAAAATATTATAAAAGATATTGTATTTTACCTGAAATAGAAAATTAATTAGTTATTAAAAAATAGATGAGGTAATATGTATAACCTGAAAAAGGAAATTGATTCGATAATAGATTGTCGGTAATTAAGAAATGGTAATTAAGTAAAAAAAAAAACATGTACAGTACTGATGTCAAAATTTTAATATTTCAACTATTTTAATATAGTAAAGATATAAAATATAAGATATCCAATTTGATTGTGATTTTTGTTCTTTAAAATATATTACGCTTATATTTCACTTGCAGACCACATATTATCAAATAATATGAATAACATTATTATCCACATATTTTAGCTGTAAAATATAAATGATCTTCAAATCTTCAACTAAAACATGATTTTCGTAGAATTTAACTCTATCATATCTATACTATTATATAATAAGCAAACAGAGTATAATTTGGTTGTTTGGTTCAACTATATAAAAAAATAGTAACCGTTAGATATTTAGTAAATAGATAATAGCCGTTAGATCTAATAATAAGAAATATTCTATATTTAAATCCCTCTTCTAAAGATCCAAGTTTCGAATCCCGTCAACAACAAATTTACATTAAGATTTTATATTATTAGTTCTAATCAATACATATCATTTATTAAATAACTATTATTATTACTAATAATTTTATTAATTAATTACATAGTTAAATTATATCCATAATAAATTATTATACTCCATTTTATTTAATCATATAATTTTAAAAGTATTTAAAAGTAACCACAGGGACTATAAGCTAGTATAAAAAATACCATTAACAGTATTATCCCAAAAAATTAGCAAGTATTTTATGCTGTTTCTTCCATGGTATTTAAGATCGTAGAAGAATTTTCAAAACTTTAATCAATATTATACTAATCATATTAAATTTCGAACACTTGCAGAACCACAAATTAACTGTTCTGATCGCAAGTCCTATTGCATTTTTTTTTTTCTCTCAATTTGGTAAACAATGTTAAAATTTTAAATTTGCCTCATAAGAGCAGCTGGACATGCATGTTTTAAGGCTTTTTAGTTTCGGCCGGGCTTGACTAAATGTAAGATAGTTTCTGGTGTCTAGGAACTCAGTCCAGTGAGCTTTAGCAGCTCTGATTTCAGTCTAAAGCCCATAATTTTATTCTATATTATATAAGATTATTATTTTTAATGTTAAAAATTCTATTCGTTTTAGAAAATATACTTATACTTCGTTTCGATTATAAAAAAATCCTTCTTATTATTTGAAAATATGTGTACTAACAACAAATATCTATACTATTATATTAAAGCCGAAACATTGAAAGTTTTGGTTTTCGGTTTGGTTATCCTATTTATTTTGGTTTTCGGTTTGGTTAATTTAATTTTTAATTAATTTTAAATATAAAATAAATCAATTTTAATCCGTTATTGGCTATAGTGCTAAAGACACAATAGTATTTTATATTTACACCATTACTAATACAGTTAAACTTAAAACCTTCGTTGCCTTCACGAACACTGCGCACAGAACTCTATTCTTCTAAACCTAATTTACACCATCTTCATCAATTCAATACACAAGTTTCTTCGGCTTTTCTCTTCTTTTGCAACACCATATATATCATTAATTTACTAAAAATTCAAAGTTCGAACCCGTCAACGACATTTTTAATTTAGAATTTTTCAAAATAAATTTTAAACCATGCATATCATTATATAAATTTATATTAAATTAAAATTAAAAAATTATTAAAAATAAGGATTATATAAAAACATAATTATAATGTTAAATAAATTTTATAACCTATCAAAAGAAACCCGTGCTTCGCCGGGTTATAAGCTAGTAGTGTTAATAATTAGTGTAATAGGGATTTTGTTCAAAATTTGGTAGTCAGTAGTCTGGTTCTCAGTACGACAAAATAAATAAAAACCGTTGGATCTTAAAATAAATATATGAAAAACATTGGATATATAATAAAAAATACTTTATATTTTAACATGTAAACTAAAAAGTGTATTTATATTCAAATATGAAATAGTGAATGTAAATGATTTAAATCTTATATAATTAGGTTTTCTACATTAAATAGGATTATCAATGTAGCTCTTCTACACTGAATATGATTAAAGTAAAAATTTGTAATTGTATTTTTATCCTGAGAGTCTGAGTATTTCCATTTATATAATGATTGTTAAATCATCACTAAATTAAAGATAATTTTATGAGTTTCCCGTATAATGTAAAATCATCTAATTGATTTGTAGATCTCGATATAGATCCCAAATAGTAAATATGAACTTTTTTAATATTAATAAATAAATTATATTCTAATACAACCTTTTTTAATTACTTCTTTTTTATATTATAATTTTCTTTTTAAAATATATCCTTTTTAGATTTTAAATAATATTTTTAATATGATATAATATTGATCATCTATATTTATAACTATTAAATTCGATGGTTAAGATTATTTTGGCGGTACAGTGATCAAAATTATGGATAAGATCCCTCCAATGCTTATAACTTTTGCGATGCATGGAAGATTTTAAATATTTTTATCTTAATATTTAATATTTTATCTTATTATTCATTTGATAAAAAATATTAATACGTATTTGATGGTATTTTAAATGATAGTTTTTTGTTGTATATTAAAAATAGATAGATAACTTTTTAAATTTAATATGTTGTTGACGGGAATTGAACCCTGAAATTATTTGAGTAGTTTATAAAATAATATAACTATTTAATAATAATACGGTGAAAATAGATAATATAAATGTTTAACGTTGTTGACGTGAATCGAACATTGAACTTTTAGAAGTATGATATGGGCTAAAAGTAAGCCCTAAAAACACATTTAATGTGGCATTAATTAGATCCGGTACGGTCCAAACGTGGGGCCCAAACCTTTAATTTCAATATTAAATTCGTAATTAATATTGGAGGAGATAAACAGCTCAGCAATAAGAGTCAAACAAGGAAACAATATCGCTAGGAGTAGCCTCCAAGGCACCCAATTCAACATGGAAACTGATTCCTACAAGGGAGTCTAGAACCTTCCTCAAGGAGGTGGCTTGCCCACCAATTCTCCGAATCCTACCATAATTCTAAGGCTCCTGCAGCTTATATAAGGGCCTGACCCCTCATTCTCAGAACTACGTTTTTGGGCACAGCTCAATACGCTCCTCCACGTTTTGGCTTAATTATCGAATAAGGACATACAAGCCACTACGTCCTTGGTGTGCCCTTGCCGCCATAGCCCCGAGGGTGAACACCAAGAACTACATTTTTGGCTTGATTCTCAATAACGAGATTGTAGGCACTCTGTGAGGACCGATAGTCTCGAACACGAAAACAGCCATTAAAACTCGAAGCTCACCAACCCCTTCGCATTAAATATACGCAAACTCTAGCCGCAATTCGATAACCTAGTTTTTATTCCACAATATTTGGCGCCGTCTGTGGGAAGACAACATCAACCATGGTTCAAACACGAAGAACAACATCAACCTCGATCGAGGCCATACCCCTTAGCTCTGCTCCACGTGCCACTTCTGATCCGCCTATCACTACTGAAGAAGTGCAAGTACCCCCATCAAAAGGGGCGATCATTCAACCTCTAGTCTCTCAACCCCCAGGGATGATTCCCCATGTTGAGGAGACTCTACCGGTAGTTGTCCATCAAAGCCAAGAAACCAACCCTCTTCAGATGGTAGTTTCTTCTCATGATAACGTTAATCGCACGCTACCCCCAGGGATACGGATCCATACTACGGATCTCCCCGCAAATACCAACCCGATGTATGATCTGCCCAACTACCCTTCTGCTACTCGAGGTCTTGGAACAAGCAGCCATGCCTTGCTGATTCAGGAGCCTCCTTATAATAGGGGGTTGGGCCGTGATCAGGAATAGGATGACTACTTTGGCCCCTATATGATCGTGATGAAGCCCTGAGGAGGCGACATGTTAGCAAAGAACCTCTAAGGAGGACACGAAGTATTCATGATGGACCCCCTTTGACAACTGCTGAGAGGATAAGGGCTCATGAGGCTGAGATCCTAAAGCTGAAGGACGACATGGCAAGAGAGCAGGTGAGACAAAATCAAAATCGACCTCCTCCGACTACTGGAGGGATTCCCCTCATTGATTTGGAAAGGCCTTCAAGGAGGCAAAGAAGGGCTGATGCCCTAACTGGAAGAACAACAAGGGTGGAAATCCCTAAGGGAAACCCCAAAGATCTGATGCCTCTTAGAGATCCGAACGATCCCATACCCCCGTTTACTGAGGAGGTGATGAATGCTCGTATTTCTAGGAAGTTCAAGATGTCGACAATTAAGGCTTATGACGGAACGGGTGATCCCGCAAATCACGTCAGGACATTTTCAAATGTACTGATGTTGCAGCCTGCAAGTGATGCTCTAAAGTGCAGAGCGTTTCCTCAAACCCTGTCGGGCATGGCTCAAAGATGGTATAGCCAGTTACCTGCAAATTCGATTGGCTCCTTTAAGGAGTTAAGTGTCGATTTTGTCAGCCAATTCATTAGCGAAAGAGTTCATGAGAAACGTTTTGCATGTCTTATGTATCTGGTACAAGGAAAGAATGAAAATCTCAGAGATTACCTCAAGCGATTCACTAAGGAGACTCTAAATATCACCGACTTGGACAATAAGGTGGCCATGGTAGCCCTGGAACACAGAACCACTAATCTATTTTTTAAGAGGTCATTGGCAAAATATCCCCCTGAGAATATGGCTGAGCTACAACGAAGGGCTGATAAGTATATTAAAGTTGAGGATAACATGAAGAAAAAGGCCACAATAGGTAATGGAGGGAACAACAACGACTCTAAGAAGTGGAAGGAAGAGCAAGAGTACGATGCTAGGGACAAATATCCCCGGACTAGTAAGGACTCTGACTCTACACCTAAGAAGAGTTTGGCACCAAGATTTTCTGAATATGCAAGGTTGAATGGTCCTAGGAATCAGATCTTGTTAGATATCGAGAAGGATAAGGATTTTCGATGGCCGAAGCCACTTAGGGGTGACCCCTCAAAGCGAAACAAGGATCAGTATTGTCGGTTTCACAAGGATGTGGGACATGACACCGATGATTGTAGACAACTCAAAGACGAGATTGAATTCTTGATCCGAAGAGGGAAACTAAGCCAGTTCACGAAGGATGAAGATCATGGAAGTCAAAGAAGGGATTATGACAGGAAGAACAATGATCGTAGGGATAATGACCATGATCGTAACACACAGCCCCGAGGGCTAGTTATTAATATGATCTGGGGAGGCCCAACAGCGGCCGGTACCATAAGAAATTCTTGGAAGGCTTATGCTAGAGAGGTGATGCACATCGTGGGGGAGGCCCCGAAGCGTGCGAAAACTGAGTTAGTGATCGATTTTGATGATTCAGACTTGGAAGGGGTAAAGTTCCCCCATGACGACCCGTTGGTCATAACTCCTGTGATTGGAAACTCAGAAGTAAAATGAGTCTTGATAGACAATGGAGCTTCTGTTGATATTTTGTTTCACGATGCGTTTGTAAAGATGGGATATAATGAGTCTCAGCTGACCCCCACCAACATGCCTATCTATGGATTTAATGGAGTTGAATCCAAGGTTGAAGGAACCATTCAGCTGCCTGTGACTATCGGCCAGGAACCTAAGGAGGCTACTCAGATGCTGAATTTTTTAGTAATCAAGGCAGCCTCAACATATAATGCGATCTTGGGAAGGACTGGGCTTCATGCATTTAAGGCTGTGGCCTCTACCTATCACATGAAGATTAATTTTCCAACTCGCAATGGTGTTGGAGAACAGAGAGGAGACCAGAAAATGGCTAGAAGTTTCTATTTATGTAGCTGCTTTGAGAGCCGATGGAGTCGGGGGGCAGGTCCTTCCGATTGAAGACATTGATGTCCGAGGTGATGATGAGCACCGAGGGAAGCCGGCAGAAGATTTGGTTCCTACCTCTAGATCTTGGAGACCTCGAAAAGGTTACATATATTGGGGCTTCTTTGAAAGAACCCTTGAAGGGCAGTTTGACAACTTTTTTAGAAGAGAACAGTGATGTGTTTACTTGGACAGCGGTCGACATGCCAGGCACTGATCCCTAACTCATAACTCACAAGTTGAATGTCGATCCAAAGCGAAAGATAATAAAGCAGAAGAAGAGAAATTTCGCTCCTGAAAGGCAAAAGACCATTAAGCAAGAAGTTGATAAGCTCCTAGAGGCTGGGTTCATTGAAGAGATTTAGTTTCCCGAGTGGTTGGATAACCCTGTGATGGTCAAGAAGGTGAATGGAAAATGGAGGATGTGTATAGACTTCACCGATCTGAATGATGCATGTCCTAAGGATTGTTTCCTTTTACCAAGGATTGACACGTTGATAGATGCCACAGCTGGGCATGAGATGTTGAGCTTCATGGATGGTTTTAGTGGCTATAATCAGATTAAGATGCATAAGGATGACATCCCAAAGGTATCTTTCATAACTGACTTTGGTGTTTTATGTTATCTTGTTATGGCTTTTGGTCTAAATAATGCAGGAGCTACCTACCAACGACTGGTGAATAAAATATTCGCCCATCTGATTAGAAAAACCATGGAGGTCTATGTTTATGACATGTTAGTCAAGTGCCTATTCACGACAGACCACATTAAGCACCTCAGAGAGGCATTCGAAGTGTTGAGACACCATAAAATGATGTTGAATCCAGCCAAGTGTGGTTTTGGCGTTGGATCAGGAAAGTTTTTAGGTCTGATGGTTTCAAAAAGAGGCATAGAGGCCAACCCTGATAAGATCAAAGCAATTTTAGATATGAAGCCCCTACGCTCAATAAGAGATATGCAGAAGTTAACGGGCCGGGTAGCAGCGTTAGGAAGATTCATCTCCAAGTCTGGTGATAAATGCTTACCTTTCTTTTAGGCATGGAAGAAGGTGAAGAACTTTGAGTGGACACCCGAAAGCCAAGAGGCCCTTGAACAATTGAAGAAATACATGGTTGAAGCCCCGTTGTTGGCCAAACCTAGTCCTGGGGAGACTCTTTACTTATATTTGGCGGTATCTGAACAAGCACTGAGTGTTGTCCTCATTCGAGAGGAGAACAAGGTTCAAAAACCCATCTACTACGTGAGCAAGGTATTGCACGGGGCTGAGTTAAATTACTCTTCCATCGAGAAGTTTGCCTTAGCATTGGTTACAGCTTCGAGGAAGTTATGACCGTACTTTCAGTCACACAAGATTGAAGTCCTGAGGAACCAGCAGTTGAGGAATATATTGCACAGCCCAAAGGCCAGTGGAAGGCTGATTAAATGGGCAATTGAGCTCGAAGAATTTGACATCATATACAAGCCTCGAACAGCCATCAAGGCTCAGGCATTGGCCGACTTCATGGTTGAATGTACCATTGGCAACCAAGAAGTCGGGGGTAAGAGGTATTACCCAACCAAGAAGGTGAGAATAAAGATAAAGAACTTGTACCTGATCTGAAGGAGTATTGGGTACTCTATTTTGATGGAGCATCAAAAACAAAATCTAGTAGTGCATGTTTGGTTTTACAAAGCCCCGATGGGTTCACAGTCGAGTATGCTTTGAAGTTGGATTTTCCGACTACCAACAATGAAGCCGAGTATGAAGCCTTGATAGCCGGGTTGGGCTTGGCTAGAATACTGAGGGTTAAAAACCTCAAAGTCTGTGGAGATTCAAGGTTGGTAGTTTCTCAAGTGAATGGAGAGTTTGAAGCCAAGGACGAAACTATGGCAAAGTATCTGAGAGTTGTCAAGGCAGTAATGACTCAATTTAAAGAGTGCTATGTGGAGCACATCCCGAGGGAGGAGAATGTTAAGGCCGATGCCCTATCAAAGTTCGCATCTTCAGAAATAGAGAATTATGCAGAGAGTGTTTACTTCCAGGTCTTGAAGGCCCCGACCATCAACTCGAAATTGGTGGCACCAATCGATGTAGGGAGCTGTTGGATAAATCCAATCAAAGCTCACTTAGAAACTGGATGGCTCCCTGACGATGCCCAGGAGGCACGAAAGTTATCGGTAAGAGCGTTGAGATATGCCTTGATTGAGGGCATCCTTTACAAGAGGTCTTTCGTCATCCCATATTTGAGATGTTTGAGGCCCCAGGAGGCAAAGGAAGCATTAGAGGAAGTTCATGAAGGGATCTGTGGGCACACTTGGGGGGCAGAGCCCTAGATCATAAGATCACTCGTTTGGGATTCTATTGGCCAGAGATGTTGGCCGATGCACAGAGTTATGTCAAGAGGTGCGATAGGTGTCAAAAGCACGCCCCGATTGTAAGGCAGCCGCCTGAGATGTTAACATCGATTAACTCTCCTATCCCGTTCGCAATGTGGGGAATGGATATACTTGGTCCTTTCCTGTAGTTTCAGCACAAAGGAAGTTTCTTATAGTAGCTATCAACTACTTTACCAAGTGGATTGAGGCTAAGCCCTTGGCCAAGATAACCACCATGCTATTGGTGTATACTGAAAATATTTATTTGAAGTATATGTATTTATTTCTGGCCAGTTTAATTGAGAATCATTTAAATGTTTACATGCTGTCTAAATATTATATATTGTGGACAATCTAGTATCAAATGGGATACAGAATATTAGATTGTTAAATACGGTTTATATAATATAATAAGGTTCACAGCACAGGTGGTATTGGAAAATCCACTAGTATGGCTGTAGTATTATTTAGAATAGTTTATATTGACTATTAAATAATACTAGTATACTTTGTGTATATTGAACAGGATCAAATTTAGAATTCTTCCCTTATACTGATTAAGAAGGTGAACTAAGATTCTATGTTATTATTAATACTTAGGTTCTTAATCCAGATATAGTAATTGATACGTGTATATTATTTACATGCTTTGATTTATATATGAGATAATTCTTTTGAATTATATCATTATATTTTGGGTGATGTAATTATATACATGGTGAATATTATTTATTGAAGGAATCCATGTCCTGATAATATTCGGGTTAATGATGTCCCCTTGAAAGCTCAAAAAGATTTAATTATGTGAAACCCTGCAGGTGGATTTATTCCGGCATAATTAAATAAAGGTTGAGTGGATAATCAAGGATAAAAGATATTAATTAAATGAATTATCAGTAATTTATTTAATTAATGGACATGCGATATTTTAAACATGAGGAATTTAATAAGAAAATAATATTGGAACCGAATTAATTAATTAAATTACGGTATTAGGAAAGGTAGTGCAAATATGAATTCTTTAGTGGATTGAATTAATATTAAATGACATTGGGCTGGGCTCGGAATGTCATTGGGAGGCCTAACCTAATTTTCCATGATCCCTATTGTAGCCCTATATATATTCTTATTCTCTTCTTGCTAGGGTTGGTCAAGAAATTTTGTAGCCACCCAGGAGCAAGAAGAGAGGTTAACTTGAGAAGACGAAGGCCACACTTCGCTCAAGGGAATTTGGGAATACAATAGAAGAGCGTGGAATCAACCGTTAACAAGGTGACTTTTCTATTCGTACTCGTTAATTTATTGTATCAAAAATCGCAGGGCCACGATCTGATTTTCCCAACAATTGGCATCAAGAGCTAGGTTCAATGGTTCTGCGATTTTTGATACGATGTCCATGTCGTAATTATATATGCATGTATATAGTGGTAGGCTTGTATAATTCTTTTTTGCAGGTTGTTTTCCACTATTATGGCCATGTCTTTATAATTATGTGATTGGATCCCACGCGGTTTAATCGTGGTTAATTTTTAGTTTTGGTTTCCACGTGGTTTATCGTGGTTGTAAATCACGAGGGTTGATCGTGTTAATAGATTTTACAAAATTAGTTTTGTATTAGATCTATTTTTCTTGTAATTGTTTGTTGGATATTGTATAAATCCGGATATTTTAAAACAATTGTGTGCGATCGAAAATCAAAACGGAGAAAAGAATTTCTTCCGCTGCGACACTTTGAAGGCTGCTGTTACAGTTGAAGACGATAGAAGAAGCTAGAGGAGGGCGCGTGTAAAAAAAACTGGTAAAAAGGCAGTAACGCAGGTGCAGCCTGCGTTACCAGTGAAAACTGGTGTTGTGCAGGCTGCGAATGCGTAACAGGTGCTTTCTTTGGTATAACGCATGCGCGTCATGCGCAACACGGCTTCCAGGACTGTAACGTTACTACAAGCTGCGCAACAACAGTTTTTGGTGGAAAAAATGTTTTTCAGCAGATTACAGGGCTGGAATTTTTTTTCAAGGGGCCATAATAGTGGAAAATTTTATTTTTTTCACTGATTTTTGATTATTGTTTACTTAATTAATTATGTGTGTTGTTAATTATGTGTGTAATTATTTTTTAATTGCATGTTTAACATAATTAGGACGACATGGACATAATATTTATTTATTATGCTTTAATCATGAATAACATGCTATCATGTTATGTGTTTTGTGTATTTTGATACATGTGGACTGCGATTAAATAACATAAGGTGATGCATGCTAGATAAAATTCCTCAATTTTAAATAAAAATTCTAAGTGGGTGAGGGAATTAATTAGGAATTAAATCCCACAGTCTCCATTATTTTGTATGTAACATAACCTTTTAAATAATGTAGATGGTATATATGATCACCTAACGTGGCGTACTATTTACGGTATTTTAAAAGGTTGTAGAAATTACTAGAACAAAATTCTTAAATTAAATTACGAATATTGAAAGGTATATAGATCACACTAACGTGACGTACCAAGTTTCATAGAATTCGTAACGAAAATTGAATACTCTTTTGATGTTGACTATGGAAAATTCTGTCTAGGAATCGGGTATTAAGCGAGGCCGTTGTGACTCCTCCGAGACCTGGGAATTATCCATTAATATATCAAACGGATGTATTCGGTTTAAGTAATTTAAGATTTAAATAATGGTATACACTTAGCTATGAAAAATAATATATAGTCCACCCTAACGTGGCGTATTATTTAGTAATAGGGCCGAAGTAATATTTAAACGAATTTAAGTGGTATATATGTCACCCATCGTGGCGTACCAGATACTTATGGTGTTTAAATATTAGTGCATTAATTTTAATTAATTGTTAGAGGAAATCAATAGGTTTTAAGATTTGTGCAACCCTTTGATTATGTGTTACATGTATGATTCTCAGGATTAGATCATTATGGGCTTTAATCCATTATTCACCATACTTAAGGATAACAAACTTACTGGACCATACTATATTGAATGGAAACGTAATTTGGACATAGTGTTGACTGCTGAGGAGTACAAATTTTGTACTTATGAACCCAAGCCAGATCAGCCTGCTGAAGATGCTCCTGAAAGTGAGAAGGAGTATTATAAGCGGTGGGTTAAGGCTGATGAGATGTCGCGATGTTACATTCTGGCAGCAATGTCGGGTGTTTTGCAGCATCAGCATCAGGCTATGGCCACTGCTTCAGATATGCTCTTTAATCTCAAGGAACTGTTTGGGGAACAGAATAGGGCTTCTAGGCAAGTAGCAATGAAGGCTTTAATGAACACTTAGATGGTTGGAGGAACACCTGTAAGGGATCATGTTCTCAGAATGATGTCTCATCTGAATGAGATGGAGATCCTTGGTGCTGATATTGATGGGGAAATCCAGATCGATATCATCCTTATGAGCCTGCCCAAAAGTTTTGAGCAGTTCTGCTTGAATTACACCATGAACAAAAGGATGTATAGTCTTACGGAACTTCTGATAGAACTTCAGGCAGCTGAAGGACTCTTTAAGCAGAATGTTCAAGTGAATGTGGCTGAGAAAGCTTCTTCCTCTAAGCCGAAAGGCAAGAAGAAGAAAAAGGTTCAGACACAGAAAGCTGGAAAGGTTGCTAATGCAGTGGGAGTTCAAGGTGCTGTGAAAAAGCCTAAGGGCAAGTGCTTCAGGTGCAAGCAGTCAGGTCACTGGAAATAGGATTGTCCTCTACCTAAGAAGACAAACAATACTAGTATGTCTCTTTCTCTAGTTACAGAAACATATATAGCGGCTATATCTACGAGCACTTGGTGTGTAGATACATGAGCCACTGACCATGTTTGTAACTCTATGCAGGGGTTCCAGCAATCCAGAATGCTTAGAGATGGCGAGATATATGTGTTCATGGGAGATGCTACGAAAGTAGCAGTAGTTGCAGTTGGAATAATTACTTTATCTTTTGGAGATGATAGGATTTTGGTTTTGAACAATTGTCTTTATGTACCTTCGTTTAGAAGAAATTTGATTTCGGTTTCTAAACTTGCTATGGATGGTTATAATGTTTGTTTGGATCGTAATGTTTCTATTATGATGAATAAACGAGTTATATGTTCTGGTACATTACAAGACAATTCATATATAATTAATCCTAGTCAACCAACATTGCAACATAAGGAAACTAATAACATTCTTTCTAGCTCAAATAAAAGAAAGAAACCTTCTGAATTGAACCAAACATATCTTTGGCACTTAAGATTAGGTCATATTAACTTGAGGAGGATTCAAAGACTGGTAGTAGATGGGCCATTAGGCTCGTTGGCAGTGGAGCCATTTCCAGTTTGTGAATCCTGCTTGGAAGGTAAGATGACTAATAGGCCTTTTAAAGCAAAGGGGAATAGAGCCAAAGAAGTGTTAGAATTGGTTCATACTGATTTATGTGGACCTATGAGTATCCAAGCAAGAGGAGGTTATGAGTATTTTGTCACTTTCATTGACGATTATTCTAGATATGGGTACATTTATTTGTTGCGCCGTAAGTCTGAGTGCTTTCAAAAATTCAAAGAGTACAAAGCAAGTGCAGAGAAGCGACATCTTGGAAAATGTATCAAGTCACTACGATCAGATCGTGGTGGCAAATACTTGCTTGGAGAATTTAGGGAATATTTATCAGAAAATGGGATCATATCCCAGTTGTCTGCACCTGGCACACCTCAGCAGAATGGTGTAGCAGAGAGAAGGAATCAGACTCTTTTAGAGAGTGTTAGATCGATGATGAGTTATTCAGATTTACCCAAGTCGTTCTGGGGATATGCTATAGAAACAACGACTTACCTTCTAAACTTGGTACCTTCTAAGTCGCTTCCCAAGACTCCAATAGAATTGTGGACTGGTAGCAAACCAAGTCTAAGACATATTCGGATTTGGGGTTGTCCAGCACATGTGCTGAACAAGAACGTGACCAAGTTAGAATCTCGTACAGAAGTAAGGCTGTTTGTAGGCTATCCCATGGGAACGAAAGGTTATTCATTTTATAGTCCTAGGGATCGAGATATCATTGTTAGCACCAATGCTAGATTCTTAGAAGAAGACTATATAATGAACCATAAACCCATGAGTAGTATCGTTTTAGAGGAATAGTGGGAGGGACAGATAATCCCCAAGTGCCAATAGTACAGGTAGAACAGCCACAAGAAAATGCACAACTTAACACTAATACTGCACCAGTGCCTCGTCGTAGTGGGAGGGACAGATAATCCCCAAGTGCCAATAGTACAAGTAGAACAACCACAAGAAAATGCACAACTTAACATTAATACTGCACCAGTGCCTCGTCGTAGTGGGAGGGTTGTTCAACAACCAGATAGATTCAAGTTTTTGGGAAAGTCCTCGGACTTGGTCTCTGGTGAACATGATGAGGATCCCAGGACATACGAAGAGGCAATTCTAGGTAAAGATGCAGATCTATGGCGAAAGGCAATGGAATCTGAGATGGAATCTATGCATTCCAATCAAGTTTGGGAGCTCGTGGAACCCCCCAAAGGTGTAAAACCCATTGGATTTATGTGGATCTACAAGAAGAAAAGAGGATCTGACAAAAAGGTGAAAGCCTGGAAAGCACGACTTGTTGCGAACGGGTATACTCAGAAAGAAGGGATCGATTATGAGGAAACCTTTTCGCCGGTTGTTATGCTAAGTCGATCCGGATTCTTTTATCTATAGCAGCTCATCTCGATTATGAGATTTGGCAAACGGATGTCAAGACAGCTTTCCTTAATGGAAGTCTTGAGGAAACCATCTATATGCAACAACCAAAAGGATTCATTATGGAAGGCCAAGAGCATCTTGTTTGTAAGCTTAAGAGTTCTATTTATGGACTAAAACAAGCTTCTAGGGACTGGAATATTCGTTTTGATCAGGCAGTCCAGTCATATGGATTTGATCAAAGTCCAAGCGAATCATCTGTGTATAAGAGAAGTGAGGGTAATGCAGTGGTTTTTCTAGTACTGTATGTAGATGACATTTTACTTGTTGGAAACAATGTTAAGATGTTGTCATCAGTAAAGGCATGGTTGTTCAAACAATTTGAAATGAAGGACTTAGGTGAAGTGGCATACATCCTTGGGATCAAAGTAATAAGGGATCGCAAGAAAAGGATGTTGGCTTTATCTCAAGAGCCCTACATTGATGAAGTATTAGCTCGTTTTAACATGCAGAACTCTAAGAAAGGTTTTCTACCTTTTAAGCACGGAGTGGCTCTATCCAAGGAGCAGTGTCCTTCGACACCTAAGGATATAGAGAGCATGAAAGCAGTTCCTTATGCTTCGGCATGTGGAAGCTTAATGTATGCTATGTTATGTACGAGGCCTGACATCTGCATTGCTGTAGGCATGGTTAGTAAATATCAGTCGAACCCAGGTCAGGAACATTGGAGTACAGTAAAAACTATACTTAAGTACCTGAGAAGGACTAAGGAGTATATGTTAATTTACAAGGCCTCAGATCTATTTCCTTTGGGATATACTGATTCAGATTTCCAATCAGAAAGGGATAAGAAGAAATCAACCTCGGGATATGTTTTTACTTTGGGAGGTGGAGCCGTTATATGGAGGAGTGTAAAGCAAAAATGCATTGCAGACTCCACCATGGAAGCAGAGTATGTGGCGGCCTCTGAGGCTACAAAGGAGGCTGTATGGCTCAGGAACTTCCTTTTGGACTTGGATGTGGTACCTAATTTGCCTAGGAGTTTGACAGTGTATTGTGATAACACTGGTGCTGTGGCAAATTCAAAGGAATCGCGAGATCACAGAGCAGCTAAACATATAGAACATAAGTATCATCTCATACGAGGAATCTTAAAGCGAGGAGATATAGTTGTGGCTCACATATCATCGGAAGACAACCGGGCAGATCCTTTCACAAAGAGCTTGCCATCCAAGGTTTTTGACAGGCATGTGGAAGCGATAGGAGTCAGATGGATGAACACATAGTTTTCTGTGTAATAGTGGATTAAATAAACACTGATATACTCATAAAATATTTTGAGTATAAGTGGGAGATTGTTGGTGTATACTGAAAATATTTATTTGAAGTATATATATTTATTTTTGGCCAGTTTAATTGAGAATCATTTAAATGTTTACATGCTGTCTAAATATTATATATTGTGGACAATCTAGTATCAAATAGGATACAGAATATTAGATTGTTAAATACGGTTAATATAATATAATAAGGTTCACATCACAGGTGGTACTGGACAATCCACTGGTATGGCTGTAGTATTATTTAGAATAGTTTATATTGACTATTAGATAATACTAGTATACTTTGTGTATATTGAACAGGATCAAATTTAGAATTGTTCCCTTATACTGATTAAGAAGGTGAACTAAGATTCTATGTTATTATTAATGCTTTATTTCTTAATCCAGATATAGTAATTGACACGTGTATATTATTTAAATGCTTTGATTTATATATGAGATAATTCTTTTGAATTATATCATTATATTTTGGGTGATGGAATTATATACATGGTGAATATTATTTATTGAAGGAATCCATGTCCTGATAATATTTGGGGTAATGATTTCCCCTTGAAAGCTCAAAAAGATTTAATTATGTGAAACCCTGCAGGTGGGTTTATTCCGGCATAATTAAATAAAGGTTGAGTGGATGATCAAGGATAAAAGATATTAATTAAATGAATTATCATTAATTTATTTAATTAATGGACATGCAATATTTTGAACATGGGGAATTTAATAAGCAAATAATATTTGAACCGAATTAATTAATTAAATTACGGTATTTGTGACGCCCCCAGATCCGGGGTCGGAGATCTAGGCGCTCACGGTCCATTTTCCATTAATAACATACCTGTTCTTGCACATAATATATATAAAACAACCATCGACCCCACAATAAACTCACACCGCACACACACACACAGGTTAGAGCCTCAGAAACGTCACCACATTGATTAAGCAGAAATAAAAGTATCAGAGTTATTACAGACCGAATTAAATAGTATTTATGCTACCAGCAACACTTCGATATGAAGCGAAGTTGGCGGCTTGAAAGTTTGTTACGATACACTGCCTTGCACAGGTCATACTGATAAATAAAACGAACTAACAAAAGCTGCCAAGCAATCCGGCTAATGGGGCCTACCGGTGGAATCTCAACTGCTGGCTCGGGTCTAGTCACCTGCTTTCGAGCAGTCTGTCTGGGTCTTGCCATTTCGCTTAGATGTTGTGTTTGTAAATTTGAAAACAAGCAAGAGTGAGCAACTATAGCTCAGCAAGAAATATATGTATAAGGTAAGCAATATAACATTTCATATGATTGGTAGTTATTAAAGTTGTTTGTATCCATCAGATATAAAATCACTTGTCATTGTTGATAAATCTCGAAGGTGCACCAATACGTGCCTTCGTTTTCAAAATAAACTTGCAGTTCTAGATACTGCACAGAGTCAACATCTTTCTCATCAAAATAGAACACTATCAGCAACTTGGCACAAAAGCCTAAGAAGCAGTGTCAAAGCATTTTTCCAAAATGGAGGAATGGGACTTAAAGAAAACATAAAACCTGACCGGGATTGACGATGATCAGTCGCCACATCCAAGTCCAATAATCCGCGGGTCTTCTCTACCGGTAGAAGGATAGAAACTACATCCGTAACTATCCCCGGGTGAAAACTACATCCGTAATCACCCTCGATGAAAACTACATCCGTAATCATCCTTCGGCAACACCTGGCCCGGAATAATAATTGATGGACTGCCTGGCTCACGGCCGCTTACACATCCCGGGAATCGTTCGTCAACAGTTCCCACACCTGCCAGAGTCCCTTTTTCTTTTTCTTTTGAAAACTTGATTTTGATTGAAAACAGAGTAATTGAGGTCCGACCGATGATTCTTGAAATCATACAAGAAGCAGAACCTGACCGGGGGTTTTCGAAAATGTTTTGAGTTCGAAAGAGTTCGAGTTTGAAAGTATTAAATGTATCTTGGATTGACTTCGTCTTTAAAATAATGAACGATAATTAATAAATAATATTTTAAGATTTAATATTAATAATTAATAAAATAATTATTCGATAAAATAAACTTTTAATCCAAGATAGGGTTTCGAGTATTTACGAAGATATGAACATAATTACTTGAGTATACGATACTCCCCGAATGACCCTTCGGATTTTCGCAATCTAGATAAGATATAATAATATACCGCTCCCCGGTCAATAGTATATACGGACCGCTACGACCTCTATTGCTAGAGTCGTTGTCCGAGGAAAATATTTCAATCTAAGTTCAAGGGGTACAAACACATATGTACTTATACAATCTCAATTGCATCAATACTTTGATATACATAACATTTGATATAATTGAAAACTACAAACACAACAGTGAAAGTCCTTGTATATGTATAAGTTTTGAAAAGTAAACTTGCCTTGGTTTGGTTGGGGTGGTCGAGCGTGCGGAGTGGAACGATCTATACATAAGCAATAACCGCTCGATAGTACCTTAACAATATCTCTTTAATTACGGGGTTTTAGGGGGTACGAAATTAACTTAATGACTTCGTCTTATGACACTCTAGCCCCACTATAGGTTCATGTCATCACTCGATTACGCTCGTCACTTATTGGACTTAATTTAGTTATCACATTCGAATCATAACCATTACCCCTAGAATTATGCTCCACTAACGACTTTTTCCCTTGCGCGAAATTTACTCTAGCATTTTTATAAAATTGAAAAATTCATATTTTAATCCAATTCTTTTTGGGTAGCCTTCCCCACTGCATTCCCTAACTTCTCAAATTTTTCCATGATCCCACATATATTTTTAGGGGTTTAAACAAGGTTCACAAGGGGGTCACTTAGAGCAGTCCGGAATCCAGAAACACAATTTACTTCTCCGGCCATAACTTAAAATCTATACATCACCTAGTCATGAACCTTACATTTCCAGAAACTACATTCAAATATATTTCCAACAATATATAGTAGGACCTCAGGGGACAATATTTGGGGGTTCAAAACCATGTTACAAGACAGGTCAAGTTTCTGGGAAAAATTCAGCAAGCATGTATCACTTAGATCAACCAATATTCTTAATTCCACAACACAACCAACACCTAATTCACTTAGTTCATGCTTTATAACATTCATGGAGATACATATACTATCCACAATCATAAAAATCACAATTACAACATCAAAACTCAAGATCCATGTCATCCATTACTTATACAACCAAGATTAACACCATAACACATGGATCTATCACCAAACATCATAAACACTACATGGCCAAAAGGGTTTATGATTTTTATACCTTCTTGAGCACCTAGGAGCCTTGGGTAAGCCTTACAAAACTCAAGAACACCTTGAATGATCTCCTACAACCCTTATAATCCATGATCTAAAAGAAAAAACTAAACATGGTTACTATTCACAATATCTTTAACAATTTATAACTTGAAATTGAATGGATGAAAAGGCTTGAAACTCTTAGTATACCTTGCTTAGATGATGGTGAGAGCCTAGGAATTATGTCTTGATTTATGAGTGAGGAGAAATGGAGGAAGAAGAAATTTTTTTCTTCCTTTTTGAAGCTTGGTCGAGAGCACTCTTCCAAGGGGGGGGGGGGTTTGTTTTTGTGTTTTTGATTTTTTTGTTGCTTTGGTTGAATAATTGTAGTTGGGTGATACATAATGGTGTAAGTATATTCATGGTACTAACATAGGTATGGCCTCATGTACTTCTTGTCTCCTCCTTGGAAAAAGCAATGTAACTAGTTACTATTCCTCTTCCATTTGGTTTAACTAGTTTGCTTCCTCCTAATTACTTGGTTGCATGGGACTTGCATGCAATACTACTCCTTGTATCATTATTCTTCCACCAATGCTTGACATTTAATCTTTAATTCGTATCGTATCCTAATTAATCTCTCGTAATAATATTTTGTCGCGTAGAGATTTCCCCTATAATTCCTTAAGTACTTAATTGTGTAAATTCCTCGAATGTCCATAATTCCTCGTCATAATCCTTAATAAATCTTTTAATACTCTAATCATTCTCAAATCCCAAGTTTTATAAATCTTACTAACAATAAGACTCTTGCCTTCAACAATCTTCTCTTTATCTTACATAGTGAATGTAACAACATAGTTTCTCAGACAATCAATTCTATTAATCAACAGGGATGACTAGAAAGGTTCCAAATTGACAATGTCACATGATATTAAATAAAAGAAAATATTACCAAAAATTAGGGTTCTTACAGCCTCCCCTCCTTAAAAGGATTCCGTCCCGGAATCAGGTTGAAAACAGTTGGGGGTGCTTTTCACGCATGGCGCTCTCTAGTTCCCATGTTGATTCTTCGACATTCTGATTCCTCCACAAAACTCTCACTAGTTTGACAACCTTGTTCCTCAGCACCTGTTCTTTTCTATCCATGATTTCTACGGGTTGCTCCACATATGTTAAGTCTGGTTGCAGATCCACTTGGTCATGTTCTATCACGTGTCGGAAGTCGGTATGGTAGGGTCGTAGCATGGACACATGGAACACATTATATACTTGCTGCAAGCTCGGGGGTAAAGCCAATTCATAGGCTAACTTTCCAACTCGTTTCAAGATCTCAAAAGGTCCAATAAATCTCGGGCTTAGTTTCCCCTTCTTACCAAATCTCATCAATCCCTTCCACGGTGATACCTTTAACATCACAAACTCTCCTACCTCATATTCTTTGTCCTTGCGGGTCTGGTCCGCATACTTCTTCTGTCCGTCTTGGGCCGCTACCAGCCGTCCTCTTATGAGTTCGATAGTTTCTCTTGTCTGTTGGACCAGTTCAGGCCCTAAAATCTTCCGCTCTCCAACTTCTTCCCAACACAAGGGAGACCGACATCTTCGTCCGTATAAAGCTTCATATGGGGGCATGCCTATACTCGCATGGTAACTGTTGTTGTAGGAAAATTCGATCAACGGCAAGTGGTCATCCCAACTTCCCTTAAAATCAATGGCACATACTCTCAACATGTCCTCGATGGTCTGGATGGTTCTCTCACTCTGTCCGTCTGTTTGGGGATGGTATACAGTACTCATGTTTAACTTGGTCCCGACACAATCTTGAAAACTTCTCCAGAACCTGGAGTTGAATCTTGGGTCTCTATCTGATACAATGTTCACAGGAACTCCATGCCTAACCACAATCTCCTTTAAGTAAATATCTGCCAGCTTATCGACAGTGTATCTCTCGTTGATTGGAAGAAAATGTGCTGACTTGATCAATATATCGATGATTACCCAAATGGCATCATGATTAGTCTTGGTCCTTGGTAATCCGACCACAAAGTCCATCGCAATCTGCTCCCACTTCCACTCGGGTATCTCTAAGGGTTGCAACAATCCACTGGGCCTCTGGTGTTCGGCCTTCACTCTTTGACATGTCAAGTATTTACTTACCCACTCTGCCACGTCCTTCTTCATATTTGGCCACCAATAGTATTCCCTCAGATCTCTATACATCTTAGTGCCTCCAGGGTGAATTGAGTACCTTGAACTATGAGCCTCTTTCAAAATCTCGTCTTTTAATTCTTGAATGTTCGGGATCCATATCCTAGATGCGTACCTCATAATTCCATTCCCGTCCTTTTCACACTTAATTTCCTCGCCAGTCAAAATTTTCTCCATCGAATTCTTTTCTTCTTCCATCTTATTTTCCTGGCATAACTTAATCTTTTCCAATAGCGGTGGTTGGACTCTTATTTCCATTAGACTCTCTTGTCCAATTCCTGGTAACCTTACCACAATCTCCAGTTTCTCGAGGTCCTTGATCAACTCGTCCACTGACGTTATCATCTTGAGTTTCTCCTTTCGGCTAAGTGCATCTGCCACCACGTTGGCCTTCCCTGGGTGATAATGAATCTCACAATCATAATCTTTAATTAGCTCTAGCCATCTCCTCTGCCTCATGTTTAACTCTTTCTGAGTGAATATGTACTTTAAGCTCTTGTGATCCGTGTAGATTTCACACTTTTCTCCGTAAAGATGTCTCCAGATCTTCAAAGCGAAAACTATCGCCGCTAATTCCAAATCATGGGTGGGGTATCTTATCTCGTACTCCTTAAGTTGTCTGGACGCATACGCAATCACTTTACCGTGCTGCATAAGCACACACCCTAAACCTTTATGGGATGCGTCGCTATAAATCACAAAATCTCCCTTATCATCAGGTAGGGCTAGTACTGGTGCTGTCACCAACCTTTTTTTCAACTCTTGGAAGCTCTCTTCGCATTTTTCAGTCCACACAAACTTCTCGGTCTTGCGAGTTAGTCGGGTCAAAGGGGCTGCTATCTTGGCAAAGTCTTGGACAAATCTTCTATAGTAGCCAGCCAATCCTATAAAACTTCTCACCTCTGTCGGAGTGGTTGGTCTCTCCCAATTTGATACAGCCTCTATTTTGGCTGGGTCCACTAGAATGCCTTGTTCGCTAATCACATGCCCCAAAAACTGAACTTCCTTCCACCAAAATTCACATTTCGAGAACTTAGCGTACAACTTTTCTTCTCTCAATGCTCCCAATACAATCCTTAAGTGCTCTGCATGTTCCTCCTCCGTCTTGGAATAAATCAAGATGTCATCGATGAAGACTATAACACACTTGTCCAAGTATTTCTTGAAGACTCGATTCATTAAGTCCATGAAAGCTGCAGGGGCATTCGTTAACCCAAATGACATCACTAGGAACTCATAGTGTCCGTACCGGGTGCGAAAGGCCGTCTTTGGTATATCTTCTGGTTTAATCTTTAACTGGTGATACCCGGTCCTCAAATCAATTTTGGAAAAATAAACTGCGTCTTTCAATTGATCAAACAGGTCATCTATCCTGGGCAAGGGATACTTATTCTTTATAGTCACCTTGTTCAACTCTCTGTAGTCTATACATAACCTCATACTACCATCCTTCTTTTTCACGAATAACACCGGGGCTCCCCACGGTGACACACTAGGTCTTATCATCCCTTTATCCAACAACTCTTGTAACTGAGTGGCCAGCTCTTTCATCTCCACTGGGGCTAGCCGATATGGGGCTTTCGAAATTGGGGCCGTGCCCGGAACTAAGTCTATGGCGAACTCGATGTCTTTATCAGGTGGTAGTCCTGGAAGATCATCCGGAAATACGTCCGCGAACTCGTTAACGACAGGGATTTCCTGTAGGTTTGGTGCCTCCTTCTTGGTATCCTTCACATAGGCTAAATAGGCTTCGCATCCTTTACGTAACAGCTTCTTAGCTTGAATCATAGTCAGGAACTTTTGGTTTTGCCATTTTCCACTAAACACTACTTCCTCGTGCCCTGGCAGTCTCAAACTTACTTTCTTCTTTACACAATCAATCTGGGCTCCGTGGGTTGTTAACCAATCCATTCCTACTATTACGTCAAACTCTCCTAGTTTAAAAGGTATTAAGTCTACCCGAAAGTGTCGCCCTTCTATTTCTAGGTCGCAACCTCGACATACATGGTTAACAGGAATAATTTCATGATTAGCTATCTCTATTTGCAGTCTGTCTTTCAATGGTTCAGTCTTAAGGCCTAACTGACATACAAAATCTAGAGATATGAAAGACTTGGTAGCTCCCGAATCAAATAAAACATTTGCCTTAACTGAGTTGAGTAGTAGAGTACCTGCAATCACATCCGTGTTCCTCACGGCATCCTGCACCGTCATGTTAAAAGTTCTTGCAGTAGGGGCCTTGTTAGAAGCAGTTCCACTCACTCTTGATGCAGCTGGCCCAGAGGACATACATTCCCTCATTCGGTGCCCTGGTTTCCCACACTTGAAGCAATTACCCCCGGTACTTGTGTTGTTACTAGTTCCTCGACAGGCGTTAGCATAATGTCCTGTCAGCCCGCACTTGAAGCACTTCACATCATGTAGGTTACACACGCCCGCATGTTTCCTTCCGCATTTATTGCATTCTGGGGGTTGGGCTCGGGATGGGGCAGAGTAAGACGATCCCTATGGTTGGCCGCTCTGGCCCACACTCCAACTTTCAGCTCTCTTGGTTCCAAAGTTTCCGCTGGGTTGGGACATCGTTCCTCGCTTAAATTTGCTCGGAAAGCTCCCACCCACAGAATTTCCCTTTCGACTATCAAACTTCCTCTTCTTTCCTTCCCTCTCCTTCTACATCTGTTCACTCCTAGCCTCAACAATTGATGCTTTCTGTACCAGGGTGGCATAGTCTGTCAGCTCAAGAACCGCCACACGATTCTGAATCCATTGTTTTACCCCTAATTGAAACCTTCGGGCCCTCTTTGCCTCAAAGTTCACATATTCCGGCACAAACCTCGACAACTCAGTAAATTTGGCCTCATACTCAGCCACCGTCATGTTACCTTGCTTCAGTTCCAAAAACTTCAGCTCCATTTGTGTATCCATGAACCTAGGAAAGTACTTCTCCAAGAACAGCTCGCTAAACCTCTCCCAGGTCACCACACCTCTTCCTTCCAAATTCTTCTTAGCTTCCCACTAATAGTTCGCCTCACCCTTCAGAAGGTAAGTGGTGAAAACAGTCTTCTGCTCTTCAGCGACACCTAGTATCTCGAAAGATTTTTCCATTTCCTTCAGCCAGGCCCTTGCCTCGACCGGGTCGGCAGTTCCTTTAAATTCTTGGGGTTTCAGGGATTTGAAGTTCCGGAAAGCATTTGCATTAGCATTTTGGGGTGGTTGCTGAACCGGGGGACGGTCCAAATTCTGCCTAAGTAACTCCATGAACTGTTCCATAGGACCTCCCCTAGGGTGTTCGACCTCTCGGGTGTCATCACCAGCTTCTTCTTCTTCTTCGTACTCAGAGTCATCAAACAAGTTATGATTGTTGCCCTCATTCTCACTCAGGTTGACATTCTCCCCTTCATGGTTCTGGTGGCCTCCGGTCCCATGGTGGCTACCCTGGCCCTCAGAACTGATCGGGTGAGCTCCAGTGTTCATTCTTCTGGGTGGCATGATTCTGATAATAAAACAAGAAATGGGTTAGGGTTTTCCAATTACCTGGCAGCGTTTGCACGGGTCAGGAACGTATCGTTCCTCCTCATAAGGGTGGAAGTTGCAAAAGTTTTAATAGTCCGATGCTGGAGATAAAATATCGAAACGTTTTTGGAAAAAAATCTCTATGGGATGCGAAAACACTTGCAAGAGTTTTCAAAATTTCGAAACCTCAAAAAAATATATATATATATATATATATATATATATATATATATTTTGAAAATTTATTTTAAAAATTGTAGGAACATTTTTGGAAATTGTAGAGAACAATTTGAAATCGCATATCGTAAATTTGAAACAGCATGGTTGTATTTGTGGCTTGTAGCAATTGTATAATCACAGTTGTATATCAAAACAGTAAAGCATGGAATCGGAAAGTAAGGCAGTTGAGACAATATCAAGGAAACTGAAACTAAATAAGTACGGTACAAGGGTTATCACAAAGTTTGGATGTTAGAGCCAAATACATAGTTCCGATGTCAAAGTCTAGCAAAAGTGGAACAATAACAAGTACATCATCTGAATAGTCAAGGCTACACAAAAGTAGGGCTACATCCGTACATACTACCCGAAGTCACATCTACATATCTGTAGGTCAGTCTACTCATCCACTGGTCAGAAAGGATACCACTACACAAGTCAACTATCCCGCAAAATCGACACACTAATGTCATCTGAACCTAGGGGACTGAGCTATCAGTAACACATCACGGGACCGCACCGCGGCAGAGCAAGGTCCTCACTCGGGCAAATGCACGATGCACAACACGCCTAGCATCTCTAGCCTGGATCACTCCGCCCCCGCGGATCCCTAATCCAAGAATCCTCTCACGACTCCTCCTCTCAATCCTATGGAGTCGAGCCCTAGTCCTCCTAGCAACAGCGGTCCTCATCTCAGCCTGGATCCTCAAGCATGCCTCGCGCTCCTCCACTAGTGCCCGCCTCGTTAAGTCGGGCCTCCGCAGAAAGTAAGTCTCGGGTCAGGAATTGCACCACGTAAGCGTGCTCAGTACCCGACACTGGGGGTAGGTCCATCGGTGGAGGTGGTATGACAGGAACAGGAGCAGGTGCAGCAGCAGTAGCAGGAGCAGGAGTAGTGGCAGGGGTAGGGTCAAGCTCCTCCTCGCTAGAAATATCATCCTCGGAGTCACCGTCCGATGAAATAGGGCTCGATGACTGTGGAGAAGGTGGGGGTGACACAACACGACCCTCACCGGATCTCACACTCTCCTCATCAGTAGCTACAGGAGATGGGGTAACAGGCTCTGGCTCAGGCTCAGGCTCAGGCTCAAAGGGCTCCTCAACGGGATCCTCATCATCAGTATCTCCTATCAGCGTAATCCAGGGGCCGAGCTCAGAGTCAGCACCCATATCCTCCTCAGGATCCTCGGTATCTCGCATCAGTGCCTCATCATGCTCTCTCTCGAAAGCCTCAGGGTCTGGTATCTCCTCCATCTACACAAGGGAAATAAGGTGGGTCACTAACCATAAAGAAAGGTTTAAGGAGTAGTTCCCTCACGGGCCTTAAAGTCAGGGCTATATCCGATAACCCGACTGCAAACTCGATGAGAGTTCTAAGTATTATTAGGGTTGTTATTAGGGTTATCATTATTGTTATTATTATTAGGGTTGCTTTCTTAAATTAATATCGTTTCTGAGAATTGTAACCTCGCTCTGATACCATTTCTGTGACGCCCCCAGATCCAGGGTCGGAGATCTAGGCGCTCACGGTCCATTTTCCATTAATAACATACCTGAAACAACCATCGACCCCACAATTAACTTACACCACACACACACACACACACACAGGTTAGAGCCTCAGAAACGTCACCACATTGATTAAGCAGAAATAAAAGTATCAGAGTTATTACAGACCGAATTAAATAGTATTTATGCTACCAGCAACACTTCGATATGAAGCGAAGTTGGCGGCTTGAAAGTTTGTTACGATACACTGCCTTGCACAGGTCATACTGATAAATAAAACGAACTAACAAAAGCTGCCAACCAATCCGGCTAATGGGGCCTACCGGTGGAATCTCAACTGCTGGCTCGGGTCTAGTCACCTGCTTTCGAGCAGTCTGTCTGGGTCTTGCCATTTCGCTTAGGTGTTGTGTTTGTAAATTTGAAAACAAGCAAGAGTGAGCAACTATAGCTCAGCAAGAAATATATGTATAAGGTAAGCAATATAACATTTCATATGATTGGCAGTTATTAAACTTGTTTGTATCCATCAGATATAAAATCACTTGTCATTGTTGATAAATCTCGAAGGTGCACCAATACGTGCCCTCGTTTTCAAAATAAACTTGCAGTTCTAGATACTGCACAGAGTCAACATCTTTCTCATCAAAATAGAACACTATCAGCAACTTGGCACAAAAGCCTAAGAAGCAGTGTCAAAGCATTTTTCCAAAATGGAGGAATGGGACTTAAAGAAAACATAAAACCTGACCGGGATTGACGATGATCAGTCGCCACATCCAAGTCCAATAATCCGCGGGTCTTCTCTACCGGTAGAAGGATAGAAACTACATCCGTAACTATCCCCGGGTGAAAACTACATCCGTAATCACCCTCGATGAAAACTACATCCGTAATCATCCTTCGGCAACACCTGGGCCGGAATAATAATTGATGGACCGCCTGGCTCACGGCCGCTTACACATCCCGGGAATCGTTCATCAACGGTTCCCACACTTGCCAGAGTCCCTTTTTCTTTTTCTTTTGAAAACTTGATTTTGATTGAAAACAGAGTAATTGAGGTCCGACATCAGTCGACCGATGATTCTTGAAATCATACAAGAAGCAGAACCTGACCGGGGGTTTTCGAAAATGTTTTGAGTTCGAAAGAGTTCGAGTTTGAAAGTATTAAATGTATCTTGGATTGACTTCGTCTTTAAAATAATGAACGATAATTAATAAATAATATTTTAAGATTTAATATTAATAATTAATAAAATAATTATTCGATAAAATAAACTTTTAATCCAAGATAGGGTTTCGAGTATTTACGAAGATATGAACATAATTACTTGAGTATACGATACTCCCCGAATGACCCTTCGGGTTTTCGCAATCTAGATACGATATAATAATATACCGCTCCCCGGTCAATAGTATATATGGACCGCTACGACCTCTATTGCTAGAGTCGTTGTCCGAGGAAAACATTTCAATCTAAGTTCAAGGGGTACAAACACATATGTACTTATACAATCTCAATTGCATCAATACTTTGATAAACATAACATTTGATATAATTAAAAACTACAAACACAACAGTGAAAGTCCTTGTATATGTATAAGTTTTGAAAAGTAAACTTGCCTTGGTTTGGTTGGGGTGGTCGAGCGTGCGGAGTGGAACGATCTATACATAAGCAATAACCGCTCGTTAGTACCTTAACAATATCTCTTTAATTACGGGGTTTTAGTGGGTACGAAATTAACTTAATGACTTCGTCTTATGACACTCTAGCCCCACTATAGGTTCATGTCATCACTCGATTACGCTCGTCACTTATTCGACTTAATTTAGTTATCACATTCGAATCATAACCATTACCCCTAGAATTATGCTCCACTATCGACTTTTTCCCTTGCGCGAAATTTACTCTAGCATTTTTATAAAATTGAAAAATTCATATTTTAATCCAATTCTTTTGGGGTAGCCTTCCCCACTGCATTCCCTAACTTCTAAAATTTTTCCATGATCCCACATATATTTGTAGGGGTTTAAACAAGGTTCACAAGGGGGTCACTTAGAGCAGTCCGGAATCCAGAAACACAATTTACTTCTCCGGCCATAACTTAAAATCTATACATCACCTAGTCATGAACCTTAAATTTCCAGAAACTACATTCAAATATCTTTCCAACAATATATGGTAGGACCTCAGGGGACAATATTTGGGAGTTCAAAACCATGTTACAAGACAGGTCAAGTTTCTGGGAAAAATTCAGCAAGCATGTATCACTTAGATCAACCAATATTCTTAATTCCACAACACAACCAACACCTAATTCACTTAGTTCATGCTTTATAACATTCATGGAGATACATATACTATCCACAATCATAAAAATCACAATCACAACATCAAAACTCAAGATCCATGTCATCCATTACTTATACAACCAAGATTAACACCATAACACATGGATCTATCACCAAACATCATAAACACTACATGGCCAAAAGGGTTTATGATTTTTATACCTTCTTGAGCACCTAGGAGCCTTGGGTAAGCCTTACAAAACTCAAGAACACCTTGAATGATCTCCTACAACCCTTATAATCCAAGATCTAAAATAAAAAACTAAACATGGTTACTATTCACAATATCTTTAACAATTTATAACTTGAAATTGAATGGATGAAAAGGCTTGAAACTCTTAGTATACCTTGCTTAGATGATGGTGAGAGCCTAGGAATTATGTCTTGATTTATGAGTGAGGAGAAATGGAGGAAGAAGAAATTTTTTTCTTCCTTTTTGAAGCTTGGCCGAGAGCACTCTTCCAAGGGGGGGTTTGTTTTTGTGTTTTTGATTTTTTTGTTGCTTTGGTTGAATAATTGTAGTTGGGTGATACATAATGGTGTAAGTATATTCATGGTACTAACATAGGTATGGCCTCATGTACTTCTTATCTCCTCCTTGGAAAAAGCAATGTAACTAGTTACTATTCCTCTTCCATTTGGTTTAACTAGTTTGCTTCCTCCTAATTACTTGGTTGCATGGGACTTGCATGCAATACTACTTCTTGCATCATTATTCTTCCACCAATGCTTGACATATAATCTTTAATTCGTATCGTATCCTAATTAATCTCTCGTAATAATATTTTGTCGCGTAGAGATTTCCCCTATAATTCCTTAAGTACTTAATTGTGTAAATTCCTCGAATGTCCATAATTCCTCGTCATAATCCTTAATAAATCTTTTAATACTCTAATCATTCTCAAATCCCAAGTTTTATAAATCTTACTAACAATAAGACTCTTGCCCTCAACAATCTTCTCTTTATCTTACATAGTGAATGTAACAACATAGTTTCTCAGACAATCAATTCTATTAATCAACTGGGATGACTAGAAAGGTTCCAAATTGACAATGTCACATGATATTAAATAAAAGAAAATATTACCAAAAATTATGGTTCTTACAGTATTATGAAACGTAGTGCAAATATTAATTATTTAGTGGATTGAATTAATATTAAATGACATTGGGCTGGGCTCGGAATGTCATTGGGAGGCCTAACCTAATTATCCATGATCCCTATTTTAGCCCTATATATATTCTTATTCTCTTCTTGCTAGGGTTGGTCAAGAAATTTTGTAGCCACCCAGGAGCAAGAAGAGAGGTTAACTTGAGAAGACGAAGGCCACACTTCGCTCAAGGGAATTTGGGAATACAATAGAAGAGAGTGGAATCAACCGTTAACAAGGTGACTTTTCTATTCGTACTCGTTAATTTATTGTATCAAAAATCGCAGGGCCACGATCTGATTGTCCCGACACATGCAAGTTGCTCAATTCTTTTGGGAGAGCATCATTTGTAGATATGGAACCCCACGAATCCTTGTGACACACAATGGGATTAGCTAATTAATAGAGAAATTAACCTTATGCACGGGATTAGCAATGCTAATCTAAGTTTAAGTGTAATCTCACTAAAAGTCACGAATGACCAAATTAGTAAGTTGTGATTCAGTATTCAACGTTGAGGTTTTAATATCAACGTTCTAAGACTGATTTTCAATCCTTGGCCAACTGAAGACGGCCGACCGTCGTTAGCCGACCGTCCTCAGTCGACTGAGCTCCAAGGGAAGCGTCAGCCGACCGCCGTCGGCCGACCAAGTTCCGCGAGAGGCTTCCGCCGATCGCGAATGGCCGACCGAGGCAAGCACGGAGGCCCAGCCGATCGCGAACGGCCGACCGAGGCATGCACGGAGGCCCAGCCGACCGCCGTTGGCCGACCGACCCCCGTACGGAGCGCTAGCCGACCGACCAACGCACGATGCTCTGGCCGACCGTGAACGACAGACCGTGGCCTCCCTTACTGTCCCAGCCGACCGAGATCGATTTTTAGTCCGAGTCCTTGAGCTTTTCAGTCGACTGAGATTGATTTTTAGTCCGGGTCCTCGAGTTGGTGTTTAACTTCAATCCTGACGTGTTGAACGTGAAAATCAGTACGAAGATGAAATTAAAGTTTAGCACCGCTAAACGCCGTTTAGCATCGTTTAACATCGTTTAAACATCGTTTAAGGCTGGCTAGCGCCGTTTAGTGCCGTTTAGCGTCGTTTAACATCGTTTAAACGTCGTTTAAGGCTCGCTAGCACCGTTTAGTGCCGTTTAGCACCGTTTAATGTCGTTTTTCATCATTTAACATCGTTTAAAAGTCGTTTAAGGCTGGCTAGCGCCATTTAGCACCGTTTAGTGCCGTTTAGCGTCGTTTAGTGCCGTTTAGCATCGTTTAACATCGTTTAAACGTCGTTTAAGGCTGGCTAGCGCCGATTAGCGCCGTTTAGTCCCGATTAGCATCATTTACCGCCGTCTCATGCCATGTAATGCCGTTTAGACGTTGTTTAAGGTTGGTTAGTGTGATAACTCGGATTTTTTTCAAGATGATTTTATTATTATTTCAATAATAATTAGGTTTTTCCTAAAATGAGGAGGAATTTTATTATTATTATTATTATTATTATTATTATTATTATTATTTATTTTATTGATCATTGTTCCAGTTCAAGAAATTTAAAATGTGAATTATTTAACTATTTTTCGGTTCAGTGTAATCGGGTTTTCTTAAAAAGTTTTAACGATCGAGTAGATATCTCGAGTCAATGGTTTATTTGAGCAAGGGCTTAATTTTGAAGTGTGGGTTTATTTAGTAAGGACTTTATTTTAAATTGTTGAATGATTTGGAGATTTTAAAATCTGTGGTAAATGATTATTTGTAATTATTTGGGGATTTACAGAAATTACTCGATGAATATATAAAGATCGAGAATTTTTGATTTTACTAAAACAATAATATTTGTGGTATTCTATAAAGACCTGTAAATTGTAATTTATGAATCACAGTTATTATTATTATTATTATTATTATTATTATTATTATTATTATTATGAATTGTTTTTATAAATTATTAATAATTTGTAAAATACATATCAATTCAGAAAAATTAGATTTAATTCTAATTCTTTCTCCGAAAATCTTTAAAGATATTCTAGTATTTAATTATGCTGGAATTATTATTTTTACGGATCAAGATTTTTAACCCAAATTATTATTTTATCCGAGTGATATTATGCGGGTTTAATTAGAAGTGGGTTATTATTTTGTAGTAGTATAAGGGGATTGGGCCAAGCCCAATAAAAACACACAACACACACACACACAGCAGAGAAAAAGAATCGGGGAGAGAGAAAGTGAATTGGGGAGGAGAAAATTAGGGATTTAGAAGGAAAAAATTGGGGAAAATCAAATTGGGGGTTGTAATTGAAGGAGAATAAAAGGGGATGAGTGTGTGTATGTATGTATATGCGTGTGTATACACACGAATGGTGTATGTATGTGGTTCGCGCGGTGGGTGTGGCCGGAGAAGGGTGGCATCGGCGCTGTCCAGTGGTGGTCCGGCGAAGGGGAGGTCGACCAGCAGAAGGTCGCGAAGAAGAGAGGGGATGTGTGCTGGTGGTGTTGCGAGAGAAGCAGCCCATAGAGAGAGAGAGAGAGAGAGAGAGAGAGAGAGAGAGAGAGAGATGACAGGTGAGAGGGAGAGAGATGGTGGAGATTGATTTACGTTGGGTCGGAGCGAACTGAAAATGGTATATTTTCATGTTTAATTATTTAATTTCTATATTATATTATATTTAAATTCGAGAATATTGTTGTAAGTTCCATATTTAATTCTGAGAGTCGATATTTGTTAATTATAATTGTTGGGGTTAAGTGCGAGTCCGATTAAATGTTCGGGTTTAGTAATTGTAAATTGCTAATTATTAGTTGTTAATTGTTAATTGCTAATTGTAATTGTCATATTTATTCTGTGGTCTCGTTAATGATTGTGGGTTGTTCATTATGATTTTGGTAGTAATTGTGGGTTCGATAATATATTCGAGCTTAGTGGTCGTTAGTGGGTATTTATTAATTGTCGGATAATATGTGGAGTTATATGGTTTTACAAGTTGTAAATGTCTATGTGCTACATGCTATAGGTCAAGTCATAGTAATTGTTGGATGTATTATTTGCTAACTACTTGGTGGTGAAGAGTATGAGGTTAAATGATTATTGGTCATATTTATGGGTTTGAACTAGGTAAGTCAAATTATAGCTATTGGTGGATGTCGAAGGTTTTTTTTTCTATAATAAGAATACATTTCCTGGTTGTGTAATTTTCAAATACTCATAGCAATGATAAACTGTTATTTATTTTCCTTACATGTTGAGGTGCCGCATGTCTGGGCGGATCATTTTCTTATGTGTTTAGGTGCCGCATGTCTGGGCGGGTACTTTTCCTACTTGTTTATTTTCTTATGTGTTTAGGTACCGCATGTCTGGGCGGGTACTTTTCTTACTTGTTTATTTTATGTTGTTGCAATTGAAGCAGCTTGATTTTCCTTGGTTTGTTGAATTGAAAAACAGGGGAATAGTCCTATTTACGAATACTTCATGTCTAAATTTTCTAAAAATCCCCTGCATTTTAAATTTATTTAACTTATTTAATTTCAATGGTCTAAAGGCATTCTTTAAGTGTAACTGTTTATGTGTATATGGGTTAAGTGAATTAATTCGAGGGTTGTTTCAAGGATTTATGGTGTTTTGAGGATTATCTATATATTAAGTTGGTTTAATTCTATTAAATGGTTGTGATGTGTTTAGTACCAGAAAATGTCCACTTTATAAAAAGGGACTCTTTTGTGTCGTTTGCTATTACTAAATGTGTTATGTGTATCAAATGGTATTGGAGTAATCAACGATAGGGGGGACACCGATAGTTTGACTTTATGTGACTTAGTAAAAATTTTGAGTTGTGTCTACTCGAGATATGAGGTTGGACTGACACGTACTCGTAACCATTTCAGTACCGTTAGGGCGTAGTCGAGTTGGAGCGACGTGCATTAAAAAGGAAAGGTCGAGGCGTTGTATCAAGAAAGGTAGAGTACCTCCATGGAATTGCTTGGACGAGGTGCGAAGGATTTATTCGCGATTTTCTGTTCTCTGCTAAGGACTAGAGGCAAGTTTATTTATGCATACTCTATCGTTCAAAGTATCTATATTTTGAAATATACGAAATGTGTGGGTGAGATTTAAATCCATAATTGCAAGTTTCCAACTCTGTGCTTCCTCATCAAAAACCAGTATATTTTTTACTTTGCTAATGTTATTAAATTCTGCTTATGCCAATTGTCAAAATCCCATGACTTATAAAACTGTTAAGGGGCACCGATATTTTTATGACTCCACCCCCCTGATCTGTATCTTGTTATTATAATACTTCAAATATTATACTTTGGATATTTTGAGGTTTAAGTAGTATAAATAAATATAATGTTTCTAGTTATTTGATGGAATGTATATTAAGTTCAATATTCTTTTAAAAAGAATAATGGATTATTTAATATTTGTTCTATAACACTATCGGAAAACCCGAAATTTATTTTCAAATGTGGATTAAAAGTATTCCAATGGTTATAAATTGGATATTTTCGGCTAAAATAGCTAGAATGATATTGATATATGTTATTTGAATGTTTACTCAATTCCATGAATATTAATTATGATATTCATTTAAAAAGGATTTCCATACGTAGTAATTATTTCTTATTGACCGAGGGTCAGTAGTAATTATTCTGATAAAGTGTTTAAATTCCGGAGACTGCCGGAAAGGTAATGTCTCGATGTTGATTAAGAATATTCCAAGAGTTACATTTGGGGGTTTTGAGGTTATTAAATATTTCAATATTAGTAGTAAATATTATTAGAATATTTATTTCAATAAATGAATATTGATTTGAATATTCTTTTAAAAAGGGATTATTGAATAGTTATTATTTAATAAATATTATTTGAATATTTATTAAATATTCTAAGTGTTCTAAGGGTTATTAACTACTGTTTAAAGGTTGTTTAAGGAATTTCATAGTTGTTTAAAATATTATATTTTGATTCTACCTAGGCAAGATTTCTTAAATCTTTACTTTAATATATATATATATATATATATATATATTGCAAGGTTACGGAAAAATGGTTTTGCTAGCTATAAATATGGTTCTATGAATATCATACTGATAAGAGCATGTTTTCCCTGATTTCTGCTATTATTTGAGATGGATATGGTTAGTGCAAGAGTTCTTTGATATTTACTTTAATAAATTATAAAATTCTTGGATAATGGTTTTGTTGAAAAATGTATATATGTATACATGATTTCATATTATCACTTTGCAAGGGACATGTTTCCTGAATTCTGAAAATTATTTATGAACATGAATAAGGCAAGGTACTTTATGGATAAAAGGGGTAATTTGGAAAAATGGAATTATGAAAAGGAAATTTTCAGAATAAATGGAATAATAACTTGATAATGGGGATTCTATCTTTGGGCTGAGTTCAATGCAGTCCAGCTTGCAATATTTTATTCCGGCCCATGTGTTCCCGAGGGGGGGGATTGTGGAGAACTTTCCTCCAGGGATGATGACCGAAGAGGATCATTCCTTCTACTAGTAGTAAACAGGAACAGGTACGTATAGGGCGACTGATCATCGTCCTGTCGTATCTGGCTATGGTGAAGATCCCCCATACTACATTTTTAGAAGAGAAACTGATATTATATGATGATAAATGGAAAAGTGATTTCAATAAATGACAAGCAAGTTTATGTTGGTGTATTTCTGTGCAAAGAAAATATATCTACTTATGGCAATATTTTATTTAATTACCCGATAACTTCATCCTTTATATTATAATACTGTTCGTTTATGGATATCAAACATTTCCGGGATTGTTATAAATTGATTATATGCTATACTTCATAATGGTTTAAAAACTTTATCTTGCTGAGCTATTATAGCTCACTCTTTACTCAGACTCTCTTACTATCAGTTACTACCGAGTTTTGAACTTGACAAGTGGTTAAAGTACTTATACCCTGTACAGAATATTGAACTGTAGGGTGTTTTGACGAAAATAATAAATGTATATATATGTACCTTCAGACTTGGGATATATTGAAAGGGAACCTTAAAAAAGGGTCGGTTTGTGTATGATATAGAGCAACCGACATAGTAGTATATTGAACTGCTTATTCTGAAAGGTTTTCTAAAAAGAGGAAAAGTATAGTGTATACTATTTTGCTAAGGTATGAGGGTTATCCGTGTTATTATGAGCTTAATGAGCTTAATTTGTTCAGTTGATGTTATTTTTAAACGTTATACTTCCCCTATTGTAATTTCATGGTTATAAATGTTTCAAGAATGATATTAAGTATCAGTTGAATGTTGGAAACCCCATGCGTATGATGGGATATTTTTTTAAACTCTAGTAATAACTTGCTGAGCAATTCTTTTGCTCATACTTGCTTGTTTTCAAATATTAACCTTTCAGAGGAAGGTAGGCGGATGAGGCTTATCTACATGGCTCGGGAGAAGCAGGCAGTATCCCTTAATGAAGACAATATGGTTCAGAAAATCTATATCTGGAGTAAGTATTATGTAGATATATTGATGTATAATATATATATATATATATATATATATATATATATATATATATATATATATATATATATATATATATTACTTTGTACCGAATAGTACTAGTTGCTGGTGTACCTCTCAACGAAGTTACACTAGTAGTATAAGATTTGTAAGACACAGGGTGATGTAATTAAATGGATGTAATGAGGAATGTAAGTATTTGAGTTCTTGTTTCTCGCCCTATAACCCAAAAGATGCTTGGTGGTTGGGGTCTCAAATGTTGTAATTCAGCTATTAAGTGATTACAGGTGGTTAATGTTATATAAAACAGGTGATTTGATATTGAGGATTTCCGTGTGACAACCAAATCCATGACCCCGAATTTGGGGGTGTTACAGTTAGCATCGTTCAGTGTCGTTTAGCGCCGTTACCATCGTTTAAAATGTCGTCGTAAAGGTGTCGGTCGCTCCACGCTTTACATCAAAAGACGATACTCGTGAAACACTAGTGTACAATGATAAACCCTGACCTAAGTCCCGAAAAAGGGCAGTTAAAAACTTCAAGAAAAACCTGATCAGTTTTCCTAGAAGTTGGGGGACAAATGATATGGTCTAAAAGTAATCCCTAAAAACACATTTAATGTGGCATTAATTAGACCCGGAATGGTTCAAACGTGGGGCCCATTAGTAGGGCCCAAACCCTTAATTTCAATATTAAATTCGTAATTAATATTGGAGGAGAAATAGCTCAACAATAAGAGTCAAATAAGGAAATAATATCGCTAGGAGTAGCCTCTAAGGCACCCAATTCAGCATGGAAACTGATTCCTACAAGGAAGGAGTCTAGAACCTTCCTCAAGAAGGTGGCTTGCCCACCAATTCTCCAAATCCTACCATAATTCTAAGGCTCCCGCAGCCTATATAAGGGTCTGACCCCTCATTCTCAGAACTACGTTTTTGGGCACAGCTCAATATGTTAGGAATAAATTCATGAGTTATGATGTGTAGAATAGAATGACATAACACTTCTTCTAAGACCCTGATCTTATAAAGGGTTTAGCATTTGATTAAAGGAATATCAGTTATCCAAGATCTGCAAAACTTTGAACAGTACTTGATCAGAGACTGAGGTCACGGACTACAGAGTTTTCAGGGACTATGACAGACCCTGACTGTATCGAAGCTGCAGAATTGGAAACTGCTATACTTTAGGATCTTGTGTTCAGAAGATGGAAAGAAGTGTGCATGAAGAAAAGAATCAAAGTATTGATGGAAACTATCAACTAGATGGTAGAAGATTACCATGTATTAATCATTACTTTCTGTTATTAGTTGATAGGTAGAATTATAAATACTCTCTCTATAGCATTGTAAAAAGCGAGAGTTCGTTCGTGAGTATAAGGTTTGTATTCAGGAGTTCGAAACAAACAGAGAGAGATTTGTATTGAGAGCAGCTGCTAAAGGTATTGTACACCTTTGGTAGAGTTTGTATTTGATTTTATTAATACAAACAGTTTGATTTATTCGTTTGTTCTTGTTTATCTAATTAAGCAAAAATCAGACACGATTAGAAAACTTGTATTCAACCCCCCCTTCTACAAGTTATTCGAGTTAACACAATACGCCCCTCCACGTTTTGGCTTAATCCTCGAATAAGGACATACAAGCCACTACGTCAATGAGATGGCCATGCATGGTAAATATTATGACTTGGAGGATATGAATACTAAGTTCATGAAAGCCTTGCTTGATTTCTTCAATGAGAAGATATCTGCAATTGAGGAAGCTAATGATGTGGATGAAATATCATTAGAGGCGGTTTATGGAAAACTGAGGGCTTATGAACTGGATAGGCAGCAGAAGAAGAGCAGAGGTGAAGGAAAGTTGAAAATTGTTGCACTTACTGCTCAATCTGATTCAAAGAAGCTTCCAAAAGAACAGAATGTTGAGCCTACTGTAAAGGACTTAAGGAAGAAGAAAAGCAAAGAAAGTTCTGAGTCATAGACTACAGATATAGACTCTGACAATAGTGATTCTGAATCAAAGATGAAGGAACTCATTGCTATGTTTGATAAAGCTTTCAAGAAGGGAAGATTCAACAGGGGAAGATTTAGCAAAAGACCTTTTCAAAAGAAAGAGGAGAAGAAGAATGACAAGGGCAAAAGTACAATTGTCAATCTTGATAAGGCAAAGATCAAGTGCTTTAACTGCAGCGAGCTTGGACACTTTGCTAGTGAGTGTAAAAAGCCTAGGAATTCTGGAAAGGGTAATGTACTCATGATCACACAGAAGGATTGGGCAGATTCCTGTGATTCTGAAGATGAATTGGATTATGACAACATTGCATTGATGGCAAATACTTCAGACAAACCTGGATCTCCAAAGAAAACTTCTTCATCTTCTGTTAAGGTATCACTTCACTCTCTTGATTCATTTGATAGCTTAGACTCTGATGATATTAGATCTATCCATTCTGAGTTTAAAAATCTTATGACTAATTTTAGAATTCTTACTAGTGAAAGAGATGAACTTAAGATTAAGAATGATGAATTAGTTGATAGAAATAATATTCTTAAATCTGAGTTAATCCAAATGGAACATTATATAATAGATTCTGATAAAGCTAAGCATGATTATGGTGTTATTCTTGAGGATTTTGACTATGTCAGAAAAGAACTAGAGGAAGAGAGAGAGATGATGAAAACCATTAACAACTCTGGTAAAAAGACTCAAGAAATCATTGAAAAACAAATTCTTGGCAAAGTTTATGGCTTAGGTTTTGAAAAGGATAAAAGTGAAACTCATGTTGCTGTTGTCTAGAATGATAATAGTAAACAAGAAGCTAGCACACCTAAATCTGAAGGTAAGCAGAAAGTTTCTGAACCTAAACATGTTAAGTTTGTTGATTCGAATGGTACCCCATTTGTGCACAAGAGAATTAACAACATTAGTTCAGATGAGAAAGTGTTAGAAAAACCTAAGAATGTCAACATAGGATTTCTATCTAAGTCTCAGCTGAAACAGAGACTAGAAGGTCATTCAGAATCTGGCAAGATCAAAAGAAATAGGAATGGAAAAGAAGGTATTAACAAAGAGAATAATTACAAGAATGTACCTGATGCACCTAGGAAGAAATGCTATAAGTGTGGAAATCATAATCATTTGGCCCTAGACTGCAATCAAAAAACTTCTTGGAAAACTGAGTCTAGATTCCCCAAGACTCAGAAAATTCAATACCAACCACAAAAAGCTTGTTATCATTGTGGTAGTTTATTTCATTCCATTTATATGTGTAAGGAATATCATGAACTGTATTATGACTATTATTTTCTGAAATCTGAAATCTGAAACTCCTAGTCACAAACAGTTTGTGAAATTAGAGTCTAAGTTTGACTCTGCAATAGGTAAATCAAATGCAAAATCTTCAAAGCCTGTTGTTTCTAAAGTTAGTAAGAAAGGATCCAATCAAAGTTGGGTCCTAAAAACTTCTAACTAGTTACTTTTTTGTTTGCAGGGCACAGGAAAGAAACATTCAATTATCTTGGACAGTGGATGCTCTGGACATATGACTGGAAAGAAGTCCCTGCTTACCAAGTTTGAGAGGAAAGTTGGCCCAGTAATATCTTTTGGAGATGGCAACAAAGGAGAAACTCTGGGATATGGATCAATTATTTTGGGGAATGTCATCATAGAAAATGTCGCACTGGTTGATGGCTTGAAACACACACTTTTAAGCATAAGTCAACTGGGTGATAAAGGTTACCAATCAATCTTTGACAGTGAAGGATGCAAAATCTTGAATATGAAGAATGGAGACATTGTTCTAACTGGTCAGAGACATGGTAACATTTATGAAGCCAGCTTGAGTGACATATCTAAAGGAATTGTCAGATGTCTTTACAGCAAGACATCAAATGATGAAAGCTGGAATTAGAACAAGAAGCTCTAACATCTTAACTTCAAGAAGCTTAATCAACTTGTTAAGCACAATCTAGTGAGAGGCCTACCTCAGGCAAATTATGTGCAAGATGGACTTTGTGATTCTTGTCAGCTTGGAAAACAAAGAAGAACCACTTTCAAGAGCAAGACTAAAAATTCAATTACTGAACCATTTCACATGCTGCATCTTGATTTATTTGGTCCAGTAAACATTATGCCTATCAGCAAGAAAAGATATGCTCTGGTAATAGTGAATGACTACATAAGGTTCACATGGGTATTCTTTCTACATAAAAAGGATGAAGCTCCTCAGCAAATCATTGATCTTGTCAAGAATATTCATAGCTCTGAGTACAAAGTCAAAGTACTTAGGAGTGACAATGGTACAGAATTCAAGAATTCTACAATGGAGGAGTATTGTGCAGACAATGAAATCACTCAACAGTTTTCTGCACCTGGAACACCTCAGCAGAATGGTGTAGTAGAAAGAAAGAATAGAACTCTCATAGAGGCAGCAAGAACCATGCTTGCAGATGCAAAGCTTCCAACCTATTTCTAGGCAGAAGCCATCAACACTGCATGTTTTACTCAAAAATGCACTTTGATAAATAGTCATGGAAAGACTCCTTATAAGATGATCAAAGGAAAGAAGCCAAGTGTGAAATACTTTCACATCTTTGGATACAAATGCTATGTCCTGAAAGTTCATCCAGAACAACTTGGAAAGTTTGAAGCCAAATCGGATGAAGCAATCTTTCTAGGATATTCAGCATCAAAGGCCTTCAAAGTTTATAATCTCAGAACTCACATTGTTATGGAATCAATTCATGTTGCATTTGATGATAAGAAGTTTGGAATTTTACAAACTGATGAAAGCTATGACAAATTGGAATTTGAAAATCTTAAGGATTCTGAGATTCTCTCCAGTGATGATGAAGGTTCTCCAGAGGAAATCTCTATTGCTTCTCAAAGGAATGTTATTGCTGAGGGGGAACAAATCAATCAAGGAGAACATAGTACTAGTCAGGAGCAGACCAATTATTCAGAGTCTACTTCATCAGGGACTAATTCTTCAGGGACTAATGGAGAAAGTTCAAGTACTAGTAGCAGTATGGAGTCTATTGATTCTACTGATCAAGGGGGAGCTTTTGAAGGAAATGAACACTCTTCTACAAAAATACCACTAACATAGGGGGAAAGTCTAGCAGGAGTAATCTACCACCTGTTAGAAAATGGATAATGGATCATACTGAAGATTTGATTATTGGTGATCCAAATAGTGGTGTTCGAACTAGAAGATCAATTCAAAATGAATGCTTGTATAGTTGCTTTCTCTTAAAGAATGAACCTAAGAAGGTTGAAGAAGCCTTACAGGATCCTGATTGGGTAATTGCAATGCAGGAAGAACTAAATGAGTTTGAGAGAAACAAAGTCTGGAAATTAGTACCAAGACCTAAAGACAAATCTATTGTTGGTGTAAAATGGGTTTTCAGAAACAAGATAGATGAATCTGGTATGATGGTAAGAAACAAAGCAAGACTGGTGGCCAAGGGATACTCTCAGGAGGAAGGAATTGATTATGATGAAACCTTTGCCCCTGTAGCAAGATTGGAAGCAATCAGAATGTTTCTTGCATTTGCAGCTCATTCAAAGTTCAAGGTATACCAGATGGATGTAAAGAGTGCTTTTCTAAATGGCAAGCTTAATGAGGAAGTGTATGTGGAGCAACCACTAGTTTTGTTGATCCAAAGTTTCCAAATCATGTCTACAAACTTGACAAGGCACTCTATGGACTAAAGCAAGCACCAAGAGCATGGTATGAGACTTTGTCTAAATTTCTTCTTGAAAATGGCTTCATAAGAGGTACAATTGACAAAACTCTATTCTTTAGAAAGGTGAAAAGTGCTTTGCTTTTAGTTCAAGTTTATGTTGATGACATCATATTTGGTTCTACAAATGAAAAGTTGTGTGCTAAGTTTAGCAAGCTTATGCAGTCTAAGTATCAAATGAGCATGATGGGTGAACTAAATTACTTTTTAGGTTTGCAGGTCAAACAGACTGAGACTGGTATTTTCATTAATCAGTCAAAGTATATCAAAGATCTTTTAAAAAGGTTTGACTTTCAAGATTGTTCAGCTGGAAAAACACCCATGGCAACAGCCACTAAGCTAGGCTTTGATCCTAAGGGAAAGAGTGTTGATAACACTAGCTATAGAGGCATGATAGGTTCATTATTATACTTAACTGCAAGTATACCAGATATAATGTTTTCTACCTGTTTATGTGCTAGATTCCAAAGTGATCCTAAGGAATCTCGTTTAATTGTTATGAAGAGAATTTTAGGTATCTCAAAGGAACTCCAAACCTTGGTTTGCGGTATCCTAGAGAATCTGATTTCTCCCTAATTGGTTATTCAGACTTTGATTATGCATGGTGTAAAATAGACAGGAAAAGCACAATAGGTACATGTCAATTCTTGGGAAACAGATTGATTTCTTGGGCAAGCAAGAAGCAACAATCTGTCTCAACCTCAACTGCAGAAGCTGAGTACATTGCAGCAGGTAGTTGTTGTGCTCAACTCCTTTGGATAAGAAATCAGTTGATGGATTATGATATGACACTTAGTAATATTCCTATGTTCTGTGATAATACTAGTGCTATCAAAATTGCAGAGAATCCAGTTCAACATTCAAGGACTAAGCACATTGATGTCAGGTATCATTTTATTAGAGAACATATTGAGAATGGTACTGTGGAACTTCATTTTGTTCCTACTGACAAACAGCTTGCAAATATCCTAACCAAACCACTTGATGAGGCTACATTCATTAGATTGGTTAGTGAGTTAGGAATGTTAAATTTCTAAATCTTTAACATCTGCATAAGTAGCAAGTTATGTTGTTTAGCTTATAGATTTGATTTACATCAGTATCCATATCTTTCATTTAGATCCTGAAGCTAATAACATTTTGCCTTGATAAATTGTAGTATGAGTAACATGTCATTAAGAACTAGACTTTGAAATTTTTCTTAGTCTCTGACTTAGTAATTTAGGTTCTGAATTACTTAGTTGTTTAGTTCTAATGATTGTTGCATATTCTCATTGATTCAATATATTCATGCTAACAATGTTTTTGACCAATAAACTGTAAATAGACAAGATAGATAAAATAAACTTGTATTTTCATTAATCAAAAGCATTACATACATGGAAATGAAATACAATTTTTCTTTTTGTCTAATAGTTACTACTAATCTTCTTCTTGTCTAATGTTATGGCTGCTGGAGTTGTCTCTTCCATGAATCTTCCACAATCAATTTGTCAACTCCCTAAGCATGCCAGAAGCCATTCAGGGGATGCTGAGTACATCTGCTCTTGAATTCCTTCTCTGAGCAATTTCAAGCGGTAAGAACCGACTTGAATGAGAGCAGCTGACTCCAGGCATCTTAGAAATGAATCGCATCTCCATCAAGATCAACCACAGACTCTTTACCAAATTCTTCATCCTCAAGGTGTGAAGAGATTAGAGGGAGATTTTGTTCAACTGGTAGATGTTCTAGAGGAGGATTTTCTACATTACATGGATCGATTCTACCATATCAAGTTCGATGAGAAAAGTCATCTCTTCAAAGAGATAGTTTATTTGCTCTTGATCATCAAGAGCATCTAACTCCTCAGAGGACAGGAATCGAAAGTTAGGGTTCATGTGAATATCTGGGTTAAAAGCCATTGTGTTTGGAGAACTCTTTGTGTTTTGCAGAGAGTGTTTGAGTGGTTTTAGAATGGAGAAAGGCAGAAAACACCAGGTTATTATATAGAAAACCGTGAGAAGTTGGACAGTCTTTTGAAGTGTTCCAATGCAGCAATGACATCATTACTTCGCGCGTGACTGAACCTCTCATATTTCCAAGACGTTTTCAAATCTAATCAAAATATTTTGCTTGGATTATTGGTGTTTTATTTTCAGGAAAATATCTGACATGCCACATATGCAACTCCATTTTAGTCTCTAAAATCGGTTTGAATTCTTTCTAGACCTTGATTTAAATTAAAATCAATTGGATTTTATTTTCCAAAAATCATGGGTAATTATGTCTATTCAGGGACTAACACCTGTCAATCTACGTGTGAACGTGGGTTAGTGGGTCTGAAGGATTTTTGAATATATCTTTATTTTGAGACTCTGATTGTTTATTGCTTTCTTCTAATTCAAATTGTTTAAGGCAAAAACATCGTTCGAGCTCTCAAATTAACTAATTTCTTTCAAGAATTCTTAAGCTCTTTCAGATCAAAATCAATGGCTGCTAAAAGAAAACTACCAAAGTCAGTTGCTTTCAAGTTTGGTGACTTCGATTTGATGACGAACAACCATGTTGCTGCAATCACCAACAAGAATGGAGTGTCAACTGATTTTCACCCAGTGATGGATTTTATGGCAATTGGACGTTTGCGTTATGCTTTGACAGCATCTCCAGTGATTAATCAAGCTGCTATTTCACAAGCTTGGGAGAATGCTGAGGTAGTTGATCCTATTCAGAGTCAACCAGGTAAGATTGTTCTAAACTTAGGACAAGATTCTTTTGATATTACTGAATCAGTTGTTAATTCAGTACTTCACTTACCTGTTAATGTGCCTTATGTTAGTGAACCATCTGATGATGATATTAGAGCTATGTTATCTTCACTAGGATATAGTGGGCCTTTAGATAACATGAGCCAGTTAAGGAGACCTTTTCTTAGAAAAGAGTGGTCTTTCTTCTTTGATCAATTAGCTAAATGCTTTACTGATAAATGTAGTTCTTTTGAACAAATTACTGCTGTTACTTCTCACATTTTGCTTTATAATAGAGTAATTAACATTGGTCACATTCTATTGAATCAGATAAGTATCAAACTTGGTCCTAATAAAAATGGAAGGAATATGGTTTATTATCATAGATTTATGTAATAATTTATCAACCATTTTATTCATAATGCTAATACCAGGTTTGGTAGACAACATTGTGTTCCGTCTTATGTACAGCAAAAGAGAATTTTCTCTAATATTAAAAAGAAGGACAGTGAGAAGAATTCAGAGGAATTACCTGCAATGTATTATCCAAATCATGCTCAGGTACTTCTAAGAACTCATCTTCCTACTCTCTATAATTCTTCTTTCTTTGGTGGTGGAATGATTCAGGAACCTCAACTGAAGGAGGACCCCCCTGTATCTACCCAAGTAACCCAAAACATCACAGTCTCTGAAACAATTCTAAAACCATGTTTTGATCCATAGCCTGTTGTTTCAAATAAACCAACCTCTGGTGTTTCTCAAAAAGCATCAGTTTTAGAGAAGAGAAGATATGTAGCTCCTAGTTCTAGTAGTTCTAGTAGTGAAGATGATGATATACCTCTTGCTGAGAGAGGAGAATTGAAGGCTGCAATTCAAATTTCTAAGCTAGGTGAAAGAGGTGAAGGACCTAGTCATAGCCAGGCTGCAGTCTCCCAAAAGACTGTAGTTCTTAAAAAGGGAAAACAGTTACTAGGTACAGTCTCTCAAAAGGCTGTGTCTATTGAAAAAAGATCTCAACCCAAGATCACCACTGAGTCTGCACCTCTTGAGTCTTCTCAAGTTAAATCTGTTGCTCACTATACCAGGAGAACAAGGAGAAAGATTCATTTGTCACCTACACATACAGAGTCTAGTCCAACTAATATTTTGCAGGTCTCTAAGCATAAAGCTGTATACAGGTCAGAATCTGACAAGAGAGGCCTTGATATTGATTCAAGTTGGGAAACCACATTGACATACATGATGGCTATGAAGCATATTTCTATCAAAGTCAAGCTTTCCAGGCCTTTTCTAGACTTTCTGATTGACAGAGTACCCAAACTTTCTCATCCTCAAGAATATGAAATTCTATATCAAAGACTTGATCTTATGAAGATGTATTTCTAAAAATCAATCAGAGGAGAATTGAGAAAGAAGTTTGGACTTTCTAAGCATGGTGCACTTCAATCACTTCACACATACTTGTTTCACAAGGATTTCATTGTTGAAGATGCTCCAGCTCAAGGTGAACAAAAGGATGTAGTAGATAGTGGAATGCAGTCAACAGGAGATACTATTGCACCAATGGTGGATAGTAGGATAGATCAGATCACAGTCACTGCAACACAAGAACCATCTAGTCAGAGGTTGGATGACTCAGGAACTGTGATAGCTGATGCTGAAAGGTCTTCTGTGATGGCTAAAACTGCAATTGAGATACCCTATAATATGGGAGGAATGACTTTGATTGATTTTCCTGAAGATCAAACAAATATTATTCAGTCAGAGTCTATCCACCTTGAGGGTGAGTCTCAGCAAACAACACTTAAAGACGGTGACATACTAACTATGGTGTCTAATAAAGTTTTACTGAAGACATCAGAGTCTAGTGTAGACCCTGAAAGTGGTATACTGGAGCCTGTGGTCTCTGGAAAGACGGTAGATGTTTGTGAGGGTTCAGAGACTATAGCAGCTCACTCCATAGAGAAAACCTCAAGCCCCTTGCCATATGAGGAACCCTCTCTCCATGTGAGTTCAGGTATAACAACTTCTCCTAACCCCTATTTTTCTGTAGGTCATGAGAGCACTTATCCAAATTTGAGTGATACACTTGAAAAGATGGACATAGATCCACAAATTGAGAGGCTGGCTCCTGAACAGGCAAAAGGAAAGGTAGAAAGAGCGTTGGCTTTAGTAAGTCAAAGTGAGAATGAGGGTATGGATGATCAACTCCATAGTGAGGGAGAGAAAACTAGGATACAATCTTTTGATTTCTGGGATCAAGTATTTCCTGAATCTTGGTCTGAAAATCTTGGTATGGATGCTGGTACTTATTCTTTCATTAAAATGTATGAGAAAGAAGACTTAGCCAAGCATAATTCAAAGCCTAAAGTTAGAGCTCAGCAATATTAATAAAGGCTTGTGGATGCTATCAATCGAAGAGGAGATAGGCTAAGGGAGTCACTTTCTCAGAGTGTGCCAGAAGATTTACCTCATGATCCTAGTGTCCCTCTGAAAGCTAGGATTTAGACATTTGCAGAAGCTGATCACTCTATGGAGGAGTCAGAGTCTGTAACTGTTAGCACACAGGATACTGGTGAAGGTTAGGATGTGAGTAATATTGGAAATTTGGCAATAGTATCTTTTACTTCAGTTTCAGATACTCCAGTTGCAGCTGTAAGTCATTCTACTCAAGTACCTTTACTTGAATATCATTCTACATCTGTAGTTCTTGATTCATAGGCAACATCATCTGCAAAGGTTAAAGAACCTTCCTTTAGTTATTTTGATCAAATGTGGCCTACTAATCTAGTAGAAGCTCATGATCTGGGTCTTGATTCTCTGAATTTCACGTTTATTCAACTGCTTCAAGCAAATGACAGAGAACATGCTCTTGAAAAAGCCACACCTTTGCATCTTGATTTCAACAATCAGATTGATGATACTGATTCTACTCATTCTAATGCTGAATCTGAAGACAAGGAGACATTTACTTATTGGGATCAAGATTTTCCTACTGAAATTGCTCATAGTCAATTTGTTACTGATCCTGAATCTTTCACACTTATCAGACACATTGGTAAGATTGAGAATATAAGGGCCAAGGACAAACTGGAATTCTTTAACTAGTATGGAATCTATCCAGATGAAGTGTCAAATCCTACAGCATTAGCTCATGCTAAGGGAATTGCTGAATTCAATTATCAAAGTGGGCTTCTTGAAGATGCTCATAAAATTTCGGATGCTGATCTTTCTTCTGTAAACCGGTCTGTTCAAGATCTTGCTACTCAAGTTGCATGCATTGATACTGCAATTCAAGCTACCAATGACTCTATGCACTTTGTAACTTCCAACATTGATACACATCTATATAAGCACCGGAGAATTCTTGAGGGTATTCAACAATCTCAAACAGATGTTTATCATGGACTTCAAACATTAGAGGATAATCAGGTCACTATCATGGAAAATCAGGCTGTTTTGATGAATCTTATTTGTTCTCTCACTGAAACTCTTGGAGTAAATGTTGCTGATGTCAAAAAGGAGGAGATAAAAACAATTAAGAGGAAACAGACATGAATAGTCATCAGAGATACTTGTAAGGCTGATGCTACTGAAGACAAGTCTGATAGAAGAGATAAGGGTGATGGTGGTGGCAATGGTGGTCAGAATGTTGGGAGAGGAAAAAGTAAAGTTGGTACAGGCACTGATACTGGTAGATCTACTCAGTCGAGATCTAAAGATAATCAAGTTTCTGGACTGTCAGAGTCTGTAACAAAGAAAGCTAAAACTCTTCAAGTACCAGATACTGCATCAATTCTTCTACAGGAACAAGTTGTGAAAGATGTAGTGTCAGGGACTACTATAAATTTGAAGAATGTAGGATTTACACAGGAGGAGGTGATGAAATCACAAGACGTTCAATCTACTACTTCTGGTGTTGAGAAGCAAGTTCATTCAGAAACAAAGGAACCATTTTACTGGACTATGAGTCAAAATTTACAGTCTTTAATTCCTAGAAATAGGACTGGACTTGGTCATAGTGAGATTGGAAAGCATACCACAGATGTTACAAAGCTAAAGGCTGATCCTCATTCACTCTTGGACTAGTTTTGTGAAAAGATGACTCAAAGACATCTTAATAAGTTGATTTCTACACAGCTTGTTCAGAGAGTGAAGACATATCAAGAATATGATAGAAGAAGAGGAATGGTTGATAAAGAAGAAATAGAAGTTTTTCTTGTATACTTCTTATCGGATGGTAGAGTGAGGTGGATGGATTTGTCAACATTCTTATATCACAAGAAGGAAGAAGAGTTATCATATGTTCGATTCTTGTTACACAAAAATGCTGAAGTTACTCAGAATTATAATGCATCACTTATGCATTGGACTGGTGAAATTGATAAATTGTTGAAGAGATTGTATGGAGCAAAGAATGAGAATGTACCACCTTTCAAGCTACATTATGTTGATGATGATGGTAAATACAAAGAGATTGAATATAAGTCATTAAAGATCAATGTTGATGATGGGGGATCGTTTGTCCTTTATCAAGCTATGGAAGGGAAGTATGATTCTGTTTCTATTGAAAATCTTAATCACTTCAGATACAGGCCAAACATGTTAAGAGCTCTGCATTATCAAATCATTACTGATAATGGTGACATGTTAGATCTGAAACAGAGTGTTGGTAAAGTCTTAGCCAAAACTGAAGATGCTTTGTTGAAGAATTTCTCAAAGACAATTCACAGTTCAGAATAATTAAGGCAGATTGAGTAATTGAGGTACTTGTGTGACTCAACTTCATGTAAGTAATAGATTCATGTATATTCTATTCTTGTTGCATTGTTAGAGGTTTTGACATCAACAACTCAGATTTATGCTTCATGTTATAAAGCATAAATAGGGGGAGATTGTTAGGAATAAATTCATGAGTTGTGATGTGTAGAATAGAATGACATAACACTTCTTGTAATACCCTGATCTTATAAAGGGTTTAGCATTTAATTAAAGGAATATCATTTATCCAAGATTTGCAAAACTGTGAACAGTACTTGATCAGAGACTGAGGTCACGGACTACAGAGTTTTCAGGGACTATGACAGATCCTGACTGTATCGAAGCTGCAGAATTGGAAAGTGCTATACTTTAGGATCTTGTATTCAGAAGATGGAAAGAAGTGTGCTTGAAGAAAAGAATCAAAGCATTGATAGAAACTATCAACTGGACGACAGAAGATTACCATGAAGTAATCATTACTTTCTGTTATTAGTTGATAGGTAGCATTATAAATACTCTCTCTATATCATTGTAAAAAGCGAGAGTTCGTTCGTGAGTATAAGGTTTGTATTCGAGAGTTCGAAACAAACAGAGAGAGATTTGTATTGAGAGCAGCTGCTAAAGGTATTGTACACCTTTGGTAGAGTTTGTATTTGATTTTATTAATACAAACAGTTTGATTTATTCATTTGTTCCTTTTCATCTAATTAAGCAAAAATCAGACACGATTACAAAACTTGTATTCAACCCCCTTCTATAAGTTATTCGAGTTAACACAATACGCCCCTCCATGTTTTGGCTTAATCCTCGAATAAGGACATACAGGCCACTACGTCCTTGGTGTGCCGTTGCCGCCATAGCCCCGAGGGCGAACACCAAGAACCACGTTTTTGCCTTGATTCCCAATAACGAGATACGTAGGCACTCTATGAGGACCGATTAGTCTCGGACACAGAAACAGCCATTAAAGCTCGAAGCTCACCAACCCCTTCGCATTAAATATATGCATACTCTAGCCGCCCTAGTTTTTATTCCACAATAGAGTAGTTTATAAGATGATATGCTCTCTGTCCCACTTCAAGTGGCACATTTGACTTTTCAATAGTCAAATTCTTTGAACTTTAACTAAAATTTACACATATCATTTAACTAAAAATAATTTTTAAATATATATCATTAGAAAATATATTTAATTTACATTAAATTGTATTTCCAGATTTTTAAAATTATACATATATAAATTTTAATTTTCAATCAAAGTTGAATAAGTTTGACTATTGAAAAGTCAAACGAGCCACTTGAAATGGGATGGAGGTAATATAAATGTTTAATAATAATATGTTATTGACGGGATTCGAATGTTAAACCTATAAGAGCATTTTTTATATTATAAAAAAAAATATTCTTTTAGCATTACATCTAACGGTTCTTTCTTATTTATCTTATAATCTAACGGCTGTTATTCAATGTACCAAAATCAACAACCAACCAAATATATTTTATTACGTTTATAATAATATAGTATAGATATGATGTTGACCGGAATTGAACATTAAAATTCTTGGAGTAATTTATAATATAATATAAATGTTTAAATAATAATATGGCGAAAATAGATAATATAATGTTTAAATAAAACTAAATTTAAACCGTGCGATGCACGGGTTGCTTTTATCATTTATTTTTGTTTGGTTTTTTCGGATTCTCTTTATATATATAAATATTTGTAAACTTATCTTGTAAAAACAAAAAATTATGTGAACTTATAATAATAATTATTGAAGTTGTTTTGGTTTTTGTTATTTTTCATTTTTTTTTCTCGGTTATGAAATTTAATGTTTTCGTAATTTTTTAATTATTAAATTTTTTTAGGGGTTTTGTTTTGATATTATTTTTATTTAATAACTATGTTTTTTTGTTTGGATTTGTTTGTTGATTTTTTGTATTTGTTTTCCTGTAGTACAGAATCTATAATCTTTGCAAATTAAATATTTGGTTTTTTTTGGTGTTCCGTATTTTGAGTATGATTTTAGAATTTTGTTTGTTATTAAATTTTTGAGTCTTTTTTATTTTTTTTGAATTTTTTTTCCTTAAAGGGTGTTTATTGTGGTAGGTCCCGTATGAGGGCTATATTAAGCTAGAAGGGGGGGTTGAATAGATTAATTACCAATTTAAAAATTTTATGGCGTTTTAAAAATATTTATCCCTTTTTAAATATTTTACCGAGTCGTTAGCAGTTTATAACTGCGGAAATAAAAGACAAGGTAAGAAAATACCACACAGGAGATTTTATCCTGGTTCGCGATGCCGCAACCTCTAATAGATTCCCTTACCCCTACTCTAGTCCCCGAGCTCCTCTCTGGACTCGAGATTTCCTTATAAAATAAATTCGCTCCTTCAGTAGGCGGAGAAGCCTTTACAACCTTACAAATATTTGTCTTGATGCGTGACTACCCGTCACCACCTCAAAATAAATGCAACAAATACAAGAGTCGTCTTGGTACGTAACTACCCGTCACCACCTCAAAGTCGTCGTAAAACCTACACAACTTATCTTAGACAGCAACTCCCCGCTACTTCTTCAAAATTGATGTAGAACCTTGGTGTAGACTATTGATTCTTGGCTTTTGTCGGTCTTGGGTCTTAGATGATAGGTCTTTGGTCTTTCCTCTTCTTCACGGTGCAAAGACTAGTAACTCACCGCTAGTACGTCTAGGACTTGGGTCTTAGAATGAGAATCGCCTCACTTCAACTTCACCTCACTACAAAAGTTAGACAACAATATCTACGAAACAATATGATTAAGAATATATAAGTTGGACTAGTATGTTACGGTATTAAGTCCAAAAGGTAACTTTAATATTCGTATAGGAATATTAAGTTATATTGTAAGTATACTTTCTTTGATATTAAATTACGATCAAAGTATACTTTTGATTACTCCCGATAGATATAAATATTGATGGAGTAATTTTAGAAGTCCTTGTTAAAAGCTATAGTGCTTTAAGGCTTCGAATTGTATACCTTTGTTTGAATAATAAAATGTCAAGGTATAATTATAACTTCTAGCACGAAACAAACTTTTTAGCCACACTAAACAATAAAAGTAAGTGCAATAAAAACAAGTGGCTAACTTGTGCTTTTAGAAGTAGTATTCTTTCTTTTGATAGATCGTTTAAATCCAAGAATACTTTTATCACGATACTCCGTTAAAATGAGATTAAATATATATAACTCGGAGCTTGTTGATATAATAAGTCCTTTAAGCTAATAGGCTGAAGGCTTTTAAGATGTATACTTCCGTTTGACTAAATAAAATGTCAAAGTATACTTATCTTTTAGCTTCTTGCACCAAATAAGTTTATAGCCACGATAAATAAATTAAGTGCGATAAAACAAGTGGCTAAACTTGTGCTTTTAAGAAGTATATGTTGTATTAAGTATTTCTTTATCGAATATCCCACAGAACACAAAAGATGTTAGTAAGGACTTCGAATAAATACTTTCTTGTTTACAACTTTGACGTATGTCAAATATAATCTCACAACTTTTGAGACTAAGTACTTTCTTTTGATCTTTCTTATAATATAGAGTTTCTTTTCAAAGATCAAGTACTTGGTTCAACTCTTTGCTTATATATATATATTGCAATAGAGATAGGAGTTGAACTATGTTTATATTGTAGTTCTCTTTTATAAAGAGACTTTTGGTATCTTATATAGATCCAAGAATAGAGATTAAGATGAAGTATAGAAGCACAAATCTCAAATATAAACACACAAAGCGAAGCTAAGAATTACCACTTTTAAAAGACGATCGGAAAAGTTCGCCGGAGGTTCGGCCGGATTTTGGCTCGTGATCGAACTTGGGCACCCCTTCAGGAGGTCGTAAAGTGGTGGTAGATGTACTATCTTGGGAGAAATAAGCTTGGTTGGGTGGAACTAAGCTTGATGAACAAAAACCATGTATATATGGATATATATATTTAGGAGAGAGAAGGTTTTTAAGATGAAGTAGATGAAGAGAGATATTATAAATTTGAAAGTGTGTTCTACTTCTAAAATCCCAGCGTGTATTTGGCTCTTAGCTTGTGTTTTAAATGGGTGTGTGGAGGGATGCATTTATAGAGAGAGTTGGGTGGAAGAAATGGTGGAGATTGAATTAAAAGGAGTGGTTGAGATTGAAAAGGTGTGGATTGATTACATGGCAAGTGGTTTTGTGTTAGTTGGGAGTGGTTTGTGGTAAAAGAATCCAAGCAACTATTTTAGCTTTAATACTCGTACCAATATTTAATTAAATACGTAACATGTATCGTTAATTAAATAATCAATAATATTCATAAATACCCAATAAATAAATCTAAAAATATAGAACACTTGGGAATAATATAAAATGAAGTTCTGGAAAGTTTGGTCAATTTTGGTCAACGTTGACTTGGTCAAACGTGGTCAAACGTGGGACCGACTCCTCGATTTACGTGCCGGATCAAAATTCTTGAAAAATTCCGAAACTTTTACCATGCATAGAAAATATTATTTAAGTGATCAATCTCAAGTTTCAAGTCGTTCTAGCAAGTGGAAGTATTTTATTTGGATTTAAAACGATTAAATCAGCTTTCGATTCCGTATTTTGGTCTTTTCTTGAAATAGATAAATCTTTTGGCCAATTACTGACTAGAATAAATACTTATAATATATTTCCTAATATATAAAATATTTTGAGAGTGAGGAAATATTTTTGGATGATTAAATTAATTTTCTCCGGAAAATGATATAATTAAGAAACGGGAGAATATTCACTTTAACAATTTTTAGCACGAGATAAAAATGAGTATTAATATTCTATCAATGAATATTAATATACTTTAGTATATGAAGTCTTTTGTATGATGCGAAAACATTTTGAGTACGAAGACAGAATATTTTTTGGATAAAAGCAGATCGTTTTTAAATGTAGCACGAGTTCTCTAAAGAATATTCTAATATTCCTTCTTCGAGCTTGTCGCCTTATCGATGTTGCAACAAAGATCTTTTAAAAATATCAGATCACGATATTTATTTTTCGATCTTATTGCCTTGGTGTAGAAATATATTCCAGAAAATATATAATTTGATTTTTCAGCAAAATGAAATATCTCTTATCTTTTAAAATAGAATAGGATGATAAATTTTTCTAGAGTTTGACCATTTGACTTTTGACCAAATCAATTAAATAAATGACCTAGTGGAGAGGATTGATAACGTGTATTTTATACACGTTTTATCTTTTCTTCTTCTGCATTTTTGTTAGTTTCGAATGTTGTTTTATTAATATTTGTTATGTTTTTCATCTTTCAGTGCCTCGTGCTTAATTGTTGAAAAGATGACTTAATTTGGGCATGAAAGCGAAGATTATTCAAGAGGGAAGTTAGAAGATGAAAGCTCTCGCGATGTCGGGAGGTGTTTAATGTATTATCTTGGAGATTTTATCTCGTACGGGCTGATGTACGGCCGTTCGACAGGCCGTTCAAAGGAGCAGATTTTTTGTACGGGCAGCTGTACGGCCGTTCAACTGGCCGTACAGAACCTGCTGTGTATTAAAAGAAGGCTCATAACATCTTATCTAACATCTTAACTTAACTTCCTCTTTATCATATCTAGAGCTTTCAATTAGGGTTAGTAGAGTAGAGAGGAGAATATATTGCTCATAATCTAGCATTGATTATGAGTAACTAACTCCATTTATTTGGCTCAAGGAGGGATTCTTGTACTAAACCCATTTCAATTTAAGTAAGATTTTTCACTCTATCTTGAATACTTGTGATGTATTGTTTATGATTTTTCTTGGAGATTTGTAAGTTGCTTCATCTTGCTCTTCTTATAATTTCAATTGCTAATTGTTTGTGCTAATCCGTAATTGTTAGTACATTCATTGTAGTAGCACAAGGTTTGGTGTGACTAAACTTCAAGATTCAAGTACAAATACCTAGGTTGAGCTTCTCATCCTTGGGTTTGTCCTAGCCTCTCTTTGTTTAAATTCCTTTACTTGGTTAAATTGATAGTGCTTCATTATTGGTTGCTATTGTCAAGAGAGCTAATGTATGTGGTTCACTAAATTAGTGTTTTTAGAATAGAAATAAGTGATTGTATGCTTCACCAATTATCTTGGTTAGGTAGAGTTGATTATATCTTGCTCATATGTGTTTGGGAGAAGTGCTTGAATATCCATAATCCTTGGGTCAAATATCCCTATATCTTGCTAATTCACTCATTGTGTTGTGTTGGTAAATTTGGATGTTTGTCATTAACATAGTTGTATTTTTATATCAATTTATTTCTTGTGTTCAAGGTGTTTGATAAAACACCACAACCAATACAAAACCCCCCTTTGGTCCATACTTCTAGATTGTAAGAGATAATCTACTTGAAATCGATATTGACAGTCCTTCCCTGTGAACGAACTACGAAAAACACTACCTTCAAATTGGCGCCGCTGCCGGGGAAGGCAACAATATTAATTTCGAGTTAATTGTTTCTTATATTTTAGATTTTATCTTTGTATATAGTTTTTTTTCTTTTTTTTTTTGTTATTGGTGTGTCTTCATGTTTATTGGATATAGACATGAACTAACTCTTTCAGGAGACAATGGAGAATTATTTTGGTTGGAATAACGCTCAAGATTTCACCCACGATCAAGAGCGATATCAAAATTTTAATTCTTTTCAGAATTTAAATGCGTATCAGGTGAATTCTTTATATTCTACAAACTCATGCTATGCTCCTTACCCTCCTAGCATCGATTATTCATATGCTTTTGAAAATCAATGTTATGATCCGCATTATAATTCCCAAGACCATCAAGGGTCTTCTTCATCTTCCTTATCATCATTAGAGGAGATGATGAAACAAATGGCGGCAAACAACCTCCAATTTGCTCTTGAAAATCGATGCTATGATCAGCAATATAATTCCCAAGACCATCAAGGGTCTTCTTCATCTTCCTTATCATCATTAGAGGAGATGATTAAACAAATGGCGGAAAACAACCTCCAATTCCAAAACACCACTTATCAAAGTATATCCAACTTGGAAAAGAATACTTCTCAAATCATATCCAACTTAGAAAAGCAAATGAGCCAACTAGCCGAAACCGTGAGTCGATTAGAGGAGGTCAATTCTCCTACTAATCACGATTCTTGTTTTGTAATTAATGAAAATGTTGTGCATGATGAATTTGCTTGTTTAGTTGACGATTGCCCTAGGCTTGATGATGATGAATTCGATGCAGTTGAGGATCTACCAAATTTAGAAAATACTTTTGAGCCTAATGAATTGGTAGATGAGATAAAAATTGATGAATGTCCAATTAAAATTGAGAAGGAATTTGAGCTTAAGATTGATGAGATTGGAATTTTTGCTTGGGTATATAAGGATCCAATTTGGGAACATTTTTTGAGTCGTACTTATAAAGATTATTCTGAAGATTTTTCTAGCTACTTTGATTTTTCAGAGTCTCTTGAAGATGTGAAGATCATAAAAATATTTTTATATTTTTATGGATCAAAGATATATTTGCACACCATATTTTTATTATTGATTCGTAGGTTTGTGCATTTATTTGCTTTTTCACCTCATTAGTTATGGTACTTGTATAAATAAGTCGAGCCAACGACAATAAACAAAGCGCTTTTTGGGAGGCAACCCAAGGTACGCATGTATTTATATATTTTTATGTGTGTGTTAGATTATAATGGAGTAAAAAAAAAATTAATGCCCCGCTCAATAATATTTAGTATCGTTAATTATAGTTTTTATAATTTTTAAATTTGTTCCACTCGTGCCTTGATGTGTTTGTTTCATGTTTTCAGGAATTAGTATTTTATTCAAGCATTCAAGGATTTGTTGGAATTTTCTGTACAAAGAAAAAAAATAAAAAAAATAGTTTTTGTGAAATTTCAGGGCTGCACGGGCTATTGTACGGGGTGCAGACCGTGCAACAAGCCGTGCAACAGGCCGCGCAATTTTCTTCCCCGTCTGTCCATATCTTAGTTCAAATTGAGGGGCTTCAAAAAATTCTACCCACTTCCTGCACGGGCTATACAGCTCTTTAAAAAAAACAAAACAGAATAAACAATCCTATCTCCCACCAGCACAACTTCACTCCTTCTCCAATTCAACCCCACTCCTCCTTTCTCCATTTTCAGCCACCTCTTCACCTCATTCGCCACCACCGGAATCCCTTCTCCCATTTCCTCCTCCGTTCTTACTTCAATTCAAAGCCAGACCACCATTCCAATCCTCCCTCTATTCTCCTTTCTCTCAACCGTTTTCCCCCTTCTCCTCTCTGTTTTTTTCCCACAACCACCGCTGCCTCACCTCCTGCAGTCACCAGTATCAACCACAGCCCTTTCTTCTCTTCTTCTCACCAACAACCATTCCGCCAATTTCACCTTCAACCTCCGTCTTCAAACCGCTCCGTCTGCCATCATTCCAGCTTCTCCGTTCACCATCCTCCTCTCCCTTCGCAACACCCAATTCCGTTCACCCAAACCAACGACCCATTCCACCTATCCCCTGAACGCGCCTCTCACCTCCTCTCGAACCCACGCCAGCCAACATCATCTCCCTCACATTCCTCCGCCACCTCCTTCCTCCCTAATTCAATCCCCAACTCCGCCGTCCACTCTCATCACCCTTCGTCAATCTCGCAACCATCACTGCTCCTCACACCATTCCATCTCTTTCAACGCCGCCCATCTCAACACCGCTTCCGTCCTTCTCACCGCAACACCCCACCAAAGCCTGCAGCCAGTAGCCTCTCCCCTCTCCATTTTCGCCCCCACCAATGTTCCGCCTCCTCCACTCACCTTCCTCTATCCCACAACAGCCACGACCCCCATCCCCTGTTATTTTTGTTATGTTTCTTTTTGTTTTTTTTCTTTTTTTTTTGTTTTATTTTGATTTTATTTTCTTTTGATTTAGTTTATTTTATTTCTCTTTTTATCTATTTATTTTACTTTATTTTTCATTTTGATTTTCATTTTTAATTTTTTTTACTGGATAATTAATATAAATTCAAGAATTTATTTTATTATTAATTTGATTTTTATTTTAAAATTTCAATTTATTATTAATTACTTAGTTATTTTATTTTATTTTATTTTAGTCTTAAATTTGATTTTTGTTTTTATTATTATTTTAGTTTTAAAATTGACTTGATTTTTAATTGATTTTTATTTATTTATTATTTTATTATTAATTGGTTATTGAGTTATTTTATTTTATTTTTTTTAAAGCAAAAAAATAAAAAGCCAAAATTTTAATTCTTTTTAATTTTGATTTTAGTTTTTCATTTTCTAAAACTAAGTAATGTATATAAATTCAAGAATCAATTTTATTTCACTTTAGAATTTGATTTTTCATTTTATTATTAATTGGTTAATTAATTTATTTTATTTCATTTTATATAAAAAAACAAAACAAAAATAAAATTTTTTATTATTTCTATTTCCTTAATTATTGTGTTGTAGGGTTTTGAGGGGTGTTGGATTTTGGCTTGTCGGTTATTTTTGTTCGATTGCTTGTGGTGTGTGGCGTTAATTCAATTCTTGACGTGCAATTTCGGAGTTGGATTTTGGCAAATAGGAGTGAAGCTTCCGGTTCTTGTTTTTTATTTTCAGGGGAGTTTCTTTCACTTTTGTTTCTACTTCGTTTTATTTATTTGTCATGCATGAGGACATGCCATGTTTTAAGTAGGGGAAGGATTGCTTTTGTTCGGTTTTGTTGTGTAGTACGTAACTAATATTATTATAATCTTTTTTGTTTCATTTGATGTCCGTTTTGTTTGCATTTGGGAAATAAGTTTAGTCATGAGTGTGTTTACTTGTTTGTAAAATTTATGACATTGTGAGCTTGTAGTCTTGTTTTCTTCCCTCTTGAATAATCTTCGCTTTCATGCCCAAATTAAGCCATCTTTTCAACAATTAAGCACGAGGCACTGAAAGATGAAAAACATAACAAATATTAATAAAACAACATTCGAAACTAACAAAAATGCAGAAGAATAAAAGACAAAACGTGTATAAAATACACGTTATCAAATCTTCCCCCACTTGAACTTTACTAGTCCCGAGCAAACTAATATTAACAACACCATATACTCCTAACTAGTACCACTTCCGTAGGTGATCACGGTTGCATTTGGCATATGCAACAAGCCCTTGGAACCCCTAGGTAGCCGTAGAGGACGAGCGAGGTCACGTGAGGGTTTATAGCTGATGTACCCACAAAATCACAAAAACCACTAATAAACAAGAAACTAACAATACCTACTAATTAAACTAACTACTACACTCACATGTCCGAGTCGTCTACTTGTAACTAAAATCAAACATATAGAGCTATTCACCTTGTCATCCACTATAACAAGCTAACAACCAATTCAAGAATCAAGATAACACACCTTGTGCAAAATGTAACCTAGACATTAAAGATAGAATGAATGCACTTCAATCGTGAACACTAGACAAGATTATCACAAAGCATACATGGCTTCGCATTAAGAAGATGAAATTATATGGTGAAAAATCTCACATCTCTCAATTATGTATCACACAAGTATGGGCTAGAGATTTCACTCAACTCCAAGTCTAAATGCATGTGCTCTACTTGACCTTGCATGTTCACCTAAATTCCGGATTGCACCAAAAACAAGGAATTCATAAAATGGGTTGTAATGAGGCTAGGGTGAAGGTGTGAAAATTTAAGTTCAAGGAAAGTGTAAAAGTCTTGCTAGTTGAGTCAAAATGACGCTTGCTCTCTTCATACACCAAAATCTCAAACTAAAGCATAACTCCACCCATTTACAATTACAAAACACAACCATATTTACCAAGAAAATTGAATACAAATAAAGTACAAGATTTATTGTTTTTTTCTTTTTTTTCTATTTCTCTTCTTTTTTTTCTTTTTCTTTTTTTTACATCCCCTTTATTATTATTTTTTAGCAAAGGGAATGCATAACATAAATAAATACTACAAAGAACTTTGAACCACATCCAGATATACACATCAAACTAGTTCCCACTTACAATAATTAGAATCCTTCCTCTTCACAACTTCTCCAAATTCACATGCTCATCAATCAATTCTTTCCAAGACTCAACTAGCTCAACTAGGTCGAGAGTGAAGTATTTGGCTTTGACTCATGTATAAAAGGAGAAACTGACGAAGAAAAATATGGATATAAGTTTCAAAGGGGTAACTAGGGATTATTTTCATGGTTCACAAGCTAAAAAGGTAAAAAAGGTTATCCTAAATAGAATTTCCTTATTATGGTGCATCTATGAAAGAAGGTTTAATGCAAGCCCTAGAGCAACAAACATACATAAAGACGGAGAAACACACAAGTAAAAGAATCATCGTTCAAGGCCTCACAAGGTTTAAGTTGTAATAACCTCTTCTCGATTTGATTTCATGCATTCTAAGAGATAATAGCATTACCAATTTGATGTGAATCTATAAGTTTGATGCACCTCTTTTGAACACACACACACTTAAAATGACATGAAAAGTCTAGATTGTTGTAATTAAATTGTGAACCTAGGGGTTCCAAGGGCTTGTTGCATATGCCAAATGCAACTGTAATCACCTACGGAAGTGGTACTAGTTAGGAGTATATGGTGTTGTTAATATTAGTTTGCTCGGGACTAGCAAAGTTCAAGTGGGGGAAGATTTGATAACGTGTATTTTATACACGTTTTGTCTTTTATTCTTCTGCATTTTTGTTAGTTTCGAATGTTGTTTTATTAATATTTGTTATGTTTTTCATCTTTCAGTGCCTCGTGCTTAATTGTTCAAAAGATGGCTTAATTTGGGCATGAAAGCGAAGATTATTCAAGAGGGAAGTTAGAAGATGAAAGCTCGCGATGTTGGGAGGTGTTTAATGTATTATCTTGAAGATTTTATCTCGTACGGGATGATGTACGGCCGTTCGACAGGCCGTTCAAAGGAGCAGATTTTCTGTACGGGTAGCTGTACGGCCGTTCAATAGGCCGTACAGAACCTGCTGTGTATTAAAAGAAGGCTCATAACATCTTATCTAACATCTTAACTTAACTTCCTCTTTATCATATCTAGAGCTTTCAATTAGGGTTAGTAGAGTAGAGAGGAGAATATATTGCTCATAATCTAGCATTGATTATGAGTAACTAACTCCATTTATTTGGCTCAAGGAGGGATTCTTGTACTAAACCCATTTCATTTTAAGTAAGATTTGTTTTAACTCTATCTTGAATGCTTGTGATGTATTGCTTGTGATTTTGCTTGGAAATTTGTAAGTTGCTTCACCTTACTCTTCTTGTATCTTCAATTGCTAATTGTTTGTTCTAATACGTAATCGTTAGTTCATTCATTATAGTAGCACAAGATTTAGTGTACCTAAATCCACAAGATTCAAGTGCAAATACCTAGGTTGAGCTTCTCATCCTTGGGTTTGTCCTAGCCTCTCTTTGTTTAATTCCTTGACTTGGTTAAATTGATAGTGCTTCATTATTGGTTGTTAATGTCAAGAGAGCTAATTTATGTGCTTCACTAAATTAGTGTTTTTAGAAGAGAAATAAGTACTCCCTCCGTCCCAATGAATTGTATACATTGGGGGACGGGGGCGTGACACGCATTTTAAGGCTCCTAACTACTATAGTTAGATAACTTATTTTTACAATTTTCTTTTTTTGTATAAAAATAGAACAATCCTATTTTTATACAAAAAAAGAAATTTGTAAAAATAAGTTATGGAACTATACTAGTTATGCACCTTAAAATGCGTGTCAGACACTCTAAAAGAAACGTATAGAAATGAATGGGACAGAGGGAGTAATTGTGTGCTTCACCAATTATCTTGGTTAGGTAGAGTTGGATATATTTTACTTGTTGTTGGGTTGATCTTAGGTCCAAAATAGTTTGTAGAAGGGGGGTTGAATACAAACTATGTCGTTTAATCGAATTTGCTCTTTTCTTAAAATATTAAATCAAGAACAAATTGATGCGGAATAAAACGAATACCAATATTTCAAGTTGAATATAAAATTATATTAACTTGATGGGGTGTGTCTAAATACACGGGTACAAATTACAAGGTTCGATGACCAAACTAATTATTACAAATTCTATAGAAAATTCGACATGAACTTTTCTATATTTTTAATAAAAAGATCGAATGCTAAAAAGCAATTCGAGAGATAAGTTCTAGGGAACTTAATCCGCTAGATAGTTCCAATAGCACAAGTAAACTATTTCTAGTGGTTTAGATTTAATGATACAAGCCAGAAATAATTTACAAGAATTAAATTGAAGCTTAAGAACATTTTCTCTCTTGGTCTCTCTCTTTTCTCTCGGCTCTGTCTGATGAAGAGATGTGAAGAAGTGTTTTAACAAAATGAGCCGCCTGTTGCTTTTAAACAAAAGATCTCCTTCCTCCTTTTTGTTTTTAACACTCAATATAACTATCGGTATGACTATCCTCTGCAAGTAATATGAAAGTCTCTTCCAATATAACTTTCGGTATGACTATCCTTAATACTTGATATGATAGTCTGTTGAACTAGATATGACAATCCATCCCAATATAACTTTCGGCATAACTATCTCTTTGAACGAGATATGACTATTCAGTTGAGATAATATGACTGTCCAACCAATATGACTATCAGCTTAACCCAATATGACTATCCTCTTGAACTGAATATGACAATCCAATAATCATATTCTTGGATATAACTTTTGGTATAACTTACTGAATTGTTTATTCCTTGCCGAAAACCACTGCACCACCTTTTATAAACAAATCTTACTTGTTTAAAAAATTGTTTACAACCGATTTCTTTAGTCCAATAAATTGGGCTCCGTAGAAATGCTTTTTAACCCGCATAACTTATAATCTTTAATTAATAAATAATTAATTTAATTCAGAAATTATAAAAATAAAAATCTAATATTATTAGATATTTATAAATATAATTTTCTAATTAATTAAAATATTTAGTAATATAAATAAATCCTTAAGTTCCAAGCTGCGGTCTCCTGAGGGTCTGGAACCGGACTCCTTTTGCTTAACAAAAAATATATCAATTCCAACCAGGGTTCCAGCTTTAAGAATATATCACTTTCCATATTCTTGTGATAATTCTATTTTCTCATAACCCGTCCAGGTGTAAGCTACGGTCTCTTGAGGATGTGAAACCGGACTCTTTTTGCTTAACAAAAAATACAACAATTCTAACCGGGGTTTCAGCATTAAGAATATATCACTTTGCATTTCTTTGTGATAAATCTTTTTCCTCACAACCAGTCCACTTGATAGTAAAATCCTTGTGGTTAATTAATTTAGCACTTTTGTTGCTTGCACAATGATTCTTTCACATACCAGTCTTGATAGCTTGAACCACTGAAGTTAATGACGAACAACCACTGTTTAATGTTGACACTCGATGCACGGTCTGGTTCATGAGTGACTAACCGCAATGACTATTCTTCATATATTGACTTTAAAACTGTGGTTCATGTCTCCCTTTTCTTCACTCTTTTTCAAACCTTTATAATCTGTATTCTGCCACTGTAGGAACCTCTTGTCACTATAAATAGAACCCACTATTTTGATTACTCCACTGATGCTTGATCAACTGAATGAACTTCTTTAAGTGTAGTATAACTCAAAACGGTAGATTGACTTTGTCTTCTTTCTTTTGACAGTTATGAAATTGAGATCCCTGTGACAGTACATATACTATTTACTATTACATTCTTGTTCAAGTTGAGTTGAATCCTCGAAATACAAATAGGCTACATCATATGCCTTTCAATCTCCCCCTATTTGTTTGTTAGAAAATAACAATCAAATACCTAGAGGATAACTCAACTACAAACAAGGAGGAGATAAAGCATTAAAGAACTATAGTAAATAATACATTAATTTTTTTTTTCTGGTTTAGATATAAAATTTCCAGAATCTCAGTAGATGAAATGATAGATGATTGTTCCCCTGACAATGAATTAAGTAACTCATCTTCATTTCTTGACATATCTGCCTGATAACCCTTTACATCTAATATTGAACATTATCAACAAATACATGGGAATTCTTCAGTGGTAAAGAAGATGACTTTTCAACCACATACTGAAAAATTCTTCTTTGTCATTTCATACTTCTCTCCTTCCTTATGTCTCCCTACCTAAGGTGATATGTCTCTTCCTTATAACGGTGAATACTCATTATCTCCCCTGACAAGGCGAATAAATCTATCTCCCCCTGACAAGGTGAACACTCCCCCATTCTAAGGTATATTTTTTTTATATCTCTCCCCCTTAGATAGAAAATCTCCCCCTCACTAAGGTAAGCTTATACTCTCCCCCTTAGTTGAGTATCTCTTACTAAGGTAATCTTTGAGTATATCTTCTTCAGTATATCTCTCCCCCTTAGTTGAGTAATCCTCCAAGCATTCAATTATAGCAAACATCCAAATGTAAATTAGATGATACCATATTTTCAATTACAACTCACCTGTTACATTTAATACAACAGATTCTTCATACATCTAACATTGACTGCTGGAATAAAGTAAAGAAGCTTTTCTCGTGTTGAAGGATTTTCATGAAGAATTCTAGAATAGAAGTATGTAGACTGATCAACTTTGCCCTTTAGATATTATAGAATGGCCTCACTATTGATCATCCTGACAACCAAATCTTCCGACAATTTCCTTGTATCTCCCAAATCTTGTAAGTAAACTTTGTTTGGGAATAGGGAATGAGATTTGATGTTTATCTTTCTTCCTCACTGTGAGTGTGTGATTCTGTTTCGTGTACCTCACAAGTGTTTAGCTCATCTCTCCACTCATATCACTTAAAATGAGTGATCTCATCTCTCAACTCTCAAGTGTTTACACTCATGCTCACTAGTGTATCACTCTTATCTCTCATAGCTTCAACATCCATGTGTACCTGCAAGGAAAATTCACCATAGCCCCTTCTAGAGAGGTCACTGGTGGTGCAATGGGGTTTCGCAAATCCCCAATCCTCGTTAGACTCGTCAGCCGAATCTGAGTCATAATCTACAAGTTGATAAAATTTTTCCCTTTTTATGGGTTTCAGATTTGAATTCTGAGAAGGTAAACAATGAAATCAAAACTTAGAATTAAAATCATGTTTCCATCTAATGTCTATGAAGACATCACCTTGTTAAACTCATCAGGTAAATCTGAGTCATATTTAACAAGTTGCCGATCCGCACCTATGTCGGATCCGATACCCGCAGGATCCAGAGATGTTCCCTCTGGGGAGTTAGATAATGATCTTGTTGAATTTTGCATTGAGATCAATACCTTCTCTCGAGGTCTGTGAAGACTCTTGGTTCTTTGAGGAACCTTCAACTTATAATCCTAACCGTAAAATGGTCGAAGTATTAGTTGTTTCCGTCAATTCGTCCTTAGTGTGTGCAATCTCACTTTGTGCATAGAAAGTATTTTAGAATTGTGTATGAGGTAGTGACTTACCAACAGATGCCCTGGCCGACAGGCGAATTTCAATAGACTCATGCTTTTGAGAGAATGAATTCAGAGAACGTTTTAGTGCCATTTTTAGCTCTGCATCCTTTTGGGAGAATGCAGGTGAGCTTACAGATACCTCAAGTTGTATAAGACTATTCTCCTTGAGAGGTAGAGCTGTGGGTTTACTATCGCTCACATCCTTATTTGCTGTAACAAGTACATTTACTCCCTTATTGACCTTTAGTCTAATAGGTTACTTCCACTTCAGGGGGTAAGTTAGGATGTGTTTAGATTTGGATTTATAGTCCGGGATAGAAGTTGTTGGGTTTACAACCTCATGACTTACAATGTGAGAAAACTTCCACTAGGAGCTGAACCTGCATCACATAGCAATAGAGCAATATAGAGATAGAATGCATTTACATCATACCATGACATTGTGTGAAAACATATGCATTATATCTTGTAAGAGAATTGATGTACATTTATGATTTCAAAAAGTTTTACAATTATAAACAATCACAAATGTTGAATGATTGGAGTTTTCTTTTAAAAACTGTTAATGTGCAAGAGTCTATATTTATGCATAAAACAATGTATTATCATGTCTTTTAATGAAAACTAGGTCGTTTTAATTTTAAAAGACACAAACTCTTGACTTCGCAGTAATTTAGAAAGAAAGATTTTCTTTAAGTGCTTATTATGTATAGAGAACTTTAACATAAAGTTAGTGAAAAGACTCATACAAGCACTTGATGTCGTTTAGGTAACAAAGATTACCAAGTACATAAGTACAGATAACCAATGTCTCTCCTTTGACACTTCATTACTTAGCACAAAATAAACTAAGTAATTGACTGATGGATGTAAAATATTCTAAGAACTATCATATGTATAAAGTGGTGTATAACCAGAATTAGAGAATTTAATTTTGAAAAATCTTCACCACTTCAAAATATGATAGGAGACCGAATGTAACTTTAAGTCTCACTTACTTAGAAAGTTGAACACCTTAATTTATACTAACACTAATGATTTATAGATAAAACACATTTACCCAGAATAAATCCTGAGTAATATCATCAGAGATAATATATACATCACAATTAGTTTGCAATAAAGTATCAGAACAACTAGCAATTGTCAGTAAACAAATAATTTACAATTTGATACCAACTGCTAGTATTTATCAAATACTTTAAAATGCAAGTAATTGTGTTTATGATTACTTTACCAAAATTAAATTATGAGCAAATAAACCATTGAATTGCTTCACGTCATAATTTAACTAGGATATAAATAATCACTGCTAAATACTAAATATTCAATGATACCAATTGTTTGATAAATTCAATCTATTGTAAGATAAATTCAATTTAGTGAAGATTGAATTGTTAAATTGAGTACCAATTGACAGAATGAATATTAGTATCTAACTACTTAAGAACATCATTCACTGATATTCATAAGTACGAGGAACTAGTTGACAAGAAATACACAAGCTCTTAAGATATAACATTTCAAACTTATGACTTCAAGGCAACTCCTCGATAATAACAATTGTTAACTCCTAACAACTGTTTACTGGTAGACAACCTTGGTTCTATAAATAAGACTCGATTACCAAAGCTGTCTTTTCTGCAATCTTAGAAATGATATTCTAAGTCCTATACACCTTGATCCATAGTATATAACATTTATTATCAAAGTGATTAGAATCTTGCAAATAAGCATAAAAATTATTCCAAGTAATCGAACAATGGTCACTTTAGATATTTCAATATCCATAGTTCTACTTAGAGAATTTTCATACTATGTATAGTCTTATGAGTGAATTGTAAAAGATATAACAATGATTACTTAGAGGAGTTCTAAGTAATTTCACACATACCAATATATATCACAATTAGTTAGTAAATAGAATTCTAACTAAATATCATTAACTGATATAAGTCAAAACTTCAATACAACCAATTGTTAGAGCCGTGATATTAATTATAGTGAATTTCTGAAAATGGGATATTAAAGTTCAATAGAATTAACATCTCATAACTGATTGAAGACCAATACAGATTAGGTCCAAATTAGTTATGTTGTTTATTTATTTTAATAAATATGAGGTACAGAGCAAATACTAAATTGAATTGCTTTAGATTCTATAACTCATATTAATCAAATTAAATAATTAAATAAATAAATACTAAATCTCTATGAGTTAGATTTTAGCATTTAAGTATTTAATTATCCTGAAATAATCACCACTAAAATATATTGCAGTTATACACATGGCAATTATTCAACAGATAATTCTCAGCGTGAGGCCTGGATGTAAATAAGATCACAAGTCCTTTCAATACGAACAATTGAATACTTGTGAGCTTACTTAAGAATTACTTAACAGATGGGATATACAAATCATATAGCATTAATAAAATCCCAAGTTTACAAACCAATCTTGAAAAATTAATTTCATCAAGTGATTTAGTAAACATGTCTGCAAGTTAATCTTAATCAAAAACATGCTCTCGAAATAATTGATACCTTATGCAAGATGCTTAGCCTTGAGCGTTCCACAGAGTTGTTGGAGATGAAGTTGTTTCCTTGTGTTCTCCTACTTTCGTACAACTCATTTGATCTGTCTCTTTGCAGCAAAACATGTCAGAACTGATGTCTCTAGGGTACCAAATCTGCAGATTTGGGTCCAACTTAAGACATCTGAAAATCAAGTGTAATAACTACAAGAATAGATTCTCTAGGTTCCACTTGGGGCCTTGCACATTTGCATATTGAGAACATAATATGTGTGTAAGTGATCTATTAGCAATTGCATAAGATAATGAGCTGATGATTCCTCTATAGCCTGATTAGGTCCTAATTAGTAGATCCTGAACTTATTGGGTCAAATATCTCTAGGGTACCATTTCCTTGGATTTGGGTCTATCTTAAGATTTTTGATTACCAACTTGTTAGGTCCAAACTAATAGGTCAAAAGCCAGCTATAGTGGTGTGTTGGCAGAGAGTCTTGACAGGTCTAGAATCTTTCGAGCAGAAACAAAAGATCCTGGACTTACTTTTATTGTCATCATTCTTTTGGCTTACTTGTGCTCCGAATAGAATTATTCTTTTGGCTTGCCTGAGCTCCTAAAAGGATTCTTCTATTGGCTTGCATGAAGTAATTCAAAAGAATTACAACTTTACCAACATCAAAACAGCAAATATCTTGATCCCAATTTATAGTTACTAGACCAACATATAATATAATCAACATATCATTGCACATATATATAATTGTATTTGTGCCTAATGATGTAGAGAGTTCTATAAATATGACACCAATTCTTAAAAAATACCAACTGTTAAAGATTGATACCAAATATTAAATTATAGGTAGGGTGTCATACCATGTCTTCCATGCTTGCTTGAGTGATGATACCAGTTCATACTAACATGTAGAGATTTTCAATTATCTCACCAACTAGGAGTGCACTTGTTCACATTCCTCTAGCATCCAGATTCAGTAGGTCTAGATGTCCATTATGTTCATGAATGTACAACAGGTGCCTGATATCCTCAAGTCTTGTCACTGGTGCTTCTTGTTAAATATACTGTCTTATCAGCTTGTAACCTTGCACCCAGTTTGGCCTTGTCCCTCATAACAATGCCTTGACATCCAGTTAAACTTCTGGTTATCCTTATACCAAATACAGCCTTGTTGTTTGGTCTGGATACCAGTTTCCCTTCAATCTACCTTTTGTAGTGATTGAGATCATCTTGCATTGCAATCACTCAATCTGAATCTTTCAGAGCTTTTGTAGCTTTCTTAGTTTCTTCTAAAAGAAAACTAAAGAAATAATCATTAGTACTTGAAGCTCTGCTAGTCTTTTACTTCCACCATTAGAAACACTAAGAACTAGGACAAAGAATTAATTGAGTCAACATTCTTTGTCTTGGCAGACATGTTCTCATAGTATCCTTTGACTTTCAGTGTGGTGTTGAGTTGACTAGTTGATCCTTCTGTTGCTCCCCCTAAGCTGCTGCTGGGTTTACATGGAGATTCTCCATGTTTGACATTGCTTGGATCTGAATCACCATCACCATTGACAGCTGGGAGCTAGAGGTTATTGAACATCACTAAAACTTTCAATCACCTTCTGTTGATTAATAACAATCACCCTGTAGGATGTTGACTGCACTGAGTAACCAAGGAAATTAACCTCTTGAGCATTAGCTGATTACTAGGATGCTCACTTTCATTTATCATTGCAAAACAATTTCCTACATACTTGTGGGGTCTTCCTATATTTCTTACTGATCAGGGTTCGATCATGTCAGTAGCAAACTATTGACTGCTTCAGCATTAATACTCTTGAAGGTGCAGAAATCATCCAGAACACTAATTGATAGGTCCTGTAATCTGGTCTCCAAGTTGTCATAGTCAGTTTTGCTTCTTGACACTCTTCTAGATGTGATCAATCACCATCAGTGGTGTCTTGTCTTCAGATTCAGTACTATCTACTTTAACTGATAATAAGAATACATTGCATACATTCAGCATTAAAACATTGCAGATAAGAATTATGCAAATTAGGCATGTTATGCATTTTAGAAAATTCAGTACTATCTACTTTGACCTATGTACACTTGTGTAACAGGTAGCAAGTAGATTTACAAATATTCAATAATTTTCTAAACATGCATGGAATAGAAGAATTAACAATTAATCACTAATTCTATCCAATCCATTCCTATTGTTATATTATATTATATAATCTCTATTACCTAAGTCAGTTTTACAAATGACTTGATGTTCCACTGACACCCTAGGTAATTATTCCATATTTTAAACTTTTTAAACCTTAACAAACAATTCAGAATGAATAAGCAAATCTTGTTCTACTGGTGATCCTGAAACTAGCTTAAGCAGAGGTCATATATGCTTGACATATAACATTTAAGAATTGAGAGATATTGTCTAAGGAACACTTCTAATTCACTATTGCAATTAACTAAATTCAACAAATATTCATACACATAATAAGATCTTCTAACCAAAGATATAATAATTAAAAACTAAGATCTTAACATGCTTTGAATTTCTGAGAATTACATATTACACTAGTTCGAAAAATTGATACCTGAGACATGTGAGGTGAATCATCTTCAGAGATTGCTATGAAGGCAAGATATTAATTATGCTCTTCTCATCATCATCTGATCCATCCCAACTCTTTTCTTCAGCAAGATAAGTTCTGCACTGATGCTTCTGTTTCATCTCATTTAATGAATCCCTATTCATCCTTGTCTGTCAGAATTATGTACCATGTTGCACACCTTGATAGTTACTTATCACATTAAAACTTTTCATAACTGCAACTATCATGTTTTGTTCTTTCCACCAACTCAGTCTTGTAGCCACCTCTTGAACTGTATCCTGAAGAGTTTCTACTTCGGAATAGATAGGCCTAATTCCTGGATTAAACATTTGTACTCTTTCTAAATTAATAACTCTTCATGTATGTTCTGAGGTTCTATCATTAATTCCTAACTAAGATGTCTAACTGTCTAGTTCATTCTCAAACCTCCTTGATTCCACTTTTCTAAAATCTCTGTTGATTCCTTGAAAAATATTTCTTGGTACAATCCACTAAGTGTAGTAGATGTTACATTGGAGCAATCCAATTAGTGTATATCACAGAATCAATAGACTTAATTCAAATCTTCGAGAAAAATTCTATCCACTAAAACCTCTTCCATTCCTGCTTCTGAAAAACCAGTGAATTCTATGGATATAACTTTGAAGAGCTTCCACAAATTTTTCTTCCGTAGGTAGAAATTAATTTCATTGACAAATGCATTTTCTTCAAAAGATTCAAATCATCTTTGACAATTCGGAGGAATCTTCAACTAACAACCTTCTTAGAACTATTGGCTTAGAATAAATTCAAAATATTTAAAATTCAAAAACTTCAAGGACTCTAAAATTTTTGAGAAATAAAAAATCTGAAAGTAAGTTCAAATTAATTAAAATTCGAAATTAGAGTCAAATTAATTAAGAATCAAAAAATCTCAAGAAATGATAATTTTTTAGAGTTAAAGAATCCGAAAATAAATTCAATTTAATTAAAATTTGAAATTATCAAGAATTAAAAATTTTGAAAATTAAACAATTTGAAAATAAACTCAAGTTGTTTAAAAATCAAAAATTCCAAGAATTAATCATTTCAAGAATTAAAAAATTCGAATATAAGTTCAAATTATTTAAAGATAAAAAATCTTAAAAATGAATATTTTTGAAGGTTAAAGAATTCGAAAATAGAGGAGTTGACTTTTTGGTCTAATACCGGATTTAATTTCTGTATGGGTCAACAAATTCGAAAACCAATTGGAGGACCACAAAAATAATGATCTTGATTTGTGCGTCAATCAAAAAGCTTTGATGCCAATTGTTTTGTCCAAAATAGTTTGAAGAAGGGGGGTTGAATACAAACTATGTCGTTTAATCGAATTTGCTCTTTTCTTAAAATATTAAATCAAGAACAAATTGATGCGGAATAAAACGAATACCGATATTTCAAGTTGAATATAAAATTATATTAACTTGATGGGGTGTGTCTAAATACACGGGTACAAATTACAAGGTTCGATGACCAAACTAATTATTACAAATTCTATAGAAAATTCGACATGAACTTTTCTATATTTGTAATAAAAAGATCGAATGCTAAAAAGCAATTCGAGAGATAATTTCTAGGGAACTTAATCCGCTAGATAGTTCTAATAGCACAAGTAAACTATTTCTAGTGGTTTAGATTTAATGATACAAGCTAGAAAAAATTTACAAGAATTAAATTGAAGCTCAAGAACATTTTCTCTCTTGGTCTCTCTCTTTTCTCTCGGCTCTGTCTGATGAAGAGATGTGAAGAAGTGTTTTAACAAAATGGGCCGCCTGTTGCTTTTAAACAAAAGATCTCCTGCCTCCTTTTTGTTTTTAACACTCAATATAACTATCGGTATGACTATCCTCTGCAAGTAATATGACAGTCTCTTCCAATATAACTTTCGGTATGACTATCCTTAATACTTGATATGATAATCTATTGAACTAGATATGACAATCCATCCCAATATAACTTTCGGTATAACTATCTCTTTGAACGAGATATGACTATTCAGTTGAGATAATATGACTGTCCAACCAATATGACTATCAGCTTAACCCAATATGACTATCCTCTTGAACTGAATATGACAATCCAATAATCATATTCTTGGATATAACTTTCGGTATAACTTACTGAATTGTTTATTCCTTGCCGACAACCACTGCACCACCTTTTATAAACAATTCTTACTTGTTTAAAAAATTGTTTACAACCGATTTCTTTAGTCCAATAAATTGGGCTCCGTAGAAATGCTTTTTAACCCGCATAACTTATAATCTTTAATTAATAAATAATTAAATTAATTCAGAAATTATAAAAATAAATATCTAATATTATTAGATATTTATAAATATAATTTTCTAATTAAATAAAATATTTATTAATATAAATAAAACCTTAAGTTCCAAGCTGCGGTCTCCTGAGGGTCTGGAACCGGACTCCTTTTGCTTAACAAAAAATATATCAATTCCAACCAGGGTTCCAGCTTTAAGAATATATCACTTTCCATATTCTTGTGATAATTCTATTTTCTCATAACCCGTCCAGGTGTAAGCTACGGTCTCTTGAGGATGTGAAACCGGACTCTTTTTGCTTAACAAAAAATACAACAATTCTAACCGGGGTTTCAGCATTAAGAATATATCACTTTGCATTTCTTTGTGATAAATCTTTTTCCTCACAACCAGTCCACTTGATAGTAAAATCCTTGTGGTTAATTAATTTAGCACTTTTGTTGCTTGCACAATGATTCTTTCACATACCAGTCTTGATAGCTTGAACCACTGAAGTTAATGACGAACAACCACTGTTTAATGTTGACACTCGATGCACGGTCTGGTTCATGAGTGACTAACCGCAATGACTATTCTTCATATATTGACTTTAAAACTGTGGTTCATGTCTCCCTTTTCTTCACTCTTTTTCAAACCTTTATCATCTGTATTCTGCCACTGTAGGAACCTTTTGTCACTATAAATAGAACCCACTATCTTGATTACTCCACTGATGCTTGATCAACTGAATGAACTTCTTCAAGTGTAATATAACTCAAAACGGTAGATTGACTTTGTCTTCTTTCTTTTGACAGTTATGCAATTGAGATCCCTGTGATAGTACATATACTATTTACTATTACATTCATGTTTAAGTTGAGTTGAATCCTCGAAATACAAATAGGCTACATCATATGCCTTTCAGTTGAAGTGCTTGAGTTTCCATTATCCTTGGGTCAAATATTTCTTTATCTTGATAATTAACTCATTGTGCATTGTTGTGTTGGGAATTTGGATAATTGCCATTAATTTAGTTGTATTTTTTTAGCAATTTATTTATCGTATGCTAGGTGTTTGATAAAACACCTCAATCAAACTCAAAGCCCCCCATTTTCCACACTTCTAGATTGTAAGAGATAATCTACTCGAAATCAATATTTATAGTCCTTCCCTGTGAATGAACTACGAAAAACACTACCTTCAAGGATTCTAAGTGTATTTAAATTTTATGTTAAATCGTACAAATACCAAAATAAATATTATATTGAAGATATCCTTTCATATTGGTTTTAATGTAAATTACATTTAAAATTTAGGATATTTTTTATGATTATTTCATATTTTTTTGTTTATTCATATTAGGTTAGACTAACTTAAAATCCGTGCGATGCACGGATTTTTTTTAATATTATATGATTTTTTCAATAATTTGAATGAATTTTTTATGATATGAATTTTGTAAGTTAAATTGTTAGATGATATAATTAGATAATAATTATATATATATATATATATATATATATATATATATATATATATATATATATATATATATATATATATATATAAGATAATCATTTATTTATTAGCAATTATAATATTCTTACTTTATTTCATTAACAAGAATGATCATATTTTTGGAAAGAAGAGGTTTTTGTTAGAAAAGTTAGAAAAGATAATAGCTGAAAAAGATAATTAGTTAGTTATTATTTAGGAGAAGTGTTAGGAAGAGATGCGTGTAATATTTTGAGAAAAAATTGTGTTTTGAAAATCAAGTTTGAAAATGAGATATTTTAGTTAAAAATTTAGAAAAGATATTACCTTTTAGCTGTAAAAGATAATCAGTTAGTTATTAGTAATTATAATATTATTAGTTTATTTCATTAATTAGAACGACCATATTTTTAAAAAGAGTGATTTTAGTTAGAAAAGTTAATAGCTGAAATAAGTAATGTTAGGTCCGATAAGATTGTAGAAGGGGGGGGGGGTTGAATACAATCTATACCATTTTCTCAAAATTTATTCGTTAAACAATTTTCACTTAAACGAATATTTTGTGCGGAATAATATAACACAAATTTCAAGTTGAATATAACAATATATTAACTTGATGGGTGTTACAAAATCAGTCCAAATGATTATCAAGTAATTAATAACTAATTAGAAAATTCAACATGAACTTTGCTAATTTAGTTAATAAAATCAAGATATCAATTTGTGAACTAGGAAACTTAATTCGCTAGTAGTACAAGAATCACAAGTAAACAAGTTCCAATGGATAGGATATTACAACTGAGATGAACTTGAATTTATAGAATTAAATTTGTAGGTGTTCTTGAGCTTGAGAGAGAGAGAGAATGGCTGCTGTGTGTATTTTCTGTTATATGCTCGACTGTCTGATTTCCTTCTGCATTCTGCTGCCTTATATAACACAGCCATAGTCATATTGCTTTGTTTTAACTGATATAACAATCAGTTAACACTAATATGACATTCGGTATGACTATAGAATGAATGTAATATGACTGTCTCTTTAAATATAACTTTCGGTATGACTATCCAGTCCAATATAACTTTCGGTATAACTATCCAGTCCAATATAACTATCGGTATAACTATCCAGCCTGTCCTCTTGAATGAAATATGACTATCCAGTTTGAACTGAATATGACTGTCAGCTTTTGAACTGAATATGACTGTCAGCTTTTGAACTGAATATGACTGTCAGCTTTTGAACTGAATATAACTGTCAGCTTTTGAACTGAATATGACTGTCTGCTTTTGAACTGAATATGACTGTCAGCTTTTGAACTGAATATGACTGTCAGACTTTGAACTAAATATGACTGTCGCACTTTGAACTAAATATGACTGTCACACTTTGAACTAAATATGACTATCGGTATAACTATCATCTGATAGTTATATTATCATATTTTTCAGCTTATTAATCAAATGATTTATAAAAATCATTTAAATAACTATTTCTTTTTCATATTAATTCTGATTTAATTAATTAATTAATTAATTTAAAGAATAAATTAATTCTGATTGAATTAATTTATAAAATAAATTAGCCAACTAATTTAATTTAATTAAAAGACAATTAATATGAAGTCTTTTTATAATTATATTAATTCCAACTTAATTAATCTTTTAATTAATTTATTGAATAAATTAATTCCAATAGAATTAATTTATCAAATAAATAAATCAAATGACTTAATTAATTAAGAGAAAATTAATATACCTCCTTGACAGCATAATTATATTAATTCTAACTTAATTAATCTTTTAAATAATTTACTGAATAAATTAATTCGGATAGAATTAATTTATCAAATAAATAATTCAAATGACTTAATTAATTAAGATAAAATTAATATACCTCCATGATAGCATAACCCTTGTGATCTTCCATGTTTTGATAAGTCTAATCCTCCACAAAGATTATTCCTTAGCCAGTCTTGATTGCAAAACCATTGTGGTTAATTAATTTAGTACCTCTGTTGCTTGCACAATGATTTCTTCCCATACCAGTCATGATAGCTTGAACCACTGAAGTTAATGATAAACAACCACTGTTTAATGTTGACACTCGATGTACTGTCTGGTTCATGAGTGACTAACCGCAATGACTGTTCTTCATATATTGACTTTAAAATCTGGTTCCTTTTCTTTTCTCTTCTCTCTCAATTTAATTCTTCTGTACTGTCTCTGTCACTGTCGAAATCTCTGTCACTTTAAATGAATCCACTTCTTTAACGAATACTTCACTGAGGCTTGATCAGATGTCTGAACTTCTTTCAATGTTGTAATTCTTCAAGTCTGTAGATTGACCTTGTTCTTTTTCTTCTGACAGATAATACAATCTGAGATTCCTTGTGACAGCCTATATACTATTTACTATTACAATCTTGTTCAAGTTGAGTTGTATCCTCGAAATACAAATAGGCTACATCATATGCCTTTCAATCTCCCCCTATTTGTGTGTTAGACAATAACAAGCAAATACCTAGAGGATAACTCAACTACCTCACTTAAACAAGAAAAAGATAAAAAAATTTAAGAATTAAGTAAATAATACAAAAAAAATTTCTCTGGTTTAGTTTTAACAATTCCAGAATCTTCAGTTGATGAAATGATAGATGATTGTTCCTCTAGCACTAAACTGATCTTCAATAGATAACTCATCTTCATTTCTGATTCTTCATATCTCTGCCTGATAATCCTTCACATCTTACATTGGTGATTATCAGCAGTTCTTGATTTACAATCACTTCCCATTTCTGACACAGCTTTTCTCACTAAAGAAAAATAGTTGTTCCTACTATATAGACAATGGTGAATCAATACCATTTCTATAACTTCTGGTGAATTTACTACTCTTCCACTTAGCCTTTATACATAGTACATTGAAAGACTAATAGAATAGTATTGTGATGTAATTCTCCTTATATCTCCACTTTCATAACAAATGAAAGTTCTTTTCCTTCTTCATCTAAGGCTCCCCCTTAGTTAGTAGACTTGCTAGACTTGCTTCACATTCTAAGCACAGTCTTTACTGCTCCCCCTTTCTAACTCACTCTTCTTTTACTTGTACCCCAATACTTCTCCCCCTTAGTTGAGTATATCCTACTAAGGTGAGCTTTAAGCTTGAATATATCTTTTTCAATATATCTCTCCCCCTTAGTTGAGGAATCCTCCATTCAACTAATTGACAAAGTAGTTGATACCAAATTGTTACTAATTTATACCAATCGTTAGAGTACATTGAAATCAATTGATAAAGCTTTGTTAGAAAGGAAGTTTCATTTTCTTCCTCACTGTGAGTGTGTGATAGTGTTTAGTGTACCTCACAAGTGTTTCACTCTTCTCTCCACTCATTTGTGTTGAGTGTCTCACTTCTCTCTGTGTTTACACTCTTGCTCACTAGTGTTTCACTCATTGCTCCAACATCCTTTAGTGTACCTGCAAGGAAAAATCACCTTAGCCCCTTCTAGAGAGGTCACTGGTGGTGCAATGGGAGTTCGCAAATCCCAAATCCTCGTTGGACTCGTCAGACGAATCTGAGTCATAATCTACAAGTTGCTAATTTCCCTTTTTAGGGTTTTCAGATTTGAATTCTGAGAAGGTAAACAATGATCCATAAATTTAGCATTGAGACCAAGATTCCCTTCTAATGTCTGTGAAGACATCACCTTGTTAAACTCATCAGGTAAAATCTGAATCATAGTTCACAAGTTGCCGATCCGCACCTATGTCGGATCCGTTACCCGTAGGATCCAGAGATGTTCCCTCTGGGGAGTTAGATAATGATCTTGTTGAATTTTGCATTTGAGATCAATACCTTCTCTCGAGGTCTGTGAAGACTCTTGATTCATAAAAGAACCTTTAACTTATAATCCTAACCGTAAAATGGTTGGATTACAGGTTTCCGTCAATTCATCCTTGGTGTGTGCAATCTCACTTTGTGCATATGAAATATTTTGGATAGTGTATAAGGTAGTGACTCTCCAACTGAATATCCCACACATCCTTGTTTGCTGCATCAAGTGCAGTTACTCCCTGGTGACCTCTAGTCTGATAGGTTACTTCCATTTAAGGGGTAAGATAGAATGTGTTTGAGTTTGATTGTAGTCTGGGATAAAAGTTGTTGGGTTTACAACCTTATGACTAAACATATGAGAATACAAAATTCCATGTAGATGAACCTGCATCACAGAATATGAGAAATATAGAGATAGAATGCATTTTTAACATTGAAAAGTTTTCCGAGAAAATATTGCATTTTATCTTAAGAGAAATGATGTACAGTTGTGATTTTAAATTATTTACAATGTAAGCAATCACAGCTGTAGAAAGAGATTTTGAATTTAGGAAGTTAAAGAACCTGAGCCGGTTTTACTAAACAAGAACATAGGCAAAAATCCAATTAATAAATATTAATCAAATCAATGTATGTTAATGTTTAAACCAATACAAACAAAACTATTTTATCATGTTTTAGGTCCTGCATGATAGATATCAACTATTAGAAATTGTTAGCACTTGATAGGTCTTGTCTTCCAATTGTTAAATCCTGAAAATCAAACATTAGTTCCTAACCAATTGTATAGACACATACCAATTTGATATCAACATTGGTCAATTGTTAAGTCCTTAACACGAAGATCTGTTAACAACAATCACAAAACAAAGATTTATACTTAAACTGCAGATTTTGTGTGTGTTAAAAAGAAGAACAACAAAAGAACCAAGTACAGTGACCTACTTGTAAGTTTTGAAAGTATAGTGACTAAACTGTAAAAACTATACAAACTATTTATATACACATGAAAAATAATATTCAAAAATAATAAATAATATACATAATAATTATATTAAATAAAAACTAAAAAGAAAAGAAAATTCAAATAAAACTAAACAAAGAAGAAAAATTTGAATTAACATAAAAATAATAGAACTATACATAAATTAATAATTTACAAAGCTCAAACTATAAACGAACATACGACTACAATAAAAAGACAAACACTACAAAACATGTTAAATAAGATTAACATTTAAAAAATTACAATACATGTACAAAAACATTAAGTATTTACAAGAGTATTTATAATAGGTTAGCAAATCCATATATTTTCTGACAAAACAACTTTCGACTAGAAAATTATTTAGAGAGAAAATATGATTTAATAAACTATCATAGATATGGCGGCTATTTTAAAATAATGAAATTTTCAATAAAAATAGCTTCCTCAAAAATTCTAACTAGAGAATTAGAGAAAAATATTTTTAGAGAAAATTATTATTCTAAAATAAAGAAACATGGATTAACGCATTAGAATGATTATGACAATTCTTATAGAAAGATGACAAGATAGAATTCGAAAAGAATGTCATACCAGTTACTTAGTGCTCAGACCTTGGCACCAACTTCCACGTTTCTTGTTGTTCCAGATTCGCAAGTGCTTTCTCAGATTCCTTAGATTCTATACCTTGATTCTGAGAAGCCCTTTTAGTTCTTACTACAACATCTGGATCACCAATGATCAGCTCTATTCCAAACATACTGTCTGAGAAAGTTGGATCTTGATGAATCACCTTGTTCTTCATTGTGATGTTGTGTTTGACTAGTGAATCCTTTGTTTACTTCCTTCGAGTTGTTGCGAGAATGACTTGATGATTATTTTCCAATGACATTGGTATTGCCAATAACAAAATTGTTTCTACCACTATCACTTGGATAATTATCATCATTAACATTTTAATCTTATGACTTCAAGACAACTCCTCGTTAATAACAATTGTTAACTCCTAACAACTGTTTGTTGGTAGACAACCTTGGTTCTAAAAATAAAACTTGGTTACCAAGACTGTCTTGTCTGCAATCTTAGAAATAATATTCTAAGTCCAATACACCTTGATCCATAGTATATATAACATTTATTATCAAAGTGATTAGAAGCTTGCAAATAAGCATAAAAATTATTCAAAGTAATTGAACTATGGTAACTTTAGATATTTCAATATCCATAGTTCTACTTAGAGAATTTTTATACCATGTATAATAATATGAGTGAATTGTAAAAGATATAACAATGATTACTTAGAGGAGTTCTAAGTAATTTCACACATACCAATACATCTCACAATTAGTTAATAAATAGAATTCTAACTAAATATCATTAACTGATATAAGTCAAAACTTTAATACAACCAATTGTTAGAACCATGATATTAATTATAGTGAATTTCTGAAAATGGAGCATTGATAAAATTCACTAGAATTAACATCTCACAACTAATTGAAGACCAATACAGATTAGGTCCAAATTAGTTATGTTGTTTATTTATTTAATAAATATAAGGTACAGAGCAAATACTAAATTGAATTGCTTCAAGTCCGTAACCCATATAAATCAAAATAAATAATTAAATAATTAAATACTAAATCTCTATGAGTTAGATTTTAGCATTTAAGTATTTAAATTATCCTTAAATAATCACCATATATTGCAATTATACACATGGCAATCATTCAACAGATAATTTTCAGTGTGAGGTCTGGATGTAAATAAGTTCACAAGTCCTTTCAATACAGACAATTGAAAACTTGTGAGCTTACTTAAGAATTACTTAACAGATGGGATTTACAATCATATAGCATTAATAAAATCCCAAGTTCACAAACCAATCTTGAAAAATTAATTTCATCAAGTGATTCAACAAACGTGTCTGCAAGTTGTTCTTAATTAAAGATATGCTCTCAAAAGAATTGATACCTTATGCAAGTTGCTTAGTCCTTGAGTGTTTCACAGAGTTGTTGGAGATGAAATTGATTCCTTGTGTTCTCCTGCTTTTGTACAACTCATTTGATCTGTCTCTATGCAGCAAGACATGTCAGAACTGATGTCTCTAGGGTACCATCTCCGTAGATTTGGGTCCAACTTAAGACATCTGAAAATCATGTGTAATAACTACAAGAATAGATTCTCAAGAATCCACTTGGGACCATGCACATTTGCATAATTGAGAATAAAATATGTGTGTAAGTAATCAATTAGCAATTGAATAAGATAATGAGCTGATGATTCCTCTACAGCCTGATTAGGTCCTAATTAGTAGATCCTGAACTTGTTGGGTCAAATATCTCTAGAGTACCATTTCCTAAGATCTGGATCCATCTAAAGATTTTTTATTGCAAACTTGTTAGGTCCAAGCTAATAGGTCAAAAGCAAGCTATAGTGATTTGTTGGTATGTAGTCTTGACAGGTCTAGAATCTTCTGAATAGAATCAAAAGATCCTTGACTTATTTTTATTGTCATCATTCTTTTGGCTTACTGAAGTAAATCAAAAGAACTGCAACTTTACCAACATCAAAACAGCAAATATCTTAATATCAATTTATAGCTAGTAGACCAACATATAATATAATCAAGATATCATTGCACATATATATATATATCATTTATGGTTGTGCCTAAATATGTAGAGAGTTCTATGAATATGACACTAATTATTAAAAGATACCAACTGTTAAAGATTGATACCAAATATTAAATTATAGTTAAGGTGTCATACCATGTCTTCCATGTTTGCTTGAGTGATGATACCAGTTTATACTAACCTGTAGAGATCTTCAATTATCTCACCACCCAGGAGTGCACTTGTTCACATTCCTCTAGCATCCAGATTCATTAGGTCTAGATGTCCATTATAATCTTGAATGTGCAGCAGGTGCCTGATATCCTCAAGTCTTGTCACTGGTGCTTCTTGTCAGATATACCGTCTTATCAGTTTGTAACCTAGCATCCAGTTTGGCCTTGTCCCTCATAACAATGCCTTGACATCATCCAGTTAGACTTCCGGTTATCCTTGTACCAAATACAGCCTTGTTGTTTGGTCTGGATACCAGCTTCCCTTCAATCTGCCTTTTATACTGATTGAGATCATCTTGCATTGCAATCACTCAATCTGAATCTTTCAGAGCTTTTATAGCTTTCTCAGTTTCTTCTAAAAGAAAACTAAAGAAATAATCATTAGTATTTGAAGCTCTGCTAGTCTTTTACTTCCACCATTAGAAACAATAAGAACTAGAACAAAGAGTTAATTGAGTCAACACTCTTTGTCTTGGCAGACATGTTCTCATAGTGTCCTTTGACTTTCAGTGTGGTGTTGAGTTGACCAGATGATCCTTCTTTTGCTCCCCCTAAGCTGTTGCTGGGTTTACATGAAGATTCTCAATGTTGACATTGCTTGGATCTGAATCATCATTACCATTGACAGCTGGGAGCTAGAAGTTGATGAACATCACTAAGACTTTCAATCACCTTCTGTTGATTAATAACAATCACCCTGTAGGCTGTTGACTCCACCAAGTAACCAAGGAAATTAACCTCTTGAGCATTAGCTGATTGCTAGGATGCTCACTTTCATTTATCATTGCAAAACAATTTTCTTCATACTTGTGGGGTCTTCCTATATTTCTTACTGATCAGGGTTTAATCATGTCAGTAGCAAATTATTGACTGCTTCAGTATTAATACTCTTGAAGGTGCAGAAATCATCCAGAACACTAATTGATAGGTCCTGTAATCTGGTCTCCAAGTTGTCATAGTCAATTTTGCTTCCTGACACTCTTCTAGATGTGATCAATCACCATCAGTGGTGTCTTGTCTTCAGATTGTTTGAACAACAACTTGTTTGTGGAGAGAAGCCATCAATCATCACCACTAAAGTATATTTTTCTTTGATGTAGAACTTCTGTGTGATTCTTTTTGACTTCCCTTTATGACATGCCTCGTAATTTCATTTTACTTTAATTTCAGATGAGGCAGTCTCCTTTGCTGATTCAATTTTCAGGAAAGAATCTCTTGATATGACATTCAGATGAGAGAGCTCCTTATGTCATAGCTGAACTCCTGTCTGATGAAGCTTTAGATTTGACCTTGTTGACTTCACCTTTGACTGAGATTCCATGTCAGCTACAGATAAGTTCTCTTCCCTTAATCCTCGAACAGTAGGCTCTTCATATTGTAAAAGATGCTTTATTACTGACAACATTCCTTGGCTATTGAATAACCTTGACCCTAGGTCATACCCTTGCTGTTGTCTCCAAGGGATGAACCACTTGGCCAGATACCGTCACCACTTTTGATAGCAGGGCTCTATCTTCGGTCATATGCCTTGAACATCCACTATCCAGAATCCACATAACACGATGTACCTGTTACACACCCTGCAATACCAAAACAGTTAAACCCTTTTTGGGACCCAAATTTGATTGGGTCCGGAATACTTGAAGTATTGGCCTTTGTCAGGCAAAACAACATTCTTAATCTTAACACCATTAGTCAGCAAACATTTTACCCTATAAACAGATTTAACAATCTTTGATTTCAGTTTAGGTATCCATGTTTGTTTAGTAACAATATCATTGACTGGACATTTGACTTTGTAAACAGCCTTAGTAAAACTTTGTTTAGGCTTTGGTACAAATGTCTCTCTCCTAACATAAGGAGGACTAGCAGTCTTTGATCTAACATTATTCCTGTTCATATGTTGTCGAGGAGCAGTCTTATTATCATATGCATGATTACCATTAAAGTAAGCAGACATCACATTAAAGGCACAAGACATACAGTTGACAACACCACATGCTTTATGATTAGAATCAATGATTGGCATGTTAGACATGTTATTGTTCTGCTTCAACTTGTTACCACCTAATCCAGTCTTAGAAGAACTCGTTGTTTCAACAACCTTGACTGGAACTTTAGGTACATCTTTCTTGGATGAAACATTTTCTGGATTAATGTCCTCAACAGATTTAGCCTTAACAAAGACTGTGACATCTTTCTTGGATGAAACATTCTTTGAATTAGCGTTCTTAACAGATTTATTCTTAACACATTTATCCTTAACAAAGATTGTGCCATTTGCACTGTCCTCATTTCTCATTTCTTCTTGTATAACCATAGAAAGAATATCTGGTGGGCCAGCATCAGATTTTGTAAACATTGGTTTTTCAACATTCTTGAGAATATGTGGTATACCTCTTTCTTTAGCTGAGATAGAATTAGGAGAATGATTACTCAAGGAACCAACAGCTTGACTGTAATCAAATCTTATTCCTACAGTTCGTTCTATTGCTTGTTTGTTGAAGAAATCTTTAGAAACTTTAACAGTATTATAACAAGCTCTAACCTGTGTTTCAAGTTCTCTAATCTTGGTTTCTTGTTCAGCAATCTTATCAACTTGTTTTACCATGTATTCTCCTAGACCCTTTTCTCTGTAGTTAAGTCGAGCTATTTCTTCTATATTCTTATCTTGATTAACCTGCACCTTTTTTAAATCTAACATTTCATTTTCAAGGTTAGTGTTAACAAGACTTATTCTCTCGTACCCTCTTTGTGCCTTATTCAAGGAACTACGTAAACTATCAATTAACTCAGCATCAGTAAGAATTACCGGTGTGGTGTAATAAGTTGATGATTCAGCATTTGCCACCAGTGCAAAGTTTCCAACTTCTTCATCTTCACTGTCTGTGTCATCCCAGCTTTTGCCTTGTACCACATAGGCCGTGTCTGTGTTCTTCTTACCAGATGCATACTCTCTCCTTGCATCTTGTTCAGGTCGATGACACTCAGTTGGAAAATGTCCCATTTCATTACAGTTGAAGCACCTGATCTTGCTTCTGTCTACCATTCCAGTCTCGTAGCCAACCCTTGTGCTACTTGAGGATGAACCTCCTTGCTGGAATCTGTTCTCAGTAGACCTGAGTCTGAAATTAGGATTTCTTCTAAATCTAAAATGATTAAACTGTCTTACAACTAGTGCCATTGATTGATCCTCCAACTGCTCCAGCTCCTCTGATGAATAAAATTCTCTACAACCCTGACTTGTAGCTGTCTTCCCATACTCTGCTACAATCACTTCCTCTTCAGAGCTGTAAGGTTGAACAATCTTAGCTTCCAATCTATTTTCCCTGACTTTCTTAGTTCCCTCGTTTATTGTTATAATGGTGTCCCAGATATGCTTGGCATCTTTACATTTAATAACATGGTTGCACATGATCGCATCTAGGGATTCCACCAAAATTAATTGTACATTAAGATCAAGGGCAATATCCACTTTGTCATCATTTGTATAAACACTAATGTCCTTTGGATATGTCCTTGCAGGAACTACAACAACTCCTTCCACGATTATTTCCTCTTCAGTAATCATAGGAACTATTGGCCCGGTTTTCAATATTCCTAAATATTTAGGATTGGCCACTTGTAGAAAAAGGATCATTTTCTTTTTCCATAGTTCATAATTCTCCTTGTCAAATATGGGTATCTTAACAGTTCCAATTTTATAAGACATGATGAATTTTTAAGTGAGTTAAAAATTCGAAATGGATTTTTGACTGAATAAAAATAGGATCTTGATTTGTGTATCAATCAATAGGCTCTGATACCAATTGTTAGGTCCGATAAGATTGTAGAAGGGGGGGTTGAATACAATCTATACCATTTTCTCAAAATTTATTCGTTAAACAATTTTCACTTAAACGAATATTTTGTGCGGAATAATATAACACAAATTTCAAGTTGAATATAACAATATATTAACTTGATGGGTGTTACAAAATCAGTCCAAATGATTATCAAGTAATTAATAACTAATTAGAAAATTCAACATGAACTTTGTTAATTTAGTTAATAAAATCAAGATATCAATTTGTGAACTAGGAAACTTAATTCGCTAGTAGTACAAGAATCACAAGTAAACAAGTTCCAATGGATAGGATATTACAACTGAGATGAACTTGAATTTATAGAATTAAATTTGTAGGTGTTCTTGAGCTTGAGAGAGAGAGAGAGAATGGCTGCTGTGTGTATTTTCTGTTATATGCTCGACTGTCTGATTTCCTTCTGCATTCTGCTACCTTATATAACACAGCCATAGTCATATTGCTTTGTTTTAACTGATATAACAATCAGTTAACACTAATATGACATTCGGTATGACTATAGAATGAATGTAATATGACTGTCTCTTTAAATATAACTTTCGGTATGACTATCCAGTCCAATATAACTTTCGGTATAACTATCCAGTCCAATATAACTATCGGTATAACTATCCAGCCTGTCCTCTTGAATGAAATATGACTATCCAGTTTGAACTGAATATGACTGTCAGCTTTTGAACTGAATATGACTGTCAGCTTTTGAACTGAATATGACTGTCAGCTTTTGAACTGAATATAACTGTCAGCTTTTGAACTGAATATGACTGTCAGCTTTTGAACTGAATATGACTGTCAGCTTTTGAACTGAATATGACTGTCAGACTTTGAACTAAATATGACTGTCGCACTTTGAACTAAATATGACTGTCACACTTTGAACTAAATATGACTATCGGTATAACTATCATCTGATAGTTATATTATCATATTTTTCAGCTTATTAATCAAATGATTTATAAAAATCATTTAAATAACTATTTCTTTTTCATATTAATTCTGATTTAATTAATTAATTAATTAATTTAAAGAATAAATTAATTCTGATTGAATTAATTTATAAAATAAATTAGCCAACTAATTTAATTTAATTAAAAGACAATTAATATGAAGTCTTTTTATAATTATATTAATTCCAACTTAATTAATCTTTTAATTAATTTATTGAATAAATTAATTCCAATAGAATTAATTTATCAAATAAATAAATCAAATGACTTAATTAATTAAGAGAAAATTAATATACCTCCTTGACAGCATAATTATATTAATTCTAACTTAATTAATCTTTTAAATAATTTACTGAATAAATTAATTCGGATTGAATTAATTTATCAAATAAATAATTCAAATGACTTAATTAATTAAGATAAAATTAATATACCTCCATGATAGCATAACCCTTGTGATCTTCCATGTTTTGATAAGTCTAATCCTCCACAAAGATTATTCCTTAGCCAGTCTTGATTGCAAAACCATTGTGGTTAATTAATTTAGTACCTCTGTTGCTTGCACAATGATTTCTTCCCATACCAGTCATGATAGCTTGAACCACTGAAGTTAATGATAAACAACCACTGTTTAATGTTGACACTCGATGTACTGTCTGGTTCATGAGTGACTAACCGCAATGACTGTTCTTCATATATTGACTTTAAAATCTGGTTCCTTTTCTTTTCTCTTCTCTCTCAATTTAATTCTTCTGTACTGTCTCTGTCACTGTCGAAATCTCTGTCACTTTAAATGAATCCACTTCTTTAACGAATACTTCACTGAGGCTTGATCAGATGTCTGAACTTCTTTCAATGTTGTAATTCTTCAAGTCTGTAGATTGACCTTGATCTTTTTCTTCTGACAGATAATACAATCTGAGATTCCTTGTGACAGTCTATATACTATTTACTATTACAATCTTGTTCAAGTTGAGTTGTATCCTCGAAATACAAATAGGCTACATCATATGCCTTTCAAGTAATTAGTTAGTTATTATTTAGGAAAATTGTTGGGAAGAGCTGGGTGTAATATTTTGAGAAAAGATTGTGTTTTGTTTTTTTATAATTAAATAAAATAATTAAAAGTAATAAAGTAAAACAATTTAATAAGGTAAGTACTCTACCGTACCAAAACTTTTAATGTTTCGTATTTTATATTGTACTAGGTTATAGCCCGTGCAAAGCACATGTTACTTTTAATTTTTTTAATTTACTTATAGTTTAGTATATATAATATTATAAACGTTACTTTTAATATGTTGGGAGAATTCAAATTTTAGACCTTTGTATATAAATAATTTTTAGTATTAAATCTAAATTAATATGCTATTGGTGGGAATCGAACCTTCAACATTTCTATATAACATAATCTAGTATTAATTTTATATTAAAATGTTGTTGGCGGGATTCGAACCTTAGATTTCCAATTTTTAGTATTGTTATATCTAACAATATAAATTATACCCCCTTTCACTTATTATAGTATAGATAGATAGATAGTATATATAGATTAAAACCCGTGCGATGCACGATTTTTTTTTAATATTATACAAAATTTTTCATTAATTTTTTTAAAACATGAATTTTAAGGCTTAAATTTTTAAATAATATAATTTGATAATAATTATATAAATGTTATCCGTGATATTTCTAGAAAAGGAGGGATTTTAGTTAGAAAATATAGAAAAGATGATAGGTTTCAGTTGGAAAAGGTAATCGGTTAATTATTCGTAATTATAAAATTATTATTTTATTTTATTAAATTGAATGCCCGTGATATAATTGGAAAAAAAGAGGTCTTAGTTAGAGAAAATTAAAAAGATAACATGTTTTAGGTGAAAAGGGTAATTGATTTTTTTTATTGTAATTATGATTTAATTATGTTAGTTTACTAAATAAATTTGTTCGTAATGTTTTCAGAAAAGGATAAATTAATGTTGCCGTGATATTTCTAGAAAAAGAGGGATTTTAGTTAGAAAATATAGGAAAAAATGATATTGATTTTTTTATTGTAATTATGATTTAATTATGTTAGTTTACTAAATAAATTTGTTCGTAATGTTTTTAGAAAAGGATAAATTAATGTTGCCGTGATATTTCTAGAAAAAGAGGGATTTTAGTTAGAAAATATAGGAAAAAATGAATGTTTTAGCTGAAAAAGATAATTGGTTAATTACTAGTATTATAATATTATTATTTTATTTTTTTAAATAAAACCGCCCGTGATATAATTGGAGAAAGAGAAATTTTAGTTAGAGAAAATATAAAAAGTAACGTAAAATTAAAACGGTGACATTTTTTTATGTAAAAAAGGTAATTGATTAGTTTATAGTAATTATAATTTAATTATCTTATTTTACAAAATAATATTACTCAAAATGTCTTTATAAAATGAGAAATTAATGTTGCTCGTGATATTCCTAGAAGAAAAGAGAATTTAATTAGAAAAAATAGAAATGATGATAAGTTTTAGGTAAAAGGTGATCGGTTAATTATATATTATAATATTATTATTTTATTTTTATTAAATAGAACTGCACGTGATATAACTGGAAAAAGAGAGATTTTAGTTAGAGAAAAGATAAAAGATTGAAAAAGGGAATCGCCAATGGTATAATTGGAAAAAAGAGAGATTTTAGTTAGAGAAAAGAGAAAAGGTAACGTGTTTTTACCGAAAAGGGTAATTGATTACTTAATAGTAATTATAATATAATTAAGTTATTTTATTAAACAAAATTGCTCATAGTATTTTTAAAAAAGGAAAAATTTAGTTAGATAAAATATAAAAGATATTGTATTTTACCTGAAATAGAAAATTATTTAGTTATTGAAAAATAGAAAAGGCAATATGTTTAACCTGAAAAAGGAAATTGATTACAAAGGAGAAATTTTAGTTAGATAAAATATAAAAGTAATTATAATTTAACTATCTTATTTTACTAAATAAAATTACTCGTAGCGTTTTTATAAAATGAAAAATTAATTTGCCCGTGATATTCCTAGAAGAAAAGAGAACTTAATTAGAAAAAATGGAGAAGATAATACGTTTTAGCTAAAAAGGTAATCGGTTAATTATTAATATTATAATTTTATTATTTTATTTTTATTAAATAGAATTGCACGTGACATAATTGGAAAAAGAGAGATTTTAGTTAGAGAAAAGAGAAAAGGTAACGTGTTTTGGCTGAAAAATGTAATTGATTAGTTAATAGTAATTATAATATAATTATGTTATTTTATTAAATGAAATTGCTCGTAGTGTTTTTTAAAAAAGGAAAATTTTAGTTAGATAAAATATAAAAGATATTGTATTTTACCTGAAAATGAAAATTATTTAGTTATTGAAAAATAGAAAAGATAATATTTTTAACCTGAAAAAGGAAATTAATTATTTTAGTTAGATAAATATAAAAGATATTGTATTTTACCTTAAAAATGATATTATTTAGTAGAAAAGATTGTGTTTTGTTTTTTTTATTATTAAGTAAAAGAATTAAAAGTAATAAAAATAATATTCTTTCAGCATTACATTAAACGATTCTTTTTTATTTATCTTGCAATCTAACTCCTGTTATTCAGTGTATAAAATTTAGTGTACCAAACCAACAACCAAATAATATACCCGATTCAACTTATATATATATATATATATATATATATATATATATATATATATATATATATATATATATATATATATATATATATATATATATTATAAGTAAAACATCACTAAAAAATCACTAAAATATTTACATGCATCAAGTAAAATATACTTATATCTAAGATTATGAACTAAATAAACTACAAACTTGAATAATGAAACCTTACCGAGTGATTTTTGTGGTTTTTGGTGTTGAATAACTTCGTACTTTTCAGGTCTGAGATTATTTTTTAATTCTTGAGGATTGAAGAACTCAAACAGCTGGATATTTTGCACTAAGTTCAAAAATCGTGAATCAATCGTTCATTAAGGCTCAATGTTTACCGATTTTTCTGTTATTCAAGTAGTGGAAAAGGAGAGAGTGAAGAGAAAGAGGGAGAGAGAGAGAGGCGGTTTTGTGTGTTGTGTAACGTGTGTATTAGCGGGATTTTCTATTTCTTTTTTTGTTTTTTTCAAAATTTCTTCTTTTGGGCCGGACTCTTTCCTTTGGGCCAGCCTGTTTGTAGTTTGTAATTAATATTGGTTTGTAGCTTAGTAACACTCTCTCTCTTTCTCTATATGTATATATATATATATATATATATATATATATATATATATATATATATATATATATATATATATATATATATATATATATATATATATGGTCCTATTCAAATAGAAATCTCCTTAGAATAGAAACCCAGAAACTAATACATTTACCACATTTTAAGCTAATCTAAAGGTCAAACTAGGGGTACCCAAATACAAAAAACGTATAAAATTCTACTCTCTATCTATCAAAAAAAAATTCAAAAAAAGCAAAAAAAAAAAAAAACACTGTTCATCGATGACGTGGCAGATGAACAGTGAATTTTTTTTTTTTTTTTACTAGATTGAGGGCAGAATTTTAAACGTTTTTTTTGTGAAGGTTCCCCTAGCGGGACCCTTAAAATAAATGAAATATAATTGATTTTACCGTAAACTTTTATCAAAAATTACACTAAAATTTTTAAAAACATAAAATTTGGTTCTAATGTAGAATACTAATGACATATAAACTTTGAAAAGGATACATAAAATTTGAACAAAGACCTTGAGAATTCGATTATACGATATAATCATTTTGGATCAATTTTATTTTATGGTAGAATTACTGGATTATTTCATTAATTTTTAATAATTTTGTAAGAAGAAAAATTGTGTAATTTCATTTTTAATTTTTAACTAAGATTTATACTTATATTTCATAAAAAAGTATATATGTATTTTATGATGGTTCCCTCTTAGCTTCTATATAAAAGTGTCAACCACAATAAGTATTTGTGAATAGATATTGCGATTTTATTTTTGTAATATCCACATTTGTAACTTGAATATCCAATATAAATTTATATCAGTTAGTTTTGTTAAGGTAATGCGATTTCTTAAGTTATCTTTTGTTTTTTGAATTTCTAATTTTATTTCTACATAACTACGAAGTACGTAACCGTGTGATAAAGACATGAAGTGGGAAATCTTTTTCCATTTTAAAGTTATAAACTGAGAAGGGGAAAGTCTCTCTCCCTCCCCCTCTCTCTCTCTCTCTGATGGCGACGCCCACTTCAACCTCCGCTCGCAAACCTGACAACAGAAACAACTTATCACCCATTTCTACTCCAATCTTTAACTCTCTTCGCAAAACCAATTGGAAAAATAGACCCAACTCCACCAGAACCCCTCTTCGTTTCGCCGGAAAAAACCCCACTCCCCCCTCCTTAGCCGTCCCTCACACACCCCTGTTTGATTTCACCACCAAAAAAGTACATACCCCCTTTTCACCATTTTGCTCAACTTTAGTTTTTTTATATGCATATTATAATATTTACAGTATTATATGAAGGGTTATTACTAATTATTCATTTTTATTTGTGTTTTACATTTTTTGCAGGTGACATTACTTGATTGGTGGCTTATTAAAGTTCTAGTAGAAGACTCCAATCACTTTAAATTTGGTGTAGGAGGAAATGCATTTGATGGGTACTCTCTCTAGTCTTGTTAATATCACTTCTATATGTAACATTTGTTTAGTTATGTCTATGGTAAATATTGTTATCTACTGATTTTATGGTGTGCCCTTTGCAAATTTTATTGTTTTCGAGCCCTAGTTGTAGATCATACTGTTGTAATTTAGCTGTTATTTTTAAGGGAAATGCTAACCATAGCCCTAAGGGTTATGGTTAAGCATTAAATACTCTTATATTTTCAACATCTTTTGTAAGGTTTTAAGTTGTTTTTAGTTTCCCAATGTCTCTTTGCAACACAAATTTAATTTTCCAAGTAATAATAATGGACCCCCTGCATTCACATTAATTTCCAACGATAAAAACATCCCAAATTTCTAAATAATCATATTGAATTTCGTGCAAAATTGATGTATTAAGTGCAAAACTAATGTATTAAATGCATTTATCCATCTACATTAATGCTTAACCATAGCCCTAAGGGCTATGTTTAGCATTACCCTATTTTTAAAGTTTCAATCTTTTGTTTGCAGAATTTCAGTGATTTAAGTAAGGTATTTAATGTCCTTATAGCTTGTGTTGAACTTTATACAGCATGGGAGCACTATTAACATTCTTGGTCAGTGAGGGTTGTTGCTGATCATATCGTTAATTTCAACTGTTTTTATTGGATTACTGGTTTTTTTCTTCTTATTTTATTTTAGAGAATTGAGTCGAGTACAAATGTCTTATAAGCAATTAACTTGAAGTTGGTGCCGACAGGCAAGCATCGACGTTTTTTTCCTCTGGAAAAATTGTTAAAAGGCATGACGAAATGACTCTGGAGACTGTAGATGGAATCACAATTACACTTGCTAGTTTGCTTAACAGGTCGCGCACACTTGAAAATGGCTTCTCCTCCCAGGTACAATATTTTTTATTTTTTTGCTAGTTGGCTAACTATGCAACTTGTGAATATAGGCAGTTTGTGGTTTTAGTTAGCGGAGTCATATGATGTTCATGTGCGTTCTCCTTTACTCATTTCATTTAACCTATTATCGGATTTGCCTTTTTCAGCTTTTTAACTAGGTTTTACATGCCTGCTTTATGCCCCTTGCTTTCGTTGTTTTGTCCAAGTTGATCATGACAGGAAATAGCTTGTGAACAGTTGTAAATTATAGAATATCACTGTTGAAATGTCTCGAAAGATATTTTGTGCCTAGTTGAATAATTATGAAAGGAAAGAAAAACATAAAAGATGAAAACCATTGTCTTGTAACTATCATGTATTAAGCATTGCTTTGAACAGGTCTGTGATCATTTCTTTCTCGGATTCCCATTTGACTGGGAAGAGTTTGGTGCTCAATATTTTGGAGGTTGTTCATCAAAGACTGCACGCATGTCTCCTGATGACATTGATGATCCAAATTGTTTACTGTCTTCGTTGGATGATATACCAGTGACTCGATTATTTGATCATATGATGGTCTCTTCTGGAGATTACAATGAATGCCCGTTAACCAGGAGTGTTTTTGATCATATTCTTAGCGAGTATGGAAGATCTTCTGCTAAAATATGTGAAGAAGATCCTGATCAGATAAGAGCAGAGGATACCGGGATTCCACTTCATGTAAGTGAAAAAAATAACCAGCCACTTGTTGCTAGGCATTGTTCACTTGATAAAGCTTTAAAAGATCAACCGGGAGGCAAAGATGACAATGTTATCTTAGATGATATGCCTATGAGTGGTCAAGATCTGAACTTTTCTTCCACTACACTGGATAAATCAAGTAAGTTAAGTAGAAATCTGAATAGAAGCTGTGGTGTTTTGACCAGAAGCAAAGCTAGATCAAAAAAGCTTAGCACTGATCCAGAGGATATTACAGTAGAACCTAATGTGACTGCTGAAGAGTCTGCTAGAGACCGTGTCCAAATTACGAAGATAACTGATCCCTGTCCTACATTAGAGGCTGAGAATTCTGAAAAAAAATTGTCAAGCAGACATGTTAACAAGTTTTCTAAAGTGAATAACCAACTTCTTGACAGGCCTGGAGTCAGAAGATCCGGCAGAAAAAGAAATGTGGTAGAGTATGGAGGGCTTTAATTGTGACTATTTCACCCCACCATCTTTTTTGTCTCACCACCTCTCTTTTCTTTCTTGTCACCGCCTTCATCGTCTTTTCAATGTTGCTTGTATTTAGTTATCTTCCCCGTGCAGTAGGTGCTTGTATTTAGTTAACTAGCCAACACCATGCTTTTTACTTATTATGTTTAAAACTTGTGGAGGCTACTTACCTCATTGACAGGAAGAAAGAGTTTATTGTTGTTTCTGGCTTATTTCACTAAGCTATGATGTTTCTTACCAAAGTATCGTGTGATACTGAATTGTTAGGTCTATTTGTCCTATGGTTACCTCTTGATTAATGTTAAGCTCATTAAGAATGTCATGCGAATGCAAGGTTTGTATTTTTAGTGGAATTATGATCATTAATAATTTGAATTGGATTAAGAGATGAACAACTAACATTGACATTTTTTTTCAAGACTACTAACTAGAAACGGAGAATAATTTGCAAGTACATATCTTCATATGAGGAAAATAAGTGGCTCATGTATGGTTCCTTGCCGACTTCAAGTTAAACAAACAATTGTCCATAATCAACATAATTTAATCTGAAATCGCGATAAAGAGGTCTCCAGAAATGAAACAGTAAGGAAACCTTTTCAGAATCTTGCTGATATTTTGGTATACATAGTCCACAATCACAATATAATAATCTATAGAGTGAGTTATTTAAATTAAAAAAGGATAATTGTGATGCACTTTTTTTTTTCGGAAATATTAACTGAATTCTAAAATATGGTCAAGCTCAACAGAAAAGTAAAGGAGAGAAGAAGAAATATTCAAGTATCAAAGAAACCTTCTACATATATATGTGGAAGTAATCAAAGTGAGACAGTAGATCTATTATATCTTGCTCAGAAGCAGAGACAAAGATTAAATAAAAGGTACAATTACTTTGATAAAACTATTCTATAAGACATATTTGAGATTTTCCAGAATAAATTCCTTTCACAGGGATAGTCACGACGCAATACAGTAACTTATCTCATTTTCTAGACTATGGCATATCCACCAAGAGACGAGCTTTTTATAATTTTAACACATACACTATCCCTGTTAAAATGCTACGAATAAAATAATAGTGACAAATTTATGGATAAAGCATTTTCATGGAATCTGCTGCTCAGGGAAAGCAATGTTAAGTAACAAGATCAACTTCATCACGATTTGGAGAAACCACATCCAATCTCATCATACTCCTATATTCATCTGGAATGGACGCACCACCATGCACACACAACTCCACCACAGCAGGTGCCTTTCCATAAAACCTCTTAAGATTATTAACTAAAGGAGGTCCACACAAGTCTGGAACATGCCAGACATAATTAGGACCAACAATGTCATCAATAGTTGATTCCTGCCAAGCATGCAAACCATTACGAGTCTGGTGCTTAGATGCCTTGCATTTCCTCACCTTGTGTCCTTTGGGACCTACCTGAACCTCAGGACAATATCCACAAGTGTGAACTTTGTACTTCTCCATAATCATCTTGGCCCCTGAGATCATTTCAAACCATGATTTGAGTGTCAGTATGCTTAATCCTCTCAAGCTCTTCTCCTCCACAGGCTCTGGTTGCATCGGTGAGAGAACATCACTATCCAATTGCAATATATTTTTCACTCTATCTTCTGTAGTCGTAGAATTTATTTCTATTTCTCTTTCATTCTCTTCCATTTCATCCACCGACTCAAAATCTACTATTCTACCTTCTATAGAATACACGGGTTTTGTTCTTCTCTTTGTGGGATATTGGTCAAGGTCAACGCCAGCCTGTATACAGAGCTCCAGAATGGCAGGGATGCGTCTAATTGTATTCCTCTCATCATGCCCAACTCTTGGTTTTCCAACACGGTCATTTAGGTGGAAACAATTGGGAAAACCAATCACATCATGAGTGCTTCCTCTTTTCCATACATGTGTAGCATCACGAGAACCACTATTTTTGCCCATGCAGGTCCTGATTTCGTGTCCTGTTTGGCCAATGTGAATCTCAGAGCAGTACCTGAGAAGAAAAACATTGTGGGGGTTCATAGACAGAAGACCCTTCATCTTTGCAAGAAATACTTGTCACTTTATAGCAATTGACATTTTGCTTGATATTCTAGTAGAGAACGATGACAGTAATAATGTCATGTACTTGGGCCATTTAAAAGGACTAATTTCGCTTCAGATAAGAGAGGCTAGTATGTTGAACGGAAGTGAATTTTGATAGCATTTACGAAGTTAGATCATTTAAATGCATGTGTTTCCTTCGAATGTTTTGGTCTAATTATAAACAGGTATGGGGTTGTTGAGAACATCCTTTACCCAGTAGTAGACCTACATACACGCGCGCACAAACATATAAACATAAGAGTAATCAAAGGTGCCATACCTACATCGCTGAACAGGAATTTTTTTGACCAGTTTAGACAACCCAGAAAGGAGGATTTCCCTACTTCGGTAGACCTGATGAGCAACTTCGACAAGCTCAGGTACGAGAAGGCCATTGTCTGGTCGTTCTTCTAGCATTCTACATGGCTGGGCTTTTCTAGCTTCTTTCTCCACTTTTGCCCTCTGAATCAGAATTTTCATTGGTGTTACATATGGTTTCCTCTCCGATTTGCTCTTAGGGGGCTGTGGTACATCTCTATACATATGATCATGTCCTTCTCCAGCTTCCACCGTTACAGTTCGCACATAATTGCAACATGATTTTGGACTGAACTGAAAACTAAGCGCCTTGATATGAAGAGCCTCTGTTAGTACCTTTCGCTGCATCAGTCAATGCAGAGGCCTTCTTTGGAATGAGGATATAGCTACTTTGGCGGATAATATATTTCACTGCTGAGGGGTAATTGGGTGAAGAAGAGTAAATTCAAGAACACAACCTTATAAGACTGATGATTTTCAAACTAAAATAAAATAAGCCACTCAACGACAAATGTTTAATGGTACTGTAAATGGGTACATAGAAGAAATAAGATACAAGAAATTACATTAAGATGAATATCAATCAAAGTTTATGAACTTACAAAAGCATCAAGTCAAGGTTCAATCACAAAAATAAAATAAAAAAAGAGAAAGAAATTCAGTAACAGCAAATCCAACGAATGTACTAGCTGGGTTACAACGTACAAGTATACTTTCAAATAGTTATATCCAATGAATTCTTAAAAATCTCACATGCACATTACTAGGAAAAAAAACACATCAAGCCTCCCATAGTTAATATCACAGTACGAAAACAAGAACACCTCAGTTGCATTGTGAATCCACTCATACACAAACACTAATGTTGTGCTTGGTTGGGATGAATGAATGTGGAGAGAATGGAATTAAATTTCAACTATAATAAGGCTAAATGCTTACATTTTTCATTCCTTTTTCCATTCCATTCATAACAACATCAACTGGAGCTCTAACCCTCCAATTCGAGATTGGATGCTTCATTCTCAATCATACCCATTTTCTACCCAAATCTCATCATATAAAATTTTCTCCCACTCGTTTTTTTCGGAGTCTACCCTCCTACCTCCCATCATTTCCTTTCAATTTCACTCGTTCCATTGACCCCAACCAAGCACGACAAGAGCTTCTAAAACTTAAAGCAAATGCTATTAGCCACCAGCAAACTATTCAAGATAATATTTGCTACTTCGAACTAAACATTTCTAATCACAACACTGATTAGGTATACTATAACTATACTATACCTATGTCTTCTGATTTGATTAATCACTTGTAATCTAATTAGACTACAGATATTATTATAACTACAATTGAGTATATAAAACAAAAATTGAGATCATGAAGAAGTATCAATAAATGTATTTAATTTTGTATAACTTACTTGCCTGGAGGTGGCGGTGCTACGGTTGTTTGTACGGTGGCCGATTGACCTTCGGTTATTGATTGTTGCCGTTCCGGCGCCTAAGCGATGTCGTCGAGGATTTAATCAAATTGATGCAACTCGGCTCCTTCCTTTACCCATTTTAGAATAGATACATTTTTTAGTGTGAAAAATGATTAAAAAAAAAGGTATGTTACGCAAAATGATATGTTAAATCTGTATCTCAAGTAGAGTTTTTTTCGTTTTTTTTTTTTTTACTATTTAGACTTATATACATTACAAATGAGTAAATATTTTAACAAATCTTTGGAAAAGAATTTTTATTAGCATCAAATGAGAGAATATTTTTAAGAATAGGAGTGTGTAAATCACACATCAGAACAGAGAATGAACAACCCAAGTGAAGAGAATCCTGCAGTTTTTTGAAACAGCCTTATTTTCAGCATAAGTTTTTGTTAATAGATAAAGAAATTCCTAAAAATATCAGAGTTTTTAGGATGGTAAAGACTCAAAGCAATTGTCAATTTAAAGTATGAAATTTAATATCAATAGAGAACATGGTGAAATTGGAAATAAAAAAGCTAATTTATGATTAAAAAAAAATTAAAGTGCATTGGATCGTTTTTATTATGCATTAATTTGAAAGAGGAAAATAATGTTTTTTAGATATTGCTAAAATATCATTGACCCTTTCGTCCAAATATAGTCATATGATAAAAAGAAAATAGACTTGGTGGTGGTGACTGATTTTTCAATTTGCCAATATTTGATGGCTACATAATATTTTTGCCTTTCAAAATATTGAATATTGGCAAAACAAATATTTCCGTCTTTTTAAAAAGTGCGACCACCAGATTTGCAAGATAAAAAATAAAAGTATCTGCTCACCAAATTACAACTTCAAAATCGCATATGAAAAAGAAGACATGTATTATATCCTAAAATTCTGCTTTATTCTACTACATTATTAGATTGCAATTCCACACGCCCTCTTAAATGTGTACAGAAACAGAACAAAGCTAAGTTTGTAGAATTACAAATTTGTGCAACCAATCATACTGGAATACAATGACTAGCTTATGCAAAGGTTTTATTAATTGCCAGCCCTCTGTAGAAATGTAAGCATGTGAGGTGAGTTTAAGTTTGTGGCCAGTTCCTGAAAGAAAGTACTATAACTAAATTTGTTTATCTGCAGCTACATGGGCTAAAAGCTCATGGCTTTTGGCCCTACCCTAGATTTGACCCCCCAGCCACAACATGGCCTTTCTCTTTGCTAGCAGAAGACATTATACCAGATGATTTTATGACAGGGGTCTCCGATATCTTGTCACCAGCATCGGTTTTCTTTTGTCTTTTCTTCGATTTTATCTCAGTCAAAGTTCTGTGCTCAGCATCCTGAAATAAACCTTCTGTGCCCTCAGAATCACTACTTACCTCGGTTTGAGCTTTTGCTGAGTCAGTATCCTCATCTGTTGACACCTCCAAACCCTTTTCAGAAGTATCAGATGCCTTCACAGTAGAATCGTTCACAATATTCTCATCCTCCAGTCTCTGTCTTAGTTTCTCAATAATATCCTTTACTTCTCTGTTTACCTGTATTTCAACAAAATACAGCTATAAATCTGTTCATTAATAACTATAAACGTAGAGCAGTAGAACACAAAAATTATGTAAACAGTTATGTTCCAAAATCAGTTTAAGCTAAATCCCCCATCAATAAATAATTGTCCACAAACACAAGGTCTAATTCTTAACTGCGAGCCAAACCTGAGGATTCTGAAGAAATTCAGATATATCATGAGAGCATGCGGGGCACTTCATGACATTCTTCTTTGATCGAAGAGTACGCCCGCCCTTACTCCTTTCCTTGGTGAAAGTCTGCCCAGCAAATTTTCCTTCTAAGCAAGACTTGCAAAAGTTGTGCGCGCAAGGTGTTGTGAGCGGGTAAGTCATCACCCCTTTACAAAGATAGCAACTGAACTCTGCATGGAAAGCCTTGCTTCAGCAAATAATCTATTGAAATACAATTTAAAAAAAAAAAGAAAAGAAATAGTACGACCTTAAGTAAAAAGCATGTGAAAATTGAATTCCAGTTTGCGAAGATACATGAATGAACAAGAACTTGGGCTAGGCCTCGAACTGAATTGCAAACTAATCTATTATTGCAAACTTGAGGCATACTATTTGAAAGTCTAAGAAAATGAACAGATTTGCAAGTAGAGGTATGCCATAAAAAGGAGCTACGCAAAGAAAACAATTTGTTCCTACAAAGTATGTAGCCATATATAGTACATTGGTTGTCTTGCTAGTTGGATTGTGCAAAAGAACATCATAGCAGACAGACCGTCTGAACCTGTTTGAACCGCCCAATACTAGTCATTTAGCCAGTTGTCTCATTGTTTTCATAGAATAGGTCCTTGAATTAATGACATCATCTTGAGAAAGATAAAATGATCATCAACCATTTGACCCCAGAACTATTTTAAATATTATATATAATACTATATGCATTCGCTTATCCTTATCTACTCGCACTTCATTCATTATCGAATTGTAATTAGCAATGTAGTCAGATTTCAGTAATCTATATATATAATGACCGTAACCGCCTTCAACCATCAAGCCTCTCTGCCTTCGGTCGACAATCTCCTTACCCAACAAAAAATCTCTTCTTAATCCTCAGTTCATCTGATTAACAATTCCGATTTACCTCCACTAAGAGATTACTAGCAAAGACTTGTAGAAATGCATCTCCATAAATCACAAATTTAATTATTTGTAACCTCCCAGAAGCCTCTTCAATTAACAATCTCCTTCGGTTTTGTAAGCTTCTCTTTCTCCTCGGTTGGTCTTGTAAACTACTCCCTTGATTTTTCCTCAATTGACAAATTTCTTTAGATACGCTCAGTACTATTAATTTCTTGTCGGGCCAAATGCTTGTCAGCCGACACACTGTGGAACTTGTCTGCTATGACGATAGGGAAATCAAAGGGTGAGACTCTTTACAAGGTAAGAGACCCAAATCTATACTTTGTTGCCGCTTACGTATGTTGGTAGATTTTTACACATATTATATGTTTAAATTTGCTAGCCCTAGTTAAGCTCTACATATTTTCTGCTGAATCCAAGCAACTAAAGGTGTTATCTAGCCGAATCATCTAAACTACAGTTAAAAATCATATAACATGATAGGCATCTGCTGAAAGAGCTGGTTTAGGGGAGAACTTGCAAAATTAGGGTCTAAAACAATTGTGTGCACCCTATCCCTATGTTATGGCACAGTCCGTATATGACAATAACAAGGAGAATTAGCAAAGCAAGGAAGCAAACCTTTTAGAAGTTTTTCATTTTCAGACATATATTCTGATTTTCTTCTTCCTCTCCTTGATTTCTGTCTCTGTTCAGAAATCTCACGATTACCTGTAATTGCTCTTTTGTGGCTAGCTGGTGCTGGTTTATTCCACTTCCAACAAGCTTTTTCTTCCTGAATAAACAATCAAAATGGCTACATAAAGAAAAAGTTTTTGAAAATGGCAACTTGATAGACTTAAATATAAGTGAATGCAGATCTGATGGGCGCAATCCAATATGTTAACTGAGTATGGATCTCCCAACATCTATCATCATAAATAAGCCAGCGAGACCAAATATGTTATATTTTCTTCATTACCATCATAAATAATCAATAGGTTATTATATTTTCTTCATTACCATCATAAATAAGCCAGCGAGACCAAATATGTTATTTTGCAGCTTAATCAATAGAAAGTGAGCAATTTTGGAAAGAGAAATATCCATTCGTCCACTTACATCGAAATCCCAGGATGGACTCTGAACCCTTTCAAAAAGGTCAGATGCATTCTGAAGCTCTGTGATTTCTGGAAGTGGTCTATGTCGATCTCCATGCTCATCACTGTATTTAATTTTTATGAGAATTTACTAGAGAATTAAAATTAGAAAAAAGAACAAATTCATGAATATCACTAACCTTGTCCAGGGCGCAGGTTCATTATCACATCGTACAAACAGGTATCTACAGACCTTATGCCCCTAATGCAGCAAAAGGTCATCATTACATCATTGAGGAAATCGAAAGTTTAACCCACCAACAAATCACAGTGGAAATTACCTGTGTACCCACTTTCCGCCAGCATTTCTCTATCCTGTAAATTCCATCATATCGCAACCCCTTCTCAGGGGCATAGCTAGATCTCTTCTCTTTATAGGACCTGCACACGAATTAAACATCACTTACTCGTTAAAACAGAGATTCTATTCTGGTTGAAGCCTATTAGACTAGAATCTGATACTATAAGATTGCAAAACTGCGCCAAGAGGAGATGTGCCTTGAGTGTGTTAGTAATTGATGCCTTCACATTTTGAGTTAATAAATTATCTTTGCACCTCTAACATCATGGTTTTCCATGTAAATTGTGTGATTATGTAATTCTTTAATTTCGTTTGTATTGCGTTATGCTAACAAGTAGTTCCACAAAATATTGGCTGCATGATCTCATTTAAAAACAAAGGATGAAATTCATTATTCACACGACATGTATAATATATATATATATATATATATATACCCTATTAACATAAGAGTTTATTATATTGATAATCAGAGGAAACTCTGAGACATCCCAAAAAAACACTTTGAATAAAGGTAGAAAACCAGTAAGCCATGGTAGAGTTAACAATGTCAGAGATTTATAAGTCAAGAGGCACTCCAACCACCTTACCTTAGCTTGACGAAAAAGTTCACACCAATTTTTTTTTATAATGGGAAACTAATACTTACTGTAGTTTCCTGCCTAATTTTTCATCCAAATTTTTGTGTTGATGAGAATCAGGTATACATCACAACAATAATAATATAAATCTGTAAGTGTAAGATTGTAATTGTTTTGCTTTCATCACTTCTCTTTTAGAATCATTTGGTAATTGTGTTGGGGGCACAACCACTTCTCAGTCTTTAAGTTTTCTCATACAATTTTGTACATCCTATCACCTATGTGCAAATAGTTTGACTTCGATAAAAGAAAATAATTTTTCCTTGTATACTTCAAAATGTTTGACTTATGAAAATTCTTTGTGATTATCAAAATCCAGGTCTAAAAATCTGCCTACTCGGTATTTTCCAGAAGAAGAAACATTTGATCTCTCGCTCCCAGTAATTTGAAACTACAGTCCACATGGGCTGTGCATGTACAAACCAAAATCTACGGTTGTTTATCCTGTTTGTTTAATTTCAATCAGAAAAATGGTAGTTTTCATTTCACAATATTGTGATTTTGGAGCAATCATTTTGTGGCCACATAAAGAAAGTTAATGCATATCTTGAAGACTATCCAAGCATCCATAATTCATTCTGTTGGGCTGGCCTTAGACAGCATGTTTCATGTAACCATATGTAACCTCGATAAATAAAATATTTTTGATTTTAACTACGCAATATTATTGCCAAAATTGAAATATATGAATAGTCTAAAAGAAAATAAATAGCGTCAACCAATCTACTTATAGAAATTACCTAACTACTCGAACAGGATATCCATTTTTGCAGCTTACTCTCAGAGCCTCATTGTAGTCCTTGAATGTCTGGTCAAATGATTGTGTCTTGCTGGTCCTTTTGTTCCCACTTAGATCTCTACCACCACTGGTATATTGAATTATAAAGCACAGTATTATATAACAAGGCTTAGAACAGAACGAGATATACCACAATTCATTAATCATGATTAAAAGTAAAGCAAGCATAGTTATTGTACAAGACAAAGATGCGGAAGGTGATGCACATATCAAGCTTTTGAAACTCAATTCATATGTCAACATGGCTTAGATGTAAATTGCAACACCCTTGCTTGCTGATCACAAATGATAGACCGAGTTTCAATCAAGATACAGAAATTGCTTCACATGTGAGACTTTAGAAATTCAATCAATATGTACAACATAGCTGACATGGGAGGTGCAACACCTCTGCTTGTTGAACAAATATCATAGTGCTTCACACATCGGACTTCTAAAACTCAATCAATATGTACAGCATGGATTAAAACCGAAGTACAAAGTTGCATGTTAACCACATTTCAAAGACTAAGTTTTGATGAAGGAAGAAACAATAGCAAGGAAATTTGTGAAGAATATCATATTTATTTGATTAATAAACATATTAAATACAGGAGCACAATACAGAAGTTGACTAGTTTTGATTTTAAAATCGATGTTTGATCGTTGAGGAACACAAAAGAAAGTATAAAAGGAAACATCAATTAACAAAAAACGTATAATTTTTACAATAGCATCTATCGGTATCTAAACTGTCAATTCCATTGTATTTTGGATTGAAACGTAATTATGTATTTCAAAATGCTTTGTTTCTATTTCTATAAAGGGTAAAATCATACAAGAAATATTTGATTATATTCTTAATAAAAATGACACTAGCCAAGAACTAAACATGTATATTTGTTTGTAGCCTTATGCAGTTTCACAAACCAACAATTATAAGTTGTACAAAATTGCAGTCAAAGATACAATTGATAATAAGTGTTTCTAAATGTCTAACAAACCTTCCAGTATAGAGGAACCATTCTCCATGATCTTCATCATCCTCATAACCCCCAGAAATTACGACTGACTGTGCACCATATTTAGATTGACCGGCAATTCCTGATACATGTGGATAATGTATGCCCCATTGCCTGCACTCCATGCGAGAATCCCAGCACTCTCCAACCAAAACACCTGTATTCCTCTCTGGATCATTCTCAGGAAGAATAGGTCCAAAATGGTCGGGTGGAGTAGTGACAAATATCCGCCCACTAGCAGCATTAGCTATTCCACTCTTCTTTGCCCGCTCTGTTGTATATGCTTTATCAGGCTTGTCTTGGTTATGCACGTACTGATGATCTTTTGATGGCCCTTTGGCAGAGCTTGATATGGACATTTTGGCCTTTCGGATGAAAGATACAAGTGAAGAGTTGATGCGTGGTTGACTTGCCATTTTGGGAGGTATGCTGTGGCGACACTTTGCACAAGTTTTATTTCCTAGGGCAACCCATTTTTGGAAACACTTCAAACAAAAACTATGTCCGCAAGGTGTCTGAAACAAGAAAAATATCACCATTAAATGATTTATATTAGTAGGTGTCCATAATGTGTAACATGCAGAGATTCCAATTTCATGAATACTCACAAATATTAACCATGTCATGGGACTAAATGCTAAGAGCTAATGTGCACATGAGGATATAAAGAAATTTGCTGCTGAATTTGTAAGCAGTAACTTCTGTGTAACTATGAAACATCTACATACAGCATATGAAAACTTTACTTTTAGTTTTCCCAGAGTAAAAGTTACTTATATTTACTATAAATAAGGGCACAGTAGTAACCATCAGATCAAACAACTACATTCACTAAGAAGATCATCAGTACGACTACACATATAACCAAGGTCAGAGCTACATTCACTTGCATGTAGAGCACCAATCATGACAAAAAATGGAGAAATGGAATAACAAATGAGCTAAACAACAACAAGGTAAAGAAGTGTATATGTTCAAGGTGTACAAAACACAAAATAAGGATCCCGGAAAAAATGAAGCACAGCCCTTAGGTGAAGACTAATACTGGAAAAACAAGCCTGGGATATGAAATGGACATTTATCTGTAAACAAAGTGATGCTATGTTCCGCCCAAAGCATAAAAGATTTAAATCCCATATATCATGCACACAACTTCAGATTTGGTAAAATCATACTCCAGTGTCCAGATAATTCATGGATTACAGCAACATGCTTCTATTAACAACTCATAAAGAAAAGAGATCCTACCAGATCAATTTACTAGTTCTAAACTGGAAATTCGGAATAATCACAAATTTGAATATAAAACCGAAAACAGTGATGAAACCTGATTTACTACTATATAAGCAAACAAAGTTTAGTTACCCTAAGAACGGATACCTCTGACACATATGAATAGCACCACCGAGAACAAATAGAAATCATAATTCTACAAACAGCTATCGATTAAAGTCTATAGACAGATAGACTAAACACACACACACACACACACACATTTCAACACATATACACGAAAAACAGGAGTTAATCAGGCCTATATGAATGCTGAAATTAAAGTCTATGCATATATATACACATTTTCACATAAACACACACACACATTTTACTCTAAATAAAGATATCGTATACAACAAACAGAAAGGTGATAGCCTAAACAATGCTCGAATAAAAGTATATACATATAAGAGAAATGACTAACCGTTACAGGCATTTCCGGAACCTGTAGACAGAACGAGCAATTCATATTCTCCCCAATTATATCCAAAACATCGTTTGTGTTTGCGTTTGCATTTCCATTTACATCTTCATTGTCAATCTCCTTCCCCTTAGACGACGACGACTGACCGCGATCCGGTCCACTGAGCAGCTGTTGTCGCTTCTTGGCCTTCTCCTGCTCCGTCAACGACTCATCCGACTCAATCGCTTGAATGGCAGCAACAAGCTCACCTTTCTCTCCGCTGACAAGGACACAATCAGGGTTCAATGAAGTGCAATCAGGACAGTTCCACTGAACTGTCAAAGCTAGGGTTTCAGGCACCGATTGAAGACAGGTCACGTGCCAGGGCGTGACGCACGTGTTGCAGTTGAGCTTCTCGGTTTCTGATGGCTTTGTTTTGCACTTCATGCAAACGCCGTCGTTATCGCAGGGTAATTGAGTCACGGGAGCCATTTGTGTGAGTATTAGATATGGATTGAATTGTAGAGATTGAGTTGTGTGAATGCACAAATGTAAATGTGTGTATAGATTATGTGTATATAGGCGGAGAGAGAGAGCGGTGTTGGGGAGGGAGGGACGGGTGTTAAATAGTGAATGCTAGTAGTGATATCATAGTGTGGAAAAAGCACTGCCCTTTTGAAAAGAGTTGGACGTTAGTTTCGTGTTTTGGTTATTATCTTCTGTAGTCGCCTGCATGTCTTTCTGGTGGAAATGAGTAACTTTTTATATTAAAATAATGAAAAAATAGCATTTTTAATGTAATTGAACAAAATAAAATCTGTAAATGGAATATTGAAAATGGATATGGAAAACAGGTATTTAAGATAATCATTGTATATGCACATTTTATTCTTTTTGGATTTTTAGTGCAGATACGAATTATTTATGAAATGTGCATTTACCAGAGTGTAAAAAAGAAATACATAACAAAAAAAGGTGAGCTTAAGTTGTGGTGTGTTAAATGGTCGAGGATATAGATCGACAAGATTTTCATATTTCTCTCCTTTGTGAGAGGTTTGTTTTTCGCTTCTTGATTGTGAGCGAGGATCTTAATTTAGTGATGAAATTTTATATGAGATTACAGTTCTGGTCGATAGTTCAAACGATAGTTCCATCGTGGCATGATGAAGAAGGTATCAATAATCCAACGAGGATGCACGAAGTGGATACTAGTATTTGTATATACATTATCTTCAAAATATCGTTTAATTGTCTCTTCATGAGAACATACGATTCCAATTTACTGTTTGTTCGACTCGATTATTGGTGTAGATGTCGTATGCCTTTTTATTATTGAATTAACTCCTTTCTTTTTTTTTAAAAAAAAGTTTGAAAAAATTAATTTTTGTTTCAATTCAGTCAAAGGCAACAATATTTATTAAAAAACAAGAATAACATTTTTTTTTCCTGTTTTTGCTGAGGTGAGTAACATTTTTCAATTCCAATAATCAATAATAAATACAAATTCTAAGATTCATCAACAATAATATTAAAACGTATCAAATATCAAATATCTGGTCAACATTATAACAATTTAGGTCCTGTTTGGTAAATCTTATTTTTCAGAAATAAGTTACTTATTCTGAAAAAAGTACGTAAATATGTAATTTTTTCTGAAATAAGTAACTTATTTTTGCAAGATAACGAATGTTAAACTTCTCATATACATTTTTTTCTAAAAAAATATATATAAATATGAATTTTTTCAAAATAAATAACGTATAAGTTACTTAACAAATTTGGCAAACAAGCGCTTAATGTTCATTCTTCTCACTTAACGTTCCCTCTCACTTGAGAAAAAACTATATAAAAACAATAAAATTATATATTACCAATACATTATTTCCAAATGCACTGCATCAGCATCTATCTATCTATACTATTATATTAAAGCCGAAACATTGAAAGTTTTGATTTTCGGTTTGGTTATCCTAAGTTTTGGTTTTCGGTTTGGTTATCCTAATTATTAAAATAAATAATTAAATTACAAAAACAACTTAAAAAGCTAATTACTAATGTTAACGTAATTATATTCTGATTAAAATTCCTTCATCCACTTCTACTTGGACTCTTTTTTCTGCTCCAACAACTCAATTATTCATTTTTTCTAAAGATTTTACTTCTAATTAAAACACTTTACCATTTAATTTAAAACTAATATTACAATAATTAAATAATTAAATTACAAAAACAACTCAAAAAACTAATTACTAATGTTAACGTAATTATATTCTGATTAAAATTCCTTCATCCACTTCTACTTGGACTCTTTTTTCTGCTCCAACAACTCAATTATTCATTTTTTCTAAAGATTTTACTTCTAATTAAAACACTTTACCATTTAATTTAAAAATAATATTACAATAATTAATATATATCCAAAATATCACACCATATCTTTCCGTAATTATTTTTAGTAGTAATTTTTGTAATTAAAACATGGAGTACTTTTTAATTTAAAATTAATCTTGAGATCACTAATATACGCCCAAAAATATCTCACCATATATACAAATCATTATTTTTATTAATAAATAACAATCGTTAGATCTAATAATAAGATATATTATATGATTAAATTAATTTACTAAAAATTCAAAGTTCGAACCCGTCAACGACATTTTTAATTTAGAATTTTACAAAATAAATTTTAAACCATGCATTTCATTATATAAATTTATATTAAATTAAAATTAAAAAATTATTAAAAATAAAGATTATATAAAAACATAATTATAATGTTAAATAAATTTTATAATCTATCAAAAGAAACCCGTGCTTCTCATACGTCATTTGGTAGAGTAGATGCACTTGGAGTGGATCATTGGAATTTGGATAGGCCATGAAAGTGGAGTAGTGTATTAACTTATCTTTAGTATGCTGAATATAATTATCTGAGATTTTTTTAATAAACTTTTTACCAATCCAAACAGGGGCAATAAAGAAAAAGCAAATCTATCTATCTATCTATACTATTATATTAAAGCCGAAACATTGAAAGTTTTGAAAGTTTTGATTTTCGGTTTGGTTATTATAATTATTAAAATAAATAATTAAATTACAAAAACAACTGAAAAAACTAATTACTAATATTAACGTAATTATATTCCGATTAAAATTCCTTCATCCACATTGAACTTATTGAACTTCTACTTGGACTCTTTTTTCTGCTCCAACAACTCAATTACACATTTTTTCTAAAGATTTTACTTCTAATTAAAATACTTTACCATTTAATTTAAAACTAATATTATACTAATTAATATATATTCAAAATATCACACAATATCTTTTCGTAATTATTTTTAGTAGTAATTTTTGTAATTAAAACACGTTACTTTTTAAATTAAAATTAATCTTACGATCACTAATATACACCCCAAAATATCTCACCATATATTCAAATAATTATTTTTAGTAATAAATAAGAATCGTTAGATCTAATAATAAGACATATTATATGATTAAATTAATTTACTAAAAATTCAAAGTTTGAACCCGTCAACGTCATTTTTAATTTAGAATTTTACAAAATAAATTTTAAACCATGCATATCATTATATAAATTTATAATAAATTAAAAATAAAAAATTATTAAAAATAAGGATTATATAAAAACATAATTATAATGTTAAATAAATTTTATAACCTATCAAAAGAAACCCGTGCGACGGGTTGTTTAACCCCTTTTTTGGTTATCCCCATTTTTGGTTATCCATCATCCACAACCATTAGATCATCAACTCAAATAGATCGTGACCGTTAGATATAATAATACTAAAAGTTATTATATAAAAGGTCCAAGGTTCGATTCCCACCAACAACATATTATTTTATATTTAATACTAAAAATTATTATATACAAAAATGTAAGTTTTGAATTCTTCCAATAATATATGAAAATTAATATTTATAATATTATATTACAATATAAACAAATTTTAGAAAATTAAAAGTAACCAGTGCTTTACACGGACTATATGCTAGTTTGTTATTAAGAAGGAAAAAGGTAAAAGAAGTAGATAATACTCCAGTTTCCTGTTTCATTTTTATCCAAAATGAAAATCCTTACTACGACATCTACTATTCTGACTTTGGAATGTTATCTCAATGTTATAAAATATTCAAGTGCAAATGAATATTTATCATAACAATATCTTCACGTAATATAAATAATATTACAATTATTTAATGAGATTAGGGGGGCCTAAGATGTATCTCAGATAAATTTCATGTATGAAATTTGTATGCAAATATGGAATGAGTATTTTTGTAAAATCAAAATTTTTTAATTAACCCTGTGGGAGAGATCAATCTCAGGATCCCTTTTCTCTTATTTAATATTGTAATATCTTCATGTAATAATGTAATATTATTGTTGCTATAATATTAATGTTCTTTTCCTTAATCATAACTGGCAGAAAAGTTCTGGAAGCTTCCATGTCAATTATATCAATATCAATCTATCTATCTATCTATTATATATATAAAAGAAACAAGTGCAATGAATATTTATCATAACAATATCTTCACGTAATATAAATAATATTACAATTATTTAATGAGATTAGGGGGCCTAAGATGTATCTTAGATAAATTTCATGTATGAAATTTGTATGCAAATATGGAATGAGTATTTTTGTAAAATCAAAATTTTTTAATTAACCCTGCGTGAGAGATCAATATCAGGATCCCTTTTCTCTTATTTAATATTGTAATATCTTCATGTAATAATGTAATATTATTGTTGCTATAATATTAATGTTCTTTTCCTTAATTATAACTGGCAGAAAAGTTCTGGAAGCTTCCATGTCAATTATATCAATATCAAAATCAATCTATCTATCTATTTCTATTTTATATATATAAAGGAAATTCCCCGAGAGTTTGGTGGAACTCTAGAATTGTTCGAATAATATTTATTTATTTTTCTAGAGCTCCTCTTAATTAAAATCAAAACTTCCTTCTTTTGGTCCTATTTTTTAGAAAATAAATCAAAACTTCTTTTTTTAACATTAACATAAATATTTTTGAAATAGAAAAGGTTTTCGAATTTGTAGAATAAAAGAACTCAAATTACATCTTCGTAGAAAAGGAAATCGAATCAAATCAAAATCAGGAGAATTCATAACTATAATCTAATTCAAAATGAAATATGAATCGCTTGGATACCAAGTCATATTTGTCTGTATAAATCACCGACAGAACACCTATATATCTTCGGCCTTTCTAGCTAATTATCAGTTCAGATGTTTTTTTTGTCCACTTCGATTTTGTTTCTCTCATTAGATAAATTATGCTATCCATCTTTTAGACCAATTGTTGATATTGCTTTTATGGACTAGAGTGTTTGGCATTACTTAAAATAAATTACTTTTGACTTAATAGAGGTGTTTTTAACTTAAAGGAGAAAGTAAAGTTGTTTAATGAATGTGTTTAGATAATTTTACTTAAAGTTAAATGGGGGTTTAATAATTTTTACTTAAAGTGAAATTTGACTTTAAAAAATTTTAAATTCATAATATTTAAACTTTATAAGAATCGTGAAAAAAAAAAACTCCATAAGTAATAAGTCATAAGTCAAAAGTACCTAAATAGAACTTATGACTTAAAGCAGTTTTTTAACTTAAAGCGGGCTTAAAGCCCATGTTGCCAAACACACCAAAAACTCCTTAAAATTGAAAACTCCTTTAAGGAGTTATAGCCAAACACCCTCTAAAACTGATATTGGTTTAATATTGATGCATGCAGACGAGATCCATAATTTGAAAGACGTCAACGAAACTAGATCTTCAAATTTAACCAAAATCTTCTACGACGAAGAAAGGTACATCTAATTTTTATACATCTCTTGATATTATTTATTTTTGTTTGAAATAGAAAAGATTCTCGAATTTGTAGAAAAGAAGAATTCAAATTACATATTCGAAATAGAAAAGGTTTTCGAATTTGTTGAGAAGGAAAAATTATATATTCGAAATAGGAAAAAAAATTACATACTTATATTATATATTTGAAATAGAAAATGTAATCATACTTACTCGATTTAATATTTGCTTTTATCTATTTTTCTAGAGCTCCTTTATTTTAAATAATAAAATTAAAACTTCCTTCTTTTGGTCCTACTTTTTAGAAAAGAAATCAAAACTTCCTTTTTTATCGAAATAGAAAATGTAGGTTTTCGAATTTGTAGGGAAGAAGAAGTCAAATTTATATATTCAAAGTAGAAAAAAATTATATTTCAGAACTTCCTTTTTTTAATATTAATATCTTCGAAATAGAGTAGGTTTCTGAATTTGTATGGAAAAAAAAAATCAAATTTACATATTTGAAATAGAAAAGATATTTTATATTTATATATATATTTGAAATAGAAAAGAAATTTTATATTCTTATATATATTTATACAATCATAGCTTATAACGATCAAATTTTATCACAATGTTTATAACCCTCTTTTTTTTTTAGACAAAATGACAGTTTGTACCCCTCATGTATAGGGGTTTTGTCAAATTAGTTCATTTTTACGTTTTGTGGCACTTTACAACCCTTATCTTCAAGTCTCGCTTCAACTTGAATCCCTTCACTAACTCCCCGTCTAATTTGAGTTGATCGACGAATAAATTCGTACGAAAAATATTTTTTGAAGATTCTGAAAATATTACTGGAGCTTTCTAAATATTTTTTAAGACATTCCCCAAAGTTTCATAATTTTTAAAGTAGCACACGTCGACTAAAAATAATCGAACCAAAATAATGAATAGTAAAAATAGAAGCGAGATTTAAAGATAGGGGTTGTAAAGTGCTACAAAAAGTAAAAATGTAAGTAAAGGGGTTCAATTAGAAGCGAGATTTAAAGATAGGGGTTGTAAAATGCTACAAAACATAAAAATGGACCAATTTGACAAAACCCAGGGGTACAAACTGTCATTTTGTCTTTTTTTTAAGGTTTGAATTTAGATTTAATATTTGATTTCTTCGTTTTAATTTTAAATTTATGATTTGTAATGATTTTAGTTATAATTATGGATTATTAGTAACAATTGATTGTTCTTTGCTTTGGATTTTGAATTTTTTTATTTAGCGATCTTGGTATTGAAATACCTTATTGTGTGAACTAGAATTAGCAGAATTAGCAGATTTTGCTCTGTTTGAGACTTGAGAAACTTGGCACAATAGATTTGAACTTTTATCATTCCCTCTTTATTATTTATTATTAATTATTATTTTGTCGTCATTATCTTCTCAATGTTTTTTATCATAATATTCCACGTCTTCTTTTAATTAATTCAATCAAATCTATTTTTTTAATCTATATATATTTATTACAACGGGTGTCCACCTAAGAAAACGTGACAAAAAATCGACGTAAAAAATAAGTATATGGTTTATTTTATTATAAATAAATAAATAAATATATATATATATATATATATATATATATATATATATATATTTGTACAATATTGTATTCACTAATTTATTTATAGATTTTTTATTTCTTTCTTAAATAGTCTTATATTTTGAAAACATTTAAAAATATTACAAGGCCGCCGAGAAATGTGTCTTATATGTATTTATTACAACGGATGTCTGCCTAAGAAAGCGTGATACAATCAATATAAAAATAAGTATATGGTTTATTTAGTTGTCTATGTATATATTAAAATTTGTAAAATATTGTGTTCATTAATTTATTTATAAATATTTTCTTTTCATTTTATTTCTTTAACTTTATATTTTGAATTTTTTAAAAAAAATATTAAAATGCCACCGCGAAGCGCGACTTAGTCAAGTAGTATATTATAACGCATAGAGTCATGCACTTTTTGAGTACCTAAACCAATCATTCCTACGCTAAATTCTTTAACGCATGTGTTTTATTTTAAATATTTTTCTTCATGTAGATATACATTACTTCCTTTTTTAACATTAATATAAACATTATCATAAACATCTTTGAAATAGAAAAGGTTCTCGAATTTGTAGGGAAGAAGAATTCAAATCACATATTTGAAATAGAAAAGGTTTTCGAATTTGTTAGGAAGAAAAAATTATATATTCGAAATAGAAAAAAAATTATATTCTTACATTATATATTCGAAATAGAAAAGAAATTTTAAATTCTTATTTATATACAATCATTATTTCTAATAATCAAATTTCATCACCATGTTTGTAATCATATTTACTCGATTTATAATCAATTTTCTGTAGTCCAAAAATATTATATAAAAAAAATTATACTTTATATGCATTATAAACACTGTTAAAAGAAATCAAAACTTGTTTTTTTAACATTAATATAAACATTAACATAAACATCTTTGAAATAAAAAAGGTTCTTAAATTTGTAGGGAAGAAGAATTCAAATTACATATTCGAAATAGAAAATGTTTTCGAATTAGTTAGGAAGAAAAAATTATATATTCGAAATAGAAAAAAATTATATTCTTACATTATATATTCGAAATAGAAAAGAAATTTTAAATTCTTATATATATACAATCATTATTTCTAATAATCAAAATTTATCACCAAGTTTGTAATCATATTTACTCGATTTATAAACAATTTTCTGTAGTCCAAAAATATTATATAAAAAAATCATACCATATATGCATTATAAACACTTTTATAGTTACACTAAATATTTAAACACTGTTATACTTTATCATGTTTTAAATATGTGTATTTTTCTTTAAACACTGTTAGCATCATACTTTATTATGATTTTGCACTTTCAAATTCTAATTACACTGATTTTCTTATAGCTTTTTATGTTTTTTAAACTGAAATTAAAGTAAAAAGGATTTTAATATAAATTTTTATTATTGTATATACTTGGTATTTTTAAAATATATGCAACGGGCGTCGGCCTAAAAATTGTTAGGCAAAATTGATAAATCAAAGTCAAAAAGTATTTTAGTATTCAAATTTTTATTATTGTGCATTCTTAGTATTTCTATAATATATACAAACGGGTGTCGGTCTAAAAAATTGTGAGACAAAATCGGTATAGAAACATATATGAATAATTTATCTTATCATCTTTGTATATTTAATTTATACAATATTGTGTTCACCAATTTATATTGATATTATAAAAATATATTTTGTCATTTTTTTCTTAAATGATCTTTATTTAAAATTTAAAAAAAAAATTATAAGGCCGCCGCGAAGCGCGGCTTAGTCGACTAGTATATATAAATAAAGGAGGATACGCGGGCGCTTAGGTGGTGCTCTAAGATCGTCTCAATCTATTTTTCTAATTTTTAGAATTTTTCGATTTTAAACACTAATAAATATAAAAATATCTTTTAACATATTAGAAGTAGAATAGGTGTTCTAATTTATAAAGGAGAAGAGTTCGAATTTATAGAGAAAACATATGATTAGAAGTTCTATTGGAAGTAGAATAAGTATTTATAAGGCATATGATTAAAAGTTCTATTGGAATTCGAATTTATAAAGAATAAGAGTTTGAATTTATAGAAAAAAACATATAAATAAAAGTTCTACTAGAAGTAGAATAGGTGTTTGAATATATAACGCAGACATTAAATTAAATATTATATAGAAAGTATGATCTGTTTAAATTATACTTTTTTATATAAGTTAATTATACGTCTATTAGGAAAATTTATTCATAAATCTAATACTATTGTCATAAAAAAGTCATCGTATTTAAAAAAAATTAATTGATGTGTTAACATAATAAAATAAAATTTTCATGCAGGAATCCTAAATAAATACAGGAGTATCTATAATATAAAGATAAAATAAGATGTGCTTTCATTTTCTAAAACTCCATAAATTTTAGAAAGTATGGAGAAAGTATAAATTGGAATTCACTCTATTTTTTAGGTTTTGATTTTAAGGAAAAAGGTTGTTGTGTACGATAAGTATCATCAATAATATGTAATGAAGTTGGAATTTCAACCAAACAAGAGCAGCTCGAAACGTGTTTAACGGGAAGACGGCTCACTATAAAAGATTGTATTAGCTATTAAAATATTATATTGATATTATAAATTTTATTTTATTTTTAGGATTTGATTTTTATGGATAAACATTATCATAAAAGTGATATATGTAAAAGTTAGGTTTTGGTCTTAACGAGAGAGCGGATCAATAGTAATAACCGTGTTTAACGAGAAAGCGGTTCATTAGATAAGACCGTATAAAAGATGTTTGAATATACAAGGAATACATAAAATAAAATGCTTTATTGGAAGTAGAATACGAGGACAATGGAGACAACTTATACGATTTTTTAAAACTATATATCTTTTTTCTAGAAATCCTTTATTTTAACTTTTTTATACAAGTTAGTTATACTTGCATAAGAAAAATATATCCATAAATTTACTATTATTCCCATAACGAAAAGTCTTCGTATTTAATTTTTTTTTTTGACATGTTAACATAACAGAAAGACATTCCCATGCGGAAGCTGTAAATAAATACAGGAATATCTATAATATACAGAAAATATAAGATGTATTTTCATATTTTAAAACTCTATAAATATTAGAAATTTTAAAGAATATAAAAATTGAAATTTACTCTCTTTATATAATGAAGTTAGAATTTTGGTTAAGAGCGGCTCGAAACGTGTTTAAGGGGAAGACGGCTCATTAGAAAAGATTGTATTAGCTATTAGAATTTGATACTAATGTCATATTTTTTTTTTAATTTTTACGGTTCGATTTTATAGATAAAAATTATTATATAAATCTTTATAATATATGTTGAAGTTGAGATTTCGATTTTAACGAGAGAATGGCTCAATCAAAAGAATTGTGTTTAAAAAGAAATCGATTCATTAGAGAAGATTATTTAATTATTAAAATTTAATATAATATTATAATATAACGTAAATGTATTTTTTAAAAAAATATTGTAACGGCGCCGCGAAGCGTGGCTTTATCGACTAGTATATGGATAAAGGAGGATACGCGGGAGTTTAGGTGGCGCTCTAAGATCGTCTCAATCTATTTTTCTAATTTTTTAGAATTTTAGGATTTTAAACACTAATAAATATAAAAATATCTTTTAACATATTAGAAGTAGAATAGGTGTTCGAATTTATAGATGATAAGAGTTCGAATTTATAGGGAAGACGTATAATTAGAAGTTCTACTGGAAGTAGAATACGTATTTAATTATAAGGCATATGATTAAAAGTTCTATTAGAAGTAGAATAGGAGTTCTAATAAACAGTAATAAATATAAAATTATCTTTTAACATATTAGAAGTAGAATAGGTGTTCGAATTTATAGGAAAGACATATAATTAGAAGTTCTATTTGAAGTATAATAAGTATTTATAAGACATATGATTAAAAGTTCTATTGGAAGTAGAATAGGAGTTCGAATTTATAGAGAATAAGACTTCGAATTTATAAAAAAACTTATAATTATAAGTTCTATTGGAAGTAGAATAAGTGTTTGAATATATCAAGGAGATATATTATGAAAAATTAAATTGGAAGTAGAATATAAGGACAGTGGTGACATTTTTTACAATATTCTAAAATTATATATTTTTTATACAAGTTATTTATACTTCTATTAGGAAAATTTTTCATAAATCCAATACTAATCTCATAAAAAAGTCTTCGTATTTAAAAAGAAAAGAACTAATGTGTTAACATAATAAAAGAACATTCTCATGCAGGAACCCTAAATAAATACAGGAGTATCTATAATATAAAGAGAAAATAAGATGTTTTTTTAATTTTTAAAATTTCATAAATTTCAGAAAGCTTGGAGAAAATAAAAAATTGGAATTCACTCTATTTTTAGATTTTGAATTTAAGGAAAAAAGTTGTATAAGATAAGTATCATCAATAATATGTAATGAAGTTGGAATTTTGATCCCAAACGAGAGCTGCTCGAAACGTGTTTAACGGGAAGACGGCTCACTAGAAAAGATTGTATCAGCTATTAGAATTTGATATTGACGTTATAAATTATATTTCATTTTTAGGATTCGATTTTATGGATAAACATTGTTATACAATTAATATATGTATATATTAGAAAGTTTAAAGAATGTAAAAATTGGAATTTACTCTTTTTTAAGGTTTTAATTTTTAAGAAAAAAGTTCTTTCTTAAGAAAAGTGTCATCAATAATATGTAATGAAATTAGAATTTCGGTTCCAAATAAGAACGACTCGAAACATGTTTTAATAGGAAGACGACTCACTAGAAAAGATTGTATTAGTTATTAGAATTTGATACTGATGTCATAATTTTTTTTATATTTAGGGTTTTTATTGATAAAAATTATTATATAAATCTTTACAATATTTGTTAAAGTTGAGATTTTGGTTTTAACGAGAGAGTGGCTTAATCGAAAGAATTTAACAAGAAATCGATTCATTAGAAAAGATTATATAACTATTAAATTTTAATATTGATAATATTAATATAACGTAAATATATGTTGAATTTTTTTTTAAAAAAATTATAATGCCGCTGCGAAGCGCGGCTTTATCGACTAGTTTACATAAAGAGCAGATATTATATAGACAGTATAACAGGGATTAACCAAAGAAAATGAAATATTGAAACGTGAAAGCCTGGTAAATAAATAAATTAAAAATTAGCATGAAAGCCCGTGCAAAGCACGGGTCACATTCTAATTCGCATAATTTCTTTCGCAAATCGTGTTCGAATTTATCATATTTTCTTTTCGATCTATGCCATGTGCTTCGATTTATTTAACGCCAAGAGTTGGTAACCGTTCAATTGTTGAAATATTAATGAATTCTAAATTTTGAGTATCATACTCATACAGAGCCAATCCTGAGATTAAGCCGCTTCGTATAAGAACAATAACCGGCAAAAGTGGTAAATAATACTAATTAGCTGACAAGTATTATAGCAACAATAGTGTACAATTTAGTCTATTTTCCAAAAAAAATTAAATATTATTATATGTTATTAGGATAATAAATTATTTCATCATTAAACTATATGTTGTTTTTGGTTTAGACCCCTTAATTATAAAAAAAGATCTGGATACCTAAACTTTTAAAATTTCTTATTGACATGCTTCCATCATTTTATCAGATCAAATAATGAGATAAAATACATTGAATTAGATTACAATATTATAAATAAGATTATAAAGATTACACAAAAATTTATAGAGATTATATTTAACAAATTAGATACTAGCTTGTACATAATTATAAAAGAAATAATATTCAATTAATCAAATGTTGGCACTATTAAAATAATTGTATTTATAAAAAATTAAAAAAAATGCCTTTTACTGTATGTAAATATTAATTCAAATTTCAATCCAAATCACAATAATTTAAATATTCATGCACAAATTTTTTATAATAGAATATATCACCACCACCACGAATCACGAAAATTAAATAATAAACACTAAAAAATTAGACCACCACCATCATCATAGTATCACTAAACATGGAATTATAGAATTCCATCTATAATCACAAAATTTTAATGCAAATTATGAAAATTTTGTCAGAAATATCAAATTTTCTAAGCTCAATTTTCAAAAAAATAATTAGATCTGAATATGTGGTGACGTCGTGAAATTGAGTGTGGATGTCATAAATCATCACTATAATAAAATTTACAACCACATCTCTTTCACTTCTGTCGTTGTCGTATTCACCATCATTGTGATAATCATCACTCTCCGAAATCAATCAAATTTGAGGAATTTTGGAAATATAATTCGAAGAGAGGTTACTAAATATGATAATAGATCTATTAAAATTATTGTGCCTACGATTCAAAATAGTTATATATGTTAATAATCATACATTAATATATACGAATTTCCAATACTTTATATCTTACATGTTTATCTTTCTAGTAGTTAAGTAACTTCATTTTCATGCTATTTTAAATTGTTTCTTTAAATAATATTTTTCTTATCTTAATTTAGTACATATGAGCTACTGAAAGCAGGTAATTTTTAGATTTCAAAATGAAATTTTAAGAGTTAACATATATGCATGTGAAGCTGAAGATCTAATTATTAGATTAATGGATATGAAAAGATGTTGTAACTTAACATCTAATCTAGCTGCAGTTGCTAATTTCGCTATATATTGCAAGAAAAAACTATTTTAAACCTCACTAATTAGTGTTTAAAATTATTTAATATTATTAATTTTTTGTTTAAAATAAAACTAGCATGATAACTCGTGCAAAGAACGGGCACCATTAAAATTCGTCTAATTCAATAGTTTTGATTAATAAGATAGATGATTCGTAATTTTTGAAATATAATACATAAAAAAGTGTGATACATCTAACAAAATATTTTAAAAAATATTACAAAGTATTACAAAAATAATTAAAAATATGTTACATTTTTTAAATATTATACATGAAGATTGATTTCATATATGATCGTAACAATTTACTTAAGAATTTCATATAATCGTAAAAATTTACTTACACTTAGGAATTCATATGATTTTTTAAAAATAATTTTAAAAATGTAACTTAGAAAGACATAATAATAACTGCTTTGAAAAATTTATCCTTGAATTATTAGATTCACGTGTAGACATTTATACATAAGTGCTCAAATGACAACTTACATTATAATGAGAAATGAGAACTAATCTCATGCTCAAATGTATAGTGTGTGCATATGTACAACATCCTCACTCAGTCATTCGTTCATGTCACCAAATCGATCATCACTCTAGCAATAATTTACAAACACTTTTGTTACCGAGTTTCAACGACATTCCCAACAACACAATTCGATAGCTTATTCATCCCATTTTCATCCTTTCACAATAGAAATAAGTTTACAAATGCCCACTGGTGTCGTTTTTACCCACTGTACCACCATTAATGCCATCACCAACACCTTCAAATTATATCAAAATTTCCGATCTTAAATTTTTTGGTAATTTGTTCAAAACTTTTAGAATATTATGCATTCAAACATTGGTGATTTAAGTTGAATTTTCAATGATTCTGCTTAGATTTTGGTGGTGTAAGTGGTGGTACACATTCATATGTAATCTACATCTCCAACTTTACCCTTCTTCCTTTGCAATTTTCAACAATTTTTTTACACCATCTTTGACAATACACTAACATTATTACCACCTCTTCTGATAAGTGCATATTTTTGCATATTTTTATTACCTATTTATTGCTTGAACTCGTATTTTATTAATTTATTTTGTTGCATTTCAGGAAATTCGTAAATAAATAAAGAAATGGTAAAATAAAGAAATAAAGAGCAAGGAAGGGAAAAAGAGGAAGAAAAAGGACCAAAAATAAAAGAAGGAAAAGAATTAGGAGCTTGGAGCAAAAGGAATATTTCAAGACAAGAGGAAGGTGGAGATCATCCCAACACACTACATAAGTGTATGGCCAAGATCAACTCTTCAAAGCTTAAGGGGGAAGGAAACAAATAAATGGCTAGGATTTCACCACCACACACCAAAAATGTATGGTGGGGATTTACCCAACACCCCCTTAACCCTAATTCTTATCCTATAAATACCCCCTCACTGTAGCATCCCAGAATCCGGGGTATAGATTTGGGGCCATTAATCACCATCAATTTATTACAACTCTGATTATAAACATTATATGACAATGAAAAACAATAATAACCCCTTAACCAAGATCGCATACAGGTTATGGTATGAAACAAACTATCGAATTATAAATTTACAACCATTCTCAGAATAAAACTTTATACAATTTTTTTTACTACATGAGATTTCTGTCTATCTAAATGTCCCACCTTGACCAATTCCCAACCACTATCCGATGAGATTCCATAACCTGATCGTCTCCTCTCGCTGCTGGAAAGCAACACCACTGACCATTACTAGGTCCACTAATCCTCTCTATTAACTGAAGAAAATAAACAAGCAAGAGTGAGCCAACAGTGCTCAGCAAGTGCAATAGTGATGACAATTTCAATAACAATGATAATTCTGATAAACAAATGGGTTTCATCTCATTCTATGAAAGAATCAGTTATATCAACTTTTAGATTGCCATGAGGGCCCACAATTCGACATTCATAAGGTGCATCAGAAACTACAACTGATAAGAGTTCCGATATCAAAATATTATTAAAACGGATTTCCAAGGAGTCAAGAACTAAACATCTCAATCTCAGAGTATAGATTAGAATTGGAATTTTTATTTATTTAAAAAAAACATCAAGGTTAGGCTGCTGATCAGTCACGCACTAACCCCGGACAAACGCACACAGCAATGTCGTTAATTGGATCCATGGCACACATTGGCCTTAACTTCTGACCATTAATCTGGTCTCCCCGAAGGGACATCTGTTGACCATAATATGGTCTCCCCGAAGGGACATCTGTTTTAAAAACATTTCCAAATTTAAGTCACATGCATTAGGTGTCGGAACAATCGACAACCTTTGTCAACCAACCAACTGGAAAACTCACGTTCCAGGATGACAACTCATAATTTGAAGAATCAACAGGAGAGTAATTTATATCATCAAGTATCGACAAGTTCGATACAATATAGAGGAATAACCAACTAATCAAGATCTTTAATAAATGTCGACAAGTTCATTAATAAGTGGGGTGGAGAATATAGGGAACAATACTTTGAATCCATATCGATAGGATAGATGTAAGTAATTGGGGACATAACATCAATAACTTGATTACATAGAGAATCGAATTGGGCAACAATAAAAGGTATAAAGTGAAACAAGATTATCAACAAGTAACATTCTAAGTTAGAGCAAGAGTATAATCAAGCTCAATGCGTTTAATAAAATTTTTACGACACGTTGAATGGCTTAAGTCATCATAAGTGAATAAAGTAGTTTAAAAACAATTATTTGTAAAATAATTTCAGGGTGAGCAATAGCGGTTCAGTTTAGGGAAAACATTTTCAAAAAGGGAATCCATTGGTGAAAATATGCTAAAAATCAAGAATTCCATTAACAGGTATTTATGGGGATTTAAAACTTGGATTATCTCTATTTAGAAAATCCCTTAAACATTTTTCAAGGAAAATAAAAGAAGTGGCATTCCATTGAGGAATCCAATGACATACCATGAGTAAAGTATTTTGCGAAAAAGGTTATTGGTAAGATCCTTTGAAAATTAGGTATTTGAACTATGGGTGGGGAACATAAACATTTTCACATCAACTGAAGAAGTATATCATTTTCTAAACATACTTGATCAATCCATACAACAAAGGAATTGAATTGCATCACTTGAATGATAAGTGAAGAGCAAGACACTTGCCTCGATTCATGGAGTTCTCGACCTTAACATCGATCCATAACTCAGTTTCACGACATTTCTTTACTTGCTAGCCTTTTATTTGGCCTTACTTCCATTTCTACATAGTAACTCACTAACTTCCACGTCAATACATCCGTCGGCTTTGATACTTGTCCTTCTATTCGTCTTTCTTTTTACCCGTGCACTGCTCTTGGCCATGTCTCCTATTCAAACCTTTACAAGGTCAGATACTATTTCAGTATTAACTCAAGCAAAACTTATCGTTTGCTCTATTCTACCCATGCGCGTCCTATAACGCTTACATATACAACACATATAGACATATTCATTCATATTCACATAATAGTCTTACTATAATCAACTAAGTCACATAAAAACGTCACATAACCATTTCAAAACAACACAACCACTTAATATTTAAAATCACGATATATTCTTGAAATAATCCACTGATACATATACTTAAACCATTAGTAATCATAACACACCTTCAAGCATTGAATTTAAATAAGTTAAATAGGTTTTAAATAGATTTGCAGAGAATTTTTAGAAAATTTCGGCATGAAGTATTCGTAAATAGGACTATTCCCCTGTTTTTTCAATTCAAGTTTTCACCTCAGAAATAATTCCAAAACAAAGCTGCCTCAACTTGCAGCAACAGGAAAGTAAACAAATAAGAAAAGTACTCGCCCAGACATGCGGCACCTAAACACATAAGAAATTCTGCCTCGACATGAAGTAAACACATAATAATTTATGTTAGCATTAACTACTACTTAAACTATATCAATGATCATATCACTCACGCATATTAATGATACACGTGACAATCAATTATTGATATTCGTAAGCCCTAGGAAACAACTCCTAGCACTAACTATTACTTACGCTATATCAGTGATTATATCACTAGAGCATATTAATTATACTTTTGACAATCAATCATTGGTATTCGTAAGCCCGAGGATCTAGTCGAAGAGAATTACACAAGTCCTTAAATATTGACATTTAGAACTTATGATCTCTTTACGACTCCTCGCAGTTAAACTAAATAACATATAACATTGACCACATAAACACATAAGGAAATTTACCCGCCCTGACTTGCGGCACATAAGAAATTTAAATCTACAAATAATATTTAGAATAGAATTTGGAACCACTACTATGGCTCAACTTATAACATTTAGCATATCACATTCATAACTAGTAAAGCCATTAAATACTACGACTCGCTTTATATCATTTAGCACATAAGCATTTACCATTTATTCAACTCGTATAAACTCCATAAATAATACCAACATCACCATTGTGATTCCAACAATAAGTAGTTGACAATTATGACATCCCACAAATACTACAACTCCACTTATAGCACTTTGCACGTAGACATTTACAGACTGACCAACTCATATAACCACACATTATGCGACTATAACAATTAGCAATTAGCAATTAACAATTCATCTAATATATTCAAACTAAATACCCGAGCCATTAATATAAATTACTCATTAATATGAGTAGCTTAAACAAAATATTCGACTCCACATTCGACATAATCCCCAAATTTCGACTTCCGAAATTAGTACAGAATAATAACAATTAGCAACTAAATAACCACCAAAACACATAATCAAACTCACAATTAATCTCACAATTAATTAACAATTATAAACTTTCCGAATTAAACAATGAAAATTAAAATAATAATATCAAGGTTAAATCTAATCAAATTACAACAATTAACATAATTTAATCTAAGATGCAAATTAAATAATTACATCGGAAAATAAATTAAATAAATAAATAAAAATTTATACCTCTTCCGATTTCCGCGAGAATATCCCCCCCCCCTCTCTCTCTCTCTCTCTCTCTATCTATCTATCTATCTATCTCTCTTCTCCCTTTCTTCCCCTCGCCCAGCTGTTGTCCCTTCCTCTCCTTTCTCCACGGCTGCTGCGCCTCCGGCCACCGCCGCCGCGGCCGCGCGGTGGGGTCGCCCCCTTTCTATCGCTGCTAAATCACAACTCCCCCACCCCCTGCATGCACATATAAACTCACATATAAATACGTGTGTATATATATATATATTATATAGCCTATCCAATCAGTTCAACAATCAAACCCCCATTCAATTTCTTTCAATCCCTAATTTCTTCTTCCCCCAATTCTTTTCTCTCTCCCCGTACTTCTTCTTCACCGTGTTTCTGTCATGTGTGTGTGTTTTTATCCTTATTGGGCATAGCCCAATACTTATTTATTCCGGCCCAAATAAAAACACTACTTCACTTTCAAAACTTATTAAATATATTTCACAAATCGAAATTAATTACGAAATGTGAAAAATAATTTTTTTTTAAAATTTAAAATAAAGAATATAAAATTACGAACACCCACATGTTTTTAAAATATTTTTCGGATCAAAAATGAATTAAATATGGATTTTACAAGTTTTGATCCTTTAAATACAATAAAACTCTTAAAATCGCTTTAAAATACTAAAACACCCAATTTAATTCACCCAACAATTTTAAAAACTCAATAAATTTATAAAGATAATATTTCAAAATATTTCATGATTTTTAATCCCTCCGAAATTTTATAAAATTGACAGAGGATTAAAACTACATGATTTAAATATATTTAAATCCTCAAAATACAAATAAATTTACACAAACCTTTACAGCTTACCCAAATCGTCACATAATCACATAAACACCATCTCACATAAGTTTCACCTTTACAACAATATTCACATAAACACAATTTCACACATTTTCCACTTTCCAACAATAATCACATAATAATATCCATAATTTATATTAAATAAATATTTATAAAATACGAAATTTTCTAGGGTGTTATATCCTTCCCCCCTTAATAGGATTCTGTCCTCAGAATCAATCCTAAGGACACAAGTAATAGTACTTCTCAAGCATCTTGCTTCCAATTTCCCAGGTTGTATCTTCGACTCTAGGATTTCTCATATCAACTCATACTTTAACAGGTTCGTCATGTGAGCCCTCAAATTCCGACATAATCTTGAACTTTGTTTCTCCGAGTCTCATTAACTCTATACATTTACCTCACGTAGGCGAATATCTTTCCTCCGGAAATCGACACAACCTTTTCGTGTAACGGACTATCCCTTGCGTAAAAACTTATATTGCCATGCCAATCGTTGACAATAACGCAAACGCATAATCTGCCTTGACCCGCAACAATCTACACCTGGTACAACTCCCACGCTCTTAATTATAATCACACGGCCTCAGATAAAACTTTGATAAAAGATTATCAAGAATTTCCCCGATCATTCTCACTTCACTTTCAACTTACAATGTCGATCGAGAAGGGAATGACTAGAAAACTTCTATCCATCCTTAATCCCACTATATTACTGAGTACCTAATCTGGAAACTTAATCTAATATCATCCATTCTCGGTCGCCTTCTGAAATCGAACCACGCGATATACGCCAATCATAATTCGGTTTACAACTAAACTCTCACCTCCTCTAAAACATTGGTTGGTTTAAAACATTTGAAAGAAAACTTCGAATATTTTATTGATTCAAAACAAATCGAAGAGCATTTAAAGATTTGAAAACATTTTAAAAACATTTTAAGAATAATTATTTCAAAAACATTTTAAATAATAACAAAGTTTTAAATGAAAAGCTTTTGAACCAAAATATTTTTGAAAACATTCTAAACTTGACCTTCACAACTTTGAAAACTAACAAACTTCATAACCTTGGCTTCACCATAACTTTCCACCATAATCATATTTGAAACAACTCGTTTGCAACTGCACTCTCCCGCGTTCTGTTAACTCAACCTTCGAATCACACTTTGCATAATTGACGAGTCCTCGAATTCGACTCTATACATTACCATTTCGCATTTAACATTACTCACCTTAATCACAGAATCACGACATCCAAAAATTCACATTGAAATTCTTATGCCACATTTTCTTTCTTTTCTTGGAACCTTTTTAAGGTCATTCTCGATTGATTCGCATACGCTTCGCAAGTCTTCAAACATATTGAAATATCATCTATGAACATAATTAGATTCCTCGTCCCAATGTTGTTTGAAATCTTATTTACTGAAATATGCTTCGACTTAACCATTTCCTTTCGGATCTCTCCTTTTTGTACAGACAACTTCATACCCTTGGTTCCACAACCTCTTGATATACCTGGTCGTTAAGACCTCTATGTCTTCTTCTTACCTCGAAATACTACCTTCATCTTTCTTAAAAATCAAAGTCTCATTTTCTTGTCCTCATAATTGATCATACTTCGTTATTAGAAATAAATCTAATTCTGGATCATATTTAACTCTTTTGGCCGCTAATACAATTCCTTTCTTACCAACTTCCTCCATACTCGTAGTGAATTCTAGATTCCTAATAATTATAGAAAACGATCTTGTCATTCTTATCATAGATTCTCCTAAAAGTAGTATGATACCATCTCTGGCAAAAATTCTTATCTTTCCAAGCTTATAACACCTAGTTTCCAACTTCTAACCCTGTTACTTATTACCACACTACCCTTCTGGTTACAACCACAACTCTCCTCATGCATCTTAACAACTCTCCATAGGCTTTTTCTCTCTCACAATCTTATTTTCTGATCAGGGGTTTCATTAATCTCCGCTAATTCTCATTCTATAGGCAACTACTGTGCCTTTACTTTTCTAACTCCAATCTTTGGGATTCTACATTCTTCCCTTAATTAATTTGTGTCCTTTGTTTAAATTCTTCTGAAAACTTCCTGGTTTTTCTATCTTTCTCTTCTCGTTATTTTGTTCCATCTTGGTCAACTTTCCTCCATCCTTTCTAATAATGACTCTTTAATCTGGCGCGTACAAGTTAGTTACTCTACACAATCACCTTACCCCTCACTCAGTCTTAGTTCTTCTTGATAATTCTTACAAACTATTCCATCATGCTCCACTCTGCTTTCTTCAAGTCATCCTTCTTGATTCTAAAATCTTATATATTAAAACATTCAAATTCTGATGACATTCCATTTACTACCTCTGCCAGTCAGTAGGTATCCAAAACGATCTTTCTTCCACATTGAATATCTGATACCAAACATCTCCGTCACCATTCTTTTTTCGCCTTTTTAACTATATCTACAACCATGTGCTCTTATTTACTACCCTTTTCCTTTATTCAATTCTCATTAGTCTCAAATCTTATCCATGGTTTATCGGTCCAATCAATATTCCAACTTGTCATGACATATCTGTCTTAATCACCAAATTCTTAAACTCGCACAACCACTTCTTCGTCAGTGCATTTGCAGTTTCTATCATTTAAGACGTCGTCACGTCTATCTTCACATCCCTTCATCATTAGAAATTTTGAAATCATCGAATTTCGGACAAAGGAGGTCAATAAAATGAATAGGCATCAAGCATAAATATACAATGAGTTATTTGATAAAGCTTTTATAAAGGAGTTCAACCGAGAGATCAATATGATCTTTGAACTATTTTCAGGTTGCATTTGTCACTTGGTCAACCACCACAGTACATAAAGATGGCCAGTCTTTAGTACTTTCATGACAAACACAATCAGCGGCGTCCCACTGGACTTCTATCACAAGGATTAGATGTCCCTGAATCCCCTATCTGCATAGGTTGTTCATCTCAGCTGGAATAGAGAAAATCAAGTATTCATGAAAATGGATGGGATTCAAGAGTTTCAAAAATCTTTATGTAAAGTTGGATCAAGTGCTCTCTTAAAAATTTAGATATTTCTAAAAGAACGAGATTGATTTCGAATAATTCTGACATACAAAGTTCATCATCAATTGATTTATAGAGGACTTTTCAATGGATGCATCAACTACCGATTAGGCAAACATTTTAGAAATTCATAATTATTCATAATCTCAATCTTGTCGACTAAGCACTAATATACTTAGCTGCCAAACCGGTCTGGCCATAATGAGTTGAATAAATAAGAAGATCTCAATTCATTCTCGATTTTGAACCGTCACTGTGCAACGAATGCCTCAGCAATGATACCAACCGGAAAATAATTTACGAAGATTCAAAGAAAGAATAGGAAATTTCTTTAGGCAATAAATTTGAACGAATCAATGATTAGGGGTGTACGACTACGCTTAACTTCCAATCCTTGCCAATAACCACGCTTAACTTCCAATCCTTGCTAATAACCACGCTTAACTTCCAATCCTTGCTAATAACCACTTCCCACTTCGTGCTCATAACCTTCTAGTATTCTCTCCGTAACGTTCACATCGATCTAATAGCTTAGAAAGGTTCTAAAATACACGCGAGAATCTCACGGAAACGTCCTTCAGACTGGTAGCTCCAGCTGCCCACTTAGCTTATACTGCTTCGGTTTTGCTGTCTTGCTCCTAGCCAAACCCTCAAATGATTCGATCTCCTACCTGCTTGATACGCTGAAAGACCGTATAACGTCGTAACACTTGCCGAAGTATCCTAAGGCGATCTTTATTCTAAATTGTTCTACCCGACGCCTATCTTATACACGTACCCTAACCTTCCTAATCTGTTTCAGTGACCATAACTTGTAGCTCTGATACCAACTTGTAGCATCCTAGAATCCGGGGTATAGATTTGGGGCCATTAATCACCATCAATTTCTTATAACTCTGATTATAAACATTATATGACAATGAAAAAGAATAATAACCCCTTAACCAAGATCGCATACAGGTTATGGTATGAAACAAACTATCGAATTATAAATTTACAACCATTCTCAGAATAAAACTGTTATACAATTTTTTTTACTACATGAGATTTCTGTCCATCTAAATGTCCCACCTTGACCAATTCCCAACCACTATCCGATGAGATTCCATAACCTGATCGTCTCCTCTCGCTGCTGGAAAGCAACCCCACTGATCATTACTAGGTCCACTAATCCTCTCTATTAACTGAAGAAAATAAACAAGCAAGAGTGAGCCAACAGTGCTCAGCAAGTGCAATAGTGATGACAATTTCAATAACAATGATAATTCTAATAAACAAAGGGGTTTCATCTCATTCTATGAAAGAATTAGTTATATCAACTTTTAGATTGCCATGAGGGCCCACAATTCGACATTAATAAGGTGCATCAGAAACTAGAACTGATAAGAGTTCCGATATCAAAATATTATTAAAACAGATTTCCAAGGAGTCAAGAACTAAACATCTCAATCTCAGAGTATAGATTAGAATTGGAATTTTTATTTATTTAAAAAAAACATCAAGGTTAGGCTGCTGATCAGTCACGCACTAACCCCGGACAAACGCACACAGCAATGTCCTTAATTGGATCCATGGCACACATTGGCCTTAACTTCTGACCATTAATCTGGTCTCCCCGAAGGGACATCTGTTGACCATAATATGGTCTCCCCGAAGGGACATCTGTTTTAAAAACATTTCCAAATTTAAGTCACATGCATTAGGTGTCGGAAAAATCGACAACCTTTGTCAACCAACCAACTGGAAAACTCACGTTCCAGGATGACAACTCATAATTTGAAGAATCAACAGGAGAGCAATTTATATCATCAAGTATCGACAAGTTCGATACAATACAGAGGAATAACCAACTAATCAAGATCTTTAATAAATACCGACAAGTTCATTAATAAGTGGGGTGGAGAATATAGGGAACAATACTTTGAATCCATATCGATAGGATAGATGTAAGTAATTGGGGGCATAACATCAATAACTTGATTACATAGAGAATCGAATTGGGCAACAATAAAAGGTATAAAGTGCAACAAGATTATCAACAAGTAACATTCTAAGTTAGAGCAAGGGTATAATCAAGCTCAGCGCATTTAATAAAATTTTTACGACACGTTGAATGGTTTAAGTCATCATAAGTGAATGGAGTAGTTTAAAAACAATTATTTGTAAAATAATTTCAGGGTGAGTAATAGCGGTTCAGTTTAGGGAAAACATTTTCAAAAAGGCAATCCATTGGTGAAAATATGCTAAAAATCAAGAATTCCATTAACAGGTATTTATGGGGATTTAAAACTTGGATTCTCTCTATTTAGAAAATCCCTTAAACATTTCTCAAGGAAAATAAAAGAAGTGGCATTCCATTGAGGAATCCAATGACATACCATGAGTAAAGTATTTTGCGAAAAAGGTTATTGGTAAGATCCTTTGAAAATTTGGTATTCGAACTATGGGTGGGGAACATAAACATTTTCACACCAACTGAAGAAGTATATCATTTTCTAAACAAACTTGATCAATCCGTACAACAAAGGAATTGAATTGCATCACTTGAATGATAAGTGAAGAGCAAGACACTTGCCTCGATTCACGGAGTTCTCGACCTTAACATCGATCCATAACTCAGTTTCACGACATTTCTTTACTTGCTAGCCTTTTATTTGGCCCTACTTCCATTTCTACTTCGTAACTCAATAACTTCCACCTTAATACATCCATCGGCTTTGATACTTGTCCTTCTATTCGTCTTTCTTTTTATCCGTGCACTGCTCTTGGCCATGTCTCCTATTCAAACCTTTACAAGGTCAGATACTATTTCAGTATTAACTCAAGCAAAACTTATCGTTTGCTCTATTCTACCCATGCGCGTCCTATAACGCTTACATATACAACACATATAGCCATATTCATTCATATTCACATAATAGTCTTACTATAATCAACTAAGTCACATAAACACGTCACATAACCATTTCAAAACAACACAACCACTTAATATTTAAAATCACGATATATTCTTGAAATAATCCAATGATACATATACTTAAACCCTTAGTAATCATAACACACCTTCAAGCATTGAATTTAAATAAGTTAAATAGGTTTTAAATAGATTTGCAGGGAATTTTTAGAAAATTTCGGCATGAAGTATTCGTAAATAGGACTATTCCCCTGTTTTTTCAATTCAAGTTTTCACCTCAGAAATAATTCGAAAACAAAGCTGCCTCAACTTGCAGCAACAGGAAAGTAAACAAATAAGAAAAGTACCCGCCATGCAGTAAACACATAATAATTTATGTTAGCATTAACTACTACTTACGCTATATCAATGATCATATCACTCACGCATATTAATGATACACGTGACAATCAATTATTGATAGTCGTAAGCCCTAGGAAACAACTCCTAGCACTAACTATTACTTACGCTATATATATAATTATATCACTAGAGCATGTTAATTATACTTGTGACAATCAATCATTGGTATTCGTAAGCCCGAGAATCTAGTCGAAGAGAATTACACAAGTCCTTAAATATTGACATTTAGAACTTATGATCTCTTTACGACTCCTCGCAGTTAAACTAAATAACATATAACATTGACCACATAAACACATAAGGAAATTTACCCGCCCTGACTTGCGGCACATAAGAAATTTAAATCTACAAATAATCTTTAGAATAGAATTTGGAACCACTACTATGGCTCAACTTATAACATTTAGCACATCACATTCATAACTAGTAAAGCAATTAAATACTACGACTCGTTTTATATCATTTAGCACATAAGCATTTATCATTTAGTCAACTCGTATAAACTCCACAAATAATACCAACATCACCATTGTGATTCCAACACTAAGTAGTTGACAATTATGACATCCCACAAATACTACAACTCCACTTATAGCACTTTGCACGTAGACATTTACAGACTGACCAACTCATATAACCACACATTATGCGACTATAACAATTAGCAATTAGCAATTAACAATTAAGAATTCATCTAATATATTTAAACTAAATACCCGAGCCATTAATATAAATTACTCAATAATATGAGCAGCTTAAACAAAATATTCGACTCCACATTCGACATAATCCCCAAATTTTGACTTCCGAAATTAGTACACAATAATAACAATTAGAAACTAAATAATCACCAAAACACATAATCAAACTCACAATTAATCTCACAATTAATTAACAATTATAAACTTTCCGAATTAAACTATGAAAATTAAAACAATAATATCAAGATTAAATGTAATCAAATTACAACAATTAACATAATTTAATCTAAGATGCAAATTAAATAATTACATCGGAAAATAAATTAAATAAATAAATAAAAATTTATACCTCTTCCGATTTCCAATTTCCGCGAGAATATCCCCCCCCCTCTCTCTCTCTCTCTCTCTCTCTCTCTCTCTCTCTCTCTCTCTCTCTCTCTCTCTCTCTCTCTCTCTCTCTCTCTCTCTCTCTTCTCCCTTTCTTCCCCTCACCCAGCTGTTGTCCCTTCCTCTCCTTTCTCCACGGCTGCTGCGCCTCCGGCCACCGCCACCGCCGGCCGCCGCCACCGCGCGATGGGGTCGCCCCCTTCCTACCGCTGCTAAATCGAAACTCCCCCACCCCTTGCACGCACATATACACTCACATATATATATATATATATATATATATATATATATATATATATATATATATATATATATATATATATATATATATATATTATAGCCTATCCAATCAGTTCAACAATCAAACCCCCATTCAATTTCTTTCAATCCCTAATTTCTTCATCCCCCAATTCTTTTCTCTCTCCCCGTACTTCTTCTTCATCGTGTTTTTGTCATGTGTGTGTGTGTTTTTATCCTTATTGGGCTTAGCCCAATACTTATTTATTCCGGCCCAAATAAAAACACTACTTCACTTTCAAAACTTAATAAACATATTTCACAAATCGAAATTAATTACGAAATGTGAAAATTATTATTTTTTTAAAATTTAAAATAAAGAATATAAAATTACGAACACCCACATGTTTTTAAAATATTTTTCGGATCAAAAATGAATTAAATATGGATTTTACAAGTTTTGATCCTTTAAATACAATAAAACTCTTAAAATCGCTTTAAAATACTAAAACACCCAATTTAATTCACCCAACAATTTTAAAAACTCAATAAATATATAAAGATAATATTTCAAAAGATTTCATGATTTTTAATCCCTCCGAAATTTTATAAAATGGACAGAGGATTAAAACTACATGATTTAAATATATTTAAATCCTCAAAATACAAATAAATTTACGCAAACCTTTACAGCTTACCCAAATCATCACATAATCACATAAACACCATCTCACATACGTTTCACCTTTACAACAATATTCACATAAACACAATTTCACACATTTTCCACTTTCCAACAATAATCACATAATAATATCCATAATTTATATTAAATAAATATTTATAAAATACGAAATTTTATAGGGCGTTATACTCACCCCCCCTTGTATTTACAACTTAGGGTAGTTTTAGGGTAGTATAATTTTCATTCCTTTTTCTTGTTTTGTAATTCTAATTTTTGTAAACACTTTCTTTTTATTAATGCAATTTCAAGTTTCCTTTAAAAAAAAAGAGAATTGGAACGAATCATAAATTTTACAACGAAACAAATTTTTCGCTTGCAATTTAAAATGCTTAATTTTTAGAACATCAAGTTTTTGGCGCCGCTGCCGGGGACTAATTATTTTTCGCGCCTTAGTTTTTAATTTTTCGGATTAGCTTTTTTCTCACCCTTTTTCTTGTTTGCATTTTTTTTTCGAGGAATTTGGAGGAAAATTCGGGAAACTTAGATTAAAGCGGAAGAATTTTCCCGAAATTTTGGAAGCTTTGCTTGGGTAAACCGTATCTCTCTCCTCTTTCGTTATTTTTTATTTAGAATCAAAAAATATATATATAAAAAAATCAAAAATCACAAAAAATTTGAAAATTTAAAATCCAAAAAAATTAGTTGTAATTACATAATTGTTGCATCATGCATTTAATCACTTAGGGCACATCATCTAGATTTTTATTTTCTTGTTTTTAATTTTTCGTACCTTATAATTGTGGTGATCGCTGGAGAACCCCAAGGTACGTTATATTCTTTCTTTTCTTTAGTTAGAGCACGTAGTTAAGCGTCCATAAATGTTTATAGTTTTTATACCTTTTTGTTTGTTGCATCATTTTGTAAATAAATCTTAAGGGCAAAACCTCTCAAAAGATGAGGGAAGGAATTTCATCACTCTTTCCTTAGCCCACAACTATTAATTCCATCATTTTGCATTTTCCCTATCCTTTAATAAAATTGAAGTAGACATTACCCTCGGAATCTCGCGCTCATTTAGGAAGGTGCTTAAGAAACGAAGTAATCTTTAATTATTCCGACTTTTTGGTGTCTAGGAAAGCGAAAGCTTACCTGGCCAATTAAGGTTTTGGTGTCTAGGCTGGTGTTTAGCCTCTTGGCAATGCTTGCACCTACCTGGCCAAGCCGGTTCGAATAATTATTGATTTACCTAGTTTTTGGTAGTCCTTGCAGTTAGGAGCAAGGTCTAGTTATTTTATTAAGGAACCCTAGGGTTAGAAATTTTTTTTTCTTTTAATTTTACACCATTTCTTTTTGTGTGTTTAATTTATCGCACTTATTTGCTACTTGTTTACTTTTGTGGTTTTTGCGAACCATGGCCGTGTCCCTCAAAGACCGTTGTTACCCCACCCGTTCTGCTCAACCTTCGTGTATCACTCTTCCTCCCGTAAATGGTAATAATTATGAAATCAAAGCTCACCACATTAGCATGTTACCCAAATTTACTGGGAGTGAAGGTGAGGACCCGTATCTTTTCATCCATGAATTCGAGGAGGTTTGTGCCTTACAAAAACTCCAACAATTAACCGAGGACTCGATTAGGCTTAGACTCAATAATTTTGCGCTTAAAGAAAATGCTAAAAAATGGTTGTATAGCCTACTGGTTAATTCTATTTCTACGTGGGAGGGATTTGTGGTAATTTTTCTAAAAAAATATTTTCCAAACCATAAGACTACAAGGATTACAAACGAGATAAACCAATTTCATCAAAAAGAAAATGAGTCTTTTTGGAAATATTTCGATCGTTTTAAAAATCTTTTATCAAAATGCCCCCACCACGGAATAGAAAAGTGGAGACTTTGTAAGATTGTTTACGAGGCCTTAGATAGTCCAGCAACCACGTTGTTAGAGTCTATGTGCCAAGGTAAATTCACGGAAAAAGATGAGGATGAAGGGTGGGAATTTTTCGAGGAATTAGCCGAGAAGACCATGTTGTGGGAGTCTACTAGGGAATCTAATAAGTCCAACGAGTCACCTAGTACATCTAGGGGTTTGCATTCGATTGGAAATTCGATTGCAACTGATGCCAAATTAGCTACTCTAACTAGAAGACTCGAAGCCCCAGAAATTAGTAAGGCCCCCTCAAATGTGTCTATGTGCTCTAATTTTAATCAAGGATTTTCGGACTTTCCCGGCTATGATCAAATCAATGCGGTGTTTCAACCAACCCCTAGAAATGATCCATTTGCTCCTACCTACAATCCCGGGTGGAAGAATCACCCAAATTTCTCGTGGAACCAAGGTCAAAATTACCAATCTCCGCCACCTTCATTTCAACCTCCTTCTTTTCAAAGGCTCGATCAAAATTCTTACTCGACTCCAAATCAAGGTCCTTTTCCAAACCCGACTCAAAATCACGGTCCTTATCCGACTCAAGCACCCGCCCACCCTCCCGGCTTTCACGAATCGGATAAGAGAATTAATTCTTTGGAAAAGACTCTTGATGCGCTTTTAAAATCAACAACTAATCTGGCTCAATCTCAACAAACCTTCATGCAAACCATGACTCAAGATAGGCAAATTTTGAATGCTAGTACTCAAGCCATATCTAAGTTAGAGGTTCAAGTGAGTCAATTAGCCAACTCCATGTGTGAGTGAGAGAAGAATAAGTTCCCGAGTCAACGGTCAACCCTAAATTTCCTCTCAACCAAAGACCTCCAGAAAATGTTAATGCTATCATTTCTTTAAGGTCGGGAAAATAAGTTGATAATCAAGTACGAGTCGAGTCTCCCGAAGACGAAGAAGACAAGTCAAATGTTGAACCAAACCCTAAACTCGATCCTTCAAACCATCTTCCAAATCCCGATCCTTTCGAGTCATCTAGTCACACACCTTCACCACTTGAACCTTCATCTTCAAAATCCACTCCCGAGTCATCAGAATCTTCTCTCAAATCATCATCACCGAGTGAGCCTCCATTTTCTTGCACACCACATTCACCTAACGAATCTTCGATTGTTGTTCCACTTTCCAATTCCATTCCTGATGTGTCTAGCAAACGAGTCTTTAAACCTAAAGCTCCCTATCCTCAAAGACTCCTTTCCAATAAACAATCGCCTCAAGTAAAAAAGATTTTGGAAGTTTTCAAGAAAGTCGAGATCAACATTCCTCTTTTAGATGCCATTCAACAAATTCCCTCTTATGCTAAGTGTCTAAAAGATTTGTGTACTCATAAATGTCCCACTCACGTCCCTAAGAAGCCTTTTTGACTTCTCATGTTAGTTCAATTCTTTCGAATCAAATTCCCGTGAAATATAAGGACCCCGATAGTCCTACAATTTCATGTGTCATAGGTAATACCTTTGTGGACAAGGCGTTACTTGACTTAGGCGCTAGTGTGAACTTGCTTCCATTTTCGGTCTATCAAGCCCTAGGTTTAGGAAAACTTCAAAAAACGAACATGACAATTCAATTAGCCGATCGTTCTGTCAAAATGCCTAAGGGAATAATTGAGGATGTGCTAATTAAGGTTGGTGAATTCATCTTTCCGGTTGATTTTGTTGTCCTAGATACTCAACCCGTCACGAATCCTAAGAACCAAATCCCGATCATTCTAGGAAGACCTTTTCTTGTTGTCCTAGAGACTCAACCCGTCACGAATCCTAAGAACCAAATCCCGATCATTCTAGGAAGACCTTTTCTTGCTACATCCAATGCCTTGATTAATTGTAGGGATGGTTCGATGAAACTCACTTTTGGTAATATGACAATAACCTTAACATCTTTAATGTCGGAAAAGAACCCAATGAGCTTTATGAACAAACAATAGGGGTTAATCTTGTTGATGACATTGTTAATTGCTCACACCTTGAGGATAGTGAGATTGAGTCTCTTCTCAAAGAGGATTTCAAAGTCAACCATGAGTCTAACCGAGAGTATATTGAGTCGTTAAGGGATATGACATCGGAAGAGATGTTGAGAGAGTTAGACGACATTTGTTTTAAGTGGGAGACACCACCCGAGGATGTTCGTGTTGAGACCATTGTTAAAACCCCCGTTGGTGAACCACCTACATTCGATGAGTTGTTAGGAGACTTGAATCACACTTGTTCTAAATGGGAAGCTAAATTTGATAATGACCATGTCAAACCTAGTACCATTGTTAAGAGTCCCGTGAGAAAACCTCCTACATTTGACTCAACTTTGTATCTTCCCGAGTTTGATCAACAGCCTTTAGGGAAAAATGAATCCTTATCTTATGTCATTCCTAGTGATTCAACCCCTAACCAAACTTTCATTATCTCTAATTTGCTTAAACAAAATAAGGAAGCCTTAAGTTGGTTTAGGGAGAGCATTAGTGACACTTGTTCTATAAGGTTGAATGATTCCATGTTACTTGAGAAAATATTTTCTAATCAAAATTGTCAACAATGTCTTGATATTTTCTCAAAGCTTCATCCCAATCTTCCTACCGGCATCGGCTAATTCGATTTTATTCCTTTGCTTCCCCTCGTGAAAGTTAGGTATGGGGGAGGAATTGTGTGCGTGTGTGAGTTGTTTTCTTTCGTAATTTTTAGAAGTTTTCAGTCTCCGTCATCTCTTATAAGGTATTTCCTCATCCCTCTCCTTTACTCATTTCTCTTGCATTTGCATACATTGAGGACAATGCATGATTTAGGTATGGGGGAGGGTTTTTATTGTAAATATAAAAATTAAAAAATCAAAAAAAAATTGAAAAATGAAAAAAAATCACAAAAAGAGTTGTAAAATTGTAAATAGTAGAGTTCTAATTGTAGTCTTGTTAATTGATTGCTAGTTGCTTGATGCACCCTTACATGCTATGATAATCTTGTGTTCCTTTAGCTTTTGATTGAGAAGTGATTTGCCAAGTTCTTGTCCACACACTTACACTAGCAAGGTGAAACTAGTAGACTTATTTGATTTGTGCAAGAAATTAGAAGGTCATGATTAGGTGTAAGATGATTTGGTTTTCATGCTTTGAGTACAAGTAGGTGCATTGAGGATACCTTTACTTGAGATTGATTATGTTCTACCACACCAAGTGAGTTTTGAGCCTATATGCACATCTTTTGCATTTATATTCGTTTGCTTGAGTGTCCACTTGTCATTTGAATTGCTAGCACTTGTTTGAGTTCTTTCTTGAAACACATGACATTGATTGATGATAAGATGATAAAGGCATTAGGAATAACCCATATTTCCTAAAATATCCACACCATTCTTATGTGATCAATTAGTTACCCCTTTGAGCTTAATCAAATTCTTTCGGTGACACCACATTACTCGCCGAAGACCTTTTTCTTGTACAGCCTTACGTATACTTGATCCCAATTTGTCAAAGGCTATTAGGAACTTGAGGGAGTAATAAGGTGTGTGAAATGGGTTTACTTTTTTTTCATAACTTTTGAGGAAATATATGTTGGTTACCTTGATAGTCGATTTTCAAGTTAAATCTAAAGGAGGATTATGGTTTCTTAAAGCTCTCATAAAGAAAAATATATATATAAAAATAAAAAAAATAAAAAAAAGGAAAAAAATATATTTGTAAGTATGAGAGCATGCTTATGTTTTTGTAATCCTCCTTCATTCGACTAGTCAAGTATTTTTGTTGAAAATAGAAAAATAATTGTGTGGGGAAGAAGTTTGGTGTTGTGCATGATTTCCATGGTGACTACTAGCTTTTTACACTTCACCTTGTTTTGGCCTTACTTGACATACCCTGTCCCTAGCCCCATTACAACCCCAATAAAGACCTTTTGATTGTCATCATTGATGTATGTTGTGTTTAAGTTAGAATGATACCAAATGTCAAGCATGCTTTTGATTTTGTTGGAATTGAGTGATACACTTACCCTTGTTCTTGAGTGAATGTTCTTTTGTGAGTGAAATGTGAGGTATTGCTTGTTTCTTTTACATATAAGATCTCAAGTTTTGACTTTAAGGTGTGTTCTTGTAGACTTAGCATGGTTTCCAATAATTTTTGCACTTGACATGAACTTGTAATCACTCGTGCATGCTTCTTTAAGTAGACTACGTGAATCCTTGCACTTTCCACACCAAGACTTTGCAACTTCATTTTGATTCTTAAGTTGATGTGTCATGGGAGGACATGTATGTGTGGTGTTGCATCGCCATGTAATCTTTTATACAAACTATATGGATTTTATGGGTACATTCACTATAGGCCCTCACGAGACCTCACTCGTCCATTAGAGCTGCCTAGGGGTTTAAAGGGCTTGTTGCATATGCCAAATGCAACCGTCACACCTACGAAAAGGAGTATAGGACTTTTTATCGAGATTTTCTTTTTGTCTTTATTTTACTCGAGGACGAGCAAAAGATAGGTATGGGGGCATTTGATAAGTGCATATTTTTGCATATTTTTATTACCTATTTATTGCTTGAACTCGTATTTTAATAATTTATTTTGTTGCATTTCAGGAAATTCGTAAATAAATAAAGAAATGGCAAAATAAAGAAATAAAGAGCAAGGAAGGGAAAAAGAGGAAGAAAAAGGACCAAAAATAAAAGAAGGAAAAGAATTAGGAGCTTGGAGCAAAAGGAATATTTCAAGACAAGTGGAAGGTGGAGATCATCCCAACACACTACATAAGTGTATGGCCAAGATCAACTCTTCAAAGCTTAAGGGGGAAGGAAACAAATAAATGGCTAGGATTTCACCACCACACACCACAAATGTATGGTGGGGATTTACCCAACACCCCCCTTAACCCTAATTCCTATCCTATAAATACCCCCTCACCCCCCTTGTATTTACAACTTAGATTTTAGGGTAGATTTAATTTCTTGTATTTTTTTTTTGTTTCAATTCTTGTAAACACTCTTTTTAATTTTAATTCAGTTTCATTTCCTTTAATTTCTTGTCTTTCTCTCTCATTTATTTTACATAGCTTTCGTTATTTTCGTAAATCCATGTAGTGGACAAAGTAGCGAAAAGCTAACCACTATGGGTTGAAAGTAACGAAATTTTATTTCTTTGTTTTTAGTTAATAATCGTAATTTTGCCCCTTTAAATTTCCATTTTATTGTGGGCCATTTTAATTTTAAATCATCATCTTAGTGTAACCTTAATTTCGTAGTTAAATTTTATTTTTTAAATTTCGTAGTTCAATTTTATTTTACAAAAAAAAAATTAGTTTTATAAAAATTTCACTACCTATTTTCTCGTTTTAATTTTTAATTCGAAAAAAAAAAATTACCAGCCCCTGTTCTCGTTAATTTCATAAAACCCAGTACTCTTTTTGTTTATTCCCTTCCTGCAATCCCATACCCCTTTTTCTCTGTTTCCTTTCGACTTTAATCAAGTAAACCACATTCCTCCTTCACCTTCTTCTTCTTCGTCGACCACAAACACACACCCCAGCTTCTCTCTCTCTCTCTCTCTCTCTCTCTCTCTCTCTCTCTCTCTCTCTCTCTCTCTCTCTCTCTCTCTCTCTCTCTCTCTCTTCCTCTCTTTGTCTTAGTCGAACAAACGCAAACTCAAACCCACCCTGCCCTTTCTTGCTCGAGCAATCAAACCTACCAAACACTACCCCATTTCCCTTTTTTCTTTTTCTTTCGAATTCCATCTCCCTGGATCGTTTAAATTTTGTTTCATTTAAACTGAGTTTCGTTTTGGCCGTTGAGGTTTAAGCCCTTTTCTTTGTAATCGTGAGCTATGTTGGTGTTGTTATTGTTTGCGAGTTGTTCTTTGTTTTTTTCACTGGGAATTTGTAGTTTTCAATGTTATTCGAGTTATTTTGTTCATTGAGGTTTCTGTGTGGGTTCAACCGAGTATGAGTTCACGATTTGGAGTTTGATTTGTCGTTGTGCGATTTCTCGGAGTCCGAGTTACCAAGTCTGTGCCGGCGAATTGGGTTTACATTCTTAAGACGTAATGTTTGTATTGCTGAGTTGAATCGCCGTTTCTTTGAGTTGTAGAATTGAGTTTGATTTACGAGTCAACTCGCCAAGTTCACGATTTTATTTTTGGTTTCCTAGTGTCCTAGCTAAGTTCTGTTTTGTGTGATAGTATAGTTCTGTCGATTGGGTTTTTGTTGGGTTTGAATCGATTCTGAATTTTGACTTTCTTTTGCTGCGTTTGTCGAAGTCTGTATCGAGGCTGGTATGGTCTGTCATGTTGTTTGTTTTGTTCATTTTGCTTGTTGGTTTTGCAATTTAATTATGGTGCAGTCTTGTTCTGTTTTAGGTGCTGATTTCGTCATTCTAACGAATTACACGAGTCTGTGTCTGCTTGTTCTTAAATGCTAATTTTAAATTCTGTGTTTTTCAGCTGCTTGTCTGCAAAGTCTGATTGTTTATTTAAAATTGATTTTTCTCCTAAAAAATTCCTGTAAATAAATTTCTCTTAATTTGATTTTATAGTTAAAAAAAATTAGAGAAAAATCTAGTTTTAATTCGAATTTATATTCTTTAAATAATATAGTTTCTGTTATTTTAATTTTTTAAATAGTTAGTTTAAAATTAGAATAAATTTAATTCTCTTTCAAAATAATTTGAATTTCTTTTTAGTAATTAATTAGTAAAAATCTAAATCTTCCAAAATCAATTGTTCTAATTCGATTAAATTAAGAATTAAGGATCGCGAAAATATTAGTCTCTGCGGAACGAATCATAAATTTTACAACGAAACAAATTGTTCGCTTGCAATTTAAAACGCTTAATTTTTAGAACAACATCTTCCCCACTTGTACATTGCGTGTATACATCTATAAACCATTGTCACTCAACAATTCTTTCGTGTCACCAAATCAACCAACTCTCTAAAATAACTTGCAAACACGTTTATCACGAATTCCAATCACCCTACACCTCCGCTCGCTCATTCATCTCACTTTTTGTCCTCTCACATAAGATCCGAGTTTATAAAGCCCATTAATGTCATTTTTACCCACTCTACTACCGTCAACGCCAGCACCTTCGAACACTATCAGAATTTCAGATTTTGGAAATTTTGGTAATTTGCGTTTAAAATTTTATTAATTTGGGTTCAAATTTTAGTGATTTAAGTTGAATGTTCGGTCATTCTACTATCATTTTTATTTTCAATGGTGTAGAGGCCGATGTTGATTTGATTGCAGTAAAAATTTTAGTGATAGCGATTGTGTGTGGTGGTGGCGATGTGGTGGTGGTAGGACCGTGATGGTGATAGTAGTGTTAGCGATGTGTTGTTATTGTTTATACTGATAATGATGTATTCATAAAAAATACATGATATATATATATATATATATATATATATATATATATATATCATATGTAAATTATTTAATTAATCACAAAATCATGTTTTAAATTAGTATAACGGGTATATTGAATTTTTTATAACTCGTCAAAAATCATTTTGGCCTATGCTAAACATACACCCTATTAATATTGGAAAAAAAGTCTAAAACTTGATTATTTCACAGTTTGGGGTTGTTTAGCTAAAGTTGGAATTCCGGAACCAAAGAAAAGAAAATTAGGTCTAAAACACTAGATGCTATTTTTGTTGGGTATACTTAAGGTACAACTAATAGGTTTCTTGTAATTAATTTTGATAATCCCGATGTATCCACTAATACTATTATCGAAGCTAGAGATGCAACCTATTTTGAGGATATTTTTCCCTACAAGACTTGGATACCAAATCAAGTTAATATACAGCTCTAGTTCTAATTCTACATTTGACATTCCTAGTTCATCAACATCTTTAGATGAACCTAGAAGAAGTAAAAGAGGTAGGATTGGAAAAATATTTTGGAGATGACTTTCTTGTTTATTTAGCTGAAGGTGAACCATCTTCTTTTATGCGGAAGCTATGTCTTCACCTGATGCTCCTTTTTGCAAAGAATCCATAGATAGTGAAATGAAATCAATTATAGAGAATAATTCTTGGTGTTTAACTAACTTACCTCAAGGTTTTAAAACAGTAGGGTGTAGATGGATTTTTAAGAAAAATTAAGACTTGAAGAATTGTTGTAAAAGGGAAAGAGCATAAGGTTTGTAGATTAGTTAAGTCTATATATGGTTTAAAACAAGCCCCAAAATATTGGTATGAAAAATTTGATAGGGTGATCACTAAAGATGGATTTGTTGCTAATGAGTTTGATAGATGCTTGTATTCAAATCTGATTGGTAATGAGTTTGTTTTGTTATGTGTATATGTTGATGATATCTTGATCTTTAGTAAGTCTTTGCCTAATATCGAAGATGTTAAAAATTATCTTGCTCAAATGTTTGATGTTAAAGATTTGGGAGAAGAAAATGTTATTTTAGGGATGCTAATATATAGAAGTGATAAAGGTATTCATTTATCTTTGAGTCATTTGATTGAGAAAATGCTTAAAAAATATAATTATATGGATTGCAAACCTGTCTCTACACCTTATGACGTTCCTTCTTCCTTAGATTGTTGTATATCTTTGTGTGTATTTCTAAGCCTAGAAGAATTAACAGTAAAGCGACTATAGGGTAGCCAACATATTAGAAACAAAACGGAATTTTTTTGTGCAATGATCAGCTTAACCAATGAACAACGCAGCAGAGTCTAAAACAGTGAGTTTATACAATCAACATAACAACTAAGAATATGACAGTCAATAAAACAATTATAGTGAATTACTAAGCAATTAATAGTCAACTAAACAATTAGATTGTTAACAGAATGAAAGGGTTTAGAGAGTGGCCTGGTGAGGCATGTGAACACACTGAATCGTGCCCCTTCTCGTGCAAGATTTTTCGGCAACTCCTTAGCGGTACAACACCCAATTCAATTATCCTTTCCCGTGCACGAACGATCAAGGATGTCAACAAAGATTTTTCGATGATCCAAATTATACCCACAAAACACTTATGTTATAATTGTAAAACCCCAATTGATATGTGTATTGATATGTGTATGTAGATGGTTGCATAAACAAATAAATATAAAATGAAGAAAAACAGAGAGTGGAGAGTGGGGAGAAGAACAGAGAAAGACAGAGATAACAACAATGTGTATGTTGTTGTATATGTTTTTCATATATAATTTCCTTTTCACAAGAATTGTTAGAAAGAGTTCCCTCGATCATGTTGACTTGATGCTTTGGAGCAGATTTTGACTGATTATTGACTTGAGTTGGTTGAGTTTTCTTGTAGAATATTTTTATTCGGTTTACAAAAATAAAGAGGGTTGTTATTATATTATATTGAATAAAAATTTGGGCACCGGAAAATTGACGTTCCTTCTGTGAAACAATCTGTGATAAATAACAATATATGTGCGCGAATAACAAATCGGTGTATAACAGTGAATAAGCAAATAAATAACAAGAAGGATATCAGAGATCTCGAGTCCAGCGGAAAAGCTATCTCCTTAAAGCTATTTCGCCTCTCACCGTGTGTTTGAAACGATAGCCTCCCAGGATAAAACGAGGAAATGATGGCGTTGCAGAGAACGACACCTTCGGCGAGCAGAAACGAGCAAGAAACTATCACCAGAGAGAGAGAGCTATTGGATGTGTTTAGGTTGCGAATGAGATTATTAAACCTAGACCCTAAGGGGTGTATTTATAGGACTGACAAATCTTGTTCGCTACACAACTGCCTAAAATAATTAACGCGTTAATTAAAAAGGCGGTAACAAAAAGATTAGGATAAGACTTGTGCACTACACAATATCTGTAATAAAATCAAATCTCGGATTTAATCAAATCAATCAAACCGACTCTGATTTAATCAAATTAATCAAAACAGATTTTGATTTATTTGTTTTAAGCCCAGTGGAAATAATAAAATAGCAAAACTAGTCCGGGTTTAGCCGGCCCAATTTTCCGCTGCATTCGTGTCCGCAGGTCGCACACGCGGAAAGCCCGAAGGATTACGAAGCCTCGGATTTCCCCTCGAAAGCCCACAATCCGAACCCCCCTGTGCTCCCACGTAGGAGATGGAGCAACACTTAGCCAACACAAGTGAACACTACTCAAGTATTGTACTATATAAAGTCATGGAAACTCCTTTTCCATTTCAATGTGGGACTTACATTTTCTAAACAAAATTTCCACTCTTATGGGACCATCTTTGAGCTATCATATCTCATTCATCCCTTAACCATTTTGAGTAATTAAACATGCCTCGGAAAGCTCTCTCGAAGGAGAACATAATCAAAGCATCACCCATTGCGCACACACAATAAACGACTACTCAAAACTAGGCTCAAAATGACTAGTCAATGTGGGGCTAAAACCCACATTTTCCAACAATCCCCCACATGGATGAGATTGATAATGTAGTAGCACAAACCAGACAGACAAACACGGAGTTTGGTTTGGTGATAGAATTCTTCGATCAGATATAGCATATGATAGGTAGAGAATGCTCCTTGAACCTTCGCTTGAGTAAGCATACCGACTTTACTAGTAGACAGTAAACGTGCTTGTCTTTGAACTGTTCGACCGTTTGTGTAAACGATGATATACTTATCACTATACCCTTTCTGGCTCGTTCAGATCTCATGATTATGTCCATTTTGGCCATGGAACATCGTCCTGGTTCTGCAAGAGTTTCTAAAGAATTGTACCTCGCAATTCTCCTTTGAAGCGGCCCCACTTCTCTCCCACATAGGTGATCTTTATCTTATAGAGTAACCCGTGTTTACTCAACTGAATTCCATGCGTTCAAATCTTGAACTCCATGTATTCACCGAAAGATCATTAAAAGCTTAATAGCTTACCCTCGTACCTTACGGGTCTCACTGTTTCTCATCATATGAATAGGCCAGGGGTTACCCCCACAGTGATTTGGTCATCATGATTTAGTTGGCCTATTGAACCAAGTTCTTGGGACCTCCAGTCAGCAATGGTTGGGTGTCCACCATGACGCCGTTAAGCAGTAGGCTTAAGGCCCATCCCTCTCGATGATTTGTCAACCAGTTCTCTTGATAACCCCTTGGTTAGCGGATCCGCAATATTATCCTTTGACGGTATAAAGTCAATAGTGATAATTCCGGTTGACATTAACTGTCTAATGGAACTATGTCATCATCGAATGTGACGGGACTTTCCATTATACATTGTGCTCTGTGCTCTGCCAATAGCAGACTGACTATCACAATGTAGTCCTATTGCAGTCACAGGCTTTGGCCATCTCGGAATATCCTCCAAAAATTGGCGTAAATATTCAGCCTCTTGTGCGCATTTATCTAATGCCACAAACTCAGCTTCCATTGTGGATTGAGTTATTATAGTTTGTTTGTAGGATTTCCATGACACTGCTGCTCCAGCTAGTGTAAACACATATCCACTCGTAGACTTCAGTGCCTTTTTGCTAGATATCCAGTTTGCATCAGTATAGCCTTCTAGTACTGCTGGATAACAGCCATAATGCAAACCATAGTCTCGAGTTCCCCTCAAGTACCTTAGTACTCGTATGATTGCTTTCCAATGATCAGCTCCCGGATTACTCGTAAACCAACTCAACTTACTGATTGAGTATGCAATGTCTGGTCTAGTACAACTCATCAAGTACATCAGACTACCAATTATCCTAGAGTATTCCAGTTGGGAGACTCCTACACCTTTGTTCTTGGATAGATGCAAAGTCATATCCACAGGTGTTCTAGCTTTCTCAAAATCATCCTTCAGAAACTTCTCAAGGATCTTGTCAACATAATGTGGTTGACTTAGTGCAAGACCCTCAGATGTTCTAGAAATTTGAATTCCTAGAAGTACATTTGCTAGTCCCATGTCTTTCATGTCAAATCTTGATTTTAACATGTCCTTATTAGATTTGATCACTTTATCATTGTTACCAGCAATAAGTAGATCATCTACATACAATGTCATCATAATATATCCATTCTCGTCATCCTTGTAGTAGGCGCAACTATCACATTCATTGATTTTGAAGCCATTGGCCTACACGACCTCATCAAATTTTTCATGCCACTTCATAGGTGCTTGTTTCAAACCATACAGTGATTTCACCAATCTACAAACTTTCCTTTCTTGTCCAGGGACAACAAACCCTTCAGGTTGTTTCATATTGATTTCTTCATCTATATCTCCATTTAGAAAAGCTGTTTTCACATCCATTTGATGCACTGTTAATTTTCGCATTGTAGCGATAGCAAACATCATCCTTATGGACGTTCTCGATACTGGAGAATATGTATCAAAATAGTCAAGGCCCTTTTGTTGCTTGTATCCCTTGATTACAAGTCTAGACTTGTACTTATCAATAGTACCATCAGGTTTCAACTTCTTCTTGAACACCCACTTGCTTTCTAGTGATTTGCATCCGGCTGGAAAATCCACTAACTCCCAAGTATGATTCTGTAAAATAGAATCAACTTCACTTTTGATGGCCTCCTTCCACATAGGTCCATCAGGTGATGTTACCGCTTCCTTATAGGTTTTCTGATCACCTTCTTCGAGCAAATAAGTCATAAACTCTGACCGAAAGGATTTCTCCTTCCTTTGTCTTTTGCTCCTTCTCACTACCCCCACATTTTCATCTTCACTTTCATCACTCTCATTATCGTCATCAATAGACTCATGAGTTCATTTAGACGTGGTCGGGCGTTCGACACCAGGATTACAAGGAAATACCGTCTCAAAAAATGAGGCATTCCTTGACTCCATGATCGTATTCTTTTGAATTTCGGGAATCTTCGATTCATGTACAAGAAACCGATATGCAGTACTATGTGGTGGATATCCGATAAAGATACAATCCATAGTCTTTGGACCAATCTTCACCTTCTTAGGTGCAGGGATTAGTACCTTCGCAAGGCACTCCCACACTTTCAGATTTTGGTAACTTGGTTTCTTTTTCTTCCACATTTCATATGGACTTGCATCATTGTTCTTGCGAATCATCATATTCAAAAGATGATTTGCACTCAAGATGGCTTCCCCCCACATTGACTGCGGAAGTCCAGAGCTTAACAACATCGCGTTCATCATTTCTTTGAGAGTGTGATTCTTCCTCTCAGCCACTCCATTTGACTGAGGGGAGTATGGTGCAGTAACCTCATGGATTATACCATGTTGTGAACATAATTCCCCAAAAGGTTCAACATATTCACCCCCACGATCACTACATATCGTCTTGATTTTCTCATCTTGTTGTGTCTCAACTTCTTCCTTATAGATTTTAAATTTATCTATAGCTTCGTCTTTGCTTTTAAGTAAATATATATATATAACAGTATTTTGTACAATCATCTATGAAGGTAATAAAATACTTTTTTCCTCCTCTAGTTGGAGCGAATTTCAAATCACATATATCACTATGTATTAGGTCTAGCACTTTGGTGTTTCTTTCTACACGTTTAAATGATGATCTCGTTAATTTTGCATCAACACAAGTTTCACACTTATGTTTTGAATCAATATTCAATTTTGGTATGTATTCTTTCATACTTAATAGGCATAAATTATCATAATTTACATGTCCTAATCTAGCATGCCATAAATTAGGAGACTCAAGCAAGTAAGCAGAAGAGTTCTTTATTTCATTATTATCTTTAACAGACATCACATTGAGCTTAAAGAGCCCATCCAACAAACATAACACTCTTAGACAAAATAACCTTATCCGACTCTAAAACAATGCGAAAGCCATGCTTATTCAACAAGGAACCAGAAACAAGATTCTTGCGAATATCAGGCACATAAAGTACATTTTTCAAAGTCAAATTCTTCCCAGAAGTCATCTTCAGAATCATCGTGCCTTCCCCTTCAATGGTTGAAGTTGCTGAATTCCCCAAGTAAAGCTTATCACCAGCATCAGAAGCTTTGAGGCTAGAGAAAATCACCTTGTCCGAACAAACATGCCTTGTAGCTCCCGTATCAATCCACCATTCCCTTGGATTAGAGCCAACCAGGTTCACCTCAGAGACCGTAGCACAGAGGTCTATGTCACCCATCTCATTTGAGATATCATCGACCATGTTTTCTTCCTTCTTCTTGTTGGGCTTCTTGGGCTTCCTGCAATCAGAAGACCTATGACCCACTTTGTCGCAATTGTAGCACTTCCCTTGAAACTTCATCTTCGAAATTCCTCCCTTGGGTGCCAACTTTGCCCCTTTACCAGAATTGTTCTTCTTGGGCTTATGTTCCACCATGTTTGCCTTTTCAGTGGCAACATTCATCTTCTTCTCGGATCCCCTGTTGTCTTCTTCAATGTGAAGTCTAATGATTAGATCCTCCATAGACAACTCCTTACGATTTTGCTTAAGGTAGTTCTTGAAATCTTTCCATCCAGGTGGCAGCTTCTCAATCACAGCAGCAACTTGGAAAGACTCACTTATAAACATCCCTTCAGCATGAATATCATGGATGATCACTTGCAGCTCTTGCACCTGACTGACCACAGTCTTAGAATCCGCCATCTTATAATCAAGAAAGCAGCCAACAATCCACTTCTTAGCCCCAGTATCCTCGGTTTTGTACTTAAGGTCAAGTGACTCCCATAAGACCTTAGCTGTTGGCTTCGTACTATACACGTTATACAATGAGTCAGCCAAACAATTCAGCACATAATTCTGACAGATATAGTCGGTGTGCTTCCAAGCATCAACAGCATAAACTATTTGCGTGTTACTCTCAGCAGTGAGCAACGGTGGTTCCTCTTTGAGGTAGCGATCCATATGCATCGTGGTCAGATAGAACAACATCTTTTGCTGCCAACGTTTGAAGTTCGTACCATTGAACTTCTCAGGTTTCTCAGCATGTGCAGCAGGCACAGTAGGAACCGTAGGCATAACAGGTGCCATATGTGTGGTAGCCACTCCAGATGGTGGTACCATCATCGATCAAACAGGAACAGTAAACTGTCCAATGACAGTATGTCCCGAAGGTACATGTCCCGGAGGCACATGTCCAACTGGCATCGCACTCACATCAGATGTTATAATCTGTGCGTTAGAGTGTGGCGGCAGCTGGTGATCCCCATCGGATTTTACAATCCGTGCATTGGGATCAACCACAATATTTGCGTTGTTCACGTTATCAGCCATTAATCTGTTATTCACAGAAACAAACAGAAATAGATTTATTAGTCACAGAAATATATAAATAGCTTTAAGATTGTGAAAAAATATATGATAAGTAACAATATATGTGCGCGAATAACAAATCGGTGTATAACAGTGAATTAGCAAAAAAATAACAAGAAGGATATAAGAGATCTCGAGTCCAGCGGAAAAGCTGTCTCCTTAAAGCTATTTCGCCTCTCACCGTGTGTTTAAAACGATAGCCTCCCAGGATAAAACGAGGAAACGATGGCATTGCAGAGAACGACACCTTCGGCGAGCATAAACGAGCAAGAAACTATCACCAGAGAGAGAGGTATTGGATGTGTTTAGGTTGCTAATGAGATTATTAAACCTAGACCCTAAGGGGGGTATTTATAGGACTGACAAATCTTGTTCGCTACATAACTGCCTAAAATAATTAACGCGTTAATTAAAAAGGCGATAACGAAAAGATTAGGATAAGACTTGTGCACTACACAATATCTGTAATTAAATCAAATCTTTGATTTAATCAAATCAATCAAACCGACTCTGATTTAATCAAATTAATCAAAAAAGATTTTGATTTATTTATTTTAAGCCCAGTGGAAATAATAAAATAGCAAAACTAGTCCGGGTTTAGCTGGCCCAATTTTCTGCTGCATTCGTGTCCGCAGGTCGCACACGCGGAAAGCCCGAAGGCTTACGAAGCCTCGGATTTCCCCTCGAAAGCCTACAATTCGCACCCCCCCTGTGCGCCCGCGTAGGAGATGGAGCTACACTTAGCCAACATAAATGAACACTACTCAAGTGTTGTATTATATAAAGTCATGGAAACTCCTTTTCCATTTCAATGTGGGATTTCCATTTTCTAAACAAAATTTCCACTCTTAAGGGACCATCTTTGAGCTTTCATATCTCATTCATCCCTTAACCATTTTGAGTAATTAAACATGCCTCGGAAAGCTCTCTCGGAGGAGTACATAATCCAAGCATCACCCATTGCGCACACACAATAAACGACTACTCAAAACTAGGCTCAAAATGACTAGTCAATGTGGGGTTAAAACCCACATTTTCCAACACCTTCTTCCTTACGTTCGTGCACGGAGGAGGATAAACCGAAAGGGGGTGTTGTACCGATAAGGAGTTACAATTTCAAACCTTGCACGAGAAGGGCAATCTTCCTTAGATTTTTAGAAAATTTATCCAACACAAAATTAAACACAGTAACAAAAAAAATTAATGTATAAAATATATTCCAGAATTGGAATTGTGTAAATGTTCAAAACTGTTGGTAATGGTATTAACGGTAGTAAAGTGAGTAAAAATGTCGATCGATGTTACAAACTTAGATCTATTGAGAGATGGATGAATGAATTAGTGGAGTTGTGATCAGGAATGTGACTGGAATTCGTGACAAATATGTTCATCAATTACTTTCGGAGTGGTGGTCGATTTGGTGACAATAAAAGATCGCAGAGTGATGATGGTTTATACACACACTCCCTCTCTCTCACCCACTCACACACATTATACATATGTGTGTGTATATCTTGAATGATGATGACAAATGGAGTGAGGTGGTAATAATGACGGTGTAAGGCAAGTGATGGTGTCTAAGGTCGCCGAAAATGGAAACATCATAGGAGTGGATGTGGGTGAAGGTTGAGATGTAAATTAGATTTGAATGTATGGCCATCATTAGTTTTCGATTCTATGTTTTTTGAATTGTTAGACGTGATTGTATTGTTATGATCATATATGAAATTCATGTAGGAAATTTGTGTTATTACTAGTGTCCACAAAAAATACCACACAATCACGTATAGTGTTTCAAAAATTAGAAATCTTCTATTTAAAAAAATTAAAACAACAATATTTTATGAATTTAAATGGTGCCCGTGCTTTGTACGGGCTATCATGCTAGTTGTTCTATAGAGAACCATCTTATATAGAGAGTCGTAGAGAACCATAATTTTCTAATTTTGTAGTTGAATCAAAGTTTTAATTTTTGGTTCCATAAAAAAAGACCAATTTTTTTTGTTTTATAATAAAAATGACCAATTTCTTTATTCTTTGGTAGAACCAAATGTTTAAATTTTTTTTCAAAAAATAATTACTTTTTATTTATTTTAAAAAAAATTAAAATAATTGTCCGCTGACATTGCCACGTCATCACTAGACCTGGCAAATCGGGTAAACGGATCGGTTTCGGATCGGATCTGCTTCGGATCGGATCCACTTTCGGTTAAGGTACTATTTAGAGCTTGTTCGGTTCGGATCAGATCTGATTCGGTTCGGATCCACTTTCGGTTAAGGTACTATTTAGAGCATGTTCGGTTCGGATCGGATCTGATTTGGTTCGGGTAAAATTTGGATTAAAATTGGATAAATTTTGGATTAAGATCGGATGAAATTGGGTTCGGTTCTCTTTCGGATTTTTACTGTTCGGATCGGATTTTGTTTGGATGTAGGAACTTTCGGTTCGGATCGGATTGTCGAGATATATCTAATTTTTTGATGTACCAAAATTTTTCAAAAACCAAAAAATTATTTTGGCTTGAGATCTTAGCAATGAACAACTAAATTGACTAGTACAAGTAACTAGTGCTTTGTTACGATTTTTTGTTTCGTTTTAAAAAAAATATTTCTCGACGATCCAATTGTCGGATGTCAAAATATATCTAATTTAGTGATATTCGCAAATTTTCAAAAATAAATAAATTAATTTGGTTGGAAATCTTTGTAGTCAACTACCGAATTGACTAGTACTCGTAACTAGTGTTTTGTCACGGATTGTTATTCTATTTTTTAAAAATTATTTCTTGATGATCCAACCGTACGGATCTCAAGATATATCTAATCTATAATATTCCCAAATTTTCATAAAATACAAAATTAATTTGGTTGGAAATCTTAGTAGTCAACCACCGAATTGACTAGTACTCGTAACTAGTGTTTTGTCACCGATTGTTTTTCTATTTTTAAGAATTATTTCTCGCCGATCCAACCGTACGGATCTCAAGATATATCAAATATAGTGATATTCCCAATTTTCAAAAAATAAAAAATTAATTTGGTTGGAGATCTTAGTAGTCAACTACCGAATTGACTAGTACTCGTAACTAGTGTTTTGTCACGGATTGTTGATTCTATGTTTTAAAAAATATATCTCGACGATCCAACCGTACGGATCTCAAGATATATCTAATTTAGTGATATACCATAATTTTCAAAAAATAAAAAATTAATTTGGTTGGATATCTTAGTAGTCAACTACCGAATTGACTAGTACTCGTAACTAGTGCTTTGTCACGGATTGTTGATTCTATTTTTTAAAAATTATTTCTCGACGATCCAACCGTACGGATCTCAAGATATATCTAATCTAGTGATATTCCCAAATTTTTAAAAAATAAAAAATTAATTTGCTTGGAGATTTTAGTAGTCAACTATTGAATTGACATGTACTCGTAACTAGTGCTTTGTGACGGATTGTTGTTTCTATTTTTTAAAAATAATTTCTTGACAATCCAATCGTACGGATCTCAAGATATATCTAATCTAGTGATATTACAAAATTTTAAAAAAATAAAAAAATAATTTGGTTGGAGATTTAGTAATCAACTACCGAATTGACTAGTACTCGTAACTAGTGCTTTGTCACGAATTGTTGATTCTATTTTTAAAAAATTATTTATCGAAGATCCAACCGTACGGATCTCAAGATATATCTAATCTAGTGATATTCCAAAATTTTCAAAAAATAAAAAATTAATTTGGTTGGAGACCTTAGTAGTCAACTACCGAATTGACAAGTACTCGTAACTAGTTCTTTGTCACGGATTGTTGATTCTATTTTAAAAAAAATATATCTCGACGATCCAACCGTACGGATCTCAAGATATATCTAATTTAGTGATATTCCCAATTTTAAAAAATAAAAAATTAATTTGTTTGGAGATCTTAATAATCAACAACCGAATTGACTAGTACTCGTAACTAGTGCTTTGTCACGGATTGTTGATTCTATTTTTTTAAAAAAATCTCGATGATCCAACCGTACGGATCTCAAGATATAACTAATCTAGTGATATTCCTAAATTTTTAAAAAATAAAAAATTAATTTGGTTGGAGATTTTAGTTGTCAACTATCGAATTGACTAGTACTCGTAACTAGTGTTTTGTCACGGATTGTTGATTCTATTTTTTAAAATTATTTCTCGACGATCCAACTGTACGGATCTCAAGATATATCTAATCTAGTGATATTCCAAAATTTTCAAAAAATAAAAAATTAATTTGGTTGGAGATCTTAGTAGTCAACTACCGAATTGACTAGTACTCGTAACTAGTGTTTTGTGACGGATTGTTGATTCTATTTTTTAAAAATTATTTCTCAATGATCCAACCACACGGATCTCAAAATATATCAAATCTAGTGATATTCTCAAATTTTCACAAAATAAAAAAATTAATTTGGTTGGAGGTCTTAGTAGTCAGCTACCGAATTGACTAGTACTCGTAACTAGTGCTTTGTAACGGATTGTTGGTTCTATTTTTTAAACATTATTTCTCGACGATCCAACCGTACGGATCTCAAGATATATCTAATATAGTGACATTCCCAGATTTTCAAAAAATAAAAAATTAATTTGGTTGGAGAACATAGTAGTCAACTACCGAATTGACTAGTACTCGTAACTAGTGCTTTGTCACGGATTGTTGATTCTACTTTTTAAAAATTATTTCTCGACAATCCAACCGTACAGATCTCAAGATATATCTAATATAGTGACATTCCCAAATTTTTAAAAAATAAAATATTAATTTGGTTGGAGATCTTAGTAGTCAACTACCGAATTGACTAATACTCGTAACAATTGTTTTGTCACGGATTGTTGATTTTATTTTTTTTTTAAATTATTTCTGCCCAGAATATGCACTTTAATCGGATAAGTGAATGTACTTTAATTTCTGCCCAGAATATGCAGAATTTATTTATTTATTTATTTTTTTGCTAATTATGTGCAGAATTTATTAATTTATATTTGCAAATTGAATTAATATATTATTATATAAGAAATATTGTAAGAAATATTCAAAGACAATAATAAATATATAGCAAATCAGAAAATATAAAAATTGACAAAACTAAACAAATAAAGGTCAAGAAAATATTAATCTATATAAAATTATTTTATCGGATATTTTTCGATTCAGTTATTTTTAGTTTCGGATTTACATCGGATTAAAGTCATATTCGCTTCGGGTAAATTTTTATTCGGATTTGATCGGTTCTGATTATAATCGGATATATGGTCATCATTGGATACAGTATTTCGGATAATTTTTGGTTAAATTTCCGGTTCGGTTAATTTTTGGATCGGGTCAAATCGATTTTCGGATCATTATCGGATTCGATTAAATTGAACCGGTTTCGGTTCGGATTCGGATTGTTTCGGTTTCGGATACAATTACGGATAATCTATTTCGGATCCAATTTCGGATTCGGTTCCACATATTTCGGTTCGGTTTTTCGGATCCAGACCCATTTTGCCAGGTCTAGTCATCACTGATGACGTCACTACCACGTCAGTAGTGACGTTATCAGTGATAATGTGGCACTGCCACGTGTCACTGCCACGTCATCAGTGATGTCATCATTAATGATGTGCCACTGTCACATGGCACTGCCACGTCAGCAATGGTGACGTCATTGCTAACGTGGCTGTGACACGTGGTAGTTCCACACCATCACTATTGACGTGGCAGTGGGCACTTTTTTTAATTTTTTCAAAAAAAAAATAAAATAAATTTGGTTCTACTATAGAATCAGAAAAAATTAGATGGTTCTCTATATAAGATGCTTCTCTCTGGAGTGCTACTCTACATACTCTATCAGACTTATTTGTACATTCTGAAAAAATAAATTAAAATACATACTATAAATTGACTAAAAAAAGTAAAACACATATTTTTCATAAATACATATTCTATCAGTTATACTTCAACTGAAATTCAATTACATACTTTTTTAATTATATTTTTAATATAATTTGTTTAACTTGTTATTTTTAGGATGGTGTTAACAATTTTTTTGGAAGGCGTTAACCAACCAAGCAACTAACCAAATATACTTTGTTTTGCTTATAATAGTATAGTATAGATATATAGTATAGCTTTGTTAATAAATATGTGATTTTAATTAAATATAACTGAAAGAGTATGTAACTGAATATTAGTTGCATTATAATTAAAATTGTTTGTTATTAAATAAAATATGTAGTTTATTTTTTGCAAAATAAAATTTTATATGCATTTTTATTTATTTTTTATTTTTTGAAAGGTGTTAACAAACTTTTTGGGAACGTGTTAACCGACCGACCAGCCAACCAATTATACACTGTTTATAATAGTATAGTATAGATTTATATTTTTTGTAAATTTGCTAATAAATATGAGATTTTAATTAAATATAAATTAAACAGTATGTAATTGAATATTAGTTGCATTATAATTAAAAGAGTTTGTTATTAAGTAAAATATGTAGTTTATTTTTTTGGAAAATAAAATTTTATATGCCTTTTAATTTATTTTTTATTTTTTGGAAGATGTTAACAAACTTTTTGGGAAGGTGTTAACCGACCGACCAACCAATTATACCCTGTTTCGCTTATAATAGTATAGTATAGATTAAGTAAAATATGTAGTTTATTTTTTGGAAAATATAATTTTATATGCCTTTTAATTTATTTTTTATTTTTTGGAAAATGTTAACAAACTTTTTGGGAAGGTGTTAACCGACCGACAACCAATTATCCCCTGTTTCGCTTATAATAGTATAGTATAGATATATTGTACCTAGTACCAATCATATTAAGGATCTGTTTGGTATTGATGTTGCAGACCGCAACAACAGTTGTTTTTTGTAGAAAACTTGGTTCAAAACAGCTTAGTAATCTAAAAGCAATTTTTTAACAACATTTTGTATAAAAAAATTGTTTTAAGAAAAACATTAATTTTTCACAATAGCAACTTTTGTAGACAATAATTTCTGGTAAAGGCATCAAACCCCAACAATCATATATTAAATAAATTTAATAAAAATTAATATAAAATAGGATATAAACGAAAGCTAAAAAATACATAATTAATACGGTAGTTGTGAATTTAACTCATTTGTATTTAGAGTCATATATTCAATTCCCTTGATAAAACTAAAAAAATCATGTTGTGTTTCCGTATATTCTTTATCATATGTTCTAATTCGATGGTAGATAAACTCACTGGCATATTCATAATATAGATAAAAATATTATTGTATTATAACTTCATAAAACTATCATTCTAAATTCAGAAAAAAAAAATTTCCGATAATAATTTTCTTTTGTAGTTATTAAAACACTTCTATCTTAAAATTTTAAAAGTGAAATTTTTGTGATGTCATGATCGTCGTGTAATGCACGACCTGCATTTTAACTATGATAATTATAAATACACATATTCTTATGAAATTATCACTATTATGATTATGAGCTAATTAGGTATAAAAATCTTTGATTGCCATATCTCTCACACAATAATCCTATACATATATTTTGAATGTCATTGTGTCGACACTATATTTATTTAAATTTTAATTATAACTTATAGCCCGTATAAGGCACGGACCACATTCTAAATCGTATAATATCTTTCGAATCCTGCGATAAAGTCTTTTCTATTCTCCTATTAGTCTGCTTTACCTTTCATGTGCAACGTTCAATTGAAAGTCAACAATTTTTTTTTTTTTTTTGCTAAGTTAACAATTATTAACTGTTATAAATTTAAATTATTAGCGTATTTTAAATTTCAAGGATCATTTTTATAGTGGTGGTTGTTTAATGTGAGAAGGATAACCGACAAAAATGGTATATAAGTATTAATCATCACCTATCAAGTATTACCACAATAATAATGTATAATAGTTTTTTTAAATTATTTTCAAAATTAGCCACAACATTTTTTAAATATCTATTTTCTCTTCTACCCATATGCCTACATTATATCTCCTCCAATTAATTGATGTCCACCTACCTTCTCACTTCGATCATTTTCCGACCACTATTCAGACACCTCACTATCTCTCAGATCCGCTCATTCCTCCAACAACATCATATATGTACATTCTTCTTGCCCCAGTATCCCATCACCTATCTTTCATTTTTAGCAACCTCAAATTTGTTCATTCTTCCCCTTTTTGATCATCTTTCATTCATCTTTGATAACCTCTCACCGACCTGCCTTTATATATATATATATATAATTATTATTGTTGTAGTTACGAACTGAATAGGTATTATGATAATAAAATAGTATATTGTCATAGCTCTCGCACATTAAACATGTATTCTTCTTTCGAATGTTTTTATGCTAACAATATAATTTTTAAATTTTAATTAAACTCATCTAATATTTGTCAACATGTTAATTAACATATTATTGTCAACTATTTAGTTCTATTACCATATGTTTTTAGTTGGCAAAAGAATTGATGTACATATTCTTTTGTTAGTATTTAATTGAGACACGAGTGTTTGCAATAAGTGTTTTTCATAGCTAGATGTCCAAATTTGACAGCAAATGAATTCAAGTTGTCTTGTGCACCTGGGAGTGGCATCAGGTCAATTTAGGATCGAAGATTGCTATACCCATGGCGAACCTCGAATTTGAACATAATCATTGAACCTGTCCTGGTTCTCGAACGAAGATTATTTTCCTCTCCGATTTCTGCCCCGAACGGGAATGAGGATCCCCGGAGAAACAGTGAATTTTTATTTTATAAAAATCGAAATATAATTTTTAGTTAAAATTTCGAACATAATCGTTGAACCCGTATCAATCTCCGAATTGGGATTATTTTGCTACACCAAAAGGGGAACGAGGATCCCCATGAGAAATTGAGGATTCTTATTTTTTTTAATTGGAATTTATAAGTCTTTAATATATTTTATAATAAAAAAATTGATAAATCATGATAAATATTATTATTATATCATAAATAGCGATTCAAATTATTTTTTTATAATAAAAGATGAAAGATATAACTAAAGTTATTAAAATTAAATTTTATTATGTTAATTTTTTGTGAAATTTTAAATTTATCAAATTTTTTATTTTTTGAATTATTTTTATCTTTATTAATATAGTAAATATAATATCCCCTTAATCCCAGATAATCGATCTGGAACGTGAATTGAGGATCGGGATATCTTAAATACCGATCCCATTCTTATCCCCCGAATTTCTATTTTATAATATTTCGTATTTTCGATACTGAAACAGAAAACTTTCCTAAATTCCCAACCATGACTCAAGATAGGCAAATTTTGAATGCTAGTACTCAAGCCATATCTAAGTTAGAGGTTCAAGTGAGTCAATTAGCCAACTCCATGTGTGAGTGAGAGAAGAATAAGTTCCCGAGTCAACGGTCAACCCTAAATTTCCTCTCAACCAAAGACCTCCAGAAAATGTTAATGCTATCATTTCTTTAAGGTCGGGAAAATAAGTTGATAATCAAGTACGAGTCGAGTCTCCCGAAGACGAAGAAGACGAGTCAAATGTTGAACCAAACCCTAAACTCGATCCTTCAAACCATCTTCCAAATCCCGATCCTTTCGAGTCATCTAGTCACACACCTTCACCACTTGAACCTTCATCTTCAAAATCCACTCCCGAGTCATCAGAATCTTCTCTCAAATCATCATCACCGAGTGAGCCTCCATTTTCTTGCACACCACATTCACCTAACGAATCTTCGATTGTTGTTCCACTTTCCAATTCCATTCCTGATGTGTCTAGCAAACGAGTCTTTAAACCTAAAGCTCCCTATCCTCAAAGACTCCTTTCCAATAAACAATCGCCTCAAGTAAAAAAGATTTTGGAAGTTTTCAAGAAAGTCGAGATCAACATTCCTCTTTTAGATGCCATTCAACAAATTCCCTCTTATGCTAAGTGTCTAAAAGATTTGTGTACTCATAAATGTCCCACTCACGTCCCTAAGAAGCCTTTTTGACTTCTCATGTTAGTTCAATTCTTTCGAATCAAATTCCCGTGAAATATAAGGACCCCGGTAGTCCTACAATTTCATGTGTCATAGGTAATACCTTTGTGGACAAGGCGTTACTTGACTTAGGCGCTAGTGTGAACTTGCTTCCATTTTCGGTCTATCAAGCCCTAGGTTTAGGAAAACTTCAAAAGACGAACATGACAATTCAATTAGCCGATCGTTCTGTCAAAATGCCTAAGGGAATAATTGAGGATGTGCTAATTAAGGTTGGTGAATTCATCTTTCCGGTTGATTTTGTTGTCCTAGATACTCAACCCGTCACGAATCCTAAGAACCAAATCCCGATCATTCTAGGAAGACCTTTTCTTGTTGTCCTAGAGACTCAACCCGTCACGAATCCTAAGAACCAAATCCCGATCATTCTAGGAAGACCTTTTCTTGCTACATCCAATGCCTTGATTAATTGTAGGGATGGTTCGATGAAACTCACTTTTGGTAATATGACAATAACCTTAACATCTTTAATGTCGGAAAAGAACCCAATGAGCTTTATGAACAAACAATAGGGGTTAATCTTGTTGATGACATTGTTAATTGCTCACACCTTGAGGATAGTGAGATTGAGTCTCTTCTCAAAGAGGATTTCAAAGTCAACCATGAGTCTAACCGAGAGTATATTGAGTCGTTAAGGGATATGACATCGGAAGAGATGTTGAGAGAGTTAGACGACATTTGTTTTAAGTGGGAGACACCACCCGAGGATGTTCGTGTTGAGACCATTGTTAAAACCCCCGTTGGTGAACCACCTACATTCGATGAGTTGTTAGGAGACTTGAATCACACTTGTTCTAAATGGGAAGCTAAATTTGATAATGACCATGTCAAACCTAGTACCATTGTTAAGAGTCCCGTGAGAAAACCTCCTACATTTGACTCAACTTTGTATCTTCCCGAGTTTGATCAACAGCCTTTAGGGAAAAATGAATCCTTATCTTATGTCATTCCTAGTGATTCAACCCCTAACCAAACTTTCATTATCTCTAATTTGCTTAAACAAAATAAGGAAGCCTTAAGTTGGTTTAGGGAGAGCATTAGTGACACTTGTTCTATAAGGTTGAATGATTCCATGTTACTTGAGAAAATATTTTCTAATCAAAATTGTCAACAATGTCTTGATATTTTCTCAAAGCTTCATCCCAATCTTCCTACCGGCATCGGCTAATTCGATTTTATTCCTTTGCTTCCCCTCGTGAAAGTTAGGTATGGGGGAGGAATTGTGTGCGTGTGTGAGTTGTTTTCTTTCGTAATTTTTAGAAGTTTTCAGTCTCCGTCATCTCTTATAAGGTATTTCCTCATCCCTCTCCTTTACTCATTTCTCTTGCATTTGCATACATTGAGGACAATGCATGATTTAGGTATGGGGGAGGGTTTTTATTGTAAATATAAAAATTAAAAAATCAAAAAAAAATTGAAAAATGAAAAAAAATCACAAAAAGAGTTGTAAAATTGTAAATAGTAGAGTTCTAATTGTAGTCTTGTTAATTGATTGCTAGTTGCTTGATGCACCCTTACATGCTATGATAATCTTGTGTTCCTTTAGCTTTTGATTGAGAAGTGATTTGCCAAGTTCTTGTCCACACACTTACACTAGCAAGGTGAAACTAGTAGACTTATTTGATTTGTGCAAGAAATTAGAAGGTCATGATTAGGTGTAAGATGATTTGGTTTTCATGCTTTGAGTACAAGTAGGTGCATTGAGGATACCTTTACTTGAGATTGATTATGTTCTACCACACCAAGTGAGTTTTGAGCCTATATGCACATCTTTTGCATTTATATTCGTTTGCTTGAGTGTCCACTTGTCATTTGAATTGCTAGCACTTGTTTGAGTTCTTTCTTGAAACACATGACATTGATTGATGATAAGATGATAAAGGCATTAGGAATAACCCATATTTCCTAAAATATCCACACCATTCTTATGTGATCAATTAGTTACCCCTTTGAGCTTAATCAAATTCTTTCGGTGACACCACATTACTCGCCGAAGACCTTTTTCTTGTACAGCCTTACGTATACTTGATCCCAATTTGTCAAAGGCTATTAGGAACTTGAGGGAGTAATAAGGTGTGTGAAATGGGTTTACTTTTTTTTCATAACTTTTGAGGAAATATATGTTGGTTACCTTGATAGTCGATTTTCAAGTTAAATCTAAAGGAGGATTATGGTTTCTTAAAGCTCTCATAAAGAAAAATATATATATAAAAATAAAAAAAATAAAAAAAAGGAAAAAAATATATTTGTAAGTATGAGAGCATGCTTATGTTTTTGTAATCCTCCTTCATTCGACTAGTCAAGTATTTTTGTTGAAAATAGAAAAATAATTGTGTGGGGAAGAAGTTTGGTGTTGTGCATGATTTCCATGGTGACTACTAGCTTTTTACACTTCACCTTGTTTTGGCCTTACTTGACATACCCTGTCCCTAGCCCCATTACAACCCCAATAAAGACCTTTTGATTGTCATCATTGATGTATGTTGTGTTTAAGTTAGAATGATACCAAATGTCAAGCATGCTTTTGATTTTGTTGGAATTGAGTGATACACTTACCCTTGTTCTTGAGTGAATGTTCTTTTGTGAGTGAAATGTGAGGTATTGCTTGTTTCTTTTACATATAAGATCTCAAGTTTTGACTTTAAGGTGTGTTCTTGTAGACTTAGCATGGTTTCCAATAATTTTTGCACTTGACATGAACTTGTAATCACTCGTGCATGCTTCTTTAAGTAGACTACGTGAATCCTTGCACTTTCCACACCAAGACTTTGCAACTTCATTTTGATTCTTAAGTTGATGTGTCATGGGAGGACATGTATGTGTGGTGTTGCATCGCCATGTAATCTTTTATACAAACTATATGGATTTTATGGGTACATTCACTATAGGCCCTCACGAGACCTCACTCGTCCATTAGAGCTGCCTAGGGGTTTAAAGGGCTTGTTGCATATGCCAAATGCAACCGTCACACCTACGAAAAGGAGTATAGGACTTTTTATCGAGATTTTCTTTTTGTCTTTATTTTACTCGAGGACGAGCAAAAGATAGGTATGGGGGCATTTGATAAGTGCATATTTTTGCATATTTTTATTACATATTTATTGCTTGAACTCGTATTTTAATAATTTATTTTGTTGCATTTCAGGAAATTCGTAAATAAATAAAGAAATGGCAAAATAAAGAAATAAAGAGCAAGGAAGGGAAAAAGAGGAAGAAAAAGGACCAAAAATAAAAGAAGGAAAAGAATTAGGAGCTTGGAGCAAAAGGAATATTTCAAGACAAGTGGAAGGTGGAGATCATCCCAACACACTACATAAGTGTATGGCCAAGATCAACTCTTCAAAGCTTAAGGGGGAAGGAAACAAATAAATGGCTAGGATTTCACCACCACACACCACAAATGTATGGTGGGGATTTACCCAACACCCCCCTTAACCCTAATTCCTATCCTATAAATACCCCCTCACCCCCCTTGTATTTACAACTTAGATTTTAGGGTAGATTTAATTTCTTGTATTTTTTTTTTGTTTCAATTCTTGTAAACACTCTTTTTAATTTTAATTCAGTTTCATTTCCTTTAATTTCTTGTCTTGCTCTCTCATTTATTTTACATAGCTTTCGTTATTTTCGTAAATCCATGTAGTGGACAAAGTAGCGAAAAGCTAACCACTATGGGTTGAAAGTAACGAAATTTTATTTCTTTGTTTTTAGTTAATAATCGTAATTTTGCCCCTTTAAATTTCCATTTTATTGTGGGCCATTTTAATTTTAAATCATCATCTTAGTGTAACCTTAATTTCGTAGTTAAATTTTATTTTTTAAATTTCGTAGTTCAATTTTATTTTACAAAAAAAAATAGTTTTATAAAAATTTCACTACCTATTTTCTCGTTTTAATTTTTAATTCGAAAAAAAAAATTACCAGCCCCTGTTCTCGTTAATTTCAAAAAACCCAGTACTCTTTTTGTTTATTCCCTTCCTGCAATCCCATACCCCTTTTTCTCTGTTTCCTTTCGACTTTAATCAAGTAAACCACATTCCTCCTTCACCTTCTTCTTCTTCGTCGACCACAAACACACACCCCAGCTTCTCTCTCTCTCTCTCTCTCTCTCTCTCTCTTCCTCTCTTTGTCTTAGTCGAACAAACGCAAACTCAAACCCACCCTGCCCTTTCTTGCTCGAGCAATCAAACCTACCAAACACTACCCCATTTCCTTTTTTTCTTTTTCTTTCGAATTCCATCTCCCTGGATCATTTAAATTTTGTTTCATTTAAACTGAGTTTCGTTTTGGCCGTTGAGGTTTAAGCCCTTTTCTTTGTAATCGTGAGCTATGTTGGTGTTGTTATTGTTTGCGAGTTGTTCTTTGTTTTTTTCACTGGGAATTTGTAGTTTTCAATGTTATTCGAGTTATTTTGTTCATTGAGGTTTCTGTGTGGGTTCAACCGAGTATGAGTTCACGATTTGGAGTTTGATTTGTCGTTGTGCGATTTCTCGGAGTCCGAGTTACCAAGTCTGTGCCGGCGAATTGGGTTTACATTCTTAAGACGTAATGTTTGTATTGCTGAGTTGAATCGCCGTTTTTTTGAGTTGTAGAATTGAGTTTGATTTACGAGTCAACTCGCCAAGTTCACGATTTTATTTTTGGTTTCCTAGTGTCCTAGCTAAGTTCTGTTTTGTGTGATAGTATAGTTCTGTCGATTGGGTTTTTGTTGGGTTTGAATCGATTCTGAATTTTGACTTTCTTTTGCTGCGTTTGTCGAAGTCTGTATCGAGGCTGGTATGGTCTGTCATGTTGTTTGTTTTGTTCATTTTGCTTGTTGGTTTTGCAATTTAATTATGGTGCAGTCTTGTTCTGTTTTAGGTGCTGATTTCGTCATTCTAACGAATTACACGAGTCTGTGTCTGCTTGTTCTTAAATGCTAATTTTAAATTCTGTGTTTTTCTGCTGCTTGTCTGCAAAGTCTGATTGTTTATTTAAAATTGATTTTTCTCCTAAAAAATTCCTGTAAATAAATTTCTCTTAATTTGATTTTATAGTTAAAAAAAATTAGAGAAAAATCTAGTTTTAATTCGAATTTATATTCTTTAAATAATATAGTTTCTGTTATTTTAATTTTTTAAATAGTTAGTTTAAAATTAGAATAAATTTAATTCTCTTTCAAAATAATTTGAATTTCTTTTTAGTAATTAATTAGTAAAAATCTAAATCTTCCAAAATCAATTGTTCTAATTCGATTAAATTAAGAATTAAGGATCGCGAAAATATTAGTCTCTGCGGAACGAATCATAAATTTTACAACGAAACAAATTGTTCGCTTGCAATTTAAAACGCTTAATTTTTAGAACAACATCTTCCCCACTTGTACATTGCGTGTATACATCTATAAACCATTGTCACTCAACAATTCTTTCGTGTCACCAAATCAACCAACTCTCTAAAATAACTTGCAAACACGTTTATCACGAATTCCAATCACCCTACACCTCCGCTCGCTCATTCATCTCACTTTTTGTCCTCTCACATAAGATCCGAGTTTATAAAGCCCATTAATGTCATTTTTACCCACTCTACTACCGTCAACGCCAGCACCTTCGAACACTATCAGAATTTCAGATTTTGGAAATTTTGGTAATTTGCGTTTAAAATTTTATTAATTTGGGTTCAAATTTTAGTGATTTAAGTTGAATGTTCGGTCATTCTACTATCATTTTTATTTTCAATGGTGTAGAGGCCGATGTTGATTTGATTGCAGTAAAAATTTTAGTGATAGCGATTGTGTGTGGTGGTGGCGATGTGGTGGTGGTAGGACCGTGATGGTGATAGTAGTGTTAGCGATGTGTTGTTATTGTTTATACTGATAATGATGTATTCATAAAAAATACATGATATATATATATATATATATATATATATATATATATATATATATATATATATCATATGTAAATTATTTAATTAATCACAAAATCATGTTTTAAATTAGTATAACGGGTATATTGAATTTTTTATAACTCGTCAAAAATCATTTTGGCCTATGCTAAACATACACCCTATTAATATTGGAAAAAAAGTCTAAAACTTGATTATTTCACAGTTTGGGGTTGTTTAGCTAAAGTTGGAATTCCGGAACCAAAGAAAAGAAAATTAGGTCTAAAACACTAGATGCTATTTTCGTTGGGTATACTTAAGGTACAACTAATAGGTTTCTTGTAATTAATTTTGATAATCCCGATGTATCCACTAATACTATTATCGAAGCTAGAGATGCAACCTATTTTGAGGATATTTTTCCCTACAAGACTTGGATACCAAATCAAGTTAATATACAGCTCTAGTTCTAATTCTACATTTGACATTCCTAGTTCATCAACATCTTTAGATGAACCTAGAAGAAGTAAAAGAGGTAGGATTGGAAAAATATTTTGGAGATGACTTTCTTGTTTATTTAGCTGAAGGTGAACCATCTTCTTTTATGCGGAAGCTATGTCTTCACCTGATGCTCCTTTTTGCAAAGAATCCATAGATAGTGAAATGAAATCAATTATAGAGAATAATTCTTGGTGTTTAACTAACTTACCTCAAGGTTTTAAAACAGTAGGGTGTAGATGGATTTTTAAGAAAAATTAAGACTTGAAGAATTGTTGTAAAAGGGAAAGAGCATAAGGTTTGTAGATTAGTTAAGTCTATATATGGTTTAAAACAAGCCCCAAAATATTGGTATGAAAAATTTGATAGGGTGATCACTAAAGATGGATTTGTTGCTAATGAGTTTGATAGATGCTTGTATTCAAATCTGATTGGTAATGAGTTTGTTTTGTTATGTGTATATGTTGATGATATCTTGATCTTTAGTAAGTCTTTGCCTAATATCGAAGATGTTAAAAATTATCTTGCTCAAATGTTTGATGTTAAAGATTTGGGAGAAGAAAATGTTATTTTAGGGATGCTAATATATAGAAGTGATAAAGGTATTCATTTATCTTTGAGTCATTTGATTGAGAAAATGCTTAAAAAATATAATTATATGGATTGCAAACCTGTCTCTACACCTTATGACGTTCCTTCTTCCTTAGATTGTTGTATATCTTTGTGTGTATTTCTAAGCCTAGAAGAATTAACAGTAAAGCGACTATAGGGTAGCCAACATATTAGAAACAAAACGGAATTTTTTTGTGCAATGATCAGCTTAACCAATGAACAACGCAGCAGAGTCTAAAACAGTGAGTTTATACAATCAACATAACAACTAAGAATATGACAGTCAATAAAACAATTATAGTGAATTACTAAGCAATTAATAGTCAACTAAACAATTAGATTGTTAACAGAATGAAAGGGTTTAGAGAGTGGCCTGGTGAGGCGTGTGAACACACTGAATCGTGCCCCTTCTCGTGCAAGATTTTTCGGCAACTCCTTAGCGGTACAACACCCAATTCAATTATCCTTTCCCGTGCACGAACGATCAAGGATGTCAACAAAGATTTTACGATGATCCAAATTATACCCACAAAACACTTATGTTATAATTGTAAAACCCCAATTGATATGTGTATTGATATGTGTATGTAGATGGTTGCATAAACAAATAAATATAAAATGAAGAAAAACAGAGAGTGGAGAGTGGGGAGAAGAACAGAGAAAGACAGAGATAACAACAATGTGTATGTTGTTGTATATGTTTTTCATATATAATTTCCTTTTCACAAGAATTGTTAGAAAGAGTTCCCTCGATCATGTTGACTTGATGCTTTGGAGCAGATTTTGACTGATTATTGACTTGAGTTGGTTGAGTTTTCTTGTAGAATATTTTTATTCGGTTTACAAAAATAAAGAGGGTTGTTATTATATTATATTGAATAAAAATTTGGGCACCGGAAAATTGACGTTCCTTCTGTGAAACAATCTGTGATAAATAACAATATATGTGCGCGAATAACAAATCGGTGTATAACAGTGAATAAGCAAATAAATAACAAGAAGGATATAAGAGATCTCGAGTCCAGCGGAAAAGCTATCTCCTTAAAGCTATTTCGCCTCTCACCGTGTGTTTGAAACGATAGCCTCCCAGGATAAAACGAGGAAATGATGGCGTTGCAGAGAACGACACCTTCGGCGAGCAGAAACGAGCAAGAAACTATCACCAGAGAGAGAGAGCTATTGGATGTGTTTAGGTTGCGAATGAGATTATTAAACCTAGACCCTAAGGGGTGTATTTATAGGACTGACAAATCTTGTTCGCTACACAACTGCCTAAAATAATTAACGCGTTAATTAAAAAGGCAGTAACAAAAAGATTAGGATAAGACTTGTGCACTACACAATATCTGTAATAAAATCAAATCTCGGATTTAATCAAATCAATCAAACCGACTCTGATTTAATCAAATTAATCAAAACAGATTTTGATTTATTTATTTTAAGCCCAGTGGAAATAATAAAATAGCAAAACTAGTCCGGGTTTAGCCGGCCCAATTTTCCGCTGCATTCGTGTCCGCAGGTCGCACACGCGGAAAGCCCGAAGGATTACGAAGCCTCGGATTTCCCCTCGAAAGCCCACAATCCGAACCCCCCTGTGCTCCCACGTAGGAGATGGAGCAACACTTAGCCAACACAAGTGAACACTACTCAAGTATTGTACTATATAAAGTCATGGAAACTCCTTTTCCATTTCAATGTGGGACTTACATTTTCTAAACAAAATTTCCACTCTTATGGGACCATCTTTGAGCTATCATATCTCATTCATCCCTTAACCATTTTGAGTAATTAAACATGCCTCGGAAAGCTCTCTCGAAGGAGAACATAATCAAAGCATCACCCATTGCGCACACACAATAAACGACTACTCAAAACTAGGCTCAAAATGACTAGTCAATGTGGGGCTAAAACCCACATTTTCCAACAATCCCCCACATGGATGAGATTGATAATGTAGTAGCACAAACCAGACAGACAAACACGGAGTTTGGTTTGGTGATAGAATTCTTCGATCAGATATAGCATATGATAGGTAGAGAATGCTCCTTGAACCTTCGCTTGAGTAAGCATACCGACTTTACTAGTAGACAGTAGACGTGCTTGTCTTTGAACTGTTCGACCGTTTGTGTAAACGATGATATACTTATCACTATACCCTTTCTGGCTCGTTCAGATCTCATGATTATGTCCATTTTGGCCATGGAACATCGTCCTGGTTCTGCAAGAGTTTCTAAAGAATTGTACCTCGCAATTCTCCTTTGAAGCGGCCCCACTTCTCTCCCACATAGGTGATCTTTATCTTATAGAGTAACCCGTGTTTACTCAACTGAATTCCATGCGTTCAAATCTTGAACTCCATGTATTCACCGAAAGATCATTAAAAGCTTAATAGCTTACCCTCGTACCTTACGGGTCTCACTGTTTCTCATCATATGAATAGGCCAGGGGTTACCCCCACAGTGATTTGGTCATCATGATTTAGTTGGCCTATTGAACCAAGTTCTTGGGACCTCCAGTCAGCAATGGTTGGGTGTCCACCATGACGCCGTTAAGCAGTAGGCTTAAGGCCCATCCCTCTCGATGATTTGTCAACCAGTTCTCTTGATAACCCCTTGGTTAGCGGATCCGCAATATTATCCTTTGACGGTATAAAGTCAATAGTGATAATTCCGGTTGACATTAACTGTCTAATGGAACTATGTCATCATCGAATGTGACGGGACTTTCCATTATACATTGTGCTCTGTGCTCTGCCAATAGCAGACTGACTATCACAATGTAGTCCTATTGCAGTCACAGGCTTTGGCCATCTCGGAATATCCTCCAAAAATTGGCGTAAATATTCAGCCTCTTGTGCGCATTTATCTAATGCCACAAACTCAGCTTCCATTGTGGATTGAGTTATTATAGTTTGTTTGTAGGATTTCCATGACACTGCTGCTCCAGCTAGTGTAAACACATATCCACTCGTAGACTTCAGTGCCTTTTTGCTAGATATCCAGTTTGCATCAGTATAGCCTTCTAGTACTGCTGGATAACAGCCATAATGCAAACCATAGTCTCGAGTTCCCCTCAAGTACCTTAGTACTCGTATGATTGCTTTCCAATGATCAGCTCCCGGATTACTCGTAAACCAACTCAACTTACTGATTGAGTATGCAATGTCTGGTCTAGTACAACTCATCAAGTACATCAGACTACCAATTATCCTAGAGTATTCCAGTTGGGAGACTCCTACACCTTTGTTCTTGGATAGATGCAAAGTCATATCCACAGGTGTTCTAGCTTTCTCAAAATCATCCTTCAGAAACTTCTCAAGGATCTTGTCAACATAATGTGGTTGACTTAGTGCAAGACCCTCAGATGTTCTAGAAATTTGAATTCCTAGAAGTACATTTGCTAGTCCCATGTCTTTCATGTCAAATCTTGATTTTAACATGTCCTTATTAGATTTGATCACTTTATCATTGTTACCAGCAATAAGTAGATCATCTACATACAATGTCATCATAATATATCCATTCTCGTCATCCTTGTAGTAGGCGCAACTATCACATTCATTGATTTTGAAGCCATTGGCCTACACGACCTCATCAAATTTTTCATGCCACTTCATAGGTGCTTGTTTCAAACCATACAGTGATTTCACCAATCTACAAACTTTCCTTTCTTGTCCAGGGACAACAAACCCTTCAGGTTGTTTCATATTGATTTCTTCATCTATATCTCCATTTAGAAAAGCTGTTTTCACATCCATTTGATGCACTGTTAATTTTCGCATTGTAGCGATAACAAACATCATCCTTATGGACGTTCTCGATACTGGAGAATATGTATCAAAATAGTCAAGGCCCTTTTGTTGCTTGTATCCCTTGATTACAAGTCTAGACTTGTACTTATCAATAGTACCATCAGGTTTCAACTTCTTCTTGAACACCCACTTGCTTTCTAGTGATTTGCATCCGGCTGGAAAATCCACTAACTCCCAAGTATGATTCTGTAAAATAGAATCAACTTCACTTTTGATGGCCTCCTTCCACATAGGTCCATCAGGTGATGTTACCGCTTCCTTATAGGTTTTCTGATCACCTTCTTCGAGCAAATAAGTCATAAACTCTGACCGAAAGGATTTCTCCTTCCTTTGTCTTTTGCTCCTTCTCACTACCCCCACATTTTCATCTTCACTTTCATCACTCTCATTATCGTCATCAATAGACTCATGAGTTCATTTAGACGTGGTCGGGCGTTCGACACCAGGATTACAAGGAAATACCGTCTCAAAAAATGAGGCATTCCTTGACTCCATGATCGTATTCTTTTGAATTTCGGGAATCTTCGATTCATGTACAAGAAACCGATATGCAGTACTATGTGGTGGATATCCGATAAAGATACAATCCATAGTCTTTGGACCAATCTTCACCTTCTTAGGTGCAGGGATTAGTACCTTCGCAAGGCACTCCCACACTTTCAGATTTTGGTAACTTGGTTTCTTTTTCTTCCACATTTCATATGGACTTGCATCATTGTTCTTGCGAATCATCATATTCAAAAGATGATTTGCACTCAAGATGGCTTCCCCCCACATTGACTGCGGAAGTCCAGAGCTTAACAACATCGCGTTCATCATTTCTTTGAGAGTGTGATTCTTCCTCTCAGCCACTCCATTTGACTGAGGGGAGTATGGTGCAGTAACCTCATGGATTATACCATGTTGTGAACATAATTCCCCAAAAGGTTCAACATATTCACCCCCACGATCACTACATATCGTCTTGATTTTCTCATCTTGTTGTGTCTCAACTTCTTCCTTATAGATTTTAAATTTATCTATAGCTTCGTCTTTGCTTTTAAGTAAATATATATATATAACAGTATTTTGTACAATCATCTATGAAGGTAATAAAATACTTTTTTCCTCCTCTAGTTGGAGCGAATTTCAAATCACATATATCACTATGTATTAGGTCTAGCACTTTGGTGTTTCTTTCTACACGTTTAAATGATGATCTCGTTAATTTTGCATCAACACAAGTTTCACACTTATGTTTTGAATCAATATTCAATTTTGGTATGTATTCTTTCATACTTAATAGGCATAAATTATCATAATTTACATGTCCTAATCTAGCATGCCATAAATTAGGAGACTCAAGCAAGTAAGCAGAATAGTTCTTTATTTCATTATCATCTTTAACAGACATCACATTGAGCTTAAAGAGCCCATCAGTTACATAACCCTTGCCAACAAACATACCACTCTTAGACAAAATAACCTTATCCGACTCTAAAACAATGCGAAAGCCATGCTTATTCAACAAGGAACCAGAAACAAGATTCTTGCGAATATCAGGCACATAAAGTACATTTTTCAAAGTCAAATTCTTCCCAGAAGTCATCTTCAGAATCATCGTGCCTTCCCCTTCAATGGTTGAAGTTGCTGAATTCCCCAAGTAAAGCTTATCACCAGCATCAGAAGCTTTGAGGCTAGAGAAAATCGCCTTGTCCGAACAAACATGCCTTGTAGCTCCCGTATCAATCCACCATTCCCTTGGATTAGAGCCAACCAGGTTCACCTCAGAGACCGTAGCACAGAGGTCTATGTCACCCATCTCATTTGAGATATCATCGACCATGTTTTCTTCCTTCTTCTTGTTGGGCTTCTTGGGCTTCCTGCAATCAGAAGACCTATGACCCACTTTGTCGCAATTGTAGCACTTCCCTTGAAACTTCATCTTCGAAATTCCTCCCTTGGGTGCCAACTTTGCCCCTTTACCAGAATTGTTCTTCTTGGGCTTATGTTCCACCATGTTTGCCTTTTCAGTGGCAACATTCATCTTCTTCTCGGATCCCCTGTTGTCTTCTTCAATGTGAAGTCTAATGATTAGATCCTCCATAGACAACTCCTTACGATTTTGCTTAAGGTAGTTCTTGAAATCTTTCCATCCAGGTGGCAGCTTCTCAATCACAGCAGCAACTTGGAAAGACTCACTTATAAACATCCCTTCAGCATGAATATCATGGATGATCACTTGCAGCTCTTGCACCTGACTGACCACAGTCTTAGAATCCGCCATCTTATAATCAAGAAAGCAGCCAACAATCCACTTCTTAGCCCCAGTATCCTCGGTTTTGTACTTAAGGTCAAGTGACTCCCATAAGACATTAGCTGTTGGCTTCGTACTATACACGTTATACAATGAGTCAGCCAAACAATTCAGCACATAATTCTGACAGATATAGTCGGTGTGCTTCCAAGCATCAACAGCATAAACTATTTGCGTGTTACTCTCAGCAGTGAGCAACGGTGGTTCCTCTTTGAGGTAGCGATCCATATGCATCGTGGTCAGATAGAACAACATCTTTTGCTGCCAACGTTTGAAGTTCGTACCATTGAACTTCTCAGGTTTCTCAGCATGTGCAGCAGGCACAGTAGGAACCGTAGGCATAACAGGTGCCATATGTGTGGTAGCCACTCCAGATGGTGGTACCATCATCGATCAAACAAGAACAGTAAACTGTCCAATGACAGTATGTCCCGAAGGTACATGTCCCGGAGGCACATGTCCAACTGGCATCGCACTCACATCAGATGTTATAATCTGTGCGTTAGAGTGTGGCGGCAGCTGGTGATCCCCATCGGATTTTACAATCCGTGCATTGGGATCAACCACAATATTTGCGTTGTTCACGTTATCAGCCATTAATCTGTTATTCACAGAAACAAACAGAAATAGATTTATTAGTCACAGAAATATATAAATAGCTTTAAGATTGTGAAAAAATATATGATAAGTAACAATATATGTGCGCGAATAACAAATCGGTGTATAACAGTGAATTAGCAAAAAAATAACAAGAAGGATATAAGAGATCTCGAGCCCAGCGGAAAAGCTGTCTCCTTAAAGCTATTTCGCCTCTCACCGTGTGTTTAAAACGATAGCCTCCCAGGATAAAACGAGGAAACGATGGCATTGCAGAGAACGACACCTTCGGCGAGCATAAACGAGCAAGAAACTATCACCAGAGAGAGAGGTATTGGATGTGTTTAGGTTGCTAATGAGATTATTAAACCTAGACCCTAAGGGGGGTATTTATAGGACTGACAAATCTTGTTCGCTACATAACTGCCTAAAATAATTAACGCGTTAATTAAAAAGGCGATAACGAAAAGATTAGGATAAGACTTGTGCACTACACAATATCTGTAATTAAATCAAATCTTTGATTTAATCAAATCAATCAAACCGACTCTGATTTAATCAAATTAATCAAAACAGATTTTGATTTATTTATTTTAAGCCCAGTGGAAATAATAAAATAGCAAAACTAATCCGGGTTTAGCTGGCCCAATTTTCTGCTGCATTCGTGTCCGCAGGTCGCACACGCGGAAAGCCCGAAGGCTTACGAAGCCTCGGATTTCCCCTCGAAAGCCTACAATTCGCACCCCCCCTGTGCGCCCGCGTAGGAGATGGAGCTACACTTAGCCAACATAAATGAACACTACTCAAGTGTTGTATTATATAAAGTCATGGAAACTCCTTTTCCATTTCAATGTGGGATTTCCATTTTCTAAACAAAATTTCCACTCTTAAGGGACCATCTTTGAGCTTTCATATCTCATTCATCCCTTAACCATTTTGAGTAATTAAACATGCCTCGGAAAGCTCTCTCGGAGGAGTACATAATCCAAGCATCACCCATTGCGCACACACAATAAACGACTACTCAAAACTAGGCTCAAAATGACTAGTCAATGTGGGGTTAAAACCCACATTTTCCAACACCTTCTTCCTTACGTTCGTGCACGGAGGAGGATAAACCGAAAGGGGGTGTTGTACCGATAAGGAGTTACAATTTCAAACCTTGCACGAGAAGGGCAATCTTCCTTAGATTTTTAGAAAATTTATCCAACACAAAATTAAACACAGTAACAAAAAAAATTAATGTATAAAATATATTCCAGAATTGGAATTGTGTAAATGTTCAAAACTGTTGGTAATGGTATTAACGGTAGTAAAGTGAGTAAAAATGTCGATCGATGTTACAAACTTAGATCTATTGAGAGATGGATGAATGAATTAGTGGAGTTGTGATCAGGAATGTGACTGGAATTCGTGACAAATATGTTCATCAATTACTTTCGGAGTGGTGGTCGATTTGGTGACAATAAAAGATCGCAGAGTGATGATGGTTTATACACACACTCCCTCTCTCTCACCCACTCACACACATTATACATATGTGTGTGTATATCTTGAATGATGATGACAAATGGAGTGAGGTGGTAATAATGACGGTGTAAGGCAAGTGATGGTGTCTAAGGTCGCCGAAAATGGAAACATCATAGGAGTGGATGTGGGTGAAGGTTGAGATGTAAATTAGATTTGAATGTATGGCCATCATTAGTTTTCGATTCTATGTTTTTTGAATTGTTAGACGTGATTGTATTGTTATGATCATATATGAAATTCATGTAGGAAATTTGTGTTATTACTAGTGTCCACAAAAAATACCACACAATCACGTATAGTGTTTCAAAAATTAGAAATCTTCTATTTAAAAAAATTAAAACAACAATATTTTATGAATTTAAATGGTGCCCGTGCTTTGTACGGGCTATCATGCTAGTTGTTCTATAGAGAACCATCTTATATAGAGAGTCGTAGAGAACCATAATTTTCTAATTTTGTAGTTGAATCAAAGTTTTAATTTTTGGTTCCATAAAAAAAGACCAATTTTTTTTGTTTTATAATAAAAATGACCAATTTCTTTATTCTTTGGTAGAACCAAATGTTTAAATTTTTTTTCAAAAAATAATTACTTTTTATTTATTTTAAAAAAAATTAAAATAATTGTCTGCTGACATTGCCACGTCATCACTGATGACGTCACTACCACGTCAGTAGTGACGTTATCAGTGATAATGTGGCATTGCCACGTGTCACTGCCACGTCATCAGTGATGTCATCATTAATGATGTGCCACTGTCACATGGCACTGCCACGTCAGCAATGGTGACGTCATTGCTAACGTGGCTGTGACACGTGGTAGTTCCACACCATCACTACTGACGTGGCAGTGGGCACTTTTTTTAATTTTTTCAAAAAAAAATAAAATAAATTTGGTTCTACTATAGAATCAGAAAAAATTAGATGGTTCTCTATATAAGATGCTTCTCTCTGGAGTGCTACTCTACATACTCTATCAGACTTATTTGTACATTCTGAAAAAATAAATTAAAATACATACTATAAATTGACTAAAAAAAGTAAAACACATATTTTTCATAAATACATATTCTATCAGTTATACTTCAACTGAAATTCAATTACATACTTTTTTAATTATATTTTTAATATAATTTGTTTAACTTGTTATTTTTAGGATGGTGTTAACAATTTTTTTGGAAGGCGTTAACCAACCAAGCAACTAACCAAATATACCTTGTTTTGCTTATAATAGTATAGTATAGATATATAGTATAGCTTTGTTAATAAATATGTGATTTTAATTAAATATAACTGAAAGAGTATGTAACTGAATATTAGTTGCATTATAATTAAAATTGTTTGTTATTAAATAAAATATGTAGTTTATTTTTTGCAAAATAAAATTTTATATGCATTTTTATTTATTTTTTATTTTTTGAAAGGTGTTAACAAACTTTTTGGGAACGTGTTAACCGACCGACCAGCCAACCAATTATACACTGTTTATAATAGTATAGTATAGATTTATATTTTTTGTAAATTTGCTAATAAATATGAGATTTTAATTAAATATAAATTAAACAGTATGTAATTGAATATTAGTTGCATTATAATTAAAAGAGTTTGTTATTAAGTAAAATATGTAGTTTATTTTTTTGGAAAATAAAATTTTATATGCCTTTTAATTTATTTTTTATTTTTTGGAAGATGTTAACAAACTTTTTGGGAAGGTGTTAACCGACCGACCAACCAATTATACCCTGTTTCGCTTATAATAGTATAGTATAGATTAAGTAAAATATGTAGTTTATTTTTTGGAAAATATAATTTTATATGCCTTTTAATTTATTTTTTATTTTTTGGAAAATGTTAACAAACTTTTTGGGAAGGTGTTAACCAACCGACAACCAATTATCCCCTGTTTCGCTTATAATAGTATAGTATAGATATATTGTACCTAGTACCAATCATATTAAGGATCTGTTTGGTATTGATGTTGCAGACCGCAACAACAGTTGTTTTTTGTAGAAAACTTGGTTCAAAACAGCTTAGTAATCTAAAAGCAATTTTTTAACAACATTTTGTATAAAAAAATTGTTTTAAGAAAAACATTAATTTTTCACAATAGCAACTTTTGTAGACAATAATTTCTGGTAAAGGCATCAAACCCCAACAATCATATATTAAATAAATTTAATAAAAATTAATATAAAATAGGATATAAACGAAAGCTAAAAAATACATAATTAATACGGTAGTTGTGAATTTAACTCATTTGTATTTAGAGTCATATATTCAATTCCCTTGATAAAACTAAAAAAATCATGTTGTGTTTCCGTATATTCTTTATCATATGTTCTAATTCGATGGTAGATAAACTCACTGGCATATTAATAATATAGATAAAAATATTATTGTATTATAACTTCATAAAACTATCATTCTAAATTCAGAAAAAAAAAATTCCGATAATAATTTTCTTTTGTAGTTATTAAAACACTTCTATCTTAAAATTTTAAAAGTGAAATTTTTGTGATGTCATGATCGTCGTGTAATGCACGACCTGCATTTTAACTATGATAATTATAAATACACATATTCTTATGAAATTATCACTATTATGATTATGAGCTAATTAGGTATAAAAATCTTTGATTGCCATATCTCTCACACAATAATCCTATACATATATTTTGAATGTCATTGTGTCGACACTATATTTATTTAAATTTTAATTATAACTTATAGCCCGTATAAGGCACGGACCACATTCTAAATCGTATAATATCTTTCGAATCCTGCGATAAAGTCTTTTCTATTCTCCTATTAGTCTGCTTTACCTTTCATGTGCAACGTTCAATTGAAAGTCAACAATTTTTTTTTTTTTTTTGCTAAGTTAACAATTATTAACTGTTATAAATTTAAATTATTAGCGTATTTTAAATTTCAAGGATCAATTTTATAGTGGTGCTTGTTTAATGTGAGAAGGATAACCGACAAAAATGGTATATAAGTATTAATCATCACCTATCAAGTATTACCACAATAATAATGTATAATAGTTTTTTTAAATTATTTTCAAACTTAGCCACAACATTTTTTAAATATCTATTTTCTCTTCTACCCATATGCCTACATTATATCTCCTCCAATTAATTGATGTCCACCTACCTTCTCACTTCGATCATTTTCCGACCACTATTCAGACACCTCACTATCTCTCAGATCCGCTCATTCCTCCAACAACATCATATATGTACATTCTTCTTGCCCCAGTATCCCATCACCTATCTTTCATTTTTAGCAACCTCAAATTTGTTCATTCTTCCCCTTTTTGATCGTCTTTCATTCATCTTTGATAACCTCTCACCGACCTGCCTTTATATATATATATATATATATATATATATATATATATATATATATATATATATATATAATTATTATTGTTGTAGTTACGAACTGAATAGGTATTATGATAATAAAATAGTATATTGTCATAGCTCTCGCACATTAAACATGTATTCTTCTTTCGAATGTTTTTATGCTAACAATATAATTTTTAAATTTTAATTAAACTCATCTAATATTTGTCAACATGTTAATTAACATATTATTGTCAACTATTTAGTTCTATTAGCATATGTTTTTAGTTGGCAAAAGAATTGATGTACATATTCTTTTGTTAGTATTTAATTGAGACACGAGTGTTTGCAATAAGTGTTTTTCATAGCTAGATGTCCAAATTTGACAGTAAATGAATTCAAGTTGTCTTGTGCACCTGGGAGTGGCATCAGGTCAATTTAGGATCGAAGATTGCTATACCCATGGCGAACCTCGAATTTGAACATAATCATTGAACCTGTCCTGGTTCTCGAACGAAGATTATTTTCCTCTCCGATTTCTGCCCCGAACGGGAATGAGGATCCCCGGAGAAACAGTGAATTTTTATTTTATAAAAATCGAAATATAATTTTTAGTTAAAATTTCGAACATAATCGTTGAACCCGTATCAATCTCCGAATTGGGATTATTTTGCTACACCAAAAGGGGAACGAGGATCCCCATGAGAAATTGAGGATTCTTATTTTTTTTAATTGGAATTTATAAGTCTTTAATATATTTTATGATAAAAAAATTGATAAATCATGATAAATATTATTATTATATCATAAATAGCGATTCAAATTATTTTTTTATAATAAAAGATGAAAGATATAACTAAAGTTATTAAAATTAAATTTTATTATGTTAATTTTTTGTGAAATTTTAAATTTATCAAATTTTTTATTTTTTGAATTATTTTTATCTTTATTAATATAGTAAATATAATATCCCCTTAATCCCAGATAATCGATCTGGAACGTGAATTGAGGATCGGGATATCTTAAATACCGATCCCATTCTTATCCCCCGAATTTCTATTTTATAATATTTCGTATTTTCGATACTGAAACAGAAAACTTTCCTAAATTCCCAACCCAAATGGGAAGGAGATCGGATCGGTATCGAACGGGATGGGTGAAATTTCTATTTTATAATATTTCGTATTTCCATACGTGTACCAAGTAAATTTGTTTTGTGTTTATCATGAACATAACAAACATGAATAAATATTATAATTTATGATTTCACAAAAAATACTATTATAAATGTACCAAAAATCAAAATTTGAATTTATGTCATTTCTTGTACAATGTGAATTTGTGTCGTATTTTTGTATCATATGCATAATACAAAAAGAATACTTTATAATTTTAAAATTTCATGAAAATAATAATAATAATAATAATAATAATAATAATAATAATAATAGTAATAATAAAAATAATAATAATAATAATTAAATGAGATGGAAATATTTTTTTTGATAGTTTTATCATGCATAAATTTTAAAAAAAATATTAAGGAAAATATAAGAAGCAAGTTCTTTGAAAATGTAGTTAATATTTTTAAGTAGGTATCATAAATTGTTATGGTGTAGTGGTTATGTGTATAAATTTAAGTTGCTTGTATAATAGGGGAGATTATAAAATCTATTCCTAATAACAATATTTTTTTAGAGTGGTATATTGATAAATTACTAAATTGGCTTGAAAGAGCATTTTGACCTATAATATATATATAATAATAAATGAAAAGAAACATTTTTTATTTGAAATTATTTCTAAAATAAATGTTAAATAAAATGTAGAATTATGAGCTATTTGAGAATCTAGTGGATGAGTTCCAAAATTTCATGAAGGGGACTTCTAGCATGATGGTCATGGTGTGACCAAAAAATAGATTTCTATCAAGAGGTCATGGGTTCAATCCATGCCCACAACAATATTTTTAATATATTTATAAAATTAGGGGTATTTTAGTAAATTATAAAGAAAAATTTCCTGAATCCCCAACCTGAATAGGAAGGGGATCGGGATCGAACGGGATATGTGAAATGCTCATCCATATGTGTACTAAGTAAATTTTATATTTGTCATGAGCAAAACAAACATGAATAAATATAATAATTTTTGATTTCACAAAAAATACTATTATACATGTACCAGAAATCAAAATTTGAATTTATGTCATTTCGTGTACAATGTGAATTTGTGTTGTATTTTCGTATCTTATGCATAATACAAAAAGAATACTTTATAGTTTTAAAATTTCATGAAAATAATAATAATAATAATAATAATAATAATAATAATAATAATAATAATAATAATAATTATATCCTTATATAAAATAATCGTAAAAGGTATCTTATCCATAATTTTCGTCACTATACTACCAAAATAATCTCAACCGTCGAATTTAATATTTTTAAAAATAGAAGATCAAGATTATATCATATTAAAAAAGAAAATTATAATCTAAAATGGATATTATTGGAAAAGGTTGCAATAGAAGTGAATTTTAGAATGAATATTATAATCTAAAAAGGATTTTAAAAAAGTTTGTATTAGAATTGAATTTTAAAAAGAAACTCACAATCTAAAAAGGATATAATTAGAAAGGTAGTATTAGAATCCTTATATATAATAAGCGTAAAAGGGATCTTATCCATAATTTTCGTCACTGTACTACCAAAATCTCAACCGTCAAATTTAATATTTTTAAAAATAGACGATCAAGATTATATCATATTAAAAAAGAAAATTATAATCTAAAATGGATATAATTAGAAAAGGTTGCAATATAAGTGAATTTTAGAAAGAATATTATAATCTAAAAAGGATTTTAAAAAAGTTTGTATTAGAATTGAATTTTAAAAAGAAACTCACAATCTAAAAAGAATATAATTAAAAAGGTAGTATTAGAATTTAATTTAATTTAATTTTTTATTAGTATTAAAAAAATCATATTTACCATTTTGGCTCTATCTTGAGATCTAGAAATCAGATTTTGATGATTTTACAATCCACGCGAAACTCATAAATTTATCTTTAATTTAGTGATGATTTAATAATTATTATTAAAATGAAAACACTCAGAACCTCAAGAAAAAATATAATTATGAATTTTTACATTAATCATATTCAATGTAAAAGACATACATTGATCTATTCAATGTAAAAAAAACCTAATTACATATGATTTAAATCATTAACATACACTTTTTCTTATTTCAATATAAATACACTTTTAGTTTATAACATATTAAAATATTAAATATTTTTGGGCTTTTTTCATAAATAAATAGGAAAAAGTAAATTTTTGCACATTTACTTTTGTTAAGAATGGCTATTTGCAATTTTACTAAACTAAGTTTCAAATTGCAAAAATACTAGAAATTAGGGCTCCCTCCCTCCCTCCCTCCCCAGCCGGCGCCTTCTTCCCTTTTTTTTTTTTAAGGTGGGGTGCTATTTTGGTGGATTTGGGTTGCAAGGCCCCGCAGGGACATATTCAACTGAATGCAACCACATTCAACTAAATTTCTGAGTTCAAGTTCCATTTTTCAGTTGTCATTTTCGACCTCTTTTTTGAACTATATATATATATGTATGACAACTGAAAAATGGAACTTGAAATCAGAAATTTAGTTAAATGTGGTTGCATTCAGTTGAATGTGGTTGCATTCAGTTGAATATTGCCCCTGGCGGGGCCTTGAAACCCAAATCTACCAATTCAGTTGCATGTGGTTGCATTCAGTTGAATATTGCCCCTGACGGGGCCTTGAAACCCAAATCCACCAATTCAGTTGCATGTGGTTGAATATTGCCCCAGGCGGGCCTTGAAACCCAAATCCACCAATTCAGTTGCATGTGGTTACATTCAGTTGAATATTGCCCCTGGCGGGGTCTTGAAACCCAAATCCACCAATTCAGTTGCATGTGGTTGCATTAAGTTGCATTAAGTTGAATATTACCCCTTGCAACCCAAATCCAACATATCATCCCACCTTAAAAAAAATAATCTATAAACAGTATCTGCCACGTGGCAGTGCCACGTGGTAGGTACTGTTCATCGACAGGTTACTGTTCATCCGAATTATTTTTTAAAAAAAAAGAAAAAAGGGTTGGAAAAGGAAAGATAGTATTTTTTTTCAATTAAGAAACTTGAGATAGTAAATATGCAATGAATTAAAGAAGATGGTATTTTTGCAAAAAGAAACTTGAAACCTAGTATTTTTGGTAAATTCTCAATATTTTTTTATGTTAGATCCAACAGTTTTCATCTATTTATTTTAGGCTTAATGACATTTTAGCCCTCGAAGTTTTATACGAAATACCTATCAGCCCTCAATGTTTCAAAACGTTCCTTTTAGCCCCTGAAGTATCCGTAAAGGTCCAATTAACCCTTGTACCGGTACGAAAAATTGTAACGATACATATCGGATGGGTAAAATAGACATTACATGTGTCCGTTACAGATTTTTTTTTAATTTGTACCGGTATAAGGGTTAATAGGACCTTTTCGGATACTTCAGGGGCTAAAAGGTACAACTTATTAAACTTGAGGGTTTGATGGGTACAAAAGGTCAGTACTATATCTTCTAGTTTAATTCAGCCACCACTATCTCCATACCCCTCGAGTAAGACTTACATACACTCTTCTCTCTTTGCTTACCACTACCAAAATAAATATAGGGAATTCATAATGCTACATCCTATAAGCAGATCGAAGCAGAGGCCAATGCAAGGGTGCTGAGCTTGAATTTAATGCATAATCTACTATATAAACACCATCATTGGATGCTAGTTTCTTCAAAAATCAATCTATTCTTTAGTAATTTTAGTCTAAATATTCTTCTTCTTTTGATCATGGTCGGGTGAAGCAAGCCTTCTTCATCAAATGTCTTCAAGCTGTTTTGTTGCGTGTGTCATGAGAAACCATAGAGGCCGATGGGTTTGGGGGAATGCTGGAATGATGGGGATGATGGGTGTGTCAGTCGCTGCCGAGTTATGTTCCATATTTTATGGGATCAAAATGGCTTGGGAGAAGTGGGATGTGAAGTCTGTTTTCATCGAAAGTGATTATGAGGAGGCTGTACGTGAGGTCAACAATCTAGACCCTGGTTTTTGGTTGGCTGATCTGGTTGTCATGATCAATAACATCATGAATGAGGATTGGGTCTCTTGTGTGGTGGTTCATGTGCCCAATACCAGCAATGCAGCAGCAACAGCTTTGGCGGAACACTACCTCAACTAGAGTGATCACATCCTATCTGCAGCATGTTGGGCTTGCCAAGCAGGCATTAACTCCACATTAGAATGATATTGTTCGCTTTGGGCTGAGCCCGCATGAATTTGTTTTTGGGCAACTCCCAAAAGGCCTCGTATTAATGGAGTTAACTGGCTGCTTATAAACTAGCTATCGGCCCCTCCCACAACCGATGTGGGACAACTCCTAACACAGCAAGGAGGGGCTGGAGGATAAGTTCACCTTGCAGTTCACCTTGAAGACATTTGATGAAGAAGGCTTGCTCCACCCGACCATGATCAAAAGAAGAAGAATAATTAGACTAAAATTACTAAAGAATAGATTGATTTGTGAAGAAACTAGCATCCAATGATGGTGTTTATATAGTAGATTATGCATTAAATTCAAGCTCAGCACCCTCAACATGCATTGGCTATAACAGTCAATAGTAATTTTTCAAGGCATTCAAAGTTGTAACTACCAAGATAGTTTCAAAGATCTATAAGATAAGACAATGCTAAAATGAAAAATAGTTGGACCTTAATTGAATAAAAGGTATTCAAACTGATTACATGGAAATTATACTAGTATGCACCAAGCATGTATACTTCAAAAATTTCTCAGTTTCTACTACATCATTTTCAATTTAATTTTCACAGCCTCCATAGAGGCTTAATACCCATTCATGCCTTCCTTGCATTGGCCTCTGCTTCGATCTGCTTCTAGGATGTAGCATTATGAATTCCCTATATTTATTTTGGTAGTGGTAAGCAAAGAGATAAGAGTGTATGTAAGTCTTACTCGAGTGGTATGGAGATAGTGGTAGCTGAATTAAACTAGTAGATATAGTAATGACCTTTTGTACCCATCAAACCCTCAAGTTTAATACGTTGTACCTTTTAGCCCCTGAAGTATCCGGAAAGGTCCTATTAACCCTTATACCGGTACAAATTAAAAAAAAAAATTTTGTAACGGATACATGTAATGTCTATTTTGCCCATCCGATACGTACAGTTACAATTTTTTGTATCGGTACAAGGGTTAATTGGACCTTTACGAATACTTCAGGGGCTAAAAGGAACGTTTTGAAACATTGAGGGCTGATAGGTATTTCGTATAAAACTTCGAGGGCTAAAAGGTCATTAAGCCTTTATTTTAAGATCTAACGGTTCTTATTTATTTTGTCGTACGGATTTATTTTGTCGTACGGAGGACCAGACTATCAATTATCAAAGTTTTGGATATAATCTCTCATACACTTATTATTAAAATTGTATTTGGATGTTAGTAGAAAAATGTTCAAATAATGACAAGGATATTTTTATAATCATGTAACAACCATGATTTCTACAATAAAATAGAAGCGAGATTTCTTTTATTTTATTTTAAATTTCTTTTTAAGATCGAGTTTGGGAATTTTATTACTTACCATTAACTACGTATATAGCGTGATTCTGATTAACTATGATTATTGTGATTTATTATTATTATTATTATTATTATTATTATTATTATTATTATTATTATTATTATTATTATTATTATTATTATTATTATTATTATTATTAGTACTATTTTACAATTCTATAATCTATACTATTATATTAAAGCCGAAACATTGAAAGTTTTGGTTTTCAGTTTGGTTATCCTAAGTTTTGGTTTTCGGTTTGGTTATCCTAATTATTAAAATAAATAATTAAATTACAAAAATAACTCAAAAAGCTAATTACTAATGTTAACGTAATTATATTCTGATTAAAATTCCTTAATCCACTTCTACTTGGACTCTTTTTTCTGCTCCAACAAATCAATTATTCATTTTTTCTAAAGATTTTACTTCTAATTAAAACACTTTACCATTTAATTTAAAACTAATATTACAATAATTAATATATATCCAAAATATCACACCATATTTTTCCGTAATTATTTTTAGTAGTAATTTTTGTAATTAAAACATGGAGTACTTTTTAATTTAAAATTAATCTTGCGATCACTAATATCTATACTATTATATTAAAGCCGAAACATTGAAAGTTTTGGTTTTCGGTTTGGTTATCCTAAGTTTTGGTTTTCGGTTTGGTTATCCTAATTATTAAAATAAATAATTAAATTACAAAAACAACTCAAAAAGCTATTACTAATGTTAACGTAATTATATTCTGATTAAAATTCCTTCATCCACTTCTACTTGGACTCTTTTTTCTGCTCCAACAACTCAATTATTCATTTTTTCTAAAGAGTTTACTTCTAATTAAAACACTTTACCATTTAATTTAAAACTAATATTACAATAATTAATATATATCCAAAATATCACACCATATCTTTCCGTAATTATTTTTAGTAGTAATTTTTGTAATTAAAACATGAAGTACTTTTTAATTTAAAATTAATCTTGCGATCACTAATATACACCCAAAAATATCTCACCATATATACAAATCATTATTTTTATTAATAAATAACAATCGTTAGATCTAATAATAAGATATATTATATGATTAAATTAATTTACTAAAAATTCAAAGTTCGAACCCGTCAACGACATTTTTAATTTAGAATTTTACAAAATAAAATTTAAACCATTCATTTCATTATATAAATTTATATTAAATTAAAATTAAAAAATTATTAAAGTAAGGATTATATAAAAACATAATTATAATGTTAAATAAATTTTATAACCTATCAAAAGAAACCCGTGATTCGCACGGGTTATAAGCTAGTATTATATAAAAGCTGAAACATTAAAAGTTTGGTCAGTCGGTCAGTACAGTACCAGTTGATTTTACTTATTTACCCTTACTCATCCTAGTAACTAATCAATTTCTTTTTTCAGGTTAACATATTATCTTTTCTATTTTTCAATAACTAAATAATTTCCTTTTTCAGGTTAAATATAATATCTTATATATTTTATTTAACTAAAATTTCTCCTTTATTAATCAATTTCATTATTCAAGTTAAACTTATTATCTTTTCTATTTTTCAAAATAAAATAATTTTCTTTTTCAGGTAAAATACAATATCTATTACATTTTATCTAACTAAAATTTCTCCTTTTTTAAAAACACTACGAGCAATTTTGTTTAATCGAATAACGTAATTATATTATAATTACTATTAACTAATCAATTACCCTTTTCAGCCACGTTACCTTTTCTCTTTTTTCTAACTAAAATCTCTCTTTTTCCAATTATATCATGGACGATTACCTTTTTCAGCCAAAACACATTACCTTTTTTATTTTCTCTTATTAAAACCTCTCTTTTTCCAATTATATCACGGGCATTTCTATTTAATAAAAATAAAATAATAATATCATAATAATAATTATTAACCGATTAACTTTTTAGCTAAAATGTATCATCTTTTCTATTTTTTCCAAATTATATTTCCTTTTTTCTAGAAATATCACGGGCAACATTAATAGAGAAAATTACCAAAATAATCATTTTTGAGACTTAGTGGCCCAAAATACTGAAAAGCGAAAAGCAGAATTATGGTCCTATTTACCGACGTAACACGTTGAATCGTGTTACGTGTCTAAGGGATATCACGTTGAATCGTGTTACGTATTATATATACATACAGATGTGATTGGGATGGATCAGTATATGCCTTACCTTTTATTTATTCAACCAACAACTGCTCATCACTCCTACAATTCAACCAATAACTCCATATCCCCTTACCTTTTATTTCTTCTCCACCCACCTCCTTCTACAACCGCACGTTCACCTTCACCACTCCGTCATCCTCTATTGCCTTCCTTTTCACTCCATTCGCACCCATCTTTCCTCCCACCTCGCTATCATCCACCTCCCCGCCCTCCCCTTTCAAACGCAACCATCGCACCTCCAACACCGCCGTCTATAACAAACCATTCATATGTTTTCCCTGGCCACCAACTCCTTCTGCCGTCTCTCCTCCGTATCTCTCTCTGCTCCTCTCCTCTATCCCTCCCCCTTTTTATATGTTTTCCCTAGCCCCGTAGGGGCGTCAACCATCGCCTCTCTATTTCTCTCTCCCCGCCGCAACCATCACCCATTTTCGATGAGAGAGATTTTGGGTTTCAGTATCATAGTTCTGACTTTTTTAAAACTTCCCGAACTGAAAAAGGGGTCTTCAAATGCTTATATAAGATGAATTAGTTGTATAAATTGGGCATTGTAATGAATTAGTTGTATGTAATTATTTGTTCCCCAATCGGAGTAAAAAATCACGTATCGGAGTAAATTCACCGGAAGGGATGAAATATCTGTAATACGGAGCACGTACTAGCATATTCTGGGTATATCACGTTTCACGAAGAGGCGTATTCTGAGAATACGGTTCACGAAGTAACGTGTCTATGGATACGGTACACGCAACAGCGTGTTCAGTCGGCATTTAAGGCCAAATATTTGGAACTCAGTATTTTGGGCAAACACTATTTATTTTTGATTATTTAGGGCCTTCACCCACATTAATATCTCATTTTCTAAAAATATTATGAGCAATTTTATTTAGTAAAATAAAATAATTAAATTATAATTACTATAAACTAACCAATTACCTTTTTCACATAAATCATGTCACTTTTTTAAATTTCATGTTACCTTTCAATTTTCTCTAACTAAAATCTCTATTTTTTCAATTATATCACAAGCGGTTCTATTTAATACAATAAACTAATAATATTATAATATTAATAATTAACCGATTACCTTTTTCAGCTAAAACGTATCATATTTTTTATATTTTCTAACTAAAATCCCTCTTTTAATAGAAATATCATGGACAATATTAATTTCTCCTTTTCTAAAAATATTATGAATAATTGTATTTAGTAAAATAACGTAATTAAATTGTTTTTTGTGGAAAGCATAGGAAATAGATTAACTCAACGGGCTCAGCCCAGACATTACAACCATAATTGAGGCAACAAAACCAGAGTCTACGAACCTCCAGCACAATCTAACCCACTAGCAAAGACTTGCAACTAACCCAAATATTCCCCAAAAGACTACTCATAACCCAACATGCCCAATACTTAAATAGACATAAATTAAAAGAAAACAAAGAAATAGACTAGAAACTGATGCTTCATCTTCCACAGCTCAAGGCATATCCTCCATCCCATCTTCCTCTACTGCAACCTCAGCCTGCAGATTACCTTCCAACACTTCTTCAAACTGCTCGCCCAAAGGACCCAAACCCATGTCATTAGCCCATATTTCGCGAATTCTACCAAACGGAGCTTCAATGATCACAATTCTGTTCCATGTATGTGCACCACGCTAAGCCAAATACCTTGCCATTTCATTAGCTTCCTCCCTAATAGTTTTGATCTCCAATACTTGGTTCTTATCCGCCTTTCTCTGATTCAGCTGATTAACTACATACCTATGCTCTGGAAAGACCCTCTCATTGGATTAACTCCAATCCCAATAAGCTCCTGCATTGTCAGTCTCCAACACTATTGGTGATAACCTTCGATATAAGCCCTCCTTAAACCCAGCAACATTGCATAGAACTCGCTAATCCTTCTTTCTTGAATCCCTAGAGATCCTGCACCCATTCTAACTATACGACCATGATCATTTCGAAAAACATAACCAATACCCGTACGATTACCATTGGGCAGAGGTTCATCAAAGAAGCAAGTGTGGACATTGATCTTCACAAAACCTTGCCTTGGCATTCTCCATAGGACCCCAACATCCACCAGCTCCACAATTTGAACCTCGTCATCTTCCATTGAGCTTCTTTTCTCTTACTTTATTTTTCACTAGAAACTATTGGGTGAGTAAAAAATAAGGGTAAGAATGGGTATTTAAAGACCAAAAGTAACCTTCTCAAAGACCCTTGGTATCCCTTGATACATGAATGCACACCCCTCCCGATGTCAGTAACTTTTGATATTTACAAAAAACGAATATTTTAATATTCCCGCCTCTCTATACGTTTTCTCATCTGTCTGATATCAAGACTTAATATCCATTCTACCGAGCCCAACAAGAATTCTATCTATATCAATTGTGGGCTTTATACTCAGCCTAGTTAGCACCAACAGCTCAGAACATGAGACCTTAAAACCCCATCTTTTGCAAGTTGATCCGCTCCATTATTGAAATTTCTACTTACAAACTTAACTTTTATATTGAGATTAGCTAACAATAATCTTAACTGATCATCGTTCATCCAAGATTCTATACCTTCTGAACAAAAACTGGCTACCTTCTTAACGAGCTCTAGACAATCAGTGTATACTGTACACCTCAATTTGCACCAAGGACTATTCCATAATGCTTTTAATAGAAATATCAGCGCTAATTCTTCTGCCTCAAAAGCACAGGAGGCCTGAACAGGTCCAGAGAACATGAAAACTAGATTACCTTCTTCATCTTTAAGAATACCTCCCACTCCTGATAAATTTTCTAACCCTTCTACTAATGAAAAGGATCCATCTATGAATCCCACAAGGTCTGATTTTATTTCAATTAGCTTTCTTGAGTAATCATTGAAATTTTTCAAAATGACCCCTGCAGGAATCACTTCCCAAATACATCCATCTTCCTCTTTACATAACCCAATGACCTCACACCATTTTTTTGCTCTCAATTTAATCAAAAAATCTAACTCCTCCACAAACACTTTCAACCCTTGAAACACTTCCTCATTCCTACAGAGCCATAGAGACCACAAGGTGGACACTAAAGCAATGCTCCATCCTATTCTTATAGATTGACTTCTAAACCAGAAAATCCAATTCCACACATTTTTTATATTTAGATGTGTACAGTCAATGTTAAACCCCCACCACCTGAATAATTTTTGCCATACTTTCCTAGCAAAAGAACAGCTCCAGAAAATATGTTGTTGGTTTTCGCTGCTTGATTACATCTACCACATGTTTCATTCAAGTTCAGATTTCTCATCCAAATTAGAATTCACACTATCCATTCTTTTAGCAAGGAACCTATTCCCTATATTGCTAGTGTAAGCTGTACCTGAAGGATTCCAAATTCTTGTCTGCTCCTCTCTTGAAAGAAATGCTATCTATCACTTTATTTAGTTTTTCCATCTTCTCTAATTCCCACGATCTAAGACTTCTTTTCCATATATGTTCAAATTTGGTATCTTCTTTTTTCCACAATTCAATGAATTCTTTGACAACCACTTTTTTGATATTACACAGACTGTATAATCTTTGAAAAGACTTCTTAATGCTTTCACTATCGTACCACCAATCCTCCCAAAATAATGCTGACTCTCCATTACTTATTATCCATTTATTGCTACTGCTTCCCAAAGAATTATCAAATCCTTCTTCATTATTGACTTTAATAATTCTATTCCAAAGGTAAGTATATTTTGAACTGATTCCATTACTTCCCAAATCTTCATCCTCGCCATAGTTATACTTTGCTCTGATGAATTTATTCCACTACCTATTCCTTTCATTCTGCCACCTGAACCACCATTTAGCCAGTAAAGTTTTATTTTTGACCTCTAGAGGTACTATACCCAACCCTCCATATTCTTTCGATCTAGAATTTTATCCCAACCTAAGAGGTGTAACTTTTTTTCCTTCTTACCATCCTTAAACCTCTCCCCCCAAAAGAAACTCCTTCTAATGCCTTCTAATTTGTCAATTACTCCTCTAGGAATAGAGTATAAATTCAGCCAATATGTAGGAAGACTATCCAATACTACTTTAAGCAATACTAATCTTCCAGACATATTAAGCGAATCACTTCTCCAATTAGCCAGTTTAGAGTTGAACTTTCTTATCAAAGGATCCCATAAAATTTTTCTTCTAGGAGACAAACCTATATTTGCTCCCAAGTACTTGAAAGACATTGAACCCACATTGCATCCTAGTAATTCTGCCCCTTGAGTCAATACATCCAAATCCTCATCGATCCCATACAATTGAGTCTTCGAAAAATTAATCTTTAATCCGGTAAGATACTGAAAGCATAAAAGCAGAGACTTGATCTTCTGAACATACTCAATTTTATTTTGAACAAAAATAATAACATCATCTGCAAATTGTAAATGAGTTATATTTTCTTGCAAATTCTGAAAACACACCCCTTCAATTATACCCTCCCTACTTGCTTTATTCAACAACTTACTCAGAACTTCTCCAGCTAAGTTAAACAGCAAAGGAGAGTTGATCCCCTTGTCTCAATCCCTTTTGAGAAGCAAATTCTTTTATAGGAGAACCATTTATCAGAACTGAAATTTTAATTTCCTTGAGATACCATTTGATCCAACTAATCCATTTTTCTCCAAACCCCAGTTTCTCCATTAATTCTAACAAAAATTCCCAATTCACCGTATCGAACGCTTTCTCAAAATCCAACATTAGAACCATCCCCTTTACTTTCTTTGCCCAAATACTTTGACAAACTTTATTTACTATTAAAATACTGTCAGAAGCTTGCCTACCTTTTATGAATCCATATTGAGTATTACCAACTAGTTTATGCATGAATCTACTTAATCTTGATGATAAGACTTTTGTGAATAACTTGGATGTGCAGTTTATTAGGCTTATAGGCTTAAAATCTATAACTACCAGAGGTTTCTCATTCTTTGGAATTAGGGCAATAAAAGATGAATTAAAACCTCTAGAAAGCTTGCCTGGGGAAGTAAAGGTTCTTATTGTGTTGAGAAGAATCCTTCCTGTGTTGTTCCAAAGAAACTTAAGATACCCAATATTTATTCCATCAGGGCCTGGGGATCTGTCATTTGCAGAACTATTCAGCGCCTCCTCCAGCTCTTCCAAGGATATTTCTCTTTCCAACCACTCTTTCTCACCATGATCAAGAACATTTTGAACTAAAGAACCCAGTCTGAAAATTCTCTCATTCTTCTCCTGGAAAAATTCTAAAAAGTGCTGTAAAAAAACCTATTTTACCTCGATTGGTTTAGTAACCCATGCATTATTCCACCAAATCTTTCTTATCATATTTCTTGCTCTTCTCTTATTCACACATTGATGAAAGAATTTAGTATTTCTATCCCCTTCAATTAACCACCTCACTCTTGTCTTCTACTTTATCATTGAAGCTTTCCTTGCTAAAAGCATCTCTAGTTTTGATTGAATAACAGCCCTTACTTTTGTACTAGCCATCCTATTATCCTGCTCTTCTTGGCATTTTTCCCACCATTTGATATTCTCATCAATGTTGTTGCCCGGATCCTTTGACCAATTCTTTATTTTCAATTTGATCTGCTTTAAAACATTTTGAATGTCCAAACCTTCTAAATCCTCATTCTTACCTAAAGTATCCCTTAACACATCCTTTAAAGAATTATCATCCAACCAACAATTGAATACTCTAAATGGTTTTAGGCCCCAATTAAGATCTTCAAACTGCATCACTATTCCTTTGTGATAAGATTTCTTTCTACCTATAGTTTTCAAAATCCACTGACCCTCTCCCATCCATCCATTATTGACTAAAGCTCTATCCAACTTACTCTTCCTGTTATTTGGCCCAAACCAAGTAAACTCAGTATTCCTGAATTCTAAATCAAATAAATTGTTACCCTTAATGAAATCATTAAACCCTTCCATGTCAATTCTCCTGAAAGTACAATATATTCTTTCTTCATTGCATCTAATGCAATTGAAATCTCCTATGAAACAACATGGCACATATTTTATTACTGAAAGAATCTGAGTCAGCTCACTCCACAAAATTCTTTTATTGTTTAAATCCTGAGCACTATAGATGTTAATAATATGGAATTCTTTGCTATCATCCTGATTCAACATATGGCAACAAATCCACCTATCTCTAACCTCAGCTTTTAACAAAGAGAACTCAGATATATCCCAAGAAGTTAGCAACCCTCCAGCAATTCCCACTGCTGCACTATCAACCCAACCATGATTATTAACATCCCACAAAGCTTGTACCATGCTTTTGTCCCACTTTCCACATTTTGTTTCTTGAATACAAACAAAATTTATTTTCTTTGCAGCTAGAGAGTCTCTTATCATTCTTTTTGACCCTGTATTACAAGTTTGTAACACCCCCAGATCCGGGGTCCGGGATCCGGTCGTTACGGTCTCCAATTCTGTCCACAATACTTGAACTTACCTCAACATAAAATAAATTACATCTTTATGACCCAACACAACAATATAAAACACACCCGTTATACTCCTAGAGATGAAATCAGAGTAACAACCAAATTTTATTAAACACATTATGAGTTCTTACAACCCAAAAGAGTTACAATATGAATACATACTCTTTGCCATCCAATTACATAAGTCATACTAGTCCATATATTTGGTACTGAAAGAATGAATAAATCCTACCAATAGCTTTCTCTTCGGCTCTGGTAGTCTCATCGTCCTCGCCAGCGTCGAGTGCGCCTTGTACGAGTCATCTGGTCTAGCTGTTGTTGTGATATAATAATAAAGCAAGGGTGAGCAATAGCCCACCAACAATAATATTTAACTGAACGATAATATATAACAGTTCAAAAGTATCTTTCAAACCATATGCCATGCATTTACGGAAATGATGTCAGTATAATATGAACGATGAAGTTACAAGGTAACTCAAAATTTAAATATATGTGGGAATATCTGCTATGTCGAAAATAAGCTAGATATTACAATTTATCATAAAAGAGGAACTTGCAGGAAAATATTGCAATTCCAATTATGAATACTTTTCCAATACTGCCAACAATGATAATGTTGCAGAAAATAAATGAATTTGAATGATGAACTTATGCTGGAGTATTCACCGCGCCCACTGCCAATCTTACGATGATCAGTCGCAGATTGTACAGCTCAATTTAGATTTACTACCGGTAGAAGGAAGAACTGACGGCTTTACTTGTCTACCACCCTACTAGCTCTCCCCGGCCAACGGTTGGGCCAAAGGGGATGGACCGGCGCTACTCGGCCTCTTACACGACTCCAAGCTCGAAAAGAAATTCATGACTCTGAACGCAAAGTTCGTCCCCCTTTCCCCAAGTATAATACTTGTTGATAAGACTCCACAAAGTAGTCGTATCTAATTGGAAAGGAAAATACAACATCATATCTCTCAAGCTGCTGTTTGTTAGAGGATACCATCTTGTTCCAATAATCTTACCCCTCGAATGATGAGAAGGTTACTCACAGATTCAATTGATAAACAGCAAGCAAGTTGCGAGTGAAACGAATAGTTTTACAAGATTTATGACAGGGAAGTCAACAAGATAAATAACATTGCTCAAGTAGGTTCCCCTATAATATGGAAGTTTGAGCGAGCATTTAAATCCTTTTAAGATAGATTTAAATGAAAAATAAAGAGTTGGGAACCTTTCCTTGATAAAATAGTCGTAAAAAGACTCCGAAATATTTTACATAATATCTGGAGGTGATAGATAATCTCCGACTAATATAAATCATTTTAAAAAGAATTTAAAAGAATTAAATAAATATTCCAAGAATATTTATTTACTCAATAATAATTACGGAATATTATTAAATCATAATATTGCTCGTAAGTAATCCTCGAATGAATATATGGAATTATTTACTAAATAAATCTCTCCTTAAATGAATATTTGAAATAATATTAATTAAATAATTAAACTCCAATAAATATTTAAAATAATATTCAATAAATAGGTCAAACCTTAAATGAATATTTGAAAATAATATTCATTTAATAAATAATCTTCTAAATGAATATCCAAATAATATTCATTTAGTAATCAAAACTTTAAAGGAATAATCGAAATAATATTCCTTAAGTAAATAGAACTTCCAATGAATATTTTAAAATAATATTCATCAAGTACATAAAACCTTAAATGAATATTCGAAAGTAATATTCATTTAATAAATAACATTCTAATGAATATCAAAATAATATTCATTAAATAATCAACTCTAAATGAATATTCGAAACTAACATTCATTTAATATCTCTCGACTGAGATAATACTCGAATAACATTCCTCGAAATATTTCCAAGTAATTGATACTTTATGGAAATATAAATAACGTTTAATAATAACATTCCTTAAAATAAGTAATAATATGCCGTTGGAATCCCTCCGGGTTTCCACGACTATCTATATCTCAAAATACCGACTCCCGGTCTATATTTAAGAATGAATATCATATGTCCTTCGCTAAGGGTCTTATCAAAACAATCCGGCTTATAACTGACAATTCGTATCTAGTCCATAAGCCAATATCAATTTAGGGAACAGGTATCATAATATAATTTGACAATAGGCATGCATGCTATGGCATATGTAAAACGGCAATCACATATATATATTTTCACAACAACAGGTTCAAAGTTTTGAACACTTGCCTGGTAATGGGGTGTGGGTAGAGATAGCGTGTCCTGGGTCTGCTCGATGATCTATAAACAATCAGAACATTCGAGATTAACCACTTAACACCTTTTAAAAGTCTAAGTATAAACTTCACTTAAGTCGAAACACGTTTTCGAATTATCTCGTTATACACCTTTTAGTGTGACTCTTTTTATTACTGATACGATCCGACATTTGTTCGTTATTACGTCATGTCATCATACCCACACTCGGTATATACTTAAGTCGTATAAGTTCTAAAGTCGATCGATTACGAACCGAGATTATACCTCGAGTTTTATCGTTCGTTTTCTAAGTGTTTTACCAAAGTTATAACCAAGCGGGTTTTTAGGGGTTCGTCCGCGTTTAACTTCGATTCCAACATTTTTATAAAATCGGAAAGCTATCCGTTTGATATGTGGTTTTCTTTCATACCTTCCTAATGACCCCTAGTATTTATTTACCAATATTCGCCACTGAGTAACATGCTTTACGAGGGTTCAATTGAAGTTACGAACTTTTACTTACGGTTCCGAACCAATTTTAGTAATTTGACCATATCTCCTAAACCGTAAGTCGGAATGTTTCGATTCTCGCGCCAAAACGATCTATGGCTCAAGATCTACGAGGACATGTCATAATATTACCAAGGTCAGGAATTATATTTACTGTCATGCTCGGTTTCTAAGTGTTAACAAAAATTCGACATTACGACGGCTATAAATCGAATATTTCCAAATTCCAAACTTTCCAATAATCATAGTATCCACTCCAAACAACATATACATGTTATTTAACCATGAACTAAGGCCAATCAATGCCTTTCTGTTCATCTAAACTATTTTATCCTCTTATATCAACAAATCACTACATAAGCATGCTTTAATCATCACCATAATCATACTAATCTAAAATCTCATCAAGAACATCATTAAACATAAAGTAAGGCCTAGGGTTTCAAGAGTGTTATACCTTCCTTGGGGTGTTTATGCACTTAGTAAGCCTTGTATAGTCCTTGTATAGCCTCCATGAAGCTTGGATCATCAACCAAAATCAAGATTCAAGAATTTTGTTCTTGAGGTTACTATTCATCCTCTACTTTCTTTATTTTTTTGAAAATGGAAAAAGTGGTGTTTGAGACTAAGATTTCTAGGGTATCATTTTTATGAAATATAGGATCTATGATAAATTTTTGGAGATCAAACAATGGTGGGAGCTTGGACTTTGATTCTTGAATTAAGATGAAAGTCGAATGGGCTAATGGAGGGGGAAAGAGCTTTGCTTGGTCTTGCTTGCCATGTTCTCATACAAGTGAATTATTTGATATGTTACTAGGATAATATCTAAGCCATAAAGCTACTTTAATAAGGTAGTGAAGTCATGGATGATGCAATAATCAAGTGGGCAAGTGGTGTGTTAGTGCTTGGATGATATGTCTAAGCAACTAATGGTTTGATTTCTAATGTTGCTAGTTACCCTTGGTAACCCATTTGGTTACTTGGCCTTATCCACTTGCACATGCTTGTATCTTGGCTCCCTACTTGTTTCTTTGTCCAGTTATTGCTCAATTCATTGATCATTTGGAGGAATAACTCATTCGTTTCTAGTTAGGGTTTTACCGGAAACCGTCTTAATATTTGTACTATCATTCTCCATCTTTCTTACTAACTTTCTAATTTATATTCCTTAAATCCCTTCGTTAAATTCTTAAGTCTATCAGTGTCCAGGGAACTCTCGGAGAAAATAAAAGTGCGGTTTTTCAGAATCCGACAGCTTTTACATACACTCTTTTTCCCCCTGGATCGCTAATACGAACTCAGAATTTCGTTCCGGATACTTATATATCGCGTCGTCTAATAATATTCCTATGTCCACCCAAAATCACTATTCATTCATTTTTCTTTACTCATCCTCTTAGGGTTGTACAATTGTCCCTGATCTCTTTCGATCGTTCCTTAACCTTTTTACGGATCCACTGGACCAATACAGATATCGATTTGGATGACATAAGAATAATCTTTTCCTTTAGAATTATCAAATCTCAGTTCCCTAGGAGATAGATAATTCTTATCTAAAGTGTCAACCAATAGTATTCTTCATGGCATATAAACATTTGAATCCAAATCTATTCCTTTCATTCATTATCTCAATCGTTACATCGTAGTCGTAATCACTATTCACCATTACCTTAGTACATAATAAAAAGTTTTAATTATATCCAAAATTTGGGGTTCTTACAAGTTCCTCTGACATTCCATGACAATAATACCAGCTTATTCATTAAATAACATTTTCTATTAACTATTGAAACAACAAGGTTTCATCAAATACCCTCTACTAACCTTTTTTCAATATCCAGAATTCATTGCTTCTTTCCACTTTGGAAATCCAGACCCATTAATTCTGCCATTTCTGCTATTTCTACTGCTTGCTCCCTAAAATTCCTTTTCTCTATTTGCTTATCCAATGTAGTCTTAAATCCCAGAACACCCTTTGTTCTTCGAAATTTCTGAACTGACCCTTAATCCAGTTTCCTTCCTTTACTGATAACCTTTTTCTTCATTCCAAAATCAAAAGGATTTACATTGACTTTTGCTTTAGACCTTGGTCTTCTCCTCTTAGGACCCATATTTATTCTTTCCAATATGTTGCAAATTGTACCCTGAGCACTCCCATTTACACTTTGATTGTCTTCAATTCCAACTATAGGGTTTCCTACCAGACCAAATTCTATAATTTTCCCATGATCACTATCTGACATTGATGAACTTGTATTATTCGATCTCCAATTTAACTCAAACCCTTGATCAATTACTTCTGGAAGGGCATGGGTTTCAACTGGCATTGTCTTTGTTGCCATCTTCTTGTTGCCAAGTAATCCTTCTGGTAGATTATCACCATCTACCACACCCTCTATTAAGGGGTTATTAAAACTAGCACCTAAATCATCTAGAAACACATCTGTTTCTATAGATTCAGTGATTCTAGAGACCTCAGTTTCATTTTCAATAACCTTGTTGTCTGCTGGAGAGGAACCACTAGACTTTGAAATTAATTCATTGACACTCCTCTCATCCTCAGAGGTAGATATATTATAGAACGGATGCATTCTCCTAGTATTTTCATCAAACTGTTGATCATCATTATCATCTCCTTCAAAATCTCCTTCAAAATTCTCTTGGTCTTGATCATTAACCGAATGATGGTTAACCTTACTAGTCATGGTCATCTCAGGATACATTTCTACCTTCTTAACTTCTCTCAACACAATTGAATAATTAATCCCCTTTACTAGCACCTCCATCTTTCTATCAATCTCTTCTATTAAACTTGAAGACATACAAATTAGAGGATTAAATACCTTTGACAGTTCTTTGTCTTCATACTTCCAGCTGATCCATTCTCCTAGATTATTGGTAAAAGCTTTTAAATTTTCTTCTTTCCAAGCTATAATAGGCAGCCCTCTGCATTCTATCCATACAATTCTTGGTATTAATAGATCCCTGTTATGAAACTCTCTAATTTTTCCAAAGACCATCTTCAGCTTCTCTTTCTCTGTCTTTGACCATTCCTCATTTTCCTCCTTCCCTATTAGATATTTCAACTCACTTAGTTTTAATAACTTAATACCAACCAAGCCTGCTTCTCTAATCTTAATATCCACTTCCTTAGCACTTTCTTCTGTGTTTGAGAAACCAACCAAACTTTTTCCTACAGCCTGTTTTATATCTTCGTTGACTTCAGCTTCAATGAAAGAAAACATGTCTTCCAATTTCCGTTCTGTGCTTACATTAACCCTATCTTTGAACTCTTGATACTTTTGGTATCCACTTTCCCCAATTTTTTGTTTTCCACTCTTTTTTCATTCTCTTCTATCTTTGAATCCCTCGACTTATTAATCGACATTCTCAATATCCTTCCCAACCCCTTCATTTGCTTAACATTATTAATGATTTTCCCTGCTTCCAGTTCACTTGTGGTTTTAACAAAACCAATCCTATTGTTCTGCTTGTCTCTCTTCCTTGGTAATACTATATCCTTAATGATTCCACCCTTTAAGAATAGTGCCCAAATGTCTCTAGCTGAAGCTTCTACCGGTATTTTGGACATGAAAATAGTAGCTTCCCCAATCCATTCTCTATCTTCTTACTTTTTTTGTTGTATTGAACTACCTTCCATTCTTTACCCTTGTTGACTTCCTCAAAGCTTTTTTTCGACTTCAGAGCTTCCGCATACGTCTTCACTTCTTTATTCTTACCTCTAATGTCCAAACTTCTCAAATGAATCTGATTAAGAGATGTGGCTATTGCTTGTTTATCCCCCTTTTTAAAACTCTCCACCACTTCTTTGTCCACTAAATCTTCATAAGCCCCAATAAAATCTCTTAATATAACTTCACTATTGTCTTCCTAAGCAATCTTTCTAGTACCTAAACTGTTTGATCTCTCACTCACAAATATATTCCCTAGATCTAAGTTTGAATTTTAAAAAACCCTACCTCGGCTCGCGAACCCTCCTCTCATGATCTCTGTAGGAGAGGCCTTGTTCAACGAAGGTTGTTTTGCGAGTGGGGGAGATGCTAACTTCAGGTGGACCAAGATGGCTAAGGCCATCCGGAGTGTGGGCGAGAAGGTGGTGGGGGTTTCCTCAGGTAGGTGCAGCGGCCATAAGGAGTCGTGGTGGTGGAACGAGGAGGTTCAAAAGAAAGTTAATGCTAAACTTGCGCTCTTTAAAGAGCTTTTATCAACCTGCGCAGGGCCGGAGAGGATTCTGAAGATGGAAGCATACAAGGTGGCAAGACGAGAGGCAAAAAAGGCAGTGGCGAAAGCTAAAGAGGAGGCATATGAAGGGCTGTACAAGCACCTAGATACCAAGGAAGGAGCGAACGCCATCTTTAAGCTAGCTAAAGCTAGGGAGAGAGGGCGGCGCGACCTGGGTTCTGTTAAGTTTGTTAAGGATGATTCAGGCCAAGTGTTATTGAATGAAGATGCTGTTAAGGAGAGGTGGAGTTCGTATTTTCATAATCTTTTCAACGAGGCTAGGAGGAGTGGTGCTGGGGTGGAGCGAGAGGTCTCCCTTTCGCCTGTGCTTTCTATCGATTCCTGTGAGCGCATTAGCAAGGATGAAGTCAAGGGTGCCCTGCAGAAGATGGCTAAAGGGAAGGCGGTTGGCCCGGATCTTATCCCGATCGAGGTTTGGCTTTGTCTTGGTGAGGTTGGCGTCTAATGGCTAGCAAATCTGTTCAATGTTCTTCTCTTGGGTGCTAAGATGCCAGCTGAATGGAGGTAGTAACTACCGGGGTATTAAATTACTCAGTCATACTATGAAACTTTGGGAGAGAGTGGTTGATAGTCGGATTAGAAGAGTAGTTGAAATCTCAGAGAATCAATTTGGATTTATGCCTGGGAGATCGACGACCGAGGCTATTCATCTCGTTAGATGCCTTATGGAGAAGTTCAGGGATCGTCGCAAAGACCTCCATTTGGTGTTCATTGATCTTGAGAAGGCTTATGACAGCATACCCCGTGAAGCTATCTGGAAGAGCCTTGAGGAGAGGGGAGTGTCGTCGACGTACGTTAGGGTGATTCAAGACATGTACTCCCAAGCTAGCTCTTGCGTTCGGACCCCAGTGGGGGACTCCCGTTTCTTCCCTGTTGAGATGGGGCTACATCAGGGGTCGGCCCTAAGTCCTTTTCTTTTCGCCCTTATCCTTGATGTCATGTCGCGAGGGATTCAAGATGCTGTCCCTTGGTGCATGCTCTTTGCGGATGATATCGAGAGGGGAGGTGAACGAGAAATTGGAGCTTTGGAGATCTACTTTGGAGTCCCAAGGGTTACGTATGAGCCGTTCTAAAACCGAGTATCTCTGGTGTAACTTCAGTGGTGAGGCCAGCGAAGAAGGGGTGGAGGTTAGGATTGAAGACCAGATCGTCCCGCAGACGGACGAGTTCAAGTATTTAGGTTCGATCATCCAGAAGGAAGGTGAGATTGAAGCCGATGTTACGCATCGTATCAAGGCGGGGTGGTTAAGGTGGAGGGCAGCGTCAGGGGTGATGTGCGATAAGAAAGTCCCTTTAAAGTTGAAAGGGAAATTCTATAGAGCGGCTATCCGTCCTGCGATGTTATATGGTTCGGAGTGTTGGGCGGAGAAGAAGGCCCTCGTTAACAAGTTGGAAGCGGCTGAAATGAGGATGTTGCGGTGGTCTTGTGGGCGCACGATGTTGGACAGAATCCCTAATTCGGTGTTTAGGAGCGAGCTTGAAGTGGCGCCTTTTTCTGCGAAACTTAGGGAAGGTAGGTTGAGATGGTTCGGCCACGTCCGTAGGAGGCGGGTTGAAGCTCCAGTGAGGAGGGTCGAGAGTCTTGCGGTTGGTGGGGCGAGGAGGAGAGGCAGGCCGAGGAGGTCGTGGGAAGAGCAGCTCAGGCTGGATTTGAAGGCCTTAGACTTAAATGAGACCATGTTTGCAGATAGGTCTGCTTGGAGGCGGCGTATCAGAGTGGTGGACTCTCTCTTAGGGTGCGGATCGGTTGTCGAGAGCCTCAGAATTGGGTTGTCTCGGTTACCGATTTTGTAGTAGTTCGGCTTTAGCGTTCTCACTTTGCGTTTTTAGTGTCTTCTGTTTTCTGGTTTTGCAGTTACAGGGATCCTGGCTCGGTGCTGTCTCTGTGCAGGATTTTCGTGTGGTTGGAGCGCTTCAAGTTATGAGTATCATAAATCCTCGCAGATAGGTATGTCCCATGTGGAGGACGCCATGGGCTCAGGTATGGCATTGATCATTTCCGTAGCAGTCGGTTTCCTTTGTATTTTTCACCCTCTTTGTTTGTCGTGCACTTAGCCGAGGGTCTACACGGAAACAGCCTCCCCGCTCTAAAAGTGGGGGTATGGTCTGCGTACATCCTACCCTCCCCAAACCCTGCTCTGAGCGGGATATACTGGGTATGTTTGGTTTGGTTTGGTTTTATCTAAAAAATATGATAGTGCGTAAGGGTGAAATCAAAAAATACCGGGTTTTGACACTGTGCTGGCGAAAATGACGATTGCCGGGGGAGGGTGCGAAAAATACCGAATTGGTTACGCATTTACCAATCGGGTATTAGTAGTTACGCATTTTTAATTTGGGTGATATGGTATTACGGAAGTCAAATTGGGGTATCTTTTTTTTTTTTTTTTTGGGAAAGGGGATACGCAATTCAGATTTGGGTAATACACACATTATTTTATTGTCATCTACATATTACGCAAGTTGAGTTTGGGTAACATATGACCCGTAACTTGAAGTTACGGGTGGGGTTTTAATTTTTTTTTTTGAATATCATTTTAAATATTATATTTTTTAAAATAATATTTAAAATTTAAAATATTATTTGCAAATAATATTGAAAATGTATTCGAATACGGTTTATTCGTCGTTCTGAATATTTCTAAACCCAAAGGTTAACCCTTGAAACCCCGAGGGAATACAGATAAAATTTAAAAATTTTAATTTAAAAATTGAATCCGGTGGCCTGATTTTTAAACGCTAACGCGTTTAAAAATCAGGATAAGTTAGGGTTTATGGTGTAGGATTTAGGGTTGTAAACAACCCTAAATTCTAAACCCTAAACCCTAAGTTCGTATACGTTTTATTCGTCATTCCGAATATTTCTAAACCCAAAATGGAACTGGTGAACCCTAAAGGTTAACTGTTGAAACCTAGGGAATACAGATAAAATTTATAAATTTTAATTAAAAAATTGAATTCGGCGTCCTGATTTTTAAACACGTTAGGGTTTAGAGTCTAGGTTACAACCCTAAACCCTAAATTCGCATATGGTTTATTCGTTATTCTGAATATTTTTAAAACACAAAATGGAAAAATTGAACCCCAAAATTTAACCGTTGAACTTGAGTGAATGCAAAAAAAATTTAAAATTATTATACAATTTTTAAATGAAGGATACGCATTTTTTGTTTGGGTAACGGGCTACACATAACTCAATGGGGTATCAGAATATAATCTGAAAATAAAATGTGAAGAATACGCATAATCGAAATACGTATTATGAAACACGCATGTGCAGATTGGGTATTAACAAGACGCATCTCTCTGTTGGGTATTAGAATTGGTATTTTGAACAACCACTCCTGGGAATTGGTAATTCCGTGTTTTTTAATGAAAAAGTCGTTAGTTTTAACATTATTTCAGTGCGTAATTGGTTTGTATTCTACTTCCAATTAACGTAATTAAATTGTAATTACTATAAACTAATCAATTACCTTTTTCATCTAGAACATGTTACCTTTTTAATTTTCTCTAACTATATTCTCTTTTTTTCCAATCATATCACGACATTCTATTTAATAAAATAAATTAATAATTTTATAATTACTAACAATTAACCGATTAACTTTTTCAACTAAAAACTATCATCTTTTCTATATTTTCTAACTAAAATCCCTCATTTTCTATAAATATCACGGATAACATATATGTATTTATTATCAATCATCTCATAAAAAAATTTAATCCTCCAAAATTCATGTTTTAAAAAAATTAATTTAAATTATTGGAAAAAATCCATATAATATTAAAAAGAATCTGTGCATCGCACGGGTTTTAAGTTAATTAATTACAAATAGAATCCATTTTACTAATTAATCAGTTTCTTTTTTCAAGTTAAAAATATTACCATTTCTATTTTTTAATAACTAATTTATTTACCTTTTTAGATAAAATGCAATATCTTTTATATTTTATCTAACTACAATTTCTCCAATTTTGTTTAATAAAATAACATAATTATATTTCAGTTACTATTAACTAATCAATTACCTTTTTCAGCCAAAATACGTTACATTTTTTTCTCTAACTAAAATCTCTCTTTTTCCAATTATATTACGGGCAGTTCTATTAAAATAATAATATTATAATATTACTTAACTATAGATAAAATCCATATTACTAATTAATCAATTTCTTTTTTTAGGTTAAACAAACCTTTTCAATTTTTCAATAACTATTTAATTTATCTTTTCAGATAAAACACAATATCTTTTATATTTTATCTAACTAAAATTTCTCCAATTTTATTTAATAAAATAACATAGTTATATGGTAATTACTATTAACTAATAAATTACCTTTTTCAGCCAAAATACGTTATATTTTCTTTTTTCTCTAACTAAAATCTCTATTTTTACAATTATATTATGGGCAGTTCCATTAAAATAACAATATTTTAATACTAATAATTAACCGATTACCATTTCTAGCTAAAACGTATCATATTTTCTAATTAAAATTTCTTTTTTTCTAGAAATATCATGGGAAACATTAATTTCTCATTTTCTAAAAACATTATGAGCAATTTTATTTAGTAAAATAACATAATTAATTTATAATAGAGTAAAGTGCACTTTGTGTACGTGCAGTTTACCTGTCAGACCACTTTGGATACTAGACTTTAGAAAGTATCACGGGCTATACTGCACTTCACTTTTTGTTACGAGATGCCCCTTTCCGTTAAATGTCTCTAACGCCGTCTGCCAGGTTGGGGGTAAAAATGACATTTCAGTTCTGCAACGGCTCTTTAACGTTATATGTGCAACCTTCCTTCATCCCCAATTATACAATCAATCCCTAATTTTCTTAATCTCCTCTCCTTCTCCCTAACTTTCTTCATCTACTCTCCTTCTCCCATCGTCGTTCACTTTAAATTCCAAGCCTTTCGAACTTCCACCAACTGCAAGCTTCTTTGAGACCTCCGCAAGCTTCTTTCGAAATTCGAACAAACGAAAAGAAGTACACAGAATGGAGCACAGATATAGTGAGGCTGAAGTTGATGCTGTGTTCGAGCTCCTGTGTCACTGCGATGAAATGAGCGTTGTGAAGACGCACTGGTATGGGGAAAATGCGGGTCGAAGATACAGGGTATGTTCTCAGTCGCTGTGTGCATACCATAGGTGGGTCGACCCACCTCTTGGACCTCGTGCTGTTGAGGCCATAGCAGAGTTGCAAGGACGGATAGTTGAGACGGATGGGAGGCACATGCGCAGGTTGGATCGAATGGCAGAGAAACATGAAGCTGAAATGAGGTCTCTGAAAACCAAGCAAGGATTTATGGTGGTGTCAATGTTTATGGTTTTTGCTGTGATGATGGGTAGGGCACTTAGCTCAGTTACTCCTGATGATGTCGAGCAGGGCTATGATACTGATGATGTTGCGTAAATTGTCTTAGTTACAAGTTGTGGTTTGGCATGTTTAAGGCAGTTTAGGTATGTTATTGTATCAGTGCAATTGTTGTTGTGCAGTTGTGGTTTGTAACAAACTTGATTTCTGGGTCATTGTTGTTGTGCTGCTCTTCAACAATTCTAGGGTCATTGTATCAGTCGCTGTGTTATTGTATCAGTGCAGTTCTAATCAATGAGAAATTTTTTATTACTCTTTATCGGTGATTGCAAAGGACATGATATCAATGGAAACTAACGAACAGAAATAAGAAGCAAAGGCAAATAAGTACTTAAAGATAACATTGTGTGGAATAGAGTTTTCATTAACCACAACATAACAAAAGTAGATAGAGGTTTCATTAACCACAACATAACAAAAGGATATAGAGGTTTCATTAACCACAACATAACAAAAGGACATAGAGGTTTCATTAACCACAACATAACAAAAGGACATAGAGGTTTCATTAACCACCATAAATAGAGTACTAGTCCCACAGTGGACAATAATGCAGGTGGAATACATAAGCCAAAAGGCCAAAAACATGTTAACTTGTAAAGTTCTTAAATTTTCCAAACAGGATTTTTTTTCAGTTTAGCCTGCATTTCCCTCCTTTTTGCCTCAATGTTTTCCCTGCTAGTTTTAGAACCACTCCCCCCTTGCTGTGGTTGAATACCAAGTGGAGTGTTGTTAACCTTTACATGATCTGCTTTCTTCTTCAAAACCCCAGCATTTGTACCTTCATTTGGGTTAGAAGCTCTCTTAGCTGTACCACTTGGCTTCTCTACAGAAGGTGTGGGATTGTGAACATCACCTCTGTCATTGTGTGCATCACTTGTAGCCTCAGACCCTGGATTGTCTCCTGCAGGATTGTCTCCACTTGGCTTCTCTACAGGAGCTGCCTTGGGTTTTGGTTTAGGCCTGGTCTTCACTTCTCTCTCACACCCATTGGCTCTATCAGCAACCTGTTTCAAATTATTTAATTAGTACAACAAAAGAGTCAAAATTATAAAAACAAATATGACTAGGGTGAACACAAAAACATTAGAGAACAAATATAAGCTCACCCTTGCTGGACAAGTCCTCATATTATGACCATACTCAGTGCAATAGCTACATTTCACTTTTGTATTCTGCCTTTTCAATCTTGTTGGATCAGCATTAACAACATCATTAACCTTATTCCTCTTCTTCTTAGGTCTGCCAGTCTGGACCTTAATCTCAGGAGGCAATGGTTTGGGATAGCTTGTTTCCTCCCATTCTTCTTCACCACATATTGGCTCTACAATGTACTGATAGCACTCCAAAAACATGTCCTTTCTGTAACACTGGTGGATAAATGGTTCATATGCCTTCTTACTCCAAGCAATGCAAGCACATGCATGGTAGCAAGGGATGCCTGACAACTCCCATTTTCTGCAAGCACACTTCTTTGCTTCAAGATCCACAACCATCTCATACCCCCCTGTTGTCATTGTCACCAAATATCTTGCCCCTCCACTCCATACAACATGACATCCCCTACTTTGTTCAATTGCCCTAGCAACATAATAAAACCATTCTATTTGTTAAAAATCTAACTCACATGTGAAGGAACAATAAGTCAAATTAAAGATTTAACTCACTTGTGAAGTCTCCTCATGGCATTAGGGCAGATAGGGTTAAGTGCATAGCTATTTTGCATTTTATCCCTCCTTTGTTGTATTCTTCTCATCACATCTTTATGAATAGCTTTGAACATAGATATTATAGGAAGATCCCTATACTTTCTTATGCTGTTGTTGAAAACCTCACAATGGTTATTAACAAACATGTCAGACTTACAGTGGGTTCTAAATGCACTCCTGCTCCACTGTGTTCTAGGCTTCTCAATAAGCCAGTCATGACACTTCCTTGACAACTATCAAAGTGACCAAAAAAATATGTATTAAAATATGTGTTCTGCTGCAGGGAACACAGCTTCTAATGCATTGATTAGACCCTGTCAAGTAGATAAAGTTAGGTATGCATAAATGAGTGTAGGTAAGGACTGTGATAAAGTTTAGAATTTTACAATGTGGTACCTTTTGCCTGTCTGATATAAAAGTGAATGCCCCATCATTTTCAATGCCTAGATCACTTTTAAGGTTGATCAAAAACCAGCTCCAACTTTCAGTGTTCTCAGCCTCAACTACAGCCCATGCTATGGGGTACATGCCATCATTGGCATCAGTACCCACAGCAGCTAGTAGTTGTCCCCCATAAGGTCCTTTCAAGTGGCACCCATCTAGTCCCACCAAAGGTCTGCACCCACTTCTAAAGCCTTTTTTAAGTGGACCAAAACATGTGTAGAATCTCTTGAATCTCTTTCTCCCATTTTCAAATTCTTGATCTTCAGTCATAACTTGGATTGTACTATCTGGCATAACCTTCAACAATTCATTCCCATATTCCCAAACCTTCCCATACTGATCTACATGTCTTCCATTAATCTTTTTCAGTGCCTTCCTCTTAGCCCTAGCAACAGCATATATAGAAACATGGCAATGCCAGTCATTTACAACTTTCTGCAGGAATGATGCCAAAGGCCATGTTGGATTCATTCTTATATCATCTTCATACTGTTCTGCAATCCAGGTAGAGTTAATCTGCTTTTGTTCAAAGGTTGGTGTACATGTATGCTTAGGCTTGTAAACCTTGACTTGATATGTGTCAGTCCTTTGCATTTTAGAGGCATATATCTTCCATTCACATGGTGCTTCACAAACAAACTTCACTCTGGAACCATAATTTCTGCACTGTTTTATAGGCCTTCTATGTAGAATGGCATGTTTCTTGACTGCACTCCTGAATATTTTTGCAGTTGCAAACATTAGGCCTAGCTGGAACTTAGGATCACCCATTTCTGTGTTGTGATCAAAAGCTGGATATGAGACTTCATCCTCATCTGTAGAGTTACCAGCCATCCTTTCTTCATCACTGCCAGCATAATGACTTGACACATCAGAAGCAAAGCCCCATTCATCATCACTGACAATGTCCTTCTCTGGTTCTTTTTCAGCATGACCTGCATCATTTGCTTTCTGCTTCTGTTTAGCTTTATCCTTGTCCTTACCTTTCTCCTTTTGTTTAGAAATTTCTTTATTCTTCCTCTTCAGTACCCTTTCAGTCTTGTATTCACACACTTCTTCATCGGTTGAATCCATATTAGAGGAATCTGAATCCCAGCTATCATCACTCAGTTCATCATATCCCTTGTCTTCCCAGTCAGGATCATCTTGGTCTTCATCATCTTCATGTTCAGAGATGGGATTGTCTACAAATTCCAAATTGGGATCTTGAGATGGTGCATACTCCTGAGTAGGTGCCCCTTCAGGTGTTAGGCTGGCTAATGGATTTCCACTGACCGAGTAGTTGAAAATTATCCTCGATGATGGCATCATATCACACATGTCTACAACATCAGAATCTGATTCTAACATCCACAATCCTCTTTCCATATCAGTATTAGGATGCTTGTAGTAATGAGTGATGACAGCACCCAAATCCCCACATTCCTTCGACATTGTCATCAACTCAATTAAGCTCATAGTATCAGCATCACATAAGTCTACATAATCTACACTGCCTCCAACATATCTTTTAGGATTCTCCATAAACTTGCCTCCATGATGTAATTTAATAGTAAACAGATCTGGGGCAGCTGAAATAAACAAGTGAAACACATGAATAAAGTACTCGAACACATGTTAACACACTAACAGCCATCCAGAAAATAATGCACTTCACATGGCAATTTAACGAGATTAGAGACACAAGGGACCACAGTGACACTATATTCACTACAACTGCTACTTTAAACAAACAGCAAGGGTCCACTCTTCACTATATATATATAAAGACGAGATTATATAAAGCAAAATCCAAGCAATATTCCTAGAACCCTAGTTCTTGCAGTGTAAATAATCAAGCACGGTTCTTTTACAACAACACCCCAAACAAAAAACTTAGAACACGAATAATCTGGATGTGTAAATTAACATCGATAGATAGATAGGTTACCTGAATAATCTGGATGTTCTCTCGGAGCGTAGGCATCTTTGTCCGCACGATCTCGTAACACCCACACCATTGTTAGTCCGATCGAATTCTTCAAAACCTAATTCATTTTGGGTTCTCGTTTGGGTAAAGTAAAGAGTAAAGGAACTGGGCTTTTGTTTTGTTAAAGTACCGATACATATACTGCATAACCGATACATATAACTGAAATGTCATTTTTACCCCCAACCTGGTAGACGGCGTTAGAGACATTTAACGGAAAGGGGCATCTCGTAACAAAAAATGAAGTGCAGTATAGCCCGTGGTACTTTCTAAAGTCTAGTATCCAAAGTGGTCTGACAGGTAAACTGCACGTACACAAAGTGCACTTTACTCTTTATAATAACTATAAACTAATCAATTACCCTTTTCACCTAAAACATGTCAGTTTTTAATTTTTACGTTACCTTTTCTATTTTCTCTAATTAAAATCTCTTCTTTTCCAATTATATCGCGGACGGTTTTATTTAATAAAATAATAATATTATAACATTAATAATTAACAGATTACTTTTTCAACTAAAACGTATCATCTTTTCTATATTTTCTAACTAAAATCCTTATTTTTCTAGAAATGTCACATGCAACACTAATTTATCCTTTTCTAAAAATATCACGAGCAATTTTATTTAGTAAAATAACATAATTAAATTACAATTACTAATTAATTACATTTTTCACCTAAAACATGTTACCTTTTTAATTTTTTCTAACTAATACCTCTCTTTTTCCAATTATATCATCGGCATTCTATTTAATAAAATAAAATTATAATTTTATAATTACTAATAATTAATCGATTACCTTTTTCAATTAAAACCTATCATCCTTTCTATATTTTCTAACTAAAATTCTTATCTTTCTAGAAATATCACGGATAACATTTATATAATTATTATCAAATCATCTCATTTAAAAATTGAAGTCTCCAAAATTCATGTTTTAAAAAAATTAATTCAAATTAATGAAAAAAAATCATATAATATTAAAACAAACCCGTAGTATTAATATAATTAGGATCTTAGGAATAATTAGCAAATATAACTGTGATGATTCCGGCGGCTATTCTCGTTTATTGAAATTTAATTATGACCTATACGCACGTAATTAGTATAACTTATCCGGACTGTAATTATTTGATATTCTTAATTTATTTTATTTTAATTAGTTAAATTATCATTATTATTATTTCTCCAATAGAAGATATTTATGATAATCGTCTTATCTTTAATGAAATATTTACTCCACTCAATATACACTAATTTTTTATAACGTGTACCAAATTATAGGGTCTAATCAAATGCAAACCCTAATTATCCGGTCTGAGTTCTGACTGACTGCAATTATATTGTACTGCAGCATCCAAAAGCACCAACACAATACATGTGAACAAGAGAGTCGAAACAGCAACAAAAGAACACTACTGTAGCCAGCTGTCAACTTTCTATAAAACTTAACTAGGAACAAGAAATTAAAAGAGTGATACTGATATCAAAGAGCTAGCTACTCCAAAGCTCAGCCTTCAGTATTAGTTAAACTAAATTGCAGCATATACAGCCCTATGCTAATTCAAACCATGAGCTCTATACATAGTTATTTTTTTGACAAGATCAAGAATTCGATAATAATCAAAAAATAATGAAGATTGATCACCATATAGTCCATCTCTGGTATAACGGTTTCTTCCAGCTAGCAAGGTTTGTGCACGGGCTTCCACCAATCACAAGATCAAAGCCGTGAGACATGTCCATTACTCCTTCAGCTTACTAAGTGTTACATCTCTTACATCAGGGATGTGAATAAGCTTGCCCTGCTGGGTACTTTGTTCCCACCAGCTCTGCAGAATGTTTCGACAAGTCTCTGAGCTTTCAACAGAGACAACAAACTTCAATGGGATACCAAGCCTGTGTAAAGCAACTTCAGCTCCACCAATTCCAGAGAATAAGGAAAGTACATTTATGCCATTGGGGAACAATTTCTTCAAGACGGAAAGATGGTAGGCAACAGTGTCGACCTAAATTAATTTTTTTGTGATTCAGCACAAATTCTTCACAGGAATATATAAAATTACTGACTTCTAATTTTTCTTCACAGTGCATACCTGAAAGGAATTGCCAAGGCATTGGTATCGAGCAGTAGTGTTGATCCCGCCGCCTCTTGTGTGGTATTTTGTATATCCCATTATTACCTCTATCTCGTCAGGGTCAAGAGGAGCAACCTTATTCTTCCCAACCCAAACAAAGTTATACCTTCTGCACTGTTCAAGCACATTTTTCCTGACATGCTCAGGAGGATCAGGTTCGGATTTATCAAGTACTACCTTTATCTTCTTGGCATCTTCTGCACTCCCATGACGAATAAGAATGCAATTTAACTTGGTTCTTAGATCCCATTTCGGCCACCATTTATTCGTAAATGGAAGGGCTTCTTGTATGGTGGATGGTGGCATGGGAAGAATATGAAACCTTTCGTCAATTGGAAGGTTATGAATGTAGCCTCTTTTTCTTGCAGCTGCAAAAAAATGCATTGAGTCCACGAATTCTGGCTCAATCTCGTAGAGAAATCTGCTCATGTTCTCCCACACGCCTTTCGGTGTATAAGCAACGTTCTCATAATAGAAAAATGGAGGCCCCTTTCCTGCGGCTGGGATTTCTCTATGAACAGTTTTGATCCCAGCATTAGGAACTCTGTAAGATAAAAGTATAGTTACTAGAACAGAGATATTGAGAAAAACGTTGGGAATAAACTTCTTACTCAATTGATTACTAAGAATGAAAATTACAGAATATAAAGATAGAACTAGATAAGTACGTGAGGCTAACTACTTCCTCTAACAGAAAGCTACTACCTTATTTCACTCACTTGACTCCTACAAACTCTCCAACAAACACTTGACTCAATCTACTACTAACAAATAGCTGCTTATCTGCAACAGCTTTTATTACATTTATTTAAACTATGTTTAGATTATTCCAACATGTTCCCCCCATAATCTAAACATACTTTGACAGCTTCTTGATTCCCAGTAGCTCTCGCATCCTTTCGAACTTAACTGATGGCATCGCCTTAGTAAGAATGTCAGCTCGTTGCCCTTCTGAATTAACAAACTTGATAACAATATCCCCCCGTTCTACACAGTCCCGGATGAAGTGAAAACGCACATCAATATGTTTAGAACGACCATGAAAAACAGGATTCTTAGACAGATCTATGGCTGACTTATTATCCACATACAATGTTACTGGTCTTGCATCGACATCCATGATCTGACTTAGCAACTTCTGAAGCCACATGCCCTGACACGCCGCTGCTGTTGCAACCATGAACTCGGCTTCACAGGACGACAACGCCACACATCGTTGTTTTTGAGACACCCACGTTATGAGACTTTCACTTAAGTAAAATGCCATACCTCCAGTACTTCGACGATCATCACTGTTCCCAGCAAAGTCGCTATCTGAATAACCACATAACATATGGTTCCCTGTTCCTTTTGAATAGATTAGACCATAGTCCAATGTTCCTTTGACATATCTGAGAACATGTTTCACAGCATTAAGATGAAGTACAGTCGGGCGTTCCATATATCGACTTGTCATTCCAACTGCATACGATATATCTGGTCTGGTATGAACCAGATATCGTAGCCCCCCAACTAAGCTCCTGTACAACGTAGGCTCAACTGATTTGCCTGTTTCATCCTTATGGAGTTGTATTCTGGATTCCATAGGATACTTACAAGGATTGCAACTCGACATGCCTGGCTTTTCCAATAAATTTCTGGCATATGCAGATTGCTTCAGCTCTACACAATTCTTCTTTTGGTCGACCTCAATACCAAGATAATAGGAGAGCTTTCCCAAGTCGCTCATGTCAAATTCCTTACTCATTTGTTCCTTGAATCTGATAATATTGCTAACACTTGTACCAGTCACCAACAAGTCATCTACATACACTCCAACAATCAAGGATTCATTTCCTTCCCGCTTAGTGTAAACAGCATGGTCATAGGGACATTTTGTGAAGCCCAGCTGTTCAAGAAATTCCTTCAAACGTGCATACCAGGCACGTGGTGCCTGCCTCAATCCATATTGAGCTTTTTTCAGTTTGTAAACTTTCTTCTCTTCCCCTTTCACTTCGAACCCATCTGGTTGTAGAACATATACTTCTTCTTTGATCTCGTCGTTCAGAAAAGCCGACTTCACGTCCAAATGGTGTACTTCCCAGTTGTTTGTTGCTGACAAAGCTAGTAGTAATCGAACCGTTTCCAGTCGTGTAACCGGAGCGAAAGCTTCTTCAAAATCTACTCCTTGTTTCTGCACATACCCTTTCGCTACAAGCCTCGCCTTGTGCTTGATTATAACTCCATTTGTGTCCTTCTTGAGTTTGAACACCCACTTAAGTCCAATCACCTTCTGACCTTCTGGTAATTTTGTCAACACCCAGGTTTTATTTTTTTCAATAGCCTCAATCTCTGCCTCCATTGCTTGTCTCCATTCCTTTTCTTTTATTGCTTGTTCAAACGACCCAGGCTCTTCGACACTTAGCAACAATAAGTCCTCATCCAGTTCGACCTCTTCAGTGATATCATATATATCACTAAGGAGTCTGAATTTCCTTGGTACACTACTACTTGTGCTTGATACAGACCCCTGACCACTACTAACAGACGTCTCAGTTGACCAGGTTGCAGCACTGTCTTGACTTGTCCTGGAAGAACTCGAACCAGGTGTGGGTGTGACTGGCTCATTGTTTGCTTCTTGCTCATTATATGCTTGGTTCTCCTCCTCGACTGCCTGCTCGACATTTATACTTGGCCTGAACACCTCTGGGAACACCACATCTTCACCATGCTGTTGCTTCCAATCCCAGAATTTATCCTCCTGAAATACCACATCACGACTAACACAGACACTTTCATCCTTTGGATCATATAATCGGTTGGCCTTTGTACCTGGTTCTTTCCCCAAGTAGATAACCAATTTACTCCTGTCATCCAGCTTTTGTGTGTACACTAATGGAACCTTCATATAAGCAACACATCCAAACGTTTTCAAATGCCCCAGGTCTGGTTTGTTCCCGGTCCATGCTTCATATGGAGTTTGTCCATGTAGTATACGTGTTGGCAGTCGATTGAGTACATAAACAGCATGTCTTACTGCTTCGCCCCACATATGAGATGGCAGACCTGAACCCTTCAGAAAACTACGTGCCATTGCAGCAACTGTTCGATTCCTTCGCTCCACCACCCCATTTTGCTGTGGGGTGTAGGGAGCTGTAAAATGTCTCTGTAAACCAGCATCTTCGCAGAACCTTGTAAATTCATTTGAGCAAAACTCACCACCCCTATCAGTCCTGAATATTTTAATGCTCTTGTTTGTTTCTTTCTCAACCAGTAACTTAAATCTTTTAAACGCACTGAATGCCTCATTTTTCGCCTTTAACATATAGACCCACATCTTTCTACTGTAATCATCAACCAACAAAAGAAAGTAACGGTTACCTGCCGGTGTGGATGGAGAAATCGGTCCACAGATGTCCCCATGTATCAATTCCAGCACCTGCTTTGCATTAAAATCTGCTTGACGAGGGAAAGGTTTCCTCGCCTGTTTCGACATCAAACAACCCTCACATTTCTTCGTTGGTTGCACCAGCTTCGGAAGACCATATGCCATTTCTTCCTTTTCCATCATTTTCATTGCAGCAAAATTGACATGGCCAAGGCGTGCATGCCATAACCATGTTTCTTCTTCTACTTTACTCATCAAACACATAGGCACGTTTTCCTCGAGACTGATTTTATACAAACGATTCTCAGACCTCTTGACCTTCATTAACAATCTTTCTTGCTTGTCATAGACCCACAAATATTCCCCACTTAATATCACCCTATTTCCATCCTCTGACAATTGACCAAGGCTGATTATGTTATTACATAACGTAGGAATGTAGTAGACTTCATCCAAAATGATTTCTTCGCCATTCTTGCATTTAAACGCGATACTTCCTTTGCCTTTTATGCTCACAGTGGATCCATCACCAAATTTCACCTTCCCGGTCACTTTTTCATTCAAAACTTTAAACTTTCCTCGTGCACCAGTCATATGGTTACTGGCACCGTTATCCAAGTACCAGACTTGTGATTCTTTCTTCACTTCAGTGTCTAGACGTAGTTTTGGAACCACTGTCTCCTCCTTCAATAACATCATCTCGGTCTCATTTCTCCCGACTTCAGCAATCAATAAAGCTGGTTCGTCCTCCTGTATGGTTGAAAGATTAGCCTCCTTCTGAACATCACGTATATCCCTGCGTGGCTTACGACATTCATTAGCGAAATGACCGTAGTTTTGACAATTGAAACACCTAATCTTGTTCCTGTCCACTCTTCCACGACTGCCATCCTTGCTTCGAGTCCCCTCTCTATTGAATTTCCTTGACCACTCTTCTCGAGCCAATAGCAACTGTCCGTCGTTACTTTCTTTCTTTCTCCATTCTTCCTCTGTCAGTAGAAGCTTTCCTTGACTTGGTTCCACCTGCCCACGTAACCTCTCTTCATGAGCCTTCAGTGAACCCACGACCTCTTCTACGGACATCTCCTCTAAATTCCCAAATTGCTCAATAGCAGAAGCAATTTATAAAAACTTCGAGGGAACCGCTCTGAGTAGTTTCTTCACCACATACGCCTCTTCCATCGTTTCTCCAAGTGCTCTGATATTAGTAACCAACCCATTCAGTTTAAAACAGAAATCGTCCAACTGATCCGTTTCCTTCATAGTCATCGACTCAAACTCACCCTTTAAAGTCTGTGCCTTGGCCTTTTTCACCTTGTCTGCACCCAAACTCACAGTTTTGATAGCATCCCAAGCTTGCTTGGCCGTTTTCTTCTCCGCGATTGACAATAGTAGCTCTTCAGATATTCCTTGATAGATAACAGCTAGCGCCTTTTTGTCAACCCTGTCCTCCACAGCTACCTTAGGATCCTTTGGTTCTATGGCCTCCCACACACCATGGGCTTGCATAAAAACTTTCATTTTTAACGCCCATACTGTGTAGTTAGTCTTTGTCAACAGAGGATAGCTCAGCCCAAAAGATGTGTCCTTTGTTTTGCTAGTGTCCATCGCGAAGCTCCGACTGGTCTCCAGGTGAAAGCTCTGATACCACGTGTAAGATAAAAGTATAGTTACTAGAACAGAGATATTGAGAAAAACGTTGGGAATAAACTTCTTACTCAATTGATTACTAAGAATGAAAATTACAGAATATAAAGATAGAACTAGATAAGTACGTGAGGCTAACTACTTCCTCTAACAGAAAGCTACTACCTTATTTCACTCACTTGACTCCTACAAACTCTCCAACAAACACTTGACTCAATCTACTACTAACAAATAGCTGCTTATCTGCAACAGCTTTTATTACATTTATTTAAACTATGTTTAGATTATTCCAACAAACTCCATATCCTATCATTAGTTGCTTGTGTTTTCCACTATTTTTCCACCTTTCTTCTCTGGCAAGTTTTTGCTTCTTTCCATTTCTTAGCTGTCCAACATCATTTAACCCTACTTGCAAGTCTGCGTAGAAACACAACACATCAGACAGCTCATATAGTTCATAAAAGCACTATTCCTATGAATTTCATTCCACTGTTCCACTTGACAATATATGCACCTTGAGGATCATCTGCCTTAGCCACATTAGCAGCATCAATAAACTCCACCAATTCTTCTATTGGGGTTTCCAAACCTAAACAGATTGAAGAGATGAAGATGAATTTGAAAGTAAAAAAAGTTATTATGCAAGTAGTATCTAGCACAAGATACTAACCACATCTATTAATAGCTGTGAACGCTTCGTCATATGGAAAGCCCATATCCTCCAAAAGGATTATTGTTTCAAAATATTTATTTTGTCCCTGCAAAAAGGTGGACACGTATAAAAATTGCATTAACTATGGCACGCGGCTTCTTTTAACAAGTCATTATGCAGTCTACTCATCCAGGTTTAGAAATAAAATTGTCATAATATGAACTACATCTGAATATCTTGCTGCAATCCAATTTCCTGACATAATAGATAATTTGTACGACAAAAATTGAATTCATTGATGACAGGCTTGTAAACTACAGTGCAGACTTCCAGCCTCCTGACATATATGAAGTCTGTACTTCAGTTTGCAAACATATATGTATATGACTAATTGGGAACATATTATCTTCCTGCACACTCCTAGAATTACTTAAGTGAAATCTAGTTGCGATAATACTTATCTGTTATTATAAACTGGAAACAGGAGTAAAGACTACCTGAGATCCCGAGACACTATTCACATCTGAGAGGTCTTCAATATAAGTTCTTGGAGAGTCAGAGATATGTGGATCATTAGATACATGATTTTCATCATCAGGAAGATTTTCAAGGGCCTGAGAACAATCAATGTATAAACATTCAAGCTTAAAATTATCCAAACAGGTAATAGGAACTCAAATCTTGATTTATATACATGGTTATATACTGATTAAGTTCAAACTCGATAACATGTTGCGCTGAAATATGCTCTCTAAATATGAATATTGAATGCATGGATATTTTATGCATTTCTTATACTCTGCATTAAAAGACTTCTCACATTGGTATTTATATTCTCAGAACACTATTGAGTCTTCACAAACTATTAATAAGACTCCTAACTTCTGGCATTTCCTGTTGTTTTCTGTCAAGTATCTAATTTGATATGTGCTTAACAGACTATCGCTACAGCCTACAAGCTAAACGCAGATGGCAGTTGATCTATCTATGTGCGTGCTCGACATGGAAATCACTTAACTGATGATAGAAAAATTGTAAACATGCATGTCTTCTAGTGCAGCTACTGATTATTTTGGATACATTCCCACATAAGGCTAGAAGTTGAGATCAGGCAAAGAGGCAAGTTGAAGCAGCAAAATCATACATGACAAAAACAGAGCACAAAATACTTTTTTAATGTATCAAAATATAATATGTTAAAAATTGAGGATTTAAGAAATCTACAAAAACAACTCACCAAGTACGTGAGAATAGCATTCAATATGCACTACAAGAAAATCCAAGTTTGCTAACGAAATTTCCCAACGGAAACGTTTCCGTTGCTATTTATAACCAACGGATTACTCACGAATGTAATTTTGCTGAAAAGTCTAACAGATTCGCAACGATTCAGTAACGGATAGTTAGTAACGGAAAATTCCGTTAGTGATTGCTAACAGATTTCTAACGGAAAATAAATTGTTGAAAAATCAACACTCATTACCGCCCATTTCTAGCAACGAGATGCCAACGGAAAGAGTACTAACAAAATAACAATAATTTACCAAGGAACTAACAATGCTTTACCAACGATATATTCCGTTAGGAATTTTAAATCGGTCATACTCTTTTCCGTGACTAATCTGTTGGTAATATTAGAATGAAAAAATAGGCTCTAAAATCCGGCTAAATTTCCCCCCAATTAAAAATGAAAAAAAATGGGCGCTAAAAGAACAAAAAAAAAACCGTACATTTCTAGCAACGAGATGTCAACGGAATATTCCGTTGGGAATTTTAGATCGGTTATATTCTTTCCGTTACTAATCTGTTGGTAGTATTCGATCATACATTTTTCGTTACTAATCTGTTACAATTTTAAATATTTCCGTTACTAATCCATTATAAGTTAGGAGTACGATAGTTGACTACCACTTTTACCATCCAAATAAATTTATTATTTTTTAAAAACTTGGGAATATCACTAAATTAGATATATATTGACATGCGTACGGTTGGATCGTTGATAAGTATATTTTAAAAAATAGAAACAACAATCCGGGACAAAGCACTAGTTAGCAGTACGGGTCAAATCGATAGTTGACTACCACTTTTACCATCCAAATAAATTTATTATTTTTTAAAAACTTGGGAATATCACTAAATTAGATATATATTGACATACGTGCGGTTGGATCGTCGATAAGTATATTTTAAAAAATAGAAACAACAATCCGGGACAAAGTACTAGTTAGTAGTACGGGTCAAATCGATAGTTGACTATCACTTTCACCATCCAAATAAATTTATTATTTTTTAAAAACTTGGGAATATCACTAAATTAGATATATATTGACATACGTGCGGTTGGATCGTCGATAAGTATTTTTTAAAAAATAGAAACAACAATCCGGGACAAAGCACTAGTTAGCAGTACGGGTCAAATCGATAGTTGACTACCACTTTTACCATCCAAATAAATTTATTATTTTTTAAAAACTTGGGAATATAACTAAATTAGATATATATTGACATACGTGCGGTTGGATCGTCGATAAGTATTTTTTAAAAAATAGAAACAACAATCCGGGATAAAGCACTAGTTAGGAGTACGGGTCAAGTCGATAGTTGACTACCACTTTTACCATCCAAATAAATTTATTATTTTTTAAAAACTTGGGAATATCACTAAATTAGATATATATTGACATACGTGCGGTTGGATCGTCGATAAGTATATTTTAAAAAATAGAAACAACAATCCGGGACAAAGCACAAGTTAGCAGTACGGGTCAAATCGATAGTTGACTACCACTTTTACCATCCAAATAAATTTATTATTTTTTAAAAACTTGGGAATATAACTAAATTAGATATATATTGACATATGTGCATTTGGATCGTCGATAAGTATATTTTAAAAAATAGAAACAACAATCCGGGACAAAGCACTAGTTAGGAGTACGGGTCAAATCGATAGTTGACTACCACTTTTACCGTCCAAATAAATTTATTATTTTTTAAAAACTTGGGAATATCACTAAATTAGATATATATTGACATACGTGCGGTTGGATCGTCGATAAGTATTTTTTAAAACATAGAAACAACAATCCGGGATAAAGCACTAGTTAGGAGTACGGGTCAAATCGATAGTTGACTACCACTTTTACCATCCAAATAAATTTATTATTTTTTAAAAACTTGGGAATATAACTAAATTAGATATATATTGACATACGTGCGGTTGGATCGTCGATAAGTATTTTTCAAAAAATAGAAACAACAATCCGGGATAAAGCACTAGTTAGGAGTACGGATCAAATCGATAGTTGACTACCACTTTTACCATCCAAATAAATTTATTATTTTTTTAAAACTTGGGAATATCACTAAATTAGATATATATTGACATACGTGCGGTTGGATCGTCGATAAGTATATTTTAAAAAATAGAAACAACAATCCGGGACAAAGCACAAGTTAGGAGTACGGGTCAAATCGATAGTTGACTACCACTTTTACCATCCAAATAAATTTATTATTTTTTAAAAACTTGGGAATATCACTAAATTAGATATATATTGACATATGTGCATTTGGATCGTCGATAAGTATATTTTAAAAAATAGAAACAACAATCCGGGACAAAGCACTAGTTAGGAGTACGGGTCAAATCGATAGTTGACTACCACTTTTACCGTCCAAATAAATTTATTATTTTTTAAAAACTTGGGAATATCACTAAATTAGATATATATTGACATACGTGCGGTTGGATCGTCGATAAGTATTTTTTAAAAAATAGAAACAACAATCCGGGACAAAGCACTAGTTAGGAGTACGGGTCAAATCGATAGTTGACTACCACTTTTACCATCCAAATAAATTTATTATTTTTTAAAAACTTGGGAATATCACTAAATTAGATATATATTGACATACGTGCGTTTGGATCGTCGATAAGTATATTTTAAAAAATAGAAACAACAATCCGGGACAAAGCACAAGTTAGCAGTACAGGTCAAATCGATAGTTGACTACCACTTTTACCATCCAAATAAATTTATTATTTTTTAAAAACTTGGGAATATCACTAAATTAGATATATATTGACATACCTGCGGTTGGATCGTCGATAAGTATTTTTTAAAAAATAGAAACAACAATTCGGGACAAAGCACTAGTTAGGAGTACGGGTCAAATCGATAGTTGACTACCACTTTTACCATCCAAATAAATTTATTATTTTTTAAAAACTTGGGAATATCACTAAATTAGATATATATTGACATACGTGCGGTTGGATCGTCGATAAGTATATTTTAAAAAATAGAAACAATCCGGGACAAAGCACAAGTTAGTAGTGCGGGTCAAATCGATAGTTGACTACCACTTTTACCATCCAAATAAATTTATTATTTTTTAAAAACTTGGGAATATCACTAAATTAGATATATATTGACATACGTGCGGTTGGATCGTCGATAAGTATTTTTTAAAAAATAGAAACAACAATCCGGGACAAAGCACTAGTTAAGAGTACGGGTCAAATCGATAGTTGACTACCACTTTTACCATCCAAATAAATTTATTATTTTTTAAAAACTTAGGAATATCACTAAATTAGATATATATTTACATACGTGCGGTTGGATCGTCGATAAGTATTTTTTAAAAAATAGAAACAACAATCCGGGACAAAGCACAAGTTAGCAGTACGGGTCAAATCGATAGTTGACTACCACTTTTACCATCCAAATAAATTTATTATTTCTTAAAAACTTAGGGGTTCTAGTTAAAGTACTAGTTGACCGTTAAATTATCAAACCAAATAAATTTATTTTTTTCTGAAATTTTTGGCAATAACATTAAAAAAGATGGATACTGACCTCCGTACAGTTGGGTCATCGAGAAATATTTTTTAAAAAAATCGAAACACTAATCCTTGACAAAACCCTGTTTAGGGGTTATAGTCAAAGTACTATTTGGCCGTTAAATTACCAAACCAAACAAATTTATTTTTTTCTGAAATTTTGGCCATAACATTAAAAAGGACGAGTCTTGACCTCCGTACGGTTGGGTCATCGAGAAATATTTTTTTAAAAATCAAAACAATAAACCATGACAAAAATCCTGTTTAGGGGTTAACTGAATGACTTTCTTAATTTATTTCTTCGAAAAACCAACCGTACAAATGTTAATGGATACTCATTCTAATGTTGGGAAAAAATAATTTAAAAAATTTAAAGACTCAATTGTGCCACATCTTAACAAAAACGTTACAATAATATAATTTTCGGTAACTACCAAAATTTCCCTCCACCACAAACCAAAATTTCCCCCCACTAGCTACCAAAATTTCATTTGACTTAGTTTTTTTTTTTGAATTCCCCCGATAACCAAATTTTCACTTTCATTCCCCCCAATTAATCCACCTTCAATACCCAGCTCACAAACACACTCACACAAAACACAAAAGCCTCTCTCTGCTCTAGAACCCTAAATCGTAAACACAAAAATTACTCTCGCACAAGAACATTTCTCAATTAGACAAGGGTTCAATTAGGGGCTACCGCTTCGATTTAGGGGTGCAAGTTCGATTTTGGTTCTCTCTCTCTCTCTCTCTCTCATTTTCGAAGCGTAGTTTTGTAGATCTTCATATTTGTGGAGTGTTTTGTTTGGAGAATCAAGCAGAACATCATGGAAGGTGCGCGAATCTTTTCCTTATTCATGTATTGTTACTATACACACACATATAATACTTGTTTTAACTCTTGAATTGATGTTTTTTGTGATAATTTGTGTTGTATGTATGTTTTAAATCTCACACCTCTCTCCCTCCCTCGTCTATCGCTTACCTCTCTTTCACTCATCTATCTCTCTCTCACACTCATCTTACGCTCACCTCTCTTTCACTCATCTATCTCTCACACTCATCTTATGTCACACTCCTCTCTCACCCTAAAATTGATTAGAGCAAAGATTAGAGTTAAACCCCAAAATCCCAAATTTGATTTGACCAAAGATTTAATTAGGGCTTCGATTGGAGGTAATTTTAGATTATATTCTATTATATATATACTTATGTATGTATATGTTGATTTGAGGTATATGTATCTATGCATGTTAAATTTTTTGATGTATGATTTTGTGTTCAATTAGAGCTGGTATTCTGATAAAAAAATTTAGAACTGGTATTAAGTGCTGAATTAGTAGGAATTAAAGCTGGTGTTAAATTTGGGGAAATTTTGTCTTAATTAGTAGGAAGTTTATGTCCATTTTGTCCTACTTTACTATTAATTAGTGGAATTTTCCATTAATTAGTGAGAATATTTTGTGCTAATTACTGGGAATGCTTTGCTTCAGTTGGTGTATTTAGCATCCTATCTGAAAATGGGCTTGGAAAATTATTGTTTCTTCACCCCTCTGGTGTTGTATATATAGGCTTTGGATCTTCTGCAGTTTCCAAACGTCAATCCAGTAAATTGCAAAGTGGATTGAAGCTCCCCTGTAAAGCGATCTACCAACTCCGTAAGTCGATTTATTCCTGTTAAATGTATTAGATACAGATGTTCCTTAAGTACTTTAAAATTAGTTTACTGTTAAAGGCTTTGCACAATCTTTTCAGATTTTTTTTTACCACTTTTTTGTAAGTTGAATTGGGGTTGTATTTGTTTTTTGTTTTTTGAATTGGGGTTGTATTTGTTTAGTTAAGTTTGTCCTTTATAGAACATTGGTGGAACATATCAATATCGCTTGCTAATGGCAGTCAGTTCTCTTTGTTACAGCTGTTGGATCTCTTTCATGATGGTATTAAGAGTCAAATATGGAGGCTGATAGTGTCTGCTGTTTGCTGGACAATATGGCTTGCCAGAAATGAAGTGGTCTTCAACCAAGTCAGAGTCGTTAGAAAAACTTTACAAAAATTAATATTTTTGAGGATTAATAAGTGGGGAATGGCTGCAAATCTCATTAGGTTTGAAAATGATCCTCTATGGGTGTCAAATCCGCAAGGAGCCATCGCTGTATATCATCACAAGCTAAATCTAAATTACTGGAATGCTCGTAAGGAAGCTTATGATTATGTTTGTGCTGTGGATGGAGCTTGGGCTTGTAATGGGGACACCATTATTTCTGCAGGTGTTGGAGGTAATATTGTGGACAAGTCAGGTAAAGTCATGTATACTTTCTCTGGGCCTGTAACAGCGTCATGTAGTTTGCAAGCAGAAATTGAGGTTATATTACATGTGGCTAGAGTTCTATTATGCAAAGAATCTGAGGGTGGCAAAGTGGTAATTTGTTCAGACTCGGTGGAAGCAATTAATTCGGTTAGAATGGGTGAATTTAATCATTCTCAAATTATATTAAATGGGAAAAGGCTCGAGGAATTAGTTTATAACCTATTTGACTTGAATTATGTCCCCAGAGATTTAAATGAAGTGGCGGATGGGCTTGCGAAAAGTGGGCTTCAAAGGAGTAAAATGGCAATTTATTCAATTTTCTAAGAAGAGGGATCTTAACAAGCCTGATAGTAAGAAGTGTTATAGTTTAATTTTGGTTGAGTTGAAACTGAAAAAGTCCGGAGACAAATCAACGCCATTCACAACAACTTCAAGTTAGGGGTCACGGCTAGAAAATTCACAGTCACATTGCAAGATATGAATTACCCACCTATTCTGGAAGTTATGTCTTTTCAGGGAATTGGAGAGGTGGTTGATTCTCCAATATCAGAATTTGGTGAAGATGACTAATGCATTCTTGAGAATAGCGGTTGATCATTAGCTTGGCTTGGTTGGAATCTGGTGGATTTAGTCTACTGATTAGGTGTTGTTTTGTAATTATAGTTCTTATGGTCGAGTTGTACGAGCCCTCTGGTTGTATTAATATATTTTCCGCTTATCAAAAAAAAAATTGGGGTTTATGAAATGAATCTTTGTTTTGTTTGAATCTCATTCATGAATTTGATAATTGTGTAATAGCAACGAAATTAGCAACGGATTGGTAAAGTCTGTTGGCAAAGCGTTGGTAGAATCACTTGTTATGGTCAACAGATCTGTTGATATTCCGTTAGTAAGTTTCGTAACGGACACAAAATCCGTTGGTAAGCACTTCCCAACGATGTTTGCTCCAACGACCGTATTCTGTTAGCATTCCGTTGGGAAATTTTTCTGTTAGCATTCCGTTGGGAAATTTCTGTTGGCATGTTGTTGCTAAATATAGTAACAGAATAATCTGTTGTCCCTTCGTTATAACATGGTTGTTTGTAAAACAAGAATTCAGTTATTGTTCTTTTGGTATTCCGTTGGTAAGTTTAGTAACGAAAACAAATCCGTTGGTAATGATTTCCCAACAAGGTTTCCTTCAACAGACAGGTTTGGTGGGCATTCCGTTGGCAAACTGTTTTCCCAACGGATTTGCTTGTTTTACCAACGGAATTTTCTGTTATTAAAACTAAAAATTCTTGTAGTGATGGCTTCTTCATCATCTTCACCTACACGTATATTTTAGAAGAAACTGAACTGAGTACTAATTTCACAATAAAACGACCACTTCGATCCAATCAAAATAAACAAAAACAACTTTACCATGTTCCCCTATTGCCTTAAACACAACTCTCGATGGGTATCCCATTTCCAAAAAACAGTCACTCATCTTGCTGCCTGAAGTACTTGACTGAACAACAAAAACAATGTATATATTTACCACAAGAAGAAAAACAACAAGCAAGAATCAAACCAATACAACACATATAATGTCATTATACAAGGAAATAACAATATAACTAACAGGAAATAGGAAAACAAACATTAATAAAATCATTTTCCAATTGTTCCTTCATTTCGACTTATAAATCAGGTCAACAACATAAACAGTATTATAGCCTCAGCTAATTCATCGCAAATCAGTAACTAAGTATAATTTACATATAAAGGATTTCAGACATACACACACAAAGTGATACAACAGACCTAATAAAATCAAGTGATTTTAGAGCTTTATCATCAAAATTGAAAAGAAAAACAGAGCATAAATTGACCTCACAACTCTGTGGAGTGGAGACTGGAATAGGAACCAAAACTGAGGAAACTGAACTAAATGTCTCAACTTCATCATCGCTCCAATCAATATGCTCACTATCTCCACTCGACATCTGCTTCCACAAATTCAAAATTAACAAAAGATACATACACATAGATATGTATATATAGAGGGAGAGGGAGAGAGAGAGAGAGAGAGTACAGATACAACTCAACATGAAATCGAACCACGTGATCAGAGTTTATGAGAGAGGGAGAGAGGGAGAGAGGGAGAGAGGGAGAGAGAGAGAGAGAGAGAGATAGAGAGAGAGAGAGAGAGAGAGAGAGAGAGAGAGAGAGAGAGAGAGAGAGAGAGAGAGAAAGAGTTTATACATAGGATTACAAGATACAATTCAACATGAAATCAAACCACGGATCAAAGTTTTAATGGAGTACTCTAGAACAAATACATACATGCATGTATATGTATATATAACATAGTAACCTATGGAAATTGAAATCTACCATTTCGAAGGTAAGGAATTGTTGTTATAGGTTCCGATTAATCGCTTTTGGTGGTTCAACTTAGCAAACAAGGCTTTCTTCTGTTAGTGAAATTGTTGTTGTTGTAACTTGTATGTCTTGTATGTATACATGTAAGTGTATGTTTTGTAATAAATGAACAACACGGTGCCGCCGCGATGTTGCTGTATGTAATACAAGAACTGACACGCGTAATTATTAAGTTGATATACACACACTCTTCACAACCTCCCTATGGGCTATGCCCCTAAAAGGAATTTCTAAATTAGTGTGCTCCTGGTTTTGTAGATAACTGGATTTAGCTCCTTCACATTTTTGGTTATATTTTTATGGGATATTTTATTTGGTACCAAATAAAATATTTCATAAAAATAATATTTTATGAATTTTAGTAGATGTATTTCATATTTTATTTAGATAGGTTATAACATTGTTTATCCATACTCCACTTAAATCCAGTGTTAAACTAGTGCTAACAATCATTAAATATGAAAATAAATTTTATATTAAATGGTGTAGATAGATCACTAAATTATAATATATTATAATCCCTAAATTACATATGAACGTAAATAAGGGGTCAACAAGTATAAAACTATAAATAAATTAGTTAATAATCACTAATTATAAGTATAGGAAGTATAGTGATCACTAGTTTCTAAATTGTATTTTAATTTTTGTTTCTATCGATCAATTATCGATATATATACATATATATATATATATATATATATATATATATATATATATATATATATATATATATATATATATATATATATATATGGTCTTGTTCTAATAGAAACTAACTTAGAATAGAAACTAGAAACTAAACCTAAATTAAATATTTCAAGCTAATCTAATGACCAAATTAGGGGTACTCCAATACAAAAAACGTTTAAAATTATTGTCTCTATTCAACAAAAATATAAATTTTTTAAATTTTTTTTATTTTTTTTTATATTTTTGTTGAATAGAGCCAAGAATTTTAAACGTTTTTTATGAAGGTGCCTGTAACGCCCCCAAATCCGGGGTCAGGGATATGGGTCGCTACCGCGGAAAACCTTAACAACCAAACAATCAACTGCCAATATTAAATCTAAAACATAACATCCGACCCCTAACTACCAAGAATCTTTCAGGTTATAGACTTGGAAACAAGAAATCCAAAAACACTTATAATAACTTACAACTCTCGGTACAACAATTCTCTTATACAGTCTTATGTTGTTAGTATCACCTTGACATAAGGTATACAACAACCACAATATTCTAATACAACAAATATTACAACTCAGGAATATGAATACCATACCAGGCTAACTAAACATCCGGTAGACAAACTCAAAATACAGAATCACTCTGAGCCAAACATCAACTCGATCCAAGACTTGCCCTGCTTCGAGCTAAACTAAGTCAACTGCATCCACTATCTATCTCTGAAAAATAAGATTTAAACAAAAGCAAGAATGAGCGAAAGAGGCGCTCAGCAAGTATATAATAGAGTATACTAAAATACTTTTGGAAAACTTTGAAGGTTTTAAAATCCAACTTTGAGGATGATACCATTCTTGAAATATCATAACGAAAATTTTTTGATAGGAAAGAGGTTTGCAGAATTCACAAGAGTTTCATCTCGACATCTTTATAAACGATTTTGATATTTAACTCAACAATTTTTAAAGCGATTTCCGATCAAAACCTTGAATAACTGAGCAACAGATGCTTCAGCTACTAAGAGACAACATTAAGAAATTCACGAAGCTACATCAACTCTCAATTACACAAACATTCAAGAAATTCGTAACTATTACAATCTCATTATTGTCCACTAGGCACCCATATACCTAGCTGCCGAACCGGCCTGACAATAATGAGTTGAATAATTGAGAAGATCTCAATTCATTCTCGATTTTTGACAGTCATTGTGCAACAAATGCTTCAACGACAGTCTGAATCTCGAATTAATTTAGAACAAATCAAAAAGATTTGACGCTTGATTCTCAACGAAGAAAATATGATTTTACAGGCAATGTGTCTTGATAATGATAACACTTACTGATAGACAATAACAATCTATCTTAGAATAAAGAAGTTGAAATTGAAAAGCTTGAGATACTGGTCTTCCGCCTCTACGATACCCCACAGCGCGATCAACCGCTGTGTCGCAAGTACCGCACTCCCGTGATACCCCATAGCACGATCACTACTATGTGGCAAGTACCACAATATCATTCTGCTAGCGTAAAGGTGGTTGAAAAGTCAAACTGGCAACATTTGTGCCAAAATATAAACATTCTCTTTCGATACCACGAGTTTATATTTTCCCCGTGTTGATCTGAAAGAAACCCATGGGCCATCTCCCATGTTGACCAGTGGATTATACGATTATTCCTCCGAATAAAATTGATTGATTTGGATTCATATTCACTTCTGGCCGATCGCCAGTCTACACTTTGTACAAAACCGACCTGGACAATAGGCCGTCACAATAATCTCAAAAGGAATTAATTTATTTTATTGACACAAACAATATGTCAATTCAAGACAACAAAGTAGCAACCTTGAACAAGAAAGGTTTGCGGATCAGAATAAATCTTGTGAGTCGTCTTGAAATAATAAGAACGACCTGATACGGAATGAAACTTCTAAATACGTTGTGTCATAATCACGACAGAATATAAAACAGTTCTTATAGGGTGAAGAACAATTGTAAACTTTTGTAACACAAGGGATAGAATCACATGCTTGCGATAAGTTGAAAGCAATTATAAAACTGGTAAATGACTTGAGCGATTTCTCGCGAATTTACGAGATTAAATAAAGCATTTGCAAAATTCTCATTTTTAAGAAAGCATAATATTACACTAGAGCATTCATCATAGATATTTTAAAAACATGCATACCCGGAAAGAAAGAGCACGGTTAGTGGACTTGCAATAGATGCAACATACTATCGATATAATATATACTCTGAACAATAGGGCATAAATGAAATAATTTGCAATTATGGATTTAAATCTAGTTCGCACATTTCATATATTTCAAAATACGAATACTCTGAACGATAGAGTATGCATAGATAAACTTGCCTCTGGTCCTGAGCATAAAGCAGAAAATCGCGAATAAATCCTTCGCACCTTGTCCAAGCAATTCCATGGAGGTAACTTACCTTTCTTCATACGACGCCCCGATCTCGAAGTGCAGAAAAATGCAGATAAAATTATACTCTACTCGTGGGCTCGACTTCGGTCTACGGCTCGAGAATTAGGCACTAACAACGTCAACCAGAAAAATACGTGAGCGAATCGTCAAAATAAAATACTTCTCAGCCGATAATAATAATTAAATATAATGATAACATAACTCTCGAAAATCTGTTCGATAATTAACGGATAATAAACCCCGGATAAAACTCTCTTCGAATCCCAAAAATAAACCCGTAATATTTATCGTAATTCCGACTTAATACGAAAATACGGCTACGACGATACTCCGTGTCTTACGTCTCGTAAATAATTTAACTTTCTAATTATTCTCAAAATAATCCGACAATCCATTTTTTTATTCCATTTAATCCGTAATTAATAATATTTCTATTTTTAGAAAAAGAGCGAACATCCATTAATAGAAAGTCCTAATTTTATTCCAATTATCCTTCATTTTACTGTCACAAATAATAAATCTTTCAATTTTTGTCCAAAAATCATCAAATGATTATTTTTAACAAATTAATAAATAATTACTCCATTTTTATCAAACTCCTTTTTATTTTATAAAAAAATATTCTCATTTCTCACAATTTAGATAAACTAATTTTTAACATTTTTCACCCTTTTTCATCATTAACTAATCATTTCTCTCAATTTAATAATATTTAATCTCTTTTGTTATTATCTCTTTATTTATTTTATAGATAAATAAATATGTATATTTATATTTATTTATTGTTACGTTTTTATTCCGTTTATTATTCGAAACACAGACAGAAAATCCCGAAATCTCTCTCCCCTGCGTAATCTCTCCGTTCTCTCCTCTCTCGCCAATCTCTCATTCTCCCTACACATTCCCCCGACTTCGACTAGTTCACCAGCCAAACAAATCACACCCAACACTCCCTCACTTCGGTTTAACCACCAACCGGTAACAACACTGCCCCAACAACAATCACAGACTCTCTATGTCGCCCCTGCTTACAATCCAACACAACCAAACCCAACCATTCAATCCATTACTATCCAATCACATCTCAAATAACTAATTCAATATTCAATAATTACCACTTAACTAATATTCCACACAGCATCGCCACAACCTTAGACCGGTACATATACAACTTCAAACATAGGCACTCCGCCCTCTTCCATACAACACCTATATCGACTCCCCTATCTCCCCTGCCTACTTATGTCCACCTCCCCTACTTCCTTTGTTTAGCATAACTCCAATTATACTCACCCAAACACACTTTAACATATAATGTACAGGCACCCTTATGGTACTCATATACACCCACTCGCCACTCACCAAATCATCACATACACTGCAACATCACTCAAAATTCAGTTTATAAATATATACCAACCAAGACAAACACATACGACCTGCTGCCCACGACACCAACTCCAAACTACTCACAAACTCTATACATAAAGTTCGAATTCTCACACACACCCCCTGCCACGCCATGTGTACCATACCCTACACCTCTCGCTCTCTCGACTTCACAACCTAACAAACGACCTAGCAGAATCATCCCAGCACACACAGACCTTCACCACATTAAATCCCATAGCCTTACCTCCCCCATTTCGACATACCAGTCGACTACATACACGCTGCAACCCGTTACTCTCCTTACTCGACAAAACCAGGACTAAACAGGACCTCAAATCTTTACAACAATTGATGACACTAAACTATTACACCACTACATTTCAACCCAACAACAAAAACAATTCTCCCCCCCTTAAAGTCGATACCAACATCAACACTACAAACTTTCGGTCTCTGTCATCTCTTCCTCACTGTCACTACACACCAGTGCTTCACTTCCATTCAATTACTTCCGTCTCTTCTTCGATTCCATCGAATCATCACTACTCAAATTGTTACAGCTCTCCGATTCAACAACATCGAAACACACAATACCCAAACAAATCCCTCAAGACAATCAAACGGAAGAACAACACGAACTAAATATACAAATCAAGCCCACAAGCAACGTAACGAATTCGAAAGAAAGAGGAGAAGAAAGAAAGAAAAAAAAGAAAGAAGATAACTACCTGATGGTTACAACTCTGTACGCAGAGAAGGAAAACAAGAAAAGGGGTTTTTGGGTTTGTGAAAGAGTTAGGAGAATTGGTTTGGTTTGTTTGATAGAAAAACAAGGCAAAAGAAATGAAACCGTGTTTTGTTTTGTTTGTACAGTATTTGGCCCATTCTGTTTTAAATCCTGTGTTTAACAAGTTATGGCAGGCAAAACGTGCGGTTTAGAGAAATAAAAAGAAGTACTGGAACATTTTGGTTTTATAAAAAGAGTGTGGTGTTTTGTGGTAGAATATATCGTGTTTTGTACAGAATAATTTTGTGTTTTGTAAAGAATGAATCGTGTCTGGTGAAAGAAATGTTGTGTTCCGAAAAATGGAATTTGCTGTCTCCTCCTTCGTATTTAACGATTCGAACAGATAAAACGTAACATTAATATCGTCGTTTTCCTGCTGGATAATTATAACGAGACCCAAAAGTCGATTTCTAAAATAAGTTCTGCGATAAAAAATTAATATCCGTCCAAAATTAAAATCCTATTTCCTAAATTTTCTAATTTTAATAAATGCCTAATAAATATAAACAAATAGATATAATAAATATTTGATTACATACGAATATAAAATTTTAAAATTTAACCAAAAATACGCTAATTAAATATATTAATGCATTGACCCTTAAATAAATTTAATTAACGAGTAGAAGATATTATTCGAAAATTTGCGGTTATTACAATCTTCCCTCCTTAACAAGATTCCGTCCCCGGAATCCGCAGAAGAAAGAACGGGATTCTAGGACGCACCGCTTCCTTCCGACTGAAATTCCCAAGGCCTACGGCAATCCCCGCAACTTCGCTATCTCGCGACTCAGACGATTCGGTACACACATTTCCAATTCTTCATATCCATAGTGCTTCGGGTTAAACCGCGAAAAGAATTTCGAGAAATCCCTAATAGCCATGATTCCACTTTCAACGTACAATGTCGATCGAGGAACCTAACAATCGGAAGATCTCGATTTATTCCTTATTCAACTGTTTACCGAGCAACAATGCTAGAACATGAACACCATGTCGCCATTTGTTAAGACACAAAAGAATAATGAAAACAACTGAAATGACGGAATCCTTGAATAAAATAGATTCCTTATCAATTTGAATGTCACACAATGTGATCATGATTAAAAAGCTTGAGGCAACCATTAAAGGTTACAAAAGAATAATTGAGAGATCAATATGATCCAAGAAACTCAACGTTGCGTGTCAGTTAAGACATTACTAAAGGTAATTAGCCTTCTTGTATTGCACAACACACAAGTGATGGCGTCCCATCCAACTTCTATCACACAGACAGATAGTCCTTGTGTCCCCTATATAATAGGGTTGTTTGTCTCAGCTAGAGTAAGGAGTTTTGGAAAGAAATTTCTGGTTAAACAAATAAATAGCATCGTATAGCAAGAAACTTTCAAACGTACACCTTGGACAAAACTAAACAAATTCCAAAGGTGTTAATCCCGAAAGAAAGATTTAACGGGAGAGGATACTAGCACATGACGAGCAAGCAGTGCTGTACCACGAATAAAAATTTATCCACCATTAGAAAAATTAAGGCGGAAGTTCAATTTGAACAAACCTATCAGGGCTTCAGAAAAACCTGAAAAATAGGTATCATGACAGCCTCTGACACAATCGAAACCCAACATTCGGGTGAATACAATGTTTAAAAGAAATATAACTTAGAAGACGGAAAATATCTTCTAACACAATCCTTCAATGAAGGAGTATCCAATAAATTATAGATGAAAAAGAATATTACTGCGATCTCCACAGATGCATCCTCGGTCGGCTCTTCTGACGAACGATCAATCAATTCTAAACTCTCTTCGCAACGTCTTAAGATACACGATACCCTACATCGATAACAACTCATAGCAGTCTTTAAAGACTCTACTGCCGCAATCTCCAATCGCAAGGAATTCCACTCGGCTCGGAACCATCATCCTAAGGTAGAATCCTAATCTCGACTTACTCATTGGAATATATCCGATAATCCAACACGAACTCTATGTGAGTTCAGACACCCTCACATAACTATATATATAATCCTACGCTCTCACTTGTTTCCAGTTTCTATAACCTTTGCTCTGATACCATTCTGTAACGCCCCCAAATCCGGGGTCAGGGATATGGGTCGCTACCGCGGAAAACCTTAACAACCAAACAATCAACTGCCAATATTAAATCTAAAACATAACATCCGACCCCTAACTACCAAGAATCTTTCAGGTTATAGACTTGGAAACAAGAAATCCAAAAACACTTATAATAACTTACAACTCTCGGTACAACAATTCTCTTATACAGTCTTATGTTGTTAGTATCACCTTGACATAAGGTATACAACAACCACAATATTCTAATACAACAAATATTACAACTCAGGAATATGAATACCATACCAGGCTAACTAAACATCCGGTAGACAAACTCAAAATACAGAATCACTCTGAGCCAAACATCAACTCGATCCAAGACTTGCCCTGCTTCGAGCTAAACTAAGTCAACTGCATCCACTATCTATCTCTGAAAAATAAGATTTAAACAAAAGCAAGAATGAGCGAAAGAGGCGCTCAACAAGTATATAATAGAGTATACTAAAATACTTTTGGAAAACTTTGAAGGTTTTAAAATCCAACTTTGAGGATGATACCATTCTTGAAATATTCATAACGAAAATTTTTCGATAGGAAAGAGGTTTGCAGAATTCACAAGAGTTTCATCTCGACATCTTTATAAACGATTTTGATATTTAACTCAACAATTTTTATAGCGATTTCCGATCAAAACCTTGAATAACTGAGCAACAGATGCTTCAGCTACTAAGAGACAACATTAAGAAATTCACGAAGCTACATCAACTCTCAATTACACAAACATTCAAGAAATTCGTAACTATTACAATCTCATTATTGTCCACTAGGCACCCATATACCTAGCTGCCGAACCGGCCTGACAATAATGAGTTGAATAATTGAGAAGATCTCAATTCATTCTCGATTTTTGACAGTCATTGTGCAACAAATGCTTCAACGACAGTCTGAATCTCGAATTAATTTAGAACAAATCAAAAAGATTTGACGCTTGATTCTCAACGAAGAAAATATGATTTTACAGGCAATGTGTCTTGATAATGATAACACTTACTGATAGACAATAACAATCTATCTCAGAATAAAGAAGTTGAAATTGAAAAGCTTGAGATACTGGTCTTCCGCCTCTACGATACCCCACAGCGCGATCAACCGCTGTGTCGCAAGTACCGCACTCCCGTGATACCCCATAGCACGATCACTACTATGTGGCAAGTACCACAATATCATTCTGCTAGCGTAAAGGTGGTTGAAAAGTCAACCTGGCAACATTTGTGCCAAAATATAAACATTCTCTTTCGATACCACGAGTTTATATTTTCCCTGTGTTGATCTGAAAGAAACCCATGGGCCATCTCCCATGTTGACCAGTGGATTATACGATTATTCCTCCGAATAAAATTGATTGATTTGGATTCATATTCACTTCTGGCCGATCGCCAGTCTACACTTTGTACAAAACCGACCTGGACAATAGGCCGTCACAATAATCTCAAAAGGAATTAATTTATTTTATTGACACAAACAATATGTCAATTCAAGACAACAAAGTAGCAACCTTGAACAAGAAAGGTTTGCGGATCAGAATAAATCTTGTGAGTCGTCTTGAAATAATAAGAACGACCTGATACGGAATGAAACTTCTAAATACGTTGTGTCATAATCACGACAGAATATAAAACAGTTCTTATAGGGTGAAGAACAATTGTAAACTTTTGTAACACAAGGGATAGAATCACATGCTTGCGATAAGTTGAAAGCAATTATAAAACTGGTAAATGACTTGAGCGATTTCTCGCGAATTTACGAGATTAAATAAAGCATTTGCAAAATTCTCATTTTTAAGAAAGCATAATATTACACTAGAGCATTCATCATAGATATTTTAAAAACATGCATACCCGGAAAGAAAGAGCACGGTTAGTGGACTTGCAATAGATGCAACATACTATCGATATAATATATACTCTGAACAATAGGGCATAAATGAAATAATTTGCAATTATGGATTTAAATCTAGTTCGCACATTTCATATATTTCAAAATACGAATACTCTGAACGATAGAGTATGCATAGATAAACTTGCCTCTGGTCCTGAGCATAAAGCAGAAAATCGCGAATAAATCCTTCGCACCTTGTCCAAGCAATTCCATGGAGGTAACTTACCTTTCTTCATACGACGCCCCGATCTCGAAGTGCAGAAAAATGCAGATAAAATTATACTCTACTCGTGGGCTCGACTTCGGTCTACGGCTCGAGAATTAGGCACTAACAACGTCAACCAGAAAAATACGTGAGCGAATCGTCAAAATAAAATACTTCTCAGCCGATAATAATAATTAAATATAATAATAACATAACTCTCGAAAATCTGTTCGATAATTAACGGATAATAAACCCCGGATAAAACTCTCTTCGAATCCCAAAAATAAACCCGTAATATTTATCGTAAATCCGACTTAATACGAAAATACGGCTACGACGATACTCCGTGTCTTACGTCTCGTAAATAATTTAACTTTCTAATTATTCTCAAAATAATCCGACAATCCATTTTTTTATTCCATTTAATCCGTAATTAATAATATTTCTATTTTTAGAAAAAGAGCGAACATCCATTAATAGAAAGTCCTAATTTTATTCCAATTATCCTTCATTTTACTGTCACAAATAATAAATCTTTCAATTTTTGTCCAAAAATCATCAAATGATTATTTTTAACAAATTAATAAATAATTAATCCATTTTTATCAAACTCCTTTTTATTTTATAAAAAAATATTCTCATTTCTCACAATTTAGATAAACTAATTTTTAACATTTTTCACCCTTTTTCATCATTAACTAATCATTTCTCTCAATTTAATAATATTTAATCTCTTTTGTTATTATCTCTTTATTTATTTTATAGATAAATAAATATGTATATTTATATTTATTTATTGTTACGTTTTTATTCCGTTTATTATTCGAAACACAGACAGAAAATCCCGAAATCTCTCTCCCCTGCGTAATCTCTCCGTTCTCTCCTCTCTCGCCAATCTCTCATTCTCCCTACACATTCCCCCGACTTCGACTAGTTCACCGGCCAAACAAATCACACCCAACACTCCCTCACTTCGGTTTAACCACCAACCGGTAACAACACTGCCCCAACAACAATCACAGACTCTCTATGTCGCCCCTGCTTACAATCCAACACAACCAAACCCAACCATTCAATCCATTACTATCCAATCACATCTCAAATAACTAATTCAATATTCAATAATTACCACTTAACTAATATTCCACACAGCATCGCCACAACCTTAGACCGGTACATATACAACTTCAAACATAGGCACTCCGCCCTCTTCCATACAACACCTATATCGACTCCCCTATCTCCCCTGCCTACTTATGTCCACCTCCCCTACTTCCTTTGTTTAGCATAACTCCAATTATACTCACCCAAACACACTTTAACATATAATGTACAGGCACCTTTATGGTACTCATATACACCCACTCGCCACTCACCAAATCATCACATACACTGCAACATCACTCAAAATTCAATTTATAAATATATACCAACCAAGACAAACACATACGACCTGCTGCCCATGACACCAACTCCAAACTACTCACAAACTCTATACATAAAGTTCGAATTCTCACACACACCCCCTGCCACACCATGTGTACCATACCCTACACCTCTCGCTCTCTCGGCTTCACAACCTAACAAACGACCTAGCAGAATCATCCCAGTACACACAGACCTTCACCACATTAAATCCCATAGCCTTACCTCCCCCATTTCGACATACCAGTCGACTACATACACGCTGCAACCCGTTACTCTCCTTACTCGACAAAACCAGGACTAAACAGGACCTCAAATCTTTACAACAATTGATGACACTAAACTATTACACCACTACATTTCAACCCAACAACAAAAACAATTCTCCCCCTCTTAAAGTCGATACCAACATCAACACTACAAACTTTCGGTCTCTGTCATCTCTTCCTCACTGTCACTACACACCAGTGCTTCACTTCCATTCAATTACTTCCGTCTCTTCTTCGATTCCATCGAATCATCACTACTCAAATTGTTACAGCTCTCCGATTCAACAACATCGAAACACACAATACCCAAACAAATCCCTCAAGACAATCAAACGGAAGAACAACATGAACTAAATATACAAATCAAGCCCACAAGCAACGTAACGAATTCGAAAGAAAGAGGAGAAGAAAGAAAGAAAAAAAAAGAAAGAAGATAACTACCTGATGGTTACAACTCTGTACGCAGAGAAGGAAAACAAGAAAAGGGGTTTTTGGGTTTGTGAAAGAGTTAGGAGAATTGGTTTGGTTTGTTTGATAGAAAAACAAGGCAAAAGAAATGAAACCGTGTTTTGTTTTGTTTGTACAGTATTTGGCCCATTCTGTTTTAAATCCTGTGTTTAACAAGTTATGGCAGGCAAAACGTGCGGTTTAGAGAAATAAAAAGAAGTACTGGAACATTTTGGTTTTATAAAAAGAGTGTGGTGTTTTGTGGTAGAATATATCGTGTTTTGTACAGAATAATTTTGTGTTTTGTAAAGAATGAATCGTGTCTGGTGAAAGAAATGTTGTGTTCCGAAAAATGGAATTTGTTGTCTCCTCCTTCGTATTTAACGATTCGAACAGATAAAACGTAACATTAATATCGTCGTTTCCCTGCTGGATAATTATAACGAGACCCAAAAGTCGATTTCTAAAATAAGTTCTGCGATAAAAAATTAATATCCGTCCAAAATTAAAATCCTATTTCCTAAATTTTCTAATTTTAATAAATGCCTAATAAATATAAACAAATAGATATAATAAATATTTGATTACATACGAATATAAAATTTTAAAATTTAACCAAAAATACTCTAATTAAATATATTAATGCATTGACCCTTAAATAAATTTAATTAACGAGTAGAAGATATTATTCGAAAATTTGCGGTTATTACAGTACCCCTAGCGGGGCCATTAAAATAAATGAAATATAATTTATTTAGTGTAGGTTTCTAGTTTCTATTCTAAGGTTGGTTTCTATTTGAACGCTAGCCTATATATATAATTAAGTAGTGGTACTGTATACCAATAGTAGAAGGAAATACTAAATATCTTTTACATGAAAATATAAATAAATTGATAAATAATTTTACAAATAATTTTGGAAAAGGATTGAAAAATGAGAAATAGAAAAAAGATAATTTTCTTTTTAAAAGATTAAACTTATATATCTTTCAAATAAATATATGTTCTAAGAGTTAAAATTAAATTAAGAATACTATGAAAAAAGATAAGCATTTAACATTTAGGATTATGCTCAAAAGAGAAACAGTTAGTTGAGAGATAAGAAAAAGTTAGTAGAAAAAGATAAACTAATATAAGACTTAAGACTTAGGGAGTGGTATTGTATTAAAACTTTTAAAGATTTTTAATTATTTTAAAAATCATGAGTTATTCAATTTTAACATTTAAAGAGTCTTTAAAAATATGGTGTTATTCAATTAAGACTTTTAAGAAGTATTTAAAAGTAGGTCGGTATTGAATTTAGACATTTATAGACTCTTTATAACTATCGTGTTATTCAAAAAGTCAATGACTTTTAATGAGAATGACTTTTAATCACATTTAACAAAAATTATAACTACATCCCTTGAAAAAAAAGTCATGAGTTTTTTAATAAGATTTGACATGACTTCTAATAACTCTATAAAAATAATCTTGAATAATATTGTTTCATTTACTATCAACAAATTTATTAAATTTCCTGTCGCTTTTCTTCTCTTTCTTCCTCTTCTTCCATCTCTTTTTCTTCCTCTTCTTGGTTTTCAATTTCCATATTTATATTCATTTTAGTAAACGATATTGTTGAGGGTGAGATCTTCTACAGTTTTGTAAAACTGAATCATAACACACAAAGTAAAATAATAACACATCAAACATTATAGTAATTCATGGGCTTCTAAAAATATTGTGCTTGCAAAAATTTAAACAAAACACCAATAAAATTAGCTTTGCATCATAAAAATATTGTTGGCTAATGACATAGCTCTGCATCATAATTAGCTATGAATAGTGACAAATATATAATTCTCAAAAAACAATATGCAATGAATACTCAATTTAATAAGAAATAAACCTTGTACTCAATTTTCTGGTAGCCGGATTGATCAGAGAACACACGATCGAAATTGAGTTGTAGTGAAAAAATATACGAAATTTAGTAAACGATATAGTTACAAACTCACAAATTCGCTCTATTATTTCAATATCGAAATGGGATTGTTACGAAATTCCTCCAACAACACATGGGATCACATCAACAACTTTCATATGTGCCAACTATTAGAATGATTTTTAAATAAGTGTTGTCGAATTGATATAAAAAAAGAAAAAAAATATTATAGATGATGATTTGTTAAGAGATCGACAATTTTTCAACAACCCCCGATATACTCAATAGAAAATTGTCACCTACATAATATTTTCGAAAGACTAGTTTGAATTGTAACAACAACATGTTTCTAATTACCTTCTACGTGATATTTTTGAGAGACTAGTTTAAATTGTGACAATATTATGTTTCTAATTTGAAGGAGAGAGTCGGTAAGGGAAAAAGGTGTTGCCCTCCGGACACGTGTCCCATGAGTTTTTTTAAAAAAATATTAAAAAAATCATTCAAATTGTCACTAGAGACGGTAACAAATATAAAAAAAATTAAAAAATCATTCACTAAAAATATTAAAAAAATGTAAATATATTACATATTAGTTGTACACATTTTAGTTGTATATTTAATTCAAACTAGCATGATAGCCCGTGCAAATCACGGGCCACATTTTAATTCGTATAATTTTTTTCAAACACTGCCATAGAGTCTTTCATTTCTTATATGTTTCACGTGTCTCGGTCTATCTATAATCAATGGTTGATCGCCGTTCTAATTTCAAAATATTAGTATACTCTATATTCTAAATACCATAATTATAGTGTTGTTTGTTCAATGTGTGAACGATGACCGGTAAATGCGGTAAATAAAAGTTAATCATTAGTTGTCACATATTACAACAATAATAGTATGCCCTGTAATCTATTTTTGTGACAACCCGGGTCAAATCCGAGTTTTTTCCGAAATCGGGTCAAATCTCGTTTTCGAATTCGAAATAAATTGAAGTACACTGGTCCAAATGTAACATCTTGGATAATCTACAAGTCCACTACAGGCCCCCAAAAAATCATGATTTGTTGGTGCAATTGGTAGTAGTACTTTGCCTTATATAGTCGACTAAAGTCTCCACCCTCCTCGATGTGGGAATGTTACAAAACTTATAAACAAGATTTATAATGTAACAATATTTTTACCTAATTGAGCACAAAATTCAAACTAAGTGCAATTTAATTTTATATTTAACAATGAAACATTTTCCATGATAATCATGTATACTCGTTTAGTAGGATAACAATACAATATTTTTTTATGTGTTAACCATGTTGAATTCCTTTAGTACAAGAAAGATTTTAAAATTGTTACATAATTAACTCATATTTAACAAAATTTAGAGACTAAACAGGTGCTCTCTTTGTAATTGAGGTTGCTTCGAAAAGATTTATCCTTTAATTTATAAATTATATTATGATAGTTTGCATTATATTACACTCATAGAATTTGTCATTTAAAAAGTTTATATTTGAACACATTATCATATATCTATATTATTTATACTATTTTATTAAAGACGAATTTAAGATAACCCGTTGATCAGTACAATAAATTCAATTATTTTGAATCGTAGGCACAATAATTTAAATAGATCTATTATCACTTTTACCCATCTTCCCACCTCATATATACTACAACTTATTCCCTTCTCCTCCCTCTGACCACGTCATATATGCGCATTCATCTTCCCCCGACCACCTCTCTTTTATTTTTGACGACCTTAAATTTGTTCATTTTTCCTTCGTCCGACCATCTCTAATTCATATTTAGTAACCTCTCTTCGAATTGTATATCCAAAATTCCTCAGATTTGATTGATTTCGGAGAGTGATGATTATCACAATGATGGTGAATACGATGACGACAGAAGTGGAGAGGTGTGGTTGTAAATTTTATTATAGTGATGATTTATGACATCCACACTCAAATTCATGACATCACCACATATTCAGATCTAATAATTTTTTTGAAACTTGAGCTTAGAAAATTTGATATTTCTGACAAACTTTTCATAATTTGCATTAAAATTTTGTGATTATAGATGGAATTCTATAATTCCATGTTTAGTGATACTATGACGATGTTGGTGGTCTAATTGTTAGTGTTTATAATTTAATTTTCGTGATTCGTGGTGGTGATATACACTATTATAAAAAAATATGTGCATGAATATTTAAATTATTGTGATTTGGATTGAAATTTGAATTAATATTTACATACAATAAAAGGCAATTTTTTAAAAATAATTTTTTTATAAATACAATTATTTAATAGTGCCAACATTTGATTAATTGAATATTATCTCTTTTATAATTATGTACAAGCTAGTATCTTATTTGCTAAATATAATCTCTATAATGTGTAATTTTTATAATCTTATTTATATTATTTTAATCTAATTCAATGTATTTTATCTAATTATTTGATCTGATAATTGATGTAGAGTTGAAATCTCAAATATGAATTATTATTTTATTTTCTTTTAAAATTTTAGTTTTTTCCGTTGTAGTTACATATTGCACTCTAATCTAATTACATATTTTATCTAATTATTTTAAAATTTTATTTTTTCAGCCTACTCATATATTTTAATGAATGTCAATCAAAATGTCTTATTTAATGTATGTGTAGTTAATATGAAATATTATATAAATATTAACGAAATCTATATTATTCACTTTATTTTATTTTTTTCGTATAAATCAAATCGTAATCATTACATATTCTAATCATTTGTGTGATATACATCTTTAATTATTAAAATGGGAAAATATTCTTATAATTTTATTCTGAATAAATTTTAAAATAGATATAGTGAGAAGGTTATTCATAAATGTTTTATTCAAAGATACTTTTATTTACTTTGACTTCTTCCTTTTCCCATTTGTAGATGTCAGTTACTCTTGTGTGTTTTATTGCCTTTTTAAAGTCTAATAATTCTCCTGCCGTTACTTGTTTTTTGGTGCATCATCTTGTATATGTAATGGCAAATAGGTATTGATGTGGTACTGGAGATTCATGCTCTTTCTTTGTAAAAAAACAATTATAAGACTTCCATTGTCATTGCACTCAAAATTCAATTTCTTTCTCCATATTTTATATTCTATATTTTCCGTTCTAAGATCAACTATCAATCTCTATTCTCGCCATTCATCAAATTATTTTACACATTCATATTTTTATTCGGTTTACAAAAACAAAGAGGGTTGTTATTATATTATATTGAATAAAAATTTGAGCACCGGAAAATTGACGTTCCTTCTTCCTTACGTTCGTGCACGGAGGAGGATAAACCGAAAGGGGGTGGTTTATCGTTAAGGAGTTGCAATTTCAAACCTTGCACGAGAAGGACAATCTTCCTTAGGGCAACGTTTTTTACGTGCCTCACCTAAACGAATATATATCCTTCTATTTAATATTACATTCATTATTATTGTTCTCTGTGTGATTGGAATTTTTCAATTGTCTATCAACTAAATTGTATCTGGTTGCTAATATTTGATTTGCAGGGTTTAGTCTCAGAATTCGTCAAGTTAGATTTTGTTATTAATAAATTTAGTTGGAATACTTGTCTTTGTCTTTTCCTACATTTGTTAAAGATGATATTTCTTGTGTGGTAATACTTGAATAAATTGAGGTGTAATTTTTCATTTTATAATTTATTAGTTTTCAATTTCTTATTATAAAAGAAAAGTAGTTCTTTTTACTAACAATGATAATACCCCTTGCTCTTTACATGATATAGCTTCTACGTCTAATTCTTTAGATGAACCTAGAAGGAGTAAAAGAGTTAGAATTGAAAAGACTTTGGTGATGATTTTCTTGTTTATTTACTTGAAGGTGATCCTTTATCTTATTATGATGTTATGTCTTCTTCCGATGCTCCTTTTTGGAAAGAAGCATTAAATAGTGAACTTCAATCAATAATGGAAAACAATACTTGGTATTTAACTGATTTACCTCAAGGCTGTAAGACGGTAGGTTCTAGATGGATTTTTAAAAAAAAACTGAAACCTGATGGATCCATTGATAAATACAAGGCTAGATTAGTTGCTAAAGGATTCTCACAAAAGAAAGGAATTGATTACTTTGATACTTATGCACCTATAGCTAGAATTTCTACTATTCATACTTTGTTAGCTTTAGCTGCTATTTATGATTTGCATATTCATCAAATGAATGTTAAAACTGCGTTCTTAAATGGTGAATTAGAAGAAGAGATTTATATGCAACAACCTGAAGGATTTGTTGTTAAAGGGCAAGAGCATAAGGTTTGTAGATTAGTTAAGTCTATATATGGTTTAAAACAAGTCCCAAAAGATTAGTATGAAAAATTTGATAGTGTGATCACTAAAGATGGATTTGTTGCTAATGAGTTTGATAAATGCTTGTATTTAAAGTTGGTTGGTGATGAGTTTGTTTTGTTATGTGTATATGTTGATGATATCTTGATCTTTAGTAAGTCTTTGCCTAATATCGAAGATGTTAAAAATTATCTTGCTCAAATGTTTGATGTTAATGATTTGGGAGAAGCAAATGTTATTTCAGGGATGCAAATATATAGAAGTGATAAAGGTATTCATTTATCTTTGAGCCATTTGATTGAGAATATGCTTGAAAAGTATAATTATTTTGATTACAAACCTGTGTCAACTCCATATTCTCCTAATGTGCCTCTTAAAAAGAATATAGGAAAACCTGTTTCTCAGTTAAAATATTCTCAAATGATTGGTTCCCTCCTTTATATTGCTAATAGAACTAGGCCAGATATTTCTTATGCTGTTGGTAGGCTTAGTAGATATACTAGTAATCCTAGTAAAGAACATTTTGGAAAGAGTTTTTAAATATTTAAGAGGCTCTATAAATTATTCTCTTTATTTTATATTCTGATACTAATTAGGTTTCTGATTTTCGTAACATAAAGCCTACTTCAGGTTATATTTTTATGTTAGGTGGAGCAGCTGTCTCACGGGGTTCCACTAAGCAAACTGTTATTGCTAGAAGTACAGTTGAAGCTGAACTTATAGCACTTGATACTGCTTACATGGAAGCTGAATGGCTTCAGAATCTCTTACTTGATTTATATCTGGGGCACATTTTGTTCAAGGTAGCACCAAAAATAGTTTAAGATATTAGGAGTGCCGAAAAATAAATCGCATGTATGTGATTTTAATTTATAGTTGAGTACAAATTGAATGTAAGATGAATGACCAATAATAATGATACATAAAAACTACTCATTAGCGGCCAAGTACTATTGCAACAATAATGTGTCGTTTAGTGTATTTTTAGCAGTAATTTTTAAAGATTATTATGATAATGATATGCTTTTTAGTTTGTTTCCATTAGCAATAATAAACCAGCAAGTAGAGATAGGTAAATCATTACATATGTGATAGGAGATGTATTATGGTAGTAACAGCAAAAAGTATTTTAATATTAAGAAAAACCAACTAAACGTATGACGTATCCATACAAACTAATACGCGCTACAGTGAAAAAAATATTTATTTTTATACAGTCGTAAAATATCACTAATCGATCATTATGTTAACATCTTTGTTTAGTATATATAATCTTGTTTATACTACTACATTATAATTCAACTATGCATTTTATTCATTTATTTGATCTATAACTCATATAGAGTCCAAAGTTTAACATATCAACTAATTCTGATTTTTTTATATAGATATATATTGTACCTAGTATTAATCATATTAAGGGTCTGTTTGATATTGATGTTGTAGACCGCAACAACAGTTTTTTTTGTAGAAAACTTGGTTCAAAATAGCTTAGTAAATCTAATGGCAATTTTTTATAATAAATAGCAATTCAAATTAAATTTTTTTTTTTTTTTGTAATAAAAGATGAAATATATAACTAATATTATTAAAATTAAATTTTATTTTGTCAATTTTTGTGAAATTTTAAATTTATCAAAATTTGATTTTTTGAATTATGTTTATCGTTAATAATCTAGTAAATATAATATTCCTTTAATCCCCGATAATTGGCCGGGAACGTGAATTGGGGATCGGGTCGGGATACCTTAATCCCTGATCCCATTCTCATCCCCCGAATTTCTATTTTATAATATTCTCTATTTTCTATATTGAAACAAAAAAAATTCCCGAATCCATAACCCGAATGGGAGGGGGATCAGATCGAGGTCAGACGGAATGGGTGAAATGCTCATCCATACGTGTACCAAGTGTATTTGTTTTGTGTTTGTCATGACTCATGAGCATAACAAACATACAAACATGAATAACTTTTATAATTTATGATTTCACAAAAAATACTCTTATACGTGTACCAGAAAACAAATTTTGAATTTATGTCATTTCGTGTACAATATGAATTTGTGTCGTATTTTCGTATCACATACATAATATAAAAAAAATTATAGTTTAAAATTTCTTGAAATAATAATAATAATAATAATAATAATAATAATAATAATTTTAATTTTAATTTTAATTAAATTAGATGGAAATATTTTATTGATAGTTTTATCATGCATAATTTAAAAAAATATTAAGGAAAATACCGGAAACAGGTTCTTTGAAAATGTAGTATAATGATTTCAAAGTAGGTATCAGAAATTTTTATGGTTTAGTGATTTTAAGTTGTTTGTATAATAGGAACGATTATAAAGTCTATTCATAGTAAAAATATTTTTTAACATTAACATAAAGAGGGGTATATTAATAAATTACTAAATTGGCTTGAAAGAGCATTTTAACATATAATATATGTAATATTAAATGAAAAGAGACATTATTTCTTCTATTTTCTTTGAAATTATTTCTAAAATAAAATGTATAATTAAGAGCTACTTAAGAATCTAGTGGATGAGTTCCCAATTCTTATGAATGGGACTTCTAGCATGGTGGTCATGGTGTGACCATAAAATAGATTCCTAGCAAGAGGTCATGGGTTAATCCATGGCAACAACAATATTTTTAATATATTTATAAAATTTGGGGGTATTTTAGTAAATTACTAAATGACATGGAAAGTTAGCATGCATAAATTTAATTTGTTTATATAATAGGGAAGATTATAAAATCTATTCCCAGTAAAATTTTTTTTTTAACATTAACATAAAGAGGGGTATATTAATAAATTACTAAATTGGCTTGAAAGAGCATTTTGACATATAATGTATGTAAAAATAAATGAAAAAAGACATCATTTCTTCTATTTTCTTTGAAATTATTTCTAAAATAAATGTCAAATAAAATGTAGAATTAAGAGCTACTTAAGAATTTAGTGGATGAGTTCCAAATTTTTATGAATGGGACTTCTAGCATGGTGATCATGGTCCCATAAAATAGATTCCTAGTAAGAGGTCAGGGGTTCTAGGGGTATAATTTGGTTGTTTGGTTCAACTTGATTCAATCATCTAAAAGAATAGTGACCGTTAGATATTTAGTAAATAGATGATAGCCGTTAGATCTAATAATAAAGAATATTCTATATTTAAATCCCCCTTCTAAAGATCCAAGGTTCGGTCAACAACAAATTTAAATTAAGATTTTATATTATTAGTTCTAATCAACACATATCATTTATTAAATAACTATTATTACTAATAATTTTATTAATTAATTACAAAGTTAAATTATATCCATAATAAATTATCATACTCTATTTTATTTAATCATATAATTTTAAAAGTATTTAAAAGTAACCCTGCTATAAGCTAGTATATATAATGGACGAGCAATATGCTGAAGTACTAGTCAGGTAAAGCCATAGGGTAGAGGTCTCTACATTTAACTCCAAGTCCTATTAAGGAATCATATGTAGTATAGCATATTCCTGAATATCTATAGATATTTGCCACTGATTTAGCAGCCCCACCAACACCTCATTTGATATTTCTACGAGGAGAAACCAACAGAATGGTAATAAACTAGGCTATACATCAAGTACAAGTCCATGAACTACAAGTAGTGTGCATTTCTAAAATTTTGTTTTCTACAGTATGTTGCAATGTGGAAGACAGCTTACTGAAAGGCCACAGAAAGTAATGCATTTTAGCAGTAATAAGGCAATGCTAATGAATAGGACATACAACAATATAGAATAAAAACTAATAAACACATGGACAGCAGTATATAAAGCAGAACTATTTAGAGCTCTCTACTAATGTAGCTCACACATGACACAACTGCCATACCGGAACAATGTAAAAGGTAAACAGTCAAATGGAATCTAGTGAAAAGTTATGGTAAATTCATATAATGCACAAATCTATGTACCACTTGAGCATAATCTCATGGTGTAATGCGCTTGCGTGTTAAGTACTTATGAGTTGTCACTGAAGGCGTTGAACCCAAGGGTATCAAGTAATCCAAGCGCGGGGTTTGTGGATTTAATCCCTGGACACAATTACTTGTTACGGGCTTGCAATGGATTGAAGACCTCCTCCTTGTTAACTTCTGATGTTTGTTGTTGGTCCCAGTGCACAAAAATCCTGTTTGTGCAAATGGACTGTCTGGTGGTTGGTATTTCCTTTTTTTCTTCAGTAGTTCCCACAACAACTCATCTTTTGCCTGATCTTCCATAAACAAATGAACTTCAACAACAAACCAGAGTAGATGACATGAATTATTAAAAACGATCACTTTTAAAATAATGCTATTTTTCAAAGAAAGATTCACTAGATAGCATGACATAATATTGCAATCAAAATGGCACCTACCAATAATAAAAGTTCTTGTCCAAACTAAGAATCCAATCATGCTAAAAGGAATCTCAATGAGAAATTTTTATAACCGATAATCAATGAAAGATCGAGCATAACAAAATTAAGACGATAATATTGTAACAACCTAACCTATCTCATCCTGAAAATCCCAAAGAAGAGCTGGACTGTTGATTTGAAATAAAGGATATGCAGTTTTAAAATATATGAAAGTAAAAACTAAGTCCAACTCAAAGACTTTTTATATATTTTATCTCCAAGACTTTTCATATATTTTAAAATGCATATCTTTTATTTCAAATCAACAGTCCAACTCTTCTTTGGGATTTTCAGAATGAGATATGCTGTCAGGTTAGGTTGATACAATATTATCTTTAAGCTATGTATAATACATTTTAAAAAATATTTTAAAAGTCTTTAAGCTATGTATAATACATTTTAGTAGCTTTGTTTTTACTATCTGAAGTTTATCAATTTTTCTCTCTTGATTAGTCATCAGAAAAGCACAAGATGTTGCAACAATAAACAAATATTAGAACATCACTTATTAGATAATCAATCAAGAACTAAAGCTATTTGCTTAGCAAAAAATATATATATAATTAGAAAGCAAAATTAAATAGAGCTCATTTTCAGTTAACTTGCCGGATTTTGGATGGCATACCTCTTGCCCAGTGTTATGCTCCGAGTTCAAGGACCTCTTTTCAGATTCCAAAAAGAGTCCTAGCTGTAATTTCATCTTCCTTACTCTTCCCTCTGATTCCTCCAATCTACTCAAAGCCTCAATCTTCCATTCTTCTGCCCCTTTCACCTTCATTCTTGCTTCCTCTAATTCTAGTCTTTGATCTTTATTTGCTTGTACCATTTCTTCCACTACTGTCAACAACCGCGGGAATGTTCCTGATGTTATTTCAGCTTTCATGCCCTTGACATACTCCATCATCGGATTACACATTATTGTAGCAAGTTTATGCATCAAATCGTCAACATCACCCTCTACCGACCCAAGGACATTGTGTACTCGAGAAAATGTGGCTTTAAGGATTTGGATTGTAACAAGAAAGGCTTCATAGTTTTGACCAGACTGATAAAAAGTAGATATATATCTCATAGCTTTTTCAAAGTACTTTCGCATAGAGACTTGATGGTCACTGATGTTCTGAGAAACTTTACTTTGGCTAGAGTTAACCTGAGTTTCAATTTTTCTAAGAAGGTAAACCAACTGTGTTAGTTGATTTTTTTGTTTCTGCATGAGATCTTTCCCTGCAATGGTAGCTCTAGTAGTAAAGTCTTCCTGTGGCATCACAAGGTCAAGTGAGAACATACATACAACACTAATCCAATGAACAGCAGATCAGGTTCCCTAACCAAACTAGTTAACTGCAATTTAATGTTATATTGAAGATTACAGCTTGAAAGCACAGCACCTACCAATATGGAGATACTCACAGGCATTACATAATAATTCAAACAAGATTTGCGTAAACCACAATACTGCTAACCTTTGTAACATGACATAACATAGATTAATGGGCAAAAAGCCAAAAACTACTCTCTCTCACTCTCTTTTGCCACCGCTATATGTAGTTACAATTCTCCTGGTCACTAATCTTTAAAAAGAATTTTTCGGTTATACTAAACTAATCAATGTCAAGGAACATGCCATGACATTAATAAGAAATAAAGACTGATATCCAATAAACTTTGGCAACACCTCATTTCCATTCTAGACATGCCTCATGAGTTGGATAGTAATATGTTAATTGGTTAAAAACACATATATAGAAAAGCATTAAACTTAACTATACCTTGTAATTATGCTGCGCTACAAATTAAAGCACCTACGAGATGTCTAAATCTAACGTTACTTTGACCAATGCTGGCCAATGCTGGTTAGGACACATACTTATACTTAAACATTAGATCTGACTATTTGAGACTGATACATTCTTTGCATTCAAAACTAATACATTTTTTTATAATAGAGACCTTTCTCTAGTCCCCTGTTCGAAGACTTCCAACTTGTTGCTAAACATACATGACAATCCACTAACTAGAAGGAATCAGGATAAACAAAATTTCTAAAATCACAGATGTGACCTTTTCCATTACTGGTGTAAACTTAATTTCAATTTATTGAGCACAGAACTTACCTCAAACTTATGAATTTACAATTTTTTTATAATCGATATCTTTTTTTAATCACATACATGGTAATCCAATAATTAAAAGGAATCAGGAAAATGACATTTCTATAATCACAAATGCGACCTGATCCATTACTCACGTAAACTTAAATTTCAATTTATCGATCTCAAACCTCACCTCAAACTTATGCGTTTGATGTACTCTATCTGTCGCAGATGGCGAGCCTACCGGAGAATCTGTTCTGCCGTTGTTTCCCCAACGATTCTGCCACAAATTAACCGCAGATCAAACACAATAGCACTAAACCTAACATTCAAAATTCAAAATCCTACGTGTATATTTCCTAACGAATATGTATACACACACAAACACATCTATTGGGTTTCCTACGTGTATATTTTAAAACTGCATATCTTTTATTTCAAATCAACAGTCCAACTCTTCTTTGGGATTTTCAGAATGAGATTTGCTGTCAGGTTAGGTTGATACAATATTATCTTTAAGCTATGTATAATACATTTTAAAAAATATTTTAAAAGTCTTTAAGCTATGTATAATACATTTTAGTAGCTTTGTTTTTACTATCTGAAGTTTATCAATTTTTCTCTCTTGATTAGTCATCAGAAAAGCACAAGATGTTGCAACAATAAACAAATATTAGAACATCACTTATTAGATAATCAATCAAGAACTAAAGCTATTTGCTTAGCAAAAAATATATATATAATTAGAAAGCAAAATTAAATAGAGCTCATTTTCAGTTACCTTGCCGGATTTTGGATGGCATACCTCTTGCCCAGTGTTACGCTCCGAGTTCAAGGACCTCTTTTCAGATTCCAAACAGAGTCCTAGCTGTAATTTCATCTTCCTTACTCTTCCCTCTGATTCCTCCAATCTACTCAAAGCCTCAATCTTCCATTCTTCTGCCCCTTTCACCTTCATTCTTGCTTCCTCTAATTCTAGTCTTTGATCTTTATTTGCTTGTACCATTTCTTCCACTACTGTCAACAACCGCGGGAATGTTCCTGATGTTATTTCAGCTTTCATGCCCTTGACATACTCCATCATCGGATTACACATTATTGTAGCAAGTTTATGCATCAAATCGTCAACATCACCCTCTACCGACCCAAGGACATTGTGTACTCGAGAAAATGTGGCTTTAAGGATTTGGATTGTAACAAGAAAGGCTTCATAGTTTTGACCAGACTGATAAAAAGTAGATATATATCTCATAGCTTTTTCAAAGTACTTTCGCATAGAGACTTGATGGTCACTGATGTTCTGAGAAACTTTACTTTGGCTAGAGTTAACCTGAGTTTCAATTTTTCTAAGAAGGTAAACCAACTGTGTTAGTTGATTTTTTTGTTTCTGCATGAGATCTTTCCCTGCAATGGTAGCTCTAGTAGTAAAGTCTTCCTGTGGCATCACAAGGTCAAGTGAGAACATACATACAACACTAATCCAATGAACAGCAGATCAGGTTCCCTAACCAAACTAGTTAACTGCAATTTAATGTTATATTGAAGATTACAGCTTGAAAGCACAGCACCTACCAATATGGAGATACTCACAGGCATTACATAATAATTCAAACAAGATTTGCGTAAACCACAATACTGCTAACCTTTGTAACATGACATAACATAGATTAATGGGCAAAAAGCCAAAAACTACTCTCTCTCACTCTCTTTTGCCACCGCTATATGTAGTTACAATTCTCCTGGTCACTAATCTTTAAAAAGAATTTTTCGGTTATACTAAACTAATCAATGTCAAGGAACATGCCATGACATTAATAAGAAATAAAGACTGATATCCAATAAACTTTGGCAACACCTCATTTCCATTCTAGACATGCCTCATGAGTTGGATAGTAATATGTTAATTGGTTAAAAACACATATATAGAAAAGCATTAAACTTAACTATACCTTGTAATTATGCTGCGCTACAAATTAAAGCACCTACGAGATGTCTAAATCTAACGTTACTTTGACCAATGCTGGCCAATGCTGGTTAGGACACATACTTATCCTTAAACATTAGATCTGACTATTTGAGACTGATACATTCTTTGCATTCAAAACTAATACATTTTTTTATAATAGAGACCTTTCTCTAGTCCCCTGTTCGAAGACTTCCAACTTGTTGCTAAACATACATGACAATCCACTAACTAGAAGGAATCAGGAAAATGACATTTCTATGATCACAAATGCGACCTGATCCATTACTCACGTAAACTTAAATTTCAATTTATCGATCTCAAACCTCACCTCAAACTTATGCGTTTGATGTACTCTATCTGTCGCAGATGGCGAGCCTACCGGAGAATCTGTTCTGCCGTTGTTTCCCCAACGATTCTGCCACAAATTAACCGCAGATCAAACACAATAGCACTAAACCTAACATTCAAAATTCAAAATCCTACGTGCATATTTCCTAACGAATATGTATACACACACAAACACATCTATTAGGTTACCTGAGTTCGTGCATCCGAAGTCATGAAAAAATTGCTATATCTTCCTTCTTCAGCCATTTCAACGGTCTTCAAACCAACGAGCTTCGACAACGGAATCGCAAGTGACCTAAACACATCTTCAGCCTGCAATTACACAACAGTCGATCTCAAATTGAAGAAAACAAACTCGCGGAAACGATAGAGATGAACAATTTACTAGTAAATTACATGATTGAACTAGTAATTTGTTTGCGAACACGCTAATTGATGAAATGGAACTGAATTTGAATAAGAAGTGATGATTACCTCGTTTAAGCCGCTTTCGATCTGATATTTGAGCTGTTTAAAAGCGATTTTGAGCTGATCGTGATTAGAGACGATTCGAGTGAATTTGCAGCGGAGCTCGCGCATTGATGGAGTCTGAGAATATTGTGATTTCAGATTATTCGCCATTTCGTTTTTGGCGCCAAAATTGTGTGGATCGGGAGGCATTGCTTTTGCTGGTACGTAAACAGACCCGGCACTCAATACTCAATAGATAGGTAAAATATACTACCACTCCACTTGAGCCCGGGTTGTTCAAGTTCGACTCTAAATTAATTTATTATGTGTTACAGTTAAATTTATAAAATATTGAGTTTCAATAAAAATTCTAAAATAATCAATTTTTTGAATAATTTATTTTCTTACAAATAAGATGTAGGACTCCAGAAAATGATCAAATTGTAATTTTTTACACTATCATATGTGTATTTTTTATTTTATTTTTTGAAGAAAAAGCACTTGCATTAATCAAATAGAATCATATACAAGGCTCAGGAAAACAAAATCAGGAGTAGTAAACTATTCCTGCATAACTGCCATAGAACTCGTCGCTCTTGCTAGTTTATGAGTAACGACATTCGCAGATCTATGAATAAATCTAACTAGCACTTTTCAAAGTGCTTATAGTAATCAACACAATCAAGGACTATTGTGCGAAAATATGACTCTCAGTGGATACCATTGCAAGCATCGGCCAGTTGTTTCGCATCCGTTTCAAACACAAAATTTTTGAATCCCAACTCTTTAATCCAAGATAGTGCTTCCCTTAAATTTATTGCTTCTGCCTCTCTTGGTTGTAGTAATGAACCAATTCTTCGACTACGAGCTCGCACAAACTCCCTTGATCATTACGAATCATTTCCGAATCACTGCACCAACCCCAATACTATGCATTTCCTCGAATCTGGCAGTATCAACATTAACTTTAATCCATCCCTGCTCTGGTTTAGTCCAATGTCTGGGGCTCGTGTTCACATATAATACATTTATGCTTATCTCCTGCTGTGCATTTCTCCAGTCATGTAACAAATTCATTGCCCACTCTCGTACTCTAAACGACGACATATTAATCTTGTCCCATACACACTTCTTTCGACGATTCCATATGTTCCAACATATTAATGCTATTGACACTAACTGGTCTGTAGTTCTAGTGGCAAATAATTGCTGCAAAACATCAAAAACCTTCTCACCTGGTAGCACTTGGATCAGGTCATGAACAAGAGTCGTTTCCCACACTGATTTGGCAAACGAGCAAGTAAAAAGCACATGAGTTTCATCTTCATCTTCTACTTGACACCAGGGGCATTTAACTTCAATCTACACACTTTTTGTCAACAAAGCTACTGCTGTCGGAATGCAAGCACGACAAGCTTGCCATAAAAAGTTTACAACTTTTCGAGGCAATTTCATCGACCAAAATTTCTTCCAAAAGCTTGAGTAAGGACTAATAAATTCACCTTCAATTCTTCGATAGCAGCTTTTTACTGTGAACAAACTTTCGTCATCCTCCTGTTAGGAATCTGCCTGATTCATGGCGAATGCGGAAGCGATTTGGTAAATATGTGTGCTTAGATCCCACAAATATACGTGATAGTAATGAAGCAACAAAACAACAATATAGTAAAAGAGACAAGAGATTTAACGTGGTTCGGCCCAGCCTACATCCACAAGAGCAACAACTTCACACTAGATAAAAGAGATTACAATATCCGGGTATCCGGCCCCTGAATTTTATATACAAATTCAGCCCTACAATACCTATTATGTATGTCCCCAACTCACTGAAGTGTTTATCTCAAAACCTCCTCCTATCACTGTTTCTCGACAACCTTTCCTTCTCTTCCTCTCCCAACCCGGACAGTGCCACACAACCTGATAGAAAGACCCCTGCAGCGGGACCACCTCTGATGGCTGCAGTTAGACCCAAGTACCCTAAGGAATAGTTTAGGCACGAGGACCTTCTATCCCGACACTTCCTGAAAGCGGGCTAAACCGGCTCCCCTACTAGACGGACTATCTAGCATCTATATAGAGAGAGAAGAGAGAATTATGGTGTATTTGATAATGAAGGAGGAGAGGGTATTTATAGGAGTATGTAGTAGGTGGTAGGTGGTGGAATGGTTGGTGAGGGGTTTGGTGGAAAGTTTGGTAAGAGTTAGGACGGCTGCCTAACAATCTCCCCCTCTTTCCAAACGCACAGCTCTTCACTTGCACTCCATACCTGCGCCCCGTTGGCATAACTCCAACTTTTCCTTGATCCGTATCATTCCCTACGACAAAACTCCCCCCGAGTCCAAGACTCCAAACTATACCCTAGTTTGCACATTCATTCTCAAATGCCCACTTGCTATACGCACAAGTGTGCCTTTGACCTCTATTTGTCTAACTACATACATGTGAAGCAATCTGTTGTATACATACATACTCACTTGATTCACGTCGGCCAATCCCATATGTAGTCCATCACATACGCAAGTGTGACCATCACACACACAAGTGTGACCATCGATCTTTCATTTACTCCCCAACTGCATATCAAACAAATCAATTTGTTGCATGGTTCAATGCTCATTTGATTCATGTTGATCGATGCCCATATGTAGCTGTAACACACCAACTACTCGTTGTTGTCGTGGAAGCCCTTCGACCAAGCATCCATCCCAGCAGTCTTTGCACCATCATCTAGACTGGAAGGCAATACAACCGTAGCATTATCTTTCAAGTCACTCTTCCCTCATGCACGAGATAACCAGATTTTTGAAGTTCCAGTACGTTCTGGCCACGTACTAATCAGACGATATATTCCCCCACGTAGCTCTCCCTTTATCCGAACCACACGGCCTCTTTTGATATTCATAGCTCCCCCTACTACAGAGCATCTGTAGCCTTCTGAAGCTAACCGACCGATAGATATTAGATTCTTCCTCAGCTTAGTCACATATCTTACCCCGTTCAAGCTGCGAACTATTCCATCGAACATTTTGATTTTCACAATTCCAATCCCCTTGATCTCACAAGTAGATCCATCAGCCAAAGAAACTGTTTCATTCTTTGTATCTTGGAATTTGTCACAATGCCCCCTCTCGGAACATACATGGTAAGATGACCCTGAGTCTAATATCCATTCTCCTGGAGAACTAGTGCCTCGATTGAAGACGGTGCAAACATCTTCACAACCGAGAGTAACCACAGCCAATGATGCATCTAGATCCTTCTTATTAAGCGGACAATTCGGCCTAATATGACCCCACTCCTTGCAACCATAGCACTGCATGCCCTTTTCACTGTATCTGGATTTACCCCTGCTATTGGTAGATTCTCTCACAGCACCCCTTCCTCTATTATTTTGACTACGCAAAGCCAAAGCTGTCATTTCATCCTTATCACCATCCTGGTTCTTCCTTCCATCATTTGACAAAAGTGCTGACTGAACCTCCTCCATTTTTAACGTGTCCTTTCCGTAAAAAATGGTTGTGACTAAATGATCGAATGACTCCGGAATCGAAGTAAGAAGAATAAAGGCCTTATCTTCTTCCTCCAATTTTACATCAACCTTTTCAAGTTGATCAACAATACCATTAAACACATTCATGTGCTCAATAACATTGCCTTGAGCTGCCATCTTCAGCTTGTATAACTCGCGCTTCAAATTTAACTTTGTAGTCAAGTTCTTCCCGAGATACAATGTCTCCAATTTTGACCATAATTCCTTCGGCGTGCTTTCGTCAACAACATTATTGATAATGTTATCAGCAATGCATAGTCTGATGGTACTCATGCATTGCGACTCAGCATCCTCCCAATGTTCATCGCTCATCTTTGTTGGTTTTCCTTCCTTCCCCTTCAAAGCCCTTGCTAGCTTCTGTTGGGTTAGGATGTTCTTTACCCTTCTCTGCCAAAGAGTAAAACTTCCTTTACCATCATATGGAGTCACCTTGAATCCTCCAATACTTTCCATGATCTCCATTTGCACACACAAACCAATCCAAGCAACTAAATCAATTAGTCAGGTAAGTGTAAGAAACAATGGGAGCACTTCCGTCAAAACGGTGCCTTATTAGACAACCACTTTTCTTAACGACTTTCCTTCGGCACCAATAATTTAGACACAACTAGCTCTGATACCAACTGTTAGAAATCTGCCCGATTCCCGGCGAATGCGGAAGCAATTTGGTAAATATGTGTGCTTAGATCCTACAAATATATGTGATAGTAATGAAGCAACAAACCAACAATACAGTAAAAGAGACAAGAGATTTAACGTGGTTCGGCCCAGCCTACATCCACAAGAGCAATAACTTCACACTAGATAAAAGAGATTACAATATCCGGGTATCCGGCCCCTGAATTTTATACACAAATTCAGCCCTACAATACCTATTATGTATATCCCCAACTCACTGAAGTGTTTATCTCAAAACCTCCTCCTATCACTGTTTCCCGACAACCTTTCCTTCTCTCCCTCTCCCAACCCGGACAGTGCCACACAACCTGATAAAAAGACCCCTGCAGCGGAACCACCTCTGATAGCTGCAGTCAGACCCAAGTACCCTAAGGAATAGTTTAGGCACGAGGACCTTCTATCCCAACACTTCCTGAAAGCGGGGTAAACCGGCTCCCCTACTAGACGGACTATCTAGCAGCTATATAGAGAGAGAGAGAAGAGAGAATTATGGTGTATTTGATAATGAAGGAGGAGAGGGTATTTATAGGAGTAGGTGGTAGGTGGTGGAAGGTGGTAGAATGGTTGGTGAGGGGTTTGGTGGAGTGTTTGGTAAGAGTTAGGACGGCTGCCTAACACCTCCAAACCACGAATCATGTCTCCCAGTCATCGATAACTAGATTCTTTTAATAAGTGGCATTGCAAATTTTATTTAAAAATTCCTCATCCCATCTATTCTCTTCAGGCATCATTTGATTTTGCACTATGGTTTTTTGTAGCTCTAGTGGCATCTCTGTCGTTAGAAAACAATTATCTATACAGGAAAGCCATGGTACTTTCCACACCATCGTACTATCTTCATTACCAATTCTTCTTCTACACCCTTGCTTCACCAGCTCTTGCGTTGCTAAAATACTCAGCCACATATAACTAGGATTATGTCCTAGTGCTGCATTCAGAAAATCAATATTCATAAAATACCGGGCTTTCATTAGGTTAGTTACTAGTGGATTATCATTATTCAACAGTATCCACCCTTGCTTCGCTAGCATCGCCATATTAAACTGCTTAAGCTCTCTAAATCCCAGTCGTGCGAGTGTAATGGTTCAAAAAAATCATGAACTCACCGTTAATTTAACTCAATTTTAATGTAATTCGGATCAAATCTTAAACCATTTTTGAAAATTGGATTCAATTCTAGTTTCCAGTTTGAAGTAAGATGAAGTTTACTGGTTAAGTATAGTCATTTTGAATAATTCACAAACCACGTTGTTAGTCACAGAGGCATGCCTGTATACATCTAATAACAAGCCTAATTGTTTGTAATGCTTTGCATTACCTACATGACCTCTTAACTGAGGGAACTTCTAGTTGTAGAGTTTCTACTTGTTGTAGTACTTGTAATAGGCATCAAATTCTACTTATGTAACTGTAATTAAAGACAGAGAATAATGCTTGAAAGAAGTTCCAAGGATCATGCCTCAAGCTTGAAGATCAAGACTGTCAAAATAAACACAGTGGGAATTTGGAGAATGAATATTTGCCTAAGTACCAATTCGAGAAGTATGTTTGTTATATTCGAGAAGTCTAGCATTCGAGAAGTCAGGGATTCGATATCTCAAAAGACACTGTTCGATATCTCTGGAGGTCAACTAGTCAAAGCCTCATTCGAGAACTCAGAGATTCGACATGTCTAATACTCTATTCGAGAACTCAAGAAGTCAACAAGTCAAAGCATCATTCGAGTTCTCTAGGAGTCAACAAGTCAATGCTCTATTCGATATCTCAAGAACTAAAGAAGCTATTCGATATCTCAGGGATTCGATAAGTAAAATGCTCTATTCGATATCTCAAGGATTCCTGAAGAAAAGACTTATTCGAGAAGTGATTCGATATGTCAACTTAACAGTATTCGAGAACTCAGAGTTATCAATTAAGCCAATTCTAGTTCTCGAATCACCAACAGAGTTACTTCTCGAATACAATCTTGGAGACAAAAGACTGAAGAATTGTACAAGTCAGAAACCTGCAACAAGCCAAGACGCTTTATGGACCACATACTGTAAAGCACGTTGGAAAGCCTACAAAGAAGCTTGGAGAGATAGTACAAGAGACAAAGAGCTAAAGAAGTGGATCTGAACAGAGTTCTAAGAAGTCAAATCTGTAGCCGTTTGGATGTTTACTCAAATAGGATAGACACATTAAAACGCAAATCTGTTTTCTACCTTATTTGTTGTAAGCAAGTTGTTCACGTGTTATAAGTGAACAACCCTACTTCTTTAGCAAGTATCAAACAGAGTGATCTAGGGTTTTTACAAGTAATATCTCTCTAAGAAAGAAACTGAGAATACTAACATTTGTATTCACAGATTGTAGCAGATCTTTATCTAATACAATATTAGATTAAAGTTATTTCGTGTTCTTGTGTTTATACTCCGCACTTACATAATCTGTTAAACACAAACACACTCTCTGCTACACAATCAGATTCAAACCAAGTTAAAACAACCTTCACCTAAAACACTTATCGTAAGAAAAGTTTGAGAATCCATTCACCCCCCTCTGTATTCTCGTGTGTTTGTTCAATACTCAACAAGTGGTATCAAAGCAGGCTATTTATTTAAAAACAGAAAAAGATCATGAATACACCAAAGACTACAGGAACAATGAAGGTCCCTAAGTTCGACAAAGAGAATTACAACCTCTGGAAGATTAAAATGTTGTTGTTCATCAAAGCTGCTAACCCTCTATATCCTGAGATACTCAAGAATGGTCCCTTTGTTCCACAATAAGAGATTCCTGAAAAGACTGTTGGAACTATAACCATTCCAAGATCTTATGTGGCTAAAGAACCATCCAAATGGACGGAGACAGAAAAGGAGATGGTTGCTCTCGACAGTCATCTCATGTTGTTAATCATAGATTCTATGGAACTGTCAATGTTTGCTAACATAGCCTCTTGCAAAACAGAAAAGGAGATGTGGGATCATATTGAGGTGTTATGTGAAGGAACAGAGGAGGTTAGAGAAAACAAGAAACAGATACTGGTCACACAGTATGAAGCTTTCATGGCTCAGACCAAGGAAAGCATTACTGACATGTTTGAAAGGTTTCACAAGCTGGTGACTGAGCTACAGATGAATGGGAAGGTATACAGCACCAAGGAGCTGAACATGAAGTTTCTACTGTCTTTACCAAACCATCTAGAGCAAAGGGTCATTTCTCTAAGAGAAAGAGATTTGAACAAAGTCACATATGATGTGCTCTATGGGGTTATAAAGACTCATGAGCTTGAGTTGCTTCAGAAGAGGGCTATCCAAGCCAACCAAGGCAGAATGGTAAACAAATCATGTGCCTTGATTGTCAACAAATCTGTTCAAGACCTAGAAGCATCTACAAGTCAGCTGAGGATAGAAGAGATAGTAGATGATGAAGAAAATGAAGGTGAAGTGACTGAACCTGTTGAGGAGAAGGAAGAAGAAGAGTTCTATACTCTTGAAGAGCTTGATGGCATGGAAAACACTTCATATGCTTTCATGGCCAGAAAGTTTCTAAACATCAGATTCAAGAGGAACCAACCCTTCAAACCTAGACCCCAAAACCATTCATTCAACAAGAGCAAGGCACCTGTGAAAGCAAACAAGAATAAATTCAAAACCAGCCATGTGGATAGGTCATCTGTAAGGTGTTATAGATGCAATGACCTAGGGCATTTTGCCAGTGAATGCAAGAAGCCTAAAAAGAAGGATAAGGAGTTTCTAGAGCTTGAAGCCAAGTATGAGGCCCTTCTGAAAAAGTAAACACAAGGTAAGGCCTACATAGCTGAAGGGAAGTGTTGGATGACTCTGATAGTGGTGGAGAGGAGCAAGAATTCTGCAACTATGCCTTGATGGTTGATACCAAGGATGAACAATCTCCATCTGACTCTCAGGTACCATCTCTCACAACCATAGACATGTATGTTTCTGAGTACAAATGCATGGTTGAACAACTATCTGTTGAAATGTTTAATATTCATACTAGTATGACTGTTGCTAATGAAGAGATTGCCAAACTGTCTGCTAAGAATGAATTGTTAAACAAGAAGAATGAGAAACTTGAGCTAACTGCTATGCAAGTAGATAACCTTTAGAAAGAAGTTGAATATTTGCAGAATAAGGTTCTATGTGCTAGTCAGGTTGAGAAGGCTCTTAGCGATGAACTAGCTGAGAATGAATTCAAACTGAAAACCTTTAAGAACTCCTCTAGTCTACTACAGTCCTACCATGAGAAAAATCAAGCTAAACCCAAGGCTGCCATTAAACTTGACTATGGCACTCTTAAACAGAGGAAAGGCTATGCTGTCATTGAAGATGACATAGTTGTTCAGGATGAAGTGCCTCACATTTTGAAAAAGACTGAGTCTCCAATTTTTAAATAACCAACATTTGAAATTGATGAGGATGCCTTACTCATTAAGCAAATGTTGAATGATGAGGATGAAGCACAGTCTAGTGAACAACCAACATCCTCTAAGAGTGAGAGTGTCAAGGCAAAAGCCAAGAAGCCAGTAGGAGGTAGACCTAGACCTGAGAAGTTTGTGAAGTTTGTTTCAGTTGGGAAAAATGAATTTGAGAAGAAAGTGGCTAACAAGAAACAAAACAGAAATGGCAAGTTAGGGATAAACAAGAATAATAATTATGCTAATGTGCCAAATGCCCCTAGGAAAGTTTGTCAAAACTGTTTTAGCACTAATCACTTAACTCACGCATGCAAGAAACCAACTGGTAGTGTAGCTAAGCCTTTCTATGATTGTTCTGTGCCTTTAAGACATAGAGATTCACCTTTCTGTGATAAACTTGACTGTATGCCATGCAACATGAATGTTATGACTAGCTGTTTTAATTTGAGAAGACAATTCATGGATGGTTGCATCAGTCACAACATTCACACACACTACACTAGGCCAGAGTCTTCAAGTCCTCCTCGAGTTAGGAAGGTACCTCTGTCACCTAAGTCTAAGAATTTAGATTCTAAGACTTCTAACAGTGACAAGAAGACCAGTCCTAAGAAAGTTGATAAGCATGCTGTTTATGATAAATCTGTTTCTAAGCCAAGTGGACCCAAACTTGTTTGGGTACCAAAGAAGAAGTGTTTGCAGGGCAAAGAAAGTGAAAAGAAGGTCATGTGGATTTTGGACAGTGGATGCTCAAATCACATGACTGGTGATATGGCCTTGCTATCACAATATGAGGAGAAGGCTGGCCCAATGGTTGTTTTTGGAGATGACAGCATGGGTAACACATTGGGATATGGCAAGTTAAAAGTTGGTAATGTCATCATTGAAGATGTAGCACTAGTCAAGGGTCTCAAGCATAATCTGCTAAGTGTTATTCAGTTTACTGATAGAGGATTCAAGGTAAATTTTGACAAAGATGAATGTTTGATCACCCACAAGAAGACTGGTGATTTTGCTCTATCTAGAGTAAAAGACAAAGCTTGTTGCTTCTACTCAAAAGCATCAAATGAAGATTGTTGGCTATGGCACAAGAAGTTATCACACCTGAACTTCAAGGCCATTAATTCTCTAGTCAAAAGAGAGTTAGTGAGAGGCATGCCCACACTTGAATTCTGTCAAGAAGGAGTATGTGAGGCTTGTCAAAAAGGAAAGATGAAAAGGTCAAGCCACAAGTCAAAGACAGTGACATCAATCACCAAGCCCCTGCAATTAATTCATATGGATTTGTTTGGGCCTGTCAATATTATGTCACTATCAAGAAAGAAGTATGCCCTAGTGTTGGTGGATGACTGCACAAGGTATACATGGGTTGAATTTCTAGCATCAAAGGATGAGGCTCCACAAGTAATCATTGAGCATATAAAGAAAGTTGATAAGGAAGCAAAAGCCAACAATGCAAGTGTGATTGCATTGAAAAGTGATAATGGAACAGAGTTCAGAAATGCCTTACTTGAAGCATTTTGCAAAGAGAATGACATTTCTCAACAATTCTCAGCTCCAAGGACTCCACAACAGAATGGAGTAGTTGAGAGAAAGAACAAAACTCTAATTGAGGCTACTAGAACAATGTTGCTTGATGCAAAGGTGCCTACATGTTTTTGGGCTGAGGCTGTGAGCACTGCATGCTACATCCAGAACAGAACCCTCATCAACAAAAACACTGAAAAGACACCTTACAACTTGATGACTGGAAAGAAGCCTACTCTAAAGTATGTTCATACTTTTGGAAGCAAATGCTTTGTGTTGAAAGACAATTCAGAATATGTTGGGAAGTTTGATGCAAAGGCATTTGAAGGAATTTTTCTTGGCTATTCTATGGAGAGAATTGCATACAAAGTTTATGTCATCAGTCAAAAGAAAGTTATGGAAAGCACGGATGTGACATTTGATGACAGCAAACTACCTGGATTAGAAGAAGCCAATGATAAAGATAGAGATCCATTAAAGTTTGATAATCTAGATGATTCTGATGAAGAGATTGAAACTGAAGTTGAAACTCTAATTCAACAAACTCAAGTGAATGATGAAGCAAGAGAAGAATCTGATCCAACCAACAGTGGAGAGACTAGCATCCAAGACACACCTGTGAATAGTAGCAACTTTACAGGGGGAGGAAATGAAAATGATCATGTCTTGAATGATGAAGCAACATTAAGGTTGAGAAATCAAACTGAGCACTCAAGGAAAAGGGATAGGTCACACACTGCAGAGCAAATTATTGGAGATCCAAATGCAGGAGTGAAAACTAGGAGAGCAACGCAAAATGAGTGTCTCTATGGTTGCTTTCTATCTCAGATTGAACCTAAGAAACTTGACGATGCACTGTTGGATCCAGATTGGATTATTGATATGCAAGAGGAGCTGAATCAATTTGAAAGAAACAAAGTATGGGAACTTGTGCCTGCACCAAAGAACAGAACCATTGTTGGAACAAAATGGGTTCTGAAAAATAAGATGGATGAATATGGTGTCATAGTAAAAAACAAAGCAAGGTTGGTTACAAAAGGATACTCTCAACAGGAAGGGATTGACTATGATGAGACATTTGCTCCTGTTTCTAGATTGGAAGCCATCAGAATCTTCTTGGCATTTGCTGCTCATTCAAATTTTAAAGTCTATCAAATGGATGTCAAGAGTGCATTTCTGAATGGGGAGTTGGAAGAAGAAGTTTATGTGCAACAACCACCTGGCTTTGAGGATCCACATTTCCCAGAATTTGTCTACAGATTGTTAAGGCATTGTATGGACTTAAGCAGGCTCCAAGGGCATGGTATGACACTTTATCACAGTTTCTTCTTGAAAATCAATTCACTAGAGGCACATTGGACAAGACACTGTTTTACAAGAAGCATGGTAATGATATTATCCTAGTTCAGATCTATGTGGATGATATCATATTTGGCTCTACAAATGAGAAGCTGTGTGAGAAATTCTCTAAGCTCATGCAAAGCAGATATGAGATGAGTATGATGGGAGAGTTAACATTCTTTCTTGGATTGCAAGTTAGTCAGAGGAAGGATGGTATCTTCATCAGTCAAACCAAGTACATCAAGGATTTATTAAAGAAGTTTGACTTAGAAGACTGCTCACCTGCAAAGACACCCATGGCCACTGCCACCAAATTGGATGAAGATGTCAAAGGCAAGAGAGTAGATATCTCAGTCTACAGAGGCATGGTTGGTTCTCTACTCTATCTCACTGCAAGTAGGCCAGACATAATGTTTGCTACATGTCTGTGTGCAAGGTTTCAATCAAATCCAAAGGAGTCACATTTGATTGCTATAAATAGGATCTTTAGATATCTGAAGGGCACTCTAAACTTGGGTTTATGGTATCCTAAGGACACAGGGTTCAATCTGGTTGGTTATTCTGATGCTGATTATGCTGGATGCAGAGTGGATAGGAAAAGCACCTCAGGTAGCTGCCAGCTTCTTGGACAAAGGTTAGTCTCTTGGTACAGCAAGAAACAACAATCTGTGTCAACTTCCACAGCTGAGACTGAATACATAGCTGCTGGAAGTTGCTGTGCTCAAGTGCGTTGGATTAGAAATCAGCTTAGAGATTATGGACTTGTGTTGGAAAGAATTCCAATCATGTGTGACAACACAAGTGCAATCTCTGTAACACCCCCAGATCCGGGGTCGGGGATCGGGTCGTTACGGTCTCATATTTCATACATAATACTCGACTTGAGTCCAAAATAAATAAGTAGCATGCTGTGACCCCACAATAATAACCACTCACACACACACAGTTATAGTCCCAGAGATGAAATTGAAATAAGTCTTACATAAAGGGTTTACGAATAAAAGTTATTACAAGCCAAAAGGAGTAACAACATAAGTTTAAAGTTCTTTTTTTGCTGTTGATTAACATTAATTATACATATAGTTAAGCTGGAAGCAAAACCTGTCTATCTATGCTACCTCAGCAATGGCAACTAGCATATCAGCCGGGAGTCCTGTGGGTCGGGTAACCTGCTTGCGCCGAGTGCGCCTTACGCGAGCCATCTGTCGTAGCTGTTGTTGTGACATAATAAATAAGCAAGGGTGAGCAATAGCCCACCTACAATAGTATGACTGAACAGTGAAAATATATGCAACAGTTAAAATATCTTTGAAGCCATATGCCATGCATTAACGAAGATAGTGCCATTATAATGTGAACGATGAAGTAACAAGGTAACTCAAAAATATACTTCTGTGGAAACATCTGCTCTGCCAAAGATAAGCAATATAGCATTATTCATCATAAAAGAGGAACTTGCAGAGAATGTTGCAATTCCAGATTCCATCACTTTTTCACCTGCCAACACCGATGGTGCTGCAGAAAATTACTAACATTTGAAAGGTGAACTAATACCGGAGCATTGCCGCGCCAGGAGCCATAACATTTTACGATGATCAATCGCATGTTATGCTCTCCATCATTTGTTCTCTACATGTAGAAGGAAGCACCGACGGATTTACTTGTCCACCGCCCTCTGGAACCCCCTGGCCAACGGTTAGGCCATTGCTGGACCGGCACCACTCGGCCACTTACGCAGCTCCTAGTTCGTATAACATCCATAACTCTGAAACATGAAGTTCGTCCCCCTTTCCCCAAGTATAATACTTGTTGATAGGACTCCACAAAGTAGTCGTATCTAGTTGGAAAGGAAAATTCAACAATATTTCCTAAGCTACTGCTTGTTAATGGATATCGACTTGTTCCAACAATCTTACCCCTCGAATGAGGATTCAATTGATGAACAGCAACCAAGTTGCGAGTGAAAGAATAGTTTCAGAAAGATTTATGACCGGGAAGCCAACAAGATAAATAACATTTCTCAAGTAAGGTTCCCTTATTATTTGGAAGATAGATTCGAAGGAAGAATGAAATTTTGAGAACCTTTCTTGATATAATATTAATAACAATACGACTCCGAAGTAATTTTATAATAATCGAAGGTCGAAGATAATATTTGAAGTCATTTCAGAGTATTGGATAAATATTCAGAGAATATTTATTGAATCAGAAATAGTTAAAGAAGACTTACAACCATGAACGAATATTTAAATTGAAGCATTTTTCGGAATAATTCTCGAGGGAATAAAGAGAAAATATTAATTAATTAATTAAATATTTAAATGAATATTCAAAATAATATTCATTTATTTAATAAGACTTGAAAGGAATATTAAATATAATAATCGATAAATAAATATAACATCAGATGAATATTTAAAATAATATTCATTAAGTAATTGGGAACTTAAATGAATATTCAAAAAGTAATATTCATTTAATGAATAATATTCTAAATGAATATCGAAATAATATTCATTTAGTAATCCAAGTTTTAAAGGAATATTCGAAATAATATTCGATAAATGAATCGACTTTAAATGAATATTGAAAAATAATATTCATTGAATAGATAACGTTCAAATAATTATTTGAGGTAATGATCGTTAATTAAATGATCTTGGACGAATATTAAAATAATATTCGTCAACCAATTAATGGAAGATATTTACTTAAATATTTCCCTCGAAGGTAATTACAATATATCAAGAAGTACTGACTCCCGGTCTATATTCAACGAATAAGATTCATATGCCCTTCTCTAAGGGTCTTAGCAATGTCCGGCTTATACTAATATATCACATATAGTCTATAAGCCAACAATAACTCAGGAACAAGTATAACAATATGAATTGAAAACAGACATGCATGCAATGGCATATGTATAACAACAGTCATATATATATATATATATATATATATATATATATATATATATATATATATATATATATATATATATTTTCACAACAACAGCCTTTAAAAGGATTTGAAACTTGCCTGGTAAGCGGGTGTGGGTAGAGGTAGCGTGCTCTTGGTCTGCTCGGTGATCTATAAACAATCAGAACATTCGAGATTAATCACTCAACACTTCTTTAGAAGGTTACGAATAAACTCTACTTAAGTCGAAACACGCTTTCGAGTTATCTCGTTATGCACCCTTTTTGAATAACTCTTTATATTACCGATACGATCCGACTTTTGTTCGTTATTAAGACATGTCATTATACTTACACTTGACATATACTTAAGCCATATATGTGCTAAAGTAGGTCGTTTACGAATCAAGATTATACCTCGAGTTTTATCGTCCGTTTTCTAAGTGTTTTACCAAAGTTATAACTAAGCGGGTTTTTAGGGGTTCGTTCGCGTTTAACCTTGATTCAAACATTTTTATAAAATCGGAAAACGATCCGTTTGACATGTGGTTTTCTCTCACACCTTCCTTTTTATCTCTAGTATTTAATTACCAAGATTCGCCACCGAATTACCTATTTTATGAGGGTTCAATTTCAGTTACGAACTCTCGTTTACGGTTTCGAACTACTTTGAGTAAATCGGTCATAATTCCTAATCCGTAAATCCATTTCACATGATCTTTATATCAAAACGAAGCTTGGAACATTATCTATCTCATCATGGCAGAATACGAAGCTAGAAAGTGGATTAAAGCTACTGTAAAACACGTTTTCTTAAGGCTAATGAAATTTTGGCATTATAATGGCTATATATCGAACGTTCAAAAAAATCATAACAATCCAACCAAGCCACACCGGGCATAGATCCAACTTATACACATGATTTATTATCTCAAAATGCCCAAGAACATCATGCTTTACCAACATATGCATCATACTACTAAAATCACTAAATAACTTAACTAATCATGCTTATAACATTAACATGATCATACTAAGATAGATCCATCATGAACATCCATAAACTTAAAGTAGATCTAGGGTTTAAAGGATTTTATACCTTCTTGGGGGTATGAACTAGCCTTCCAAAGCTTGGTATGGTCCTTGGGTTGCCTTAAACTTGCTAGATCAATCAAAAGAAACATGAAAAGAAAGATTAGTTCTTGAAAAACACTATTCACCCTCCTACTAATTGATTTTTTTGAAAATGGAAACAAAGGAGTTTGGGTTTGAAATTTTTAGGAGATCATTTATATGAAATTTAAGTCTTACCATAAAAGTTTCAAGATCAAACAAGGAGTGGAAGATGGGTTTTGGATTTTGAATTCCAAAGGGGCTGAATGGATGAAGTTTTGAGAGAGTTTGATGTTTTTGTGTTGGTTGCTTTGAAATAATGCATAAAGTGATATGTTCAAGATAATATCTCATCCTTGGTTGCTTTAATAAAGTGATTATGCAATGGATGATGTAATTAGGAGGGACAAGTGTTGATTTGTTGTGGTTAGATGATAAAGTAAGGCTAAGTACTAGTTAGCTTCCTAACCTTGCTAGTTACTTATACAACTATTTGGTTACTAGATATTTTCTAATACCACATGCATGCACCTTGCTTCCTCTACTTGTTTCCTTGGCCGGTTATTGCTTAATTCGCTAATCGTTCGATGCAATAACTCAAAGATTTCTTGTTAGGGTTTTACCGGAAACCTTTTAAATATTATTAATACTATTCTCCATCATTCTTAATAATTCTCGAATCCATTTTCCTTAAATCCTATTAATAATCTCTTAGGTCTTTCAGTGTCCAGGGAAATCTCGAGAAAATAAAAGTGCTATTTTTTCAGAATCCGATGACTTTTACATACACTCTTTCCCCCCCCCCCCCGGTTCACTAATATGAACTCAGAATTTCGTTCCGGGTATTTCTATATAGCGTCGTCTAATAATATTCCTAATCCACCAAAATCACTATTCACCACTTATTCTTTACTTATTCTTCTAGGGTTATATGGATGTCCCGGTTCTCTTTTGATCGTTCCTTAACCCTTTTACGGGACTACTGGATTGATAACAGATACCGATTTGGATGACATAATAATAACCTTTCCCTTTGAAACAATCAAATCTTAATTTCCTAGGAGATAGATAATTCGTATCTAGATGGTCAACTAATAGCATTCTTCATGACATATAGATATTTGATTCTGAATCTATTCCATTCATTCATTAGAACAATCGTTACATCGTCATTGTAGTCACTATTCACTATTACATTGATATAGAATAAAAGTTTTAAATTCTACCCAAAATCTGGGTTCTTATAGTCTCTCCTCCTTAAAAGGATTCCGTCCCGGAATCATCTTGAAAACAAATGGGGGTACTTCTCTTGCATGGCGCTTTTTAGCTCCCAGGTTGATTCTTCTACATTGTGGTTCTGCCACAGAACTCTGACTAACCTGATGGCCTTGTTTCGGAGCACTTGTTCTTTCTGATCTATTATTTCCACCTGCTGCTCCATATAGGTTAGGTCTGGTTGCATGTCTACTTGCTCATATTCCACGATATGCTTGGCATCCGGGTTATATTTCCTCAGCATCGAAACATGGAACACATTGTGCACTTGTTGCAGATTCGGGGCAATGCTAGTTCATAAGCTAGTTCCCCGATGCGTCTTAGGATCTCAAATGGTCCAATGTACCTAGGGCTCAGCTTTCCTTTCTTCACAAACCTCATCAAGCCTTTCTAAGGTGATACCTTTAAGAACACTAGGTCTCCCACTTCGTATTCTTTGCCCTTCCGAGCTAAGTCGGCATATTTCTTTTATCGATCCTGGGCTGCTACCAGCCGCCCTCTGATTAGATCTACTACATCTTTGGTTCGTTGGACCACTTCGGGCTCGAGCATCTTTCGCTCCCCAACTTCATCCCAATACAAGGGAGATCGACATTTCCTTCCATACAGGGCCTCGTAAGGTGGCATTCCTATACTTGAATGAAAACTATTATTGTAGGAAAACTCAATCAATGGCAAGTGATCATCCCAATTCCCTTTAAAGTCCATAGCACAGACTCTCAACATATCTTCTAGCGTTTGGATGGTCCTTTCACTTTGCCTATCTGTCTGGGGGTGGTAGGCTGTGCTCATGTTCAGCCGGGTTCCTACACATTCTTGAAAGCTTCTCCAAAACCTGGAGTTAAATCTAGGATCTCGATCGGATACTATTGCGACTGGGACTCCATGTCGTGCCACTATCTCTTTTAAGTAGATATCCACTAGTCTGCCGACCGTGTACCTTTCATTGATCGGGAGAAAGTGAGCTGACTTCGTCAGTCGATCTACAATTACCCATATGGCATCATGATTAGCCTTGGTCCTTGGTAAACCTACTACGAAATCCATGGCTACGTGTTCCCATTTCCATTCTGGAATCTCTAAGGGGTGTAGAAGTCCACTGGGTCTCTGATGCTCTGCTTTCACTCGCTGGCAGGTCAAGCATCTACTTACCCATTCTGCTACGTCCTTTTTCATGTTGGGCCACCAGTAGTACTCTTTCAAATCTCTATACATCTTGGTACTATCGGGGTGCACTGAGTATCTAGAGATTTGTGCTTCATATAAGATCTCATCCTTGAGTTCTTGAACATTTAGAATCCATATCCTGTATGTGTACCTCATGATTCCTTCTTTGTCTCTTTCACACTTAATTTCTTCTCCGGTCATTATCTCTTCCGTGGAGTTCTCTTCTTCCTCCATCATCCGTTCTTGACATAGTCTAATCTTTTCTAATAATGGAGGTTGGATTCTAATTTTCATCAACTTCTCTTGGCCTTCTTCGGGTAGCTTAATCTCAATTTCCAACTTCTCAAAATCTTTCACTAACTCTTCCTCTGAAGTTATCATCTTGAGCTTTTCTTTCCTACTAAGGGCGTCAGCCACCACATTGGCTTTACCCGGATGATATCGAATCTCACAATCATAATCCTTGATTAGCTCTAGCCATCTTCTCTGTCGCATGTTCAGTTCTTTCTGAGTGAAAATGTACTTAAGGCTCTTATGATCAGTATATATTTCGCACTTTTCTCCATATAAGTAGTGCCTCCAAATCTTTAGGGTGAAAACTATTGCTGCTAATTCTAGATCATGGGTGGGGTATCGGATCTCATAATCCTTCAGTTGCCTTGACACATATGCTATTACCTTACCGTGCTGCAAAAGCACGCACCCCAATCCTTTATGCGAGGCATCACTGTAAACAACGAAATCTCCTTTTTTATCAGGTAACGCCAACACTGGGGCCGTTACCAACCTCTTCTTTAGCTCTTGGAAACTCTTCTCACATTTTTCAGTCCATTCAAATTTTTCAGTTTTGCGGGTGAGTCGAGTTAACGGGGCTGCGATCTTTTCAAAATCTTGAACAAATCACCTATAATACCCTGCCAGTCCGATGAAACTCCTTACCTCGATTGGAGTGGTTGGTCGTTCCCAATTTAAGATTGCCTCTATCTTGGAGGGGTCAACACTCCTTCTCTATTGATTACATGCCCTAAGAATTGCACCTCATTTTTCCAGAACTCGCACTTCGAAAATTTGGCATATAGCTGCTCCTTCCTGAGGGTTTCTAAGGTTATCCTCAAATGTTCGGCATGTTCTGCTTCTATCTTTGAGTAGATAAGAATATCATCGATGAAAACTATAATAAACTCATCCAAATATTTCTTGAACACCCTATTCATCAAATCCATGAAAGCTGCGGGGGCATTGGTCAATCCAAATGACATTACCAAGAACTCATAATGACCATACCGGGTACGGAATGCAGTCTTCGGGATATCTTCGATTTTAATCTTCAGCTGGTGATACCCGGTTCGCAAGTCAACCTTAGAGAAGTACTCAGCACCTCTTAGCTGGTGAGATTGGAATGCTGAATTCTTCAGAATCTGGCTAAGTGAAAATATCAACTAGATTGTTGCAGCAGTAAACACTTACTTTATCTAAATTCTCAATATTTTTGAAGTAAGTGTTGGATGAAATATGATTTATAAATATTTCAAATCTGTTGCATATGTTGAAAATCATATTCGAATTAGCTTGAAATTTCTATGAAATTTTAAGACTATCACTATTTAATTTGTTAGAATATTCTTCATTTGAATAATTCTGGTGAATTTTGAAAAGATAGTGAAAATTAACTTTTATGAGTGGAAAGTAGAGCTCGATAAGTCAGACTTCTCGAATGACTTTCATGTCTATGGTCGACTTCTCTAACAAGTCTATTTGGAACACTCTTGAGTTCTCGAATAGTGCATTTTCGAGAAATCGAACAGAGACTTGCTTGACTTCTCGAATAGGACATTTGAGTTCTCAAATGACTGAGTTCTCGAATAGGACATTTGAGTTCTCTAATGACTGAGTTCTCGAATAGAACATTTGAGTTGTCGAATCATTTGAAAAGGCTGAATTTTCGCTGAATCTTAATCGTTTTTGGATTTTTATTCAGAATTTTAAATCACTCATAAAAACATATTTTATTTAATTTGGAATTATTTCTAAGTTAGATAATAGCCAGCTGTGAGTTACAAACTGCTTGAGATATCGATTAAGCCTTTCTTGACTTATCGAATAGTTGATTTCTACTTCTCGAATGACTGACTTGTCGATACAAAACATATATCTAATTGAAAATTCAAGTACTTCATACTTATACAGCTTTACATCTATTCGTTTCATTTATTTGATTTCTCAAGCATCTAAAGTTCCAAAACCTCTGAAAACCCTAACTTCAAAAGCTAAATTTCTTCTTCAACCTTCATTCTCTTCTATCATCTCTCTGTGTAACAATGGCAAATACCCAACTCACAATTCCTACCCACACCAACTTCATTGCTATTACTAGTGATGTGGAAGCACCCAATGCTAATTTCAAGTGCTTTGTTCGGTGGATGTCTGAGTCCTACATCAAGGATGCACTTTCAGCCAACCCAACACTGTATCTAGATTTGCTAGAACAATTCTGGAGGACTGCTACTGTGGAGGTCATTGCTCTTGAGAATGCTATAACCTCATACGTTGTCTACTGCAAGATTCAGGACAAGGAGATCACCATCACTACTGCAGACATGAATCAAGCACTGGGGCTACAACAAGGAGTGTATGACCTGTTGAGTATAGAATATAAGAAAGAATACAGGGGGGGTGAATGGATTCTTGAACTTTTCGTTGTTCTTGAATCTGTATAGCAGGATATGTGTTAAGTGTGTGCTATAATTTAAGTGCCGAAACTAATAAGCGAGCAACACAACACAATATCACTTTAATCTAATATATTTTTAGATAAAGATTTTGCTACAATCTGTGAATACAAATGTTAGTATTCTCAGCTTTGTTTTTCTCGGAGAGATGTTTTCTTTTGTGTATGAAAAACTTAACTTCTAAGGAAGTGAGGTTGTATCCTTATAGAGCATGAATACAACCTACTTACTGCAAATAAGGTAGCTAAACAACTTTACTTTCTAGTGTGTCTATCCTTTTTGAGTAAGCATCCAAACGGCTACAGGTTTGACTTTGCAAAGCTCTGTTCAGATCCACTTCTTTAGCTCTTTGTCTCTTGTATATCTCTCCAAGCTTTTTTGTAGGCATTTCCAAAGTACATTACAGATTGTAGTCCATAAAGTGCTTTAGCTTGATGCAGGTTTCTGACTTGTACAATTCTCCAGTAGCTTTGTCTCCAAGGATCCATTCGAGAAGTGTCTAAGTGACTAATTCGAGAACTAGCATTCGATAACTCTGAGTTCTCGAATAGTACAATCTTGACATATTTAGTCACTTCTCGAATAGCCTTATCTCCAGGAATCCTTTGAGTTGTCGAATAGTGCTTTTGACTTATCGAATCCCTGAGATGTCGAATAGCTTCTTAAGTCTTTGAGATGTCGAATGGAACATTGACTTGTTGACCATTAGAGAACTCGAATGATGCTTTGACCGTTGACTTCCTAAGTTCTCGAATAGAACAACTAGACATGTCGAATCTTTGAGATATCGAATGAGATATCGAATAGTTCATTCAGAGATATCGAACAGTGTCTTCTCAGATATCGAATCCTTGACTTGTCGAATGCTGGACTTCTCGAATAGACAAATGTACTTCTCAAATTTGTACTTAGGCAAATTCTTCATTTCTTCAAATCCCAACTGTGATTATTTGACAGTCTTTATCTCCTTGCTTGAGGCATGAACCTTGGAACTTCTTTCAAACATTATTCTTGACTTTATAAGTATAGTTACACAACTAGGATTTGATGCCTATTACAAGTACAAAACAAATAGAAACTCTAGAACTAGAGGTTCCCTCTATTAAGAGGTCATGTAGGTAATGCATAGCATTACACATACTTAGGCTTGTTATTATATGAGTACAGGTGTAAGAACCCCAAATTTTGGATATAATTAAAACTTTTATTATGTACTGAGGTAATGGTGAATAGTGATTACGACTACGATGTAACGATTGAGATAATGAATGAAAGGAATAAATTTGGATTCAAATGTTTATATGCCATGAAGAATACTATTGGTTGACACTTTAGATAAGAATTATCTATCTTCTAGGGAATTGAGATTTGATAATTCTAAAGTAGGGATGGGAAAAAAATCCGATCCGACGGATACCCGATTCAAAATCCGATTTTTTATCCGATTCGAACCCGATTTTTTGGATTTGGATATGGATATGGATTTAAATTTTAAACCCGAAAGATTTTGGATATGGATATGGATTTCATGAAACCCGATCCGAAACCCGATCCGAAACCCGAAACCCGATCAAAACCCGAGCCGAACCCGAAAGCCGAAAAATACCCGATTTTTATTTATTATATTTTATATATTATATATTATAAATAAATGTATATTATAAATACAATAGAATACTACACTCTAATGGCTAGTTAGCACCCTGACTGAAGTGAATATTGATAAAATTAATATACATGTTGGATTACATATTTTAACTTACTTACACAATTTTTTTTTATTTTTTTGTTAAGCGACTTATTTACACTATTTTTAATTTTGAATACTCGAAAAAAACCCGATCCGATCCGAAACCCGACGGATTTGGATTTGGATATTGAGTTTTGGATCCGAAACCCGATACGATCCGAAACCCGAAACCCGAAAATATTTGGATTTGGATTTTGCAAAACCCGAGCCGAACCCGACCCGTTCCCATCCCTATTCTAAAGGAGAAGATTATTCTTATGTCATCCAAATCGATATCTGTTTTTGGTCCAGTGGGTCCGTAAAAAAAGGTTAAGGAACGATCGAAAAAGATAAGGGACAATTGTACAACCCTAAGAGGATGAGTAAAAAAAAGAATGAATATTGTTTTTGGTGGAAAGGAGAATATTATGAGACGACATTATATAGAAGTATTCCAGAACAGATTTCCGAGTTCGTATTAGTGATCCAGGGGGAAAATAAGTGTTTGTAAAAGCTGTCGGATTTTGAAAAATAGCACTTTTATTTTTCCCGAGATTTCCCTGGACACTGAAAGACTTAAGGAATTATTGAAGGGATTTAAGGAATTTAAATTCGAAAGTTAGTAAGAAAGATGGAGTATGATAGTATTAATATTAAGAAGGTTTTCGGTAAAACCCTAACTAGAAACGAATGAGTTGTTTCCTCGAACGATCAATGAATTGAGCAATAAACGGACACAGAATCAAGAAGAGGAATCAAGATACATGCATGTGCAAGTGATAAATATCTAGTAACTAGCAAGGAACTAGATCAATTAGAATGCAACCAAGTACTTAGCACACAAACCACTTGGTTAGCCTTAAACCACCAAGATATCAACACTTGTCTTGCCAAAATACATCATTGCATGCATCATCACTTTAATAAAGTAAGTCAAGATGAGATATTGTCCAAGCCAAGCCACTTTATGCATTATTTGCAAGCAACCAAGCAAAGAAACACCAAGCTCTCTCCATTCATATTCCATTCGGCCTTTTGGCTAATTCAAGAACCCAAAACCCACTTCCAACCATCATTTGATCTTGTAATTTTTAAGGTGAGTCCTATATTTCACAAAACTAATCTCCTAAAAATTTCAAGTTCAAATTCCTTAGTTTCCGTTTTCAAAAAAAATCATTTACAAGGAGGGTGAATAGTGTTCTTCAAGAACTAATCTTGTTTTTCTTTGATTTTTATGGTTGATTTAGCTAGCGTAAGGCCACTCAAGGATCATACAAAGCTTATTAACGCTAGAACATGCTTCAAGGAAGGTAGACCTCTTGAAACCCTGGCATTTGATTTGAGATTTATATACGTTTTTGATGGGTTTAGCTTTGTATGATTATAGTGGTGATTATAAACATGATTATGTAGTTAGTTATGTGATTTAAGAAGCATGATAATTATGATGGTAAAGTAGATGTTCTTGGACAGATTTAGGATGAGAAATATGTGTATGAGTTGTATTGATGCCCGGTCTGGCTTGGTTGTATTGCTGTGATTTTTAGAACGTTCGATATATAGCCGTCGTAATGCCCGATTTTCGCTAACCTCTAGAAAACCGTGCATAACAGTTAGTATGAGTTTCTGGCCTTGATGAATAAATGACATGTCCTTGTAGATCTCGAGTCATAGATCGTTTTGGCAAAAGAATCGAAACATTCCGACTTACGGTTTAGGAGTTATGGTCAAATTACTAAAATTGGTTCGGAACCGTAAGTAAAAGTTCGTAACTTCAATTGAACCCTCGTAAAGCATGTTACTCAGTGGCGAATCTTGGTAAATAAATACTAGGGTTCATAAGGAAGGTATGAGAGAAAACCACATATCAAACGGATCGTTTTCCGATTTTATAAAAATGTTTAAATCGAAGTTAAACGCGAACGAACCCCTAAAAACCCGCTTGGTTATAACTTTGGTAAAACACTTAGAAAACGAACGATAAAACTCGAGGTATAATCTCGGTTCGTAATCGATCGACTTTAGAACTTATACAACTTAAGTATATACCGAGTGTGGGTATGATGACATGTCGTAATAACGAACAAATGTCGGATCGTATCGGTAATAAAAAGAGGTACACTAAAAAGTGTATAAATGGATAATTCGAAAACGTGTTTCGACTTAAGTGAAGTTTATACTTAGACTTTTAAAAGGTGTTAAGTGGTTAATCTCTAATGTTCTGATTGTTTATAGATCATCGAGCAGACCCAGGACACGCTATCTCTACCCACACCTGAATACCAGGCAAGTGTTCAAACCTTTGAACCTGTTGTTGTGATAATTTATGTATATGATTTCTGTTTTACATATGCCATCGCATGCATGCCTGTTTCCAATTATATTGTGACTCTGGTTTTTGTGATACTTGTTCCCTGAATTGATATTGGTTTATAGACTAGATACGATTTATCAATAATAGGCCAGATTGTTTTTGTAAGACCCTTAGCGAAGGGCATATGATATTCATTCTAAATATAGACCGGGAGTTGGTATTTTGAGATATAGATAGTCGTGGAAACCCGGAGGGATTCCAACGACAGATTATTATTTATCTGAGGAATGTTATTGTTAAACGTTATTATATTCCATAAAGTATCAATTACTTGGAAATATTTCGAGGAATGTTATTTGAGTATTATCTCAGTCGAGAGATAGTAAATGAATGTTAGTTTCGAATATTCATTTAGAGTTGATTATTTAATGAATACTATTTTGATATTCATTAGAATGTTATTTATTAAATGAATACTAGCATGATAGCCCGTGCAAAGCACGGGCCACATTCTAATTCAAAGAATTTTTGTAAAATATCATGAAATTGATCATTTTCTCGTGTTAGTCTACTTCACGTATTTTAATTTATCTAAGGTGTTGTAGTTTTAAATTATTATTATCAGATTCTGAATCTTAAGGGTTATATTTATAGCAGTGCTTGGTACATGTGAGAAGAATGACTGGCGAAAGCTATAGATAAGAGTTAATTGTAGCTAACAAGTATTACCACAATAATATTGGTGTATTGAAATGCGTGAAAAAGCAAGTGGATTATTTATTTTGGAATGGAGGAAGAATTAAATATTGTATTAATTCTAATTTTGTAAGAAATAATATAATGTGACGAAAAAATACAAATGATAGAGGCATATAGTTCTTCTTAGAAATTTGAGCGCATATATATTTTCAATTTTGGATCATTTTCTTCGACCAATTTCGGAGAACATCATACTTATCCTAATAGTTGTGCACGTCCAAAATAAATTTATGATATGTGCTTTTATAGGATCATGGTATTTGACCATTTTAGATGTATCTTTCAATAATAAATTAACTATAATAATTTTTTTTCAAATACATTGTACCACCCACTGTCATAAACGAACTTTCAGAAACATAAGGTAATACCTCAAATTTCAAGATAAAACACATTTAGACATGTACAAATTCAACCACATACACGAGTAACTAAAATTAAAGTGTCATATCTCATAACGTGTTTTTAAAAAGAGATGTCTTATTGTATGACTAAATGAATTATGCTATTAAAGTTCACGTGCAAATTAAAATTCAACCTATGAAAAGAAGATATGCATAACTACGATAATTAAGCTTATTGTATGCACTAAATGAATTATGCTATAAAAGTTCATATGCAAATTAAAATTCAATCTATGAAAAGAAGATAGACATAACTACGATAATTAAGCATCCAAGAAATATCATTTTAGTTTGAGGCCGCACTAAAATGAGAGCCGAAAAAAATACACATATCATATTTGTGATCTTAAAACATTGTATATGTCAGCGATTTTTGAGTTTTATAAATCTCACACCAAGATGAAACTCGCATATTGTAGTTTCAAACTCTCAAGTGAAATTGGTGTATTACTACTTAAGTACTACAACAGTGTGTGTATGTTGGCGCTCACACATATATAGTCTGTAAAACTCATTTTGAATGAAATTAGTAGCATTAGCATATTATGAAAATGCTGCAAAATATAATGGGCGAGTCTATAGATATGAAAACGATATTGACATTTTTTTATCTGACCCAAATCCCATATGTAATTTTTTTTCTTATTTTTAATATTTTAATGTATTTTATTAGTCAACTTATAAATTACCCGATGCTAATAAGATTAACTGATATAATGCAAATATACATAAAATAGAATAATATGCTGATATCGAGTATAAATATATTATACACTTCATTTATCATTTTTATATTAATTTAATAATGAACATATTATGGTCATACGACTAATATAGACATAATTGTTTGTAGAAAGAAATATTTTAATAATTTATCAATTGAATACAACTAATAGTCATTAGATTACTTAAAGATTTTCGAAATATGATCAAATGGTGTTATGGCTATTTAAAAGTTACTTGCTCAATTAAAATGTTAAACATATGTATTCTTTTAGTTAATTATATATGAGAATATATTGGTCGAAATTATGTATTCGAAACCAATCTCATACATATACAACTATTTAAATGAAAACTAACTTTCAAATGAGAATTTAGACCTATTATGAACCTCAAATTTTTTAACTAATTTGTATCTTAGTGATATGGGCTAAAAATAAGCCCTAAAGACACATTTAATGTTGCACTAATTAGACCCAGCATGGTCCAAACGTGGGGCCCATTAATGAGGTCAGAATCCCTATTTTAATATTAATTTCGTAATTAATATTAAGGGAAATAAACAGCTCAGCAATAAGAGTTGGATAAGGATATTATTTCCATTAGACTTAGCCACCAAGGCATCCAATTCGATATGGAAACTGATTTCTACAAGGAATTGATCTGGAACCTTCCTCAGGGAGGTGACTTGCCCACCAAGTCTCCGAATCCTACCATAATTCTAAGGCTTCTCAGCCTATATAAAGGGCCTGACCCCTCACCTCAGAACTACGTTTTCTTGGCTTGATTCTCTAATACAGAGATACGTAGGCATTCTGTGAGGACCGTTTAAGTCTCGAACGCAGAAGCAGCCATTAAAGCACGAAGCTCACGAGCCTTAGCATTAAATACACAAACCCTAGCCGTAATAATTTCAACCTGGTTTTTATTCCACAACATTTGGCGCCGTCTGTGGGAAGACAACATCAACCATGGTTCAAACACGAAGAACAACACCAGTTGCAACTGAGGCCATACCTCTCAGATCTGCTCCACCCATCACCGAACAGGTTCCCCCAGCATCAGGGGCGATTTCCCAACAAGCTCCGCCAGCATCAGGGGCGATCACCCAATCTCAAGTTTCTCAACAATCAGGGGCGATCCCCCACGTTGAGAGTACATTACCTCCGATTACCCGTACAAGACGAGAAACCAATCCTCTTCAGATGGTGGTCTCTCCTCTTATTGATCTGAACAACCCATTGCATGGGGTCCAGATCCACACTACAGATCTCCCCGTGAGTACTAACCCGACATACGGGCTGCCTAATTATCCTCCTATCCAAGGGACAGGCCCAAGTGGTCACGCTTTGCAGATCCGAGATCGAGAGTATCACGATTATTCGGGTCCTTATACTGATGAAACCTCCTCCGACGATGAGGATGATGACCGTGATGAAGCCCCGAGGAGGCGACGTGCTAGTAGAGAACCTCGAAGGAGGACTCAAGACATCCGTGATGGACAATCTTTGACAACTGCTGAAAGGATCAAGGCTTATGAGGCCGAGATCTTAAAATTGAAGGAAGATATGGCAAGAGAACAAGCTAGGCTAAATCAAACTCAGCCTCCTCCAACTGCAGGAAGGATTCCCATCATTGATTTGGAGAGGTCTTCAAGGAGACAAAGAAGGGCTGATGCCTCATTCGGAAGAACAACCACAAGGATGGAAATTCCCAAGGGAAACCCCAAAGATCTGATGCCTCTCGGAGATCCTGATGATCCAACACCCCCGTTCACCGAGGAAGTGATGAATGCTCACATCTCTAGGAAGTTTAAGATGCCTACAATAAAGGCTTATGATGGAACGGGTGATCCCGCAAACCATGTGAGAACATTCTCGAACGCACTGCTGTTGCAGCCTGCTAGTGACGCTCTCAAGTGTAGGGCGTTCCCTCAAACCCTGTCGGGTATGGCTCAAAGGTGGTACAACCGTTTGCCTGCAAATTTGATTGGATCTTTTAAAGAATTGAGCACTGCTTTTATCAGCCAATTCATTAGTGGAAGAGTTCATGAGAAGAGCTCTGCGTCTCTTATGTATGTGGTACAAGGAAAGAATGAAAATCTAAGGGATTACCTTAAGCGATTCACTAAGGAGACTCTAAATATCACTGACTTGGAGAATAAGGTGGCCATGGTAGCCCTGGAGCACGGAACCACTGACCTCTTCTTTAAAAGGTCATTAGCGAAGCATCCCCCAGAAAATATGGCTGAGCTCCAACGAAGGGCTGATAAGTATATTAAAGCTGAGGATAGCTTGAAGAAAGAAACCACCGTAGGTGGAGGAGGAGGTAACAATGACTCCAAGAAGCGAAAGCAAGACCAAGACTATGATGATCAAGAGTATGATGTTAGGGACAAGTATCCCCGAACTAGCGAGGACTCCGACTCTGCCCCTAAGAAGAACCAAGGGTCAAGGTTCACTGAGTATGCAAGGTTGAATACTCCTAGGAGTCGAATCTTGTTGGACATTGAGAATGATAAGGATTTCAGATGGTCGAAGCCACTCAGGGGTGATCCCGCAAAGAGAAACCAGAATCAGTATTGCAGATTCCATAAAGACGTGGGGCATGACACTGACGATTGCAAGCAACTCAAAGATGAGATCGAGTTTTTGATCCGTAGAGGGAAGCTGAGACACTTCACTAAGGGTGAAGACCGTTATAATCAGAGAAGAGACTATAATAGAAGGGATGACGATCAAGATTGCAACCCACAGCCCCGAGGGCCAGTAATCAACATGATCTCAGGAGGCCCGACTGCGGCCGGGACAACTAGGAACTCTCGAAAGGCTTATGCCCGAGAGGTGTTGCACATCGTGGGAGAGGCCCCGAAGCGTGCAAAAACTAAGGTAGCAGTTAGTTTTGATGACTCAGACTTGGAAGGGGTGAAGTTCCCCCATGACGACCCATTGGTCATAACTCCTGTGATTGGAAACTCGGAGGTGAAGCGAGTCTTGATAGACAATGGAGCTTCCGTTGACATTCTGTTTCATGATGCGTTTGCGAAGATGGGATACACTGATTCTCAGTTGACCCCCAATAACATGCCTATATACGGATTTAACGGAGTAAAATCCAAAGTTGAAGGGACTATTCAGATGCCTGTAACTATCGGGCAAGAGCCCAAGGAGGCCACTCAGATGTTGAACTTCCTGGTAATCAAGGCGGATTCAACGTACAACGCAATCCTTGGAAGGACTGGACTTCATGCATTCAAGGCTGTTGCCTCAACCTATCATGTGAAGATCAAATTCCCTACCAGGAATGGTGTTGGAGAACATAAAGGTGATCAGAAGATGGCACGAAGCTGTTATGTAGCCTCGTTAAGGCCTGATGGAGTCGGGGGGCAGGTCCTTCCGGTTGAAGACATGGATGTCCACAGTGGTAAGGAACACAAAGAAAGGTCAGCAGAGGACATCACACAGAAGCCTCGGACAGCCATTGAGGCTAAGGCGTTAACTGACTTTGTGGTTGAGTGTACCATTGGCAACCAAGAAGTTGGGGGACAGGAGGTAGTACCCCGAGCAGGAAGTGAACTGCAGAATAAGAATGAGGAGACCAGAAGGAGTGGAGGGTGCTCTATTTTGATGGAGCATCAAAAACAAAATCAAGTGGTGCAGGCCTAGTCTTGCAAAACCCCGATTGGGCTTAAAGTTATCCTAGTAGGACTTAGCTTCATATTTATATAGTAGAAGTAGAGATAATGTTCGTTGAAACCATTGCAGAGCATGTTGCTCCGAGTAGGACAGTAGTACTCTATGTAAGGGTTGAACCCATTTCAAGTTATTAATGCAAGTTTGTTTTCCATTCATTGATTGTGATTTTATTTATGTGCCAAGCACCTGATGTGTGAGTCAAAGAAGACCAAGTACTGAAAATAAAAGAATACACGAATGAAAACAAACGAATGCATACCTCGAGTGGTAGAGTTAGGTTACAGCAGATAAGAGTTTAAGTCCTCGAAGGACCCTGGATAAAGACAAACGTTGAAGTCCTGATGGAACACCCGTTGAAGAAACATATTGCATAGCCCGAAAGCCAATGGAAGGCTCATAAAGTGGGCAATCAAACTAGGGGAATTCGATATTAATTACAAGCCTAGGACGGCCATCAAAGCCCAGGCTCTAGCTGACTTCGTGGTTGAATATACCATTGACAACCAAGAAGTCGGGGGGCAGGAGGTAATAGACCAGGAAGGTCAACAAGGTGAGGAACCCCTGGAAGAGAAGAAGGAATATTGGATGCTCTATTTTGATGGGGCATCAAAAACAAAAAGCTCTATTTTCATGGGGGCGTCAAAAACAAAAACCAGTGGTGCAGGTTAAGTTCTGCAAAGCCCCGATGGGTTCACACTCGAGTATGCCTTGAAGTTGGACTTCCAAACAACCTACAACGAGGCGGAGTATGAAGCTCTGATAGCCGACCTTAGACTGACAAGAGCCCTGAGGGTCAAGAACCTGAAAGTCTGTGGAGACTCAAAGTTGGTAGTCTCACAAGTCAATGGAGACTTTGAGGTTAGAGAAAAGAATATGGCCAAATACTTGAGGATTGTGAAAGCTGCGATAGCCCAGTTAGATGAGTGCCAGGTATATCCCAAGGGAGGAGAATACAAAGGTCAATGCCTTATCTCAATTCAAGGGTCGAGACCCATTCTGGGAGCGTCTACTTCCAAGTCCTGAAGACCCCCACCATCGATTCGAAGTCGGTGGCACCGTTTGATGTAGGAAGCTGTCAGATAGACCCTATCAAAGCTCATCTTAAGACTGGTTGGCTCCTTGATATTTCCTGAAAGCACGGAAACTGTTAATGAGAGTGTTGAGATAAGAAGTCCTTTACAATTCCACACTTGAGGTCTTGAACTTCAAATCTCAAAATTCAAGCCTTGATGGCCAACAAGGTTATCTGCCTCCAAACGAACCTGACAAGAGGCGTCAGGCTACTTAAAACCTAGCCAAGGTTCTACAAGTATAAGAAGAAGGTTGGAAACCTAGAAGTAAGATAGAGGGTTGACAACCAGCCAAGGCACACCAGACTTGAAGTCAAGTGCTCAGTGGCAAGTGAACTTCTTGAAGGATCAACCGAGAAGCAAGACCCCCACTATATGAAGCAAGAGGGCAAAAACTAAGGGACTCCATCATTTCAACATCTTGGAATGAGAGTTAAAGGTTGAATGGTTGATGATAACCAACAACCACGAATGAATTCTCGTTTTCGAATCAAGGACTCAACAAACGAATTAAAGCCCTGAAGGTCACGAAAGCTAAGAAACGGGTCGTTTCAAGGTTCTGCAGGAATCTCAAAAATTCGAAAATAATAAGGCTGAGAGCCCGACAAAAACCAAAGAAACGGTCCACAAATAAAAATTGGCCCAAAGGATAGGAGCCTAGAACACCAACGCCCAAGAAGCTAAATCTCCTAGGCGTTGGATCAAATAAAGCCTCCTTGGCGGGGATACCCACGCCAAGGCTGGAGTAACAAATGAAGGGTCTTAAAGTACCCACGCCAAGAAGACTTAAAATCATAAGACAAGGTATCACAAAGTGCCTCCTTGGCGGGGGTACCCACGCCAAGGTTGTACGAATTGAGGGTGAAAAAATACCCACGGTCAGGAAGGCATATCTCCTAAACGTGGTTGGCAAAAACATCTCCTAGGCGGGGATACCCACGCCTAGAGTGGTTGTACAAATTGAAGGCATGAAATACCCACGCCCAGGAGACCAACTTCCTTGGCGTGCCTAAGGAGAAGGTCTCCTTGGCGGGGGTACCCACGCCCAGAATAAATTTTGAAAATTGAAGGCATGAAATACCCACGCCCAGGAGACCAACTTCCTTGGCGTGCCTAAGGAGAAGGTCTCCTTGGCGGGGGTACCCACGCCCAGAATAAATTTTGAAAATTGAAGGCATGAAATACCCACGCCCAGGAGACCAACTTCCTTGGCGTGCCTAAGGAGAAGGTCTCCTTGGCGGGGGTACCCACGCCCAAATTAAATTTTGAAAATTGAAGGCATGAAATACCCACGCCCAGGAGACCAACTTCCTTGGCGTGCCTAAGGAGAAGGTCTCCTTGGCGGGGGTACCCACGCCCAGAGCTCCTCTTCGAACGACAAGCCATTTTTCAGAAATTAAAAAAGGAATAAAATCCTTAAAAATTCTGAAAATAGGCTAAAAATGATGAAAAAATAGGTAAAAATACCTATTAAATCAAGAAAAAATAAGGAAATAATTTATAAAATTATTTTTAAGGCATGAGGCCCAATATTTATTTTTGGTAAAAATTATCGAAAATGAAATATATAAAACCTGATGGTTAAAAAAAAAAAAAAAAAAAAAAAACAAACAAAAAACCACCCACGCCACCCAAGCATCTCTCCTGGGCGTGGGAAATGTAATTGGCTTCTACGCGGGTACACCCCCGCCTAGCTTCTACTTACATGGTTAATGGCCAAACTGCAATTTGATACCCCAAGTTCTATCTACTTTACAAAAAGGTCCCTGCACTTCACAATTTGACAGAATAAATACCTGTTGGTACATTAAAAATTCCTAAATTATTAGGAATAATTAAGGAAATACCCGTGGGTACATAAAAATTCCTAAATTATTAGGAATAATTAAGGAAAATACCTGTTGGTGCATAAAAATTCCTAAATTATTAGGAATAATTAAGGAAAATACCTGTGGGTACATAAAAATTCTTAAATTATTAGGAATAATTAAGGAAAATACCTGTTGGTACACAAAAATTCCTAAATTATTAGGAATAATTAAGGAAAATACCTGTTGGTACACAAAAATTCCTAAATTATTAGGAAAAATTAAGGAAAATACCCGTGGGTACATAAAAATTCCTAAATTATTAGGAATAATTAAGGAAAATACCTGTTGGTACATAAAAATTCCTAAATTATTAGGAAAAATTACGAAAAATACCTGTTGGTACATAAAAATTCCTAAATTATTAGGAATAATTAAGGAAAATACCTGTGGGTACATAAAAATTCCTAAATTATTAGGAATAATTAAGGAAAATACCTGTTGGTACACAAAAATTCCTAAATTATTAGGAAAAATTAAGGAAAATACCTGTGGGTACATAAAAATTCATAAATTATTAGGAATAATTAAGGAAAATACCTGTTGGTACATAAAAATTCCTAAATTATTAGGAAAAATTACGAAAAATACCTGTGAGTACATAAAAATTCCTAAAATATTAGGAAAAGTACAGAAAAATACGAGGAAAATTATAGAAATATTTTCTTGACAAATTGAGCAATAATTTATGCTAATAATGCATAAAAGCTATATAAAAGTGCCGAAATTGCTAAAAGCAAGCACAAGTTAAAGCCTCGAATAAGGCAAATCGTCGTAAATGTGTAGGTCGCTCCACACTTTACAATCAAGACGATACTCGTGAAACACTAGTGTAAACCAAAATTCCCATATAAGGGTAGGAAAATTAAGAAGTCCCAGGTAAGGGATAAAAACGATCCCGAGTCTCGATTAAGGCAAATATAACTTCTACGAAAACCTGATCAGTTTTCCTAGAAGTTGGGGGGCAAATGATATGGGCTAAAAATAAGCCCTAAAGACACATTTAATGTTGCACTAATTAGACCCAGCATGGTCCAAACGTGGGGCCCATTAATGAGGTCAGAATCCCTATTTTAATATTAATTTCGTAATTAATATTAAGGGAAATAAACAGCTCAGCAATAAGAGTTGGATAAGGATATTATTTCCATTAGACTTAGCCACCAAGGCATCCAATTCGATATGGAAACTGATTTCTACAAGGAATTGATCTGGAACCTTCCTCAGGGAGGTGACTTGCCCACCAAGTCTCCGAATCCTACCATAATTCTAAGGCTTCTCAGCCTATATAAAGGGCCTGACCCCTCACCTCAGAACTACGTTTTCTTGGCTTGATTCTCTAATACAGAGATACGTAGGCATTCTGTGAGGACCGTTTAAGTCTCGAACGCAGAAGCAGCCATTAAAGCACGAAGCTCACGAGCCTTAGCATTAAATACACAAACCCTAGCCGTAATAATTTCAACCTGGTTTTTATTCCACAACACTTAGCCACAAGTTTTATAGATCTATCGTCCTTTCCACCCGTTTACCTACTTGAGATTGACTTCTACTTATTTTTCGTCACCTATTTCCTCACTTCGATTTTATGTTGACCAATTTTTGGCCATTTCGGTACGTTTTTTACTTTTGACTCCGACAATATCACATGTGTCTCCATTTATATTTTCACTCCCCAACCAACATTTTTTACTATTATATGAGAAAAATATTCCTATGATTTTAGCACTAATAAATCATTAAAATAAATGTGAACATAAATTAATGACTATATGAATGTCATAGGTTTCATTCCTATCAAAATTCAAATTATTAAAAATAGTATAATTATCTTCGCACTTTTATCCTAAGTAAATTATAAAATAAATTTTGCTAGTAAGTGGGTTATTTGGACATGTAGTTAATGAGTTTAAAATGTGTAGCAAAGGAGTGATGTGGTTTAGTGGGATGACATGTGAATATTAAGTTATAGTGTTTGAAGGTCATAGGTTCAATTCCTTAAAACTCCAATTTTTTTAACATTAATATATATCTAAGGATAAATTTGTAATTTACTAAATAGGAAGGAAACCCATGTTAGCATATAATAGATATAATGGATTTGTATAGTATATATTAAATTTCTATATATTAAATACACGTACATTTAGTCGGTTATTCATTCAATTAAAAATATCTTACATGTTCTTATCATTTTAATTAATTTTATCCTGAATAAATTTGAAAATAGATATTAAAGCGAATTTAGCAAGTGGATTACTTGCGTATGCAATTATTGATTTTAAAAAGTGCATCACTAAGTATGCTAGCATAGTGGTAATATATGCAGACATAAGAATATTATTATTATTAAAGGGAATGTAGCAAGTGGATTATTTGTGTATGCAATTAATGATTTTAAAAAGTGTATCCTAAAGTGTTATAGTGTAGTGGTAATAATGTGGACAAAAGAAAATTGGTACATGGAGGTCAAGGGTTCAAATCCATTGAAATCATTTTTTTTAAATATTAACATGATTGCAGGGATATTCTAGTAAATTACTAAATGGATGAAAAGGCTATGTTATCCTATAATTTGAACTAGCATGATAGCCCGTGCAAAGCACGGGCCGTACAAATAATTCATAGAATTTTCTCGTGTCAGTCTACTTCACTAATTTTGATCTATTTAAGATGTTATAGTTTCAAAATTTTATTAGATTTTGAATCATAAGAGTTATATTTTTAGTTGTGTTTGATCAATGTGAGAAGAATGACTGACTAAAATCAGTAAGTAAGAGTTAATTGTAACTATCAAGTATTACCACAATAATCTTGGTGTATTGAAATGCGTGAAAAAACAATTGGCTTATTTATTTTGGGATGGAGGAAGACTTAAATATTATATTATTTCTAATTTTATTTTGTAAGAGATAATGTAATGTAACGGAAAAAATAAAAATCATAGAGTCACTGCTTAGAAAATTTCAGCACACGTGTCCAATTTTGGATCCTTTTCTCCGACCAATTTCGGTGAACAACAAATTTATTCTAATAGTTGTGCACTTCCAAAATAAATATATGATGTGTGCTTTTCCAGGATCATGGTATTTAACCATCTCAAATGTATCCTTTCAACAGCAAATTGACCATAACAAAATCTTTTCTTCAAATACATTGTACCATCCATTGTCATAAGTGAACTTTCAAAAACCCAAGATAATATCTCAAATTTCAAAACTAAACATATTTAGACATGTACAAATTCAACCAAATACACGAATAACTAAAATAAAAGTGTCAAATCTCATAACAAATTTTTAAAATGAGATGTGTTAATGTATACACCGAATGAATTATGTTGTAAAAGTTCATGTGTACAATAAAATTCAATCTATAAAGAAGATAAATATAACTACGATAATGAAACATCCAAGAAATATCTTAATTTGAGGTAACACCAAAATGATAGCCGGGAAATAAAAAATACACATACCACAGTCGTGATCATAAGACATTGTACATATAAATAATTTTCGAGTTTATTAGTCTCATACCGGGATAAAACTCGCATTGGAGTTTAAAATTCAAGTGCAATTGGTATATTACTATTTAAGTATTTGATTGTAAAACTCATTTTATATGAAATTAATAACATTGCATATTACGAAAATGCTGCAAAAATATAGTGCGAGAGACTAAAGATATCAAAATCGTATTGACATTTTTTTTTACCAAATCCAAATCCCATATGTAAATTATTTCTTATTTTTAATTTTTAATCTTTTTATTAATCAATCTATATATAACCCTAAGATAATAGGATTAATCGATATAGTGCAAATATACTTAAAATAAAATATTATACTGATATCAAGTAAAAATATGTTATACACTTCATTTATCATTTTTTTTATTAATTTAGTAATGAAAATATTCTGGCCATTCGACTAATATAGACATATTGTTAAAAATATTCTGGCCATTCGACTAATATAGACATAATATAAACATAAATGTTATAAATTTTTATGTATCTATTTTTACTTCCGTCCGTTTACCTACTTGAGAATTGAGATAAACTTCAACTAATTTCCATCACCTACCTCCTCACTTCGATTTTTTTTTGACCAATTTGTCGGCCATCTCGGTACCTTTCATACTTAAAAAAAATGTTATACTGATATCGAGTCGAATTATATTATACACTTCTTTCATCAATTTTTATAATGTTTTAATAATAAACATATTCTAGTCATTTGACTAATATATAGACATAATCGTTAAAAAAGAGAAATATTGTACTAAATTTTTATAGATCAATTTTCACTTTCGCCCGTTTACCTAGTTGAGATAGACTTCTACTTATTTTCCTTCACCTACAACCTCACTTTGATTTTTTTTTGACTTTTTTTTGGTCACTCGGTACCTTTCTTAATTTTGACTTCGACGACATCATATCTCTCAATTTATATTTTCTCTCCTCAACTACCATTTTTTACTATTATATAAAAAAATATTTTAATGATATTATCCCTAATAAAATATAAAAATAAACGTGTGCATAAATTTGTGAGTATATGAATGTCATAAGTTTAATTCTTATCAACATTCAAATTATTAAAGTTAGTAGAATTATGTAAGCACTTTTATCATGAATAAATTATAAAACAAATATTGCTAATAAGTGGGTTATTTGAGCATGTAGTGAATGAGTTTAAAATGTGGTACAAAAAAGTGACTTGGTTTAGTGGTAGTAAATGTAAACACAAAGTTATAGGTGTTAGAAGGTCAAGGGTTCAATTCCTTTTAACTCCAATTTTTTAACATTAATATAAATTTAAGGATAAATTCGTAATTTACTAAATTAGATAGAAACTCAGGTTAGCATATAATAGATATAATGGATTACTTTCGAATATTCATTTAAGGTTTTATGTACTTGATGAATATTATTTTAAAATATTCATTGGAAGTTCTATTTACTTAAGGAATATTATTTCGATTATTCCTTTTAGGTTTTGATTACTAAATGAATATTATTTGGATATTCATTTAGAAGATTATTTATTAAATGAATGTTATTTGGATATTCATTTAGAAGATTAAATATTAGATGAACATTATTTTCAAATATTCATTTAAGGTTTGACTTATTTATTGAATATTATTTTAAATATTTATTGGAGTTTAATTATTTAATGAATATTATTTCGAATATTCATTTAAGGAGGGATTTATTTAGTAAATAATTCCATATATTCATTCGAGGATTACTTACGAGCAATATTATGAGTTAATAATATTCCGTAATTATTATTGAGTAAATAAATATCCTTGGAATATTTATTTAATTGTTTTAAATTGTTTTTAAAATGATTTATATTATTCGGAGATTACCTTTCACCTCCAGATATTATGTAAAATATTTCGGAGTCTTTTTACGACTATTTTATCAAGGAAAGGTTCCCAACTCTTTATTTTTCATTTAAATCTATCTTAAAAGGATTTAAATGCTCGCTCAAACTTCCATATTATAGGGGAACCTACTTGAGCAATGTTAATTATCTTGTTGACTTCCCGGTCATAATTTATCCTTTTCACTCGCAACTTGGTTGCTATGGACTCATTAAGTCTGTTTGTACCTTCTCATCGTTCGAGGGGTAAGATTGTTGGAACAAGTTGATATCCATTAACAAGCAAAAGCTTGGGAAATGATGGTGAATTTTCCTTTCCAACTAGATACGACTACTTTGTGGAGTCTTATCAACAAGTATTTCACTTGGGGAAGGGAGGACAAACTCTACGTTTCAATGCCGTGGATTTATTCGAACTAGGAGTCGTGTGTAAGAGGCCGAGTCGCGCGGTCCATCACAAGGCCTAACCATTGGCCAGGGAGTTACTATTAAAGGCAATCGACAAGTGGAGCCGTCAGTTCTTCCTTCTACCGGTAGTAAACTATATTGGGCAGTACCATCCCCGACTGATCATCAGGGAGTGGGACAGCTGGCGCGTGATGGCTCCAGTATTGGTTCATCTCCCAAATTGGGAATTCCCTACAACACGTATCGAAGAAACTTCTTTTAGGTTGACGGTGTCTTCCGCAACACGTATCGAAGAGACTTCTTTCAGGTTGTAGGACTTCGAAAAATGTTAATAACTAGAATTGCAATATTTTCCTTGCAAGTTCCTCTTTATATGATAAATGATAATATCTGGCTTATTTTCGACATAGCAGATATTCCCACATATATTTTCCTTTTGAGTTACCTTGTAACTTCATCATTCATATTATACTGGCATCATTTCCGTAAATGCCTGGCATATAGTTTGAAAGATACTTTTGAACTGTTATATATTATCGTTTAGTTAAATATTATTGTTGGTGGGCTATTGCTCACCCTTGCTTTATTATTATATCACAACAACAGCTAGTCCAGATGACTCGCACAAGGCGCACTTGACGCTGGCGAGGACGATGAGACTACCAGAGCCGAAGAGAAAGTTATTGGTAGGATAGATTTATTCTTTCAGTACCAAGTATATGGTCTAGTATGACTTATGGAAATGGATGGCAAAGAGTATGTATTCATATTGAAATTCTTTTGGATTGTAAGAACTCATATTGTGCTTAATAAAATTTGGTAGTTACTCTGATTTCATCTCTGGGACTATAACGGGTGTGTTTTATATTGTTGTGTTTGGTCATAAAGATGTAATTTATTTTGAGTTGAAGTAAGTTCAAGTATTGTGAACAGTAATGGAGACCGGATCCTGGACCTCGGATCTGGGGGTGTTACAACAGGCATGTCTAACATGACCCACTAACCATTAATGCTAAATTGGAGGACTTCTTTGATTTTATCAACTACTCAGATAGAATCAAACTTGGAAATTTGAATAGGAAGTTCTTGAGAAAAGAATGGAGCTATGTCTTTGCCACTCTTCTCCAAGTCTTCACAGCAAGGAAGTCTAGCTTTGACCAAATCAGTACACCTGTTCAATAAATAGGCTATGCTATAGCGTATGGGAAAAAGATTGATGTTGGACTGATCATAATGCAGGAGTTATATGGGAGACTTGGTAAGAACTCAACCAAGAGAGGTAATGAAATCTTCTTCCCTCGTTTTATTCAATCTGCTCTTAATTTTGTAGATAATAAACTGATTGAATTGCCTGGGATGAATAGAAATAGAATAGGCTATCCGAAATCCATGACCAAACTTACTTTTGGTAGCTTGGAGACTAGGAATGATGTGGATGTAAGACTTAAAATAACTCCCCATATGGAGAGTTTATTTAGGACTTACCCCCACAACATGCCAATATTTGCCTCTAAGTCTGAGTTAGCTAGGCCTAAGCAAGTAGAATAATATGCTAACCCCGGGCCTGCTAACCAACCCCATCAACCAAACACTCTACCAAACACAGAGCCACCTACATCATCCTTTCAACAGGGGTGTTAGTAAAAAGGAGAAGAAGAGAAAATAGGTTGCTTCTGAACCTCTAAAAATCTTAATTGAAGTAGCCTTGGCTGTAGAACTAGGTTTAGAAAGTGAGGCACCTGAGTTACCTTTACACAGACCAAAGAAGAAGAAAACTAAGCAAACCACCTCTTCAGTCACACAAATGGCTGAAGTTGTAAAATCAGGGCCAAACAGCTCACTAGATGTATCCACTTAACAGGGTGCATCTATAGAATCAAGCATCCTCCCCAATGCACAATCCTGTGATGAGTCAGCACATGGGAGTGATAAGGCTGGCACAACACAGAGTGGAGAGCACATCAATATTGAAACTCCCTCTATTTCTCAGGGGGAGTTGCCAAAATCCATTCTAAAAGACACTACTCTTCCAGAATCTAACACTCAAATTTCTTTGGAGCTTGCAACTCAAGCAATTGAGGAGCAAGGCATTGATCACCAAGAATTTTCTTCTCTTGGTGAGCCAATGGACTCAAGTGACTTAGTGCATGACATTTTGCTCACCACCCATGAACCACATTTAAATGGTGAGGGAATGCTAGCTGGGGCATATCCTAATGACACCATCAAAAACACAGAGGATTCACTGGTTTTCACGAGAGACTCTGTGCCTGTGTCAACTATTGGTGTAACTCATCCCACTTCTGTGGAGACACCAGTAGTAGAGTCATTCCATCCGGTTGCAGAAGTTGCATCTGTAACCGAGGAGTCTAGCTTGCCTAGCTCTAGCTCTGACTTTATGTCACAATGGTTGAAGCCTGTGCAACATGACAGTGCTTCAGGATCAGGGTCTGTTCCACCACAATTGACGGTTGAAGCACTTCAAAGCTTAGTTGTGGATCAGATTCCTGAGTTTGTAAAAATATCTCAATATCTTGTCACCTCCAACATTTCAAATTATGATTATGAAGCCATTCTGCTATGCCATAAGGAAGATATGGAGATGCAAAAGGAGAAAATAGCATATGAGGCTGAGAGAGATGGGAATGTTGATGCCTAGCTGCAAGGGAAGTATGATATTACTCTCAATGAAGCACTCAAATATCTAAGAGAGGAATATCTCACCTCACTAGGTTCAAATGCTAAATCTCTTACTCCTGGTGAGGTTTATGAAGCCCTGAATGATTCTTACAAGGGATTCCTCAAGGCTGCACACTATCTTGGAAAGGGTATTAAAACTGAAGTCAACAAAGTATGTGATGAAACAACCAAGACAGTGGGAGAAATCAAGAGAGAATTTGCTGCCCAGTTTCCAACTATAGATCCTGTTCTCAAAACCATAAAAGACTGCAACTCTACCTGCATCAAGATGGATAATGGTTTAGCTTTGCTTCATGGTACTGTCAGAAATCTAGCAACTCAAGTTCAGAATCTTTCTGGTCAGACTACTGATGCCAATGCTATGATGAGAACCCTCTTTGCCAATCAGTATGGAGATAAGTTGGTGACTGAAGTCCCTGTGCACAATATGTCCAAGTTTGAAGTGATGAGGCTCAAGGAACAATCTCTCTCTGGTTTTAAAACTGCTGAGCTATTCACCAAGGTGGATACTCTAGAAAAGGAAGTGAGCTCACTCAAACAATCAAATGCTCAGCTCACAGGCACTGTTGCACTCCTCAATGAAAAGTTGGACACTCAAGCTACCTCTACAGCTGAGGTTCTTCTTCATCAACAACAGATGTTGTCTGCTATGATGCAGCATATGAGACTCCCTCTACCTGGCGATTCTGTCAACCCTACCTTCTCTCATCCAAAGGCCCCTGCTAAAGCCTTTGTGCCTGACAACAAGCCTAAGGGGGAGAAGAGGACTGTAAGGAGCTCAAAATCACAGGGGGAGAAGCCTAGAGAGGAGAGACCTAAGGAGAATGGCATAGTTATTAAGGAGGGTGGTCAGTCAAAAACAAGGACTATACCTCATGTTCAAGGAAAAGGGAAAGCCAAGATTGATGAACCTCCATCCTCTCTACCAGTGGTTATTTTACCAACTGTGCATGTCATTACTCCAGGTGGCCAGAAGCAATCCATCACTACTACTGTAGTTGCAGGGAGTATGCCATCTGACAAACCTCAAATCTCCAAGACTGAAAGTGCCAAGCCCGTTGAAGTGAAGCTGATTACTGAGGCCAAGCTACAAGAAATTGCTAACTCAAATGTCTATAATGATGAAACATTCTTGGACTTTATGAAAACCTTAAAGGAACAGGCTGGTGACACTTTACTCTATCTGAGGAGTTTGAAGGATCAGATTGAGTATTTCACTGTGATACCCAAGAAGGTCAACAGCTTATGGCTCAAGGAAATACTGATGATTTCAAAATCTAAGATATGGCATCTAAACTACAAAACTCTACAAGCTCTAAAGTTCACAGAGGTAGATGCCCTAATCAAACTGATTGAGAAGAGAGATGTCAACGAGAATAACAGGAGTCTGTACAATGACTTAAGAAATGAGCAACAGGCTAGACTACCTGAAGTGTGCACTAATCCAAGAACCATTCTTTACCAGTCTGGTACCAAAATTCAAGATGTCAAGCAGCTGGTCATTCCTAGTCACCTTACTCTTCAGAACCACAGACTCATCATTGATATCGTTGATCAACTGCAGAAGAAGAAGGGGAGAAGAACTGCTGAAGAGATAGAGGCACTGTATATTCTCAGATCATTCATTGCTACTGGTGCAATCCCAGAAATACCCAAAGATAGGAGGGATAAGGATGATGAGAATGAAGACAAAGGTGATGGAAGAAGAAGTCAACACAGGAGTGATAAAGGTGATGAGGACAAGAAGAAGAAGAAGGATAGCAAGGATAAAAAAGGAGATGATGACCAAGGCAAAGTCTATAAGAGGAAGAATGGAAAACAGCAAGCCCTAGGCATCACTAGCTGTAACCTTACCACAACACAAGACTCTATGTCTAAGGTGAATACAGTTAGTGATGACCTACCAAAATCTACATCTATGGCTTCTGCAACTGTTTTGCCACCTCAAGAAGAGAAGAAGATACAAATCAAGAAACCATCTGTATGTTTCCAAAAGCACACTGCTAATGGTATACTACAATGGTCTACAAGCAAAGGTTATAAGTTTCTGCCAAGCATTGAAGTGAAAAAGATTAAATTCAAGCATGCTGCAAGTAGAGTGAAGCCATCTAAGTCAAGGGCCCTAACTATCATTCCAGGATTAAAACTCCAACCACTAGATGAAGACTTTGATGAAGACCAACTACAATTCCTATGGGCTCAAAGAATTTACCATGTTGCCATTGTTGATAACTGCCTTGAAGTTAAATACACTGATGGAAGACAGAAGAAATTCAAGCAAGGGACATATCAGCATTGGGGCAAGCTAGATGATATAGAAACGATTATTGCTATGTTGGATTCTAAAGATAAAGTGGAAAGTGTATGGAAGCTGGAGTTGATTGACTTTGTAAAGATGAAGAGAGATCACCAGGTAGAAAGGAAAAGGAAAATTGAGGAGCTATTAAAGAAAAGAGAGGAGGAGTTTGCTGCTATGGAAGCTAAGGCTGATGAGTTAAGAGCCATGGGACTGTGTAGAGTCAAGTATAATCCTTACATTATTGAATACAAGAAATATGGAAGAACTGTGAAGATTAGAATGGACTACATCAGTTCCTACTCTGAGAAACAGCTGAATGAAGTTATTAAAGATCTATCAGGCTCTCCTCTAATTGAGGAACTCACTGCCATAGAAGACATTGTTGTTGCTATGGAAGAAAATGCAAAGAAGAAGGATAAAGAAGCTGAAGAAAAGAAGAAAAATGAGAATCTGCAAGCCAAAGCTCAAGAGATGAATCCAAAAGGATATGGCTAGTAATTCTTCATAACTTGTAAGGATGCCTCTTTGTATTTTCAATCAAGTTACATACCTGTACTTTTCAAGTTTTATCTTTATGTATGATAGGCTTGTTACCAGACACGAAATTGTGACTAAAGGTCGTACTCACAATTTGGGGGAGATTGTTAGTCACAGAGGCATTCCTGTATACATCTAATAACAAGCCTAATTGTTTGTAATGCTTTGCATTACCTACATGACCTCTAAACTGAGGGAACCTCTAGTTGTAGAGTGTCTACTTGTTGTAGTACTTGTAATAGGCATCAAATTCTACTTGTGTAACTGTAATTAAAGTCAGAGAATAATGCTTGAAAGAAGTTCCAAGGATCATGCCTCAAGCTTGAAGATCAAGACTATCAAAATAAACACAGTGGGAATTTGGAGAATGAATATTTGCCTAAGTACCAATTCGAGAAGTATGCTTGTTATATTCGAGAAGTCTAGCATTCGAGAAGTCAGGGATTCGATATCTCAAAAGACACTGTTCGATATCTCTGGAGGTCAACTAGTCAAAGCCTCATTCGAGAACTCAGAGATTCGACATGTCTAATACTCTATTCGAGAACTCAAGAAGTCAACAAGTCAAAGCATCATTCGAGTTCTCTAAGAGTCAACAAGTCAATGCTCTATTCGATATCTCAAGGACTAAAGAAGCTATTCAATATCTCAGGGATTCGATAAGTAAAATGCTCTATTCTATATCTCAAGGATTCCTGGAGAAAAGACTTATTCGAGAAGTGATTTGATATGTCAACTCAACAGTATTCGAGAACTCAGAGTTATCGATTAAGCCAATTCTAGTTCTCGAATCACCAACAGAGTTACTTCTCGAATACAATCTTGGAGACAAAATACTGAAGAATTGTACAAGTCAAAAACCTGCAACAAACCAAGACGCTTTATGGACCACATACTGTAAAGCACGTTGGAAAGCCTACAAAGAAGCTTGGAGAGATAGTACAAGAGACAAAGAGATAAAGAAGTGGATCTGAACAGAGTTCTAAGAAGTCAAATCTGTAGCCGTTTGGATGTTTACTCAAATAGGATAAACACATTAAAAAGCAAATCTGTTTGCTACCTTATTTGTTGTAAGCAAGTTGTTCACGTGTTATAAGTGAACAACCCTACTTCTTTAGCAAGTATCAAACAGAGTGATCTAGGGTTTTTACAAGTAATATCTCTCTGAGAAAGAAGCTGAGAATACTAACATTTGTATTCACAGATTGTAGCAGATCTTTATCTAATACAATATTAGATTAAAGTGATTTCGTGTTCTTGTGTTTATATTCCGCACTTACATAATCTGTTAAACACAAACACACACTCTGCTACACAATCAGATTCAAACCAAGTTAAAACAACCTTCACCTAAAACACTTATCGTAAGAAAAGTTTGAGAATCCATTCACCCCCCCTGTATTCTCATGTGTGTGTTCCACGTGTTAATTACAAATTCCAAAAATTATGAATTTTTGGTGCAATTAATAATACTTTTACATACAAGAAAAAATTCTCAAAGGTCACAAACTCAAACTTTCAACATAGAATATTTGACAAACACAAAAACTCTCTAAGTATAAACTTATCTTACAAAAATATTAATCCGCTAGAAAATATGAAAAAAAAAACATTTTAACGAATCTCCATAATTTTGATGATCATCTTAACAAATTATAAAGAACAATAAAAACACGGAAAAGAGCACTTTAACGAATCTTCCAATTTCTTTTAAAACTTAAACTTTTTTAATTAAATGTTTAAGTTAAAGAAAACACATAAAAGAACATTTTAACGAATATTCCTAGTTTTTTAAAAAATTATATGTCTTTAAACAATTTTGTTTAAGTGAAAGAAAATTCTAAAAAAAAACACTTTAATGAATCTAAGTGATCGATATAAATTAAACACCTTAAAAAGCACATTAGATGATAGATTTTTAAATTAAGAGAAATAAATACTTTAACGAATCTTTATTTAAAAAAATTTACAATGACTTTTTATTAATCTAGGATCCTACTTTAAAGAACTTTCAACGAATCTCTTAATATGAGTATTGTACAAAATATTTTATCAATATTTTTGAATTCATGTATTATGATTTATAGACTGTGTTTCCTTTTTTACGTACTTATGTTTAAAGATTTGAAATGAAATATATTTTGAATCCTCACAAATAATCCAAAATCTAGGTACATTTTGAAATTTAAATTTTATTGGGTTGTTCATTTGGTAAGTTATTATATATAATTAATTTTATTAAAAATTGCTTAAATTAAGGATCTAAAATCTTTCTCATTTGATTTATTTAAATTAGATAAGGAAATTGCAATCTTTTCAATGTATTATATATTTAAGTTTCTGTTGAGTATTGAATACAGTAAAAGAATACAGAGGGGGGGTGAATGGATTCTTGAACTTTTCTTTGTTCTTGAATCTTTGCAACAAGATATGTGTTGAGTGTGTGAGATATGTAAGTGCAGATAACAAAGACAATCACAACACAATATCACTTTAATCTAATATTTTATTAGATAAAGATTTTGCTACAATCTGTGAATACAAATGATAGTATTCTCATCTTCGTTTTTCTCAGAGAGATATCTCTTCTGATCTTATCTCTAAAAACTTATATGCTTAGGAAGTGAGGCTGTATCCTTATAGATATGGATACACCTACTTACTACAAATAAGGTAGAAAAAACAAACTACTTTCCAGTATGCCTATCTCATTTGAGTAAGAGTCCAAACGGCTACAGATTTGACTTTGCAAAGCCTGTTCAGATCCACTTCTTTAGCTCCTTGTCCCTTTGGCTTATCTCTTCAAGCTTCTTTGTATGCTTTCCAATGTGCTTTATAGTACATAGTCAAATAAAGCGTCTTGGCTTGTTGCAGGCTTCTGACTTGTACAATTCTTCAGTATTTTGTCTCCAAGAATGTATTCGAGAAGTGGCTAAGTGATTGATTCGAGAACTCGAGTTGACTTAATCGATAACTCTGAGTTCTCGAATAGACTTATATTGACATATCGAATCACTTCTCGAATAGCTCTTTTCTCTGGGACTCCTTGAGATATCGAATAGAGCATTTTGACATATCGAATCCCTGAGATGTCGAATAGCTTCTTTAGTCCTTGAGATATCGAATAGAGCATTGACTTGTTGACTCTTAGAGAACTCGAATGATGCTTTGACTTGTTGACTCCATTAGTTCTCGAATAGAGTAATAAGCATATCGAATCTCTGAGATATCGAACAGTGTATTCAGAGATATCGAACAGTGTCTTCTGAGATATCGAATCTCTGACTTCTCGAATGCTAGACTTCTCGAATAGACAAATGTACTTCTCGAATTGGTACTTAGGCAAATTCTTCATTTCTTCAAATCCCAACTGTGATTATTTGACAGTCTTTATCTCCTTGCTTGAGGCATGAACCTTGGAACTTCTTTCAAGCATTATTCTTGACTTTATAAGTACAGTTACACAACTAGGATTTGATGCCTATTACAAGTACAGAACAAATAGAAACTCTACAACTAGAGGTTCCCTCAGTTTAGAGGTCATGTAGGTAATGCATAGCATTACACATACTTAGGCTTGTTATTAGATGTATTCAGGCATGCCTCTGTGACTAACAATCTCCCCCAAATTGTGAGTAAGACCCTTAGTCACAATTTCATGTCTGATAACAAGCCTAACATACATAAAGATAAAACTTGACAGTACATGTATGAATTTCGATTAGCAATGTGGATGGAACTACAGGGTGAGTAATCTTACAGCCTATGATGAAGTACTAGCCATTGTCATTTGTTTTCCTTTCCATAGCCTTGGCTTGCAAATCATCATATGCTTTCTGTCTTCTTTCTTTCTCCTTCCTTGTATTCTCATCCATAGCTTTTATTATTTCTGCCATAGCATCCAATTCTTCAAGCAAAATTGAGTCTTTGAAATCTTCAAGTACTGGTTTCAGAATGTTTGCAGGATAGTGGTTGAGTAGATTCATTCTGATGTGGACCTGATCCCCATTTCTCCTCCTATACTTCACCACATAGGGGTTAAACTGAACTCTACACAATCCCTTTGCCCTTAGCTTTTCTGCTTCAATCTCCAGTCTCTCAATTTCTTTCTCCCTTGCTATCCATTTCTCAAGACACTCTTTTCTGATTCTCTCCTCATGATCTCTCTTCATCTTCACAAAATTAATTAGCTCCAGCTTCCATACTCTTTCCACTTTATCTTCTGAGCTCAACAATGCAATGATTCTTTCTATGTCATGTAGCTTGCCCAAGTGTTGACATCCTCCTTGTTTGAATTTTTCCTCCCTTCCATCAGTATATTTGATCTCAAGGCAGGTAACAACAATGGCAACATGATAGATTCTTTGAGCTTGTAAGAATTTCAGTTGGTCTTCATCAAAATCTTCATCTAGTGGTTGGAGTTTTAAGCCTGGATAGATTGTCAGAGTCCTTGATTTGGATAGCTTTGGTTTCCTTGCAGCTTGTTTGAATTTGATCCTTTTAACATGGTTGCCTGGCAGTAGCATGTGACCTTTGTTTGTGGACCATTGTAGTATTCCTTTAGCAGTTTGCTTTTTGAAATATACAGATGGTTTCTTGACTTGAATATTCTTCTCTTCTTGAGGTGGCAAGACAGTTGCAGAAGCCAAAGATGTAGATTTTGGTAGGTCACTACTAACAGTATTCACCCTAGACTTAGAGTCTTGTGATGTGGTGAGGTTACTGTCAGCAATGCCTAAGGCTTGCTGTCTTCCACTCTTCCTCTCAGAGACTTTACCTTGGTCATCATCATTCTTCTTCTCCTTACCATCCTTCTTCTACTTTTTATCTTCATCACCCTTATCACTCCAGTGATGTCTTCTCCTTCCATCACTTTTGTCTCCATCCTTGTCTTGATCACCATCCTTGCTAGGGTTGAACTTAGCAGATTCAGGTACAATGCCAATTGCAATGTATGACCTGAGATAAGATATAGCTTCCAATTCTTCTGCTCTTTTTAAACCCTTCTTCTTGTTCAGCTGCTCAATGATGGCAATAATGAGAGATTTGTTATGAGGAATTAGATGCTTAGGGATGACCAGCTGCTTGATATCATCAATTCTTGTTGCAGCCTGATAGATGATGGTTCTAGGATTTGTGAATACTTCAGGAAGCCTTGCTGGTTGACCATCCCTTAACTCTTCAAAGAGACTCTTGCAGTTTTCATCCTTCTTTTCAATCATTCCAAGGAACACATCCACTTCTGAGTGCTTTAGACCCTGTAGAGTGTTGATGGTTAAGTGCCATATCTTATTCTTTCCTACCATCATTATCTCTTTGAGCCATAGGCCATCAACTCTCCTTGGTACTACAGTGAGAAAATCAATCTGACTCTTCAAACTCCCATGATATGATAAAGCATCACCAGCCTGTTCTCTTGAAACTTTCAAAAACTCCAAGAATGCATCATCATGATAGACATTTGAGTTTGCAATTTCTTGTAGCTTGGCCTCGGTGACCACCTTCACTTCTACTGGCTTGGCACTCTTAGATATGGAGATTTGAGGTCTGTCAGATAGCATACTCCCTGCAACCACTGTGGTTGTAATAGATTGCTTTTGACCACTGGAAGTAGTGATGTGCACAGTTGGTAGAGTGACAACTGGCAGAGAAGTAGGAGGCTCATCAACTTTGTCTTTTCCTTTGCCAGGCACATGAGTTAGAGATTTGGAAGTTCTTTGATGACCACCTTCAATGATTTTGATGCCCTTTACTGCTGGTGGTTTCTCCCCCTTTGTATTTGAATTTCTTGATGTTCTCTTCTCCCCCTTAGGCTTGTTGTCAGGCACAGAGGCTTTAGGAGTGACCTTTGGGGTTGAAGAGTCGTCAGGTAGAGGGAGACCCATGTGCTTCATCATTGCAGACAATATTGATTATTGATGCAGGAGAACATCAGCTGTGGTGGTGGCTTGAGTGTTCAACTGCTCAGTAAGAGTCTGTACCTTGTCTGTAAGATGAGCATTAGACTGAGTGAGAGTAGCTACCTCCTTTTCAAGTGCACCTACCTTGCTGAACAATGCAGAGGATTTGAAGCCAGACAGGGATTGTTCTTTAAGTCTCTACACTTCAAACCTAGACATTTCATGCACAGGGACCTCAGTGACCAGCTTGTCTCCATATTGATTTGCAAAGAGGGTCCTGAGCATGGCATTGGCTTCAGTTGTCTGATCAGTGAGATTTTGGGATTTGTGCCCTAGGCCTGTGACAGCATCCTTGAGAATAGCCAAACCATTGTCCATCTTGGTGCAGGTAGACTTATAGGCTAGAATGTCCTTGACTACAGTCTCCAATTGAGGGAATTTGGAATCAAAAGTCCTCTTTATCTCATGCACCTCCTTGGTTGTGGCTGAACACACTTCATTAACTTCTGTCTTTAGACCTTTGCCAAGGTAGTGTGCAGCCTTCAGAATGCCCTTGTAGCTGTCATTCACTGCTTCATACACATCAGTAGGGGTGAGAGATTTGGCATTGGACCCTAGTGAAGTGATGTATTCTTCTCTGAGGTACTGGAGACCTTCTGAGAGAGAGATGTCATTCTTTCCTTGTAGCCAAGCATCTACGTTTCCATCCCTCTCAGTTTCATCTATGATCTTAGCCTTCTGTATTTCTACATCATCTCTGTGGCATAAGAGGATAGCTTCATAGTCTGGATTGGGCATGTCTGCAGTGAGAAGGTGCTGAGCAATCTTTGTGAACTCAGGGATCTGATCCACAATTAAGCTTTGGAGTGCTTCAACCGTCAATTATGGTGGAATAGATCCTGATCCTGAAGCACTGTCATGTTGCACAGGCTTCAGCCATTGAGACATATAGTTAGAGCTAGAGCTAGGCAAGCTAGACTCCTCAGTTACAGATGCAACTTCTGTAACCGGATGGAAAGACTCTGCTACTGTTGTCTCCACAGGAGTGGGATGAGTTACAACAGTAGTTGACACAGGCACAGAGTCTCTAGTTAAAACTAGTGAATCCTCTGTGTTTGTGATGGTGTCATTAGGAGATGCCCCAGCATGCATTCCCTGACAATCTAAATGTGGTACCTGAGTGGTGAGCAAGGTGTCATGCACCAAGTCACTTGAATCCTTTGGCTCATCAAGAAAAAAGAATTCTTGATGATCAATGCCTTGCTCCTCAATTGCTTGAGTTGCAGGCTCCAAAGAAATATGAGTGGTAGATTCTGGAAGAGAAGTGTGTGTAGATTATATTTTGGCAACTCCCCTTGAGAGATAGAGGGAGGTTCAATTGTGATGTGCTCTCCACTCAGTATTGTGCCACCCTTATCACTCCCTTATGCTGACTCTTTACAGATAGGTGCATTGGGGAGGATGCTTGATTCTATAGATGCACCCTGTTGAGAGGATACATCTAGTGAGCTGTGTGCCCCTGATTTTACAACTTCAACCATTTGGGTGACTGAAGAGGTGGTTTTAGATTTTTTCTTCTTCTTTAGGCTAATGATAGGTGACTCAGGATCCTCACCTCCTAAACCTAGTTCTACAGCCAAGGCTGCTTCAGTTAAGATGGTTAAAGGTTCAGAAGCAACTTGTTTTCTCTTCTTTTTACTAACATCACCCTTTTGAGAGGATGATGCAGTTGGCTCTGTGTTTGGTAGAGTGTTTGTATGAGAGGGTTGGTTAGCAAGCCTTGGGTTACCATTGTGTTCTTCTTGCTTAGGCTGTGCTAACTGAGATTTAGACTCAAATATTGGCATGTTGTGGGGGTAAGACCTAAACAAACCCTCCATGTGGGGAGTTATTTTAAGCCTTACATCCACATCATTCCTAGTCTCCAAGTTTCCAAAAATAAGTTTGGTCATGGACCTAGGATAGCCTATTTTACTTTTATCTAATCCAGGCAATTCAATTAATGAAGCATTTTTTAAATTAAGTACTGATTAATAAAGCGGGGAAAGAAAATTTCAGTACCTCTCTTGGCTGTGTTCTTACCAAGTCTCCCATATAGCTCTTATATGATGAGATGTCCAACATCTATCTTTCTCCCATGAGCCAAGGCATAGGCAAGCTGCTGCACAGGTGTACTAATCTGATCAAAGCTCGATTTCCTGGCAGTGAATACATGAAGGAGTGTAGCAAAAACATAGCTCCATTCTTTTCTCAAGTACTTCCTATTCAGCTTTCCAAGTTTAATAGTCTCTGAGTATTTGATAAATTCAAAGAATTATTCCAACTCAGCATCTGTGGCCAGGGAGTCATATGCCTCTTGCTGCAAATCCAAGGCTTCATTCATGTCTGCGGTAGTGATAGTAATATCCACGCCTTGAATCTTGCAGTAGACAACATATGAGGTAATAGCATTCTCAAGGGCGATGACCTCCACTGTAGCTATCCTCCAGAATTGTTTTAATAAGTCTATGTACAGGGTTGGGTTGGCTGATAGTACACCCTTGATGTAAGATTCAGACAACCATCGAACAAAGCACTTGAAATTAGCATTTGGTGCTTCCACATCACTGGTAATTGCGATGAAATTGGTTTGGGATGGTATGGTGAGTTGAGTGTTTGCCATTTGGGTAGAGAAGAAAAGAGAATTAAGGTTGAAGAAGAAATTCGTAGTTAGGGTTTTCAGAGGTTTTAAGAGTTTAGATGCTTGAGAGATCGAACGAAATGAGTTGAACAGTTGTGAAATTGTATATATATGAATAACTTGAGTTGTCGATTAGATCTAAGTTTTGTATCGATAAGACAATCATTCGAGAAGTATAAAACAATTATTCGATAAGTCAAGAAAGGCTTATTCGATATCTCAAGCAGTTTGTAACTCACAGCTGGCAGTTATTTAACTCAGAAAATAATTCTAAGCTAAATAAAATATGTTTTTATGAGCGAAATGAAATTTTGAATATAAATCCAAAAAGCGATTAAGTGTCAGCGAGAAATCAGCCTTTTCAAATGATTCGATAACTCAAATACAGTATTCGAGAACTCCATCATTAGAGAACTAAAATATTCTATTCGAGAACTCAGAGTGTGCTATTCGATTTCTCCAAAAGACACTATTCGAGAACTCAAGAGGGTTCTAGATAGGCCTATTCGAGAACTCGAGCCATGACAAAACAATGAACCATTCGAGAAGTCTGACTTATCGAACTATACTTTTCACTCATAAAATTCAATTTTCACTATCTTTTAAAATTTACCAAAAATATTCACTGAAGAATATTCTACCAAATTAAATAGTGATTCTCTCAAAATTTCACAGAAATTTCAAGCTAAAGATGTATGATTTTCAACATATGCAGCATTGTGGAATATTTATAAATCATACTCCAGCCAATACTTACTTCAAAAATATTGAGCATTTGATAAAGTAAGTATTTACTGCTGCAACAATCTAGTTGATATATTCACTTAGCCAGAATTTGAAGAATTCAGCATTCCAATCTCACTAACCAACCTTGTGATGGTGGCTTCATCTAATGGCTTAGTGAATATGTCAGCTAGTTGTTTCTCTGTGGGAACATAATGTAACTCAATGGTTCCATTAGTTGCATGCTCCCTTATGAAGTGATATCTGATGTCAATGTGCTTTATCCTAGAATGATTAACAGGATTGGAAACTATAGAGATTGCACTTGTGTTGTCACACATGATTGGAATTCTTTCCAACATAAGTCCATAATCTCTAAGTTGGTTTCTGATCCAAAGCACTTGAGCACAGCAACTTCCAGCAGCTATGTACTCAACTTCAGCTGTGGAAGTTGACACAGATTGTTGTTTCTTGCTGTACCAAGAGACTAACCTTTGTCCAAGAAACTGGCAGCTACCTGAGGTGCTTTTCCTATCCACTCTGCATCCAGCATAATCAGCATCAGAATAACCAATCAGATTGAACCCTGTGTCCTTAGGATACCATAACCCCAAGTTTGGTGTGCCCTTCAGATATCTGAAAATCCTCTTTATTGCTATCATATGTGATTCCTTTGGATTTGATTGAAACCTTGCACACAAGCATGTTGCAAACATGATGTCTGGCCTACTAGCAGTGAGGTAGAGTAGAGAACCAACCATGCCTTTGTAGATTGAGATGTCTACCTTCTTGCCCGTAACATCTTCATCTAACTTGGTGGCAGTGGCCATGGGTGTCTTTGCCGGCGAGCATTGTTCTAAGTCAAATTTCTTCAATAGATCCTTGATGTATTTGGTTTGACTTATAAAAATGCCATCCTTCCTTTGACTCACTTGCAGCCCGAGAAAGAATGTTAATTCTCCCATCATACTCATCTCATATCTGCTCTGCATGAGCTTAGAGAATTTCTCACACAGCTTCTCATTTGTAGAGCCAAATATGATATCATCCACATAGATTTGAACTAAGATAATATCATCACCATGTTTCTTGTAAAACAGTGTCTTGTCCAGTGTGCCTCTAGTGAATTGATTCTCCAGTAGAAATTGTGACAATGTGTCATACCATGCCCTAGGAGCTTGCTTAAGTCCATACAATGCTTTAAGCAATCTGTAGACAAAGTGAGGGAATTGTGGATCCTCAAAGCCAGGTGGCTGTTGCACATATACTTCTTCTTCAAACTCCCCATTCAGAAATGCACTCTTGACATCCATTTGATAAACCTTGAAATTAGAATGTGCAGCAAATGCCAAGAAGATTCTGATGGCCTCTAGTCTAGCAACAGGGGCAAAAGTCTCATCATAGTCAATGCCTTCCTGTTGAGAGTATCCTTTTGCAACCAACCTTGCTTTGTTTCTTATGACTACACCATTTTCATCCACCTTATTCCTTAGAACCCATTTTGTCCCAACAATGGTTCTATCCTTTGGTGCAGGCACGAGTTCCCATACTTTACTTCTTTCAAATTGGTTTAGCTCCTCTTGCATAGCAATTATCCAATCAGGATCCAACAATGCATCATCAAGTTTCTTAGGCTCAACTTGGGATAGAAAGCAACCATAGAGACATTCATTTAGAGTTGCTCTCCTTGTCCTCACTCCTATATTTGGATCTCCAATTATCTGATCTGCAGTATGTGATCTATCCCATTTCCTTGTATGTTCAGATTGATTTCTCAGCCTTGATGTTGCTTCATCATCCAGATCATGATCATTTACATTTCCTCCCCCTTTGAAGTTGCCACTAATCACAGGTGTGTCTTCGATGCTTGTTTCTTCATTGTTGGTTGACACAGGTTCTTCATTCACTTGAGTTTGTTGGATTGTGGGCTCAAATTCAGTTTCAATCTCCTCATCAGAATCATCGAGATTGTCAAACTTCAAAGGATCTTTATCTTCATCATTGGCTTCTTCTAATTCAGGTAGTTTGCTGTCATCAAATGTCACATCTGTGCTTTCCATAACTTTCTTTTGAGTGATGACATAAACTTTGTATGCAATTCTTTCCATAGAGTAGCCAAGAAAAATTCCTTCAAATGCTTTTGCATCAAACTTTCCAACATATTCTGAATTGTCTTTTAACACAAAGCATTTGCTTCCAAAAGTATGAACATACTTTAGAGTGGGCTTTTTTCCAGTCATCAAGTTGTAAGGTGTCTTTCCAGTGTTTTTGTTGATGATGGTTCTGTTTTGGATATAGCATGCAGTGCTCACAGCCTCAGCCCAAAAACATGTAGGCATCTTTGCATCAAGCAACATTGTTCTAGCAGCCTCAATCAGAGTTCTATTCTTTTTCTCAACAACTCCATTTTGTTGTGGAGTCCTTAGAGCTGAGAATTGTTGAGAAATACCATTCTCTTTGCAGAATGCTTCAAGCATGGCATTTCTGAACTCTGTTCCATTATCACTTCTTAATGCAATCACACTTGCATTGTTGGCCTTTGCTTCGTTGTCAATTTTCTTTATATGCTCAATGATTACTTGTGGAGCCTCATCCTTTGATGCCAGAAATTCTACCCATGTATACCTTGTGAAATCATCAACCATCACCAAAGCATACTTTTTCCTTCCTAGTGACATAATATTGACAGGCCCAAACAAGTCCATATGAATTAGTTGTAGGGGCTTGGTTATTGATGTCACTGTCTTTGACTTGTGGCTTGACCTTTTCATTTTTCCCTTTTGACAAGCCTCACACACTCCTTCTTGATAGAATTCAAGTGTGGGCATGCCTCTCACTAACTCCCTTTTGACTAGAGAATTAATGCCTTTGAAGTTCAAGTGTGATAGCTTCTTATGCCACAGCCAACTATCTTCATTTGATGCTTTTGAGTAAAAGTAACAAATTTTGTCCTTGTTTGCAGAGTTCATATTGGCTACAAACAGGCTTCCTTTCCTTACTCCAGATAGAGCAAAGTCACCAGTCTTCTTGTGGGTGATCAAACATTCATCTTTGTCAAAATTCACTTTGAAGCCTCTGTCAGTCACTCAGTAGATTGTGCTTGAGCCCCTTGACCAGTGCTACATTTTCAATGATGACATTTCCAATTTCCAACTTGCCATATCCCAGTGTGTTGCCAATGCTGTCATCTCCAAAAGCAACCATTGGGCCAGCCTTCTCCTCATACTGTGATAGCAGGGCCATATCACCAGTCATATGGTTTGAGCATCCACTGTCCAGAATCCACATGACCTTCCTTTCACTTTCTTTGCCCTGCAAGCACAAAGGTATTACTTCTCCTTTGGTACCCAAACAAGTTTGGGTCCATGTGGCTTAGCAACAGTTTTATCATAAACAGCATGCTCATCAATTTTCTTGATGTTAGTCTTCTTGTCACTGTTAGAAGTCTTAGAATCAGGGTTCTTAGACTTAGGTGACAGAGGTACCTTCCTAACTTTAGGAGGACTTGAAGACTTTGTTCTTGTGTAGTGTGTGTGAACATTGTGACTGATGCAACCTTCCATGAATTGTCTTCTCAAATTAAAGCAACTAGTCATTACATTCATGTTACATGGCATAAAATCAAATTTATCACAGAAAGGAGAGTCTCTATGTCTTAAAGGCACAGAGCAATCATATAATGGTTTAGCAACACTACCAGATGGTTTCTTGCATGCATGAGTTAAATGATTAGTGCTAAAACAATTTTGACAAACTTTCCTAGGGGCATTTGGCACATAAGCATAATTGTTGTCCTTGTTAATCCCTAATTTGCCATTCCTGTTTTGTTTCTTTTTAAGCCACTTTCTTCTCAAACTCATTATTCCCAGCTGAAACAAACTTCACAAATTTCTCAAGTCTAGGTCTACCTCCTACTGGCTCCTTGGCTTTGGTTTTGACATTCTCACTCTTAGAGGATGCTTGTTGTTCATTTGATTGTGCCTTATCTTCATCATACAACATTTGCTTAATGAGTAAGGCATCCTCATCAATCTCAAGTGTTGGTGTTTTAAATATTGGGGTCTCAGCCTTTTTCAAAACCTGAGGCACTTCCTCTTGAACAACAATGTCATCTTCAATGACTGCATAGCCTTTCCTCTGTTTGAGAGTGTCATAATCAAGTCCAATAGCAGCCTTAGGTCAAGCTAGATTTTTCTCATGGTAGGACTGCAATAGACTGGAGGAATTCTTAAATGTTTTCAATTTAAATTCATTTTCAGCTAGTTCATCCCTAAGAGCTTTCTCAACTTGACTAGCACATAGAACCTTATTCTTTAGATATTCGATTTCTTGTTTAAGGTTTTCTACTTGCATAGCAGTTAGTTCTAGTTCCTCATTTCTTTTGTTCAATAGTTCATTCTTAGTAGACAGTTTAGCAATTTCTTCATTAGCAGCAGTCATACTAGTATGAATATTAAACATCTCAACAGATAGTTGTTCAACCATAGATTTGTATTCAGAAACAGACATCTCTATAGTAGTGAGGGATGGTACCTGAGAGTCTGATTCAGATGGTTCTTCCTTGGAGTTGGCCATCAAAGCATAGTTGCAGAATTCTTGTTCTTCTCCATCACTATCAGAATCATCCCAACACTTCCCTTCAGCTATGTAGCCCTTACCTGGTGTATGCTTCTTTAGCAGAGCCTCATACTTAGCTTCAAGCTCAAGAAACTCCTTATCCTTCTTTTTATGCTTCTTGCATTCACTGGAAAAATGCCCTAGGTCATTGCATCTATAACATCTCACAGATGACCTATCCACATAGCTGGTTTTGAATTTGTTTTTGTTTGCTTTCAGAGGTGCCTTGCTCTTGTTGAATGAATGATTTTGAGATCTAGACTTGAAGGGCTGATTCCTCTTAAATCTGATGTTTGGAAATTTTCTAGCCATAAAAGCATATGAAGTGTTTTCCATGGCATCCAACTCTTCAAGAGTATAGAACTCATCTTCTTCCTTTTCATCAACAGGTTCAGTCACTTCTTCTTCAGTTTCTTCATCATCTACTATCTCTTCTATTCTCAGTTGACTTGCAGATGCTTCCAGGTCTTGAACGGATTTGTTGACAATCAAGGCACAGGATGTGTTTATCATTCTACCTTGGTTGGCTTGGATAGCCCTCTTCTGAAGCAACTCAAGCTCATTAGTCTTTAAAACCCCATAGAGCACATCATATGTGACTTTGTTTAAGTCTCTTTCTCTTAGAGATATGACCCTTTGTTCTAGATGGTTTGGTGCAGATAGTAGAAACTTCATGTTTAATTCCTTAGTGTTGTAAACCTTCCCATTCATTTGAAGCTCAGTCACCAGCTTGTGAAATCTCTCAAACATATCAGTGATACTTTCTTTGGACTGTGCCATGAAAGCCTCATACTGTGTGACCAGTATCTGTTTCCTATTCTCTCTTACCTCCTCTGTCCCTTCACATAACACCTAGATGTGGTTCCACATGTCCTTGGCTGATGTGCATGATGCTATGTTGGCAAACATCGACATATCCATGGAGTCTATGATCAGCAACATGAGATGACTGTCTAGTGCAACCTTTTCCTTCTCTGAGTCCGTCCATTTGGATGGCTCTTTTGCAACATATGATCTAGGAATGACTATTGTGCCCACTGTAGATTCAGCAATTTCTTGTTGTGGTACAAATGGACCATTATTGAGGATGTCAGGGTAGAGAAGATTGGCAGCTTTGATGAACAGCAACATTTTTATTTTCCAGAGGTTGTAATTCTCTTTGTCGAACTTAGGGACCTTCACCGTACCTGTAGTCTTTGGTGTATTCGAACTCATGTCAGTGTGTGAGATATGTAAGTGCAGATAACAAAGACAATCACAACACAATATCACTTTAATCTAATATTTTATTAGATAAAGATTTTGCTACAATCTGTGAATACAAATGATAGTATTCTCAGCTTCGTTTTTCTCAGAGAGATATCTCTTCTGATCTTATCTCTAAAAACTTATCTGCTTAGGAAGTGAGGCTGTATCCTTATAGATATGGATACACCTACTTACTACAAATAAGGTAGAAAAAACAAACTACTTTCCAGTATGTCTATCTCATTTGAGTAAGAGTCCAAACGGCTATAGATTTGACTTTGCAAAGCCTGTTCAGATCCACTTCTTTAGCTCCTTGGCCCTTTGTTTTATCTCTTCAAGCTTCTTTGTAGGCTTTCCAATGTGCTTTATAATACATAGTCAAATAAAGCGTCTTGGCTTGTTGCAGGTTTCTGACTTGTACAATTCTTCAGTATTTTGTCTCCAAGAATGTATTCGAGAAGTGGCTAAGTGATTGATTCGAGAACTCGAGTTGACTTAATCGATAACTCTGAGTTCTCGAATAGAGTTACATTGACATATCGAATCACTTCTCGAATAGCTCTTTTCTCTGGGACTCCTTGAGATATCGAATAGAGCATTTTGACATATCGAATCCCTGAGATGTCGAATAGCTTCTTTAGTCCTTGAGATATCGAATAGAGCATTGAATTGTTGACTCTTAGAGAACTCAAATGATGCTTTGACTTGTTGACTCCATGAGTTCTCGAATAGAGTAATAGACATATCGAATCTCTGAGATATCGAACAGTGTATTCAGAGATATCGAACAGTGTCTTCTGAGATATCGAATCTCTGACTTCTCGAATGCTAGACTTCTCGAATAGACAAATGTACTTCTCGAATTGGTACTTAGGCAAATTCTTCATTTCTTCAAATCCCAACTGTGATTATTTGGCAGTCTTTATCTCCTTGCTTGAGGCATGAACCTTGGAACTTCTTTCAAGCATTATTCTTGACTTTATAAATACAGTTACACAACTAGGATTTGATGCCTATTACAAGTACAGAACAAATAGAAACTCTACAACTAGAGGTTCCCTCAGTTTAGAGGTCATGTAGGTAATGCATAGCATTACACATACATAGGCTTGTTATTAGATGTATTCAGGCATGCCTCTGTGACTAACAATTTCCCAACCTATCCTTCTACCATAGAAACATTAAAAACAAATTATATTATTAGTTAACTTTTGACTGTTAGATTAAATTATCATCAATGGTTGACAGATGAGTTTCTAGTTCTCCCCATAAAAGAGTTCTCTCCTGTAAGAACCCCAAATTTTGGATATAATTAAAACTTTTTATTATGTACTGAGGTAATGGTGAATAGTGATTACGACTACGATGTAATGATTGAGATAATGAATGAAATGAATAGATTTGGATTCAAATGTTTTTATGCCATGAAGAATACTATTGGTTGACAATTTAGATAAGGATTAGCTATCTCCTAGGGAATTGAGATTTGATAATTCTAAAGGAGAAGATTATTCTTATGTCATTCAAATCGATATCTGTTATTGGTCCAGTTGATCCGTAAAAAGGTTAAGGAACGATCGAAAGAGATCAGGGACAATTGTACAACCCTAAGAGGATGAGTAAAGAAAAATGGATGAATAGTGATTTTGGTGGACATAGGAATATTATTAGACGACGCGATATATAAGTATCCGGAACGAAATTCTGAGTTCGTATTAGTGATCCAGGGGGAAAAAGAGTGTATGTAAAAGCTGTCGGATTATGAAAAATAGCACTTTTATTTTCCCTGAGATTTTCCTGGACACTGAAAGACTTAAGGAATTATTGAAGGGATTTAAGGAAAATAGGTTCAAGAATTATTAAAGAGAAGGGAGGATGGTAGTATAAATATTAAGGAGGTTTCCGGTAAAATCCTAACTAGAAATCTTCGAGATATTCCTCCGAACGATCAACGAATTGAGCAATAACCGGACAAAGAAACAAGCCGGGAATCAAGATACATGCATGTGCTAGTAGAAAATATCTAGCAACCAAGTAGTTACTTAAGCAACTAGCACACTTAGAATCAAAACCAAGTACTTAGCTCATTTCAACATCAATCCACTAAAACCAACACTTGTCTCTTGAAATACCTCATCCATGACATAACCACCTTTATTAAAGTAGCTTTATGATAGATATTATCTACACACATCATTAATAATCCATTTTATCACCAACAAAGCAAGAGAAGCAAGCCAAGAACACCATTCTCCCACTTATTACCCCATTCGGCTTCTTCCTTAATTCAAGAGGAGAAATCAACCTTCCAACCATCATTTGATCTCCAAATTTTTATGGTAAGTCCCATAATTCATAAAAATGATCTCCTAGAAATCTTAGCCCCAAACTCCTCTTTTACCATTTTTAAATAAATCTTCAAAAAGGAGGATGAATAGTGTTTTAATGAAAACTAATCATTGATTTTCTTGTTTTCATGGTTGATCTAGCAAGCTTAAGGCAATCCAAGGTCCATACCAAGCTTTGTAAGGCCAGTTCACACTCTCAAGGAGGTATACCACTATTGAAACCTTAGATCTACTTTAGGATATGCTTGTTCTTGATGGATTTGAGCTTTGTTAGAATGTTAGTATGATTATAAGCATGTTAGCATGAATTGTAGTGGATTTAATCATGTGATGATTATGATGGTAAAGTAGATGTTCTTGGGCAGATTAGGGATGAGAAATATGTGTATAAATTGTATTGATGCCCGGTGTGGCTTGGTTTGATGATTGTGATTTTTTGGAACGTCCGATTTATAGCCGTCGTAATGCAGAATTTTTGTTAATACTTAGAAACCGAGCATGGCGGTAATATAATTTCCTGACCTTGGTAGTATTATGACTGGTCCTTGTAGATCTCGAGCCATAGATCGTTTTGGCATGGGAATCGAAATATTCCGACTTACGGTTTCAGAGTTATGAACAAATTACTAAAATTTGTTCGGAACCGTAAGTAAAACTTCGTAACTACAATTGAACCCTCGTAAAGCATGTTAATCAGTGGCGAATCTTGGTTAATAAATACTAGGGGTCATAAGGAAGGTATGAAAGAAAACCACATGTCAAACGGATCGTTTTCCGATTTTATAAAAATGTTGGAATCGAAGTTAAACGTGGACGAACCCCTAAAAACCCGCTTGGTTATAACTTTGGTAAAACACTTAGAAAACGAACGATAAAACTCGAGGTATAATCTTGGTTCATAATCGATCGACTTTAGAACTTATACGACTTAAGTATATATCGAGTGTGGGTATGATGACATGTCGTAATAACGAACAAATGTCGGATCGTATCAGTAATAAAAAGAGTCACACTAAAAGGTGTATAACGAGATAATTTGAAAACGTGTTTCGACTTAAGTGAAGTTTATACTTAGACTTTTAAAAGGTGTTAAGTGGTTAATCTCGAATGTTCTGATTGTAGTGATGACATATAAAACCCTTATGGGAACTCTTAAGTATCATGATAGTAACTTAGCTCGATATCGTATCGACGAGTAAGGCGACAGACATTAAGGCATACGAGCAGCAGCGCGATGATGCTTTATATGCTGAAGATCAGCGGGTAAATTCGATGGAGTACCATACTGGAGACCCGGAAGAGGTTCCAGCAGATAAGGAAAATCCTGTTAGGATAAGGAGCTTACCCTTGAGGAATGAGGGCTGCAGCCAGAAAGACTGTGATGATTAAGGTATGGTGCTCAGAAAAGTGAGCATAAAGAACTGAGCTTTTAGCAAAAGAACTGAAGATTCATGTTGGATTCGTAGCCGGACTACTGGATGTAGTACCAGCAAATAAGACGGATTGGAAGAATTACTTGAAATCTTATACGAGAATAGATGAGAATCCCTAGAGACTTTCATATTAATGAAGAAAGAGCTAGAGGGATGTATGATTATCAAAGACATCGTTATAGGACGAGGAGCAGAGTCCCTAGAAATAGTTGAGAAGGAGGCAGTAAGTGCCATATCATTTGACAAATGAATTAGTATGAATATTGTCAGTAATAATTCGCCATGAGAAGGCAGATGTCATAGGTTGTAATTTATGGAACCAAATTGAGATTAATGAAGTTGATTTATTCAGGAAAATGTCCATTTTATGAATGAATCAGTTAGAAAGTGAAAACATTGGGAAGTGACAGCATGATTGGATAAAGTTATATAAGGAAGTAGTAAGCAAGACAATGATCTCAGAACCTACCGGAAGATAAGACCAGTGAGTCAAGATGAACTCGTAATGAGACTATTGTCAGAGACTAAGTATAGGGTTAATTTAAATCAGTGTAATGGTGAACCAGAAACGTTAGATACATGTGATTCAGAGGAATATTAAATTTCTTCTTTTCTTGAATGGATTATAGTAGTCCCCTTAAGTTTACTCCGACAGGGAATTATAATAGATCAAGTAATACGATCAGCAGTTAAAGAGAAAAATGTGAGAAAATCTTCCTGAAGCTAAAAGATGAAATTGGTAATGACCAAGAGTTGGCATTGCTTAATGGAAAAAGGAGACTTTGTACTTCCAACGACGCTTCGCATAAAGGATTAGGATGTGTGCTTGTGCAGCACGACAAAGTACTTGCGGATGCATTCGAACAGCACGGTTCACCAGGTTCGGATGGCCTTAATAGTACCAATTTTGTGGAACAACCGACTCCGACGGTAATGTTCCTTTTGAGACTAGTGGTTAGGTAGACTGACAATTGGTAATACTGAATATCAGGACGTTGTGACAGGTTTCAGTTTGAAACCGTGGATTCCCTTCTAAGGGATGTATATAATTGGTTCCTCTCCAGTGGTTAAACTTCCAACCTGATGACGATTATTTCGTTAATTATGACTGCTTATGGTTCTACCTGCTTGAAGGTTCATAGAACTATTTTTCATGTTTCGAAACTGGTCTCCTTAATGTTACCAGTAGGTGGATAGATTGACCAAAATTTCCCTGATTCTGGAAAGAACTTCAACGAATTTTGGCAAACCTTGTCTTTCTGATTATCAGAGAACGTCATGGAAGATAGTAGAAACTGGGGCGAACCCCGTGAATTGGGTAAGGTAGCCGCTATATGGGTTAGTGGACAGACCCTGATTATCACGATTGAATGTAGAATTATAATGATGAAGTGAGATTGGACGAAAACAGGAAATGTAAGTAAGAAACCAGTCGGACTGAGAAACTCCGGGATTGACTTAAGTGAAAAGGCTATTATGCCAGGAATGGTAAGCTTGCGTGGCATGCGGGATTGATAACAATAGTTGAAAAGATAAAAGTAGAGGAAAGGTGATCGGGGACGGTGTCGAGTAGTCGAGTAAGACTTGTATGAAGTAAAGTTTTGGAAAGGTAGAAAGGTATCAAAGAAGAAGGCACTATGCCGGCAATTTCTAGAAAAGTAATGCTAATTAGCCAACCCCTAAAATCATATATTTTTATTTTAGTGTGACCAGTTGAGGCCAAGTCACAACGGACTATAAAGTGACTAGACCAGCAATGAAAGGACGAAGCAGGGTTGCTTCTAAGTAAGCACCGACTGCAAGGGCTTCTGATATAAAGGAAATATTAATGAGATCGTAGGAATCTTCTACTGAACCCTTTGCAACCCATGTTTGGATTGGGAATTTACTAGACTTTTTGGAATGGGGTCACCCGTACTAAAGTGATTCATGTGTATATGATTGCCCAAGATTACGAGTAAAAATAGAAGTATAGTGACTTGAGATGTATGATGTTAGGGTATTAGAAATACCATGAATATATTATGACTAAGGGAAGTAAACAATGAAGGTTTATGAAGAGAGTATAGAAATGGTCAGAGATGGATCAGTATGCTGTAGAAATTTTGTCTAAGGCAAGTACCTTTGATAAGAACGATAAGTACTAAGAGATTCACGTTGAACTCGACCAATATCTTCCAAAACATCCTTGCTACCATTACCAAGTTCTGTAAGAGAGCAGATAGGCATACGTTGCCTTTTGGAAGGCCAAATAGGCTAACAACTATCTGAAAGAAGAGGGTGGCATTAAGTTACCAATTGATTATCAAATGAGAACAGTTGAAAAAAGACCCTTATTAAGGATAATGATCTGATTGCCAATTATAGGATGCAAGAATTCCCTGGCAGTTAAATTAAGGATAGGATATCCATAAAGTAAGACAAACCCTGGGGAATGCACAAGGGATGGCATTAACCCTAATAAAGACATTGTGAATTCAGATGATATGAGTTGGATTTGCTAAGGCAATAATGACCTGTAAGGATTATTAAAAAGAGTTCTGGAAAGAACATAGATAGAATTATTAGAGTATTGATCAATGACGTTCTGATATACCCTGTACCTAGAAAATACAGGAGGAATGATGAGGACGACATAAGAAACCTTACAAGGAAAAAGTTAATATTCTGAGTTTCAAACTAGAAGTTTGGTAGAGAATGTAAGACACAATAACAATAGTGCCAGATGAGGCATGTATGAAACCATGATGAGGTATGGATGGAACCAAAGAAGGTTGAGATTATCCTAGAACAAGAAAGAACTAAGAGAACAAATATCCTAGGTATGATCGAGAGTAACTTTGATAAAGTTCCCATGGGAAGGTAGAAGCAATGACTTATGGAAAAAGAATGATAGTTATATTTTCTCCTTCAGCAGAGCTTAAGAGAGAATGCTTTAACCCAACAGTGATGGGAATGAGGTAGAAAAATTTGAGTTGGAACGTATCCAGAGAACATTGAATACAAGAAATTATTATTATCAGAAAAGGCCAATGAGGTGGCCGACAGTCTAAGTATAAAGGAATAATTACAAATGTTCATACCGAAGAAACAAAATGATATTTGGAAAGACCTTGAAGGTCATATCGGAGTGGAGGAATTTACATTCCTTTTGATGATTGTGCAAGAATCGAAGGTAATAATAGTTTAAGTAAAGATTCGATTCCTAATGGAGTCTTAAGCATATTACGTACCTTAGAAGGTCCCGTTTTGAGGCAAACCAGGACCATGATACAAAATTGACAAAGTAAACCGTTAAGTTTCCAGTCTTTTATGGAAGCTGTATGAGTGATAGTTTCATCAACCTGACATAGCTGCGATGCTTGAAACTCTTCTGCAATTTTATCTACTTCATGTAATATCTACATCAAGTTCAGGAAGTGTTCCTTATGGATAAGGAATAGTGATTACTTTGTCTCCCTAAAGGATTGAAACCCGTATGGTTAGCTATTAACGCACTACGTAAACAACAAGCGATGGTAATTCTTCTAAGAAAGTAGATGACAACGTAAAGATAAAGAAAGTGCTGCTATTGATAAGCTAAATGGCATGTTGATGAATGACAAGCAAGTTTATGTTAGTATGTTTCTGCGCAAACAAGATAGAGAGTAGGAGGTTGGAGATTCATGATGCTAAATGTATTCTCGTAGAAAGAATTAATGAGACTTGGAGAGAAGGGCAGTTGAGCCCGAGACTTATTGGGCCATCTGAGAGTTTAAAAGTGTTCGGAAGGTAGCATTCGAGCCAGTTTTACCCCCAAAACTTATAGCATGATCATAACGTGTTTCATGTGGCAAGACTACGCCAGTAAAATGCAGATGCTCGATAGATGATAAGAGTACGAGCAGGTAGCTATACGACCAGGTCTGACTGATAACGTGTATTTTATACACGTTTTGTCTTTTATTCTTCTGCATTTTTGTTAGTTTCGAATGTTGTTTTATTAATATTTGTTATGTTTTTCATCTTTCAGTGTCTCGTGCATAATTGTTGAAAAGATGGCTTAATTTGGGCATGAAAGCGAAGATTATTCAAGAAGGAAGTTAGAAGATGAAAGCTCGCGATGTCGGGAGGTGTTTAATGTATTATCTTGAAGATTTTATCTCGTACGGGCTGATGTACGGCCGTTCGACAAGCCGTTCAAAGGAGCAGATTTTCTGTACGGGCAGCTGTACGGCCGTTCGACAGGCCGTACGACCCCTGCCGTGTATTAAAAGAGCATTAAAACATAACATCTATATAACTTAACCTATCTAACTTCTTCATCTTCAACCTAGCCTCTTCAAGGAAAAATTAGGGTTAGTAGAGTAGATAGAAAAACATCAATTACTCATAATCTAGCATTGATTATGAGTAACTAACTCCATATATTTGGCTCAAGGAGGAATTCTTGTACAAAAACCCATTTCAATTTAAGTAAGATTTATTTAACTCTAACTTGAATGCTTGTGATGTATTGCTCATGATTTTGCTTGAAGATTTGTAAGTTGCTTCACCTTACTCTTCTTGTATCTTCAATTGCTAATTGTTTGTTCTAATACGTAATCGTTAGTTCATTCATTATAGTAGCACAAGATTTAGTGTACCTAAATCCACAAGATTCAAGTGCAAATACCTAGGTTGAGCTTCTCATCCTTGGGTTTGTCCTAGCCTCTCTTTGTTCAATTCCTTGACTTGGTTAAATTGATAGTGCTTCATTATTGATTGCTAGTGTCAAGAGAGCTAATTTATGTGCTTCACTAAATTAGTGTTTATAATAGAAGAGAAATAAGTGATTGTGTGCTTCACCAATTATCTTGGTTAGGTAGAGTTGGATATAATTTTGCTTGTTGTTGGGTTGAAGTGCTTGAGTTGCGTTATCCTTGGGTCAAATATCTTTTATCTTGCAAATTTATTCATTGTGTTGTTGTGTTGGTAAATTTGGATCGTTGCCATTGATTTAGTTGTATTTTTGTAGCAATTTAGTTATTGTATGCAAGGTGTTGGATAAAACGCCTCAACCAAACTCAAAAACCCCCCAATTTCCACACTTCTAGATTGTAAGAGATAATATACTCGAAATTGATATTGATAGTCCTTCCCCGTGAACGAACTTCGAAAAACACTACCTTCAAATTGGCGCCGCTGCCGGGGAAGGCAACAATATTAATTTTGAGTTAATTGTTTCTTATGTTTTAGATTTTATCTTTGTATATAATTCTTTTCTTTCTTTGTTTGTTTTTTTATTGGTGTGTGTTCATGTTTATTGGAGATAGACAACTAACCCTTTCAGGAGACAATGGAGAATTATTTTGGTTGGAATAACGCTCAAGATTTCACCTATGATCAAGAACGATATCAAGATTTTAATTCTTTTCAGAATTTTAATGCGTATCAGGTGAATTCTTTATATTCTACAAACTCATGCTATGCTCCTTACCCTCCTAGCATCGATTATTCATATGCTTGTGAAAATCGATGCTATGATCCGCAATATAATTCCCAAGACCATCAAGGGTCTTCTTCATCTACATTGTCATCACTTGAAGAAATGATGAAGCAAATGGCGGCAAACAACCTCCAATTTCAAAACACCACTTTTCAAAGTATATCCAACTTGGAAAAGATCACTTCTCAAATGGAAAAGAACACTTCTCAAAGCATATCCAACTTAGAAAAGCAAATGAGTCAACTAGCCGAATCCGTGAGTCGATTAGAGGAGGTCAATTCTCCTACTAATCATGATTCTTGTTTTGTAATTAATGAAAATGTTGTGCATGATGAATTTGCTTGTTTAGTTGACGATTGCCCTAGGCTTAATGGTGATAAATTGGATGCAGTTGAGGATCTACCAAATTTAGAAAATATTTTTGAGCTTAATGAATTGGTAGATGAGATAAAAATTGATGAATGTCCAATTAAAATTGAGAAGGAATTGGAGCTTAAGATTGATGAGGTTGAAATTTTTGCTTGGGTATATAAGGATCCAATTTGGGAACAATTTTTGAGTCGTAGTTATAATGATTATTCTGACGATTTTTCTAACTACTTTTCTTTTTCAAAGTCTCTTGAAGATGTGAAGATCATAAAAATATTTTTATATTTTTATGGATCAAAGGTATATTTGCACACCTTATTTTTATTATTGATTCGTAGGTATGTGCGTTTATTTGCTTTTTCACCTCATTAGTTATGGTAATTGTATAAATAAGTCGAGCCAACGACAATAAACAAAGCGCTTTTTGGGAGGCAACCCAAGGTACGCATGTATTTTTATATTTTTATGCGTGTGTTAGGTTTTGTTCCTCGCTTGCATTTATGTAGGGTGTTATGCTATTGTGAATTTGAAGATTGATCTAAATATTATTGAGTGGGAATTCCATTTTTCATCTATTTTAAGTCTAAAAAGAAATATGTATTTTTGTGGTGTGTTTAGTGAATTTTATAATAGAGTTTAATAAAATAAAAAATGTAATAATAATAATCCCCCGCTCAATAATATTTAGTATCGTTAATTCTAATTTTTATGATTTTTTATATTTATTCCACTCGTGCCTTGATGTGTTTGTTCATGTTTTCAGGAATTAATATGTTATTCAAGCATTCAAGGATTTGTGGGAATTTTCTGTAAAAAAAATAAAAAAAAAATAGTTTTTGTGAAATTTCAGGACTGCACGGGCTGTTGTACGGGGTGCAGACCGTGCAACAAGCCGTGCAGCAGCCCGTGCAATTTTTTTCAGCTTCTGCCAGAGTTGTAGTGCAAAATGAGTGGAATTCTCAGCCCTCCACCCACTTGTTGTACAGCCGTGCGAAAAAAAAAAGATACAAAACAGAGCAGGCATAGACAATCCTCTTTTCTCCACCATCCAGTTCAACACCCCACCTCCATCTTCTCGCAGCCCACCACTACATCAACTGCCATCACCTCTCCGTTCAAACGTCCACCGCGCTTCCCCCTCACACCAACAATCCCCCGCATCTCCAGCGACCCCTTCCATCTTTTTCACCCCTGCCTTCCTTCATCACCTGCGGTCACACCTTCTTCTCCCCTCTTCCCGTTTGCAAACTCCCATCTCCACCCGTCTTCACCACTCCGCCCACGCCAATTTCTCAACTGCCGAAACTCCCCACTTCCGCTGTCCTCTTCTTCATTCACCAACAAAACACCACCTCGCCACCAAACCACGCCGTACAACATCCATTCCTCTATCCTTCGACACACTTCAGCCTCCTTCTTCTTCAAACCCACCACACCACCGTTTTTCCATCTCCTCACCATTGTCCACACATCCTCCACCCTCCTCCATTTCCGAACAGCATCACCGCTGTTACAACCCACCTCCAACCACCCAATTCCGCCCCAATTACTCCGCCCCACCGCTGTTTTATTTTCCGTCCACCCGCAGCCTTCCCCCTTCACTTTCACCCACCTGCAATTCACCTTCCACCCTCGACCCCTCCACCCCTAATTCCTCAACCACGCACCAGCCCTCTATTCTTTCCACACCACCACGCATCCTCACCATCTCCCTCCTCCCATGTTCCCGCAAACAACACCACCCTGTTCTCTCCTTTCCGTTCACCTGCTTACACAATTCACCCAACCTCCAGTACCCATTCCTTCTCCATCCCCTCCACATCTCTGTTCTCCACACCTATGCTCCCTCCTCTCACCCCTCTCTTCATCCCCGTACACTTCCCCCCCTCCCTGTCTTAATACAAACACAGCCCCCGTACCCTTTTTTTTTCTTTTTTTTAGTTTAGTTTAGCTTTTTTTGTTTCTTGTTTTTTTTTGTTTTGTATTTTTTGTTTTTTTGTTTTTTATTTTGTGTTATTTCTTTTTATTCATTTTTTTTTAATTTTGATTTTGATTTTCAACTTTAATTTTCTAAACTTAATTTTTTTTTATAAATTCAGAAATCAATTTAAATTTACTTTATTTTGATTTTTGATTTTATTATAAATTAGTTAGTTCTTTTTGTTTTCCTTTATTTTATTTTATTTTATTTATTTTTATTCACTACTTCTTTCATTTTAATTTTGATTTTAATTTTTGATTTTCTAAAATAATTTTTTTATATAAATTCAGAAATTAATTTAAATTTAATTTAATTTATTTTGATTTTATTTTTAATTGGTTAGTGATTTATTTTATTTTATTTTATTTTATCTTTTCTTGTTTTTAAAAAAAAAAATCAAAAGCCAAAAATTTAATTCTTTTTAATATTGATTTTAGTTTTTAATTTTCTAAAATTAAATAATTATTTTATTTTATTTTTGTTCTAAATTTGATTTTTTATTTTATTAACAATTAGTTATTTATTTTATTTTATTTTCTTTATTTTTATTTTATTTTATTCTAAACATATTTTATAAATTCATAAATCAATTTAAATTCACTTTGAATTTGATTTTTGAATTTTTTATTTTATTATTAATTTTTAGTTATTTGATTTTATTTTAGTTTTAGTTTTAAATTTGATTTTTTGATTATATTATTATTTTAGTTTTAAAATTTGATTTTTTTTATTAATTACTTAGTTATTTTATTTTAGTTTTAGTTTTTAATATTATTTTTGCTTTTATTATTATTTCAGTTTTACATTTGATTTGATTTTTTTTTATTTTATTATTAATTGGTTAGTTATTTTATTTTATTTTTTTTTTTATTTTTTTTAAAAAAAAAAATAAAAACAAAAACAAAAACAATTTTTTTTATTATTATTTATATATCCTTAATAAGTGTTGAAGTGGCTTTGTAGGGTGTCGATTTGGCTTGTCGGTTATTTTTGTGGTGCGTGGCAATCATTCAATTCATGGCTTGCAATATCGGAGTTGGATTTTGGCAAATATGATGGTGCTCCCGATCATCGTTACTTATTTTTAGGGGAGTTTTCTTTCACTTTGTTTCTCCCTCATTTTTTAATTGTCATGCATGAGGACATGCCATGTTTTAAGTGGGGGAAGGATTGTTGATTTTGATGTCCGTTTTGTTTGCATTTGTTAAATAAGTTTAGTCATGAGTGTGTTTGCTTGGTTGTGAAATTTATGACATTGTGAGCTTGTAGTCTTGTTTTCTCCTATTTCGTGCCTAGCATTATCAATTTGATGTGAATCTATAAATTTGATGCACCTTTTTGCACACACACACACACACACACACACACACACTTAAAATGGCATGAAAAGTCTAGATTGTTGTAATTAAATTGTGGGCATGACGATTATCTCTTAGAATGCATGGAATCAAATCGAGAAGATGTTATTACAACTTAAACCTTGTGAGGCCTTGAACGATGATTCTTTTGCTTGTTTGTTGCTCCCTCTTTATGTGTGTTTGTTGCTCTAGGGCTTGCATTAAACCTTCATTCATGGATGCACCATGATAAGGAAATTCTATTTAGGATAACCTTTTTGGCCTTTTTAGCTTGTGAACCATGAAAATAATCCCTAGTTACCCCTTTGAAGCTTATATCCATATTTTTCTTCGTCACTTTCTCCTTTTATACATGAGTCAAAGCCAAATATACTTCACTCTCGACCTAGTTGAGCTAGTTGGGTCTTGGAAAGAATTGATTGATGAGCATGTGAATTTGGAGAAGTTGTGAAGAGGAAGGATTCTAATTATTGTAAGTGGGAACTAGTTTGATGTGTATATCTAGATGTGGTTCAAAGTTCTTTGTAGTATTTATTTATGTTATGCATTCCCTTTGCTAAAAAAATAATAATAAAGGGGATGTAAAAAAAAAAGAAAAAAAAAAGAAAATAAAGAAAAAAAAAGCAATAAATCTTTGTACTTTATTTTGTTTCAATTTTCTTGGTAAATGTGGTTGTGTTTTGTAATTGTAAATGAGTGAAGACATTCTTTAGTTTGAGAATTTGGTGGATGAAGCGAGCAAGCGTCATTTTGACTCAACTAGCGAGACTTTTACACCTTCCTTGAACTTAAATTTTCACACCTTCACCCAAGCCTCATTACAACCCATTTTATGAATTCCTTGTTTTTGGTGCAATCCGGAATTTAGGTGAACATGCAAGGTCAAGTAGAGCGCATGCATTTAGACTTGGAGTTGAGTGAAATCTCTAGCCCATACTTGTGTGATACATAATTGAGAGATGTGAGATTTTTCACCATACAATTTCATCTTCTTAATGCGAGGCCATGTATGCTTTGTGATCATCTTGTCTAGTGTTCATGATTGAAGTGCATTCATTCTAGCTTTAATGTCGTGGTTACATTTTGCACAAGGTGTGTTATCTTGATTCTTGAATTGGTTGTTAGCTCGTTATAGTGGATGACAAGGTGAATAGCTCTATATGTTTGATTTTAGTTACAAGTAGACGACTCGGACATGTGAATGTAGTAGTTAGTTTAATTAATAGGTATTGTTAGTTTCTTATTTGTTAGTGGCTTTTGTGATTTTGTGGGTACATCATCTATAAACCCTCACGAGACCTCACTCGTCCACTAGGGCTACCTAGGGGGTTCCAAGGGCTTGTTGCATATGCCAAATGCAACCGTGATCACCTACGGAAGTGGTACTAGTTAGGAGTATATGGTGTTGTTAATATTAGTTTGCTCGGGACTAGCAAAGTTCAAGTGGGGGAAGATTTGATAACGTGTATTTTATGCACATTTTGTCTTTTATTCTTCTGCATTTTTGTTAGTTTCGAATGTTGTTTTATTAATATTTGTTATGTTTTTCATCTTTCAGTGCCTCGTGCTTAATTGTTGAAAAGATGGCTTAATTTGGGCATGAAAGCGAAGATTATTCAAGAAGGAAGTTAGAAGATGAAAGCTCGCGATGTCGGGAGGTGTTTAATGTATTATCTTGAAGATTTTATCTCGTACGGGTTGATGTACGGCCGTTCGACAAGCCGTTCAAAGGAGCAGATTTTCTGTACGGGCAGCTGTACGGCCGTTCGACAGGCCGTACGACCCCTGCCGTGTATTAAAAGAGCATTAAAACATAACATCTATATAACTTAACCTATCTAACTTCTTCATCTTCAACCTAGCCTCTTCAAGGAAAAATTAGGGTTAGTAGAGTAGATAGAAAAACATCAATTACTCATAATCTAGCATTGATTATGAGTAGCTAACTCCATATATTTGGCTCAAGGAGGAATTCTTGTACAGAAACCCATTTCAATTTAAGTAAGATTTATTTAACTCTAACTTGAATGCTTGTGATGTATTGCTCATGATTTTGCTTGAAGATTTGTAAGTTGCTTCACCTTACTCTTCTTGTATCTTCAATTGCTAATTGTTTGTTCTAATACGTAATCGTTAGTTCATTCATTATAGTAGCACAAGATTTAGTGTACCTAAATCCACAAGATTCAAGTGCAAATACCTAGGTTGAGCTTCTCATCCTTGGGTTTGTCCTAGCCTCTCTTTGTTTAATTCCTTGACTTGGTTAAATTGATAGTGCTTCATTATTGATTGCTAGTGTCAAGAGAGCTAATTTATGTGCTTCACTATATTAGTGTTTATAATAGAAGAGAAATAAGTGATTGTGTGCTTCACCAATTATCTTGGTTAGGTAGAGTTGGATATAATTTTGCTTGTTGTTGGGTTGAAGTGCTTGAGTTGCGTTATCCTTGGGTCAAATATCTCTTATCTTGCAAATTTATTCATTGTGTTGTTGTGTTGGTAAATTTGGATCGTTGCCATTGATTTAGTTGTATTTTTGTAGCAATTTAGTTATTGTATGCAAGGTGTTGGATAAAACGCCTCAACCAAACTCAAAAACCCCCCAATTTCCACACTTCTAGATTGTAAGAGATAATATACTCGAAATTGATATTGATAGTCCTTCCCCGTGAACGAACTTCGAAAAACACTACCTTCACTGACTTACGAAAGACAACCTGTGGAAAACCACGGGTAGAAAAGAACAAGTGATGAGAAACAAGGTTGGCAGGAGTGGATTATATTGGATCTAAGAAAAAGGGATCGGCCAGATTCATTTCGGAGGGTTTAAATTGGAATAATGGGATGATTATATAGTAAATGTGACGGGATACCAATAAGGAGGTGCCAAGTGCAAAATATGCCTCAATAAAGAGATGACGGTGGAGGTAAATAATAGAAGTGAATACGAATCAGATAATAAGAAGGATGTGAATGATAAAGAAAAGGCTGAGAAAGCAACTATGGAATGTAAAGCAAGGAATGTTATGAAAGGGATTAATAAATGGGTTTCTGATGAATTTTCGGGATGACAACCTGATAGTGTTAATATTATAGATATGAAAAAGCTAGCAGCGTGACATGGAATGTCAGTAACAATGGTGTCAAGCGAGAAACTAAGATTTAACCTGAGAGGTTCAAATATTTTCCAAAAGTAAGTATTGCTAAGGTTGAACCAGAGTATAGGTCCATAGAATAGTGGACAAAGCAGCAAGATATGTTGACACGTGAGATTACGATCAAATAATATTAGATATAATTATGATTATTTTCTTCTTTGATGAACCTCTATAGTTCAGAGGTAAATTCTGAGTATGATATTTCACAATCATGAAAACTTTCTATAATCCTTTAGAACTCTTTTCTTTTCTTCTCTCTATTTCATCTTCTTTATGAATTGAGAAGAACAACCCTTTAATGAGGGGGTACTGCTACGTGACTATCTGTCTATGTGATAGAAGTCTAAGTGGAATACCATAACTTGTTTAATTGCTTGTCAAGTACTAAAGGTTGGCCCCCTTCTGTACTAACTATGCAATATAACAAATGTTCATTGATCATAGTGATCTCTCAATAAATCTTTCCACTTCTCTATACTGATCGAGATTACGAAGATTAAAGCGATCAGGAAATGCACAGTGCGAACGAGATTACCTCCGAATTCGCAGTGCGATAGTGATACCAAAGCCACTGCGGATATCAATAAGGATAATAGTATAAGGATGAGTAAGCGCATAACCCGGATAATGTGTTGTACGAAAAGTAGCAAGTTAATGGAAAAAGGATAAAGTACGTATAGTAGCACCAGTAGATGTGCTGAGAAAGGGTAGAACGACTAAGAATTGACCGGGAAGCTAAAAAGTGAACGACAGACAAACGATTCTTTATGTCCTACCTGATTCCGGGACGGAATCCTTTTAAGGAGGGGAGACTGTAAGAACCCCAAATTTTGGATATAATTAAAACTTTTTATTATGTACTGAGGTAATGGTGAATAGTGATTACGACTGCGATGTAACGATTGAGATAATGAATGAAAGGAATAGATTTGGATTCAAATGTTTTTATACCATGAAGAATACTATTGGTTGACACTTTAGATAAGGATTAGCTATCTCCTAGGGAATTGAGATTTGATAATTCTAAAGGAGAAGATTATTCTTATGTCATCCAAATCGATATCTGTTATTGGTCCAGTGGATCCGTAAAAAGGTTAAGGAACGATCGAAAGAGATAAGGGACAATTGTACAACCCTAAGAGGATGCGTAAAGAAAAATGGATGAATAGTGATTTTGGTGGACATAGGAATATTATTAGACGACGCGATATATAAGTATCCGGAACGAAATTCTGAGTTCGTATTAGTGATCCAGGGGAAAAAGAGTGTATGTAAAAGCTGTCGGATTCTGAAAAATTGCACTTTTATTTTCCCCGAGATTTCCCTGGACACTGAAAGACTTAAGGAATTATTGAAGGGATTTAAGGAAAATAGGTTCAAGAATTATTAAAGAGAAGGGAGGATGGTAGTATAAATATTAAGGAGGTTTTCGGTAAAATCCTAACTAGAAATCTTCGAGATATTCCTCCGAACGATCAACGAATTGAGCAATAACCGGACAAAGAAACAAGGTAGGAATCAAGATACATGCACGTGCTAGTAGAAAATATCTAGCAACCAAGTAGTTACTTAAGCAACTAGCACACTTAGAATCAAAACCAAGTACTTAGCTCATTTCAACATCAATCCACTAAAACCAACACTTGTCTCTTGAAATACCTCATCCATGACATAACCACCTTTATTAAAGTAGCTTTATGATAGATATTATTTACACACATCATTAATAATTCATTTTATCACCAACAAAGAAAGAGAAGCAAGCCAAGAACACCATTCTCCCACTTATTACCCCATTCGGCTTCTTCCTTAATTCAAGAGGAGAAATCAACCTTCCAACAATCATTTGATCTCCAAATTTTTATGGTAAGTCCTATAATTCATAAAAATGATCTCCTAGAAATCTTAGCCCCAAACTCCTCTTTTACCATTTTCAAATAAATCCTCAAAGAGGAGGATGAATAGTGTTTTAATGAAAACTAATCTTTAATTTTCTTGTTTTCATGGTTGATCTAGCAAGCTTAAGGCAATCCAAGGTCCATACCAAGCTTTGTAAGGCTAGTTCACACTCTCAAGGAGGTATACCACTCTTGAAACCTTAGATCTACTTTAAGGATATGCTTGTTCTTGATGGATTTTAGCTTTGTTAGAATGTTAGTATGATTATAAGCATGTTAGCATGAATTGTAGTGGATTTAATCATGTGATGATTATGATGGTAAAGTAGATGTTCTTGGGCAGATTAGGGATGAGAAATATGTGTATAAATTGTATTGATTCCCGGTGTGGCTTGGTTTGATGATTGTGATTTTTTGGAACGTCCGATTTATAGCCGTCGTAATGCTGAATTTTTGTTAACACTTAGAAACGGAGCATGGCGGTTAATATAATTTCCTGACCTTGGTAGTATTATGACTGGTCCTTGTAGATCTCGAGCCATAGATCGTTTTGGCATGAGAATCGAAACATTCCGACTTACGGTTTAGGAGTTATGATTAAATTACTAAAATTGGTTCGGAACCTTAAGTAAAAGTTCGTAACTGCAATTGAACCCTCGTAAACCATGTTAATCAGTGGTAAATCTTGGTTAATAAATACTAGGGGTGATAAGGAAGGTATGAAAGAAAACCACATGTCAAACGGATCGTTTTCCGATTTTATAAAAATGTTGGAATCGAAGTTAAACGCGAACGAACCCCTAAAAACCCGCTTGGTTATAACTTTGGTAAAACACTTAGAAAACGAACGATAAAACTCGAGGTATAATCTCGGTTCGTAATCGATCGACTTTAGAACTTATACGACTTAAGTATATACCGAGTGTGGGTATGATGACATGTCGTAATAACGAACAAATGTCGGATCGTATCAGTAATAAAAAGAGTCACACTAAAAGGTGTATAACGAGATAATTCGAAAACGTGTTTCGACTTAAGTAAAGTTTATACTTAGACTTTTAAAAGGTGTTAAGTGGTTAATCTCGAATGTTCTGATTGTTTGTAGATCATCGAGCAGACCCAGGACACGCTATCTCTACCCACACCCGATTACCAGGCAAGTGTTCAAAACTTTGAACCTGTTGTTGTGATAATAAATATATATGTGATTGCCATTTTACATATGCCATAGCATGCATGCCTATTGTCAAATTATATTATGATACCTGTTCCCTAAATTGATATTGGCTTATGGACTAGATACGAATTTTCAGTTATAAGCCGGATTGTTTTGATAAGACCTTAGCGAAGGGCATGTGATATTCATTCTTAAATATAGACCGGGAGTCGGTATTTTGAGATATAGATAGTCGAGGAAACCCGGAGGGATTCCAACGGCAGATTATTATTTATTTTAAGGAATGTTATTATTAAACGTTATTTATATTTCCATAAAGTATCAATTACTTGGAAATATTTCGAGGAATGTTATTCGAGTATTATCTCAGTCGAGAGATATTAAATGAATGTTAGTTTCGAATATTCATTTAGAGTTGATTATTTAATGAATATTATTTTGATATTCATTAGAATGTTATTTATTAAATGAATATTACCTTCGAATATTCATTTAAGGTTTTATGTACTTGATGAATATTATTTTAAAATATTCATTGGAAGTTCTATTTACTTAAGGAATATTATTTCAATTATTCCTTTAAAGTTTTGATTACTAAATGAATATTATTTGGATATTCATTTAGAAGATTATTTATTAAATGAATATTATTTTCAAATATTCATTTAAGGTTTGACCTATTTATTGAATATTATTTTAAATATTTATTGGAGTGTAATTATTTAATGAATATTATTTCGAACATTCATTTAAAGAGGGATTTATTTAGTAAATAATTCCATATATCCATTCGAGGATTACTTACGAGCAATATTATGATTTAATAATATTCCGTAATTATTATTGAGTTAATAAATATTCTTGGAATATTTATTTTATTCTTTTAAATTCTTTTTAAAATGATTTATATTAGTCGGAGATTATCTGTCACCTCCAGATATTATGTAAAATATTTCGGAGTCTTTTTACGACTATTTTATCAAGGAAAGGTTCCCACCTCTTTATTTTTCATTTAAATCTATCTTAAAAGGATTTAAATGCTCGCTCAAACTTCCATATTATAGGGGAACCTACTTGAGCAATGTTATTTATCTTGTTGACTTCCCGGTCATAAATCTTGTAAAATTATTCGTTTCACTCGCAACTTGGTTGCTGTTTATCAATTTAATCTGTGAGTAACCTTCTCATCATTCGAGAGGTAAGATTATTGGAATAAGATGGTATCCTCTAACAAGCAGCAGCTTGAGAGATATGATGTTATATTTTCCTTTCCAACTAGATACGACTACTTTGTGGAGTCTTATCAACAAGTATTATACTTGGGGAAAAGGGGACGAACTTTGCGTTTAGAGTCATGAATTTCTTTTCGAACTTGGAGTCATGTAAGAGGCCGAGTAGCGCCGGTCCATCCCCTTTGGCCCAACCGTTGGTCGGGGAGAGCTAGTAGGGCGGTAGACAAGTAAAGCCGTCAGTTCTTCCTTCTACCGGTAGTAAATCTAAATTGAGCTGTACAATCTATGATTGATCATCGTAAGATTGGTAGTGGGCGCGGTGAATACTCCAGCATAAGTTCATCATTCAAATTCATTTATTTTCTGCAACATTATCATTGTTGGCAGTATTGGAAAAGTATTCATAATTGGAATTGCAATATTTTCCTGCAAGTTCCTCTTTTATGATAAATGGTAATATCTAGCTTATTTTCGACATAGCAGATATTCCCACATATATTTACATTTTGAGTTACCTTGTAACTTCATCGTTCATATTATACTGGCATCATTTCCGTAAATGCATGGCATATGGTTTGAAAGATACTTTTGAACTGTTATATATTATCGTTCAGTTAAATATTATTGTTGGTGGGCTGTTGCTCACCCTTGCTTTATTATTATATCACAACAACAGCTAGACCAGATGACTCGCACAAGGCGCACTCGACGCTGGCGAGGACGATGAGACTACCAGAGCCGAAGAGAAAGCTATTGGTAGGATAGATTCATTCTTTCAGTACCAAATATATGGACTAGTATGACTTATGTAAATGGATGGCAAAGAGTATGTATTCATATTGTAACTCTTTTGGGTTATAAGAACTCATAATGTGTTTAATAAAATTTGGTTGTTACTCTGATTTCATCTCTGGGACTATAACGGGTGTGTTTTATATTGTTGTGTTGGGTCATAAAGATGTTATTTATTTTATGTTGAGGTAAGTTCAAGTATTGTGGACAGAATTGGAAACCGTAACGACCGGATCCCGGACCCCGGATCTGGGGGTGTTACATCCCCTAATAATTCTCATATATATATATATATATATATATATATATATATATATATATATATATATATATATATATATACTAGTTGACTAAGCCGCGTTTTGCGGCGTCCTTGTAATATTTTAAAAAAAAATCAAAATATAAATTTAAGAAAGAAATCGAAAAGAAATTATCTATAAATCAATTAATGAACACATTATTGTACAAATTTTAATATATATTGACAACTAATTAAGCTATATATTTATTTTTTTATCGATTTTGTATTACGTTTTCTTAGGCCGACACCCGTTGTAATAAATACATATAAGTCGCGTTTCGCGACGGCCTTTTAAATGTTTGAAATTGTTTTTAAAATATAGACTATTTAAGAAAGACATCAAAAAGAAATTATCTATAAATAAATTATTGAACAAAATATTGTACAAATTTATATATATATATATATACAACAAAATAAACTATATACTTATTTTTTACATCGATTTTGTGTCACGTTTTCTTAAAGTTGTAATAAATATATATATATATAGATAAAAAAGCACATTTGATTGAATTAATTAGAAGAAGACGTTAGAATATTATGATCAAGAACAATGAGAAGATAATAACGACAAATTAACAATAAATAAAGAGGAAATAGTAAAAGTTCAAACTTTTTGTGCCAAATTTTTCAAGTAATTCTTCTTTTTATACAGAGAAAGATCCCCTAATTCTTGTTCAGACGATCAAGTGTTTCTATACCGAGATTACTAACAAAAAAATATATAATCCAAAGCAAATTAAGAACAATAAATGGTTACTAATAATCCATAATTATAACTAAATGCATGACAAATCATAATTTTAAAAATAAAATGAAGAAAACAAATATTAAATCAATAAATTCAATCCTTAAAAACCAACAAAAAAATGCAACCTGAAAATCACAAAAAAAAAAATAAAATAAAATAAGAATGAATAAAAAAACTAAAAAAATAGACAAAGACAAAATTAAACAGAAGTTAGAAAAGGATTAATAAATTTATCATTTTCATAAAAATAATTTTATTTTTTTTATACGAATCTCATTTTCTATAAATTTGAAAACTTCATTAATTTTGAATATATTAATAATGATTCCTTTTCCTAAATTAAATTTACGACATTAAAAAATTTTATTTTTAATATCTAAATTGGAGAAGCTCTAAAAAAAATACTATAATTTAGATGATCTCAAGCGTTTATTCTTCCTTCGAATTTTTAAGCACTGGTTCTTGCTGTTAGGGGTGTAAACGAGCCGAGCCGAGCCGAACACTGTCAGGCTCGAGTTCGAGCTCGACTAAATAGTTCGGGCTCGGGCTCGAGCGAGCCATAATTTGTAAGCTCGAAGCTCGGCTCGACAAAAGTTCGATAGGCTCGAGCTCGGCTCGAAAGCTCGAATTGATTACTAGATATTGACAAAAGCTTCAATGTGATAAGTTCGGCTCGAGTTCGACTCGATTTAATATATAAAATTTATTTAAATTTAAATATTTATATAATAATGTATTTATAATATATAAATATTAAAAATAACTAGAGGCTCGATTAGGCTTGCGAGCCTCACGAGCCGAGTAATTTGAAGCTCGAGCTCAGCTCGATAAAGTATTCGAATAGCTCGAGCTAGAGCTCGGCTCGATTATTATCGAGCCGAATTCGAATATTTTACGAGCCGAACTCGAGCCGCTCACAAACTGTTTGACTCGTTTACACCCCTACTTGCTGCATACATAAGTGTAAAATAGTGTTTCCGACTTCTAAATTCATCATATGATTACATAGCAATAAAATAATAAACCTGAGATTGTAAAAGGGAAGAATCTCCGACTTCCAATTCATCATATGATTACATAGCAATAAAATAATAAACCTGAGATTGTACATGGGAAGAATCTACATGTATGCACTACTTTGACACTACAAATTTACTAATAAAGAATTCTGATATTGGAGTGTTTTAATGCATAGATTTAAATGAAACATATTTTAAAATAGTAAAGTTTTAAAATTTTAAAATACACTAATAAATAAATATAGCAAAAGAAGGGACTCAAACAAATTTATCAAACATTCACGGATGATATAATGTAAACTTGCGAGCATATCAGATTAACAAAAACTATTGTTATTCGATTAACAAAAAGTAAGACGAATATTAGTTTATATAATTCAACGATCGTAATCTTGAAAAATATTTCTTACTCCAAGTTTCCACTCGATTCAAATCTTTTAATGAATGATGCATGTCTACACAGCGAAATATGGCAAAAGAAAAAAAAAAGGTTTCGAGTAAGATTAGATTGAGAAAACATCATGTTTTCCATAAGAACCTAAAGGATAACAAATATATTGTAAAAAATTAGCTGAAGAAATTAATTCAAAAGCTACCAAAACTAAAATCACATGCAACTGCGTAATTTTGTAAAAAGTTTGGTAAGCTGAAGGTAGAAAATCAACTCACCATTAGTTTGTGCTTAGAAAGTTCATGTTACATGAAGAAAAAAGGATAAATACGATGCCATTAACTTTACAATCATACCTCTTTCTAGTCGTCATTATTGTCCATTATAAATCATCCATTCATAATCCTATTAATTGAAAGATGAGTTCTATCAAAACAACTGATCAGTATTAGTAAGTATAAATCATCGCATATAAACTCGCAAACACAAACACATAGACATAAAATAAGATACAATAAATATGAAAGCAAACTAAATCTACAAATTACTACGTAAATTGAAGTTATGATTGTATATATATAAGAACATAAATTTTTTTTTTCTATTTCGAATATGTAAATTTGAATTTTTCTTTTAGATAAATTCGAATATTTTTTCTATTTCGAATATGTTAATATTAATGTTAAAAAAGGAAGCTCAGATTTCTTTTCTAAAAAATAGGGCCTAAAAAAGGAAGTTTTTAAATATAGGAGCTCTAGAAAATAAATAAATATAATTCGAGCGATCTGGAGAGCTCCTGGAGGTTTTCCTTTATATATATATAATAAAATAATAATAGATAATAGATTGATAGATAATAATAGAAATAGATATAAGAATATAATTATTTTTCTATTTTGAATATATAATTTTTTCATCCCAACAAATTTTAAAACCTTTTTTATTTCGAATATGTAATTTGAATTCTTCTTTCCTGCAAATTCGAGAACCTTTACTATTTCAAATATTTTATGTTAATTACATCCTATATATAATTAGCGTAAGGAGGTTTAGGTGGTCGTATGGTCGTAAGGGCTAAAGAGGGTAAGTTCATTAAAATTAGAAATGGGCCAGGAACAACACAAAAATATAAAAAATAGTACAATTTTTTTTTAAAAAAGTACAAATGTAATGTTTGTTAAATTACAATAAGTTCCCACATGTATAAAGTATATTATATATATATATTCTAATAAATAGAAAAAAATACGTCAAAAAATATAAAACATTAAAATATATGTAAGGCTAAATCTTAAAGTATAATTTAAAAAAATTGATTACCAAATAAAAGTACATTTAATTACAAAACAAAAAAAAGTATTTAAAAAATATATGGTAAAATAAAATATTAAAAAAGTAATAAAAACATGTCATAATTAGAAATGATATCAAAATTCAACAAAATATAATCTACAAAGCAAACGCCAATTTAAAAAAAAAACATCTAAATTTAGAAAACTAAAATCAACAATAAAATTTAATATATTGCACTTAAAACAAATATAAACCAACACAAAAATATAAAATGATAGTACATATTTTCTTTAAAAAAAATTATAAATGTATGTCTGTTCACAATTACATAAATACACATAATATAAGTTCCTACATGTTTAAAGTACATTATGTATATTCTAATAAAATAGAAGAAAACATCCCAAAAAATATGAAATATTAAAATACAAGTTAGGCTAAACCTTAAAATATAATTTACAAAAAAATATCGTTTACCAAACAAAAGTAGTTTAAGAAAAAATTATTTTAATAAAAATCATTAAAGATTCTATTTTTAGGTTTGACAACAAATATATTTCTAAAATTTAAATTATAAAATGTGAGTACAAATCAACAAATAAAAAAATTCTTACTTTGCAAAGAAAAAATGTAAATTAAAAAAAGTGAACACAAATCAATAAATAAACATATTTTAAATTAGAAAGCAATCCAAACACCCACAAAATAATTTTATATTAATAATAAAATATAATACAACATAAAAATCACTATGATTACTCTAAACAAAAACGCATAATACACACCACACATGGCAAAAATATAAAATTAACATGAAAAAATAACAATATTCAAACAAATAAAAAAATTAATATCACACATATTTCCAAAAAAGTTAAAAAATGCCTTTAAAAACTATAACAAAATACTATAACAAAATATCTAAAAATTTAAGATAACCATTAAATTACATAATCAAAAGATAAAAATAAATTAATTGTTACACGAATATAATAAGTATATGTTTCAAGTATATCATACGTAAGCTAATAAAATAAAAAAATAAAAAATAATTATGAAATACTAAAAAATATGTTATCCTAAACTTTGAAATATAAATTATACAAAAATCATTTACAAGAAAAAAACAAATGTATACTACAAACCATATAATATATGTATTATTATTTTTAAAATTAAAAATAAATTATTTAAAATGCTATAAAACTAATTTTACAGGAACAAAATTATAATTAAAATTGTACTACAAAAAGCTACCCGTGCATCGCACGGGTATAAAGCTAATCTTTGTATTAATGTTAAAAAGGAAGTTTTGATTTCTTTTCTAAAAAATAGGGGTTAAAGAAGGAAATTTTGTTTTAGTTATTTAAAATAGAGGAGCTCTAGAAAAATAGATAAATATGAATCGGGCGATTCTAGAGCCACCAAACTCCCGGGGAATTTTCTTTATATATATAACTAGTCGACTAAGCCGCGCTTCGCGGCGGCCTTAAATCATTTTTTTAAAAATTATTTAAGAGAAAAATCGATAAAATTATTATGTCATATAAATTAGTGGAAATAATATTGTACAAATTCAATATACATAACAATTATATGTCTTCGTTATAAATTTCAAATTTGTTTATATAAATTTAATTGCCATTTGTATTTCATTTATGTAATTAAACAAATGTAGAAAACAAAATAGAATATTTACATATTTTTTTGATTTATACATACTTGTGCCACATTTTATTAGGCCGACACCCGTTGTAATATATATACATATATATATATATATATATATATATATATATATATATATATAATTGGAAAATAAATAAATACATACATATATATATATATATATATATTTGCAAAAAAAATTTAAAAAATATCTCATTTTGTCATATTAGGTATACAAAATATTTTGATCCGACTTGTACCCGTCTCGTTCGGAATCGAATTGAATTTTACGGTACCCAAAATTGTGAATTTAGATTTCGAGTTGAATTTGAATTTATTTTTTCAAATTCAAAAGAGTGTGAACTTTGATTTGAATTTGAATATGTTTATTTTTTAAATAGTTGTCTTTTATAATTATTTCCTTCCCTAAAAATTAGGACATTAGAAAAGAATATTTAGTTTTCAATATTTGAATTAGAGATAAATTAGGACTAAAATACAGAATATTAGATGTATGCTAATATTTTAGGGCTAAAATATTAGCACATAACATTATGCTCTGTCCGTTATAATATTTAAAGCTACTAAACAAAAATGAACTCATAAATGTCCATTTCTTTTTGTAATTGCATGTCCAAATTATATAGGGTATTTCATGATACCAAACTCACCGAATGGTACCAAGATATTATAAAATGTGTATGTGACTATGTGGGCAAGCCCTCCGAGTTGTAAAACTCCAGTTTGTGGCTTGTAGACCACTAATGTCACGACACATATATCTAATAGGTGTTAATACCAACTTATGTTTTTATGGTGCAGAAGGCTGGGGTGATCCAAGAGCCACAGTTGTATTGGTTGCCTGACCAGCTGAAATAATCCAAACTGGCATGATCACATTTGTACTTGCCCTCCACTCCATCTTCTTCATCTGTTTTCTTCCAACGTAGAGGCTCAACGAAGAGATGAGTGTTACATATAAAAGCTACGCATAAGTGTTTATATGAGACTGATACACAAGAGCAGATTGGTACTCTCAAAAGACTTGATTTTATTCATGAGCTTAATACAGAATATATAGAAAGAACAATGAAACTAACGATCCTACAAACCAGGATCACAAACGACTCGACTCCTAGATAGACTCTACTTCTAACTTATTAATAAGATCTCCTACTAAGACTCTACCTGACTAGCAACAGGCTAGCTTGACTCAGTCATGCAAGTACCAGACATAATAAAACATAACACACGCTAATTAATTTATTACAAGTTTGAGATTAACATCAACATTTCCTCCCTTAATCTCAAACTTATTTCTCTAACTCCCTAACTCCCAGCAGGTTGCGCATCTTCTCAAACTTGATTGTTGCAAGAGCTTTTGTCAACCCATCTGCTCGCTGCTGAACACCACTAACATGCTTCACAATGACATCTCCACGTTCTACACATTCTCGAATAAAATGGAACCGTATGTCGATGTGTTTGCTTCTTCCATGAAACATAGGATTTTTAGCTAGATCAATCGCTGACTTATTGTCAATAAACAGCACTACTGGACCGAGTTTATCACCTGTAATCTGACTCAAAACATTCTTCACCCAATTTCCTTGACAAGCAGCTGCTGTGGCAGCCATGAATTCTGCTTCACAGGACGACAAAGCCACTACCCTTTGCTTCTGAGAAACCCACGATATTAAGCTTTCATTCAGATAATAAGCCATTCCTCCTGTACTCCGTCTATCATCAATAGTTCCACCTAGGTCACTGTCAGAGTAACCAGTGACTACATTGTTTCCATTATGTTGATTATAAATCAATCCAAAATGCAGTGTTCCCTTGACATAACGAAGAATCCTCTTCACTGCATTCAAATGTAATGTAGTTGGTCGTTCCATATAACGATTTACAATCCCAACAGAAAAAGCTAAGTCTGGTCGAGTGTTTACCAGGTATCGTAGCCCTCCTACTAAGCTTTTGTACATTGTTGCATCAACCTCACGTCCCCTTTCATCCTTAGAAATCTGCTCCTTTGGATCCATTGGATATTTAGTGGGATTGCAGTCGCCCATGCCTGCCCTTTCTAACAATTTAACTGCATACCCTGACTGTTTTAACTCAATATATCCAGTTTCCTGTTTCACCTCGATTCCCAGATAGTAACTGAGCTTTCCCAGATCAGTCATGTCGAATTTCCTTCCCATTTGTTGCTTAAACTCATCAATTTTCTGCACATCTGCACCAGTGATCAAAATGTCGTCTACATAGACTGCAATTATTAAACAATCCTTCCCTTTTCCCCTCGTGTAGACAGCATTTTCATGGGGACATCTTTTAAAACCCAAACTCTCCAAGCTATAATTCAATTTTGCATACCACGCACGTGGTGCTTGTTTTAAACCATACAATGCCTTCACCAATTTATACACTAAGTGTTCCTTCCCACTGACTTCAAACCCTTCTGGCTGAGCAACATATACATCCTCAGTTATATCTCCATTCAAAATGGCAGTTTTCACGTCCAGGTGATGAACTTGCCACGAGTTCTTTGCTGACAGAGCCAATAGCATTCGTACAGTCTCAAGGCGTGTGACAGGAGCAAACACTTCCTCATAGTTGATTCCGTGCTCTTGAGTGTACCCTTTTGCCACCAGACGGGCCTTGTGCTTCACTACATTCCCAGCTGCATCTTTCTTAAGTTTGAAAATCCACTTCAAACCAATTATTTTCTGCCCTGCAGGTATCTCAGTAAGCTTCCACGTAGCATTTTTCTCAATTGAATCGATCTCAGCCTCCATAGCCCTTTTCCAATTTCTGTCCTTTGAAGCCTCCTTGAAATTTGCAGGTTCCTCTGTCCCCATCAAAAACAATTCTTCATCTAGAACCACTTCTTCAGTATCGTTATATATATCGCTCAGTCTGCGAACTTTCAACGGTTCAACACTGTCATCATAATTGTCACTGTCAAGTCTCGATGCAACTGACCTTGAAGATACAGATGATCGTGTAGATGGAGTACTCTGGAATGAAGATGCTGCAGGAGATGTAGTTGAAGGAGTTCCAGGTACTGTTGAGGGAGCACTAGTCTCAGACATCTCGTTACTTTCTGAAGTGTACTGTCTGCCTTCATTAGTCTCGAAAACTCTACTTTCATTCTCATCACCTGCTTGATTGAACTCTTCAGCAAGAGGGAAATGCACTTGAATGTTTCCATCCTCCCTTTCATTTGACCACAACCAACACTTTTCTTCCTCAAACACTACATCCTTGCTCACATATATCTTATTCTCTTCTGGGCTAAACAGTCTATAACCCTTTGTACCAGGCTCCCTTCCCAGATTTATCGCCAGAATACTTCGATCATCTAGTTTTTTCATTCCTTGGTTTGGCACCCTCATGTGACTCAAACAGCCAAAAACTCTGATGTGTGATATATCTGGTTTCTCACCCTTCCAGGCCTCGTATGGAGTTACACCGGTTAGTGCCCTTGTTGGGAGTCTATTAAGAACATAAACAGCATGTCTCACAGCTTCTCCCCAAAATTTAGCTGGTAATTCCTTTTCTTTCATCATGCTTCTGACCATTTCCATCACTGTCCTGTTTCTTCTTTCAACCACACCGTTTTGTTGCGGTGTGTATGGAGTAGTGTAGTGTCGAGTTATCCCCATTTCTTCACAGTATCTTTCGAATTCTGCAGACATAAATTCACCTCCCATATCTGTCCTCAAGACTTTGATCTTTAGACTGTCACCATTTTCAACCAAAGCCTTAAATCGTTTAAACATTCCAAATGCTTCACCTTTGGTTTCAAGAAAATAGACCCACATAGCACGACTATAATCATCAACGAATAACAAGAAATATCTCTTACCAGATTCTGTTGTTGGAGTGATTGGTCCACATAAATCTGCATGCACAAGTTCAAGAGCTTTCTTTGCACTAAAGCTTGAGTAGCCAGGAACACCCTTTCTTGTTTGCTTTCCCATAAGACATCCAGTGCACGCATCATGTGGTTGAGTAATTTTAGGCAGCCCTTTCACCATCCTCTCCTTGAACATTAGTGCTAATGCTTGGTAGTTTACATGGCCCATACGTGAATGCCACAACTTCGACATCAAACACTTAAAATTTTCTGTCTCAATGATCAACTTGTATAGTCGATTTTGAGATCTCTTAACTTTCATAAGAAGCCTGTCATTCTTATCAAAGACCCACATATATTCTCCTCTAATCACGACTTCACTTCCATCCTCTGTTAATTGTCCAATGCTGATAATATTACTTCGAAGACTAGGAATAAAATATACCTCATTGAGTACTCGCTCTTGACCGTCCTTGCATTTCATAGCAATCGAGCCTCTGCCTTTGATTTCAACAGTTGATCCGTCTCCAAACCTTACTTGACCAGTTATTTGTTCATCGAGAATCTTAAACTTTGATTTTTGTCCAGTCATGTGATTACTGGCGCCGTTATCTAGATACCACAAGTTTGATTCCATCTGGTTGCTTTCATTACCAGTTGCCAACTTGGGTTTCACATTTCTCTCATCCAGTTGCAACAACTCCTTCTTAGACTTGTCAAACTTTGCCAGTAATAACGCTGGTTCATCGTCTTCTATTCTGGCCAAATTCGATTCTTGTCTTTGTTCCTTCTGTCGTCTAGGCTTACGACACTCGTAAGCAAAATGACCAAACAAACTGCAGTTGTAACATCTAACTCGACTCTTGTCTCGTGCCTTTACACCAGGTGATCCATCGTTCGATTTATTACTTCGTTTCAGCCATTCCTCTCGAGTGAACAGCAATTTGCCTTCACTAGTTTCCCTTTTTTGCCACTCTTCTTCGGTAAGCATTAGTTTACCTTCACTGGTTTCAGCCTTTCCTTTGATTCTTTCATCGTGAGCCTTTAATGAACCCACAGCTTCCTCCATTGTCATCTTATCCAGGTTGCCAAACTGCTCTATCGTAGAAGTTATCTGCAAGAATCTCGACGGCATTGCCCTTAACAGTTTCTTTACCACATATGACTCCTGCATTTCCTCCCCAAGAGCTCGAATATTTGTAACCAGCCCATTGATTTTCATATAGAAATCATCAAGCTGTTCAGAATCCTTCATACATAAAGCTTCGAATTCTGTTTTTAATGTCTGAACTCGAGCTTGTTTCACCTTCTCAGCTCCTGGGCAAAGCGTCTTTATTGCTTCCCAAGCTTCTTTTGCTGTTTTCTTATCTGCAATGGACAACAGTACATCTTCAGGAATGCCCTGATACATCATTGCCAATGCAATCTTGTCTATCTTCTCATCAACTGGCGCCGCCTTTGGGTCACTTGTCTCTACAGAGCCCCACACTCCTTGCGCCTGCATGTAGACTTTCATCTTGATAGCCCACGCAGTATAATTACTTCTGGCCAACATTGGATAACTCAACCCGAAGGATCCTCCCTTCACCTTGTTCATATCCACAGTCGACATTTCTAAGTCTTGACCCGTACCCTGACAGCTCTGATACCAAATGTTACATATAAAAGCTACGCATAAGTGTTTATATGAGACTGATACACAAGAGCAGATTGGTACTCTCAAAAGACTTGATTTTATTCATGAGCTTAATACATAATATATAGAAAGAACAATGCAACTAACGATCCTACAAACCAGGATCACAAACGACTCGACTCCTAGATAGACTCTACTTCTAACTTATTGATAAGATCTCCTACTAAGACTCTACCTGACTAGCAACAGACTAGCTTGACTCAGTCATGCAAGTACCAGACATAATAAAACATAACACACGCTAATTAATTTATTACAAGTTTGAGATTAACATCAACAATGAGTACTCAAGATCATCATATAATCATATTTGGTGAAAAGGTTGCCACTTCTTCGTTTAGACCAGTCGAATAATGAAGTGTCACCCTCTCCAAAGCAAGGTCCAGAACCTGTCTCTACAATGCAAGAAGCTTTTTGCAGAAGAGCATGTTGTTGTAGAAATCAGTGCTTCGTTCATAGAAGACACATCCTTAGAGTGAGTGTCTTCTATTGACATGTTAGGATCACGTCCAAGTTTAGAACTATCAATTCTTTCTCCACGATTATAAGAATCACCTAATTATTGTGTTAGATGGAAGCCTTATTTTGTATATAGCTTTAATGGTCAAACTTGAGGTCCATGCAACTTCCAGAGATAGTCGTTTAGTTTCATCAGGTATGTTCTAATGATGATCGCGCTCCTTGACATACCACCAAATCATCAATTGATTTTAATCAAGAAAATTCTCAATTCTCTCTCTCCATACCCTTAAAGGCACAGTCATCTTCACTAATTTCGAAATCGTTGACAACATACTCCAACAAATACAGAAGCTTTTTGGTGATTACAAAGTCCCTATCGCTCGCATAGGCATTAGATCATGCATCTTCAAAATTAAAATTCCAAATTTGTTAGTGATTGACAGACCAATATGCCAAAATAGCTTTGTTGTCCTTACCCAAAAATGATTTTTAATCATGAAACCAAAATTCTCAAGTATGATCAAGTGATGCTGCAAAAATTGGGAAATCTTGATGCAACCGAAACTTTCTAAGAATTGTTAATAAATGGTAAATTAGTTTCACAGCCATTCTTCAAAAGGTTCACAATTAAATTTAATTTAATTAAATAAACACTATACTTAAAAGAACATACATGATGCTTCCCATATGATGCTTCCCGTGATGCTTTTGATTAATAATTTAAGGGTCTCAAAGTTTGTACCTTTAAAAAGATCTAGTTCCGCGTGCAGTACCCTTGTCGCCTTATTCGCAGGTACTTGAATAACCCATTATTGTCTACCAGAAAGTGTAAATTTATCAGAATATCATAATTCAAATTATTCGTAAAATATCATATAACATAACATATTGTATAAACATAATCATCGGAATCACTAAAAATCAGATCATGTAACATGTTGTATCAACATAATTATCTTAATCAAAACAGTGCTATGGTGATAAAAATCGTTAGAAGCTTGTATATATATAAGAAAATAAAATTTCTTTTCTATTTCGAATATATAAAATTGACTTTTTTTTCCTACAAATTCGAAAACCTTTTTTATTTCGAAGATGTTAATGTTAATGTTAAAAAAGGAAGTTTTGACTTCTTTTCTAAAAAATAGAAACTAAAGAAGGAAGTTTTGATTTTATTATTTAAAATAGAGGAGCTATAGAAAAATAGATAAATATGAATCGAGCGATTCTAGAGCTCCACCAAACTCCCGGGGAATTTCCTTTATATATATAATAATAGATAGATAGATAGATAGATAGATAGATAGATAGAAGACTAGTCGATTAAGCCGTGCTTCGCGACGGCCTTATAATTTTTTTAAAAAAATTTTAAATAAAGATCATTTAAGAAAAAAAAGACAAAAATATTTTTATAATATCAATATAAATTGGTGAACACAATATTGTATAAATTAAATATACATAGATAATAAGATAAATTATTCATATATTTTCTTATACCGATTTTGTCTTACGATTTTTTAGGCCGACACCCGTTGTATATATTATAAAAATACTAAGCGTACACAATAATAAAATTTAAATACTAAAATGCTCTTTGACTTTGATTTACCGATTTTGCCTCACAATTCTTTTTTAAAATTTTAAATATATCTATAATATCAATATAAATTGGTGAACACAATATTGTATAAATTAAATATACATAGATAATAAGATAAATTATTCATATATTTTTCTATACCGATTTTGTCTCACAATTTTTTAGGCCGACACCCGTTTGTATATATTATAAAAATACTAAACATACACAATAATAAAAATTTAAATACTAAAATGCTCTTTGACTTTGATTTATCGATTTTACCTCATAATTTTTAGACCGACACCCGTTGTATATATTTTAAAAATACTAAGTATATACAATAATAAAAAATTAAATATTAAAATCTTTTTTTACTTTAATTTTGATTTAAAAAACATAAAAAAGCTATAAGAGAATAAATGTAATTAGAATTTGAAAGTGCAAAATCATAATAAACTATGATGCTAACAATGTTTAAAGAAAAATACACATATAATAACAACTCTTTTGGTGCTTGTATCACCAAAACTTTTTCCACAAACGTATACATATAAATCAAATTTATGATCAAAATAGACAAAGAAACGAAGAGTGGTTAAAAGGAAAGACAAAAAACAAACATAAAATTTTACAGATATCAATTGATCATGATCACCTGGCACGATCTCTCTTCTCTTTCTACGTGAAGGAGGATATGGTGAAAACTGTATAGTTCAAACATAAAATTCCAATGCATAAATAAAATTATATAAGTAGTTTCTTACAGAAATTCAAACCAAAACTTTTGTCATAATAATATATAAAAAAATTTGATGTCGTAAATTCTTAACTTGTAGTGCATAGTAGGACTTGAGAAAACTCGTGAATCAGAATTGATAGGTGCACATCATCATCATGCATCCAGCTTCTTTCTTTGATAATACAAATATCATCAAATTACATCCATCTTCTTTGTACTGCGACAAAACTTTGACGTCTATTCTTGCATCTTACAAAAAACAGAATAGTCAAAATCAAGACTAATTGTTTATGAAGATATAGATACTTTAAAAGCAAACATAAATATAAAGAGAACAAATATTTTTGGACTACAGAAATTTATTTATAAATCGAGTAAATATGATTACAGACATGGTGATAAAATTTGATTATTAGATGTAATGATTATATATATATATATATATATATATATATATATATATATATATATAAGAATATAAAATTTATTTTCTATTTCAAATATATAATATAAGAATATAATTTTTTTTTCTATTTCGAATATATAATTTTTTCTATCCAACAAATTCGAAAACCTTTTCAATTTTAAATATGTAATTTGAATTCTTCTTCCCCACAAATTCGAGAACCTATTCTATTTCAAAGATGTTTATGTTAACTTTATATTAATGTTAAAAAAGGAATTTTTGATTTCTTTTCTAAAAAATAGGGTTTAAAGAAGGAAATTTTAATTTTACATATTTAAAATAGAGGAGCTCTAGAAAAATAGATAAATATGAATCGAGCGATTCTAGAGCTCCACCAAACTCCTGGGGAATTTCCTTTATATATATAATAATAGATAATAGATTTATTTATAAATCGAGTAAATATGATTACAAACATGGTGATAAAATTTGATTATGTAATGATTGTATATATATATAAGAATATAAAATTTATTTTCTATTTCAAATATTTTTTTTTCTATTTCGAATATATAATTTTTTCTTTCCAACAAATTCGAAAACCTGTTCAATTTCGAATATGTAATTTGAATTCTTCTTCCCTACAAATTCGAGAACCTTTTCTATTTCAAAGATGTTTATGTTAAGTTTATATTAATGTTAAAAAAGGAAGTTTTGATTTCTTTTCTAAAAAATAGGGTTTAAAGAAGGAAATTTTAATTTTACATATTTAAAATAGAGGAGCTCTAGAAAAATAGATAAATATGAATCGAGCGATTCTAGAGCTCCACCAAACTCCTGGAAATTTCCTTTATATATATAATAATAATAGACTAGTTGACTAAGCCGCGCTTCGCGACGGCCTTGTAATATTTTTTTTAAAAATTCAAAATATAAATTTTAGAAAGAAATCGAAAAGAAATTATCTATAAATAAAATAATGAACACAATAATGTACAAATTTTAATATATATAGACAACTAAATAAACTATATAATTATTTTTTATGTCGATTTTGTATCACATTTTCTTAGGCCGACACCCGTTGTAATAAATACATATAATCCACGTTTCGCGGCGGCCTTGTAATATTTTTTAATATTTTCAAAATATAAACTATTTAAGAAAGAAATCAAAAAGGAAAATATCTATAAATAAATTAGTGAATAAAATATTGTACAAATTTTATTATATATATATATATATAGAGAGACAACAAAATAAACTATATACTTATTTTTTATAAAAAAATTTAAAATTTAAATAAAGATTATTTAATAAAAAATAGAAAAAATATATCTATAAATATCAATAACAATTAGCGATCACAATATTGTATAAATTAAATACACATAGATAATATGATAAATTATTCATTTTATACTAATTCTGTCTCACAAGTTTTTTGGCCGACACCCGTTGTATATATTATAAAAATACTAAACGTACAAAATAATAAAAAATTAAATACCAAAATCCTCTTTGACTTTGGTTTTGGTTTGTACGTTGGTGAGATCTTCTTGGGAAATGCTATTGTAAAAAAATGTTAAAACTTGCTTTTTATATCCTAACTATAATATAATTTAGATGTGAGACTTGCCTTTAATAACATCAATTATTTTCTTGATTGCATATTCTATATTTGAAAATAAAGATAATTTGGAAAATTAGATAAATAGCTTTTGAATGATTTCAGGGCTCCACCGAATAAAAATTATTCACATATTTTTCTGTATCTATTTTGTCTCATGAGTTTTTTGGTTGACACCCGTTGTATATATTTTAAAAATACTAAGCGTACACAATAATAAAAATTTAAATACTAAAATCCTCTTTGACTTTGATTTTGATTGACACGCCGGTGAAATTTTCATAGGATTCAATTAGAATTGGGAGATACCGTTCTACCAAAAAAGGTTAGAACTTGTTTTTTATATCATAACTATAATATAATTTTGAGTTGAGACTTGTCTTTAATAACATCATTTATTTTCTTGATTGCATATATTATGTTTGAAAATTGAGATAATTTAAAAAATTAGATAAATAGTTTTTGAGTGATTTCAGAGTTTCATCAAATGCCCGGGAAATTTCCTTTATATAATATAAAATAAAGATATAGATATTATTTTTTTTTCTATTTCGGATATATAAATTTGACTTCTTCTTCCATACAAATTCGAAAACCTTTTTTATTTCGAAGATATTAATGTTAATATTAAAAAAGGAAGTTTTGATTTCTTTTCAAAAAAATAGAGCTTAAAAAAGGAAGTTTTGATTTTAATTATTTAAAATAAAAGAGTTTTAGAAAAATAGAAAGCTCCTGGAGATTCTCCTTATCCGTGTGAATTAATTAATATTATTCACTGCCAAATTATCATAGGAAAGATATAGAATGTCCAAATTTATACTATCGGAAGTCAACCTTTTTAAAATCAACCAATACTTTTGTTATATATAAAAAAAGGAATTGAGTCAATATAAACAGAATTGAGAGAATATGTATAACTTACACTATCATATTAAACCAAAAATTAATGGTGTACAAATATATGCCAATATAAAAACGTTAAAAAAATAACATTACACTTACAACCTTATCATGCTGCTTTGAATTCCAAATACACAACCTCGTTACAAAGATATATAATTGAGGAAAAGAGAAGCAAATTAAAAGATTAAAAAAGCAAAATAAAAATATTAGCATGCATTCAATTAATTCGGAAGCACGTTGAAATTTTTTCAAAAAAATAGGTTAAAGATCGATATAGTGCATGTTTGGCTCACCTTATTTTAATGACTTATGGACTTATTTTCGGGTAAACAATTTATATTTTGAAAATTTTCTTTTATACAAGTATTTAATGTATCTTTGAGATTCAATAAGTTGTAAAAATAAATTGGAAAATAAGTTGGAAAGTTAGGAATCTCTAACTTTATCTTAAAATAAGTCGACTTATTCTGAAAAAAAGTTCCCCCAAACACCCCCATAATCAATACCTGGTGGAACCTGAGATTTAGAGTAATTCGAGTTCGATTGATCATCGTAAAGATGATAATTGAATAGCCAAGTATAAGATTTAATCAATATTACAATATAGAGACAAGCCTTCAAAACCTTGAATACATAATAATGAAAAGTACATGCATAAATTAAAAATATGTATTAGATCACAAAAAATTAGTGATACATATACATAGCCATGTAGATTGAGAATTAAAAAAATAAGAATGAATAAAAAAATTAAAAGAAAAAAGACGAAAACAAAAGCAAACAGAAGCAAGAAAAGGGATACATGTGATAAAATTTGATCATTATAACAATGATTGTATACATATAAGGATATAAAATTTCTTTTATATTTTGAATACGTAAATGTAAATTTGAAATATTGTTCTTTACAAATTCAAAAACCTTTATTATTTCGAATATGTTAATATTAATGTTAGAAAAGGAAGTTGAAATATTGTTTTTTACAAATTCGAAAACCTTTTTTATTTCAAATATGTTAAAGTTAATGTTAAAAAGGAAGTTTTGACTTCTTTTCTAAAAAATAGGAACTAAATAAGGAATTTTTAATTTTAATTATTTAAAATTGAGGAGCTCTAGAAAAATAGATAAATATGATTCGAGCGATTCTAGAGCTCCATCAAACGCCCGGGGAATTTCCTTTATATATATAAAATAGAATAGAATAGATAGATAGGTAATAGATTAAAATATTAAATGTCCACAATAAATATGAAGGTGGGATATTACAAAATCTCTCAATTAAACTTTTAACGCCATCGTCACCGTTTAATAGTATTCGGGAGGCATGTGCTAAAGTATTACATTTTGATTAATAATAAAAAATATATTGATGTATAATAAAGAAAGGTTTTACATTCAAAAGTTCGATTATTTTACATTTACAAAATTGCAAATATACATAACGAACTATATTTTTAAATCATATTCACAAAAAAAAAAATTATCCAATAATTTAACATATACTTAAAATAAGTCATAAAAGAGATAAATAATATGTAATATTACATTTCTTATTTTTGAAAATATATTTATATATTTATTAAAATAAAATAATATCAATTCTTAATTGTTGGAGCCCCTTAAAATTTGGGGCTCTGTGTTGTTGGCCTACTTGCATACCTTATTAATCGGCTTTGCAGATGGTCTATCATCCACAACTTTGTTCATTGTGGGATAATACCACTAACTTTCATGTCCCAACCTCCGATAACTTGATTAGTCAAATTTTTGATAGTGGGTTATGATACCAAAAGTGATAACCTGGATTAATTTCGAGCCTTTTTCAAAAATCGGATCAAGTTTAAATTCCGAATCCGAAATAAAATGAAGCATATTGGCACAAATGCAGCCAACTTGGTCATCCAAAATTTCACCACAGGTCCCCATAAGATCATGATTTGTTGGTATAATTAGTAGTAGTACTTATTTTATAAACTGAACTAAAGTACTGTATCTTTTTCACATGGAACTGGGATGTTACAAACTCCTTTGTTTAAGCTCTTGACGACCTCGTTAGGTCTGAACGGGTAACTCATAAATCTAGATCATTCCTCTTTAGCCACTATGGAATAATAACGATTAGTTTCGTGTCCCTACTTTTGGATCTCGGTCCATTATGGAATAATAATATTAGTTTTCAAGAATACTCTAAGAAAAATATGATTTATTCATAAGGATTGGTATTATCCCCCGACCCTAATTCAATCCCCGTTTTGTTCGGCACAGAGAATCATGAATTTTTTCGGGTACGGGACGGGAATCGGGTACAAATGAATAAAAAATTCAGGGATCGGGGCGGGATTGGGGATTAGGATCTCCCTGCCCCGATCCCCACTCTATAAACCCTATTTTTAATATAACAATTACTTTTTTATATTTATATCAAAAGAATATATATATATATATATATATATGTAATGTTAAAATTTTGATTTTTACCCACTTAATAATTTATAATTTACATATTATGATATAATTTACTTATAATAATATTTTTTTCATATTATTAATATTATAAATAAATTTTAATTCAAATTAAGGTTCAAAATATTATTGTAGAGTAAAAATTAAAATAAAATATTACGATCTATCATGTGAATTTATATTAAAAATTTTATTCATAATTTACATTTTTACAATATTTTTTTTGAATTCCCAGATTTCCCACGAGAATCCCCATTTGCCGATTTTGGGTTTGGATATCTAAGGATAGTGACGATATTTACCGATGCCAAAGTAATTCGATGACCATTCCTATTTATTGGGAAAATTAATGGTAATACTTTACCTTATAAATGGTAATACTTTACCTTATAAACGAAATTAAAATTTCATATTTTCTTAATGTTAAACTAGACCGTAACAATTTTTTTTTGACAAATTAAAAGCAAATTTCTTTAATAACTTGAAAGAGGCTCAGTCAAGACAACTCCCCAACTGACAGTACAACCAGGTTGAAAAACAAATGAACGAGATAAATAATTAGTCGCTTTGTTTCCGGATTGTTTAAACAACTGAATACAAGTATTCTTAAAATTAAAAATGACTTCCATGGCCGTCCGAGAATCCAGCCTGCGTCATTCCTGAAACCAGTAGCTTCACAATTGACCCTCACAATAATTCCGTGGATATAGCAGTGTTCAGAGGACTCAGTTGCAGAAACTGAGCTTAAAGGTAGCAAATGCCTCATATTATGAACAAACTTTTGTTGTGAAAGGTGAGCACATGCGATTTTCACTATCGTCCCAAACGTACCCCAGCTATCTACATGCCGGAAACCAGCTATAGACATGCCGAAAGTGTCAACGATGCGATAAATCCAGATCTCCTAATAAATCATATAATTCATTTTCAATAACATAGAAAAGGGAGCACTTGCAACTTGAATTAGTTTAAGATCTAAATCACTTCCAACTCATATATACGCCTAATTTAATCACGAGTAACTCGAATTCTAACTCGTACATGAATCTGAGTTTAGTTACGAGCTACTCGAATTCAAACTCATATAATAGGTATTAGATTGATTCAAATTCGTAATTGAGTTGAATTCGAATATAAAAATAATCATTTTAATCATGAAATAATATAAAAATGATATTAATATCTTTTTTTTTTGCTAAATGATATTAATATCTTTTTATTTTATTAGATCACATTATTATATCCTTATAAAAGGGATCTTATCCATAATTTTGGTCACTGTACTACCAAAATAATCTCAACCGTCAAATTTAATATTTTTAAAAATAGACGGTCAAGAGTATATCATATTAAAAGAGAAAGTTATAATCTAAATAGGATATAATTAGAAAAGGTTGCGTTAAAAGTGAATTTTGGAAAGAAAATTATAATCTAAAAAGGATATGTAACACCCCTTTCCTAAAATGTGAGGAGATATTACTTTTAATCCATAAACCTGCAAACACAACATTAAAAACAATTTCTAAATAATGATCAAATAGTCTAATAACCTCCAAATAATATTAAACCTCCAAACTACAGTTCAAACCAATAAATATGAAAAACTAAAATCTCTAAATAAGTCTTCAAGTCTAAATAATGCTAGAAGTCCATAAGTCCTAAGCAACGAAATAAAGGGTAGCTCTCTATCACACAGTCCCAGATCACCTTAAGCACCTGCCAGTAAAAGAATACGGCATGAGCCAACCACCCCGTACGGATTTGGAATACAGTTTACAAAACAAAAAAACAGATATGTATAGTTGACATTTATAATAAAACATTTATTTTAAAAATATTCATGGCTGAAACAACGAGGGGTTAGGATATTTCATACCAGGATCAGAACAGAACAGATACAAATATACACATCATAGGGTTCCTAATGTGTGCAACAAATCGGATAACGTGTACGGCATATACAACGTCACCGCCAAATCAAATCACAAATCAAATCAAATCTGGGTGCACCCACGTATCCTGAAACAAATATCAAAGTGCGCAGCCACCTGGGCTATCAGAAGGATATGCCGTGACCAATCACACTGCCACGGAAGTGTCATGTCACTGGTGCCGCAATGACATGGCTGTAATACCCCTACAGCTGATTAACTCGGTATACCCTATATCACTAAGGGTTCAACTAAAATATTTTTGCAAAACTTTGTAAATCATATAAAACAGATTTTCCAAATATTTCAACAGATATTTAAATTCAAAATTTTAGAAAACACAGAAATAGATATAGTTTTTGAAAATTGTAAAACAGATATTTGAATATTTCGGAAGAGGTTTAAAAATACCTTTAGAAGTCAAAACATTCGAATCGAGATAAACAAAACAGACAGATTTGAGAGCAAAACAAATCAACTACAAATATTCCTAATTAAGAGTAACACATAATAAAAGGAGAGAAAATCCATACCTCGAAAATAACGATCTCAAGCACTCACAAAATTCAAAAACAATCTGCTAATTTTCCCGCTCCCGATCTAATTACGAAATATAATTTATAATTAAAATTCATTCTTTATATATTACAAAGGATACGCATGCAAAGTCATAGAGCTCACTTTTTAAGTACAAAATACAACTGAATTGCACGTAATAATCTATTAAATAGTTAATTATATAGACAAAATTTTACTAAAATAATCCCATGACTAGAGACCATATTACTAATAATACATGTACAAGCAGTCAAGCATTCTGACTTCAAAACTTGACCAGAAAACAAGTTAGTTGCCTAGTGCTATGCGAGTTTCACAAGTCAAATAAATATAATAACAATATTCATGGTGTCCAGTACATGTATACTACAACAATATTAAAATATATAACTTTAAAATCTTAACATACATAATTATATATTAATAATCAAATACGTAGATAATTAATCAACTAATATAAATATAAAGGATGTTAAATAAAAGGATCACTTTGACAATTATATTAAGAAATATAAAATATTATCGCTGTGAATTCAAAAAGAAAAAGAAAAAGAAAACCTGACCACAAACAATTTATACCGAATATAAAATGTATAAATTAATCATTAAATCATAATCATGTATACAAAACTTGGTTTTAGGCTCCCTAAACTATAAACGAATCACATAATCAGAAGCTTGATCTCATAACTTAAACAACCTACTTTACCATATACGCATGGCCATGAACTTACAAATCATTAAATCAAATTCCATAAATCATACAAAAGTATAGGCATGATCACATGACTTGATTATATAAAAAGATAATATATAATAATACCACTCACAACAGACGGAACAATATCCTCAGCCTCGTCTCCTCTCGGCGGCTCACAGCTTCTCTTAAGGAGTTTGTGTTTTATGAAAACTAGCATTTATGCCCGCGGTGCTGGGCTTTGTTAAATATAGGAATTCTAAAACTTGGTTTTGAAATCTAATTTCATTGTAGATTGATTTCTAGATGTTTCTAACATTTAAAAAGAAATTACAATGTGTGAAATTAATATTTATATTAGTCTAAGAAAATGACCATAACAAATTATGTCTGCTTGAACATTTGATGGCTCATTCTTTTCTTTGTTGCTAGCTTGACAGTTAGTTTAGGTTTGATATCGAAAGTGTAACGTAGTACATACATAATACATTTGTATACATTTGGTGCATTGATAAATTAAATTTATGTACAACACAAATTCTCAAATTGCTAAATACAAAATAAACATACTTACAAATAACCTTGCTTCCAGGACTCTTAAATGTAGGATTTGTACCAAACTCGGACAAAAGCCACTACTTTACATCCAAAAATAAACAAAACATGCTTCTTAATGTGAACCCGCTAGACGAAAGAAAATAAGCTTACTTCTAGACCAATAAAAACTAAATGCCATGTGAGCCTCTACGACATTCAGGAAACATGCATCTCCAACAGCTTCATTCCCTCCCCACTTATCAAAAAGTGTAATTCGATGAAGGAGTTTGGTACAAATCAGGTATTCTTCCAAACTCCGTTGTTTGACTCCGTTCAAATTAAAGAGCCTGCTTCACAGAACTAAAAGAGAGATAGATCAGTAAAATCACCAGAAATTGCTGAAATGATATGTTACAATGCAAAAAAAGACAACTTTAATTTTGATTTCTACTTTACCCTTGTGATGCATACGCAAATAATAGTAAAATAATTATGATATTGCCACGTTCATAGTATTTGTAAAAATGTAGTAGCCAACCATAGCTTAATAAGATGATTTGCTTAGTTTGTAAAAATGTACCATAATCAAAACAACATATACAAAATCTACTAAGATGATTTGCTTAGTTTGTAAAAATGTCCCATTATCAAAACAGCAGATACAAAATCCACTATCGCTATGACCGTCCACACACTTTCCAAATCAAAAAAAATTTCCCCCGTTCTCGACCCCAAGTTCTAAAGAGACCAACACAATTGGATTCACTTAGATTACACTCGTCTTATGTTAAAACGTATTTAAAGACTAATGTCAACGTGCTTATGTGTGTCTAAATTTCTTTTGTTAAAAAGTGTGAAAATTAAAAAGTTGGTTGTTTTGTAGTTAACTTTAGTTGGTGTTGTGTTGTTGATTGTTATATGCATAATGCTATGAATATTTTGAGGATTAATATTAAGTAATAATCTAATTACACAATATTATGAGTAATTTTGAGAATTAATATTTTCAAAACATACTCCTCTACATACTTCTCGACCCCGCCTCCGGCGGCGCCTCGATCCCTTTATCATTTTAAAAATATATTCGTGTATATGAGTTTAAAATAAAATGTATCGATAAAACTTCAAACTTACATATTCATGAGTACTAATTTACTTATAATATTTTTAGTGGCTTATGAAACTTAAAAATATTATTGATATATACTCGCATGTACAAATTATATATAGATGGTCATTTAAATTAAGATCACTTTCTCTATGACACTAACACAATTTGGCAATATTACAACAGGTTAGGAACATATAAATTAGAATACATATGCACTTTCATTTAAAATAATTGAAATTTCCAGTCAACCTCCTAATCATAATATGAAATTAGGAAAACCCATGTTTGCACAGAAAGACAGACATAACAAATTATAAAATGGTGACTATACAAAAGTATTCTTGGATGTTGTGGTAGAACTAAAACTAATTAATACATATATCTTACAATACATAAGTAGAGTAAATTAATATTTGAATCAAGTAACTCGTAAAAGAACTACATTAGAGTCAGTTTATATATAAGCATAAGAACATTGCAGAAATTTAGTACCATCATTGGCATAACCTATAAGTAGAATTAATAGATATCTCACCCGATGGATGACCTTAACCACAGAATTATTTCCCTCGTTGTCATCTGCAACTCCATCTCGGACATTTCCATCTATTAAAATCAAAGAAGAAGCCAATACGTTAATATATAAACATAGCAATGGATAAATATCTAGACTTATTAGAATCAAGAAATCAAATTATGTATGCAACCAAACCACGCAAAAAGAAAATACCAAAAGGATGAGATATTTACAAATTTATCAAATTTGTCAATCCCTTTCTTCTGCACAATCCACCAAATAGTTAATCAACAAACTTAAAACTGCAATTAAAGTATGACCAAATCATTAGAGAAGTATATATCACATAGTATGCGAGTAATGGAACGATAAAATTAACAAGATAAATGAGAAAAATGTAAGAAAGATGAGAGAGAGAGAGAGAGAGAGAGAGAGAGAGAGAGAGAGAGAGAGAGAGAGAGAGAGAGAGAGAGTAGAGAGAACAATAAAGATAAATGAGGAAAATGTAAGAAAGATGTTTAGTTAGGAAAATATTCGTTGAGTTATTAATTATCTCCTTAATTTATTGTTGAGATATTTACTTCAAAAAAACTTCTCGGTCCCGCCTTTGGCGGCACCTCGAACCCTATATATTTATAAGATATGATTTTGACATTTATCGTTCATAGACATTGAAAATATTAAATAAAATTAAACTATGATTTCATAATACTCACTAATCAAATATTGAGAATTATTATTAATATATAACAATTCCATATATATAAATTAAATGTAGTTCAATCTTTAAATAAATGAGAAGCATACTTACTGTTATGCAAAAAATTCACACAACACCCCGAGAAAGCCTCGCCGGAATAACCGGAATTATCCTTGGTTTTCGGATAAATAACAAACCGAACAGCTGTACCAAAGCAGGGCAGCTGAACCTAATAATGGTGTTTAGTGTTTTTTGGGCTGAGTTAGCAAGTTCACCGGACAATAATAGCAAAAATCCGGCCAAGTATGTCCAGGAATGTATTACTTAGGGTACACGTGCCTTGTGTATTATAAAAGTAAAAAAAAACCGCACCCCTTGCTAATTGCCTACATATCCTATTTATAGGAATCAAGCCCTAATGTAGTTCTTTTAGGTTAGGAATCCTTTCCTTGTCCATTAAGCCACGAAATTGATAAGATTTAATCCCTCCATCCATGTTAATCTCGAAGTATTTGTGTAGAAATATGACTTTTCCTTAAATCAGCTAGCCCCTTAGTAGAGTCCTATTCGAAGTAGAACTCCCAAATCCTACTCATATGAGAACTCCATGTATGTATAGACATATATCAAAAATTTCTAATATCTATCATATTAGAAACGTATCCCTCATTAAAATAGACTATTAACAGGACTCAATTCGTACTTCCTACAAATTAGGAGTCAATCCTTATCCGTTCGGCCAGCAGAGGTGGAACCTGTGAGCCCACCTGCACCTACACAGCTTCCCAAAAAAGCGAACCTCCACCTCCAGAGCTTCCCTCTAGAGGTACACCTCTTTCCTTCCAGCTACCTTGTTCTAACCTTTTAAACACCCTACCAGGCCTCCAACATCCATGGGCCCAAAACTAAGCCCATTACAAATTTTGGGCACAACACTTACTAATGCATCTATACATACTAAATTACTTGCGATCAACTTTTCATATCTGGAGACATATAGGACATGCTATTTAATCAATCGGAGATGCACAATCATCTGCAAGGTTGGGGTATTTCAAAACTTTCTCACTACCTCCTTGACAAATGCGTGTTAGAAAAAGAAACATGTAAAGCAAAACGGAACTCGAGTTTATTGTGTTATCAAGTTATCAATTAAGCTCAAAGCTCATTGGGATCTATCAAAAATTATACACATGTTATAACTTACAACATCACTCGACGTCCTCCACCTTTTCACACTTGATCACCTCAAAGTAGTCGCACTATGTTCTTCTACCTGAACTGTACTAAGATCCCAATAAAGCCACAGTTTTATCACACCTACAGGAAAGACAATAATAATAATAAAAAAAATCAACAAACTATCATTTAAGCGAAAGATACCAATTTAAACAAAAGAATTAAATATTACATTAGCAGCAACAATATAGTCTGATATGTAAGAAACCTTAATTAAACTATATGAACAGAATGAAAAAGTTCATTTTACTATCAGAAGGTCCTTGTAAAAGAAAAAATCATAATGTCTAACTCCAATTTTACTATGGTCAAGTAATTTAGTCTTGGACACTGATATATTTATCTTAATTTAAGTGAGTAGTACAGGAGGTGATCCGTATATGCTGCTTTTATTCCTTGCAGCGAGGATAGATCCATAATAGTTTAAAGCTTTAATAAGATTTAGATATTGATATAACATCATTTCAAAATTTTCATTATGAAAATCTTCTAAAAGATAACTTGATAAGAGATGAACCACTTTTCTTTGATCACACATTCATCTCCTTCATATATAACTGCAACTTTAGGTGTGTTTTAGGTAAAAGTAATATGTTATACCAAAACTATAAAAGGAATAAATACTCATGCAAGACTACGAAAAGGAATAATAGTCAAAGATCATGGAAGGCAATAAATATATGACATGGACGAAAGAATATTCAAGTCGAGAAAACTAATCTCAATCAATCCCCTCCTTGTTTGGTGAATCAAGAGGAGCAATACTTTCCAGATTCTGGATAATAACCTTGTTGTTCACAATGAAAAAACATTCTCAGCTCTCTACATATACATAAGACCTCAATTCACAACAAATTGATAACTAAAGGGTAAGAAATATTTAATCATGTACATTTTCAGTACTACTAAAATTTAAATGAAAAAGAAAGAAAAAATACCATGCATTGTTATATATGCCAATTCTGGGCTCTTATGGACTTCACTACTATAAACATTGTGCAAATAATTCCTAAAGGATTGAGGTGATCATTAATCAACTTGAATATCATATAGAGTTCTATAAACTTATAAACATCTGCACTTATAAAATCTAAACAAACATAGCAACATCATTTTCTACATCTCGATTTTAATAAGCTAAATGTAGCATGAATATAACACATACATTCATTCTTAAAAACAAAGCCAAATAAAAAATTAAAAATACCTAAAGAAGATAATCTGTTGAATTTTATCAATCCTTTCTCTTGCGCAAACCATCATACTTAGTCTTGTTCTCATGCTCAATTCATCGAACATTTCGTGGGCAGAGTTTGATCTGCAATAAAGAAGAACATATAGATGATCAAGTTATATAATCTCGAAAACAATGATAAATTAAGAAGAGAGATTGAATTAGAAGTACACCTATTAATTTTTGAATCATGTTGAATCCATCACATGCTTGTGTGCACCTGCAAACTAAATAAACAATGAAGACAGTCAGATACATGTACCAAGTTATATATATTTGAGGATTATACATGTATGATGTAGCCATCCTTAACAATGAAGACATAAAAAATAAAAAAACCAAAAGAGCTAGTAGCTTATCAATTTTTTTCTTTTGCGCAAACTATCAAACAATTTGCGTGCAATCATAGTCTATCAAATAAATCAAACTGGAAAACTCAAACAACGATCAAATACAAATAAAATAAATATACCTTAAGTATGCTTTCACAAAACACTTGTATTTATCAATCTTTCTTCTCATATTCATCGATCAATTCGTTTGAAAAACTCAATCTGCAAATCAACTATAAACAAATTAGAGTGTTAAAACTAAGATAAAGGCTAACAAAAACGGATACAACTGGATTGGATAATTAGATTTGAAATTCAAAATTCAAAATAGTATAGTACTGAAAAGAGGGAGCAGGTAGATGGATGGAACCGTGGTAAGAAGAAAGCTCATGGAAAGAGGAAACTTTTGGAGAGATTTATATTGACTTTTACATTCTTTAAGTTTAATTAATAATAGAACTTAAGAAATGATGGTGGCATTTTTGCAAATAACTTGAAGATTCAGGGTAAAGACTTAAAATTCGAAATTTACTGTAGAAAAGAGGCTTCAGGAACTATTATATACATAGACATAGATACATAGATAAAGTAGATCGTACAGGTTGTACTATGTATTTATATAACTAGCCCATCAATCACCAATTGGCAATAGAACTCTATAACCTATTTTTCTTTTTCTAAATCTTTTCTAATTAGTAGATTAAATATTACAAATATTATTATTATTATTATTATTATTATTATTAAAAATCACATATATTACATGATATAATCAAAAAAGGTTGTATCGGATTTGAATTTTTAAAAAAAATTATAATCTGAAAAAGATATAATTAAAAAAGGTTGTATTAGAATTGAATTTAATTTATTTTTTATTAGTATTAAAAAATTCATATTTACCATTTGAGCTCTATCTTGAGATCTAAAAATCAGATTTGGATTATTTACAATTCACACAAAACTCATAAAATTATCTTTAATTTAGTGATAATTTAATAATTACTATTAAAATGAAACACTCAGAATCTCAAGGGAAATTTTAAATACGAATTTTTGCATTAATCCTATTAAGTGTAGAAGATCTAAATTGATAATGCTATTTGAAGGTAGTGTTTTTCGTAGTTCGTTCACAGGGAAGGACTGTCAATATTGATTTCAACTAGATTATCTCTTACAATCTACAATTGTGGAAAATGGGGGGTTTTGAGTTTGTTGAGGTGTTTTATCAAACACCTTGCATACGATAAATAAATTGCCATAGAAATACAATTAAGTTAATGGCAATCATCCAATTTATCAACACACAAGCACAATGAGGGAATAAGCAAGATAAGAGATATTTGACCCAAGGATATAGCAAATCGAGCACTTCAACCCAACAACAAGCAAATATATTCAACTCTACCTAACCAAGATAATTGGTGAAGCACACAAATTAGCTCTCTTGACACTAACAACCAATAATGAAGCACTATCAATTTAACCAAGTCAAGGAATTAAACAAAGAGAGGTTAGGACAAACCCAAGGATGAGAAGCTCAACCTAGGTATTTGCACTTGAATTTTGTGGATTTAGGTACACTAAACCTTGTGCTACTCTAATGAATGCACTAACAATTACGGATTAGCACAAACAATTAGCAATTGAAATTACAAGAAGAGCAAATTGAAGCAACTTACAAATCTCCAAGCAAAATCATAAACATTACAACACAATAATTCAAGATAGAGTGAAATAGATCTTACTTAAAATGGAGTGGGTTTAGTACAAGAAATGCTTCCTTGATCCAAATAAATGGAGTTAGTTACTCATAATCAATGCTAGATTACAAGTAATTAACTAACCCTAATTGTGTTCTTCAAGAGGCAAAAATGAAGATGAAGTTAGATGTTAAGATAAGATATGAGGTGTGTTTGGCTATATTTCTTTTAATACACAACAGGTGTTGTACGGCCTGTTGAACGGCCGTACAGCAACCCGTACAGAAAAACTGCTCCTTTGAACGGCCTGTCGAACGGCCTTACAGCAGCCCGTGCTGGAGAAAATCTTCAAGATAATACATTAAACACCTCCCGGCATCGCGAGCTGGCATCTTCTAACTTCCCTCTTGAATAATCTTCGCTTTCAAGCCCAAAATAATCCATCTTTTCAACAATTAAGCATGAGGCACTGAAAGATGAAAAACATAATTAATATCGATAAAACTACATTCGAAACGAACAAAAATGCAAGAGAATAAAAGACAAAACGTGTATAAAATACACATTATCAAATCTTCCCCCACTTAAACTTTGCTAGTCCCGAGCAAACTAAAATTAACATAACCATATACTCCCAACTAGTACCACTTCCGTAGGTGATCACGGTTGCATTTGGCATATGCAACAAGCCCTTGGAACCCCTAGGTAGCCCTAGTGGACGAGTGAGGTCTCGTGAGGGTTTATAGATGATGTACCCACAAAATCACAAAAGCCATTAACAAATAAGAAACTAACAATACCTATTAATTAAACTAACTACTACATTCACATGTCCGAGTCGTCTACTTGTAACTAAAATCAAACATATAGAGCTATTCTCCTTGTCATCCACTAAAACGAGCTAACAACCAATTCAAGAATCAAGATAACACACCTTGTGCAAGATGTAACAAAGACATTAAAGATAGAATGAATGCACTTCAATCGTGAACACTAGACAAGATTATCACAAAGCATACATGGCTTCGCATTAAGAAGATGAAATTTGTATGGTGAAAAACCTCTCATCTCTCAATTATTCATCACACAAGTATGGGCTAGAGATTTCACTCAACTCCAAGTCTAAATGCATGCGCTCTACTTGACCTTGCATGTTCACCTAAATTCCGGATTGCACCAAAAACAAGGAATTCATAAAATGGGTTGTAATGAGGCTTGGGTGAAGGTGTGAAAATTTAAGTTCAAGGAAGGTGTAAAAGTTTCGCTAGTTGAGTCAAAATGACGCTAGCTCTCTTCATAAACCAAAATCTCAAACTAAAGTAGATCTCCACTCATTTACAATTACAAAACACAACCACATTTATCAAGAAAGTTGAATCAAAATAAAGAACAAAGATTTATTGTTTTTTTTTTACATACCTTTTTTTTAGCAAAGGGAATGCATTACATATATAAATATTACAATGAACCTTGAACCACATCTAAACATGCATATCACACTAGCTCACACTTACAATAAATAGCATTCTTCCTCTTCACAACATCTCCAAATTCTCATGCTCAACAATCAATTCTTTCCAAGACTCAACTAGCTCAACTAGGTCGAGAGTGAAGTATTTGGCTATGGCTCATGTATAAAAGGGGAAAGTGACGAAGAAAAATATGGATATAATCTTCAAAGGGGGTAACTATAGATTATTTTCATGGTCACAAGTTAAAAATGCCAAAATGGTTATCCTAAAAAGAATTTCCTTATTATGGTGCATCCATGAATAAAGGTTTAATGCAAGCCCTAGAGCTACAAACATACATAAAGACGGAGAAACACACAAGCAAAAGAAATCATCGTTCAAGGCCTCACAAGGTTTACGTTGAAATAACATCTTCCCGATTTGATTCCATGCATGCTAAGAGATAATCGTCATGCTCACAATTTAATTACAAACATCTAGACTTTTCATGCCATTTAAGTGTGTGTGTGTGTGTGCAATAAGGTGCATCAAACTTATAGATTCACATCAAATTGGTAATGCTAGGCACGTAATAGGAGAAAACAAGACTACAAGCTCACGATTTCCCAAAGTAAACGATACGGACATCAAAATCAACAATCCTTCCCCCACTTAAAACATGGCATGTCCTCATGCATGACAAATAAAACGAAGTAGAGTTATGAGTGAAAGAGAACTCCCCTAAAAATAAATAACAAGAACCGGGAGCACCACTCATATTTGCCAAAATCCAACTCCGAAATTGCACGCCAAGAATTGAACTAACGCCACATACCATAATCAACCCAACGAAAATAACTAACAAGCCAAATCCACACCCTACAAAGCCACTTCAAAACACTAATTAAGGATATAGAAAAATTTAAAATAATTGTTTTTTTAAAAAAAATAAAAATAAACAAATAAAATAAAATAAAATAAACTAGCTAACCGATTAATAATAAAATAAAAAAAAATAAATCTAAAAACTAAAATAAAATAAAATCAAAAATCATATTTAAAACTAAAATAAAATAAAATAAAGAAAACTAAGCAATTAATAATAAAATCAAAATATAAATTTTAAAATAAAAATCAAATTAATAATAAAATAAAATTGAGTCTTGAATTTATATTTATTATCTAGCTTAAAAAAATTAAAACTGAAAATCAAAAATAAAAATAAAATAAGTGGATAAAAAAAAATAAAAATAAAACAAAACAAAACAAATCAAAATAAAATAGAAGCAAAATAAAACAATAAAATAAAAGAAGGGAAGGGGGCTGCGTTATTGTTGAATGAAGGGGACGGAGGTGGAATGGGTAAGGGATGGTGGCGTAGGTGAAGGCTGAATTGCAGAGGTGGGCAGCGTGGTGGTAAGAAACGTGAACGGAGGATGGGTTGAATTTGTTTCGGGGGAAGGAGAATCGAGGATGAATGGTCGGAGAGGCTATGATGAAACGAAGAACAGAGGTGGGCGTTGGAGATGGGAGGCGGGTTGTGTGAGCAGGTGGAGGGAAAACGAAGTATGAAGGGGTGAAAACGGAGGTTGAGAAGGGCTGATGTGGTAGTTAATGGAGGAGAAGGAAATGGGAGAATGGAGGTGTGGCGTTGCAGGGGAACTGGCGGTGGGATTGGTGAACGGGAAGGAGGGGTTTTGAGTTTAGGCTTGGGGAAACAGGGGAGAAAGAAGTCGTGGTGTGTTGTATTGGTGGTGGAGAAAAGAAGAGGTTGTAGAGACGGGGGGCTGGAGGATGATGGAGGCGTAGATGGTTGTGCAGCTGTTGGCGGAGGAGAGTGAAGTGCGACGGGGGGGTGCAAACTGGTGGTCGAGTGAATGGATGTAGTGGTGAGGTGGAGTGGAGCAAAAGGGTTGTGAATTTGAATTGAACGAAGGGGAGAAGGCGACATTGAGGTGGGAGGTCGGAGGAGAACGGAATTGGGGGAACGGGCGGCGAAGTGAAGGAGGTGGAGACGATGGGTTGTGAACGGAGAATAAGAACAGAGGAGGTTATGGCGAGGTGAGGTGTTGAGCGAAAGAAAATGGGAGGTAGTGCTGTGAAGCAACAGGGGAGAAGGAGAAAGGATTTGTTTGTGCTCTGTTTTGTGTTTTTCTATTGAATAGCTGTACAGCCCGTGCACCAAGTGGGTAGAAATTTTGAGACCCCTTATTTTGCAGTATCTTATGGACAGAAGCTGAGAAAAACTGCACGGCTTGCTGCACGGCTTGTTGTACGGTTTGCACCCCCGTACAACAGCCCGTGCAGCTCTAAAATTTTATAAAAACTGTTTTTTTAGAGAAAATTCACACAAATCCTTGAATGCTTGAATAAAATATAAATTCCTGAAAACATGAACAAACACATCAAGGTACGAGTGGAACAAATATAAAAATTGTAAAAATTAGAATTAACGATACTAAATATTATTGAGCGGGGCATTATTATTACAATTTTTTTGTTTTTTTTTTGAAACTCTATTATAAAAGAAACCCCCACTCACTAATATTTAGATCAATCCTCAAACCCACAAAATGCATAACATCCTACATAAATGTAAGTGAGGAACAAAAATTGACACACGCATAAAAATATATAAATACATGCTTACCTTGGGTTGCCTCCCAAAAAGCGCTTTGTTTATTGTCGTTGGCTCGACTTATTTTTACAAGTATTATAACTAATGAGGTGAAAAAGCAAATAGATGCACATACCTACGAATCAATAATAAAAATAAAGTGTGCAAATATACCTTTGATCTATAAAAATATAAAAATATATCTTCACATCTTCAAGAGACTTTGAAAAAGCAAAGTAGCTAGAAAAATCGTCAGAATAATCATTATAAGCACGGCTCAAAAATTGCTCCCAAATTGGATCCTTATATACCCAAGAAAAAATTTCAATCTCATCAATCCTTAATTCCTTCTCAATTTTAATTGGACATTCATCAATTTTTATCTCATCTACCAATTCATTAAGCTCAAAGGTATTTTCTAAGTTTGGTAGATCCTCAACTACATCCAATTTATCATTGTCAAGCTTAGGGAAATCGTCAACTAAACAAGCAGATTCATCTTGCACAAAATTTTCATCAATTACAAAACAAGAATCATGATTAGTAGGAGAATTGACCTCCGCTAATCGACTCACGACTTCGGCTAGTTGACTCATTTGCTTTTCCAAGTTGGATATGATTTGAGAAGTGTTCTTTTCCAAGTTGGATATCCTTTGAAAAGTGATGTTTTGAAATTGGAGGTTGTTTTCCGCCATTTGTTTCATCATCTCCTCTAATGATGATAAGGAAGATGAAGAAGACCCTTGATGGCCTTGGGAATTATATTGCGGATCATAACACTGATTTTCAAAAGCATATGAATAATCGATGCTAGGAGGGTAAGGAGCATAGCATGAGTTCCTAGAATAGAAAGAATTCACCTGATACGCATTTAAATTCTGAAAAGAATTAAAATCTTGATATCGTTCTTGATCGTGGGTGAAATCTTGAGCGTTATTCCAACCAAAATAACTATCCATCGTCTCCTGAAAGAGTTAGTTCATGTCTATATCCAATAAACATGTAGACATACCAATAAAAAACTATATACAAAGATAAAATCTAAAATATAAGAAACAATTAACTCAAAATTAATATTGTTGCCTTCCCCGGCAGCGGCGCCAATTTGAAGGTAGTGTTTTACGTAGTTCGTTCACAGGGAAGGACTGTCAATATTGATTTCAAGTAGATTATCTCTTACAATCTACAATTGTGGAAAATGGGGGGTTTTGAGTTTGTTGAGGTGTTTTATCAAACACCTTGCATACGATAAATAAATTGCTATAGAAATACAATTAAGTTAATGGCAATCATCCAATTTATCAACACACAAGTACAATGAGGGAATAAGCAAGATAAGAGATATTTGACCCAAGGATATAGCAAATCGAGCACTTCAACCCAACAACAAGCAAATATATTCAACTCTACCTAACCAAGATAATTGGTGAAGCACACAATCACTTATTTCTCTTCTATAAACACTAATTTAGTGAAGCACATAAATTAGCTCTCTTGACACTAGAAACCAATAATGAAGCACTATCAATTTAACCAAGTCAAAGAATTAAATAAAGAGAGGTTAGGATAAACCCAAGGATGAGAAGCTCAACCTAGGTATTTGCACTTGAATTTTGTGGATTTAGGTACACTAAACCTTTTGTTACTCTAATGAATGCACTAACAATTACGGATTAGCACAAACAATTAGAAATTGAAATTACAAGAAGAGCAAATTGAAGCAACTTACAAATATCCAAGCAAAATCATAAACATTACAACACAATAATTCAAGATAGAGTGAAATAGATCTTACTTAAAATGGAGTGGGTTTAGTACAAGAAATACTTCCTTGAGCCAAATAAATGGAGTTAGTTACTCATAATCAATGCTAGATTACAAGTAATTAACTAACCCTAATTGTGTTCTTCAAGAGGCAAAAATGAAGATGAAGTTAGATGTTAAGATAAGATATGAGGTGTGTTTGGCTATATTTCTTTTAATACACAGCAGGTGTTGTACGGCCTGTTGAACGGCCGTACAGCAACCCATACAGAAAAACTGCTCCTTTGAACGGCCTGTCGAACGGCCGTATAGCAGCCCGTGCGGGAGAAAATCTTCAAGATAATACATTAAACACTTCCCGGCATCGCGAGCTTGCATCTTCTAACTTCCCTCTTGAATAATCTTCGCTTTCAAGCCCAAAATAATCCATCTTTTCAACAATTAAGCATGAGGCACTCAAAGATGAAAAACATAATTAATATCGATAAAACTACATTCGAAATGAACAAAAATGCAAGAGAATAAAAGACAAAACGTGTATAAAATACTCATTATCAAATCTTCCCCCACTTAAATTTTGCTAGTCCCGAGCAAACTAAAATTAACATAACCATATACTCCCAACTAGTACCACTTCCGTAGGTGATCACGGTTGCATTTGGCATATGCAACAAGCCCTTGGAACCCCTAGGTAGCCCTAGTGGACGAGTGAGGTCTCGTGAGGGTTTATAGATGATGTACCCAAAAAATCACAAAAGCCATTAACAAATAAGAAACTAACAATACCTATTAATTAAACTAACTACTACATTCACATGTCCGAGTCGTCTACTTGTAACTAAAATCAAACATATAGAGCTATTCTCCTTGTCATCCACTAAAACGAGCTAACAACCAATTCAAGAATCAAGATAACACACCTTGTGCAAGATGTAACAAAGACATTAAAGATAGAATGAATGCACTTCAATCGTGAACACTAGACAAGATTATCACAAAGCATACATGGCTTCGCATTAAGAAGATGAAATTTGTATGGTGAAAAACCTCTCATCTCTCAATTATTCATCACACAAGTATGGGCTAGAGATTTCACTCAACTCCAAGTCTAAATGCATGCGCTCTACTTGACCTTGCATGTTCACCTAAATTCCGGATTGCACCAAAAACAAGGAATTCATAAAATGGGTTGTAATGAGGCTTGGGTGAAGGTGTGAAAATTTAAGTTCAAGGAAGGTGTAAAAGTTTCGCTAGTTGAGTCAAAATGACGCTAGCTCTCTTCATAAACGAAAATCTCAAACTAAAGTAGATCTCCACTCATTTACAATTACAAAACACAACCACATTTATCAAGAAAGTTGAATCAAAATAAAGAACAAAGATTTGTTGTTTTTCTTTTTTTTACATACCCTTTTTTTTAGCAAAGGGAATGCATTAATTTGAAGGTAGTGTTTTTCGTAGTTCGTTCACAGGGAAGGACTATCAATATTGATTTCGAGTTGATTATCTCTTACAATCTAGAAGTGTGTAAATGGGGGGTTTTGAGTTTGGTTGAGGTGTTTTATCAAACACCTTGCATACGATAAATAAATTGCTACAAAAACACAACTAAGTTAATGGCTAATATCCAAATTTGCCAACACAACAACACAATGAGCAAATTAGCAAGATAAGAGTCATTTGACCCAAGGATAATGGAAACTCAAGCACTTCAACCCAACAAACAAGCAAAATATTATATCCAACTCTACCTAACCAAGATAATTGGTGAAGCACACAATCACTTATTTCTCTTCTATAAACACTAATTTAGTGAAGCACATAAATTAGATCTCTTGACACTAGCAACCAATAATGAAGCAATATCAATTTAACCAAGTCAAGGAATTAAATAAAGAGAGGTTAGGACAAACCCAAGGATGAGAAGATCAACCTAGGTATTTGCACTTGAATCTTGAGGATTTAGGTACACTAAACCTAGTGCTACTCTAATGAATGCACTAACAATTACGGATTAGCATAAACAATTAGCAATTGAAATTACAAGAAGAACAAATTGAAGCAACTTTCAAATCTCCAGCAAAATCATAAACATTACAACACAATAATTCAAGATAGAGTGAAATAGATCATACTTAAAATGGAGTGGGTTTAGTACACAAAATGCTTCCTTGAGCCAAATAAATGGAGTTAGTTACTCATAATCAATGCTAGATTACAAGTAATTAACTAACCCTAATTGTGTTCTTCAAGAGGCAAAAATGAAGATGAAGTTAGATGTTAAGATAAGATATGAGGTGTGTTTGGCTATATTTCTTTTAACACACAGCAGGTGTTGTACGGCCTGTTGAACGGCCGTACAGCAACCCGTACAGAAAAACTGCTCCTTTAAACGGCCTATCGAACGGCCGTACAGCAGCCCATGCGGGAGAAAATCTTCAAGATAATACATTAAACACCTCCCGGCATCGCGAGCTTGCATCTTCTAACTTCCCTCTTGAATAATCTTCGCTTTCAAGCCCAAAATAATCCATCTTTTCAACAATTAAGCATGAGGCACTGAAAGATGAAAAACATAATTAATATCGATAAAACTACATTCGAAATGAACAAAAATGCAAGAGAATAAAAGACAAAACGTGTATAAAATACACATTATCACTATTCAATGTAGAAAACTTAATTATATATGATATGGTCTAAAAATAAGCCCTAAAGACACATTTAATGTGGCATTAATTAGACCCAGCATGGTCCAGACTTGGGGCCCATTAATGAGGTCAAAAGCCCTATTTAAATATTAATTTCGTAATTAATATTAAGGGTAATAAATAGCTCAGTAATTAGAGTCAAATAAAGATGTTACTCCTACCAAACTTAGCCTCCAAGGCACAGAATTCGATATGGGAACTGACTCCTACAAGGAAGGAGTCTAGAACCTTCCTCAAGGTGGTGACTTGCCCACCAAGTCACCCAATCCTACCATAATTCTAAGGCTTCTCAGCCTATATAAGGGCCTGACCCCTCATTCTCAGAACTACGTTTTTGGCTTGATTCTCAATACGAGATACGTAGGCACTCTGTGAGGACCGATCAGTCTCGAAACACGAAAACATCCATTAAAGCTCGAAGCTCAACAACTATAGCATTAAATACGATTCATAACCCACCTTTTATTCCACAACATTTGGCGCCGTCTGTGGGAAAACAACATCAACCATGGTTCAAACACGAAGAACAACATCAACCTCGACTGAGGCCATACCCCTTACCTCTGCTCCACCTTCCACCTCTGATCCGCTTATCACTACTGAAGAAGGACAATTACCCCCATCAACAGGGGTGATCATTCAACCTCTAGCCTCTCAACCCCCAGGGATGATTCCCCATGTTGAGGGAACTCTACCCGTGGTCGTCCATCAAAACCAAGAAGTTAACCCTCTTCAGATGGTGGTTTCTCCTCTTTGTAACGTTGATCGTACGCTACCCCCGGGGATACAGATCCACACTACGGATCTCCCCTTGAATACCAACCCGATGTATGGGCTGCCTAATTATCCCCCTCGACAAAGGGAACCTGGACCAAGCGGTCATGCCTTACAGATCCAAGATCGAGAGTACGATGACTACTCTGGCCCCTATACTGATGATTCGACATCTGAGGATGACGATGATGATCGCGACGAAGCCCCAAGGAGGCGACGTGCTAGTAGAGACCTCGAAGGAGGACCCAAAGAATCCATGATGGACCTCCACAAACGGTTGAGGAAAGGATTAAGGCTCATGAGGCTGAGATCCAAAGGTTGAAGGATGATATTGCTAGGGAGCAAGCAAGGCAAAGTCTGATTTGACCTCCTCCAATTACTGGGAGGATTCCCATTATAAATCTGGAGAGGCCTTCAAGGAGACAGAGAAGGGTCGATGCCCCAACTGAAAAATCGACAAGGGTGGAGACCCCCAAAAGCAACCCCAAGGATCTTATGCCACTTGGGGATCCTGATGATCCCATACCTCCGTTTACTGAGGAGGTGATGAATGCTCGCATCTCAAGGAAGTTCAAGATGCCTACAATTAAGGCTTATGATGGAACGGGCGACCCCGCAAACTATGTCAGGACATTCTCAAACGCACTGCTGCTGCAGCCTGCGAGTGACTCCTTAAAGTGTAGGACGTTCCCTCAAACCCTGTCGGGCATGGCTCAAAGGTGGTATAGCCGCCTACCTGCAAACTCAATTGGCTTTTTTAAGGAGTTGAGCGCTGCCTTTGTCAGCCAGTTCATTAGTGGGAGAGTTCATGAAAAAAGTTTTGCATCCCTCATGTATGTGGTGCAGGGGAAGAATGAGAATTTGAGGGATTATCTCAAGCGATTCACCAAGGAGACGTTGAATATCACTGATCTGGAAAATAAGGTGGCCAAGGTAGCCCTGGAACACGAAACCACTGATCTCTTCTTTAAAAGGTCTTTGGCAAAACATCCTCCTGAAAACATGGCCGAGCTCCAATGAAGGGCCGACAAGTATATCAAGGATGAGGACAGCATGAAGAAGGAAATCACATGAGGCAATGGCAAGGGTTCCAATGACTCAAGGAAACGAAAGTAAGAGCAAGAGTACGACGCTAGGGACAAGTATCCCCGGACTAACAAGGACTCTGAGTCACCACCAAAGAAGGGTTTGGGACCGAGATTTTCTGATTATGCAAGGCTGAACGCTCCTAGGAGTCAGATCTTGTTAGATATTGAGAAGGATAAAGACTTTAGATGGCCGAAGCCACTCAGAGGTGACCCCGCAAAGAGAAACAAGGATCAATACTGTAGGTTCCACCGAGATGTGGGGCATGATACAGATGATTGTAGGCAATTGAAGGATGAGATTGAGTTCTTAATCCGCAAAGGGAAACTGAATAAATTCACTAAGGGTGAAGATAGTGGAACCCAAAGAAGGGATTACGACCAGAGAGACAATGATAGAAGGGATAATGATCGTGGTCGAAACACACAATTTCGAGGGCCAGTTATCAACATAATTTGGGGAGGCCCGACAGCGGCCCGTACAACTCGAAACTCTCGAAAGGCGTATGTTAGAGAAGTGATGCACATCGTAGGAGATGACCCGAAGCGTGCTAGGACTGAAATCGCAATTAGTTTTGATGATTCTGATCTTGAAGGGGTGAAGTTCCCCCATGACGACCCGTTGGTCATACCACCTGTAATTGGAAACTCGGAGGTGAAGCGAGTCTTGATAGACAATGGAGCTTCAGTTGATATTTTGTTTCATGATGCATTCATGAAAATGGGGTACACTGACTCTCAGTTGACCCCAACCAACATGCCGATCTATGGATTCAATGGAGTTGAGTCCAAGGTTGAAGGGACTATCTAGCTGCTATGATAATTGGGCAAGAACCTAAGGAGGCTACTCAGATGTTAAATTTTCTGGTAATTAAGGCATCCTCAACTTATAACGCAATCCTGGGAAGGACTGGATTTCATGCATTCAAGGCTGTTGCCTCAACTTACCACATGAAGATTAAGTTTCCAACCAGGAATGGTGTTGGAGAACAGAAAGGTGACCGAAAGATGGCCAGAAGTTGTTATATATCCGCGTTGAGAGCTGATGGAGTCGGGGGCAGGTACTCCCGATTGAAGACATGGATGTCCGTGGTGATGATGAACATCGAGGAAAACCAGTAGAGGATTTGGTCCCCATACCTCTAGAACTGAGCAACCCTGAGAAGGTTACTTACATAGGAGCATCTCTAAAGGAACCCCCGAAGGGCAAGTTGATAGCATTCTTGCAAGAGAACAGCGATGTGTTTGCTTGGACAGCAGGGGACATGCCAGGGATTGATCCCCAACTTATAACTCATAGATTGAACGTCGATCCTGAACGACAGAAGATAAAACAGAAGAAGAGGAATTTTGCTCCAGAGAGGTAAAAGGCCATTAAGCAAGAAGTTGACAAGCTGTTGAAAGCTGGGTTTATTGAAGAAATTCAGTTCCACGAATGGTTGGCTAACCCTGTGATGGTCAAGAAAGCAAATGGGAAGTGGAGGATGTGTATAGACTTCACTGATTTAAATGACGCATGCCCAAAAGATTGTTTTCCTCTGCCAAGGATTGACACCTTGATAGATGCCACTGCTGGACATGAGATGCTGAGCTTTATGGATGGGTTCAGCGGCTACAATCAGATTAAGATGCATAAGGATGACATCCCAAAGAATGCAGGAGCTACTTACCAACGACTGGTGAATAAGATATTCGCCCATCTGATTGGAAAAACCATGGAGGTCTATGTTGATGACATGTTAGTCAAGAGCCTATTCAAGGCAGACCATATCAAGCACCTCAGAGAGGCATTCGAAGTGCTGAGGCACCACAAGATGATGTTGAATCCAGCCAAGTGTGCTTTTGGCGTTGGATCAGGAAAATTTTTAGGATTGATGGTTTCGAAGAGAGGCATAGAGGCCAACCCTGATAAGATCAAAGCAATCTTGGATATGGAGCCACCCCGCTCTATACGAGATGTACAGAAGCTAACTAGCCGAGTTGCGACCCTAGGGAGATTCATCTCCAAGTTTGGTGACAAATGTTTGCCTTTCTTTCGGGCATTAAAGAAGGTGAAAGATTTTGAGTGGACTACAGAGAGCCAAGAGGCCTTTGAACAGCTAAAGAAGTACATGGCTGAAGCCCCCATTGTTGGTCAAACCTAGTCCTAGGGAGACCCTTTATCTATATTTGGCGGTATCTGAACAAGCATTGAGTGCTGTCCTCGTTCGAGAAGAGAAAAAGGTTTAGAAACCCATTTACTATGTGAGCAAAGTGTTACATGGGGCTAAGTTAAATTACTCAACCATTGAGAAGTTTGCCTTGGCATTGATAACAACCTCGAGGAAGCTACGACCGTACTTCCAGGCACACAAGATTCAAGTCCTGACGAACCAGCAGCTGAGAAACATATTGCATAGCCCAAGGGCCAGTGGAAGGTTGATTAAGTGGGCGATTGAACTTGGAGAATTTGACATCACTTATAAACCTCGAACAGCCATCAAGGCTCAGGCATTGGCTGACTTCGTGGTTGAATGTACCATTGACAACCAAGAAGTCGGGGGGGAGGAGATAGTACCCAACCAAGAAGGTGAGGATAAAGATGAAGAACTTGTACCTGATCTGAAGGAGTATTGGGTGCTCTATTTTGATGGAGCATCAAAAACAAAATCTAGTGGTGCATGTTTAGTTTTGCAAAGCCCCGATGGGTTCACAGTTGAGTATGCTTTGAAGTTGGACTTTCCGACAACCAACAGCGAAGCTGAGTACAAAGCCTTGATAGCCGGTTTAGGCTTGGCCAGAATCATGAGGGTCAAGAATATCAAAGTTTGTGGGGATTCAAGACTAGTGGTATCACAAGTGAATGGTGAATTCGAGGCCAAGGATAAAACTATGGCGAAGTATTTGAGAGTTGTGAAGGCAGTGAAGACTCAGTTTGATAAGTGCTATGTGGAATATATTCTGAGAGAAGAGAACGTTAAGGCCGATGCCCTGTCCAAGTTCGCTTCTTCTGAGATAGAAAATTATGTGGGAAGTGTTTACTTCCAGGTCTTGAAGGCCCCGACCATCAACTCAAAATTGGTGGCACCGATTGATGTAGGAAGCTGTTGGATAGATCCTATCAAAGCTCACCTCAAAACCGGATGGCTCCTTGACAATGCCTTGGAGGCACGAAAGTTGTCAGTGAGAGCATTGAGATATGCCTTGATCGAAGGCATCCTTTACAAGAGATCGTTAATCATCCCATACTTGAAGTGTTTTGAGGCCCCAAGAGGCAAAGGAAGCATTGGAGGAAGTTCATGAAGGGATCTGTGGGCAACACTTGGGGGGCAGAGCCCTAGCTCACAAGATCGTTCGTTTGGGGTTCTATTGGCCAGAGATGTTGGCCGATGCGCAGAACTATGTCAAAAAGTGTGATAGATGTCAAAAGCACGCCCCAATTGTAAGGCGGCCGCCTGAGATGTTGACATCAGTTAACTCTCCTATCCCATTCGCAATGTGGGGGATAGACATACTTGGTCCTTTCCCCGTAGCATCAACACAAAGGAAATTCTTGATAGTGGCCATCGACTATTTTACTAAGCAGATTGAGGCTAAACCTTTAGCGAAGATAACTACTAAGCAAGTTGCCCAGTTTTTTTGGGAGAACATCATCTGCCGGTATGGAATCCCACGAATCCTTGTGACGGATAATGGGACACAGTTCAACAATGAAGAGTTTAAGAAGTACTGCGAGGAAAATGTTATTGATCTTCGTTTTACCTCAGTGGCACACCCGCAAGCTAATGGACAAGCAGAGGTTGCCAAGCGGATTATCCTTGATGGACTGAAGAAGAGGGTCGAGCGCTCAAGGAACACTTGGGTAGATGAGTTGTTGCTTATACTTTGGACATATCGCACCACCTGTAAAGTGACAACTGGAGCGACCCTTTTCTTGCTGGCTTACGGAGCTGAGGTAGTGGTGCCCCTGGAGATTATGCATACATCACCATGAGTTGAGACCTATGAACAAGAGACTAATGAAGAAGGTATGAGGCTTGCCCTAGACCTAATTGATGAGGTTAGGGATGAAGCTAATGCCAGGAATGCAGAGCATCAGAAGAGAGCATCTTTCAACTACAACCAAAGGGTTAAGGAAAGGTTCTTTCGCCAAGGCGATTTGGTTCTAAGGAAAATAGAGGCTTCTGGAGTTGGGCAGAAGGGAAAGCTAGCCCGTAACTGGGAAGGGCCATATCGAGTCAGGAAGACTGATAATGTGTATTTTATACACATTTTGTCTTTTATTCTCTTGCATTTTTGTTCCTTTCGAATGTAGTTTTATCGATATTAATTATGTTTTTTATCTTTCAGTGCCTCATGCTTAATTGTTGAAAAGATGGATTATTTTGGGCTTGAAAGCGAAGATTATTCAAGAGGGAAGTTAGAAGATGCAAGCTCGCGATGCCGGAAGGTGTTTAATGTATTATCTTGAAGATTTTCTCCCGCACGGGATGCTGTACGGTCGTTCGACAGGCCGTTCAAAGGAGCAGTTTTTCTTTACAGGTTGCTGTACGGCCGTTCAACAGGCCGTACAACACCTGCTGTGTATTAAAAGAAATATAGCCAAACACACCTCATATCTTATCTTCAACATCTAACTTCATATTCATCTTAGCTCTAGAGAAACATCAATTACTCATAATCAAAGACACTAGGACGAGGATCCTACAAGTTGGAGACATTGGATGGGAACGAAGTGCCACGTACATGGCATGCTTTGAACCTGAAGATTTATTATGTTTGAGCTATCCTTGTAAGGACTTAGCTTTTTTATCTATTTATTAGGGGATGTAGAAATAAGGTTCGATGAAATTATTCCAGGGCCTGGCGCCTCGAGTAGGACAGTAGCATTATCTATGTAAGGGTTGAACCCATTTCAAGTTATTAATGCAAGTTTGATTTCCATTCTTTGATTGTGTGATCTTATTTATGTGCCAAGCACCTGATGAGTGCAATTCATGATGACCAAGTAACGAAAATAAAAGAATACATAAATGGAAATAAAACAAGTGCATAAACAAAGACCCCGAAGGGTTAACAGTTGGGTTACAATACTGAAGCAAATAAAGGTTAAGTCCCGAAGGACCTTGATTCAAAACAGGAAAGATAAAGCCACAAGCGGCTAACAAGGCCATGCAAGGCCACTTACTCCATAGAGGATTCCCCTACTACTTCGTCTCCCTCTTCTCCGTCTTCCTCCTCTCCATCCTCTTCCTCCTCTTCTTCGGAACCATCCTCGTTAGAGCCGTTCTCTTCTTCGGCTGCTATCTCCATAGGCTACGCCTCCCCTTTCTTTGCCACAACCCCCTCGTCATCTGAGGTTTCCGTCGAGGAGTTGGGTCTCGCTCGTAGCACTTTTGAAAGGCATATGACTCAGCCTATTTGTAGTTAGAGGATCCTAATCAACTTAAACCAAATTGTAATAAGTAAATATACATATGAACTGTCACAGGAATCTCAAGAAGTATTATCTGTCAGAAGAAAGAAGAAAAGTCAATCTATAGTTTTGATGTCATACACTGGAAGACGATTCAGTTATCTGATCAAGCCCCAGTATAGCATTGAAGTGAATGGATTCATTTCAACAGTGACAGAGATTTTTCGAGTGATAGTTTGAAGATCAGTTACAGTAGAGGAGAATTGAGAGAAGAAACAAACCACAATCTAAAGTCAAAAGTGAAGAAGCATCGTTGAAGTTAGTCGTTCATGAACCAGACAGTACATCGAACGTCAACACAAATCAGTGGTAATTCTTTACTACCTTTAGTGGTTTGTAAGAATTAAATTAATTATTTATTGATTTAATTAAATTCATTTGTAATTGATATAAATCATTTAGTTGATTTAATTAAATGAATTAATTCTGGAAGAATTAATTTATTTATTTAAATTAATTATTGTATCAATTAAATATGAATTAGTTAATCATTAATTAATTAAATGGATCAATATGACTTAAAGAAAGAAAAATGGATTATGTCTTGGAGAAGGAAAATTCGGTATGACTTAATTTTAAGTCATACCGACAGGAGCTTTTCAGGATTAAGTCTTACCGACCTGGATTAAGTCTTACCGACCTCTGCCAGCTGTTATAAGTCTTACCGAATTTCTGTTAAGTCATACCGACATATTTTATGTCTTAATGGAGGTTTGTGTAAGTCTTAATGAAGGAAAATCAAGTCTTGGTAGCAGTTTAAGTCATGCTGGAACAGTTAAATATCCTACAGAAAGCCAGCAAGACCTGTTACTAATATAAAAGAACAGAACACAGCAGATTATGTCATAACAGAAAAACACAGCAGAAACATTACATCAAGAACAGAATTCTCTCTCTCAAGAACACCAAGAACACCAAAGCTTAAACAATTCCCAGAAATTCAAGTTCTTCATCTTTGTTATATTCTATCCGCTAGAACTTGTTTATTTGTGATTCTTGTACTACTAGCGAATTAAGTTTCCTAGTTCTTATCTTGATTATTATTAACTAAATTAGAAAAGTTCATGTCGAATTTTCTAATTAGTTATTAACATCTTGATAAGTTGTTATACTGATTTTGTAACACCACATCAAGTTAATATACAGTTATATTCAACTTGAAAAATTGTGTTAAATAATTCCGCACATAAATTTGTCTTTATCAAATTTTATTTAAAGGACAAATTTCGATAAAAAGGTAAAGATTGTATTCAACCCCCCCTTCTACAATCTTATCGGACCTAACAATTGGTATCAGAGCAGATTGATTGATACACAAATCAAAGATCCCATTTTACTCGATTAAAAATCATCCCCGAATTTTTTAACTCTCTTAAAAAATTCATCATGTCTTCTAAAGTTGGAACTGTGAAAATTCCCATATATGACAAAAATAGTTATGATATGTAGAAGAACAAAATGTTAATGTTCCTCGAGGTTGCAAATCCTAAATACAAGAAAGTCTTATCAGAAGGACCAATAATACCTTTTGGATTAATTCCTGAAGTTGTTACTGATGGAAAAGTTATTTCCCCTGCAAGGTATGTACACAAAGATTCTTCTGAATACACTCTTGTTGAAAGAGAGGAAGCTGGACTTGACATTAATTTAAGACTGATCTTAATAGACTCTCTAGACTCTGTAATGTACAGTCATGTGATTAACTGCAAAACTGCAAAGCAAATGTGGGAAACCATTGAAACTGTGAATGAAGGAACAGAGGAAGTTAGGGAGAATCGACTAGAAATTCTGACATCTGAGTATGAACACTTTCGATCAGCATACAATGAAAGTATTCAAGATGTGTTTGAAAGATATAACAAACTTGTCAACAATTTACAGATGCATGGCAAGTACTACACTCAGAAAGAGATCAACAGAAAATTTCTACTGTCAATGCCTGTTCATCTAGAACATAGAATTACAGCTATCAGAGAGTCGAGGAATCTAAGTGAAATTACTGTAGAAAGACTCTTTGGTGTTTTAAAAACCTATGAACTGGAACAATCTCAACAAAAGGAGATTTATGGAAAAGGAAGAGTTGCTAATACTTCTAAAGCTCTTATTGTTGAGAACAAACAGGAAGTGGAAGATAAGGTTATTCAACCTTGTAATGTTGACAGTGGTAAGCTTGAAGTTGAAGTTGGTCAAACGAATGCTAGTCCAGATGAAGGAGACTTCTATTCGTTAGAAAAGCTAGATCAGTTGGAAGATGAGTCCATAGCTTTGTTGGTAAGGAAATTCAGCAACTTCAGATTCAGGAAGAATCCCAAGTTCAGGTACAAATCTAACTGTAACAGGTTCCAGAGAGGTGGTTCTTCATCCTCAAGTAACAGAGGAGGTTACAAAACTAGAACAGTTGAAAGAAGTAAAATTAGATGCTACAACTGTAATGAACTTGGACATTTCGCTACTGAATGTCAGAAGCCAAAACAAAACCAAAGAAAAAAGATTTTGGATCTGAGAAGAAGAAGACAGGTAAAGCCTATGTGGCAGCTGGAATGAGTTGGGATGATACAGACTCTGAAGATGAAGATTATGGCAATCTTGCCTTGATGGCAAAATCTGATAACTCCAGTGGTACTTCATCTGAGGTATCATGTACTGAAAGTCAATATATCTATCAACTTAGTGATACACTAGGTAATGCTAATAGAGAGATTGAAAGGCTAAATTTGTTAAATACAGATCTTAGTAATCAATTATCAGAATTACACGATGTACAAAATTGCCATGATAAACAAAAATCAGAAATAAGAATTCTAAAAGAACTTGAGAGGTCTCTAGCGTTGATAGTGGTTCAACAACGTGAAACCATAGCTGAGCTAGAAATAAGGGTTAGTGCTACTTCTAATTCATGTAAAGTGGCTAAAGAGTTGTTTAACCAACAAGCTATTAATCAAACCGTAGGAATTGGGTTTGATTATAATGAAGCTATTGGTCGAAAAAGCATTATTACCCCTAATCGTGTCAGTGCTGTAGATAGGGGTATACCATTAGTGCTTAAGGGTGTTAGTAACCCACTCTTTAAGACATCCATAGCAGAACCTTTGGATATAACATCTTTAATCATTAAGGAAGAGATGCGCATTGAGGATTTAGCTAATGGCGTAGTCTTTGAAAGTAATCAAGTTGTTAAAAATGATGAAGATAGAAAGACTGTGTTTAAGAAAACAGAAAGAGTTGGTGAGTCTACTAGTTCCTTGAAAACTAGTAGTAGAAGTAACAACATGAATAAATGCAACAACATATCTACCATGCATGCTATTCCTGTTATTGATACTGCTCATAAAAAGTGTGATGCTGTTAATTGCATGTCTTGTGCTTTTAATATAATGTCTGCTTACTTTAACGGTAATCATGCATGTGTTAATAAGAATGTTCCTAGACAGCATATGAGCAGAAATAAACATGTTAGATCCAGGACTGAAAAATCACCTAATTCTAAGATTAGGACTCCAAGTCCTTCTCAGGATATGGTAAAGACATGGTTACCCAAGCTGAAACCAAAACAAGTTAAAGCTGTTTACAGGGTTAAATGTCCAGTACCTGAAGAAAATGTTGTTAAAATAAAAAGTGTTGCTTTACCTGATAAAGGTCAATTCTTTAAGTACTCCGGACCCAATCAAATTTGGGTTCCGAAGAAAGTCTAACCAATTTGTCATTGCAGGGTTTGAAACAGGTTGAACGAGTCATGTGGATTCTGGACAGTGGATGTTCAAGGCATATGACCAGAGATAGAGCCCTGCTGACAAATGTGATGGAGAAGGCCGGCCCAGTCGTTACCTTTGGAGATAACAGCAAAGGTAAAACTGATGGATATGGCAGATTAGAAGCTGGAAATGTTATCGTTGAAGATGTCTCTTTTGTGAACGGCCTTGAGCATAATTTGCTCAGTATTAGTCAATTCTGTGACAAAGGTTATGAAGTCCATTTCAACAAGAAGAATTGTCTAATATCACACAAGAGAAATGAAAGGCCACAGTTGACTGAAGTAAGAAAAGGAAACTTGTACATAGCCAATATGAACTCTGGAAGCACGAGAAGAAATTAGATGTTTTTATTCAAAGGCATCCACTGATGAAAGTTGGTTATGGCACAAGAAACTTTCTCACCTAAACTTCTAAACAATGAATTCTCTAGTGAAAAGAGAGTTGGTGAGAGGTTTACCTTCGATTGAATTTATTCAGGAAGGTCTATGTGATGCTTGTCAAAAAGGGAAGTTAAAAAGGGCAACTCACAGGAGCACTAACATATCATCAATAACTGAACCATTACAACTTCTCCATATGGATTTGTTTGGTCCAGTTAGTGTGATGTCTGTGTCAAGAAAAAGATATGCTCTAGTGATTGTTGATGATTTCTCAAAATTCACATGGGTACTATTTCTGAACTCAAAAGATGAAACTCCACAACTGGTAGTTGATCACATTAAGTTAATTGAGCTGGATTCTAATCGTCCAGTTAGAGCTATAAGGTCAGACAACGGAACTGAGTTCAAGAATGCAGTTCTGAATGACTTTTGCACTGAAAAGGGTATAACTAGACAGTACTCGGCTCCCAGAACTCCTCAACAAAATGGGGTAGTTGAAAGAAAGAATAGAACCTTGATTGAAGCTGCACGTACAATGCTAAGTGAATCAAGGCTTCCATTGAGCTTTTGGGCTGAAGCTGTCAACACTGCATGCTATACCCAGAATCGAACACTTATCAATAAAGACTTAATGAAGACACCATATGAAGCTCTACATGACAAGAAACCAACTCTCAAGTACTTCCATGTATTTGGAACAAAATGCTTTGTGCTGAAAGAAGGAGATGATCAAGGTGGTAAATTTGAAGAAAAAGCACATGAAGCAATATTTATTGGTTATACTAGAAGAGCCTACAAGGTGTATCTTATTGATCAACAGAAAACCTTGGAAAGTGTCAATGTTACATTTGATGACACAAAACTCCCAAATATCCAAAATGAAGATCCATCTGAAAAGCTTAAGTTTGATTATATGTCAGACTCAGATTCAGATGATGACAATCAACTTGATGTTGTTGCTGATAATAATAATCCAAATGTTGATGGTAATGATCAAGTTGATGCTGGTGAAAACAATGATAATTTTCAAGACACCACTGATACTCTTGAACCATCAATAAGTCAAACTGGCAACAACTCAGGGGCAGATAATGAAGGGTCAACAAGTCATACTCAACATCATATTGAAGATCAAGGCGAATCGGCAAGATCAATTCTTCCCAGACAAACTGTTTGGAATAGAGCTCATCCTTTTGAGCTAATTCTTGGTGATCCAGATGTTGGTGTGAAAACAAGAAGAGCTTATCAGAATCAATGTAACTATTCTGGGTTCCTGTCTGTCATGGAACCTAAGAAAGTAGAAGAAGCTCTATCTGATCCTGATTGGGTGATTGCTATGCAAGATGAACTCAATCAATTTAAGCAACTAGAAATATGGAAGCTGGTACCCAGACCTAAAGATAGAAAAGTGGTGGACACAAGATGGGTATTCAGAAACAAACTAGATGAAGATGGCACTGTGATAAGAAACAAAGCAAGACTGGTAGCTAAAGGTTATTCTCAAGCTGAAGGCATTGATTATGACGAGACCTATGCTCCAGTGGCAAGACTTGAGGCCATCAGAATATTCTTGGCATTTGCATCCTATTCAAGATTCAAAGTTTATCAAATGGATGTCAAGAGTGCCTTTCTGAATGGTAAGCTAGATGAAGAAGTGTATGTAGAACAGCCCCCTGGTTTTGAAGATCAAGATCATTTGGACTATGTCTACTTTCTTTACAAAGCTATCTATGGTCTTAAGCAAGCCCCAAGAAAATGGTATGACACTCTTTCTGAATTTCTATTAGAAAATGGTTTTATAAGAGGTGTCATAGACAAAACTCTCTTCACTAAAAGACATAAGAATGATATAATACTAGTCCAAGTCTATGTGGACGATATTATATTTGGGTCTACTAATGAGCTTCTGTGTAAGAAGTTTTCTAAGTTAATGTAGGGTAGGTTTGAAATGAGCATGATGGGAGAACTGAAATTCTTTCTTGGATTACAAATAAGTCAAAGACAAGATGGAATATTTATTTATCAATCTAAGTACATTAAGGAGCTCCTCAAGAAATATCACATGGAGGAGTGCTCATCAGCAAAGACACCATCAACTATAGCTGTCAAAATTGGTTTATGTGAAAGTTCTGCCAAGGTAGATATCACAGGCTATAGAGGTATGATTGGCTCATTGCTTTACCTAACTGCTAGTAGACCAGATATAATGTTTGCCACATGCTTGTGTGCACGGTTCCAAGCAAACCCTAAAGAAATCCATCTCACTGCTGTCAAAAGAATCTTAAGATATCTAAAGGGTACGCCTAATTTAGGCATCTGGTACCCTAATGAAACTGGTTTTACGTTAATTGGATATACAGATTCTGACTATGCAGGAAGTGTTGTAGACAGGAAAAGTACATCTGGAAGTTGTCAATACCTAGGTGGAAGATTGGTATCCTGGTTCAGTAAGAAACAGCAAACAGTTTCCAACTCTACAGCCGAAGCTGAATATATAGCTGCTGGAAGCTGTTGTACTCAGATCTTATGGATAAGGAATCAATTAATGGACTATGGCATTTTATTGGAAAATATTCCTATTTTATGTGATAATACAAGTGTCATAGCAATCGCAAGCAATCCTGTGCAGCACTCAAGGACAAAGCACATTGACATAAGGTATCATTTTATAAGAGAGCATGTAATGAATGGTAAAGTGGAACTACTATTTGTAGGCTCTGGAGATCAAACTGCAGATATTTTTACTAAGTCGCTTAATGAATCCTCATTCACTAGAATTGTTAGTGAATTGGGTATGTTAAACAGTCCTAGTAATTAATACTGTTAATATCTGAAATTTGATCTTTAATAATTTTGCAAGTGATTATTCTGTGAATATTTGTTGTTTGAAATCACTTGTATAATTATTTTACCATCTGATTTTCTTGCTTGTTTAATTATTTTTCACTTTGTTTATTCATATTATTTAATACTTCATACTTCTGTATTTTTAGAATATTTGTAGATATTTATTTCTATTTTATTAATTAATTTATCATTTGTTTTGTAATGTTTGTCCTGTTAATATTGCTTTGTTTTCGTTAAATAGGTTAGCATATGGTATGTATAATTATTTTTATTATTTGTTTAATTTTCTATAATATTTTATTATTTTTATAAGTTAATTGTATATTTTATTGTGTTTTTAATGTATGTTTAAAGTAAATATGACTTAAAATTAGGAAAAATAATCAATATGACTTAACTTAAAATCGGTATGACTTAAACAGGTTAAGTCTTACCGAGTTTTTAAATCTAAGTCATATTCGCTAGTCCGTTAATATTAAGTCTTAATCAATTATAATTTATGTATATAATTCTTAAGTCTTGTCTGTATTTAATTAAGTCTTATTCACTTATTTGATAAGTCTTATTAGTTAAGTCTTTTTAGTTTTCTAATTTAAGTCTTAATCGTTTATTTAGTTCTTTTGGTTAAGTCTTAATTGTAACAAGTCTTGTTAACATTAAGTCATAATCAAATATAACATGTATATATTAGTTATGATAGAATAAGTCTTATTTAGTTTTAGTATTATTTTTAAGTCTTATTCGACAGCTTAGTATATATATAAGAGTTAGAATGTATTAAGTCATATTTTCATTTTAAGTTATACTCTCAAGTTAAGTCTTAGAGTACCAAATCGATACACACACACACACAGTCGAATTCATGCCCGATTTTCATCTCGAATCTTGCTGATAATCACGATCTAACCACATATTTGGATTCCTTGATTGATTATCTTCATTTTGAGTGGTTAAAATCGAATTTTGGTTCGGTTTTTGAAGATTTTTATTTTCGAAAATCGCTTTCAAGATCTGTTTTTCTGAAAAACTGAGTTCGATTCTTGCAAAACTAAAAATATACGTGTGTTTGTGTGTATACAAGGATCATTGTGTGAATTTTTCAGAATTTTTGAAGAACTTTTAATTATTTTGAATTTTTAATTAATTATTAATTCGAAAAATTAATTTTTAAATTATAAATTTGTAAAATCTGAAATTTTCAAGGAAATTAAATCCTGATTAAAATGGCTGATCTATTTGAAATTATTAAACATAATTTAATCGGTCATTTTGATCCAGAAAAATGTTCAGTTGAACGTTTTCGACCGTGGATTCGTTTTTTAAATGAAAATTCACTGGTTCGCAATGCTTTGAGATTGGATGCTCCTCTGAAAATTGAACCTTTGCGAATCATGTGTACTACTGCTGTCATTTCTAATGATAACAGATCTTTTGTCTTCTCTGTAGGAGACAATCAGTACACAGTGAATGAAAATACAATAAATACGGTCTTAAATTTTCCAACTGATAATTTCGAAGAATTACCATCAGATCAAGAATTGATAAATTTTTTGAATGGTGTATTCTATCAAGACAGTCCTGATCAAACTGTCTGGAATAAAAAGAACTTCGTTCAGGAATGGGATTATCTGTTTGACACATTAGGTAGAGTCTTTGCCAATTCTACTAAAGGGAACTTCGGGGTATTACCATCTTTCTTGCAGCATATTGGATATGCAGTTGCACACAACCGAAGAATTAATATTGGTAGACTACTGTGTGTTCCGATGGTTATAAGAATCATTAATGCAAAGAAGAATTTTGATAATGGACATAAAGTATCATGTTATTATCCAAGATTCTTGTCATTGATTTTTAATCATCTTGTGGAACTAGAAAACCAAGCCCAATTCCTGAATGGAGAATCACTGGCGTCAGGTAAACCTACTACCAGATTGTTCACTGAGTACAGCAATAAGCCTAAATTCATAAACATACCTGTAGTTGTCACCCAATACATGTCAAACTATATACAACTACCTGTCATTGAACCTGTACCAGAACCTGGACAACCAGAACAAAACCCTGAACCACCAGTGGAAAACATACTTGTTGATAATGAAAATCAAGGCAATCAACAAGTTGAACCTGCTCAGCAAATTGTTCCTCAGCCAGCTGCACTTGCTGTTGAACATCCAGTGCAAGAAACTGCATCTATCCCTGAACCTGAATCAGATCAACCCATCTTATCAGAGACTGTTGCGGAATCAGCTGACCAGGTATTGCCTTCTGTTCCTCAAACTACTACTTCTCAATCTATTTCTGGAACCCAAGTGGTTGGTAGGTCTGACCAAGGGGTTGTAGTACCACAACCTCTAACCAAGGTCGTAGAGCCAAACACTCAACCAACAAAACTCATATCTTTTCACTCCAGAAAGAAATTGCAAGTCAAAAGAAGTCGAATCAGTAGTGATAGTATGAGTGAACCCACAGCTCTACCTCTAGAAAAGAAAAGTAGAACTCAAACTGAGGCAATTGTAAGCCCGTCTGTATCCTCCCAACAGGATATGGAAGTTGATATGGCCGTTACACAGTTACTAGAATCATCTTCTCAACAGGGTGATTCTATTGAAATTCGCCATAGGGTCGTGGCACCTTGTAGTGAGTCAAGCACACCTCCCCTATTACTCATAATGGGGGAAGACATACCTTTAGATGAGTCTTAGGACACACTGCAAGGAGAGCACGTAGAAAATGTGACAGTGCCTACCATAGTTACGGTAGAAGAGTCTTCACAGGCTTTAGAGGGAAATCTTGGTTCTCGGCCAACTTTAATAGAACCATCATCTCCCCTCCCAGGACAAACACTCCTGGACCCCTCAAGGGATTTTCCACTCGCAGTTTCGACTGGAGAAGGTGGAAGGCAACTTGATCAATCTACTACTGAAGCAATTCAGTCAACAATTTCAAATGTTCAAGTAGATTTGATTAAGGACAGGGATTTGAGAACTCCCATTGCACCACCACTGACCTTCCCAGAGGAGGCTAGGGTGATTTTACATGCAGGTACAAATTTGGAAGCAGCTAAGGAATCTGAGAGGAGTGATGTGAGGAATACCATAAAATTGAGTGAAACACATGCACTTCAGGTGAGTGGATCTCAAAGTGAACGTCAGGTGAGCGCACACACTGACACATACACTCTCTTATTATTAGAAAAGATAACTGCTTTAGAGAAAGAACTTGCAGTCAGCAAGGCTGAAACAGAAATCCTTAGAGCACAAGTGGGTGAGCGATCTTCTTCATCCACCTCTATCAACAGTCAGCTTGCTGTAATCAAGAAGGACATTAACTACTTAAAGACATCTTTCACCAAGAAGATAGAATCTCTCGAACTCTCTCATGAAAAGGCACTTGATGACTCTGGAGATATTACTGTTGCTCAAGACATGTTAATTACCAACGACTGGTGAATAAGATATTCGCCCATCTGATTGGAAAAACCATGGAGGTCTATGTTGATGACATGTTAGTCAAGAGCCTATTCAAGGCAGACCATATCAAGCACCTCAGAGAGGCATTCGAAGTGCTGAGGCACCACAAGATGATGTTGAATCCAGCCAAGTGTGCTTTTGGCGTTGGATCAGGAAAATTTTTAGGATTGATGGTTTCGAAGAGAGGCATAGAGGCCAACCCTGATAAGATCAAAGCAATCTTGGATATGGAGCCACCCCGCTCTATACGAGATGTACAGAAGCTAACTAGCCGAGTTGCGACCCTAGGGAGATTCATCTCCAAGTTTGGTGACAAATGTTTGCCTTTCTTTCGGGCATTAAAGAAGGTGAAGGATTTTGAGTGGACTACAGAGAGCCAAGAGGCCTTTGAACAGCTAAAGAAGTACATGGCTGAAGCCCCCATTGTTGGTCAAACCTAGTCCTAGGGAGACCCTTTATCTATATTTGGCGGTATCTGAACAAGCATTGAGTGCTGTCCTCGTTCGAGAAGAGAAAAAGGTTTAGAAACCCATTTACTATGTGAGCAAAGTGTTACATGGGGCTAAGTTAAATTACTCAACCATTGAGAAGTTTGCCTTGGCATTGATAACAACCTCGAGGAAGCTACGACCGTACTTCCAGGCACACAAGATTCAAGTCCTGACGAACCAGCAGCTGAGAAACATATTGCATAGCCCAAGGGCCAGTGGAAGGCTGATTAAGTGGGCGATTGAACTTGGAGAATTTGACATCACTTATAAACGTCGAACAGCCATCAAGGCTCAGGCATTGGCTGACTTCGTGGTTGAATGTACCATTGACAACCAAGAAGTCGGGGGGGGGAGGAGATAGTACCCAACCAAGAAGGTGAGGATAAAGATGAAGAACTTTTACCTGATCTGAAGGAGTATTGGGTGCTCTATTTTGATGGAGCATCAAAAACAAAATCTAGTGGTGCATGTTTAGTTTTGCAAAGCCCCGATGGGTTCACAGTTGAGTATGCTTTGAAGTTGGACTTTCCGACAACCAACAGCGAAGCTGAGTACAAAGCCTTGATAGCCGGTTTAGGCTTGGCCAGAATCATGAGGGTCAAGAATATCAAAGTTTGTGGGGATTCAAGACTAGTGGTATCACAAGTGAATGGTGAATTCGAGGCCAAGGATAAAACTATGGCGAAGTATTTGAGAGTTGTGAAGGTAGTGATGACTCAGTTTGATGAGTGCTATGTGGAATATATTCCGAGAGAAGAGAACGTTAAGGCCGATGCCCTGTCCAAGTTCGCTTCTTCTGAGATAGAAAATTATGTGGGAAGTGTTTACTTCCAGGTCTTGAAGGCCCCGACCATCAACTCAAAATTGGTGGCACCGATTGATGTAGGAAGCTGTTGGATAGATCCTATCAAAGCTCACCTCGAAACCGGATGGCTCCTTGACAATGCCTTGGAGGCACGAAAGTTGTCAGTGAGAGCATTGAGATATGCCTTGATCGAAGGCATCCTTTACAAGAGATCGTTAATCATCCCATACTTGAAGTGTTTTGAGGCCCCAAGAGGTAAAGGAAGCACTGGAGGAAGTTCATGAAGGGATCTGTGGGCAACACTTGGGGGGCAGAGCCCTAGCTCACAAGATCGTTCGTTTGGGGTTCTATTGGCCAGAGATGTTGGCCGATGCGCAGAACTATGTCAAAAAGTGTGATAGATGTCAAAAGCACGCCCCAATTGTAAGACAGCCGCCTGAGATGTTGACATCAGTTAACTCTCCTATCCCATTCGCAATGTGGGGGATGGACATACTTGGTCCTTTCCCCGTAGCATCAACACAAAGGAAATTCTTGATAGTGGCCATCGACTATTTTACTAAGCAGATTGAGGCTAAACCTTTAGCGAAGATAACTACTAAGCAAGTTGCCCAGTTTTTTTGGGAGAACATCATCTGCCGGTATGGAATCCCACGAATCCTTGTGACGGATAATGGGACACAGTTCAACAATGAAGAGTTTAAGAAGTACTGCGAGGAAAACGTTATTGAGCTTCGTTTTACCTCAGTGGCACACCCGCAAGCTAATGGACAAGCAGAGGTTGCCAATCGGATTATCCTTGATGGACTGAAGAAGAGGGTCGAGCGCTCAAGGAACACTTGGGTAGATGAGTTGTTGCCTATACTTTGGACATATCGCACCACCTGCAAAGTGACAACTGGAGCGACCCTTTTCTTGCTGGCTTACGGAGCTGAGGTAGTGGTGCCCCTGGAGATTATGCATACATCACCATGAGTTGAGGCCTATGAACAAGAGACTAATGAAGAAGGTATGAGGCTTACCCTAGACCTAATTGATGAGGTTAGGGATGAAGCTAATGCCAGGAATGCAGAGCATCAGAAGAGAGCATCTTTCAACTACAACCAAAGGGTTAAGGAAAGGTTCTTTCGCCAAGGCGATTTGGTTCTAAGGAAAATAGAGGCTTCTGGAGTTGGGCAGAAGGGAAAGCTAGCCCGTAACTGGGAAGGGCCATATCGAGTAAGGAAGACTGATAATGTGTATTTTATACACATTTTGTCTTTTATTCTCTTGCATTTTTGTTCCTTTCGAATGTAGTTTTATCGATATTAATTATGTTTTTCATCTTTCAGTGCCTCATGCTTAATTGTTGAAAAGATGGATTATTTTGGGCTTGAAAGCGAAGATTATTCAAGAGGGAAGTTAGAAGATGCAAGCTCGCGATGCTGGAAGGTGTTTAATGTATTATCTTGAAGATTTTCTCCCGCACGGGATGCTGTACGGTCGTTCGACAGGCCGTTCAAAGGAGCAGTTTTTCTGTACGGGTTGTTGTACGGCCGTTCAACAGGCCGTACAACACCTGCTGTGTATTAAAAGAAACATAGCCAAACACACCTCATATCTTATCTTCAACATCTAACTTTATATTCGTCTTAGCTCTAGAGAAACATCAATTACTCATGATCAAAGACACTAGGACGAGGATCCTAGAAGTTGGAGACATTGGATGGGAACGAAGTGCCACGTACATGGCATGCTTTGAACCTGAAGATTTATTATGTTTGAGCTATCCTAGTAAGGAATTAGCTTTTTATCTATTTATTAGGGGATGTAGAAATAAGGTTCGATGAAATTATTCCAGGGCCTGGCGCCTCGAGTAGGACAGTAGCATTATCTATGTAAGGGTTGAACCCATTTCAAGTTATTAATGCAAGTTTGATTTCCATTCTTTGATTGTGTGATCTTATTTATGTGCCAAGCACCTGATGAGTGCAAGTAAGGATGACCAAGTAACGAAAATAAAAGAATACATAAATGGAAATAAAACAAGTGCATAAACAAAGACCCCGAAGGGTTAACAGTTGGGTTACAATACTCAAGCAAATAAAGGTTAAGTCCCGAAGGACCTTGATTCAAAACAGGAAAGATAAAGCCACAAGCGGCTAACAAGGCCATGCAAGGCCACTTACTCCACAGAGGATTCCCCTACTACTTCGTCTCCCTCTTCTCCGTCTTCCTCCTCTCCATCCTCTTCCTCCTCTTCTTCGGAACCATCCTCGTTAGAGCCGTTCTCTTCTTCGACTGCTATCTCCATAGGCTGCGCCTCCCCTTTCTTTGCCACAACCCCCTCGTCATCTGAGGTTTCCGACGAGGAGTTGGGTCTCGCTCGTAGCACTTTTGAAAGGCATATGACTCAGCCTATTTGTAGTTAGAGGATCCTAATCAACTTAAACCAAATTGTAATAAGTAAATATACATATGAACTGTCACAGGAATCTCAAGAAGTATTATCTGTCAGAAGAAAGAAGAAAAGTCAATCTATAGTTTTGATGTCATACACTGGAAGACGATTCAGTTATCTGATCAAGCCCCAGTATAGCATTGAAGTGAATGGATTCATTTGAACAGTGACAGAGATTTTTCGAGTGATAGTTTGAAGATCAGTTACAGTACAAGAGAATTGAGAGAAGAAACAAACCACAATCTAAAGTCAAAAGTGAAGAAGCATCGTTGAAGTTAGTTGTTCATGAACCAGACAGTACATCGAACGTCAACACAAATCAGTGGTAATTCTTTACTACCTTTAGTGGTTTGTAAGAATTAAATTAATTATTTATTGATTTAATTAAATACATTTGTAATTGATATAAATCATTTAGTTGATTTAATTAAATGAATTAATTCTGGAAGAATTAATTTATTTATTTAAATTAATTATTGTATCAATTAAATATGAATTAGTTAATCATTAATTAATTAAATGGATCAATATGAATTAAAGAAAGAAAAATGGATTATGTCTTGGAGAAGGAAAATTCGGTATGACTTAATTTTAAGTCATACCGACAGGAGCTTTTCAGGATTAAGTCTTACCGACCTGGATTAAGTCTTACCGACCTCTGCCAGCTGTTGTAAGTCTTACCGAATTTCTGTTAAGTCATACCGACATATTTTATGTCTTAATGGAGGTTTGTGTAAGTCTTAATGAAGGAAAATCAAGTCTTGGTAGCAGTTTAAGTCATGTTGGAGCAGTTAAATATCCTACAGAAAGCCAGCAAGACCTGTTACTAATATAAAAGAACAGAACACAGCAGATTATGTCATAACAGAAAAACACAGCAGAAACATTACATCAAGAACAGAATTCTCTCTCTCAAGAACACCAAGAACACCAAAGCTTAAACAATTCCCAGAAATTCAAGTTCTTCATCTTTGTTATATTCTATCCGCTAGAACTTGTTTATTTGTGATTCTTGTACTACTAGCGAATTAAGTTTCCTAGTTCTTATCTTGATTATTATTAACTAAATTAGAAAAGTTCATGTCGAATTTTCTAATTAGTTATTAACATCTTGATAAGTTGTTATACTGATTTTGTAACGCCACATCAAGTTAATATACAGTTATATTCAACTTGAAAAATTGTGTTAAATAATTCCGCACATAAATTTGTCTTTATCAAATTTTATTTAAAGGACAAATTTCGATAAAAAGGTAAAGATTGTATTCAACCCCCCTTCTACAATCTTATCGGACCTAACAACTTTACCGGGAAAGGATTGCCTAACGACTGCTTCCCTCTTTGACATGGCCCTTTTCTCAGCAGAACGGGAAGAAATCGAGCCGGAACTAACCACCTGGGCCGCCTTCCTTAAGCCAGAACCGGAAGGCCGACGACTACCTCCAGAGCCTGATGCATGATCCACTTGACTCCCACCACCAACAGCCCAGTTAGGGCAAGGGAAGTCTGCTGGGTTAACCACCGCAGGATACTTGTTACTCGTAACACTAACAGCTTTGTCCCATCCAACTGACATGTTGAAAGGTCGCACCTCATTGTCATGTTTGTCCATGAAATTCATAAAATCTTCCGACCTATGGTTGGCATCAATCACCTTGTCAGCTTCAGAGGATTTCTTCTTGGCCAGCGAACGAAGTTTCTTTTGATAAGAGTGGCAATTTGCCTCAGTTCGGACGGCTCTGGAGTTCAGGTCCACAATCTGTTCTTTAAACTTTGCCTGCTCGGCCTGCAATGCTGTTTTCTCATCTCTATAGGCTCGACCTTGGCGAGTGGCAGATTGAAGATAAGCGTTGGCCTGCCATAAAGAAATTGATAAGGCACTTACAATGGCAAAACAAGCGAGAACATCAAATTTGTAATTTGATACCTGATATAGAGCCTGAGCTCCAAGGCGCTCCGATTCATCTATCTTATCCCCCACAGTTACTTTCAGGAGGTCAGGAGCTGTGATAGAGACTGTAAGAACCCCAAATTTTGGATATAATTTGTAAGAACCCAGATTTTTGGTACTAATTAAAACTTTTTATTATGTATTGGAGTATGAATGTATCAATGGGTTAATAGATGGATATTGAATGGATTCGGATTCAATTATGATATGCCATGAAGAATGGTATTGGTTGACAACTTATATAAGAATTATCTATCTCCTAGGAAATTAAGAAGTGGCAATTCCAATGAAGAAGATTATTCTTATGTCATCCAAATCGATATCTGTTATTAGTCCGGTGGTTCCGTAAAAGGGTTAAGGAATGTTCGAAAGAGAATCGGGACATTTGTATAAACCGAGAGAGTAAGTAAAGAAAAATGGATGAATAGTGTTTTTGGTGGGAATGAGAATATTATGAGACGACACTATATAGAAGTACCCGGAATGGATTTTTGAATTCGTATTAGTGATTCGAGGGGAAAATAAGTGTATGTAAAAGCTGTCGGATTCTGAAAAACAGCATTTTTATTTTCTCCGAGAATTCCCTGGACACTGATAGACTTAAGGATTTAATGAGAGGATTTAAGGAATTTAAATTCGAGAGTTACCAAGAAAGATGGAGAATGGTATTATAAATGTTAAGAAGGTTGTCAGTAAAACCCTAACTAGAAACGAATGAGTTATTCCTCCGAACGATCAATGAATTGAGTAATAAACGGACAAGGAAACAAGCAAGGAATCAAGATACATGCATGTGCTAGTGGATAACATCAAGTAACCAAGCTAGTTACAAGTTAACTAGCATCATTAGAAAACCAACCAAGCACTTAGCTTACAACACACACCTTGCCACAAGAATGCAACACTTGTCCACTTGATTAGCTTATCCATGACCAAAGCACTTTATTAAAGTGGCTTTATGCAAGATATTATCAACAATAATTCATATAGACTAGATGAGATCAAAGACAAGCCAAGCAAACTCCATTCTCTCCATTTCTTCAAAACTGCCCAGCAAGAATAGCCATGAAAGAAAAATTCATATCTCAAAATCTAGAGCTTCTAAAATCACCAAATTTTGACCATAGCCTCTCCACACCATGTGTAAGGTTCGTTCAAAATTTCATGGCCAACAAAGTAGTATAGCCTAGTCAAATCCATGCTCAAAGTTGGGGCAACAAATCTGACCAGTTTCTGTCCAGTGGGAAAAACGGGTTCAAAACCATAGCTACGAAGCTTCAAATTAGATGATATAGGACTCAAAACAAAGCTTATGAAGAGGCCAAGATGTGGTAAAAATTTGAGAGCCAAACTCTTATTTTTCGATTTTCTATGATTTTTACAAAAGTGATGATGAATAGTAACCCTTAGAAACTAACTTTGATTTCTTGTTTTGTTTGGATGATCTAAGCTTTGTTGAGGCTATACAAGGACTATAACAAGCTTAGTAAGGCTAGGACACTCTCCAAGGAAGGTATAATCCTTAAGAACCCTAGATGTTATTTTAAGATTATGTATGTTTTTGGTGGATTTTAGCATAGTTATGACATTAGTGTTATCATGAGCATGATCTTGTAGTTGGTTTGACCATATGATGATTATGATGGTGAAGAGTAATATTCCTGGACTTGTTGAGATGTATAACATGTGTATAAGATGTATGGATGCCCGGTGTGGCTTGGTTGTGTTGAAAACAATTTTGAAACGTTCGATTTATAGCCGTCGTAATGCCCGATTTTCATTAGACCTTAGTAATTCGTGCATAACAGTTAGGTTAAATTTCTGACCTTAATGGATACATGACCTAACCTTGTAGATCTCGAGTCATAGATCGCTTTGGCGAAAGAATCGAAGCATTCCGACTTACGGTTTAGGAGTTATGGCCGACTTAGTAAAAGTTGTTCGAAACCGTAACTACAAGTTCGTTATTAAAATTGAACCTCGGTAAAATATGAAAGTTTGTGACGAATCATGGTAATTAAATATTAGAGGTCATGAGGAAGATTTGAAAGAAAACCACATGTCATTTGGATCGTTTTTCGATTTTATAAAAATGTTCAAGTCGAGGTTAAATATAAATGAACCCCTAAAATGGATACTTGGTTATAACTTTGGTAAAACACTTAGAAAATGGGCGATAAAACTCGAGGTATAATCTTGGTTCGTAAACGACCGACCTTAGGACTTACCTGGCTTAAGTATATGTCAAGTGTAAGTACAATGACATGTCTTAATAACGAACAAAAGTCGGATCGTATCGGTAATAAAAAGAGTTATACAAAAGGGTGCATAACGAGATAACTTGAAAGCGTGTTTCGACTTATGTAAAGTTATACGTAACCTTCTAAAGAAGTGTTAGGTGATTAATCTCGAATATTCTGATTGTTTATAGATCACCGAGCTGAACCGGGACACGCTACCTCTACCCACACCCGACTACCAGGCAAGTGTTCAAACCTTTGAACCTGTTGTTGTGATAATATATGTATATGATTTCTATTTTACATATGCCATCGCATGCATGCCTGTTTCCAATTATATTGTGACTCTGGTTTTTTTGTGATACTTGTTCCCTGAATTGATATTGGCTTATAGACTAGATACGATTTATCAGTAATAAGCCGGATTATTTTGGTAAGACCCTTAGCGAAGGGCATATGATATTCATTCTAAATATAGACCGGGAGTCGGTATTTTGAATTATAGATAGTCGTGGAAACCCGGAGGGATTCCAACGACAGATTATTATTTATCTGAGGAAGGTTATTGTTAAACGTTATTATATTCCATAAAGTATCAATTACTTGGAAATATTTCGAGGAATGTTATTCGAGTATTATCTTAGTCGAGAGATAATAAATGAATGTTAATTTTGAATATTCATTTAGAGTTGATATTTAATGAATATTATTTTGATATTCTTTAGAATGTTATTTATTAAATGAATATTACTTTCGAATATTCATTTAAGGTTTTATGTACTTAATGAATATTATTTTAAAATATTCATTGGAAGTTCTATTTACTTAAGGAATATTATTTCGATTATTCCTTTAAAGTTTTGATTACTAAATGAATATTATTTGGATATTCATTTAGAAGATTATTTATTAAATGAATGCTATTTGGATTTTCATTTAAAAGAGTAAATATTAAATGAACATTATTTTCGAATATTCATTTAAGGTTCGACTTATTTATTGAATACTAATTTAAATATTTATTGGAGTTTAATTATTTAATGAATATTATTTCGAATATTCATTTAAGGAGGGATTTATTTATTAAATAATTCCATATATTCATTCGAGGATTATTTACGAGCAATATTATGAGTTAATAAAATTCCATAATTATTATTGAGTAAATAAATATTCTTGGAATATTTATTTAATCCTTTTAAAATTCTTTTTAAAATAATTTATATTATTCAGAAATTACCTTCCACCTCCAGATATTATGTAAAATATTTCGGAGTCTTTTTACGACTATTTTATCAAGGAAAGGTTCCCAACTCTTTCTTTTTCATTTAAATCTATCTTAAAAGGATTTAAATGCTCGCTCAAACTTCCATATTATAGGGGAACCTACTTGAGCAATGTTATTTATCTTGTTGACTTCCCGGTCATAATTTATCCTCTTCACTCGCAACTTGGTTGCTATGGACTCATTAAGTCTGTGTTTACCTTCTCATCTTTCGAGGGGTAAGATTGTTGGAACAAGTTGATGTTCGTTACCAAGCAATAGCTTGGAAGTTATTGGTGAATTTTCCTTTCCAACTAGATACGACTACTTTGTAGAGTCTTATCAACAAGTATTATACTTGGGGAAAGGGGGACGAACGTTACATTCAGAATCATGAATTCTATTGGAACTAGGAGTCGTGTAAGAGGCCGAGTAGCGCCGGTCCATCCCCTTTGGCCCAACCGTTGGCCTGGGAGAGCTAGTAAGGCGGTAGACAAGTAAAGCCGTCAGTTCTTCCTTCTACCGGTAGTAAATCTAATTTGAGCTGTACGATCTTGACTGATCATCAAGATTGGAACAGCGGGCGCGGTGAATACTCCATCATTGGTTCATCATCCAAACTTATTTATTTCCTGCAACATGATTACTGTTGGCAGAGCTGGAAAAGTGTTCGTAACTGAAATTGCAATATTTTCCTTGCAAGTTCCTCTTTATAATATCTTGCTTATTTTCGACATAGCAGATATTCCCTCATATATTTACATTTTGAGTTACCTTGTAACTTCATCGTTCATATTATACTGGCATCATTTCCGTAAATGCATGGCATATGGTTTGAAAGATACTTTTGAACTGTTATATATTATCGTTCAGTTAAATATTATTGTTGGTGGGCTGTTGCTCACCCTTGCTTTATTATTATATCACAACAACAGCTAGACCAGATGACTCGCACAAGGCGCACTCGATGCTGGCGAGGATGATGAGACTACCAGAGCCGAAGAGAAACTATTGGTAGGATAGATTTATTCTTTCAGTACCAAGTATATGGTCTAGTATGACTCATGTAAATGGATGGCAAAGAGTATGTATTTATATTAAAATTCTTTTGGGTTGTAAGAACTCATAATGTGTTTAATAAAATTTGGTTGTTACTCTGATTTCATCTCTGGGACTATAACGGGTGTGTTTTATGTTATTGTTTTGGGTCACAAGGTTGTAATTTAATATTTATGTTGAACTGTGGATGGGAATTGAGACGGTAACGACCAGATCCCTGACCCGGGATCTAGGGGTGTTACAGAAGTGGTATCAGAGCGTACGTTATAAACCCCAGAGATGAGGCGACGTTAAAACAATAAATTCACTAAGATAACAAGAACTCTTGCCAAGTTCATAGTCGGACTACTTAATGTAGTGATGACCTATAAAACTCTTATGGGAACTATTAAGTATCATGATAGTAACTTAGCTCGATATCCCATCGACAAGTAAGGCAACAGACCTTGAGGCATACGAGCAGCAGCGCGATGATGCTTTATTATATGTTGAAGATCAGCGGGTAAATTCAATAGAGTACCCTACTGGAGACCCGGAAGAGGTTCCAGCAGATAAGGAAAATCTTGTTAGGATAAGGAGCTTACCCTCGAAGAATGAGGGCTGTAGCCAGAAAGACTGAGATGATTAAGGTATAGAGCTCAGAAAAGTGGGCATAAAGAACTAAGCTATTAGCAAGAGAACTGAAGATTCATGTTGGATTCGTGGCTGGACTACTGGAGGTAGTACCAGCAAGTAAGACGGATTGGAAGAATTACTTGAAATCTTATACGGGAATAGATGAGAATCATTAGAGACTTTCATATTAACGAAAAGAGTGCTAGAAGGATGTATGATTATCAAAGGCATCGATATAAGGCGAGGAGCAGAGTCCCTAGGAATAGTTGAGAAGAGGCAGTAAGTGCCATATCATTTGATAAATGAATAAGTATGAATATTGTTAGTAATAATTCGCCATGAGAAGGCAGATGTCATAGGTTGTAATTTATGGAACCAAATTGAGGTTGATGAAGTTGTTTTATTCAAGAAAATGTCCATTTTATGAATGAATCAGTTAGAAAGTGAAAACATTAGGAAGTGACAGCATGATTGGATAAAGTTATATAAGGAAGTAGTAAGCAAGACAATAATCTCAGAACCTACCGGAAGATAAGACCAGTGAGTCAAGACGAACTCGTAATGAGACTATTGTCAGAGACTAAGTATAGGGTTAATTTAACTCAGTAAAATGATGAACCAGAAACGTTAGATGCATGTGACTCAGAGGAATATTAAATTCTTTCTTTTCTTTGAATGGATTATAGTAGTTACCTTAAGTTTACTCCGACACGGAATTATAACGGATCAAGTAATACGATCAGCAGTTAAAGAGAAAAATGTGAGAAAATCTTCCTGGAGCTAAAAGATGAAATTGGTAATGATCAAGAGTTGGCATTGTTTAATGGAAAAAGGGAGACTTTGTGCTTCCAACGATGCTTCGCATAAAAGATTAGGATGTGTGCTTGCGCAGCACGACAAAGTACTTACGGATGCATTCGGACAGCATGGTTCACCAGGTTCGGATGGCCTTAGTAGTGCCAATTTTTGTGGAACAACCAACTCCGACGGTAATGTTCCTTCTGAGACTGGTAGTCAGGTAGACTGACATTTGGTAATATTGAATATCAGGACGTATAGGTATCAGGACGTTGTGACAAGTTTCAGTTTAAAACTGTTAATTCCCTTCTAAGGGATGTATATAATTGGTTCCTCTCCAGGGGTTAAATTTCCAACCCGATGACGATTATTTCGTTAATTATGACTGCTTACGGTTCTACCTACTAGGAGGTTCATAGAACTATTCTTCAGGTTTCGAAACTGGTCTCCTTAGTGTTACCAGTCGATGGATAGATTGACCAAAATTTCCCTAATTCTGGGAAGAACTTCAACGAATTTTGGCAAACCTTGTCTTTCTGATTATCAGAGAACATCATGGAAGAGAGTAGAAACTGGGGAAAACCCCGTGAATTGGGTAAGGTAGCCGCTACATGGGTTGGTGGACAGACCCCGGTTATCGCGATTGATTGTAGAAATACAATGATGAAGTGAGATTGGACGAAAACAGGAAATGTAAGTAAGAAACCAGCCGGACTGAGAAACTCCGAGATTGACTTAAGTGAAAAGGCTGTTATGCCAGGAATGGTAAGCTTGCGTGGCACGTGGTAGTGATAAGAATAGTTGAAAAGATAAAAATAGAGGAAAGGTGACCAGAGACGGTGCCGAGAAGTCGATTAAGACTTATATGGAGTAAAGTTTTGGAAAGGTAGAAAGGTATCAAAGTAGAAGGCACTATGCCAGCAATTGCTAGAAAAGTAATGCTAAATTAGCCAACCCCTAAAATCATATATAATTTTAGTGTGGCCAGTTGAGGGCAAGTCACAAAGGATTATCAAGTGACTAGACCAGCAATGAAAGAACAAAGCAGGGTTGCTTCTAAGAAAGCACCGACTGCAAGGCCTTCTGATATAAAGGAAACATTAATGAGATCGTAGGAATCTTCTGCTGAACAGCCCATGTTTTGATTGGGAATTCACTAGACCTTTTTGGGATGGGGTCACCCGTACTAAAGTGACTCATGTGTATATGGTTGTCCAAGATTACGAGTAAAATGGAAGTATAGTGACTTGAGATGTATGATGTTAGGGTATCGTGAATACCATGAATATATTATGACGGAGGAAAGTAAACAATGAAGGTATATGAAGAGAGTATAGAAATGGTCAGAAATTGAACAGTATGCTGTAGGAACTTTCTCTGAGGCAAGTACCTTTGCGAAGAATGATAAGCACTAGGAAATTCACGTTGAACTCGACCAATATCTTTCAGAACATCCTTGCTACCATTAACAAGTTCTGTAAAAGAGCAGATAGACCTACGTTGTCTTTTGGAAGGTCAAATAGGTTGACCACTATCTGAAAGAAGAAATTAGCAGTAAGCTACCGATCGATTATCAAATAAGAATGATTGAAAAGAGACCCTTATTAAGGATACATGATTTGATTGCCAATTATAGGATGCAGGAATTCCTTGGCAGTTGAATTAAGGATAAGATATCCATAAAGTAAGGCAAACCCTGGGGAATGTACAAGGGATGGCACTAACCCTAATAAAGACATTGTGAATTCAGATGATATGAGTTGGATTTGCTATGGCAACAATGACCTGTACAGATTATTAAAAAGAGTTCTGGAAAGAACAGAGATAGAATTATTAGGGTATTGATCAAAGACGTTTTGATGTACCCTGTACCTAGAAAATACAGGAGGAATGATGAGGACAACCTAAGAAACCTTACAAGGAAAAGCTAATATTCTGAGTTTCCAACTAGAAGTTTGGAAGAGAATGTAAGACACAATAACAATATACCAGATGATGCATGTATGAAACCCTGAGGGAGTATGGATTGAACCTATAAAGGTTGAGATTATCCTAAGATAAGGAAAGAACTAAGAAAAGAAGTATCCTAAGTAGGATTGGGAATAAACGTGATAAAGTTCCCACGGGTAGTTGGAAGGAATGACTTATGGAAAAAGACTGATAGATATATTTTTCTCCTTCAGCAGAGCTTAAGGGAGAATGCTTTCACCCAACAGTGATGAGAATGAGGTAAAAAAAAAAATTTGAATTGAAATGTATCCGGAGAACAAGGATTACCAGAAATTACTATTATTAGGAAAGGCCAATGAGGTGGCCGACAGTCTAAGTATAAAGGAATAATTACAAATGTTCATACCGAAGAAACAGAATAATATTTGGAAGGACCTTGAAGGTCATATCGGGATGGAGGAATTTACATTCCTTCTGATGATTGTGCAAGAATCGACGGTAATAGTAGTTTAAGTAAAGATTCGATTCCTGATGGGTCTTAAGCATATTACATACCTTAGAAGGTCCCGTTTTGAGGCAAACCAGGACCATGATACAAAAAAAAAAATTGACGAAGTAAACCATTAAGTTTCCAGTCTTTTATGAAAGATGCATGAGTGATAGTTTCATCAACCTGACTTAGCTGCGATGCTTGAAATCTTCTGCAATTTTATCTACTTCATGTAATATCTACATCAAGTTCAGGAAGTGTTCCTTATGGATAAGGAATAGTGATTACTTTGTCTCCATAAAGGATTGAAACCCGTACGGTTAGCTATTAAGGCACTACGTAAGCAACAAGCGATGGTGATTCTTCTAAGAAAGTAGATGACAACGTAAAGATAAAGAAAGTGCTGCTATTGATAAGCTAAATGGCATGTTGATGAATGACAAGCAAGTTTGTGTTAGTGTACTTCTGCGCAAACAAGATAGAGAATATGAGGTTGATGATTCATGATGCTAAATGTATTCCCGTGGAAAAAATTAATGAGACTTAGAGAGAAGGGCAGTTGAGCCCGAGACTTATTAGGCCACCTGAGGGTTTAAAGTGTTCGGAAGGTGGCATTCGAGCCAGTTTTACCCCCAAAGCTTATAGCATGGTAGTAACGTGTTTCTTGTGGCAAAGCTACACCAGTAAAATGCAGATGCTCAACAGATGATAAGAGTGCGAGCAGGTAGGTGTACGACCTGGTCTGACTTACGAAAGACAACCTGTGAAAAACCGCGGGTAGAAAAGAATAAGTGATGAGAAACAAGTTGACAGAAGTAGATTATATTGGATCTAGCTAAAGAAATCGGCCAGATTCATTTCGGAGGTTTTAAATTTGAAATAATGTGATGATTATAGAGTAAATGTGACGGGATACCAATAAGGAGGTGCCAAGTGCAAAAGATGCCTCAATAAAGAGATGAAGGTGGAAGTAAATAACAGAGGTAAATAAATATCAGATAATAAGAAGGATGTGATTGATAAAGAAAAGACTGGGAAAGCATCTATGAAATGTGAAGTAAGGAATGTTATGAATGGATTAATAAATGGGTTTATGATGAATTATCAGGATGACAACCTGATAGTGTTAATATAATAGATATGAAAAGCTAGTAGCGTGACATGGAATGTCAGTAACAATGATGTCCAGCGAGAAACCTAAGATTTAACCTGAGAGGTTGAAAGATTTTTCCAAAAGTGTTGCTAAGATTGAACCAGAGTATAGGTCCATAGAATAATGGACAAAACAGCAAGATATGTTGACACGTGAAATTGCGATCAAATGGTATTGGATATAATCATGATTATTTTCTTCTTTGATGAACCTCTATAGTTCAGAGGTAAATTCTGAGTATGATATTTTACAAAAAAAAAAAAAAAAAATTCTATAATCCTTTAGAATTCTTTTCTTTTCTTCTCTCTTATTCATCTTCTTTATGAATTGAGAAGAACAACCCTTTAAGGAGGGGAGGTACTGCTACGTGACTATCTGTCTATGTGATAGAAGTCTAAGTGGAATACCATAACTTGTTTAATTGCTTGTCAAGTACTAAAGGCTGGCCCCCTTCTGTACTAACTATGCAATATAACAAATGTTCAATTGATCATAGTGATCTCTCAATAAATCTTTCCACTTCTCTATATTGATCGAGATTACGAAGATTAAGGCGATCAGGAAATGCATAGTGCGAGTGAGGTTATCTCCGAATTCGCAATGCGATAGTGATACCGATGTCACTGTAGATACCAATAAGTGTGATATTATATGAATGAGTAAGAGCAGAACCAGGATAGTGTGATGTGCAAAAGTAGAAAAGTTGATAAAAAGGAAAAAGAGAGTACTGTAGCACTACGGAGATGTGCTGTAAACGGGTTGAAATGATTAAGGTTCAATCGAGGACTGGAAAGCTAGATGACAAACAAGAACCCGATTGTTTCCTACCTGATTCCGGGACGGAATCCTTTTAAGGAGGGGAGACTGTAAGAACCCCAAATTTTGGATATAATTTGTAAGAACCCAGATTTTTGGTACTAATTAAAACTTTTTATTATGTATTGGAGTATGAATGTATCAATGGGTTAATAGATGGATATTGAATGGATTCGGATTCAATTATGATATGCCATGAAGAATGGTATTGGTTGACAACTTATATAAGAATTATCTATCTCCTAGGAAATTAAGAAGTGGCAATTCCAATGAAGAAGATTATTCTTATGTCATCCAAATCGATATCTGTTATTAGTCCGGTGGTTCCGTAAAAGGGTTAAGGAATGTTCGAAAGAGAATCGGGACATTTGTATAAACCGAGAGAGTAAGTAAAGAAAAATGGATGAATAGTGTTTTTGGTGGGAATGAGAATATTATGAGACGACACTATATAGAAGTACCCGGAATGGATTTTTGAATTCGTATTAGTGATTCGAGGGGAAAATAAGTGTGTAAAAGCTGTCGGATTCTGAAAAACAGCATTTTTATTTTCTCCGAGAATTCCCTGGACACTGATAGACTTAAGGATTTAATGAGAGGATTTAAGGAATTTAAATTCGAGAGTTACCAAGAAAGATGGAGAATGGTATTATAAATGTTAAGAAGGTTGTCAGTAAAACCCTAACTAGAAACGAATGAGTTATTCCTCCGAACGATCAATGAATTGAGTAATAAACGGACAAGGAAACAAGCAAGGAATCAAGATACATGCATGTGCTAGTGGATAACATCAAGTAACCAAGCTAGTTACAAGTTAACTAGCATCATTAGAAAACCAACCAAGCACTTAGCTTACAACACACACCTTGCCACAAGAATGCAACACTTGTCCACTTGATTAGCTCATCCATGACCAAAGCACTTTATTAAAGTGGCTTTATGCAAGATATTATCAACAATAATTCATATAGACTAGATGAGATCAAAGACAAGCCAAGCAAACTCCATTCTCTCCATTTCTTCAAAACTGCCCAGCAAGAATAGCCATGAAAGAAAAATTCATATCTCAAAATCTAGAGCTTCTAAAATCACCAAATTTTGACCATAGCCTCTCCACACCATGTGTAAGGTTCGTTCAAAATTTCATGGCCAACAAAGTAGTATAGCCTAGTCAAATCCATGCTCAAAGTTGGGGCAACAAATCTGACCAGTTTCTGTCCAGTGGGAAAAACGGGTTCAAAACCATAGCTACGAAGCTTCAAATTAGATGATATAGGACTCAAAACAAAGCTTATGAAGAGGCCAAGATGTGGTAAAAATTTGAGAGCCAAACTCTTATTTTTCGATTTTCTATGATTTTTACAAAAGTGATGATGAATAGTAACCCTTAGAAACTAACTTTGATTTCTTGTTTTGTTTGGATGATCTAAGCTTTGTTGAGGCTATACAAGGACTATAACAAGCTTAGTAAGGCTAGGACACTCTCCAAGGAAGGTATAATCCTTAAGAACCCTAGATGTTATTTTAAGATTATGTATGTTTTTGGTGGATTTTAGCATAGTTATGACATTAGTGTTATCATGAGCATGATCTTGTAGTTGGTTTGACCATATGATGATTATGATGGTGAAGAGTAATATTCCTGGACTTGTTGAGATGTATAACATGTGTATAAGATGTATGGATGCCCGGTGTGGCTTGGTTGTGTTGAAAACAATTTTGAAACGTTCGATTTATAGCCGTCGTAATGCCCGATTTTCATTAGACCTTAGTAATTCGTGCATAACAGTTAGGTTAAATTTCTGACCTTAATGGATACATGACCTAACCTTGTAGATCTCGAGTCATAGATCGCTTTGGCGAAAGAATCGAAGCATTCCGACTTACGGTTTAGGAGTTATGGCCGACTTAGTAAAAGTTGTTCGAAACCGTAACTACAAGTTCGTTATTAAAATTGAACCTCGGTAAAATATGAAAGTTTGTGACGAATCATGGTAATTAAATATTAGAGGTCATGAGGAAGATTTGAAAGAAAACCACATGTCATTTGGATCGTTTTTCGATTTTATAAAAATGTTCAAGTCGAGGTTAAATATAAATGAACCCCTAAAATGGATACTTGGTTATAACTTTGGTAAAACACTTAGAAAATGGGCGATAAAACTCGAGGTATAATCTTGGTTCGTAAACGACCGACCTTAGGACTTACCTGGCTTAAGTATATGTCAAGTGTAAGTACAATGACATGTCTTAATAACGAACAAAAGTCGGATCGTATCGGTAATAAAAAGAGTTATACAAAAGGGTGCATAACGAGATAACTTGAAAGCGTGTTTCGACTTAAGTAAAGTTATACGTAACCTTCTAAAGAAGTGTTAGGTGATTAATCTCGAATATTCTGATTGTTTATAGATCACCGAGCTGAACCGGGACACGCTACCTCTACCCACACCCGACTACCAGGCAAGTGTTAAACCTTTGAACCTGTTGTTGTGATAATATATGTATATGATTTCTATTTTACATATGCCATCGCATGCATGCCTGTTTCCAATTATATTGTGACTCTGGTTTTTTTGTGATACTTGTTCCCTGAATTGATATTGGCTTATAGACTAGATACGATTTATCAGTAATAAGCCGGATTATTTTGGTAAGACTCTTAGCGAAGGGCATATGATATTCATTCTAAATATAGACCGGGAGTCGGTATTTTGAATTATAGATAGTCGTGGAAACCCGGAGGGATTCCAACGACAGATTATTATTTATCTGAGGAAGGTTATTGTTAAACGTTATTATATTCCATAAAGTATCAATTACTTGGAAATATTTCGAGGAATGTTATTCGAGTATTATCTTAGTCGAGAGATAATAAATGAATGTTAATTTTGAATATTCATTTAGAGTTGATATTTAATGAATATTATTTTGATATTCTTTAGAATGTTATTTATTAAATGAATATTACTTTCGAATATTCATTTAAGGTTTTATGTACTTAATGAATATTATTTTAAAATATTCATTGGAAGTTCTATTTACTTAAGGAATATTATTTCGATTATTCCTTTAAAGTTTTGATTACTAAATGAATATTATTTGGATATTCATTTAGAAGATTATTTATTAAATGAATGCTATTTGGATTTTCATTTAAAAGAGTAAATATTAAATGAACATTATTTTCGAATATTCATTTAAGGTTCGACTTATTTATTGAATACTAATTTAAATATTTATTGGAGTTTAATTATTTAATGAATATTATTTCGAATATTCATTTAAGGAGGGATTTATTTATTAAATAATTCCATATATTCATTCGAGGATTACTTACGAGCAATATTATGAGTTAATAAAATTCCATAATTATTATTGAGTAAATAAATATTCTTGGAATATTTATTTAATCCTTTTAAAATTCTTTTTAAAATAATTTATATTATTCAGAAATTACCTTCCACCTCCAGATATTATGTAAAATATTTCGGAGTCTTTTTACGACTATTTTATCAAGGAAAGGTTCCCAACTCTTTCTTTTTCATTTAAATCTATCTTAAAAGGATTTAAATGCTCGCTCAAACTTCCATATTATAGGGGAACCTACTTGAGCAATGTTATTTATCTTGTTGACTTCCCGGTCATAATTTATCCTCTTCACTCGCAACTTGGTTGCTATGGACTCATTAAGTCTGTGTTTACCTTCTCATCTTTCGAGGGGTAAGATTGTTGGAACAAGTTGATGTTCGTTACCAAGCAATAGCTTGGAAGTTATTGGTGAATTTTCCTTTCCAACTAGATACGACTACTTTGTAGAGTCTTATCAACAAGTATTATACTTGGGGAAAGGGGGACGAACGTTACATTCAGAATCATGAATTCTATTGGAACTAGGAGTCGTGTAAGAGGCCGAGTAGCGCCGGTCCATCCCCTTTGGCCCAACCGTTGGCCTGGGAGAGCTAGTAAGGCGGTAGACAAGTAAAGCCGTCAGTTCTTCCTTCTACCGGTAGTAAATCTAATTTGAGCTGTACGATCTTGACTGATCATCAAGATTGGAACAGCGGGCGCGGTGAATACTCCATCATTGGTTCATCATCCAAACTTATTTATTTCCTGCAACATGATTACTGTTGGCAGAGCTGGAAAAGTGTTCGTAACTGAAATTGCAATATTTTCCTTGCAAGTTCCTCTTTATAATATCTTGCTTATTTTCGACATAGCAGATATTCCCTCATATATTTACATTTTGAGTTACCTTGTAACTTCATCGTTCATATTATACTGGCATCATTTCCGTAAATGCATGGCATATGGTTTGAAAGATACTTTTGAACTGTTATATATTATCGTTCAGTTAAATATTCTTGTTGGTGGGCTGTTGCTCACCCTTGCTTTATTATTATATCACAACAACAGCTAGACCAGATGACTCGCACAAGGCGCACTCGATGCTGGCGAGGATGATGAGACTACCAGAGCCGAAGAGAAACTATTGGTAGGATAGATTTATTCTTTCAGTACCAAGTATATGGTCTAGTATGACTCATGTAAATGGATGGCAAAGAGTATGTATTTATATTAAAATTCTTTTGGGTTGTAAGAACTCATAATGTGTTTAATAAAATTTGGTTGTTACTCTGATTTCATCTCTGGGACTATAACGGGTGTGTTTTATGTTATTGTTTTGGGTCACAAGGTTGTAATTTAATATTTATGTTGAACTGTGGATGGGAATTGAGACGGTAACGACCAGATCCCTGACCCGGGATCTAGGGGTGTTACAGAGAGTCGAGACCAAGCCAAGGATAAGGCGGAACTCCCCAAGATAGAGTCCTGCTCAGAAATACCCCAATCCGGAGTGAAGGGGACTCTAGCACCTTCAGCAGCATTTCGGGACCTCTTCCCCCCTTGAGAACATCCCTCCAAGAACTGAGGAACATTTCGACTTGTTGGATTCAGTTGCTCTTCCGCCTTCTTTATCATTCGCCTAGTAACAGTTGGCTGATTCTCAGGACGACTGTCCAACTCCTCAGCAGCTGAAAGACAAAAGAGAAAAATATCGGAATAAGAACTAACACAGTTCATAATGAAACAATGAAAGAAAAATTACCCTCAAAAGAAAGAAAGCTTAAGCCAGCTTCAGCAAGTTTCTTCTCGGTTAGAATAGTTTTGTAATGGGTGCGACCATCGTCAGCAAGTAGTCTATCTCGATCGAGCAGTTCTTTGTGGCTGAGGTCACACATGAAGTGTGAACTGTCTTCCACAAATCCAAACCTCTTGACGAAAAACTAGCCCCAGTCACCACCTTCCCATTCCAAAATGACAAACTCTCTATCCCAGAGATGATGAGAGCCAGGAAAGGGGAAAGAGTCGTTATAACTTGTGTAATACTGGAAAAGAAACGAAGAATTTAAGTGAATATCCGGCAAGACATTTTACCAGAGCAGTCAGTTGAGCTTTGGAAGCTAAGCGTGCTTAAGGAAGTTCAGTCAGGAAATTAGTCCTAAATGCGGGATTAGTGATGATAATCGAGGTTTTAAGTAAAACCTTAAATAAAAGTCATGAATCACCAAGTTGATCGAGTTTCAAGCAATGAAAGTCGATGTACAAATATTGATGTCGAGGTTCGATATCGATGATCAAGGTCGATATTCAAGTTTGAAAGTCAAGTTGACTAACTTTTTGATGAAAACCGATGTATGAATGTTGACGTCGAGATTCGATACTGATGATAAAGGTCGATACTCACGTTTGAAGAACAAGCTTGTTGACCGACAACCGACCGACCGAGCCGCGAGGGAAGCTCCAGCCGACTGAGGTCCCGGCCGACCGGCTCACCGGAGACACTCTGGCCGACCGACATCGGTTGTCGACATCAAAAAAAAAAATTGGCCGACCGAGGTCCCGCCCGACCGGCTCACCGGAGACACTCTGGTCGACCGACATCGATTGTCGATATCAAAAAAAAAAAATTTGGCAGACCGAGGTCCCGGTCGATCGGCTCACCGGGGACGCCTCGGCCGACCGACATCGATGGTCAGCATGTAGATTTGGTTTGGCCGACTGATAGTGGTGGTCGAGTCGGGATTTCACATTTTTGTTTTTGTTTCTCCATCTCGATGATCAAGATCACTATTGAGATTGTTTTGAACAAGATTAACACCGTTTAGTGATCAAGATCACTATTGATAATCAAGTGGTAGTTGAAATTGAGATTAACACCGTTTAGTGTCGATTAAGCACCGAATAGTGCCGATTAAGCGCCGATTAGTGCCGATTAGCACCGACTAGTGCCGATTAAGCACCGATTAGTGCCAATTAGTACCGATTAGTGCCGATTAGCGCTGTTTAGTGCCAATTAGCACCGTTTAGTGTCGATTAAGCACTGAATAGTACCGATTAAGCGCCAATTAGTGCCGATTAGCACCGATTAGTGCCGATTAAGCACCGATTAGTGCCAATTAGCACCGATTAGTTCCAATTAGCGCTGTTTAGTGCCAATTAACACCATTTAGTGTCGTTTAAGCACCGATTAGTGCCGATTAGCGCCGTTAGTGCTGTTTTATGTCGTCTAACATCGTTTAACACTGTTTAAACGTTGTTTGAGGCTGATTAGCGCTGTTTAGTGCCGTTTAACACCGTTTAGTGTCGTTCAACATCGTCATAAATGCGTCGGTCGCTCCACGCCTTACATTAAGATGATATTGTTGAATACTCTCGTAAGAGCAATAAACCCTGACCCAAGTCTCGAAAATGCCGTTAAAACTTCAAGGAAAACCTGATCAGTTTTCCTAGAAGTTAGGGGGCAAATGATATGGGCTAAAAATAAGCCCTAAAGACACATTTAATGTGGCATTAATTAGACCCAGCATGGTCCAGATGTGGGGCCCATTAATGAGGTCAAAAGCCCTATTTCACTATTAATTTCGTAATTAATATTAATGGTAATAAACAGCTCAGCAATTAGAGTCAAATAAGGATGTTACTCCTACCAAACTTATCCTCCAAGGCACAGAATTCGATATGGGAACTGACTCCTACAAGGAAGGAGTCTAGAACCTTCCTCAAGGCGGTGACTTGCCCACCAAGTCACCCAATCCTACCATAATTCTAAGGCTTCTCAGCCTATATAAGGGCCTGACGCTGAAAGGCATATGACACAGCCTATTTGTAGTTCGAGGACTCAACTCAACTTAAGCTTAGATTGTAATAAGTAAAGAACTTTAACTGTCACAGGAATCTCAGGAGGTACTATTTGTCAGAAGAAAAACCCTAAAGTCAATCTATAGTTTTGATGTTTTACACTGGAAGAAGCTCAGATTGCTGATCAATCCTCAGTATAGCATCAAAGAAGTGGATTTATTTGTAAGACAGAGATTTCTAGAGTGACAGGTTCAGACAGAATACAGTGAAGTACAAGAAGGAGAAAGAAATGAGAAGAAAAATGAATCACATTTTTAATGTGAAAATTAAAGGACAGTCATTGAAGTTAGTCGTTCATGAACCAGACCGTGCATGGAACGTCAACAAAATATTTAGTGGTATTCCTTTATTACTTTTAGTGATTCAGAAAAGAATTTAGACAATTCAAAGATATATAATTATTCTTCTTTAATTAATTTAAATCAAGTAGTCAATTTAATTAATAAATTAATTCATCAAGAATTAATTCATTAAATTAATTAAATCTGAATAATTATTATTTAAGTAAGTTTAAATTAAAAAGATTATTTATTAATCAGTTTAATTTAAAACTGAAAAAATGAACTAGCAAGACAATCAGAGATTGTCTTGCCGATTGTCTTGAAGAAGAAATCAGTGAAGCAAGACAATCAGAGATTGTCTTGCCGATTGTCTTGGTAATGATAAATTCTGAACAGCTTTAAAAAAGAAGAATAAAAATCTGATTTGATTGTCTTGATGATTGTCTTGACAGTTCAAATCAGATTGTCTTGATAATGATCAAAAAGAAAAAGCTTCAGACAGAATGATAATTTTTGATAAAGCAAGACAAAGATCTCAGAATTTGATTGTCTTACCGGTTGTCTTGGAAGAACCTGATTGTCTTGCCGATTGTATTGCCTATTGTCTTGGCAGTACAAAATTGATTGTCTTGAAAGAACAGATTGTATTGCCTATTGTCTTGACAGTTATATTTGAAGATAAAGAGGCAGTAGACATTATATATGAAGACACAGACGACACAAATCAAAAAGACAAGAATATTACATTCAACAAAGGCAGTTTACTCTCTTCTCTTTCATCAAGAACGCAACCTGCAGGAGCAGAAAAATTCATAGAAAATCAAGTTCATCTTATTTTTAATATCTGATCCGATAGAACTTGTTTACTTGATACTCTTGTACTATTAGCAAGTTTTTACTCCTAATCTATATCTTGATTTTTATTAACAAATCTAGAAAAATTCATGTCGAATTTTCTAATTTGTTTTTATTAACTAGATATAAATTCTGTACTGTATTTGTAACAAACCCCTCAAGTTAATATAATTTTATATTCAACTTGAATTTTGTTTCATTTAATTCCGCTCAAATTTGTCAAAATATAAATTAAATTATCCGGACAAATTTCGATTAAACAGTACTGTTTGTATTCAACCCCCCCTTCTACAAACATATTGGACCTAACAATTGGCATCAGAGCTTATTGATTGATATACAAATCAAGATCCTAATTTTATTCCATCAAAAATCTATCTCGAATTTTTAACTCACTTAAAAATTCATCATGTCATCAAAAAGCATTGTTAAGATTCCCATGTTTAACAAGGACAATTGTGCAATGTGGAAAAATAAAATGGAGTTGTTTCTTGATGTCGCAAATTCTAAATATTTGGGTGTTCTACAGAACGGAACTATAATTCCACTCGAACATATATCTGAATCTATTGTTGGAGGAATTGTAGAAACACCTGCATCATCTGTTCCAAAGCATGCTGATTCTTTTACTCCTGCTGAAAAAGAGGACGCAGGACTAGATAAGAATTTGAGACTTATTTTAATAGATTCCCTGGATGCTGTGATGTACAGTCATGTGATGAATTGTAAAACTGCAAAACACATGTGGGAAACTATTGAGACTATCAATGAAGGAACTGATGAAGTCAGGGAAAACAGACTTCAGATTTTAACCTCTGAGTATGAACACTTTAGAGCTGGCCCTAATGAAGGCATTCAGGAAGTGTTTGAAAGGTATAACAAAATTATCAACAACTTGCAAGTTCATGGCAAGCAATATACACAGAAGGAGATTAATATGAAGTTTTTGTTGACGATGCCCACTCATCTTGAACATAGGATAACAGCCATCAGAGAATCAAGAGATTTGAATAAGATTGCTCTTGAAAGATTGTTTGGTGTTCTGAAAACCTATGAACTGGAACAAGTACAGCAGAGGGAGGTCTCTGGTAAAGGAAGAGTGCCAAGTTCATCTACAGCTCTTGTAGTTGAGGCACCTAAGGAAGTGGAAGCTAAGGTTGTTCTACCTTACAGCTCAGACAAGGAAAAGACTGATGTAGAACTTGGTCAAACACCACCTACTCAGGATGGTGGAGACTTCTACTCATTGGAAGAGCTAGATCAACTGGAAGATGAATCGCTGGCATTGATGGTAAGGCAATTTGGCAACTTCAGATTCAGAAGAAATCCAAAGTACAGGTTTAAGTCAAATAACAGATTCCAAAGAGGAGGCTCTTCTTCCTCTAGTAACAGGGGAGGATACAAAACTGGATCTGTTGACAGAAGCAAGATTCGTTGCTTCAACTGTAATGAATTAGGGCACTTTGCCACTGAATGTCAGAAACCCAAGCAAACTCAAAGAAGAGATTTTATTGCTGAGAAGAAGAAACCTGGAAAAGCCTATGTTGCGGCTGGTAAGAGTTGGGATGACACGGACAGCGAAGATGAAGAATATGGAAATCTTGCATTGGTGGCAAACGATGAAGCATCTGATCATCATAACAAACTGGTAATTGTTACTGACCCTGAGTTGATTCGTAGTCTTTATAATTCCTTAGGTAATGCACAAACTGAATATAGAAGACTAGATCTGTTAAGCACTAATCTTGGCAATGAAGTGTCAGAATTGAAAAAGGTGCATATTAATCAAGATCAACAAAGAGATGAAATAACAATGCTTTATAAAAAGGAGAAAGCTATTCTAGAAGTTGTAGGCAAACAAATGGCTAGAATTACTAAACTTGAAACACAGGTCAGAGCTTGTTATAATTCGGTTAAAGTTTCCAAAGAGTTCTTTAACAATCAAGTTGTAGAACGAACAACAGGTATAGGGTATGGTTACAATGAAGCTGTTGGATCATTGGGCATAAATTCCCCTAACCCTGTTAGTGCTAAAGAAAGGGGGATACCACGTGTGCTCAAAAATATTAAAGAACCTCTATTTAAAAAATCTGATGCTGGACCCCCAGATATTCTTTCTATGGTTATCCAAGAAGAAATGAGAAATGAGGATAGTGCAAATGGCACAGTCTTTGTTAAGGATAAATATGTTAAGAACGCTAATCCAACGAATGTTTCATCGAAGAAAGATGTCACAGTCTTTGTTAAGGCTAAATCTGTTGAGGACATTAATCCAACGAATGTTTCATACAAGAAAGATGTACCTAAAGTGCCAGTCAAGGTTGTTGAAACAGCTAGTTCTTCTAAGACTGGATTAGGTAGTAATAAGTTGAAGCAGAAAAATAACATGTCTAACATTAATACCATGCCTATCATTGATTCTAATCATAAAGCATGTGGTGTTATCAATTGTATGTCTTGTGCTTTTAACAGTATGCGTGCTTATTTTAATGGTAGTTATGCATGTGTTAAACAGACTGCTCCTCGACAGCATATGAACAGGAATAATAATGTTCGATCAAAGACTGCTTTTCCTCCTCAAGTTAGGAGAGAGACATTTGTACCTAAGACTAAACAAAGGGTTACCAAGAATGTTTACCAGGTCAAATGTCCAGTCAATGACACAAGTGTTATTGCTGCTAGAGAAACATGGATACCCAAGATAAAACAAAAGATTTTCAAATCTGTTTATATGGTTAAATGTTTATTGACTAAAGATGTTAAAATTAAAATGTTTTGCCTGATAAAGGTCAATACTTTAAATCCGCAGGACCCAATCAAATTTGGGTCCCGAAGAAGGTTTAATCCATTTGTCATTGCAGGGTATTGAACAGGTTGAACGAGTAACCTGGATCTTGGACAGTGGATGTTCAAGGCATATGACTGGAGACAGAACCCTGCTGACAAATGTGGTGGAGAAGGCCGGCCCAGTAGTTACCTTTGGAGATAACAGCAAAGGTAGAACTGATGGATATGGCAGACTTGAAGCTGGAAATGTTATCATTGAAGAAGTGTCATTTGTAAAAGGACTTGAGCATAATTTGCTCAGCATCAGTCAATTCTGTGACAAGGGATTTGAAGTCTACTTTAACAAAAAGAATTGTCTGATTTCACACAAAAGAAGTGAACAACCATCTCTGACGGGAGTCAGAAAAGAAAACTTGTATGTAGCCAACATGAACACTAGAAGCACTCAAGAAATCAATTGCTTCTATTCTAAAGCATCCACAGATGAAAGCTGGCTATGGCACAAGAAACTTTCTCACCTGAATTTCAAAACAATGAATTATTTGGTTAAGAGGGAAATGGTGAGAGGTTTAACCCCTATGGAATTCACATAGGAAGGACTATGTGATGCCTGTCAAAAAGGCAAACTAAAAAGGGCAACTCACACGAGCACCGATATATCTTCAATAACTGATCCTTTATAGTTACTTCACATGGATCTATTTGGTCCAATGAATGTGATGTCTATGTCAAAGAAAAGATATGCTCTTGTGATTGTTGATGATTTTTCAAAGTACACATGGGTTTTGTTCCTGAATTCTAAAGATGAGACTCCACAACTGGTGATTGATCACATCAAGTTAATTGAGTTGGATTCCAAGTATCCAGTGAGAGCTATAAGGTCAGACAATGGAACTGAATTCAAGAATGCAGTTCTGAATGACTTTTGTACTGAAAAAGGTATAACCAGACAATACTCAGCTCCAAGAACTCCTCAGCAAAATGGGGTAGTTGAAAGAAAGAATAGAACCTTGATTGAAGCTGCACGTACTATGTTAAGTGAATCAAGGCTTCCATTATATTTTTGGGCTGAAGCTATCAACACTGCTTGCTATACTCAGAATCGAACTCTTATCAACAAAGACTTGATGAAAACACCCTATGAAGCCATGAATGAAAAGAAACCAACACTCAAATACTTTTATGTATTTGGAGCAAAATGCTTTGTATTTAAAGAAGGAGACGATCAAGGTGGAAAATTTGAAGCCAAAGCACATGAAGCAATTTTTGTTAGTTATGAAAGAAGAGCTTATACGGTGTATTTGATTGAACATCAGAAGATGATGGAAAGTGTCAATGTAACCTTTGATGACACTAAACTCCCTAGTATCCAAACTGAAGATTCATCTGAAAAACTATCTTTTGAAGATATGAAAGATCTAGATTCAGATGATGATAGTCCACCTGATGTTTTTGCTGATGCTAATGACAACAATGTCAATGATGAGTTCAATCAGAATAATGGTGGTGATAATAATGATAATATTGAAAACACCACTCATACTTCTGAACACTCATCTAATCATCCTGGCAACAACTCAGGGGGAGTTAGTGAAGGATCAACAAGTCATACTCAACAACACAATTCAAATCAAGGGGAATCATCAAGAATTAATCTACCTAGACAAACTGTTTGGAATAGAACTCATCCTTTTGAGTTAATTATTGGTGATCCAGATGTTGGAGTAAAGACTAGAAGAGCTTATCAGAATCAATGCAATTATTCAGGGTATTTATCTGAAATGGAACCTAAGAAAACTGAAGAAGCTCTTTCTGATCCTGATTGGGTGATTGCTATGCAAGATGAACTCAATCAATTCAAACAACAAGAAGTATGGAAGCTGGTACCCAGACCTTCAAATAGAACAGTGGTTGGCACTAGATGGGTATTCAGAAACAAACTTGATGAAGATGGCACAGTCACAAGAAATAAAGCAAGACTGGTAGCAAAGGGTTATTCACAAGCTGAAGGCATTGACTATGATGAAACCTATGCACCAGTGGCAAGACTCGAGGCCATTAGAATATTCTTGGCATTCGCAGCATTCTCAAACTTTAATGTTTATCAAATGGATGTAAAGAGTGCTTTTCTAAATGGTAAGCTGGATGAAGAGGTCTATGTAGAACAGCCCCCTGGCTTTGAAGATCCAGATCTTTTGAACTATGTCTACTTCCTTTTCAAGGCTATCTATGGCCTTAAGCAAGCACCAAGAAAATGGTATGACACCCTTTCTGAATTTTTACTTGAAAATGGCTTTGTTAGAGGTGTCATAGACAAAACTCTCTTCACTAAGAAACATAAAAATGATACAATACTAGTCCAAGTCTATGTGGACGATATAATATTTGGGTCTACTAATGATCTTTTGTGCAAGAAATTTGCTAAGTTAATGCAGGGTAAATTTGAAATGAGCATGATGGGAGAACTGAAATTCTTTCTTGGATTGCAAATAAGTCAAAGGACAGATGGAATATTTATCTGTCAATCCAAGTATATCAAAGAGCTCCTCAAGAAATATCAAATGGAGGACTCATCTTTAGCTAAGACACCATCATCTACAGCTGTCAAGTTTGGAGCTTGTGAAAATTCTGCCAAGGTAGATGTCACAAGTTACAGAGGTATGATAGGCTCATTACTTTACCTTACTGCAAGTAGACCAGATATTATGTATGCTACATGCTTGTGTGCAAGGTTCCAAGCGGATCCTAGAGATGTTCATCTCATTGCTGTAAAACGAATCTTAAGATATCTTAAAGGTACACCTAATCTAGGTATCTGGTACCCTAAAGAATCTGGTTTTAATCTTGTTGGATACACAGATTCAGATTATGCAGGAAGTGTTGTAGATAGAAAAAGCACCTCTGGGAGTTGTCAATTCCTAGGTGGCAGGCTAGTTTCCTGGTACAGCAAGAAACAACAAACAGTTTCCAACTCAACAGCTGAAGCTGAATACATAGCTGCTGGAAGCTGTTGTGCACAAATCTTGTGGATTAGGAATCAGCTGAAAGACTATGGTTTTGTATTAACAAAAATTCCAATTTTGTGTGATAATACAAGTGCCATAGCAATCTCCAACAATCCTGTGCAGCATTCAAGGACCAAGCACATAGACATCAGGTATCATTTTATAAGAGAGCATGTCATGAATGGTACTGTGGAATTGTTATTTGTACCCACAGAAGAACAAACAGCAGATATTTTTACTAAGTCTCTTGACGAATCCACATTCACCAAAATTGTTGGTGAATTGGGTATGTTGAATAGTCCTAGTAATTAAGCTGGTTAATATCTGAGGTTTATTCTTTAATAATTTGCAAGTGATTTTGTTATTATTTTTAAATTTTAATCACTTGCATAATTATTTTATCAACTTTTTATTGCTTGTGATTGCTAAAAATCTTTGTCAACATGTTAATAATAACTTCTTTATTACTTCTTGTGTTTTGGAATATTTGTGATATTTTAATGAATCATATTCTCTCTTTAAATAATTTTCTATTAGAAAGTTATTTATTAGAAAATATTTAGATTCATTAATTTGTTATAAATGTTCTTGTAAATATATTTAATATTTTATTAAATGTTTTGTAGTGTTTGTCCTTTTGTTATTTATATTTGTTGTCGTAAAAAATTTAATCCATGTGTTTGCTAAATATTTATTTATAATAATTTTAATAATAAATAAGAGTGTATTTTAATTGGATTAATTCTGCACATTAATTTGTATTTTATTAGTATAAAATTAGCAGATTAATAGATTGTCTTGTTTGTCTTTATAGTATCAAGACAATCGCCAGGACAATCCACAAACTGTCTTGGCAGGTTATTTTGTAAAATAATTAAATGTTTTTCATTTTTATTTTTGTTCTGTTTTGTATTGTTAATATTAGTTCAAGACAAACGATTGTCTTGATAGTTTTGAACTACCAAGACAATCGGCAAGACAATCAACCGATTGTCTTGTAGTGTTATTCTGTACTTAAACAAAAAAAAAATAGCATCAAGACAATCAGTTCTCTCTCTCTCTCTCTCTCTCTCTCTCTCTCTCTCTCTCTCTCTCTCTCTCTCTCTCTCTCTCGTGTATTGACACAGAGCACCATTACACATATACATACAATACACACGACCTTTGCACTGAAACTTTGTTCGATTTTCTTCAACAAAACTGAAATCTGAGACTGGATTTAACTAGATCGTTCAATTTCCTGTTTATTGAACCGAATATCTACGAATTTCGTTAAGTTTTTGAAAATCAATTTTTTCAAAAATTTCAATCGGTTTTCACTGTTTTGAGAGTTTTAAATTTTTTCTTTAAAATCTAAAAATAGATTGAGACTCCCAGTGTTCAGAAGATCATCATACTAATTTTTGGGATTTTTCTGACAACTTTGAATTAATTCGAATTTTCAATTAATTTTAATTAATTAATAATTCTAAAAATTTTCGAATTGTTTTAATCTTCCTAAAATTGAAGTGTGTTTTTGTATTAAAAAATGGCTGATAATTTTGAGATAATGAAGCATAATTTGGTTGGGTATTTTAATCCGAACGATTGTCCCTATGATCGATTTAAGCCTTGGATACGGTTTTTAAATGATGATTCAATTATCCGAACTGCTATTTCGATGGAAGCCCCAATTAAAATAGGACCACTGAGATTGATTTGCACAGAAGCTGTGGTGTCTGAAGATTTGACCTCATTCTCTTTTGACTTTGATGGAACACACCACGTTGTGACTGAATCAACCCTTACTACTGTATTGGGCCTCCCTGTGGATAATTTTGATCCGTTTCCAACCAGTGAACAACTCTATCAATTTTTCAGTGATATTAATTATCGTGGAGTAATTGATATGAACAACTTGAGCAAAAGGAACCTGGTTCAACAATGGGATGCATTTTTCGACACGATCTCCAAGGTATTTGCTAATACAGCCAGAGGTAACTTTCATTTACTCACCTCTATGTTACAAACTATTGGTTATGCTGTTGCTAACAACCGTAGAATCAATATTGGTAATCTACTTTGGAATACTATTGTTGGTAGAATTGTTAAGGCCAAAAGGGATTTTGATGAGGGTAATAAAGTTTTATGTTATTATCCTAGATTCTTAACTTTGATATTTAATCATCTTGTTCCTGTTGGTCAACAATCAATCTTTAGGAATGACAACCCTATGGTATCAGGCAGGCAAACCAAGAAAATATTCACTAGCCTTGATACACATAGAAAATTAACAAATGTGCCAGTGTAAGTTACACCATATTTGTCTACCTTCATAGATTTACCTGTCATTCCTCGACTTGTAAATGCACCAGAACCTGAAAATGTACCTGTCTCGGAACTTCAACCTCAAATGGAACAATCCATTCCTTCAGGAACAGCTACTGCATCAACGGAGCAGGTATTGCCTTCTATCTCTCAAACTGTTTCTGGAGCCCAAGTGGCTGATAGGTTAGACCAAGAGGTTGTAGAACCACAGCCTCTATCCCAGGTCTTAGAGCCAAACACTGTGTCTACTCAAATCTCTAAACCTAAATCCAGAACCAAACAGTTAGCTAAAAAGGCTGTTAGAAGAAGTGATAATGTGAGTGATCCCACAGCTCTGCCTCCACCAAAGAAGAGAAGAAACCTACTACTTGAGGCATCTGTTAGCCCATTCATTTCCTCCCAAAAGGACTTGGACATTGAAATGGCCGATGAACTGTTACTAATTTCATCCTCTCAACAGGATGAAATTATTGAAATTCGCCAAAGGGCCGTGGCACCTTGTACAGTGTCAAGCACACCTCTATTACTCACAATGGGGGAAAACATTACCTTAGAATTTGATGTTGTTAAGGATACTGATCAAGGAGTGCACGATAGGATTGTTACAGAGACAGTGCCTACCATTGTTACGGTAGAAGAGCCTTCACAGGCTTCAGAGGGAAATCTTGACTCTCTGCCAGTTATAATAGAGTCATCATCTCCCCTCCTAGGAGGAACATTCCTGGCTCCCTCAAGGGATTCTTCACTCGCAGATTTATCTAGAGAAAGTGAAGGGCAACTTGGTCATCCTATCACTGAAGAAATTCAGTTATCAAATCCAAATGAATTAATAGAGATGACTGAGGATTGGGAATTGCGAACTCCCATTGCACCACCACTGACCTCTCCAGAAGAGGCTAGGGTGATTTCTTTTGCAGGTACAGCTCAAGGAAAGGAGCTAGTGTTGAGTGATGTGAGGACCACCTTAAATATGAGTGAAACACATGCACGAAAGGAGAGTGACATATCCTTGAGTGAACATCAGGTGAGCGCACACACTGACACAAACACTTTGTCTCTTATGGCTCAAATCAAAGATCTGCAAAAGAAATTGATGGAAACTGAGGCTGAAAAACAATTTTTCAAAGCACAAGTGGATGAACGGTCTTCTTCTTCCACCTCTGTCAACAATCAGCTCATGATTATTCGTGATGATGTTCAGAACATAAAGACTACACTCACTCCAGCAATCAATACATTGATACAATCCAACTCTCAGGCATCTACAGAAAGAACAGATATTCTAAATGCTTTTGACAGACTCTCTAATAGGGTGGATGAACTTCAAGTGGAAATGCATGTAAATGCTCAATCATATTCAACAACCTTTGCGAAGCTTGAAGAAAAGTATGATTACATGTTTGAAGGACTTGATCATCTATACAACATTGTTAAACCTACTCATCATATCACACCAGAACAAAGAGCATATTTTGAAGACTATGATGGTGATAATGAAGGGGATAATGATGAAAATAGGGAGCTTGACAGTCAAAGAAAGTCTGTAGAGGATTCCTCAACTAAGGGGGAGAAGTCTGGAGAAGGAGAGAGAGAGAAGTCTGGAGGAGCAGGAGGAGGAAGTAAGTCTGGAGGTCAAGGGAGGCATAAGGAGAAGTCTACAAAGGGAAAAGAAAAAGCTGCTCATGATCAGGATGTAACAGATTTTGATTTCGATCTCAAGAATAGAAATTTTGAGGTACAGCAATTAAATGATATTGAAGAAGATCTTTCAAACTGGCAAGATGATCCTGAATTTGAGAAGGAACTTCAAGAGGAGAAAGCTGATCGTCAGATGAGACAAGCTAAGCTTGAGAGACCAGACAGGTAGTGGATAAAAGATTGAAGCTGAAACAAGCTGAAGATGAAGAGAAACAAAAGCTACATGCAATCAGTGTACAAGAAAGGAAAAGAGATATTCAGTTGAAGATTGGTCCAAAGTGGGAGAGAGCAAGAGAAATTTTTGATTCTATTCAAAACACTGCTAATGATGATGAACGTTTTCTCCAACTACTTCAACAGTTTCAATAGACCAATCCAAATTACTTGCAATATATGGATGCATTGATGCTAGAAATCTCGAGGATAGTATGTAACAGCCCGACTTTTCGGACTATTAATTCTAAATCAAAAACTGAACTAAAATACAAATTTTATTAATCCAAAAGTCCATTACAAAAGTACTTATTACAAAAGCGCAGCTAACATCTATCGAAAAGTCAATCTAGCCCAATTCTATGGTCTTCGAACTCCAACGCTACCAAACTCGATTGTACACCGAACCTGAAAATTGTAAGTAATGAGCTATACAACCCAGCAAGTAACCAATCGATCTAACCAGTCGGGCAAAGTAACATACATACACATATAAAATAACACAATATTCAATACAATACGATATATAAAACAATAACTTTCGATACACATATTATTATTCGATACCACATAACAACAATAACTTGAAACCCATAATTCATACCACGACCACTACAACCCGGTGATAACGGTCCTAAATTTTAGAAAACTGTCACTACAATCCGGTGACTCGGTCCTTATTCTTATTTTCGCAAACCATGGCATAAATCAGAGTTCCAAGACTATTGTTTACACATAACACATATATACAATAATATATATTAATTCAAATTATAATCACTTATCCCACGTTTTGATAACAAGTACATACACATAACACATAATTTCGAAAACACTAGATAGATCAATCAGAAACTTACCTCTACGCGGAAACTCACGAATCAAATCATCCTAGATCATGTATTCAATTCTGACCAGATCTGTATTTAGCCTTTTTGACCCTCTAAACGATATTTTATTGGAAAACTCAAAACACGAAAGTTGTAGAGCATGAAAATATCTTTCCGAAAAGTCCAGAATCAATGAATTCCGACGTACGATGAATTTTCTACGAATTTTACAAGGCTGCTGAATTGTGTGTAAAAAAAACCTACGAATTTTATTAACAAAGATGAAGAAGGAGAATATGATGTATTTATAATGTCTTACCACCATAATTCCAGACCTACTAGTAATCCGTATTCAAATCCGATCCATATATTAGGCCCACTATTCTAATCCAATTTTAAATCCTATTTATAATATCAATCTTCTAAAATTTTCTCACGCTTCTTTCCCATAATAACAAATCTTATCTTTGATTAACTAACTTGTACAAAAAGAAATTAATGTTCTAAATAAGAATTAATCTAGTATATTTTTTAAAACTCTAATTCCAATTTTACTAATTATCCTAATTTTAGAATCTCATCTATATTTTAGACCAATATCTTCAAATTAAATTTTAATACCTAACTTTTTAGTAATTTTTTTAGTAATTTTTTTTCTATTATTCTTTTATTATTATTATTATTATTATTATTATTATTATTATTATTATTATTATTATTATTATTATTATTATTATTATTATTATTCTAAAATAACGGGATATTACATACTACCCTCCTTAAAAAGAATTTGTCCTCAAATTCTCAAACTCCTATACTCCAAAAGTCCGCGACACATCTATTCTAAACGTCTACTCCTAAACGATAGTCTATAGGATCGCATCCTAAAGAATGTACTAGTCCCATACCTAATACACTCCGAAGGACAGCCTGCTCTGATACCAACTGTAACAGCCCGACTTTTCGGACTATTAATTCTAAATCAAAAACTGAACTAAAATACAAATTTTATTAATCCAAAAGTCCATTACAAAAGTACTTATTACAAAAGCGCAGCTAACATCTATCGAAAAGTCAATCTAGCCCAATTCTATGGTCTTCGAACTCCAACGCTACCAAACTCGATTGTACACCGAACCTGAAAATTGTAAGTAATGAGCTATACAGCCCAGCAAGTAACCAATCGATCTAACCAGTCGGGCAAAGTAACATACATACACATATAAAATAACACAATATTCAATACAATACGATATATAAAACAATAACTTTCGATACACATATTATTATTCGATACCACATAACAACAATAACTTGAAACCCATAATTCATACCACGACCACTACAACCCGGTGATAACGGTCCTAAATTTTAGAAAACTGTCACTACAATCCGGTGACTCGGTCCTTATTCTTATTTTCGCAAACCATGGCATAAATCAGAGTTCCAAGACTATTGTTTACACATAACACATATATACAATAATATATATTAATTCAAAATATAATCACTTATCCCACGTTTTGATAACAAGTACATACACATAACACATAATTTCGAAAACACTAGATAGATCAATCAGAAACTTACCTCTACGCGGAAACTCACGAATCAAATCATCCTAGATCATGTATTCAATTCTGACCAGATCTGTATTTAGCCTTTTTGACCCTCTAAACGATATTTTATTGGAAAACTCAAAACACGAAAGTTGTAGAGCATGAAAATATCTTTCCGAAAAGTCCAGAATCAATGAATTCCGACGTACGATGAATTTTCTACGAATTTTACAAGGCTGCTGAATTGTGTGTAAAAAAAACCTACGAATTTTATTAACAAAGATGAAGAAGGAGAATATGATGTATTTATAATGTCTTACCACCATAATTCCAGACCTACTAGTAATCCGTATTCAAATCCGATCCATATATTAGGCCCACTATTCTAATCCAATTTTAAATCCTATTTATAATATCAATCTTCTAAAATTTTCTCACGCTTCTTTCCCATAATAACAAATCTTATCTTTGATTAACTAACTTGTACAAAAAGAAATTAATGTTCTAAATAAGAATTAATCTAGTATATTTTTTAAAACTCTAATTCCAATTTTACTAATTATCCTAATTTTAGAATCTCATCTATATTTTAGACCAATATCTTCAAATTAAATTTTAATACCTAACTTTTTAGTAATTTTTTTAGTAATTTTTTTTCTATTATTCTTTTATTATTATTATTATTATTATTATTATTATTATTATTATTATTATTATTATTATTATTATTATTATTATTATTATTATTCTAAAATAACGGGATATTACATACTACCCTCCTTAAAAAGAATTTGTCCTCAAATTCTCAAACTCCTATACTCCAAAAGTCCGCGACACATCTATTCTAAACGTCTACTCCTAAACGATAGTCTATAGGATCGCATCCTAAAGAATGTACTAGTCCCATACCTAATACACTCCGAAGGACAGCCTGCTCTGATACCAACTGTAACAGCCCGACTTTTCGGACTATTAATTCTAAATCAAAAACTGAACTAAAATACAAATTTTATTAATCCAAAAGTCCATTACAAAAGTACTTATTACAAAAGCGCAGCTAACATCTATCGAAAAGTCAATCTAGCCCAATTCTATGGTCTTCGAACTCCAACGCTACCAAACTCGATTGTACACCGAACCTGAAAATTGTAAGTAATGAGCTATACAGCCCAGCAAGTAACCAATCGATCTAACCAGTCGGGCAAAGTAACATACATACACATATAAAATAACACAATATTCAATACAATACGATATATAAAACAATAACTTTCGATACACATATTATTATTCGATACCACATAACAACAATAACTTGAAACCCATAATTCATACCACGACCACTACAACCCGGTGATAACGGTCCTAAATTTTAGAAAACTGTCACTACAATCCGGTGACTCGGTCCTTATTCTTATTTTCGCAAACCATGGCATAAATCAGAGTTCCAAGACTATTGTTTACACATAACACATATATACAATAATATATATTAATTCAAAATATAATCACTTATCCCACGTTTTGATAACAAGTACATACACATAACACATAATTTCGAAAACACTAGATAGATCAATCAGAAACTTACCTCTACGCGGAAACTCACGAATCAAATCATCCTAGATCATGTATTCAATTCTGACCAGATCTGTATTTAGCCTTTTTGACCCTCTAAACGATATTTTATTGGAAAACTCAAAACACGAAAGTTGTAGAGCATGAAAATATCTTTCCGAAAAGTCCAGAATCAATGAATTCCGACGTACGATGAATTTTCTACGAATTTTACAAGGCTGCTGAATTGTGTGTAAAAAAAACCTACGAATTTTATTAACAAAGATGAAGAAGGAGAATATGATGTATTTATAATGTCTTACCACCATAATTCCAGACCTACTAGTAATCCGTATTCAAATCCGATCCATATATTAGGCCCACTATTCTAATCCAATTTTAAATCCTATTTATAATATCAATCTTCTAAAATTTTCTCACGCTTCTTTCCCATAATAACAAATCTTATCTTTGATTAACTAACTTGTACAAAAAGAAATTAATGTTCTAAATAAGAATTAATCTAGTATATTTTTTAAAACTCTAATTCCAATTTTACTAATTATCCTAATTTTAGAATCTCATCTATATTTTAGACCAATATCTTCAAATTAAATTTTAATACCTAACTTTTTAGTAATTTTTTTAGTAATTTTTTTTCTATTATTCTTTTATTATTATTATTATTATTATTATTATTATTATTATTATTATTATTATTATTATTATTATTATTATTATTATTATTCTAAAATAACGGGATATTACATAGTAGCTGGGTTTGACAGATGTGCAGATCAACTGATAATTCAGATTGACTCTCGTACAATGGGTTCTCTCTATGTGTCACTTCAAATCTTTCAACAGAGAAGCTTGATTGAACTGTGGATTATGTCCCTAAAGGTAAAAAGGTTTTCTGAACTGAATATTTTACTTCATGAAAGACTTTTAGAGTTTGCTCAAAGGAATAGTCCACAAGTTATTCAAACTCCACATCATGTTAAGTTTCTCAAGGGTAATACACTACATTCTTGCTTCCTTGATTCTAAGTTGATGAAATTATATACTGCATCTCATCTGGTCTGGTTAGAACATATGCTGAAGACTACAGGATTCGAAGATAAAGAAAGTATCTTTGTTGCTGACATTATTCGATCATATGCTTTAACTGGCTTTGAAAAGAAATATTATATGCTTTGGAATCGGCTATGGGGCAACCTTGGACTTTTGCCTAAGAAACCTAAAGGCCTTGTGTCAGATTATGAACGTGTACTTGACAAAGATCTGATCAAAACCTTGGATAATCAAGAACGATTTGACACAGAGAATATCAGAAGATTTCTAGAACAAGAAGATGAAGTTGAACCTGGAGAGATAAGGGAGGAAGATACTTCTAAATGAAGATCAGCTCTACATGTGATATCTTTAGGGCTTAGATAGGACAAGATAGAAAATTGTATTATATGATCAGTCTAGAGGATCATCTATCTTGTATTTATCTTTTATGTTTGAATCTGGACAATGTTAAATATAAACCAGAACCTTTCTTTTATTTACTTTGTATTTAAAGTTTTATCTTTTACTAAGTTAAGTTGAGTTAGTTGAGTAATCCTCTAGGTATTTGCTTGTTATTTTCTAACAAACAAATAGGGGGAGATTGAAAGGCATATGACACAGCCTATTTGTAGTTCGAGGACTCAACTCAACTTAAGCTTAGATTGTAATAAGTAAATAACTTTAACTGTCACATGAATCTCAGGAGGTACTATCTGTCAGAAGAAAAACCCTAAAGTCAATCTATAGTTTTGATGTTTTACACTGGAAGAAGCTCAGATTGCTGATCAAGCCTTAGTATAGCATCAAAGAAGTGGATTTATTTGTAAGACAGAGATTTCTAGAGTGACAGGTTCAGACAGAATACAGTGAAGTACAAGATGGAGAAAGAAATGAGAAGAAAAATGAATCACATTTTTAATGTGAAAATTAAAGGACAATCGTTGAAGTTAGTCGTTCATGAACCAGACCGTGCATGGAACGTCAACAAAATATTCAGTGGTATTCCTTTATTACTTTCAGTGATTCAGAAAAGAATTAAGACAATTCAAAGATATATAATTATTCTTCTTTAATTAATTTAAATCAAGTAGTCAATTTAATTAATAAATTAATTCATCAAGAATTAATTCATTAATTAAATTAATTATTAAATTAATTAAATCTGAATAATTATTATTTAAGTAAGTTTAAATTAAAAAGATTATTTATTAATCAGTTTAATTTAAAACTGAAAAAATGAACTAGCAAGACAATCAGAGATTGTCTTGCCGATTGTCTTGAAGAAGAAATCAGTGAAGTAAGACAATCAGAGATTGTCTTGCCGATTGTCTTGGTAATGATAAATTCTGAATAGCTTTAAAAAAGAAGAATAAAAATCTGATTTGATTGTCTTGACAGTTCAAATCAGATTGTCTTGATAATGATCAAAAAGAAAAAGCTTCAGACAGAATGATAATTTTTGATAAAGCAAGACAAAGATCTCAGAATTTGATTGTCTTACCGATTGTCTTGGAAGAACCTGATTGTCTTGCCGATTGTATTGCCTATTGTCTTGGCAGTACAAAATTGATTGTCTTGAAAGAACAGATTGTATTGCCTATTGTCTTGACAGTTATATTTGAAGATAAAGAGGCAGTAGACATTATATATGAAGACACAGACGACACAAATCAAAAAGACAAGAATATTACATTCAACAAAGGCAGTTTACTCTCTTCTCTTTCATCAAGAACACAACCTGCAGGAGCAGAAAAATTCATAGAAAATCAAGTTCATCTTATTTTTAATATCTGATCCGATAGAACTTGTTTACTTGATACTCTTGTACTATTAGCGAGTTTTTACTCCTAATCTATATCTTGATTTTTATTAACAAATCTAGAAAAATTCATGTCGAATTTTCTAATTTGTTTTTATTAACTAGATATAAATTCTGTACTGTATTTGTAACAAACCCCTCAAGTTAATATAATTTTATATTCAACTTGAATTTTGTTTCATTTAATTCCGCTCAAATTTGTCAAAATATAAATTAAATTATCCGGACAAATTTTGATTAAACAGTACTGTTTGTATTCAACCCCCCCTTCTACAAACATATTGGACCTAACAGACCCCTCATTCTCAGAACTACGTTTTTGGCTTGATTCTCAATACGAGATACGTAGGCACTCTTTGAGGACCGATCAGTCTCGAAACACGGAAACAACCATTAAAGCTCGATGCTCAACAACCCTAGCATTAAATACGATTCATAACGCACTTTTTATTCCACAACAATATATTATTTAAATCATTCACATAAACCTTTTCGTATTAGAAATTACAATATGAAAAGGATATGTATTAGAATTGAATTTTATTAATTTTTTATTAATATTAAAAAAATTCATATTTACTATTTTGGCTTTATCTTAAGATCTAGAAATCAGATTTGAATGATTTTACAGTCCACACAAAACTCATAAAATTATCTTTAATTTAATGATGATTTAATAATTATTACTAAAATGAAACACTCAAAATCTCAAGAAAAAATTTAATTGCGAATTTTTGCATTAATCCTATTCAATGTAGAAGACCAACATTGATAATGCTATTCAATGTAGAAAACTTAATTATATATTATTTAAATCATTGACATACACCTTTTTGTATTTGAATATTTTACACTTTTTAGTTTATGACATATTAAAATATAAAATATTTTTTTATGCTAGATCTAACGGTTTTCATCTATTTATTTTAAGATCTAACTGTTCTTATCTATTTTGTTGTGCAGAGGACCAGACTACCGATCAAAGTTTTAGACAAAATCTCTCATACACTTATTATTAAAATTGTATTTAGTTGTTAGTAGAACTATATTCAAATAATAACAAGGGTATTTTGATTATCAAAACGAATTACAAGTAGAATTCATAAATCGAATAGAGAATTCAATGTAAAAAATCGTCAATTTCTTCTCTATATTGTTTCCGCGTAGGTTTAATTAGAAAATAATTGTTAAATCATGACTAAATTAAAAATTATTTTGTTAATTTCATATGGGTTGTAAAATCGTAAAAATCAATTAAGAATTTAAGATAGAGTACAAATATTAAATCAAATGTGTAAAATATTATAAATATCAATTATTTAATAACAATTTGATATGTAAATTAATAACATATAAAATTTAAAAAATTAATATAATTATAGATATTAAAAAAGGAGTCGTGCGTTACACGGGTTATAAGCTAGTATGTATATAATAGAAATTTTAGGGGGGAGTTTTTAAAAAATTATATTATATTATTTTTTTTATAGGAAATTTCAAATAAAAGATAAATTTTCCTATACTTGTAGGTTCTAAATTTTAGGTAGAAAATAAACACAAGAGTATTGTAATATATACCGAAGATAATATAAATTTTCATTTCTTAAAATTTCATATATATTAAAATTTTTAAAGATAGTAGAAATTGTAATTCACTCTTCTTCTAGGATTTAACTAGTTGATAAAGCCGCGCTTCGCGGCGGCGTTACAATATTTTTAAAAAAATTCAATACATTTACGTTATATTATAATATTAATATTAAATTTTAATAATTAAATAATCTTTTCTAATGAATCAATTTCTTGTTAAATACGATTCTTTCGATTGAGCCGCTCTCTCGTTAAAACCGAAATCCCAACTTTTTAACATATATTATAAAGACCGCATGAGATTGTTCTTTTACTCATTATTCTTTTATTATGTTAACACGTCAATTCTTTTCTTTTTAAATACGGTGACTTTTTTCATGACAATATTATTTGATTTATGAATAAATTTTCCTAATATAAGTATAATTAACTTATATAAAAAATATATAATTTAAGAAGATCGTACTTTCTATAAAATATTTAATTATACGTCTGCTCTATATATTCAAACACCTATTCTAGTTCTAGTAGAACTTTTATTTATATATTTTTTTCTATAAATTCAAACTCTTATTCTCTATAAATTCGAACTTCTATTCTGCTTCCAATAGAACTTTTAATATTCGAACTCCTATTCTGCTTCCAATAGAACTTTTAATCGTATGCCTTATAAATATTTATTATACTTTCAATAGAACTTCTAATCATATGTTTTTCCTATAAATTCGAACTCTTCTCCTTTATAAATTCGAACACCTATTCTACTTCTAATATACTAATTGATATTTTCATATTTATTAGTGTTTAAAATTCTAGAAAATTAGAAAAATCGATTGAGACGATATTAGAGTGCCACCTAAACTCCCGCTATCCTCCTTTATATATATATATTGATTCAAAAAAAAAAATAGAAATTGTATAAGTTAAGTATCAGATGTACAAGGTTCAAAAAATGTTAGGCGTTGACCATACCTTTTAACGATTGATCAGTGCGATTAATATGAATGATTAATCGCAACATTAATCAGGTGTATTTAAATATTAATTTTTGTATAATATTAAAAATATCTTTTATACAAGTAAAAATAAAAATATTCTAATTTTATTATCAAATACAATAGGTGAATTTTCCCTTTCATATGCAAGTATATTTGACATTTTTATAAAATGTTGATCGATTAATCATAACTAAATCTGGTTGATTCCTCATAAATATTTTTCGATTAATCCCGCATTGACCTCATAGATCCGTTTAATCATCGATTTTAAAGAAAAACTTTTTTGATTGTTTTTCACAAAAATTAGACGTTTTTGCACCGCATAACGCCTAGGCGTTGATTAGCATCGATTTTTAAACACTGATAATATATAATGAAGTTAGAATTTCGATCCCAAACATGAGCGACTGATGTGAAACATGTTTAACGGGAATACGGTTCATTAGAAAAGATCGTATTATGTTAGAATATAATATAAAGATCCAGTTGGGACTTCCTCTAACACCTTAAGATTTTAGAGCAGTTGATTACTTAATATGGTATCAGAGCTCAGGCTGGCAGAGGACACATGTTCGACTCTCTGCCACCCCCAATATTCTCTATATTTAATATGGACACGAAGGCAATTTAATATGGACACCTTAAGATTTTAGATCGATTGATTACTTAATATGGTATTAGAGCTCAGGCTAGCAGAGGACTCAAGTTTGACTCTCTGCCACCCCCAATATTTTCAATGTTTAATATGAACACGAAGGCAAGTTATGCTCCAAAGATGAGCGTTCGTGATCCACTCTTCAACCCATAAATGAGCTTTCGAGTAAGGGAGAGTGTTAAAATATAATACAAAAATTCACTTGGGCCTCCTTTAACACTCTAAGATTTTAGAGTGATTGGTTATTTAACATATTAACTATTGGAAATTGACATTGGTGTTATAAATTTTAATATATTTTTTGGTTTCAATTTTTATGTATTACAATTATGATATAAGTATTGATAATATATGTTAAAATTGAGTTTTAGTTTTAACGAGAAAGCGATTTTGTAAAATGAATCGTGTTTAACGATTGTTATAATTTAATTTTGATGATATAATTTAAAATAAATATATTTTAAATTTTTATTAAAAAAGTTATATCACCATCGCGTCAACTGGTGCTCAATAATATAATTGAGCTGATCAATTATTTTTAATTGCAATCTATACTATTATATTAAAGCCGAAACATTGAAAGTTTTGGTTTTCGGTTTGGTTATCCTATGTTTTGGTTTTCGGTTTGGTTATCCTAATTATTAAAATAAATAATTAAATTACAAAAACAACTCAAAAAGCTAATTACTAATGTTAACGTAGTTATATTCTGATTAAAATTCCTTCATCCACTTCTACTTGGACTCTTTTTTCTGCTCCAACAACTCAATTATTCATTTTTTCTAAAGATTTTACTTCTAATTAAAAAACTTTACCATTTAATTTAAAACTAATATTACAATAATTAATATATATCCAAAATATCACACCATATCTTTCCGTAATTATTTTTAGTAGTAATTTTTGTAATTAAAACATGGAGTACTTTTTAATTTAAAATTAATCTTGAGATCACTAATATACACCCAAAAATATCTCACCATAAATACAAATCATTATTTTTATTAATAAATAACAATCGTTAGATCTAATAATAAGATATATTATATGATTAAATTAATTTACTAAAAATTCAAAGTTCGAACCCGTCAACGACATTTTTAATTTAGAATTTTACAAAATAAATTTTAAACCATGCATTTCATTATATAAATTTATATTAAATTAAAATTAAAAATTATTAAAAATAAGGAGTATATAAAAACATAATCATAATATTAAATAAATTTTATAACTTATCAAAAGAAACCGTGCTTCTCGCGGGTTATAAGCTAGTGTTAAACTTAAATATAATTAGAAAGAAAGCTATCGTTTTGCAAAATAGGACGCCTTACTTTTCCTTTTGTTATTTTAAGAACCTTGTAAATTCCAAAATTATAGTGCGCCATAAAAAATGGAAGGCAGCATAAACATAAACCCCTAGCTTATATGTTTTTGTTTAGTCCACAACCCCAGCAGCTGCGGTCACTACTAAATCCCAAAAAATTATCCTCTTTTATTCACACGCACATACAATACACACACAACAAGTGTAGGCAATTCAGTTCTGAGATGGCGGCGGTAGTACCAGCAGCAGCACAAGAGGCGCAGAATCGAGAGGCGTTTCGTCAAGCGGTGGTGAATACTCTAGAACGGCGGCTATTTTATATACCATCTTTTAAGATCTACAGAGGTGTTGCGGGCCTTTTTGATTATGGGCCTCCTGGTTGCGCAGTCAAGGCCAATGTTCTTGCCTTTTGGCGTCAGGTGACTCGTATATCCTTGTACTGATTTAGCTCAATTGCTTACTTTTAGATTGACTAAGGCTTTGTTTGTTTCGCGGAAAATGTTTCCATTGTTTTCCCATTTTTCGATTTTAGGAAAATATTTCTCGGATTTTCTTTGTTTGGATTTAGGAAAATAAAATATTTTCCAAAGGAGGAAAATCCCTTAAAAAGCAGGTGGATTTTATATGTTATAGGGGTACTGTTGTGTTATTGTCTCGCCATCCTTTCTCGGGGATGTTGATCAATGGTTCCAAGACTAGGTAGTTGGGTTTTTGTGATTGGATTGTTGAATTATCAGAATTGGTAATAGTTAGTGATTTATCAGAATCGGTAATAGGTTGTGGAGCCAGTGGTGGAGCCACTAAGAACCTAGAGGTTCCCTTCGAGTACCCTGGGTTTTGGGCTAAAACCATGATAAGTAAAGTTGTTAAACAAAACTTTGGTTGCTGCAATGGCCTGGGATGCCACATTAGGGTGTAGTTTAATTCAGAATCACAGTTTTATTAACAATAATTACTTAAACTGTTAAACAAGCATTCTTTAAAAAAGGCTGTTCAAATTCCTCACTAAATCTTTCTTTTGGAGTATGCTGAAATTTTGTGCTGGCTCCGCGCTGTATTTACTTTATTGAGTTCGGTAACTTGTTCAACCAGTTTGTCAAAGCTCCTTGCTCTGTTCACGATCGTCAATTAAAATATGCTTCCATGTGACTGGTCCTGTTTATATAGGCCTAATATGTTTTGTGTATGATGTTATATTTCAGCATTTTGTTCTCGAAGAGAACATGCTGGAGGTTGATTGTCCCTCCGTGACACCGGAGATTGTGCTTAAGGCTTCGGGTCATGTCGACAAGTTTACAGACTTGATGGTGAAGGATGAAAAGACTGGTACTTGTTACCGTGCTGATCACTTGCTCAAAGACTTCTGCAAGGAGAAACTCGAAAGAGATGCTACCCTCACTGAGGAGAAGGGAGCAGAGTATAGACATATCCTTGCTATATTGGATGATCTTTCACCTGAACAACTGGGTGCAAAGATTAAGGAATATGGGATTACTGCTCCAGATACAAAGAATCCACTCTCTGATCCCTATCCTTTTAACTTAATGTTTCAGACTTCAATAGGTCCATCTGGTCTGAGTCCTGGGTAGGGATATCATTCCGAGTCTCTGACACACGCTCACACACACACACACACACACATCTATATATGAGCTTATGATTTTTTGTTGCAATAAACGAGATGGTTTTATGTCACAGTGATTAGGTCGTTTAGGAACTCTATTTTGTTATTCAAGTCTTTCATTTGGTTAACTAATCTTTAATTACTTGCTGCAGGTACATGCGACCTGAAACTGCACAAGGTATTTTTGTTAACTTCAAGGACCTGTACTATTACAACGGGAGCAAGCTTCCATTTGCTGCTGCTCAAATTGGTCAAGCTTTTAGGAATGAGGTAGCAAATTATCCGACATTTTATTGCATGGGACATGGACAGGCATAGCTATAATTGTTAAGAGCAATTAATATGAAGAGAAATTTATTTCATATTTGGATGTGATATGTAATTTGCTTTCTTGTATCTTATAGTAAATTTGATGGGATCAAATCTGTTGGCCTCCATGCTCTTGAGCACTAAATATCATTTGTGATTTTCTGTGTAATATTAAAATATGCAGTCCGTGGATGTCTAGAAAGTTTAGTACCATGAGACAAATTTATACTTCAAACTATACTTAGGCGGGCTTGACTAAATTAATAAAACACATAAAATTAATGGGTACTTAGTCAGGGTCTACCTGTGCTCCCATTTATTTGTTTAATCATATTTTATTCTCTGCTTTGATTCTTGTCGCTTGTGAAACTTGTACAAAATATCACTTTTGTGACGTAGGTATAAATTACAGAATGCATCTTCATTTTTCAGTAGGACAAAGGCAATACTCAGGATCACTGTTCTGTCCTTATAACAAACTATATTCTTATAGTCATGCCATCTAATGTGTTTTCTTGTTGTGCAGTAGGAGACAGACAGTTTATTAGTTGATTAAACTGAATAGGATAGGATGAGTAGCTGAAGCTGCAATAAGTTTAAGAGAAGCAGCTGGACAATAACATGTGACAGGTGCTGTTCTACATAGACCATAGTTTGATAAAGAGCCGGGCAACAGGAAGAAATCCTGTCTAATACTCTAAAGAGTAACTGCTAGCAGTTGCTAATGTAGCCAACAAACATGTGGGCAAAAAACATGTGAAATGTAAAAGAGAATCCATAGCCAATAGTATGACATATTGGCATACATAAATAAGAACTTACTCTGCCCTAATATTCCACCTCTATCACTGTATGTGATTCATTTTTAGCCTACCGTAAGTTGTCTAGATAGATGGCGGAGTTGAGTGAGGAACAAGTGGAAAGCACTTGTAGGAACAGCTTACTTTGCCCTAATATTCTACTTCTATATCAGTGTATGTGATTCATTCCTAGCCTACCTTAAGTTGTTTAGATAGATGGTGGAGTTGAGTGAGAAAAAAGTGAAAGCACTTGAAGGAACAGAAATCTCCCTGCTTTCTAACTTAGGTTTTCTTGAGGGAAGGTTATTAATAGATTCTGAATGCTGCAATGCATTATTTGACTTCTTGAGTTTATTTTTCTACCTAAGATTTTAAATCGAACATTAGTTCAGTTTTTTTTGTGGGCCATCATGTGATAAATTTAATGTCTACTGGAGTGTGTTTTTTCCAAGCATGTTAACTAAGCTAGTGCACAACTATCTATCTTGATTTGGATTATTTTGATATGTTGCAGATATCACCACGCCAAGGTCTTCTCAGGGTTCGTGAGTTCACACTGGCTGAGATTGAACATTTTGTTGACCCTGAAGATAAGTCTCACCCAAAATTTGCTGAAGTTGCAAGCTTAGAGTTCCTGATGTTTCCAAGGGAAGACCAAGTGTCTGGACAGTCTGCTAGGAAAATAGTTATAGGTGAAGCAGTTGCAAAGGTTGGTTTGACTGATCTGATTTCATGTCTTCTGATCCCATTCATGTGTACTACTAACAATAGCACCGTATAGATATGTATGTATGGCACTATATATATATATATATGGCACTATATATATATATGTATGTATGTATTCTCATGGTCTTTTGAAATCTTCATTAATATATGTGTCTGTTCCTCAGGGAATTGTGAACAATGAAACACTAGGCTACTTTATAGGGAGAGTATATCTGTTCCTGACTCACTTGGGAATTGATAAAGAACGGCTACGTTTCCGACAGCATCTGGCGAATGAAATGGCACACTATGCTGCAGACTGTTGGGATGCTGAGATTGAATCTTCTTATGGCTGGATTGAATGTGTTGGTATCGCTGATAGATCTGCATACGATTTGCGTGCTCACATGGTATGTCTTTTCAAAGTTCAAGGGAATTTCTGGTAATCTATAATGTTAATCTGTATTATCTGAATGCAGTGGTAAAGAATATTGTCGATATTGGGTGTAATAGCCCCTACAATTTATGCTCACACGTACATGTATTTTTGGAGTCCTATAGAAGTACTTAGAAGTGTTTGTATTGAGGACTTTCTTTGGGTGCTAAATCGTGTATTCATTAGATTTTAGATAAAATTTCTGACAGAAATTATTTTAATTTTTTTTGTTACTAGTTAAAAGGGTAACTGTATAGCTATTACAAGAAAAAGAACTTGTAGGGATATAATTTATAATAGGTGATTTGAGAGTTTAAGAGCCCTGTAACCTGTAACGCTTGCTTTAAATAACTTGAGGCTACAACACTCATCAAATTGCAATCTATGAGCCTCTGTAATACTTGATGCGTAATGAGGTTAATTTGTTTTTTGTCTTGTATATTAGACATGGATTTCGTAGGTACACGAGTACTATACACAAAGGTTGTATCAGACTTATTGTTTCACGAGTACTATACACAAAGGATTAGATTAGATTACATCTTAGAATATATTGTTATTAACACTGTTTTAATCTGAGAGCTGCATCTGTTAAGATTGTGGTTGTGCGGGCATCTAGATTGAGCGCTACTGACAGCATTGAGGGCGCTGTAGAAATTTTCACTAGTAAAGTTTTTGTTTAAAGATATAGGCTAAAAAATGAAGCAGGTCCAACTTTGTGTCTGGCGTGTTACAATGGGTTCTTTACAATGGGTTCTTTTACAATTTTCGTGTTTTTGAGTCCCGTGAAAGTTAATTATTTATGAGGAATTTAAAAAAAAGATAATTCAGTATTTTGTGTCATTTTTACCTGGTTCTTTAATCTTTATCGTGAATATATTTTATTTTCGGTGCTAATTACAGAATCGCCATTCTGTTGCAGGATAAAAGTGGTGTGCCACTTGTGGCTCATGAAAAGTTTGCAGAGCCTAAAGAAGTGGAGGTTTAATTCCCCCCCCCCCTCTCTCCCCCCCTCTGTGTGTGTATGTGTGTTATATCCTGCATTGTACGATTATAACAGTGCTCTTCATCCTATGTTGTGTTCCCAGAAACTTGTTATAACTCCCATCAAGAAGGAGTTAGGCCTTGCATTCAAGGGGAAGCAAAAGATGGTGGTTGAAGCGCTGGAGGTAGTATGCAAACAAATTTATATTTGTTCTATATATTCAACTTGCATGTGGTATAGAAAGCAGAACACAGGAATGTTTGCACATTCTTAAGTTCTCCGGCTATATTCATAGAAAGAATATGTTTTCATTTTCCCTGAAAGGTTGATATATGCATAAAATACTTTCTGTTTAGGCCATGGGGGAAAAAGAAGCAATGGAAATGAAAGCTGCTTTGGAGTCCAAAGGAGAGGTGGATTTCCGTGTTTGCACTCTCGAGAAGGATGTCACTATAAAGATGAACATGCTGACAATCTCCAAGGAGAAGAAAAAAGAACACCAGAGGGTGTTCATTCCTTCAGTGATTGAGCCATCCTTTGGTATAGGAAGGATAATCTACTGTTTGTACGAGCACTCATTCTATACAAGACCAAGTAGAGATGGCGATGAACAGTTGAATGTTTTTCGTTTTCCACCACTGGTAGCACCTATAAAGTGCACTGTTTTTCCTTTGGTTCAGAATCAACAATATGAGGAAATTGCTAAACGCATTGCCAAGTCTTTGATCGCTGCTGGGATATCTTATAAAATTGATATAACAGGTATGCACTTCCAGTAACATGCAATTTGATAATTGACGTTTTTTAGTCATTTTTTATAAATTTTCATATACCGATGTCTCAACTCATGCAACTGGTGGGTTGTTTAAGTTATTGGAGAACTTGAGTCATGATCAATTTGGCTCAGTCTTTCAACTTGTTTTTCTGAACACATAAAAGAACTTTTGTACTGATACTTTTAGGCATCTTTTTGCTATCTAGCCATTCTAAACAGGGGTTGGGTTCCACATACCCTTCTTGATTGATGTGCTATGGAGTACTATAAACTCATTTTGGTGATGTTTTAATTGTAAACAGTTAAAAAATAAACTGCAGAAACTTGTGAAATAAAATAAAGTGCAGAAGTGAATACTTGTACAATTTATGTTCCAGGTACATCAATAGGCAAGCGATATGCCAGAACAGATGAATTGGGTGTTCCCTTGGCCATAACGGTAGATTCAACATCCTCGGTGACAATTCGGGAAAGGGACAGCAAGAAGCAGATTCGTGTGAGCATAGAAGAGGTTTCATCTGTGGTGAAGGAAGTGACTGAGGGTTTGAGCACATGGAATGATGTACTGTGGAAATACCCAACCCATTCGTCTTGATTGGGCAGGCTAATGCATATGCTGAAAGGGTTTAGGTTCCCTTCTCTTTATTGTAACCCTATAATATCTGGTTTCTCTTTTTTGACCCTATGATACTTTACAAAATGGATACATGTCTAATAGACATTTCAGTAACTACTATGCAACTTTAAGTCCCGTGTTTTTAAGCTTGAAAGTATAAACTCTACTTTGGCCCCTTGTATACTCACTAGTGGGATCTCAAAACAAGTTTTAGACTTTATATTTGCGTCTTGGCTTTGAATGACCTAGCATAATGAATTAATGATTAATGCCAGTAATATCAGATAGAGTAAAAAGCAGAGCATGCACGTGGAATTTAGCATATATGGTAAGTGTGCTATCAAGTTTACAAATGCAAAATGTGGATATTAGCTTTACAGAAGTTTGCAATATGTCTACTGTCAATTCCTTTTTAACACCGTTTGCAAACACAAGGCTGAGGTTATTATTCTAATTTTCTGAATAACACTCTGTATTGTCTCGGTGTATTTTTATGCATCTCTACCTTGTTATTCGATTATCACTGACACTTCTATGTTTTTTAAATCATCATCACTCTATTCGCTTATCTTCGAAATGTTAAACCATGTGCATACAGTAGTCCCTGGTTATGATCTCTGTCCTTTTGTTTACAACAAATCCCTCACTTTATCTACACCCTATTTATTTTGATCTGGGTTAGGAATATGATGATGATGATGTATAATAAGCAGATATATATTTGAATATCGATTGGGCTATGCAAAATGATTAATTTTATCAAGATGCGAGTTTTAGGGATGTGCATGTAATGGATAGGTCAGAATCTGGAGCTAATGTTATTAGGATTGGCAATATAGATTCAGAGTTCGATATGAGGTAGATGAAGTTTATGATAAATTGTATTAGGTTTGGTGATGATGATATTGGTGGGAACTTAAATGAAGAAATGAAGTGATTTATGGCAAATTAGTTTCTAAGAGTGCTTTGCAGCGTAGCACTCCAGTTGCAAAGTCTTGTAGAGAATGTTGTTTTGATTGTTTCGACACATGACATGGCTATGTGACGGATAACAATGTGTCTTGTACCATTTGTAAGGATGAGATTGATGATGAAAGAAAGACAAGACTTCCTTGTAACCATCATTACCATGGAGAATGCATTGTGCCATGGTTAAACATCCATACTACATGTCCTATTTGTTGGTTTGAGTTGTCTAAGGTCTATGGATGATGAGATTGGATTCTTGACATCGGCATAAGAGTCCTAGGGAGTTGTTCTTTACGATCATTAGAACACGTGGTTCCCACTTCATGTTACTTAGGATTCTAGTGCTCTGCTAATAGTTTAAATTGTTGAATTCTGGTTGTTAGATGGCCAAATCGGTTTTATCCCGTATTTACCATGGGCATAATAATTTTGTTACAGAGCCTTAGAGCATCTCCAACCCAACCAAACTTGTTAGCTAAATCTTAGTTGACACTTCATATAGCTAATCCATATACATAATTACCTTCTCCAACCATAATCTGTTAGCAATAAAATTTTTAAATAATCTCACTTGGTCTTCTATATTTGTTGATCCACTACCATTATCTATAAATGGCCACATCATTTCCCTCCAATTTTATATTAATATTTTACACTTTTTTCATATCCAACTCATTTCCCTCCAATAATTATAATAGTAAAATATTGTTTTTGAAATATAACTAACAAATATAACTAACAACATTGGAGCAAAATCACTTTTTCATCATCTATAATATAGCTAATTATTATTATATTATTTTAGCTAACCAATTTACCTAATAGCATTGGAGATGCTCTTAGGCAGTAGTAGCGGAAGGTTTGAACTCTGAGGATACACTACACAGGTATAATTTTGGTTAGTTTTAAACATATCATTCTTTGTGACAAAACCAGTAGTAGACATGCTTAAATACATGTATATAGAGGTGGTTTTTCTTTGGCTTTTATATCAAAGTGACCAATCATTTCAACCAAATGTCTCACTTGAACCATCCATTTAAAAACTATATCATTTAGAACCTTTAATTTGATATATATATATATATATATATATATATATATATATATATATATATATATATATATATATATATGGGTTTTGTTCCAAAACCACAGTTGGTTAGCAAAATTGTGCAACCACCTTGTGTTGCTGCAACCACAATGAAACATTGTGTTAGTCGCAGTGCCTTGTGCAATGTTTCATTGTGGCTACCGCAATGCTTCATTGCGGCTTACACAATGATTCATTGTGGCAGTCACAATGCTTTGAACATAAATTCATACACACCAAAGTGGTCATATTCACTATTTATGTGATGAATGTTACCCCACTTTTACTAATTTTCCATTTTTATGATTTTTCAATAATTTTTAACTAGTTTGTAAAATAAATTACATAAAAATAGTAATAATTAGTTAATTTAGATAATAATACAGTTGAGATTCATTGGTGTGGTGGTTAAGCACTATGTCCCCTTTACATAAGGTCAGGTGTTCGAGTCCAACTACTTATAAATGGCATTTTTGTATTTAAAGCATTGTGACTGCCACAATGAATCATTGTGTAAGCCGCAATGAAGCATTGCGGTAGCCACAATGAAACATTGCACAAGGCACTGCGACTACCACAATGTTTCATTGTGGTAGCCGCAACACAAGGTGGTTGCACAATTTTGCTAACCAGCTGTGGTTGTGGAAGGGCACCATATATATATATGTATATATATATATATATATATATATATATATATATATATATATATATATATATATATATATATATATCAAAGTGCCCACTCATGTTAGTTCATTTGACCCATTAGAAAGTGGTCACTTTGATATATATATATATATATATATATATATATATATATATATATATATATATATATATATATATACTAGCCTATAACCCGTGCAAAGCACGGGCTATCATATATTATTATAATGAATTAATATATGAATTTTTTGATTTAATATATATATATATATATATATTAATTTATTTTAATAAATGTTATTATTAATTTTAAATTTACATATGTCCCATACTTAGTTTCAAGATATAAATAAATATCATTAATTTAATGTTATTTTTAAATTTATTGTTAAAAATCTTAAGAATTCATTAGATATTTTTAAAAAATTATTTATTGTAACCTAAAATCGTAGAAGAAAGAATCGTTGGAAGAAATGTGTGAAGACGATGATTCTAACCGGGATATAATTGAAAACGTTCATAATTCTATAAACCATGTGATTTTTTTATTTTTAATAGATTATATATAATTTAACTGAATTTGGAATTTTTAACACGTTTATTAAATTTTTTTAAAATATATTTGTATGCCTTAGTTCGTTGGTTAGTTGGATTAGGCATTCCTAAAAAGTTTTTTAACACTTCCCAAAAAACAAAACACAAATCAAAATGTATTTAATTTTAATTAAGAAAATAAACCACATATTTTACCTACTATTTCGATTATATTTCCATTAGAATTCTCCACCGTTATATCCCGGTTAGAATCATGACCCGCACACACTTCTTCATTCTTTCTTCTAATATTTTAGGTTACACTAAATAAATTTATTAAAGTATCTATTGAGTTCTTACGATATTTAACAATAAATTTAAAAATAACATTAAATTAATGACATTTATTTATGTCATGAAATTAAGTATGGAACATATTTAAATTAGAAATTAAAATTATTAATTAGGATATAATTGAAAACGTTTATAATTTTATAAAACATGTGGGTTTTTTTTATTTTTAATAAATTATATATAATTTAATTGAATTTGGAATTTTTAATACATTTTTATAATTTTTTTAAAATTATATGTTTGTGCCTTGGTTCTTTGGTTAGTTGACACCTGCAAAGCACGGGGTATCATATATTATTATTGTGAACTAATATATTAATTATTTGATTTAATATAAAATTTTAATTTATTTTATTATTAATTTTAAATTTACATATGTTGCATACTTAGTTTCATGACATAAATAAATATCATTAATTTAATGTTAATTTTAAATTTATTGTTAAATATCTTAAGAATGCAAAAGATATTTTCTAAAAATTATTTAGTATAACCTAAAATCATAGAAGAAAGAATCGTAGGAGAAGTATGTGCGAGCGATCATTCAAATTGAGATATAATTGAAAACGTTAATAATTCTATAAAACATGTGGTTTTTTATTTTTAATAAATTATATATAATTTAAATGAATATGGAATTTTTAACACATTTTTTAAATTTTTTTAAAAATTTATTTTTGTGCCTTATTGGTAAATAATATCTTAATAATTCAATAGATATTTTTTAAAAATTATTTAGTATAACTAAAATCGTAGAAGAAAGAATCGTTGGAAGAATGTGTGCGGTCGACGATTTTAATCGGGATATAACTAAAAACGTTTATAATTCTATAAAATATATGATTTTTTATTTTTAATAAATTGTATATAATTTAATTGAATTTGGGATTTTAGCACATTTTTTAATTTTTAAAAAATATTTTTTTGTACCGTATTGGTAAATTTTGTTGTTTAAAATAAATTATTTAATAATTTTAATATAATTTTTTTAACTTGTTATTTTTAGGAAGATGTTAACAATTTTTTTTGGAAAATAGAGCGCTGATTGAGATAAAAGTAGTCGTTTGCTGGTATTACCCGACACGGATAGAGATGATTATTTTTCTCATTAGTTTATCATTCATTTTGTGTTTTAATGGACTCATTTATCTCGGTTTTAATCGGAGAAGAAAGAGTCCTTGAAGGAATTTTAATGCCATCAACTGGAAGAGTTTGTATACATTTTTTGCTTCATTTATTAATTAATAAATTAAATGTTTTTTTTGGAAAGCTTAAAATTTGTTTTAGGAAGGTGTTAACCAACTAACCAACCAACCAATTATACCCTATTTCGCTTATAATAGTATAATATAAATTTAATATAAATTTTTAATTTATTTTATTATTAATTTTAAATTTACATATGTTGCATACTTAGTTTAATGACATAAATAAATATCATTGATATGGGCTGAAAATAAGCCCTAAAGACACATTTAATGTGGCATTAACTAGGCCGAGAATGGTCCAAACGTGGGGCCCACCAGCTGGGCCCAAAACCCTAAATATAATATTAATTTTGTAATTAATATTAAGGGTAATAAACAGCTCAGCAAATAAGAGTTGGATAAGGATAATATTCCTTTCAGACTTATCCAATAAGGCATCCAATTCAATATGGAAACTGATTCCTACAAGGAATAGATCTAGAACATTCCTCAAAGACTTGCCCACCAAGTCTCCAAATCCTACCATAATTCTAAGGCTTCTCAGCCTATATAAAGGGTCTGACCCCTCATCTCAGAACTACGTTTTATTGGCTTGATTCTCTAATTACAGAGATACGTAGGCATTCTGTGAGGACCGTTTAAGTCTCGAACGCAGAAGCAGCCATTAAAGCACGAAGCTCACGAACCCTAGCATTAAATACACAAGCCCTAGCCGCAATAATTTCAACCTAGTTTTTATTCCACAACATTTGGCGCCGTCTGTGGGAAGAGGACATCAACTATGGTTACCACTCGAAGAACAACACCAGTCTCAACCGAGGCTACCGCTGGAACCATCGTTCCACCAATCACTGCTCCTCCTGTTGGTACAGAGCCAGGGTCCGTACCCCCATTGACGGAAACAAACCCTCATACTCAGACCACTCAACCACAAGGGACGGATCCCCCCGCTGAAGGGTCTCAACCTGTAATCGTCCCTCTAGGACAGGAGACTAACCCGCTCCAGATGGTGGTCTCTCCTCTCCCTCTAAGTAGCCGCCCGCCGCTTCACAGTCTCTCCACTTCTTCGCTTCCTGTTAACACCAACCCACTGTATGGGCTGCCTAATTACCCCGAAGATCCAAGGGATCCAGGACCAAGCGGTCATGCTCGGCTGATCCATGGGCAACAACAATCCCCTTATCTTAGAGGCCCGGCCCCTCCTGAACCAGGATACTATGATTACTCTGGTCCTTATACTGGAGACTCGTCATCTGAAGACGATGATCGAGACGAAGCCCCAAGGAGGCGACGTGCTAGTAAGGAACCTCTGAGGAGGAATCCATCAAACCGTGATGGTCCTTTAACAATTGCAGAGAAAATTAAGGCTTATGAAGCCGAGATTCAGAAGCTGAAGGACGACCAAGCAAGGGAGCTAGAGAGACAAAACCCTAATCAGACTCAACCTCCTCCGACTTCAGGAGGGATTCCCTTCATAGATCTGGAGAGGTCTTCAAGGAGACACCGAAGGGCTGAAGCCCCAACTAGAGGAACTACCAGGGTGGAACTCCCCAAGAATAATCCTAAAGATCTGATGCTACAAGGAGATCTTGATGATCCGACCCCTCCATTCACTGAGGAGGTGATGAACGCACATATCTCCCGAAAGTTTAAGATGCCCACAATCAAAGCTTACGATGGAACGGGGGATCCCGCAACTCATGTGAGAACGTTTACAAGCGCATTGTTACTGCAGCCTGCTAACGATGCCCTTAAGTGTAGGGCGTTCCCCCAAACCCTGTCGGGCATGGCGCAACGTTGGTATAGTCGTTTACCTCCAAACTCGATTAGCTCTTTCAAGGAGTTGAGTACCGCTTTTGTCAGTCAATTCATTAGCGGAAGAATTCATGAGAAAAGCTCCGCATCCCTTATGTATGTAACACAGGGAAAGAATGAGAAGTTAAGAGATTATATCAAGCGATTCACTAAGGAGACCCTGAATATCACTGATTTGGAAAATAAGGTGGCCATGGTAGCCTTGCAGCATGGAACCACGGATCTCTTTTTTAAGAGGTCGTTGGCAAAACACCCCCCTGAAAGCATGGATGAACTTCAACGAAGGGCGGACAAGTATATAAAAGCTGAGGACAACATCAAGAAAGAAGCCGCATTAGGCAATGGAGGGAACAACAAGCGGAAACAAGAACAAGAGTACGATGCTAGGGACAAGTATCCCCGAGCTAGCAGAGACTCTGAATCTGCTCCAAAAAAGAACTCGGGTCCAAGGTTTTCCGAGTATGCCAGACTTAATGCTCCAAGAAGCCAGATCCTGTTGGACATTGAAAAGGAAAAGGACTTTCGATGGCCGAAGCCACTTAGAGGAGACCCGGTTAAGCGAAATAAGGAGCAATACTGCAGGTTCCACAAAGATGTGGGACATGACACCGACGATTGTAGGCAACTCAAGGATGAGATTGAGTTCTTGATACGAAGAGGAAAACTAAGTCAGTTCACCAAGGGTGATGACCGTGGGAACCAAAGAAGGGACAATGAAAGGAGAGATAATAACAGGAGGAATGACAACCATGATCGCAATCCACAGCCCCGAAGGGTAGTTATCAACATGATCTGGGGAGGCCCGACAGCAGCTGGTACGACTAAGAATTCTTGAAAGGCTTATGCTAGAGAAGTAATGCACATTGTGGGAGAAGCCCCGAAGCGTGCTAAAACCGAGATGGTAATTGGTTTCGATGATTCAGACTTGGAAGGGGTGAAATTCCCCCATGACGACCCGCTGGTCATAACTCCCGTGATTGGAAACTCAGAAGTAAAACGAGTCTTGATAGACAATGGGGCTTCTGTAGATATTTTATTTCATGATGCATTTGTGAAGATGGGATACAACGACTCTCAGTTAACCCCTACAAACATGCCTATATATGGGTTTAACGGAGTGGAGTCCAACGTTGAAGGGACTATTCAGTTACCCGTGACTATTGGGCAAGAGCTTAAAGAAGCGACTCAGATGCTGAACTTTTTGGTGATCAAGGCAGCCTCAACATACAACGCAATCCTTGGAAGGACTGGACTTCACGCGTTTATGGCTGTGGCCTCTTCCTATCATATGAAGATTAAGTTTCCAACACGGAATGGTGTCGGAGAACAAAAGGGTGATCAGAAGATGGCAAGAAGTTGCTATGTAGCCGCACTGAGGGCCGATGGAGTCGGGGGGCAGGTCCTTCCGATTGAAGACATGGATGTCCGCGATGATGAAGAGCATAGAGGGAAGCTAGCAGAGGATTTGATTCCCGTACCTCTAGAGCCTAATGATCCTGAAAAAGTTACTTATGTTGGAGTATCTCTGAAAGAACCCCTGAAGGGCAAGTTAATAGAATTCTTACATAAGAATAGCGACGTGTTCGCTTGGACAGCAGCTGATATGCCAGGGATTGACCCCCAACTCATAACTCACAAGTTAAATGTTGATCCCAAAAGGAAGGCAATAAAGCAGAAGAAGAGAAACTTTGCTCCGGAAAGGCAAGAGGCCATTAGGCAAGAAGTGGATAAGCTCTTGGAAGCTGGTTTTATTGAAGAGATTCAGTTTCCCGAATGGTTAGCGAACCCAGTCATGGTCAAGAAAGCAAATGGGAAGTGGAGAATGTGTATAGACTTCACTGACCTGAATGATGCATGCCCAAAAGATTGTTTTCCCCTGCCGAGGATTGATATGTTGATAGATGCCACAGCTGGACATGAGATGTTAAGCTTCATGGATGGATTCAGCGGCTATAATCAGATTAAGATGCACAAGGATGACATACCTAAGGTATCTTTCATAACTGACTTTGGTGTCTTCTGTTATCTTGTCATGGCTTTTGGTCTAAAGAATGCAGGAGCTACTTACCAACGATTGGTGAATAAGATATTCGCCCATCTGATTGGAAAAACCATGGAGGTATATGTTGATGACATGTTAGTCAAGAGCCTACTTAAGGCTGATCATATCAAGCACCTCAGAGAGGCATTTGAAGTGCTGAGGCACCATAAGATGATGTTGAATCCCGCCAAGTGTGCCTTTGGCGTTGGATCTGGAAAGTTTTTAGGGCTGATGGTTTCAAAGAGAGGCATTGAGGCCAATCCTGACAAGATCAAGGCGATTTTAGACATGGAGCCACCACGCTCTATAAGAGATGTGCAGAGGTTGACAGGTCGAGTTGCAGCTTTAGGAAGATTCATCTCCAAGTCTGGAGATAAATGCTTGCCTTTCTTCCAAGCGTTAAAAAAGGTGAAAAATTTCGAGTGGACACCTGAGAGCCAAGAGGCCTTTGAGCAATTAAAGAAGTACATGGCTGAAGCCCCGTTGTTGACCAAACCAAGTCCTGGGGAGATTCTGTGTTTATACCTGGCGGTATACGAACAAATCCTGAGTGCTGTCCTTATTCGGGAAGAAGAGAAAGTCCAGAAACCTATCTACTATGTGAGCAAAGTGTTGCATGGGGCTGAGTTGAATTACTCACCCATAGAAAAGTTTGCTTTGGCATTAGTAACTACCTCAAGGAAGCTGCGGCCTTACTTTCAGGCACATAAGATTCAAGTTCTGACAAACCAGCAGTTGAGGAACATATTGCATAGCCCTAAGGCCAGTGGAAGGCTAATCAAATGGGCGATTGAGTTAGGAGAGTTTGATATCACATACAAGCCTCGGACAGCTATCAAAGCTCAGGCATTAGCTGACTTCGTGGTTGAATGCACTATTAACAACCAAGAAGTCGGGGGGCAAGAGATAATGACTACCCCTGTGCAAGAGGAAAAAGAGGAAGAACTTACACCTGATCTGAAGGAATATTGGGTGCTCTATTTTGATGGAGCATCAAAAATAAAATCTAGTGGCGCAGGTTTGGTTTTGCAAAGCCCCGATGGGTTCACAGTTGAGTACGCTTTAAAGTTGGATTTCCCTACTACCAACAATGAGGCGGAGTATGAGGCATTAATAGCTGGTTTGGGTTTGGCCAGAATCATGAGGGTCAAAAATCTCAAAGTTTGTGGAGATTCAAGGCTTGTAGTATCACAAGTAAATGGTGAGTTTGAGGCTAAGGATGAGACTATGGCAAAATACCTGAGAGTAGTAAAGGCTGTTATGTCCCAGTTTGAGGAGTGCTATGTTGAGCACATTCCAAGAGAGGAAAATATTAAGGCCGATGCCCTATCTAAATTTGCTTCTTCCGAGATAGAAAATTATGCTGGGAGTGTCTATTTTCAGGTCTTGAAGGCCCCGACCGTTAACTCAAAGTTATTGGCACCAATCGATGTAGGAGGCTCTTGGATAGACCCTATCAAGGCACACCTTGAGACCGGATGGCTCCCAGACAATGCCTTGGAGGCACGAAAACTTTCAGTAAGAGCATTGAGATACACTTTGATTGAAGGCATTTTGTACAAGAGGTCGTTTGTCATCCCATACTTGAAATGTTTAAGGCCTCAAGAGGCAAGAGAAGCATTGGAAGAAGTTCATGAAGGGATCTGTGGGCAACACTTGGGGGGCAGAGCCCTAGCTCACAAGATAACTCGTTTAGGGTTCTATTGGCCGGAGATGTTGGCTGACGCACAAAACTATGTCAAGAGATGCGAGAGATGCCAGAAGCATGCCCCAATTGTGAGGCAACCGCCTGAGATCTTAACTTCAATTAACTCTTCCATTCCATTTGCAATGTGGGGGATGGATAAACTTGGGCCTTTTCCCATGGCTTCGGCGCAAAGGAAATTCCTAATAGTGGCCATTGATTACTTCACTAAGTGGATTGAGGCTAAACCTCTGGCCAAGATAACCACCAAGCAAGTTTCCCAGTTCTTTTGGGAGAACATAATTTGTAGATACGGAATCCCACGAATCCTTGTGACAGACAATGGGACACAGTTCAATAATGAAGAGTTCAAGAAGTATTGTGAAGAGAATGCGATTGAGCTCCGTTTTACCTCGGTGGCACACCCTCAAGCCAATGGGCAAGCTGAGGTAGCTAATCGAATTATCCTTGATGGACTGAAAAAGAGGGTCGAACTCTCTAGGAACACTTGGGTAGATGAATTGTTGCCCATACTTTGGGCATATCGTACCACTTGTAAGGTAACAACTGGAGCAACCCCATTTTTGCTGGCTTATGGAGCCGAGGCAGTTGTGCCTTTAGAGATCATGCAAGCATCACCTCGAGTTGAGGCATATGAGCCAGAAACTAATGACGAAGGAATGAGACTTGCCCTTGACTTAATTGATGAAGTTAGAGATAAAGCTAATGCAAAGAATGCTGAATATCAGAAGAGAGCCTCTTTTTCACTACAACTAGAGAGTTAAGGAAAGATTCTTTCGGCAAGGAGACATGGTTTTAATGAAGATTGAAGCATCAGGAGTTGGCCAGAAAGGAAAGTTAGCACCAAATTGGGAAGGACCATATCTAGTCAGAAAGGTGTTAGGACGAGGATCCTACAAGTTAGAAACCTTGGACGGGGTTGAGGTGCCCCGAACTTGGCATGCTATGAACCTCAAAGTTTATTATGTTTAAGTTCTTTTGACAAAGGCTTGGACTTTTATCTATTTATTAGGAATAAGGTTCGAATGAAACCATTTTAGAGCATGTTGCTCCCAGTAGAAGATAGAGTATTTATGTAAGGGTTGAACCCATTCTATTGATATCCTTTGACAGCATAATGGAATTTATACTGTTTTCTCTATGAGTTATTTCTCTTTGTTAAAACAAACACGAAAGGCAAACGTTGAACTAGCTTGTGAGTTTAGTACCAGCCAGGAGGCCAAGTACTTGAGAAATTCTGAAGTTTAACGAACTATAAGCCAAAAATGAGAACATGGAAACAAAAGAAACTACAACATAGATAAGTTAAGTCATAAGCCCCGAAGGGCAAAAGTTCAGGATAAATAAAGACAAAAAACAGAAATAAGCCACACAGGGCCATCTATGCATCTAAGTCCTCAACAACAACATCTCCCTGGGTAGAAGAAGGATCTGCTATCTCTATCCCGGGAGAAGAAGGTGGATCCTGAGTGGGCTGAGAGTCCCCATCCACAGCTGCCTCTGTAGCAACCTCCATAGCCTCTGTCACTCCAGGGATAGCAGGAACCGGGAACCTCTCCAGGGATACCCCCTCAATCTTCCCACTCAGCTCCTCGATGATCCCCTCCCAACACTCCTTGAAGGTACCAGGAAAGTTTGCATCATACTCGGCATTCAGGACATCTTGAAAGTCCTTAGAAGCCTTGTAATCAGCAATGATGTGTTCCCTGTTCTGCTGCACCTCCAGCTGTAGCTTTCTGTTCTTCTCCTTCTCAGCAGCCAGCTCCTTCTCCACCTCCCTAAAACGGGCAAAATTTGCCTCAGAAGAGTCAAAATATCTGTCTCTGTCCCTCTCAGCAATAGTCTTATCAGCACGCACCTCCTTCAGGTTATGAACAGCTGCCTGAAGGTAGGCGTTCATCTGCAAAGATAACAAGTGAATAAGGGAAACGTAAATACAATCAAATTAAAGAAGTTGAACAAGAAATTACCGAAGCAACAGCTTGATCCCCAAGAAGCTCAATCTGCAAGTCATCAGAGGACTCCACAATGTGGACCTTATCTCGTGGAGTAACCACGCTCCTGGACCACTCAGCTGCAGCCCTAGAATCACCTACAGCTGTGTCCCTATTGCATAAACCCCATCCCACAGTGAAGGGAGTGAGGTCTTTCTCAATAGGAACTGGCTTTTCTTGAAGAAAAGCAGGAACACGCTCCACCGCGGGAGGAGCTTCATCTGTCCTGGCCCTTTTGGCCCTAGGGTTCTCCGTTACCACCCTAGCAGTAGCAGCAGTCTCCCTCTGCTTAAAAATTGCTCCCAGAGCAGCTTTGGCTGCAAAATGATTACAAGAAAGTTAGAAAGTTATATCTAGGATAAAATGTTAACAAAGCAAGAGGTGAGAATTACCCTCAGGGCCCAAATCGCTTAGCCCATGGGCCTGCAACGAATCTTCAGAAATCAAATTTGCACATTGATGCAAATTATCAGATGTTAACAAAGTTATGGCAGCCTCTTCTTCCACGCCCAATTTTAAACTCCTGACAGGCCCATCAACGGCTCTGCAGAAGTTGGGCCGAAAATAGTTGTCCCAGTCATCCCCATCCAAAAAGATATAAAACCATTCCCTCTTCCAATTAGGAAGGGAATCAGGAGCAGAATCCGAAACAAAACAAGAACGGGCTAAAGAACGATGTTGGATTTTGACCCAGCCCGAATTGTCAGAAGAATTGACAAATTTGAATAAATATCGAAAAACAGAAATACTGGGCTCAAGCCCATGTTTCTTACATTGGACCAAGAAACAATAGATAAAACGCCACGCATTTGGCATAAGTTGGGTTGGACAAACCCGGGCTTCGGCCAAAAGACGATAAACAAAAGGAGGAGGAGGAAGGCGAAAACCAGCATAAAAAGTCTCTTTATAAATCCTAATGGCCCCAGGCTTTGGGTGACAAGCCCTTTCATTTGAGGCCGGAACAACGGCCCTATAAGGCCCATTAATATGAAAAAGTTGGGCTAGAATATCTACCCTATGTTGTTTGTATTTCGATTTATACTCATAAGCATCTAAATGAAGCATATTTGGAAAAGCTTGACCAAACTCATTTAAAAGATCTCTAAGGGAAAAAACACTTGCATGGACAAGAGATGTTTTAGGGTTCTTACCCCTTGTAAGCCGTGGAGCGGTGGTAGAAGTGTTAGCGAGTTGAGACTGGCCTGAAGAGCTAGAATCCTCCATTGAAATGCTTCCCTTGAAAGCTTGAAACCCAGAAATGTTGAAAAAAGAAGTTGGAGAAGATGAAGATTCAACGATCTTCAAACAGAAACTGGAAAACAGGGCGGAGGAAAGACGCCGGAAATCGCCTCGCGACAGAACCCTAGCAGAGCTTTTTGAAAAGTATTTGTGGTAAAGGAGAGATAATTTTTGCTGAATAGTGAGATGAGAAATGAGGGATGCACACTACTCTTTTATAGAGTTCATGGCTGGTCACTAAACCGGCTATATCAAGTAAATGAGCTGTCAACAGGTGACTGGGCCTTTGAATAGGCGGGAAGCCCATGAAATTCAAATTTTGAATTAATTCTAGAATGTTCTACGACATTTTTAGAAAATAGGATAAAAGCCCATCAGAATTTAAAGGCAGGAGGCCCAATTAAAAGGGCATACCCACGCCCAGGAGACCAAACCTCCTAGGCGTGCCTAAGGAAGGTGTCTCCTTGGCGGGGGTACCCACGCCCAACTTGACTTTCCTTAAAGAAGGCTATACCCACGCCCAGGAGACCAAACCTCCTAGGCGTGCCTAAGGAAGGTGTCTCCTTGGCGGGGGTACCCACGCCTAACTTGACTTTCCTTAAAGAAGGCTATACCCACGCCCAGGAGACCAAACCTCCTAGGCGTGCCTAAGGAAGGTGTCTCCTTGGCGGGGGTACCCACGCCTAACTTGACTTTTATTAGAGAAGGGCATACCCACGCCCAGGAGACCAAGTTTCCTAGGCGTGCCTAAGGAAAGTGTCTCCTTGGCGGGGGTACCCACGCCCAGGAAGCATTTCAAAGAACAAAGATACACCCACGCCCAGGAGACCAAACCCCCTAGGCGTGCCTAAGGAGGGTGTCTCCTTGGCGGGGGTACCCATGCCCAGGATGAATTTCCAAGAACGAAGGTATACCCACGCCCAGGAGACCAAGTTTCCTAGGCGTGCCTAAGGAAAATGTCTCCTTGGCGGGGGTACCCACGCCCAGGAAGCATTTTTTGCCAGGATGACTTTTTTAAAGTTAATCCTTTAAAAATTCTGAAAAAAATGTTGGGAAATTGAAAAATAATTTCCAAAAATAATTAAAATACCTGTTGGTACATAAAAATTCCTAAATTATTAGGAAAAATTACGAAAAATACCTGTGAGTACATAAAAATTCCTAAAATATTAGGAAAAGTACAGAAAAATACGAGGAAAATTATAGAAATATTTTCTTGACAAATTGAGCAATAATTTATGCTAATAATGCATAAAAACTCTATGAAAGTGCCGAAATTGCTAAAAGCAAGCACAAATTAAAGCCTCGAATAAGGCAAATCGTCGTAAATGTGTAGGTCGCTCCACACTTCACAATCAAGACGATACTCGTGAAACACTAGTGTAAATCAAAACTCCCATATAAGGGTAGGAAAATTAAGAAGTCCCAGGTAAGGGATAAAAACGACCCCGAGTCTCGATTAAGGCCGTTAAAACTTCAAGGAAAACCTGATCAGTTTTCCTAGAAGTTGGGGGGCAAATGATATGGGCTGAAAATAAGCCCTAAAGACACATTTAATGTGGCATTAACTAGGCCGAGAATGGTCCAAACGTGGGGCCCACCAGCTGGGCCCAAAACCCTAAATATAATATTAATTTCGTAATTAATATTAAGGGTAATAAATAGCTCAGCAAATAAGAGTTGGATAAGGATAATATCCCCTTCAGACTTATCCAATAAGGCATCCAATTCAATATGGAAACTGATTCCTACAAGGAATAGATCTAGAACATTCCTCAAAGACTTGCCCACCAAGTCTCCAAATCCTACCATAATTCTAAGGCTTCTCAGCCTATATAAAGGGCCTGACCCCTCATCTCAGAACTACATTTTATTGGCTTGATTCTCTAATTACAGAGATACGTAGGCATTCTGTGAGGACCGTTTAAGTCTCGAACGCAGAAGCAGCCATTAAAGCACGAAGCTCACGAACCCTAGCATTAAATACACAAGCCCTAGCCGCAATAATTTCAACCTAGTTTTTATTCCACAACAATCATTAATTTAATCTTAATTTTAAGTTTATTGTTAAATATCTTAAGAATATAATAGATATTTTCTAAAAATTATTTAGTATAATCTAAAATCATAGAAGAAAGAATCGTAGGAAGAAGTGTGTGCGGGTGATCATTCAAATCGAGATATAATTGAAAACGTTAATTATTCTATAAAACATGTGTTTTTTTATTTTTAATAAATTATATATAATTTAAATGAATATGGAATTTTTAACACATTTTTTAAATTTTTTTAAAAATTTATTTTTGTGCCTTATTGGTAAATAATATCTTAAGAATTCAATATATATTTTTTAAAAATTATTTAGTATAACTAAAATCGTAGAAGAAAGAATCGTTGGAAGAATGTGTGCGGTCGACGATTTTAATCGGGATATAACTAAAAACGTTTATAATTCTATAAAATATGTGATTTTTTATTTTTAATAAATTGTATATAATTTAATTGAATTTGGGATTTTAGCACATTTTTTAATTTTTAAAAAATAAACTTTTGTACCGTATTGGTAAATTTTGTTGTTTAAAATAAATTAATTAATATTTTTAATATAATTTTTTTAACTTGTTATTTTTAGGAAGATGTTAACAATTTTTTTTTGGAAAATAGAGCGCTGATTGAGATAAAAGTAGTCGTTTGCTGGTATTACCCGACACGGATAGAGATGATTATTTTTCTCATTAGTTTATCATTCATTTTGTGTTTTAATGGACTCATTTATCTCGGTTTTAATCGGAGAAGAAAGAGTCCTTGAAGGAATTTTAATGCCATCAACTGGAAGAGTTTGTATACATTTTTTGCTTCATTTATTAATTAATAAATTAAATGTTTTTTTTGAAAGCTTAAAATTTGTTTTAGGAAGGTGTTAACCAACTAACCAACCAACCAATTATACCCTATTTCGCTTATAATAGTATAGTATAGATTTAATATAAATTTTTAATTTATTTTATTATTAATTTTAAATTTACATATGTCTTGCATACTTAGTTTAATGACATAAATAAATATCATTAATTTAATGTTAATTTTAAATTTATTGTTAAATATCTTAAGAATGCAATAGATATTTTCTAAAAATTATTTAGTATAACCTAAAATCATTGAAGAAAGAATCGTAGGAAGAAGTGTGTGCGGGTGATCATTCAAATCGAGATATAATTCTAAACGTTAATTATTCTATAAAACATGTGGTTTTTTATTTTTAATAAATTATATATAATTTAAATGAATATGGAATTTTTAACACGTTTTTTAAATTTTTTTAAAAATTTATTTTTGTGCCTTATTGGTAAATAATATCTTAAGAATTCAATAGATATTTTTTAAAAATTATTTAGTATAACTAAAATCGTAGAAGAAAGAATCGTTGGAAGAATGTGTGCGGTCGACAATTCTAATCGGGATATAACTAAAAACGTTTATAATTCTATAAAATATGTGATTTTTTATTTTTAATAAATTGTATATAATTTAATTGAATTTGGGATTTTAGCACATTTTTTAATTTTTAAAAAATACCCGTATTGGTAAATTTTGTTGTTTAAAATAAATTAATTAATATTTTTAATATAATTTTTTTAACTTGTTATTTTTAGGAAGATGTTAACAATTTTTTTAACTTGTTATTTTTAGGAAGATGTTAACAATTTTTTTGAAAAATAGAGCGCTGATTGAGATTAAAGTAGTCGTTTGCTGGTATTACCCGACACGGATAGAGATCATTACTTTTCTCATTAGTTTATCATTCATTTTGTGTTTTAATGGACTCATTTATCTCGGTTTTAATCGGAGAAGAAAGAGTCCTTGAAGGAATTTTAATGCCATCAACTGGAAGAGTTTGTATACGTTTTTTGCTTCATTTATTAATTAATAAATTAAATGTTTTTTGGAAAGCTTAAAATTTGTTTTAGGAAGGTGTTAACCAACTAACCAACCAACAAATTATACCTTATTTCGCTTATAATAGTTTAGTATAGATAGGCTAGTGATCAAATAGAAACCACTTTTAAAATATAAACTAGAAACCTCTATTAATCTTAGGCTTTAATTAAATTTACTGTCCCGTTTAAACTCTCACACCCAATTTAACAACATCCTCCCACAACCCAACTCACACCCACTGCCACTAACACCATGTAACTAGAAACCTCTATTAATCTTAGGCTTTAATTAAATTTACTGTCCCGTTTAAACTCTCACACCCAATTTAACAACATCCTCCCACAACCCAACTCACACCCACTGCCACTACCACCATGTTTTTCGGCGACATCCGATCATCTTCTCCGACAGGCTTGAATTTTCCGACGAGCAGGAAATTTACAGATCTGGCTCCTCCTTTCCTTTCCGACCTTTGGCCCCGCAGGGGCACTATCTTCATCATCTTCCTCTGCCATTCCGACGACCTTCTCCGACGATGAACCACCAGAGAATCTTTCACGCTTCCCACCACCATCACTTTTCCCTCTCTCTTTCATACTCCCTCTTTTCGCCACCTTTATAATTCCCTTGCTTCCTGTCCCCGGTCAGCCTCTAACTTCCATGACGCCACTGTTATCTTCTTCTCCACCGCCACATTTAATTAACAATCACCAATTATAATTAAGAAATCACTAGTTTTTTTGTACGAAAATCACTAATTATAATTAAAGAAATCACCAAAATTTGGTGATTTTCTACTAAAAAATAGGTGATTTACCTGTAGATGCGGTGGTCCACGCTCATATTCGACCGTTATTCTGATGAAAATGAGTAAAAAAGTTCAAATCGTAAGTGATTATGATGATTTTTGTTGATGATAGAACAAATTATTTTAATTTTGGTTTGTAAGACTTGGTCATTAAAAGCAAGAATTAGATGCATCAATATTGAGTGGACGTGGTGGTGACTGGGGTGATAATTATTATAAATATAACGATTATAAAAGGGATTGGTTGTGATGATATGTATGCAAGAGTTTGGAGACGTGAGAGAAAGATGAAGGAGGAGCTAGAATTGTACTAGGTTTGTTGAGTCACGTGATAAAAAACAGAGGGTCTAAGCCTGCACAGTGTGGCGCATGCGGTTATATGTGCCTACTTACTTTGGTTTCTAGTTTTTAGTTTTGTAATGGTTTCTATTAGAGCGCGACCCTATATATATCAAATTAAATATTTTAAATGATATCATTTTTAAATAGATGGTCTAACTGAGACATTTGGTTGCAATGGGTGACCAGTTTGATATTAAAGTCGTTTTTCTTTTGCACCAAACAGTCCTCACACTGTTAACGGTCAACTAACAGGAGTACACCCTTCGCCGCAAAAGAAAAAATTAGAGTACACAATTTGCATTTGTTAAACTTGAGGTACACACTGCAGAAGGGTCAAACTCTAAATATACACATTGCATTTTACCCTATCAAATGTTATGCATTGCCCCACTGCTCTTGTATCACAAATGCAGGTACTGCCCATGGGTGTAAAGCATTCAGGTAGTTGCCACGGGCCAGGGCACAATGAATATAAGTAATAGAGCAGAGTTTTATGTGGTGGATGCATCCTGAAGTACTCTTTTCTATCAGATTTACCTATCACTCCATATATGTGGTGATTGTCAACTGTAGAATATTCTGACAAGTTTTTGACGTTAGTTTAGATTTTGTTCAAAAAGCAAAATTAAAATTTAGCAGTGTTGCAAATTACTGTTGATCTTAGGGCCCTAGTTCTAAAGATCCACATTTTGAACATTTTCATATAGCCTTGTCCTCCTTGTGGAAGCCTAATTTTTGAAGGAATGTAGTTTCAACAACACTTTTCACATGAAGCGAATAAATTGCATTTTAAGTTATAAATAACATTTTTTAAGTTAATCCAAACCGGCTCTAAATCCAGAATAGAAACACATTTTACTCAAAAGTAATACATTGAGAGTTCCTTCAAGTGTTACAGGAATAGAAATACATGCAAGGCGTGAATTATTACACAGGAGTCACTGATCCAACGGTTTAGAAGGGCTGGTGATGCGTACCAGTTGTAGCAGCTGCAGAAGCTGCAACGCATCTGCGCTCAGCATGGCAAAGCTGGCGCAGCTTGGTTGGGACATACCAGATAGAAAGCCGGGGATGTGTGTTGAAGATGAGATCGATATCCCAGCCTTTTTGAGATGCTATGTTCACGAGAGGCTTGTAACATGCCTGCCTCCAAGCTCCAACATTCTCCCCTCGTTCTTTGAATAATCTTCTTAGTGCATTAGAGGCCTCCTCGTCCAGGCAATGAAGCGCGTAGCAATGCACATAATGTCGCATTTTGGGCTTGTTAATGTAGCTTGCTCCTGCTTTCTTTGCGTACCTGAACACCTGGTTTGTAACCTGTATTTAAAATGGTCACATAAACCAGAATAATTTAACCGATTAAACATGGTTGATGTATGCACTGATGCACAGATAGTATTTCTATATAGCAGGGGGTGTAATAAAAGGTATAAGAAAACACAATGCCAGGTGGATTCCATTTTCTTTAAAATAAGCTCATTGCAATTTAGATGTGTCGAGCTGTGTACATACGATATTGTAACTTGAAGCATTTCAATTCTGAATTTAATAGCAGGACCTGATATATTATGCAGTTTATGCTGATAGAGATGTATGATTTCGATTTTAATCAAAAATCAAAGTTTTGTATCTAATAAGAGGTCATTAATCTTATACCGCTAAAAGTTAGTCATGAAAGTCTAAAAGATTTTATAGTCTCGATTATTTTTTGGCGCAGACAGTTTTCCTCACATTTTTATGTTTCAATAGTGTTTTAGACTGTACGTCAAGATCTATGGTGGTTTTCAATGGTACAATAGCAAGAAGTTTGGTCTTGAATGAGTTGGGTAAGATCCAGGTCTTATAAATTATCTCTATTATTTGTAGAAGGTGTATTGTGACGTTATGCTTTGGTACTTTGGGATCTGGTATGAATTCTCCTCCTATAAAACTAAAAGAAAAAAGGGGTTGCTTTATGGGTTAAAGAAGAATCTGGCAAGATAAATGCAGGAAGGTCTGGACAGAGGCATGGGACTAGAAAAACTAAATGAAGTGTCGGGTCTGTAGATACTCAGGGCTAACAGTGTAACCCGTACAGCCTATATAGCCAAACTTCTTGCACCCTCTGTCTGACCCAACTGGATAAAATCATCAACCCCTCCTTGCACCAGACTGTATCATGTTACCACATTCAATAAAAAGGTGTCCAATCAACAGTAATTTTGAATTTGACAGTTATTGAGGTAGTTAATATTTTAACTCTACTCAATCCACTATTTACTCCCCCTCCTCTACTTCATTACTTTCTTTTTATTTTATCTATTAATTCATTTACATTTGATAAAACAGAGAGGGCTGCTAGATTACCTTGGTTGGGCATTTTTCACCTTTCTCCTTGGCAATACTTTGGACTTGGACAAGAAAATCGCGGCACTGCTCATAGAGATGGAATAAGTAATCCAGGCCGTTCTTTTTCCCACGAGCCACCTCCCCTGGTTCCGTCACTATGAATGGATGCTCCCTTTGCCTCTCAACAGTGGCCACATTGTCGTCGTTAGTATAAGCCGCTTGATCACTGTCAGCTTCATCATCCTCCATTGAACCTATTTTTGACTTGGCCTTCTTCCGTCGTTGCTTCTTCCTTCCACCAGCCACTGCCTCCCAAGTCCCTCCGCCACCACTTCCCGCTGCTTCCTTCTCTTGTTGAACATGCTCCTCTGATAATCCTATTAGTTAATTGTAGTATTTCAGGAGTAACAAATTATTATCAAAATTACGTTGCTTGAGATTAAGCATAAAATTGGACACTTAAGTGATTTTAATACAAACGTTGCATTTCTCTATGTTTTTACTTCTTTTTAACTTGACAAAATACTTGAATAGACCACTGTCATTATATTCCCAACCCAAACCAGACTATAATCATTTTGTACGTTCTTCAAACACACGCAGTTGTGTTGCATGTTCTGTCCAAGTATTCTGTATGCATAACTATACTTTTTATGTCCCTGGTACATTTGTTTTGGCTTTAAATTTCTACGCAAGCTTACCTGTCAAATTACCACTTTTTAAGGGAAAAATTTATAAACGAAAACGTGTAAGAAGATGGCTACTACTGGAGTAACGATATATTTTTCAACTGAATTGTTCGAAGTGTAGCCTAACATAATTACCTCATCAATTTCATCCTATATATTATCGTACGGTAGGATTTTCGTATACATTAGTTATTGACTTATGTTTATTACATGGTATGAAGTCAGCAAAGTTACTCATATGCTAAAACATGTAAAGATATAATTACCTTCGTGAGAGAGTGCATCAAGGGTAGTATCATGGAAATGGTGCAACCTGCGTGAATCATCTTCATCATCAAGCCGACGACGCTCTGCTCTAACACAAGCTTTGATGCCATATCTCTCACCAACAAGAAGCTCCCAACGAAAAATCTGAGAAAGACTGTTCATCATCTCATCTAGCTCCTCATCTCTCATATCAAGAAGTGTGTTGACAGTGAACCCTAACTCAGCAATCTTGGCAGCCGTGTAATACCTAATGCCATAAGCCTGAAACAACTCCACCAGCCCACTAACTTCTCTGTTTTCTCGGCCCACTGAAAACACCGGTGGTGGTGGTGCCACAGCCGCTAATTCATAAAGCCTGTATGGTTGCACCACAGGTGGGGGTGGAGGTGGAGCAAGAGAATGATTTCTTGTGTCCCATTTGATCACGAATGCATCATTATTACTACGATCCATAAAAATTTTTTCTTATAATTCCTTAGAGAAATAGTGTGTAAATTTTCTTATAAATTTCTTCTACTAGCTAGACAAGTCGTGCACATTTAAATAGACACTCGAGGGGTATGGGAAGAGTTGGTCTTTGTCCAATAGTAAAATTACTGTATTATAAAATTAAGATAGGGTTGTTTGAGTAAATGGCCATGTCTTGATAGTAAATATACAACACAGTAAAACGTATTGCAGATTAACGTACAAGTACTATTGTTTACTTTTTTGCTTTTCCTGCAGTCTTACCTGATTGCTCATTAAATTAAATCTGATAAAATAATAAAACTGTAATAAACTACTCCCTCCGTCCCAAGGAGTTGTTTACATTTGCTTTTTGCACGGAAACCAAGATAGTGGGTGTAATATTGTTAAAATAAGTGAGTTAGTGGGTGTAATAGTGATTTTATTGTTAAAATAAGTGAGTTAGTGGGTGTAATAGTGTAAAGTGTTGAAAAAGTGGAGTGAAGTAGTGGATGTAATAAAATATTTTATTGTTAAAAGTTACTATTTTAGGAAACGTAAAGAATTGGTTGGGACATCCCAAAAAGGAAAGTGTAAAGAAATGGATGGGACAGAGGGAGTAATTGTTGGAAATGTGCATATAAAACACACACAGTACATTCCAGTGCAACTGTGCAAGGCTGCTAGCGTTTACAGTAGTACTATTTATTGAATCGGGGTCTGAAATATGGTCTAGTTGGGTTAAGACTAGCTAGCAACTCCCTAACCGGATCATTTATGTGCCTGGTTCCATTCTGGCATTCCATATGATCAAATGACGCATAGTTCACCTCAAGCAGACAATCCAAGTCTCCATGCAAATTTCTATATCCGTTGTTGGATTCACAAAGCTACAGAGACAATCCACAAATCTTTTAATTAGTTCTTCATCCATATCTCATACATATAATATAATGTGTTACAGACTTACACTTACACTAACTTACTATTTTCGAGCAAGAGTTTAAGCGATAAATGCTGCTAAACTATTTCATCACGCTCACATTAATCTATTTTTGATCCTGTACATGTTTTTACGTTTTGTTTACACAAATTAAAAGGTTACCAAAACACATTACTCCCTTTTTATGTAGATTTTTTTTTAAAAATAATTAAAACACATTTGTCTAACCATATACTCCTACAAACTTTGTAGCTAAGCATGATATAGATGAAGTTGAAGAGAAAAACGAGGCCACGGAGGGGAAGAGATATCATATGTTAACGTGATATGGTGAGAGATAGGGCTGCACATGGGTTCTGAAATCCGGCCAAACCGATCCTCTTTTTAACCGATCAAATCGAACCATTCAAAATCATGGGTTAAACAGGTTAATTTTTAAAAAACTCAAACTAATTGGGTTGGGAAAGGGCTTAACAAATTTTAACCCTTAACCAACCCAACCCAGCCCGTTTACATAAAATGAAGAATTTTTTGCATGTTTTATATATATTCTGCATATTTTCTATAAATTTCTGCACTATATAAATTTTCTGCAACACTTTCTAGAACATTCTGCAACACTTTTTGGCTTCTGCAACAATCTGCAACACTTTCGACAACATTCTACAACACTTTCTGCAACATTATGCAACACTTTCTGACTTCTGCAACTTTTTCTGCAACATTTTATGCGACGTGCAAAATTTTCTACGATGTGCGGGATTTTCTGCAAAGTTCTTCCAATTATCAAATTTAACCCAACCGAACCCGAACCAAACCAATTAATTGGGTTGGCTCGGGGTTGGATTACAATTATTTTTTTAAGTTAATGGGTTGATTTTTTTTTTTTATAAAATCGAACTAATTGGGTTGGGTCGGGGTTTGACAAAACCCGACCCAACCCAACCCAACCCAACCCTAGCCATGTGCAGCCCTAGTGAGAGAAACCCATGCAGCAAAATATGTTTAAGTGTAGAGAGAGAGAGAGGGAGAGAGGGGAGGGAGAGAGATTCTGATCAGTAGAAGATGATCAAGTACAAAACTGCAAACCCCTAGCTGTGATTAAGCAAATTAAAGCTGTTATCGTACTTGTATTAGAGCTCTCTTCATTCATGACACTTGTCATAAGAGTATCTTATTATCCAGTCCTCCTGGATCACAGTGCCACAATCAGCTCATCTCTAACTTTCATTTCATAGTCTATACTCTTCAAATATTTGTATTTCACCCTACAAAGGAATTCTTTAACATAATTTTTGGAATGTCTATTTTTAATCGATATCGTAACCAACAAAACTAATCAAGTGTCTAGCGGATATGAGCGACGAATTTCTTAATATATTTTAAAGAAAAACAGAATAGTGTCTTGAATTCTTCTTCTTCTTTTCATTTAAGATGTCAAGTACTGTTGCTCTTCTTTGTATTAAATTAAATTAGAATAAAAGACTGTACTAGTAGTTGGACTCTTGGAGAGGCAACTTGGTTTACGGTGAATATAAGATAACCCAATGAGATGCCGACACGTAATGGTGAAGCATTGTACGATCCGCTCTGAAATTTGTCACCGGGGATAGAATGATTGACGTTTACTTGTGTACCGTGATTCCGTGGAAAAGGAAGAAAGAAGAGCCCAGCTTTACACATTCCTTTCCAGATCCTCCACTCCGATATCTAAGTTGTATGCAATTTCATCAATGCTACCTAGCTTTCTTAATGACCCTGAGATTTGAGGTTAAGTGAATTTTCAGTATAAATGTTAGCTGATAATTTTGTAATAATATAATACTACTATTTTTTGTATTTACAATAATAATCTTATTCGTATTTTGTTTAAAAGATTCACAATAATAATCCTATTCTTGTATTTTGTTTGATCTCAGAGTTGGTACCTAACAGGCTCATCAATCTTTTTAAATATATGATGTGAAATAGTAATAATATTATTCGTATTTTGTTTAACCAAGAGTTGGTACATTTACAATAATAATCCTACTCTTGTATTTTGTTTAATCTCATAATTGGTACCTGAATCCATCAAGATTCTAATATATTTAGGCCATGCCCTTGAATCAGGAAAAAAATTATTGGGATGAAATTTAAAACAAAATTTTTGAAGATAAAAATACATGTTACATTCTAGGTTTTTAAAAACAATATTAGAAATTTATATATATGAAATTTATGAATATATTTAGAAAATCTATTAATTTTATTTTTAAATTATCAGAGAATTAAATACATCATCTTATTAATTCTGTATATAAAAATAAAAATAAAGAAAAATAAGTTCTTGAAAAGGTTCAAGAGACCATCGCCACCATGTCCCCCGAGAATATGTCCCTGCCGCGTGCCCCTTCATAGTTCATTTATCTTGTAAAGACATACAGTAACTATGAACTCACAAACTACTTCCTACGTTCTATTTGCACACATTATTTCACTTAAGATTATTGTTTTTAACTTTTTTCTAAATTAAAGCATATAAAGGTTAATTAAATTTTAAAATTAATAATTTTAATTATTCAATCAAATTATATCCTATTATATAATACTAGCTTATAGCCCGTGCAAAGCACGGGTTACTTTTAATATTTTTTAATTTACTTATAGTATAGTTACATAATATTATAAATATTTCGTTTTTGTATATAACAACTTTTAGTATTAGATTTAAAGTAATATGTTGGTGACAGGAATCGAACCTTCAACCTTTCTATGTAACATCTTTTAGTATTAATTTTAGATTAAAATGTTGTTGACGGGATTCGAACCTTAGATCTATGTTTTTAACAACTTTTATAACAATTTTTATTATTATATTGAACGGTCATAATCTATTTAAGCTACCGATCTAACGGTAGTGAATGAAAGGGATAACCAAAACCAAACTACAAAATATACTACTTTTGCTTATTATAGTATAATAATATAGATAGTATAGATTTAATATATTATTGATATAGTATAGATACTATAGATTTAATATATTATTGATTAGCTCTTAATCTATGCTATTACTTTTTTATAATATTCCTCTTAATTTTATTATATGATAAGATATAATCTATTATATATATAATAGGCCAACACAAGAAGAAAATGTGAGATTTTTTAATGCACATGAAAATACCAATTTGCCCTCATGTTTAATATTTATTAAAAAATGTGTTGTTCATGAGAATCGAACCCGAGTCTACCAAATAACTTAGGCATGCTCTTACCACTATGCTACAACGTCACATGTGTTTTCAAACCATACACATAATAAGTAAATGTCGTTTAAGAGTAATACATTTGTAAATAACTATAAAACTAAATTAAACTTAGGTAAAACACCAACACATTTTTATTTAAAAAAGTGTTGTTCATGGGAATCTATCAAGTAACTTATGCATGCTCTTGCCACTACGCCACAATGTCACATGTGTTTATAAATCATACACGTAATATGTGAATGTCTTAACAGTAATACATTTGTAAATAAATTTTGAGCTAAATTAAACTTTAAAATAATAATAATAATATAATAATAATCAACATAATATTCATAGGGTCACCAATTTAATTCACACATCTTTCTATCACTAAATCATAGTGAAGTAAAAAATTTAAGTCAACAATTATTTGACTAATATTATATTATGAGTGACTAATGAATAGTTAAAAATGGAAACATAAAAATAAATTTGATAAATTATCTATTTGAATGATGATATTAATTTTAATCAAATAAAATTCTCAAAACAAAATAAGTCATTCAAAAAAGTACCTCCTACCAACTTTTGACTTTAAGCTATTTCTTTAACTTTAAGTCAATTTCTGACTTATTACACAAATAGACATTTTTTGATTTAAAGTAAAAAATGACTTAACCTCCGACTTAAAGCCGTTGCCAAATATGCTCTTAGTCTCATGTGTTTTAAATCATACACATTATAGATGTGTGTGCATGCATTACTTGAGTGAAACAAATTTTGATATTTTTATTATTGTAACATATTAACAATTTTTGGCTATATTTTATTTTTACATTTATTGATTCGAATTATAGTATATTATGTTATATCATTTATTAATATTATTCTCTATCGATGTCAATATTTAGAACTATACAAATTATTCATTTGACGAATTTATTGATTTATCAAATATTTATTTACCAAGACATAATTAATTAAAGGTAAAAATTTTAAATTTTTTTAAATAATTAAAGTATCAATTAAAAAATTATAATAAATTTTAGAAAATAAGTAAAGCTAGCTAGAGACTCGTAATTCAACAAACTCATTCAAGTCTTTGGTCTATCAATTAGAATCCAATAATAAACTTGTAGTTACACAAGATATATTTACTCAGTCAAATAGAATTATCTGGTGTTTTACAAGTCTAGCGGACAGAGGAATAGTAAAGGACAAAGGATGCTTAAAATGAAGAAATTAGAAGAAAATAGATGAAAGAGTTGGAAAGATAGTTTTAAGAAGTGAAAGCGCAAGGCCACAGTAGAATATTTGAAGATTTACGAAGTTTTTGATTAATATCAAGAGTAAAACCTACATTCGCAAAATGCAATATCTTGAAGCCTATTTAGTTTGTATCTTGAATATTATTGGAGATCGAACTAAATGGATGTATCATTTTCAAAGAAGTGGAAGAACAGTTTAGTATTGTAAGTGTTCTGAAAAATCTTCTTAATTAGACGATGCCTATAAAACACTCGAATTCTATTATATGACTCATAAAAAGAAAAACTAACATGACTATTAACAATATTACTCATATTAATTTTCAGATTACAAACTTGAACATACTTAAATAAGTACACAATAATAGCATATGTGCCATTAACAAGCAAAATTCCATTAAAATCAATCACATGGAGTACTTTGAAAGACATTGATCATGCATAATTTAATTTAAAAATACAATTTAAAATAACGACCCGTGCCTCGCACGGGTTTTTATGCTAGTTAACTAATAACTATACACGTATTTATTCATAAAAGCAAGCATAGACTAAATATGATTAGAGGATTTTTAGGTCGAGGCATAAACAAACTCGGTGCGTTTATTAATTAAGCTTTGTATTAGTGAGTTTAAATTTAATTTATAAAATATATGTTATTGTTAGGAGTCGAACCCTTGACCTATGGTAGTACTTCCTTTATTATCCCTCTTACTCTTATTATATAATAGTAGGATATAATAAGAGTAAGATAGATAATAAACGAGTAATATCATTGGTCAAGGGTTCGACTCTCATCAACAACATAAATAAATTTAATATTTATAACTTTAAATATACTAATAAAACATATAATAAAATTCATTTTTCAAAATTTATTAATCAACTATTAAATTTAATATTAAAAACTCATCCTTTATATATATTATATGCCAACAAGGCCTTTCATGCCTATTTAGTAATTTACTAATTTGTCCTTCCATTTAGTAATTTACTAATTTATCCTTCCATCATATTAATATTAAAAAAATGCTTGCCATGGGGATTGAACCCATTACCTTTATGTAAAGAAATGATTGTTTTCACATCTCCAACCACTACACCAAAGAAGCTTTTAGAAATTTTGTGCAACTCATTAAATACATACTCCAAGAACTTATTTGTTATATTGTTCAATATTTGCTGAATTATTCATCGGACTAATCGAAGCTTTACCCAGCAAAGTTTAAGTTTTAGATTACTCGATTCTTGAGGTTCGCGAAACTAATCGGACTTTTAATATTTAAAATTTATAAATATTATAAATGTCTTTCAATGTAAATATTCAATATTTTATAAAATTCATAGATTTTATTCATCCTTTATTATATATATTATATACAAACAAGACCTTTCAAGCCTATTTAGTAATTTACTAATTTGTACTTCCATTTAGTAATTTACTAATTTGTCCTTCCATCATATTAATATTAAAAAACTGTTTGTCATGGGAATTGAACCCATGACCTTTATGCACTACACCAAAGAAATTTTTAGAACTTTTTAGTAACTCATTAAATACATACTCCAAGTCCAAGAACTCATTTGTTATAATGTTCAATATTTGCCGAATTGTTCATCGGACTAATCGGAGTTTTACCTAGCAAAGTTCAAGTTTTTAATTAATCGATTCTTGAGGTTCGTGAGACTAATCGAACTTTTAATATTTAAAATTTATAAATATTATAAATATCTTTCAATGTAAATATTCAATATTTTATAAAATTCATATATTTTATTAAGTTAAACCCGTGTCGAACATAAGTCGAATCGTTTATATTCAAACTTTTTTCACAATAGGTTAAATCGATTCGAGATTTCAAGCTTTATGAGTCAAGTTTCGAGATTAAAATTAAAGGACCAAATGAAATTGAGCTCGAGTTCAAGCTCGACGGAACTCTTTAGCCGAGCTTGAGCTCGAGTGTGGCAATGTTCGACTCGACTCGATTACAATCCCACTCTCATTGCTATTGGGCAAAATATTTTGATAGACTAGAAAAAAAAAATTAAGGAAAACAAAACAAAAATTATTACAAATGAGATTTGAACATCATATCATATATTAGATAAACATTTAGATAAAACACATAGTTAGGTCAAAAATATTTATTAAAAAATATATTATAGATACTCTTTTAAAAATAATAGATTTAAAATGTCTAACTGTATTATTGAAATATGATACTAAGTAGATAATATATCACTATGTACATGAATACAAACCAAAATTTTATCTAATTTTAATTCACAGTCACATGACCACTTCCACGCCACCACTACCACGACCATGACATGTACGCTACCAAAATTACCAGAATTTTGTTAGTAACAAGATGAACACCACCACTTACACCACCAAAACCACCAATATCAAAGCAAAATCACTAGGAATTCAATTAAAGTTACCAAAACTTAAACATAAATCACTAAAAATTCAAACGCAAATTACAATAATATTCCAAATTTAGAATTGCGTAAATATTCGAAGTAGTTGGTAATTGTGTTGCCGGTAGTAAATTGAGTAAAAATGTCATCGATCGGCGTTATAAACTTAGATGTATTGAGAAAGGGATGAATGAATTAGTGGAGGTGTGGTCAGGAATGTGACTGAAATTCGTGACAAATATGTTCATCGGCTACTTTTAGAGTGGTGGTCGATTTGGTGACAACAAAAGATCACAGAGTGATAGAGTGATGATGGTATATACACACACTCCCTCTCTCTCACCCATTCACACATTATACATATGTGTGTATATCATGAACGATGATGACAAATGGAATGAGGGGGTCATGATAACGGCGGTGTAAATTAAGAGATGGTGTCTAAGGTCGTCGAAAATGGAAGGGGCATAAGAGTGGATGTTGGTGAAGGTTGAGATGTAAATTAGATTTGAATGTGTGGTTATGATTAGTTTTTTATTCTCATATATATATATATATATAAATCTTATTTAGCACTTAACTATATATAAACACGTGAGTCTACTGACTCGTGATTAGATTTTTAAATTATGTAGTGTCTAATTATACCAAGTTATATTTTTTAAATTGTTAGATGTGATTTTATTGTTATAATCATATATGAACTTTAGGTAAGAAATTTTGAGTTATTATTAGTATCCATAAAAAATACCACACTAATGATGTATAGTGTTTCAAAAGGAGGTGTAAAGCAAGTGATGTTGTCTAAGGTTGCCGAAAATGGAGGGGGCATAGGAATGGATGTTGGTGAATGTTGAGATGTAAATTAGGTTTGAATGTGTGGTTATGATTAGTTTTTGATTCTCAAATCTATAAAAATCTTATTCAGCACTTAGCTATATATAAACAAGTGAATCTACTAACTCGTGATTAGATTTTTAAATTAAGTAGTGTTTAATCATACCAAGTTATATTTTTTAAATTGTTTAATGTGATTGTATTGTTATAATCATATATGAACTTTAGGTAAGACATTTGAGTTATTATTAGTATCCATAAAAAATACCACACTGATGATGTATAATGTTTCAAAAATTATAAATAATCTATTTGAAAATATCAATACAACAACATTTTATGAATTTATATGATGCCCGTGCTTTGCACGGGTTTTCATGCTAGTTAATCATAATTGAACATTCATCACTTCAATCCAGCTGATAATATTTTGGTCTTTCCGGACAACACATACAAAGAGACCTGCCAATAGTTAAAAAATGAGTGAATCTTTAAGAGATATTTATATAATGAGTTTGTTTCTATTCTATTTTTCTATCTCCCATTTATTTATTTTCGTCAGTTATTCATTAGAGCTATTATGATCTGTAAATCGATCTGGGGCAAGTGTTCGGATCTATTATGACATAGGCATGAGGCGCTCAACGGACCTTTTTAATATTATAAAACTCTTTATGGGGTTTGGATTAATACAATTTGTATCGAATACACTACCCGAAAGAAAAAACCCCCTTCTACTTGAATTAGAAAAACAACTCAAATTACATAGAAAAAGCTAAGAGTTTTGTCCTTAAGATACGATTCGCATTTTTAGAGTTTTATTAAAGATTCTTAGGCTCCCTCTCTCTCTCTCTCTCTCTCTCTCTCTCTCTATATGAGAGTTGATTCGCATTTTTAGATTTAGGGTTCATTACGTTTCTTTTTGCATTCTTCACTTTTGTTCATCTCTTTACCAATTAAGTCTCTTTCGTTTTTACACCCTCTTTTCTATTTTCTAATTTTTTAATAAAATTGAGCTTTTGATCCAAAAATTTCGAAATAATATCATTTGAATTTTTAGGATTTTTTGTATCGCTTAGTGCGAGTTTGTTTTTTAATGTTATTGATATAAAATCGAGTTTATTTATTGTTAAAATAATAAGAATTTTTTTAATTAAATGTAAAGCGATCCGGAAACAAAGCGGCTAATTGATTTGTTTTTCAACCTGGTTGCATAGTCAGTTGAAGGTTCGTCCCAATGACGTCTATTTAAAATTTTTAATGAAATCTGCTTTAATTTTGGGAGAAAAAAAAAGAAACTCATTAATCATCTACTCTATGAAATTTGATATTAGTACATGCCAAAAATTTAGTTTACAAGATAGCATTGAAAAATTGCGAGTACATAAGCACGAAGCAGCCTTCATCTCTTCTATAGAAAAATACTACGTCATGGCTTTCGGGAAACAATCCAAATCAACCTACTTTAACTACTAAATAGTACTGGTTGAAAACAAAAATTCAAATCAAATTTTAAGAATTCAAGATAGAGTACAAATATTAAATAGGATGTAAAATCTTATATATATCAATTTTTTAACAACAATTTGATATGTAAATTAATAACATATAAACTTAAAAATTTATATTATATCCTTATATATAATAAGCGTAAGAGGGATTTTATGCATAATTTTGGTTTGGTCACTTTGGTTTGGTCACTGTACCGCTAAAATAATCTCAATCGTCGAATATAATATTTTCAAAAATAGACGATCAAGATTATATAATATTAAAAAGAAAATTATAATCTAAAAAGGAAATTTAAAAAGGTTGTATTAGAATTGAATGTTCAAAAGAAGTTATAATCTTAAAAGGATATAAAAGATTGTATTAGAATTGAATTTTATTTATTTATTTATTAATATTAAAGGAGGTTCATATTTACTATTTATGCTCTATCTCGAGATATAGAAATCAGATTTGGATGATTTTACAGTTCAAGCGAAACTCATAAAATTATCTTTAATTTAGTGATGATTTAACAATTATTATCCAAATGAAAACACTCAGAATCTCAATCGAAAATATAATTATGAATTTTTACATTAATACTATTTAGTATAGAATACCTTACATAATAATCCTATTCAATATAGAAAATCTAATCGTATATGATTTAAATCATTGACAAACACTTTTTCGTATTTCAATATAATTACACATTTTAGTTTACATGTTAAAATATTAAATATTTTTTATGCTAGATCCAACGTTTTTAATCTAACAGTTCTTATTTATTTTATCGTACTAAGGAGCAGACTACCAACTACCAAAGTTTTGGATAAAATCCCTCCTACACTTATTATTAAAACTGTATTTGGTTTTAGTACAACTATCTTCAAATAATAAGAGGGTTATTTTGATAATCAAAACAAAATATAAGTAGATTTCCCAAATAGAATAGAATTTTCAGTATAAAAAATCGTCAATTTCATCTCTCTTTTGTTTCTTGGTAGTTTTAAATGGACAAAATTGTTAAATCATCACTAAAATAAAGATTATTTTGTTAATTTCATAGGCTGTAAAATCATCTAAATCAAGTTTTCAGAATTCAAGATAAAACACATAATAAATTGAACGTGTAAAATCTTATATATATATATATATATATATATATATATATATATATATATATATATATATATATATATATATATGCCATTGCTCCATACAGAACACCCTTATATAACAAACAATAAAGAACACCTTAGATCTAATAGATCCAATGGCCCCGCCAGGGACACCCAATACAAAAAATTGTTATTTTTTTACCCTCTATCCATCCAGCAAAAAACAATAAAAAAAATTAAAATTTTTTACTGTTCATGATGACGTCATGCTGACATCATCAGTGACGTCATCATGAAGAGTAAATTTTTTTTAAAATTTTTTTTTTATTATTTTTTGCTGGATGGATAGAGGGTAAAAAAATAACAACTTTTTGTATTGGGTGCCATGACAGAACTCTTATATTAGATTAGATATGAGGTGTTCTTTATTGTTTGTTATATAAGGTGTTTGTTATGGAGTGCATATATATATATATAGAGTTGCACTCCATAGTAAACACCTTATATAACAAACAATAAAGAACACCTCATATCTAATATAATGTAAGATTTCCGTCATAGCACCCAATACAAAAAGTTGTTATTTTTTTTACCCTCTATCAAGTCTGCAAAAAAAAATTGAAAATTACTGTTCACTAATGCATCTAGTCTTAATAGGTTGTCACTCATCTAATGGTTCAAGTTTTCGCAATCTATTGGACCACTTGTCATGCTTAAAACACATTACTCCATTTTGTTGTTCAATGACTAGTGTATTCTTGCCCCTTTGTTCTTATTGCTCTTCTAGCCTTGCCCCTTCATAATTCCATGAGCCACTCACTTAATTAACTTGTAAATGCAGCTCCTTGAAGAGCTTGGGCCGAGCATGGGCTTGTTTATAGGGCCTTAGGGCTTTTGGATGGGGTTTGTGCAAGTTCTCTCGTCGTTTGCTTCATCTAATGATTTCTGTGATCGTCTCAGTGGTTTCTCCTCTGTAAATCTCTTGTATATATAATATCCTTTCCCACATCATATATTAATGTGTTAGGGTGGTTCAAATCCCCAAGTAGATATTAAATCCAATATCCTTGGTATATTCTCTTTATTTCAGAATTTGCTCTCCCGGTTTCTCAAGTGTTCTAAAACTAGTTGCATTCTCTTTGCTCTAGGATTATATTTTCAATCCTCTTTCCCTCTCATAATATATCCTCCCTTGGACTTCTAATATTTATTATCCTTAACCCATGATTCGTTCACTTGATCGCTTAATCTCTTTATAAAGTCTAGCGGTTTCTAGAACGTTCGTTTCACTGTCTCAGTAGTTTTCGTTCTAAATTCTCAAATCAAATATAATAAAATTCCAAAATATTAAATCCTTAATTCCTCAAATTTAATATCTCATTTCCAAGTGGTTCTAAATTGTTTAACAATCTAAATTCCTCTGGCATTCCCTTGACTTAATAATCCCCTGGTTTAACCTAATTTCACATGTTCCTCAAAGTATACACCCTTTTCATATTCCATGCTCTTTAATATCCAATACAATAGTTCTCAATTGAAATCGAACATCTTAAAAATCTATACTTAGGAATTTCTGAAATTCATCATCGTTTCGAGTCACTCATTTTCATAGTACGACGCTAATATGGTTTCTGATTATTCATTTTCTGTTTCACTTATAGGGTACCTACATACCATTTCCCTAAATCCTCAAAATCACTATTCATTTAAGCACTGTAGCATTTCTAAAGTTAGGGTTATTACAGAGTCTCCCGAAGAAATAGAGTCAGATGATGAACCGAACCCTAGCCTTGATCACTCCACAAAAATCCCGATTCCCGTGTCACCAGAATCTTCTCATAAATCATCATCATCTAGTGAACCTTCTTCATCTTGCAAACTTCTTTCACCTAACAAGTCTTCGTTTGTGATTCCACTTTCGAAATCTATTCCCGAAGAACCTAGTGAACGTGTCTTTAAGCCTAAAGCTCCTTATCCTCAAAGACTCATCTCGTCTAAACAACCGGCTCAAATGGATAAGATTTTGGAAGTCTTTAAGCAAGTCGAGATCAACATTCCTCTTTTAGATGCCATTTAACTAATCCCTTCTTATGCCAAGTGTCTAAAAGATTTGTGTACTCATAAACGTTCCACTCGCGTCCCTAAGAAAGCCTTTTTGACCTCTCATGTTAGTTCAATTCTCTCAAATCAAATTCCTGTGAAATATAAGGACCCCGGTTGTCCTACAATTTCATGTGTCATAGGCCATACTTTTGTGGACAAGGCGTTACTTGATTTAGGAGCGAGTATGAATCTTCTTCCATTTTTGGTCTATCAAGCCCTAGGACTAGGCGAACTTAAAAAGACGAACATGACACTTCAACTAGCTGATCGTTCTGTCAAAATGCCTAAGGGAATATTTGAAGATGTCTTAATTAAGGTTGGTGATTTCATTTTTCTGGTTGATTTTGTTGTCCTCGAGACTCAACCCGTCACGAATCCTAAGAACCAAATCCCGATCATTCTAGGATGACATTTTCTTGCTACATCCAATGCCTTGATTAATTGTAAGGATGGTTCGATTAAACTCACTTTTGGTAATATGACAATTAACCTTAACATCTTTAATGTCGGAAAAGAACCCAATGAGCTTTATGAACAAACAGTCAGGGTTAATCTTGTTGATGACATTGTTAATTGGTCAAAACTTGAGGATAGTGAGATTGAGTCTCTTATTGTTGAGGATTTTCAAATAAATCACGAAACCAATTGAGAGCTTCATGAGTCATTTAAGGATATGACCTCGGAAGAGATGTTGAGAGAGTTGGATAACATTTGTTCTAAGTGGGATACCAAACCTGAGGAGGTCTCTTGTGAACCAAATCTTATTATTAAAACTCCCGTTGGTGAACCACCTACATTTGATGAATTGTTAGGAGATTTGAATGACATTTGTTCTAAGTGGGAGACCCCACCCGAGGTTATTAGTGTTGAACCCGTTGTTAAGAGCCCCGTGGGAAAACCTCCTACATTTGACTCAACTTTGTATCTTCCCAAATTTGATCAACAGCCCCTAGGAAACGATGGACCCTTATCTTATGTCAATCCTAGTGGTTCAACCCATGACCAAACTTTCATTATCTCTAATTTGCTTAGTCAAAGTGAAGAAGCCTTAAGTTGGTTTAGGGAGAACATTAGTGACACTTGTTCGATACGGTTGAATGATTCCATGTTGCTTGAGAAAGTATTTTCTAATCGAAATTTTCAAAAATATCTTGATTCTTTCTCAAAGCTGCACCCCAATTTTGCCATATGCATCGACTGATTAGTACCCGAGCAATTAAGTCTGAGGGGACTTTGTGCCTAGTAACCTAAAGCCCTTTGTGGTTTGGGATTGCTGATCCAATGTTCGTTACATGGGTATTAGTGGATAAGTCTTTTGGGACCTCAATCATTGCACGATCATTTCAACCATTAGTGTTAATAAATTCTTGAGTTCTAATAAATTCTTAGTAGGGAAATCGGCTAGGTTGGGCTCATTGATAACCCGAGTAAGTAAGTCCGAGGGGACTTTGTGCCTAGCAACCTAAGGTCCTTTGTGGTTTGAGATTGTTGACCTAAAGCTCGTTAAATGGGTATCGATGCAAAAGTCTTTTGGGACCTCAATCATTGCACGGTCGGTCTAACTACTAAGAGCGTGAAGTTTGGCTAGATACTTGTTTTAATAGAGATTGGGTCAGTTCAATATTGGTTGAAAAAGAGAAAATTTCGTATGCATTTTATCCATCGAGGGCCTTAAATTCACTACACACCTTTGGATTTTTTGTAAACTTTTTGAGTCGACTCATGTGGATTGTGGGAACCTATAACTTGTCTATTATTAGAATAATCTTTAAGGCATGTATTTTCCTACAAAATGTTTTGTTGACACCAATGAAAGCTAAATTGAAAGAGGAAAGTTGGATTCTTGCTAATTTATCTTAAAGATTTTATGGGTATATCTTCTGTAAACCCTTAGGAGACAAACCTCCTCTTGTAGAGATCGTCTACGAGTTTAACGGGTTGGTAAACCTAAAATTACCCGTGACGCCTACGAAAAGGAGCAGGACTTCTCTTAGATATCTTTTTGTTTTTGTTTTACTCGAGGACGAGCAAAAGATAGGTATGGGGGCATTTGATAAGTGCATATTTTTGCATATTTTTATTACCTATTTATTGCTTGAACTCGTATTTTAATAAATTATTTTGTTGCATTTCAGGAAATTCGAGAAAAAAAATAAAGAAATTGCAAAATAAAGAAATAAAGAGCAAGGAAGGGAAAAAGAGGAAGAAAAAGGACTTAAATGAAAAAAAGGAAAAAGAAGTAGGAGCTTGGAGGAAAGAAATCTTTCAAGACACATGGAAGGTGGAGATCATCCCAACACACTAAATAAGTGTATGGCGAAGATCCACTCAACAAAGCTTAAGGAGGAATGAAACAATTGGATGACTAGGATTTCTCCACCACATTAGAAGGTGTATGGTGGAGATTCACCCAACACACCCCTAAACCATAATTCTTATCCTATAAATACCCCCTTACCTCCATTGTATTTATGAACCTAGATTTTAGTGTAGTTTTAGTGTAGTATAAATTTCTTTCTTTTCTTGTTTAGTAGTTCTAAATTTTGTAAACACTCTTTTTAATTTTAATGCAATTTCAAGTTTCTTTTATTTTCTTGTCTTGCTCTCTTGTTTATGTTGCATTGCTTTCGTTATTTTCGTAAATCCGATTAGTGGACAAAGTAGCGAAATGCTAACCACTTGGGGTTGAAAGTAACGATTTTTATTTTCTTGTTCTTAGTTGTTAATTGAATTGAGCCCCTTTAAATCTCAATTTTTTTTTGTGGGTTTGGTGATTTGTAATTGTAGATCTAATTTTGGTGTTTGATTTGATGTGTTAGTGTAATGAGTTTGATAATTTAGAGCTTGATTTATTTTTGAGTTATGTTAAAATTAGTGTTTTTAAATTTTCTAGATTTATATTTAGTGCTTGTTGGTATATTCTCATGCTCCGGCACTCTCTTTTACATTGTGAAATCTTGTTCGATCTGAAACCAGTTTTCTGTCCGGCTTTTCCTTATTAAACCTGTAATTTTTAATTCCATGTTAGTCTGTTTTGCACACGCCATTTTCTCTCTTTCATTTCATGCGCCATCCAGTACTTGCCTCATTTGCTTTTATTTTCTTTTGTCATATTATTAATACTGTTAATGTTTCTGTCCTTATTTTACAATGCCAATTCCAATGTCCATCATTTAGTTTCATTAGTTCATTTGCATGCTGTTAAGTGGTAATTTTCAATTTATAAATTTAGATCTTATCTACTCATTCTTGTTGGGTAGTCTGTTTGTCAATTCTGGCTCAATTATGATTTCTGGCCCATGTTTAGCAATCGACCCATTATGATGTTTTTTTAGCTAAACTAGTTTTCCATGTTTTATTTTCTTCCTGGCCCATTTACTTTTTTACAACCCATCTTGCATTTCTATTGGTTGGTATCACCTAGCATAAATGCTTTCTCCTGTTCATTAAATGCAACTTTGAGTTTTGACTTTTCTTAAACTAATTGTTTTACATTTTGTTTTAATTGCTGTTATTACTTCATGTCTTTAGTCTTTATAATCATTACTCATTAATTAATTTAATTATTAAATAAATATGTCAACGAGTTTAAATCTTAGGTTAATTGTTTCGATTTTTTTTTTAGAATTTTATTATTTTCAATTTAGTTGAAACAAATCACTCCAAAAAATATTCGTTCTAATTCGCCTAAGTTAAAAATTAAGGTTTGCGAAAATATTAAGTCCTTGTGGATCGATATCTCAAATACTAAAACAATGAAATTGTGCACTTGCAATTTAAATCTTTATTTTCTAGCACATCAAAGGGATTCCACAAAATAATGCTAGAGTTGGCGTTTGAACAATCTTTAGTGGAAGCCAAACATAATAACGCGTCACAAATCCCATAACACTAATAATTTTTTATAGGAATATCATGGTACATATATTTATCGCTATCCACGAGATTAGTTGATTTGAAACCACGGGCACCTTGGAGTAGAAGATATTTGTTTGAGTTGGAGGAGGTTTTTTGTCGGGAAAGTTGAAATTCGTTAAAATATTCGCTGCCAATGATTTGACCCCATAATTTGCGGACAGATATCTTTCTGAATACCTGGAGATATCATCTGATTCTTCCTGGGTGCATTACGTAATGTGACCTTTCGGATAGTTTCATTTTGATTTTGAGTGTACTTTATCATATCCAAAAAATGTCATCTATGAAGAGATTTTTTTTATTCATCAAGACCACGAAAAGGCAATGCACCATTCAACAAATACATATAAACATCAATAGAAGCATTTAATCTAATTTGTTACTCATTCTTCGTGATATCGCGTTGCTTATGAAAAGCAACACCAATAGATTGAGCCTGTATCGTTAGATCATTACATTTTTCCAATGTTCTGTTATGTGAACTACTGACAGTCCCAATATGAGCTCCAAATCTTTCTGTTTTGTTCCAACAAGAAAAGCCCTCTATTACAAATACATCACCCCCTTCTTTTTTTCCAACCAGATCTTTAAATAAATAACAACACAAGCAATATGCAGCATAGGGATGGGCATTTCACCAGCCCCGCCCGATCCCGATCCGATCCCCGTCCCGTTCGGGTCGGGGATTCGGGGAATTTTTCGGGTTCGGGGCAGGCAGCGGGGAACGTTTTGTAAAAAATTCGGGGATCGGGGCGGGGTCGGGGATTAGGGGATCCTCGCCCCGATCCCCGATTTTAATATTATTTAAAAATATATTTATATGTGTATATAATTAAATTATTATAATTAAATATATTTATATATATTATTATTGTTTAAAATAATTAATTCCTTTCATAGATTCAAAGTTTTAATAGTAAATTTTAAATTTAATTATAATAATTTAATAATATCTTTATTAGAAAATAAATATTAATTCGAAATGTTTTTTAGAATAGGCAATTTTATTTAAAATATATATTATATTATGATTTAGCAAATTAATTTTATTAAAAATTTACTAGATAATGTATAAAATATATTTTTTTACAAATATTAAAAAATCCCCGATTTGGGAATCCCCGTTCGGGGCGGGGATCGGGGAGCAAAATATTCTCCGTTCGGGGATCGGGACGGGTTCGGGGAACGGGTATGGGTTCGGGGATCGGGAGCGGGGATTGAACTCCCCGATCCCGAAGTGACCCGACGCCCATCCCTAATGCAGCACCAGCTTTCACACTATACTCTAACCAACCATCATATGAATCAAACCACTCATGATTAAAACGTCTTAATTTATTTTCTATCATTTTTTTTTTGAAAATTCATGACTTTTTGGTTGACAAGGGCCTCTTGACAAATATGCACGTCTTATTTCATCCCTCTGATTAGGATGATATTCAACAATCTTTTTTTTATTAAAGGAATCACTGGGAAGATCTTTCAAATCATTATATTTAGGCATTGAAGGAACAGAGTTAGGTTGAGAATGTTTTACTTTTTATTTTGATGATTCTCCACCAAAATCAGGATCGGAAGTTGAAGCCAATTTTCTTTTAAAAAATCTTTCCATTGTATATTTGTTATTTGATAATAAGCAATAAATTATTCAATATAATAATGAAAATGTTCAACTTTGATATCATAAAACAAATAAACATCAAAAATTCTAAAATTAAGATAACAAATAACCACATAAATGTAATGATTATTAATCAATTAATTTGCAATTAAAAGAGTTTATGAACATATAATACCTCAAAATTGTAAAATCCAAGATGCCAAGATGAAAGAGTTAGTGTTAGTTTAAAATGAAAGCACGATGTAAAACAAACTAACTATATATCCGACTTATCAGTTTATAAAAATAATTCTTAATGTATAACATATAAACTTACAAATAATCTTAACTAATCTTGTTTAAAGTAACGTTACTTTGCTAAAAGCAAAGTATAAATGTATTACTTTTATTTTATTTGTTAACAAACCACATTAATTCTATTTTATTTATCTTACTATTATTTTTTTAAAATAATTATTGTTATTTTATTATTAAAATATATTGTTTATTTTCTTTTTGTTCTTCATTTTTTAATGTAAAACGTAAATTAAACTTAATTTTTTAATTGGGGGCATTTAATAAATTTTAGTGGGGGCATTAAATAAATCATATATACCTTCAGTACTTAACAAAAAGTTTCAGTGGGGTTCTGTCCCCTAGTCAATGAATTAATAATTTTAAGTACATAGGAAATGAAATGAGTTAAATTTTACTATTAAATTATATACATATACATACATATATATATATATATATATATATATATATATATATATATATATATATATATATATATATATAAAATGGGGATCGGGAATCGTAGCGGGGATCCTGTCATCCCCGATCCTCGAATTCTTTTTAAAATATTTTCCGCTTCCTGCTCTGAACCCGAAAAACTCCCTTAATTCCCAAGCCGAATGGGGTGGGGATCGAATCGGGATCGGGGTGGGTGAAACGCCCATCCCTAAGCACTATTCATTTAAATAATTTTTTACTCCATCCATTTCTTTACATGTTTTCAGCACTTGCACGCATTTTAAGATGTATATAAGATATAGTTTCATAACTTATTTTTATAATTTTATTTTTTTGAATAAAAATTTAAACATTAAATTTTTATTCAAAAGAAAATAAATTTAAAAATAAATTATTGAACTATATTTTATAGGAGCTTTAAAATGCGTGTCAAGTCCTCTCTCTCAAACGTAAAAATGATTTTCTATTAAACGTAAACCAATTTTTGAAAAAAATTTAAGGAAATTTAAAAAGGTTGTATTAGAATTGAATGTTCAAAAGAAGTTATAATCTTAAAAGGATATAAAAGATTGTATTAGAATTGAATTTTATTTATTTATTTATTAATATTAAAGGAGGTTCATATTTACTATTTATGCTCTATCTCGAGATATAGAAATCAGATTTGGATGATTTTATAGTTCAAGCGAAACTCATAAAATTATCTTTAATTTAGTGATGATTTAACAATTATTATCCAAATGAAAACACTCAGAATCTCAATCGAAAATATAATCATGAATTTTTACATTAATACTATTTAGTATAGAATACCTACATAATAATCCTATTCAATATAGAAAATCTAATCGTATATGATTTAAATCATTGACAAGCACTTTTTCGTATTTCAATATAAATACACATTTTAGTTTACATGTTAAAATATTAAATATTTTTTATGCTAGATCCAACGTTTTTAATCTAACAGTTCTTATTTATTTTATCGTACTAAGGAGCAGACTACCAACTACCAAAGTTTTGGATAAAATCCCTCCTACACTTATTATTAAAACTGTATTTGGTTTTAGTACAACTATCTTCAAATAATAAGAGGGTTATTTTGATAATCAAAACAAAATATAAGTAGATTTCCCAAATAGAATAGAATTTTCAGTATAAAAAATCGTTAATTTCATCTCTCTTTTGTTTCTTGGTAGTTTTAAATGGACAAAATTGTTAAATCATCACTAAAATAAAGATTATTTTGTTAATTTCATAGGCTGTAAAATCATCTAAATCAAGTTTTCAGAATTCAAGATAAAACACATAATAAATTGAACGTGTAAAATCTTATATATATGTATATATATATATATATATATATATATATATATATATATATATATATATATATATATATATATATATATATGCCATTGCTCCATACAGAACACCCTTATATAACAAACAATAAAGAACACCTTAGATCTAATAGATCCAATGGCCCCGCCAGGGACACCTAATACAAAAAATTGTTATTTTTTTACCCTCTATCCATCCAGCAAAAAATAATAAAAAAAAATTAAATTTTTTTTACTGTTCATGATGACGTCATGCTGACATCATCAGTGACGTCATCATGAAGAGTAAATTTTTTTGAAAATTTTTTTTTTATTATTTTTTGCTGGATGGATAGAGGGTAAAAAAATAACAACTTTTTGTATTGGGTGCCATGACGGAACTCTTATATTAGATTAGATATGAGGTGTTCTTTATTATTTGTTATATAAGGTGTTTGTTATACCAGTTTGCTCTGGAGTATATGGGGCTGAAACCTGATGAACAATAACAGTATAAAGAAAGTAAGTAGACAATTTTGTATTAATGAACTCTCTACCACCATCAGAATGAAAAAATTTTATTTGCTTGTTAAATTGTCTCTGAACATATCTCTCAAAAGCTATGTAAACATCATAAAAATTAGATTTATTACGCTTAGGAACAATCCATGTATACTTGGAAAAATTGTCAACAAAACAAGCATAATATTTAAAATTTCCCATTGATAAAACAGGTGCAGGTCCCCATAAATCACAAAGAATCTTCTCAAAACTACTAGTACTTGAATATTCAGAACGAGAAAATGGTAAACGAATAAGTTTTCCTAATTAACAACTATCACAAAGATGCTGAGAATTTATTCTTGATATAACATTAATAAGACCCTTATTCTTTAACATTTCCAAAGCGAAATGTTGTGGATGTCCTAAGCATTGATGCCAAACTTCTGCGGTGCCTGATTCAAAGCGATAATAAAAATATAATTCTTGTGAATCTGGAAGAACATAGAGATCACCCTTGCGTCTCCCTTTGATCATTGCTTGACCCGTTTCTCGCTTCTTAACACAGAAATCAACATCAGTAAATTCACAATTAACATGATATTGTTTAGTGAGTTAACTCACTGAGAGCAAATTTTTTGTTAAATTTGGAATGAATAAAACATCATTAAGTGGTAAGGCAGTTGATTTTTGTTTTACACAAGAGTCATTAATTGCAAGAATTGGCATGGAAGATCCATCTCCAATTAATACTGAATCTGTACCAGAATATTTGCAATTATTACTCAATATACTTGGTTTACCTGTCATATGATTGGACGCTCCTGTGTCGGTTGTCCATTCAGTATCGGCAAGAGAAGTGTCCAAAGTGAGTGCTGCAAGTGCTTGTGGGATCTCATTTTCTTGGGTGGGTTTCTTGGGAATCCACTAACATATTTTAGCAACATGAACCATCATACCATAATATTGACATTTTTCTTCTAGTACTACTAATAGAATTGAGTGATATTAAATGTCTTTTCTTTTAGAGTAATTCCAAAACTTCTAACATTTTTTCCAATTTTTTTTTCAAAAGATGAGTTGTTATTTTATTTATTATTAATCGTTTTTTCATAAAGATAATGAATTATATCCTGTCTTTGTTATCATGTGTCATTTTTGGGAACATCTTGGCATTGTTCTAATAACATTTGTCTCTCAAAATGTTGTTTTATTTAATATAATTTTATTTCATTAGGTTTAATTATGTTTTTTTTTTAATTTTTGATAGGCATTAAAAAAAAACACAATTTCGATATAAATTGCATTATGTTGTAGGGAGAATTTCCTTACAACACGAAATTGGAGGTTGCTGGATTTATGGAGCAAAATACGGATATTTTGCTATGAACATGAAGAACATGGGAGGAGATTGGTGTTTGTTTGTGGCTGATCTTGTATGGTGTTTTCAAGGGTGAGCTGTCAATCATCCATAACAAGGTGCCTACGTAACCTATTTATAGGGATCAAGCCATACGTAGTTCTCTTGGAGAATAAGCTACCCAGACGGGCTAGGGTTTCTATGGGCTCGACTTGGCCCAAATCCACTAGACGTCTTCTTGGGCTGATATATTTTACTCATTTGATCTCGCTGGGCTTAGCTATGAGCCTTCACAAGAGTATTCTAGGCCTCGTTGGACCTCTAGGCCTCACTGGACCTCTAGGCCTCGCTGGACCTTGTAGACTGCGACCCCATGCTTTAGGTCGCTGGCGAACTCATCCTGTAGTTAAATAATATCTTGAACTGACTCCTGATGATGTTGAGCCTTCATATGGAGAAACATAGTAAGATAGCGATGCTGTTCGTAATGTAGATGTAACCCCGGGCTACAACCCCGAGGCCGGGCTAGCATAAGACTCCTAGAGGCCTAGCGTGAGACCCCTTAGGTGATAGTGTCTTCAAGAGATTTATGAGATAGAAGTGAGGTGATCCCTAACGGGCCCCATGCCTTGTTGATCCTTCTTCAATATTTGGTCCCACTGAGAGATATTTGAGCCCATCAGGAGAGGTGGGCCCCTTATATAGTTAATTAAGTCTGTTTAGGATCTATGCCGAGATTCGGGCATAACAACTACCCCCCAATTCCATATTGCCATTATGAATGCGATGTGGAATCAAGTAAAATTGCATCTTCCACTTATGTCTTCAAGTATTTTTTTTGGAATTAGAAGACTCTTCTCCAAGCTTGCTCCTTGTTATTAAGATGAGAGGACTCCTCTTGATTAATATATAATGGGTCTATTTAGAGCCCGTAACAATTTTCGAGCATAACAACTACCCCCAATTTTTGGTGCAGGTAGCTGTAGTGGAGAACTATTTTTGCTGATCTTCAAAATTTCTTCAAAAATATTTTGAATATGCTGAAATAATATAATCAAAATTATTTAATTATAATTTTGATAATACTCCTTCATTGGCAGGTTTTTTAGACAAGCCCAATACTCCTCGCGCATGATTTTTCTCCCCGCATTTTTCCTTTCAAAGTTGCCTTGTTTTTGAATTCACCCGAATTGGATTCTAGTTCAAAAATCATCTTCGCAGGTCCCACAAATATAAATCAAACTTTTATTTGATTATTAAGTGGACCCCGCCACTTAATAACCCTTCTACTTCACGAACAGGAACTTGAATTCTTGTTTTCATTCTTTTACTTGGTCACGTGTGCCCCACCTTTAATCACATTACTTGGCCATGTATATATTCAGTTCAAGTATCAAATTATTTTCACACGCGGGCCCATAAACCTCCTTGCCTTTTGGAATTTTGTAGCTTTCATTCTTTATTTTATAACATCCTGCACACACTACTCCCTCATTTAGCTCCACCAACACGACTTGAGGTCACGTCCAGGTATTTGTTTTTTCTCTGTAACTCTAGTTCAGCTTCGTTTTGCATTCCTTTTCTTTTTTCTTGCTTCGTTCCGGTCTTCTCTTCGCATCGTTGATTTTCTTTATTCTTCGTAATATTTGCTTTCGTGGGCCAGTATACAAGTAAATAGCCTCAACCATGTGCATATTGCTCGGTTGGTCATATTTTCATTCTTTTAAACATCCTCGCAGGCTCAACTTCATTTAATAATAGAACGGGCCCGCCACCAGGTTACCCTCGTATACGAAATTAAATTTAAGTGCCATTAATTTAGTCAACTTTACTCCAGCCATCCACTTTGTATGAATTATGAATTCACCTCGTATCATATTGTTTTTATAACTTCAAACCAAGCTCACTTCGCATTTCTTCCCTTGATTTCGGATGATAAACATTTTTCTTTCCACTTCGGATCCTCGCATTGAACACAGTCCTGTAGTGATTTCCGAACTTGCATTTCCATTTTGAAACAAAAGCTCCACACATGTGGCCCCACGCAATAATGACCTTGTACGTTGCCCAGGACTTCACTTGAATCTTGATTTTTTATTTTCTGGTTGCTTTGTAATCTTGAGCTCATTTTTTTTGTAACAAAGCGAAGCCCTCCGCTTAGTTCACCTTGCATCGAGTCCATTATAGCGGGAACTACAAAACACGGGCCCTAGTACGATTTTCTTCCAGTTAGCTTCGCAAGTTTGCCGTTGGATTAAGTCAAATGCATGTCTTTATTATTTTTAAACCATCCAGCAAGTTTGGCCTTTGTTTTTGTTTTGCAACGAGTTCCACCTTTTTCTTCCACGTCGACCAGGTAGCCTTAATACTCCATTTCTGTTTAAAAATTACAACCACCTCGTGGCCAACAGAAGACAAACATTGGCCTGTTTTAGAATTACACCACACGAGGGCCCGCAATTTAATATTCTTTAGTAGATGAATTTTAATTCACGTACTAGTCCTGGTTTTCCAAATGTGGTTGCCTCCACTCCTTTTAATTATTTTGTGTGGACTTTCAAAGCTTCACACTCCATTCACTTTGCATAATATCCAGTTATCCACCTCGCATGTGCATTGCTACATCGTTTTGCTGGCTCGCATTTTTGTGCTCCCCTGACTTCTTCCTGCTTTTCTTTTGAGTTTTTATCTGGATGTGATAATTTTCCTCCTAAGTCCCCTAGCTTTCGTAGTCTTGTACCACCTTGAATTCCTTTTTTTTTAATAAGCCATGTATATACAAAGCTGTTTTTGAGTTGTTGTTGGTCGAACTTTTCTTTTAATCACTTTGCGTTATCTATTGATCAGCTCGTTACTTCCTGTTTTCTCTTAATGTGAACTGCCCAGAGCCATGCATACTAGCGCAATCCACTTCGCAACAACCCAATTCCAGAATCGCCTCGTTGAAATTATTTCTTCCATCATTTCTCTCCTCGTTTTTGTAGTATGTAAAGGCCTATCTCCACTTTTGTTTTAAAACATCTACGAATTAACCTTTACATTTGCATCATTCGTATTTGACATACAGGAATCTGAACTATGTCTCCATTTTCTAGTTTCTCTTTACACAAGTACATATGCGGGCCCGCAGAGAAATTGATGTCCTTACAATTGATCCCTCCTCGCACTACTATTCTTTATTATTGTTAAACACGAACCGATCAGAACTGGCTCGTCCCGCTCCGTTGCACTCGCCCTGCACTCCTCGCTCCGTTACATGCAATCCCCACAACAACACACCAATATTTGTACTTGGTTTTATTTACATTGCAATGCTCCAAAACCAAATCATTCTTTCCTCATGCTTGCGGGTTGCTTTTTCACTTTATTTTCCAATTTCACGAGCCAGAACAATGCGAGGTGTCACGACTTGAAGTGGCATGCAATTTTCTTTTAAATAGATGCAAGACCCATACGCCTAACATCAAGAATGTTAGTAATTGTTGAACCACATCCTTTCCCGGGAGAAGTCATTCTGCTTGACTTTGCTTTTCTTTTTTTTCCAGTCTTGAATTTCTTTAACATTACGTGGGCCCCACTTCATGTGCTAACTTGGACCCGACAAAACAAACTAGCCTTGATTAGTCTGAACAATCACCAGCAAAGTCCCCCAAAAAATTGTTGATCCTCGTAGCTGACCCCTCCTTGTAGGGCCTTTTTGTGAGTATGTATGAGGATAAATATTTATTTAATACTCGAGGCCATCCACCTCTATTTTCTCTTCTCATATGGGAATTTCATTAGTCGAGCTGGCCAGATCAATCCGAAGTGGTCCGTAATTCGCTCCGCACATAAGCTGAGATGAATAGCAGCACCCTATAATTTTTTCTTTAATTGCTCCAGCACCTTTTTCCAGCCTTCTCTTCTTCAATAAAATCAACACAAACTAGCTTTTTTCCACCTTGCTGTACCCGCTTCGTTGCCATTTCTTTTATTTGTTTTCAGCATGTAGTCATAACTTGAAAATATAAGCTGCTCGACCCTGTTTTTTTATAATTCTCCTACTTCGCCTTGCCTGAGCATTGATCCTCGCACAGGCACTTTTTCCTTTTGAATTATTCCTTTGTTTTACAGCCTTCCTCTGCTTTGTCTTGTTTCCTGCCTAGCATCTGTACATGTCATTTTTTTCCCTGGCTTCACTTCGGTTTATTTCTTTTTGATAGCTTCGCATGCGGGCGTGAACCCAGAGTGTCCTTTCTTTGCTTCGCATTGACTCAGTTCGCCTATAATAATAATTCATGTATTTTTTACGCTTTTTGCAACAATCCTCGCAGGGCATTACCATGTTAACTCCAAGTATTATCGAGTGGACCCCACCATTTAACCACTTCATTCACACGAACCTGGTGCGTTTGTCTTCCTTTTTTATCAAATCACACGCGGGCCATGTTAGCAATTGGCCATCTATTTTTCAAGAACATGCCATTCTTGATTTTCTTTCGTTTTTTTTGTAAACTTTGATCTTCCAGTGGTCCCACACTTGCAATACACATCTCAACTCTCAGCTCATGTGCATCATTGCTCGCCTGTAAATCTAGCGGCATCATTTTGCTACTAATTCTTTTTTACACGAACTGCCCAGAACCATCCATACAAGCCCAATCCACTTCGCAGCAAATCACTTCGTCATCCCGCTTCGTTTCGAATTTTTCTTTTTGTCATAATTTGCCTTTTATTCCATGCAGGTCCAGCTTTAGCAGCCATGCTTCCATGTACTGATGTTTCCATGTACGACCTTGTTGACTCGTAAACACGCAAGTATACGCGATCACAAATAGCAAGTGATAAATAAGATTCGTTCCGCAGAGACTAGGTGTAATGCCAATTTTAGTGCGTATGCAACAATGTATGGTTACTCCTTAATGCTTGATTATTATCAAAATTTGGTTGTTGATTACTAGATTTACCAATTAAACAATTATTAAATAAGGTTAAATTAACAAACGAGATTACTTATGTGTGAGAAAACATGGAGTTCCAATTTCATCGAAAACTTCACTAAAGGTTGACACATTAAATCGACACGGGTGACGAACAAGATAATTAATCAGATAACACTACGATAATACGAGCTACCTTTCAATATACTCATATCAAACCACTTAACATCCACAACTGATAGAAGTCAAGAGGACACCACATTACGATCAAATCATATATGTCTATATAATCTGGAAAAGTAATTGGTTTAAACACAAGTTATCTTTTATAATTACATGGGGCAATATGCATTGGTTAAATCATACCACTAATCATGAAAAATCAAATTAATTCATGAACCCATGCTAATGTGGCAAAATCTCAATTCTTGAATCCACTTTCGCAATCAACAAGAATTAATAAATTAGATGCTAGCTAAACATCTATCAATTAAATCAACCACACTAGATTATCAAAATCAAATCACCCAACAATCAATCACATGTCAAACACAATAACTACGAAATCGAATCCATTGGAACCCCACGATAGTGATTAGTTCATATTCAAACCTTTCACCATCATGGGTTCAATTGATAACATAATTAAAACACAAGAATTGAAACAAATAATGATTGAGAAGAGAATACTTGAAAGTAATTCAATAGTTAACAAAGTATAAAGTTTAGAAGAATCAGAAAACAATAAAGAAAAAACCCTAGATCTTGAACTTGAGCGATTCTCCCTTGCTTTCACCTTGGAAGTGTTTTTTTTTCCTCCTCTTCTCTGTATGATGTAGCACGCTATTTTCAATGATATAACGTGTTGTTTTTAAAAACAAAAGCCCTAAAGGTTTTATTCTAACAAGAAATAGCCTAAAAATACAATTTTTATTCCAACCAGGCAAGATTTTCGAGACTTTTTAAGGAAATTTCCGCACGGATCAGATTGCTTCCGAGGCCACATCCTGAGATCTTGAGGCCACGGCCTCAAGTCCATTCTGCCGGGACGTTTTTCAGCATGTAATTCCTTCGTTTTCCCTTCGTTTTGCCTCCGTTTCCTTTAGTTCTTTTCCTCAAAGCTTCTATACTTCAATTCCTTGCCTTGGAATCTTCATGTTGGCCTATAACAAGACTCCATTCTTCATTCCCAACTCCATTTAAACTCCAAGATCCACGAAGAACGCTCATCCCAACCGATAATTACAAACCTGCACATCTACACAAAACACATCAAAAATGCAACAAACTTGAGGCCAAGTGAATCAATTTAAGCCAATATAGGACGTTCCAAGTAGATATAAAATCCACTTATCACACCCCCAAACTTAAACCAATGCTTGTCCTCAAGCATAAACAACTACCCTAACTAACTAGTACCACTTCCGTAGGTGATCACGGTTGCATTTGGCATATGCAACAAGCCCTTTAAACCCCTAGGCAGCCCTAGTGGACGAGTAAGGTCTCGTGAGGGCCTATAGTGAATGTACCCACAAAATCCATCTAACCTAATGCAATGCAATACATGAATGCAACTACTATGAAAATGCAAAGATCCCCTCAAACTCACCAAAACCAACTAACAAGCAGATATCTCAAAGACTGCAACAAATCCAAGTAGAGCTCGACTAAATCCCCGTATACTAACAATACATGATCATCAACGTGCGTGTGTGCGATGCTCATCAGAAATACTCCCAAAACTAGGTCAAAAATCATACATGCTTTCCGTCAAGACAATCACAGGTTTATAACTAGAATAGACTGTAGACACTCCATAACCTAGGAACACCTCCACCCTCATCCAAGGTAGATAGAAACTCATGCTCTATTACTCTAACACATAATAATATATACGATACACATGCTTATTTAACCGTGCAATGAATGAGACCCCAAAAGGCTTATACAATAATACCCATGTAACGAGTGTTGGGTCAGTGAATCCCAGACTGTAAAAGCCTTAGGTCACTAGGACTAAGTCCCCTTAGACTTAATTACTCGAGTATTAAAGAGCTCACTCTGGTTAATTTTGCATTTAACAATTGGACTATTGATTTTTTTTTCTCTTTTTTCATTTTTTTTCTATTTTTTTTTTCTTTTCTCCCTTTTTTTTTTCAATCTGGAATGAGAATTCTCAATTCCAACCCTAGACTACTCATATAAATATGAGCCAGCTACTAGCCATTTGACATCTAGCCATTATTAACAACTAGCATGAAATTCCTGTTTTCCCCCAAACTTAGATTTTAGTGCTCCTACGCCATAAAGGGAATAACGAAAATTCTAAGAATAAACAAGTGATTAAATCTTAAAACATCCCACAAGCATGACCCTAACCTAGCCCAAGAACACCCAATGAGACTGTGTAATTAATTTTGTTTCCGAAGCATGCAAGTCAATTACGTAGGGACTGTGAATCAACCCTCTACTCATCATTACCAAACTCAATGAAACACATACCTATCAATCAGAATCAGCTCGTCCTAAGGGATCATGTAAGATGCATGCCATGAAAATGCAACTAATATGAACTCACATGGTTTACGAAAAATAAAAACTGAATGTCCTATATGAAACAAACATAGCTAAAACAAATTTAACATGCATGAATTACGACTAATATGCAAAACATGATATCCTACATGAACACATATTATACTAAAACTACATATACAATACTTTTCCCCCAAACCACCCCCTTACTTAAGATATTCAATGACCTCATTGAATGGAAGTAAATACGAGGGAAAGTAAACATACCTATGTCGCAGCATCATCACCCTCCTCGGGTGGAGAATCAGGAGGCGGATAAACAGTGTCTGATCCAAAAACTGGCCACTCCACATGCATACCACTAGCTCCAAAGGCAGTACTAAAAGCCTGTGTCAACCTCGCTGAAAATCGGCTATGACTCTCATACAAGGCATCCATACGCCGCATCATCCTCCTATCATGAGAATCTCTCGGGCCTGCATCACCCTCTCCTCTCGATGCCCTAGGAACACGTGGCGGAGCGCCCGCTCCTTGACCACCAGCACCTGCTCCATCTATAATGTAACCTAGCCCCCTAGGATGTGGAGTGCCGCCCGGCCACTCCGTCATCCGGTCAATGGTAGCATCAGTAATAGGATTAGTTTGCGATTGGAATTGCTCATTATCATCCCAACGAACATTGGCAATCATACACGCACCGGCAACAAAAGAAGCATGCGGAATCGGTGCTTGTGTACATCCACGCAAGAACCGAAGAATGTTCTGATGCACTATATAACCCACATCAACATACTTACCCGTTAAAATGCCATACAAAATAATGGCTCTCTCCACAGGCACATCATTCGGATGTGTCGAAGGCATAATATTAGCACATATAAACAAGTTCCACGCCCGTGCAAACTTGTTCAAAGCATTAGCAGGAAAATTAACCTTCTCAGCAGAACCTGCTCCCAATTTCCAAACCGTACCCAGCACACATAACTCCGCTATAATGGCATCCAAATCCACCTCGCCTCGAGTTTTCCTAGCCCAATCTTCCACCCCCCTCAGTTTAGGAGGTTGACGAACAACCGTACAGAGAACAGCTGGCCGATAATCCACCTTCATACCACGAACTACACAAAAATCATTCGGATTCGCCTTAGCGTTCGCATAAAATTCCCGCACCACACCTAAGGGAACCGGTGAAGGCGCCGCACAAACCTCTTCCCAACCAAGTTCTTGAATCATAGCAACTAACTCTTCATAAGTCTCAGGCACAAACCCTCTTTCACGAGCAACCGACCTCTCCAACAATTTCTTATACTCATTATGTGCCTCCTCAGTCAAAAACCTCTTTACACTAGCATTCTCATCTGAAGATTGACGAGTACTCGAACTACCCCTCTTCCGTTTTGGAGCCATAACAACAAAACCAACTCAATCAACAAAGCTACCAACAATCACCAAACAATCTTACACCAAATTTCCCAATTAACAAGAATGTCACAAAATCCCCTAATTTTTCAAGATCACCAATTCGTAATAAACAATATTAACGAAAAGATATACCCGATATGAATCAAAGAGGTGAAACTTGAAATCAAAAATCCCCCAAACTTGAATTTTTCTTGAGTCTTGAAATTGGAATGGAGGCTAGAGATTTTAATTTATGAATTGGGGTTAGGAATTTATGTGTATAGGGGTCTATATATAGGTTTATGGGTAAGAATTTATGGTAGAGATTTAGAATAGGAGATGGATTTGGAGAGTTTTTTGAAATTGATATTGGTTTAGAATTAGGAATTAGGGGTTGGGGTTATAATAATAGGAGGAGAGGTGAGATTTTTGTGTTATAAAAACACAAAATTACATTGAAAATCCGGTACTGGCAGTCATGGTCAGGCGCTGCGGCATCAAAAACTCGCGCTGTGGCCTGGCTGATTTCTGTTGCTGATCAATTTTTTTTGTTTTTTTTTTCTTAAAAAAAAAAAAAACCCACCTGTCCACAAAAGTCTGTACAGTGGAGCAGGTGATATATGGCGCCGTAGCCTCCTAAATCGCGCCATAGCCTTGAATACCTTCTGACCACTTGTTTTGTTTTTTTTCGCCAACACAGTAGTCCAGTACAGTATTGCAATTCTGCTGTGGCTTCAAAATTGGAGCTGCGGCCTGGTAACTTTTCAATTTTTTTTTTTTTTTTAAACAAAGATTTCGCAAAATTCGAAATACTTGCACCCTGAAACACTGCAACAAATTCATCAAGGCACCTTGCGGTAATAATAATAATAATAATAATAATAATAATAATAATAATAATAATAATAATAATAATAATAATAATAATACAAAACTTACAGTAATCGTGGGTTGCCTCCCGAGCAGCGCTGTCGTTAACGTCATTTAGCCGGACTTTTTCACTGAGAATCAGGTAGTTGAAAGAACAACGGTGACCGCTTCACGGTTCACCGTACTACCAAAATAGTGCTTAAGCCTCTGACCGTTCACTTTAAACGATTGGTCAGGTGATTTATCATAAATTTCCACTGCGCCATGTGGAAACACTGTCTTCACCTTGAAAGGACCAGACCACCTTGATTTAAGCTTTCCCGGAAAGAGTTTGAGCCGGGAGTTGAAAAGAAGTACTAGTTGGCCTGGTTCAAAGGTTTTGGGCATCAATTTTCTGTCGTGCCACTTCTTCACTTTCTACTTGTACATCTTCGAGTTCTCATAGGCTTGAGAACGGAATTCTTCCAATTCATTTAATTGCAACAACCGCTTCTCACCAGCTAACTTCATGTCAAAGTTCAGCTTCTGCAAAGCCCAGTATGCCTTATGCTCAAGCTCTGCTGGCAGATGACACGCTTTCCCATAAACCAACTGGAATGGTGACATACCCAAGGGCGTTTTATACGCTGTCCTGTAGGCCCATACGGCTTCATCCAATTTTAAAGACCAATCCTTCCTCGAGGGATTCACCACCTTTTCCAAGATTCTTTTGATTTCTCGATTTGAAACTTCGGCTTGCCCATTTGTTTGAGGATGATAGGCTGTTGCAACGCGGTGAGATACTCGATACTTGGCTAACAAAGCCGTGAACTGGAGATTGCAAAAATGAGTTCCTTCATCACTGATAATAGCACGAGGTGTTCCAAAACGAGTGAAGATCTGTTTGTGTAGAAAGTTGAGCACTACCTTAGCATCATTCGTTGGTAGAGCTTTCACCTCAACCCATTTGGATACATAATCCACTGCCAAAAGAATGTACTGGTTGTTGCATGAGGGAACAAAAGGTCCCATGAAGTCGATTCCCCAAACATCAAAAATCTCCACTTCAAGCATATTATTTAGAGGCATCTCGTTCCTCCTCAAAATATTACCAACTCTTTGGCATCTATCACATTTCATCACGAACTGATGAGCATCTTTGAATAGAGTTGGCCAAAAAAATCCAGCTTGAAGCACTCGAGCAGCGGTCTTATCTCCACCATAATGTCCACCGTAGATAGTGGCATGACAATCTCGCAAAATCCCTTCCGTCTCACTATATGGAATACAACGCCTGAGCAGCTTATCTGGTCCTTGCTTGAATAGGTAAGGCTCGTCCCAAAGGTACCATTTGACATCATGCAGAAATTTCTTCTTTTGAGCATAAGAGAGCTCAGATGGAATGACATTGCTTACCAGATAATTCACGAAGTCTGCAAACCAAGGTACTTCACCTTGCACAAGAAATAACTGCTCGTCCGGAAAGTGTTCATTGATTAGAGTCTCATCCTTCTTGATTTCCTCGCCCCGCTCCAATCTTGATAGATGGTCAGCCACTTGATTTTCAGCCCCCTTTCTGTCCTTAATTTCAAGCTCAAACTCCTGAAGCAAGAGTACCCATCGAATTAATCGAGGTTTAGCATCCTTTTTGGAGAGTAAATATCTGATGGCTGCGTGGTCTGTGTAGACCGTGACCTTTGCACCAAGCAAGTATGATCTGAATTTTTCGAACCCGTAGACAACTGCCAAAAGTTCCTTTTCAGTGGTTGTATAATTCAGCTGTGCATCATTCAGGGTCTTACTGGCATAGTAGACCACATGAAACACATTCATCTTCCGTTGTCCGAGAACTACGCCCACGGCGAAATCACTTGCGTCACACATCATCTCGAATGGCTCTTCCCAGTTAGGGGCTGTAATGACTGGAGTAGTTGTTAGCTTCTTTTTCAAATGCTCGAATGCCTGCAAACATTCCTCCGTGAATTTAAACGGCGTGTCCTTCTCTAGTAAATTGCAGAGTGGCTTTGTGATTTTAGAGAAGTCCTTTATGAAACGCCTATAGAAACCGGCGTGTCCCAGAAAGCTGCGAACTCCTTTGACTGAGATAGGAGGAGGAAGTTTCTCGATTGTCTCCAGCTTGGCCTTGTCCACTTCTAAACCCTTTCTAGACACCTTGTGACCTAGAATGATGCCTTCCTGTACCATGAAGTGGCACTTCTCCCAGTTGAGCACTAGATTTGTCTCAACACACCGTTTCAATACCATGCTCAGATTATGTAAACATCCATCATAAGAAGACCCAAAAACTGAAAAATCATCCATGAAGACTTCCACATTAATTCCAATCATATCAGAAAATATAGCCATCATGCATCTCTGAAAAGTGGCTGGAGCACCACAAAGTCCGAAAGAAACTCGTCGGAATGCAAAAGTTCCAAAGGGACATGTAAAGGTAGTCTTCTCCTGATCTTCTGGAGCTATGGCAATCTGATTATAGCCCGAATACCCATCTAGCAAGTAATAGTACTCGTGACCAGCTAGTCTGTCCAGCATCTGGTCAATGAACGGTAGAGGGAAGTGATCCTTCCTAGTAGCCTTGTTCAATTTTCTGTAGTCCATACACACTCTCCAACCTGTGACTGTCCTAGTTGGAATAAGCTCATTCTTCTCATTGGGTACCACTGTCATACCCCCTTTCTTTGGTACGCACTGAACCGGGCTCACCCAAGAACTATCCGAGATGGGATAAATGATGCCCGCATCTAGCCATTTAAGAATCTCCTTCTTGACAACCTCTTTCATGATGGGGTTTAGCCTCCTCTGATGTTCCACAGAAGGTTTGCTTCCCTCCTCCATTGGAATTTTGTGCATACAGTAAGAGGGGCTGATGCCCTTGATATCTGCTATAGTCCACCCTATGGCTGACTTGAACTCTCTCAGAATCCGCAAGAGTTTTTCTTCCTCACTACCTGATAGGTTAGATGCAACAATAACAGGTAAAGTAGAAGCTTCACCAAGAAATGCATACCTTAGATGATCCGGCAGTGGCTTAAGTTCAAGTTCAGGGGCTTCTTCAATAGATGGCTTTAGACGAATCTGTGATTTTTGAAGCTCCGCTAAGCCAAGTGATTCCGGTGGCGCATTGAATTTCCTTTGGTAGGGATTAGCATTGAGCAACTGAACAAACTCTGCCATTTCTTCATCTTCAGAATCATAGTCCCCTTGTAAAGTGCTTACCAAGGCATCTGCATTCGACAACTGCTTCCCTTCCTCATGTTGCAATGATTTAACCATGTCAAGTCTGAAACAATCTTCCTCTTCAGTTGGAAGTTGCATGGCTTTAAACACATTGAATGTGACGTTTTGATCATGCACTCTCATAGTCAGCTCCCCTTTCTGAACATCGATCAACGTTTTGCCAGTGGCCAAGAATGGCCTTCCTAAGATGATAGGGATGTTCTTGTCTTCCTCAAAATCCAAGATAACAAAGTCAGCGGGAAAAATGAGTTTGTCCACCTTGACTAAGACGTCTTCCACTATTCCACGAGGATATGTAACTGATCTGTCAGCTAGCTGCAAAGAAATATTGGTTGGTTTTGGGTCGGGAAGTCCAAGTGTCATGAATACTGAGAGAGGCATCAGATTAATGCTTGCACCAAGATCACACAAGCATTTGTTGAACGACACGTTTCCAATAGTGCAGGGAATAGTGAAGCTCCCTGGATCCTTAAGCTTTGGAGGTAATTTTTGTTGCAAGATTGCACTACATTCCTCCGTCAATGCTACCGTCTCAAAATCAGCTAGCTTTATCTTCTTTGAAAGAATTCCCTTCATAAATTTGGCATAGCTAGGCATTTGTTCCAAAGCTTCAGCAAATGGGATATTAATATGCAACTTTTTGAATACCTCCAGAAATTTGCCAAATTGCTGATCCAGTTTCTGTTTCTGCATCCTTTGAGGAAATGGTGGAGGTGGATAGACTGGAGGAGTCGCCTCTGAAAGAACTGACTGCTTAGCTGGTTGAGAGATTGGCTATTTTTCCTTTTCCGCCACTACCTCTTGCTCATCCTGTTCTGAATTCTGCTCTACTTCTGCTCCCCCCGTGACTTTTCCTGACCGCAGGGTAATAGCTTGTACCTGTTCCTTGCTCTCTCGTTTGCCTGGATTGGGTTCTGTGTTGCTAGGCAAACTACCTTGCTGTCTTTGGAGTAGGGCATTTGCAAGCTGTCCAATCTGATTTTCCAAAGTCTTGAGAGAAGATGCTTGACTCTGGAGTGATACCGCTTGGCTTTTGACCATTGATCTCAATTCTTCCAATTCAGATTTTTCACTCGAATGTTGCTGAAATCCCGGAGGCTGATATGGCTGCCTCGGTGCATACTGCTGCTGCATCCCTGAAGGATTGAACTGTCTACCCCCAAACTGCTGGTTAAGAGGAGGATAAGATGATTGCTGTGTGTTGTTCTGACTGTTCCCCCAGCTAAAGTTAGGGTGATTCCTGTTGTTTGGATGATATGTATTAGGAGCTGGGACTTGTGGCCTTTGAAAGTTGCTGACGAACTGCGCTGACTCATTAGATATAGCGCATTGACGAGTGTCATGTAACACCCCCAGATCCGGGGTCAGGGATCTGGTGGTTACGGTCTTACATCCATTCATAATACTTGACTTGAGTCCACAATAAATAAATCACATGCTGTGACCCCACAATAATTACCACTCACACACACAACAGTTATAGTCCCAGAGATGAAATTGAAATAAGTCTTACATTAAAGGGTTACGAATAAAAGTTATTACAATCCCAAAAGGATAACATCATAGGTTTAAAAGTTTTGCCGTTGATTACATTAATTATACATATAGTTAAACAGGAAACAAAAGCTGTCTAACTATGCTACCTCAGCAATGGCGGCTAGCATCTCAGCGGGTAGTCCGGTGGGTCGGGTAACCTGCTTGCGCCGAGTGCGCCTGACGCGAGCCATCTGTCCTAGCTGTTGTTGTGACATAATATAAACAAAGCAAGGGTGAGCGAAAGCCCACCAACAAATATATAACTGAACGATAATTTAAAACAGTTCAAAGCTATCTTTTAAACCATATGCCATGCATTTACGGAAATGATGCCAGTATAATATGAACGATGAAGTTACAAGGTAACTTAAAGTATTTGTTTGAAGGAATATCTGCTACATCAAAGTAAGCGAGATATTATTATCGTTATTAAGAAGAGGAACTTGCAAGAAAGGGTTGCAATTCCAGTTATGACTCTTTTCCAACTCTGCCAACAGTAATCATGTTGCAGGAAATAAATGAATTTGGATGATGAACCAATGATGGAGTATTCACCGCGCCCGCTGTTCCAATCTTGATGATCAGTCGAGATCGTACAGCTCAATTTAGATTTACTACCGGTAGAAGGAAGAACTGACGGCTTTACTTGTATACCGCCATGCTAGCTCTCCCCGGCCAACGGTTGGGCCAAGGGGATGGACCGGCGCTACTCGGCCTCTTACACGACTCCTAGTTCAAATAGAGTTCATGATTCTGAATATAACGTTCGTCCCCCTTTCCCCAAGTATAATACTTGTTGATAAGACTCCACAAAGTAGTCGTATCTAGTTGGAAAGGAAAATTTACCAATAACTCCCAAGCTATTACTTGGTAACGGATATCAACTTGTTCCAGTAATCTTACCCCTCGAAAGATGAGAAGGTAAACAACGACTTAATAAGTCAACGGCACCCGAGTTGCGGGTGAAGGGAATACTTTATGACCGGGAAGTCGACAAGATAAATAACATTTTTCCAAGTAAGGTTCCCTTATTATTAAGAAGATAGACTCAAAGATGAATGATGTCTGGGAACCTTTCTTGATATAAGATTAATAATAATATGACTTCGAAATATTTTCTGTAATAATCGAAGAAGATTAACCTTATCGAGATTATTCTAAGTATGGAATAAATATTCAGAGAATATTTATTGAGTTAAAATATTGAAAGAATATTTGGGAATATGAAAGAATATTTTTAATCAGAGTATTTCTCAAAATAATCCCTGAAGAAATATCAGGAGAATATTTATTGAATAAATAAATATTTAAATGAATATTCAAAACAATATTCATTAATTAATAAGACCTGAAAAGAATATTTAAGGTAATATTCATGATTAATTAGGAATTTAAATGAATATTCAAAAGTAATATTCATTTAATGAATAATATCCTAAATGAATATCAAGTAATATTCATTTAGTAATCCAAGCCTTAAGGAATATTCGAAATAATATTCGATAATTAAATCAAGCTTCAGATGAATATTAAAATAATATTCATCAAGTATTTAATATCTTAAATGAATATTCAAAAGTAATATTGATTTAATAAAATAATAATCTAAAAGAATATCCAAAATAATATTCATTTAATAGTCTCATCTTTAGAAGAATATTCGAAATAATAGTCGATAATCAGTTCGACTCTGAATGAATATTGAGAAATATTATTCGTTGAATAGTTACGTTCAAATAATTATTTGAAGTAAGGATCGTTAAAATAATTAGTCTCGAACGAATATTCAAATAATATTCGTCGCCCAAATAATAGAAAATATTTACTTAAATATCTTCTTCCGAGGTAATCTCGATATATCAAGGAATATTGACTCCCGGTCTATTTTTGATTAATAAGATATATACGCCCTTCTATGAGGGTCTTATAATAACCGGCTTATAACTGATATATAACTATCTAGCTTATAAGCCAACAATAACATTCAGGGAACAAGTATATCAATTCAACTTGAAAGTAGGCATGCATGCAATGGCATATGTATATCAGCAATCATATATATATATATTTATTCAATCACAACAACAGCCTAAAAGAAGGGAATTGAAACTTGCCTGGTAGTCGAGTACGGTAAGGGGTAGTGGTAGCGGGTCCCGGTTCAGCCTGGTGATCTATAAATAGCCAAGGCATTCGGGATTAATCACTTAACATATTAAAAGTTAAGTTATACTTAAATCGAAACACGTTCTCGAGTTATCTCGTTATACCCCTATTAGTGGATTACTTATTATCACTGATCCGACCCGACATTCGTTCGTTAATACGACATGTCACTGCACTTATACTTGGGATATACTTGAGTCATACGAGTTCTAAGGTTGATCATTACGAACCAATCTTATACTCCGAGTTTTATCGCCCGTTTTCTAAGTGTTTTACCAAAGTTACAAAAGAGTCGTCTTTTAGGGGTTCGTTCGCGTTTAACCTTGACTCGAACATTTTTAATAAATCGAAAAATGCTCTTTTTGACATACGGTTTTCTTTCACACCTTCCTTCTTACCCCTAGTATTTATTTACCAAGATTCGCCATGACGTTACATTGCTTACGAGGGTTCAATTTCAGTTACGAACTTTTGTTTACGGATTCGAACTACTTTTAGTAATTTAGTCATAAATCCTAAACCGTAAGTCCGTTTCACGTGATCTTTATATCAAAACGAAGCTTATAACATAATCTAGCCTTTCATGGCAAAATCCGAGACTGGACAGTGTGTTCATGCTACTTCTAATCACGGTTTCTTAAGGCTAACGACAATCGGGCATTACGACGGCTATGTTTACATGATTTCCAAATTTCAAACCATCCAATAATTATAGTTTCCACTCCAAACAACATTTACATGTTATTCAACCATGAACTAAGACCAAGCAATGTCTTTCCGTTCATCTAAACTAATTTCACATTTAATAAATCCCAATCATAATCTTAAGGTCCTAAACATGCATTAAATCCATATAACTCATCTAAAATACCAAAACTTAAACTAAGAGCTTGGTTTTCAAGAGTGGTATACCTTCCTTGGTGTATGTATGAACTTATCAAGCCTTGTTTAGCCCTTATCTAGCCTTAGTATAGCTTGAATAATCAAAAGAAATCAAGAAATAAAAGTTAGTTTATGAAGAACACTATTCATCATCATCTTTGATGATTTATTTGAAAATGATAAAAGATGAATTTGAAGCTGAAATTTCTAGGAGATCATTACCATGATATGTAGTACTTACCATAAAAATTTGAAGAACAAGTGATGGTTGGAAGTTGGACTTCCAATTAGCTAAGAATGGGCAGATTTTTATGAAGAAATGGAGAAAAATGGTGGTGGTTTGTTTTGTTTTGGTGATTTATGGCTAATACATGTATAACCCTTGCATATATAATGGATGCATCTCTTTTAATGTGTTGTTGGCAATCCAATGGTGCCACTTGTTGCTTCCTCATTGGGCCAAGTGTTGGCACTACAACAAACAACTCCATTTTTGCAAGAATGCAATTACACCACTCATCTTGTAGTTGACTTATAAGGATGTTACTTGGGTTTCTCCTTTTCCCACCAATTGCACTTGTTTGTCTCTTGGTTATTTATTCGTTCCTTTGTCCGGGTATTACTCAATTTCCTTGCTTGTTCGTTGATCGTTCGAGGGAATAACTCATTCGTTTCTAGTTAGGGTTTTACCGAAAACCTTCTTAATATTTCTAATACTATTCTTCATCTTACTTAATACTTCTCGAATTTAAATTCCTTAATTCCCTTTTATAACTCCTTAAGTCTTGTAGTGTCCAGGGAAATCTCGGAGAAAATAAAAGTGCTCTTTTTCTGAATCCGACGGCTTTTACATACACTTATTTTCTTCCTGGATCACTAATACGAACTCAGAAATCCGTTCCGAATACCGGGTATATCATTATTATAATAATATTCCAAATTCCACCAAAATCACTATTCATCACTTATTTTTATTTAATTCCTATAATTAGGAAAATGAACCTGGTTCACTCTCGAGTGCTTCTTAACCTTTTTACGGAACCGCTGGACTTATAATAGATATTGATTTGGATGACACAAGAATAATCTTACTTGAAGTAATATACTTATATCCTTAGGAGATAGATCATTCTTACCTATGCCGTCAACCAAAAGTATTCTGCATGACATGTAAGTAATTGAATTCAAATCCGTTCCATTTATTTAATAGATCTTCGTTACATCGCAGTCATAACCACTATTCATTCTTACATCATTAAATACATAAAAGTTTTAATCCCACCCAAAATCTGGGTTCTTACAGTCTCCCCTCCTTAAAAGGATTCCGTCCCGGAATCAGTTTGAAAACAAGTGGGGGTACTTTTCTTGCATTGCGCTTTCAAGTTCCCAGGTGGATTCTTCTACATTGTGGTTCTGCCACAAAACTCTGACTAGCTGAATGACCTTGTTTCGGAGCACTTGCTCTTTCCGGTCTATGATTTCCACAGGTTGCTCCACATAGGTCAGGTCTGGTTGCATATCCACTTGCTCATACTCTACAATATGCTTTGCATCCGGATTATACTTCCTCAGCATCGAAACATGAAACACATTGTGCACCTGCTGTAGATTCGGGGGCAATGCGAGTTCATAAGCTAGTTCCCCAATCCGTCTCAAGATCTCAAATGGTCCAATGTATCTGGGACTCAGCTTTCCTTTCTTCCCAAATCTCATTAAACCTTTCCAAGGTGACACTTTCAAGAACACTAGGTCCCCTACCTCGTATTCCTTGCCTTTCCGAGCTAAGTCGGCATATTTCTTTTGTCGATCCTGGGCTGCTACCAACCGTCCTCTGATTAGATCTACTGCATCTTTAGTTCGTTGGACCACTTCGGGCCCGAGCATCTTTCGCTCTCCAACTTCATCCCAATACAAGGGAGATCGACATTTTCTTCCATAAAGGGCCTCATAAGGTGGCATCCCAATGCTTGAATGATAACTGTTATTATAGGAGAACTCAACCAATGGCAAGTGATCATCCCAACTCCCCTTGAAGTCTATCGCGCAGACTCTCAACATATCCTCTAGTGTTTGGATGGTCCTTTCACTTTGCCCATCTGTCTGGGGGTGGTAGGCTGTGCTCATGTTCAGCCGGGTCCCTACACATTCTTGAAAACTTCTCCAAAACCTGGAGTTAAATCTAGGATCTCGATCGGATACTATTGCGACTGGGACTCCATGTCGCGCCACTATCTCTTTTAAGTAGATGTCCACTAGTCTATCGACCGTGTACCTTTCGTTGATCGGGAGAAAGTGAGCCGATTTCGTCAGTCGATCTACAATTACCCATATGGTGTCATGATTAGCCTTGGTCCTGGGTAAACCTACTACGAAATCCATGGCTATATGTTCCCATTTCCATTCTGGAATCTCTAAGGGATGTAGAAGTCCGCTGGGTCTCTGGTGCTCTGCCTTCACTCGTTGGCAGGTCAAGCATCTGCTTACCCACTCTGCTACGTCCTTTTTCATATTGGGCCACCAGTAATACTCCTTCAAATCCCTATACATTTTAGTGCTACCGGGGTGCACTGAGTATCTTGAGTTGTGTGCCTCATTTAAAATCTCATCCTTGAGCTCCTGAACATTTGGGATCCATATCCTGTACGTGTACCTCATGATCCCTTCCTTGTCTCTTTCGCACTTAATTTCCTCCCCGGTCATTAGCTCTTCTGTGGAGTTCTTTTCTTCCTCCATCATCCGTTCCTGGCACAGTCTAATCTTTTCTAGCAATGGAGGTTGGATTCTAATTTCCATCAACTTTTCTTGGCCCTCTTCAGGTAACTTAACCTCGATTTCCAACTTCTCAAAATCCTTCACTAGCTCTTTCTCTGAAGTTATCATCTTGAGCTTCTCTTTCCGACTAAGGGCGTCAGCCACCACATTGGCTTTACCCGGGTGATATCGAATTTCACAGTCGTAATCCTTGATTAACTCTAACCACCTCCTCTGGCGCATGTTAAGCTCTTTCTGAGTGAAAATGTATTTGAGGCTCTTATGGTCTGTGTAAATCTCGCATTTTTCCCCATACAGGTAGTGTCTCCAAATCTTTAAAGCGAAGACTATGGCTGCTAGTTCTAGATCATGCGTGGGATATCTGACTTCATAATCCTTCAATTGCCTAGACGCATACGCTATTACCTTGCCGTGCTGCATAAGCACGCATCCCAGTCCTTTATGCGAAGCGTCACTGTAAATCACGAAATCTCCTTTTCCATCAGGTAATGCCAGCACTGGGGCTGTCACCAGCCTCTTCTTTAACTCCTGGAAACTCTTCTCGCATTTCTCAGTCCATTCAAATTTCACGGTTTTACGGGTAAGTCGAGTTAATGGAGCTGCGAGTTTCGCAAAGTCTTGGACAAATCTCCTGTAATATCCGGCCAGTCCAATGAAACTCCTCACCTCGGTTGGAGTAGTTGGCCGTTCCCAGTTTGAAACTGCTTCTATCTTGGAGGGGTCAACCAACACTCCTTCTCTATTGATCACGTGCCCTAAGAATTGTACCTCATTTTTCCAAAACTCACACTTGGAGAACTTGGCATATAACTGCTCCTTCCTGAGTATTTCTAAGGTTATCCTTAAATGTTCAGCGTGTTCTGCCTCTGTCTTTGAGTAGATGAGAATATCATCAATGAAAACTATCACGAATTTGTCCAAATATTCCTTGAACACCCTATTCATTAGGTCCATGAAGGCTGCTGGGGCGTTGGTCAATCCAAACGACATAACTAAGAACTCATAATGTCCATATCTGGTGCGGAATGCAGTCTTCGGGATATCTTCAGGTTTGATCTTCAGTTGGTGATATCCCGTTCTCAAATCAATCTTAGAGAAGTATTCAGCTCCTCTTAGCTGGTCAAACAAATCGTCTATCCTGGGCAATGGATACTTATTCTTTATGGTTAGCTTGTTCAATTCTCTGTAGTCGATGCATAACCTCATACTTCCATCCTTTTTCATAACAAACAACACTGGTGCGCCCCAAGGCGACACACTGAGCCTTATCATGCCCTTATCCAACAATTCCTGTAATTGTTTAGCTAGCTCCTTCATTTCTACTGGGGCTAGTCGGTACGGGGCCTTCGAAACTGGCGCCGTCCCCGGGGCTAATTCGATGGCAAACTCAATTACCCTATCAGGTGGTAGTCCAGGAAGATCTTGTGGGAACACGTCCTCGAACTCATTAACTACCAGAATGTCCTGCAATCTTGGCACTTCCTTCTGAGTATCTATAACGTAGGCTAAATAAGCCTCGTTCCCTTTTCGTAACAATCTCTTGGTTTGCGCCATGGTCAGAATTTTCTGGGTCTGTCGCATCCCTTTAAACACTATTTCTTTCTTCCCTGGGGTTTTCAACTTAACCTTTTTCCCTTTACAATCTATCTGCGCATCATTGCGAGACAACCAATCCATACCCAAAATGACATCGAATTCCCCTAGCTTAAAAGGAATTAAATCGACATAGAAGGATCGTCCTCCTATTTCTAGCTTACAATCGGGGTGAATTTGATTAACCGGTACGATTTCCTGATTAGCTATTTCTACTTGTAAGGAATCTCTTAGTTGTTGGGTTTTAAGTTTCAAGTTATGCGCAAAATCTCTAGATATAAAAGACTTAGTTGCTCCTGAATCAAATAAGACATTTGCACTGACTGAATTAAGAGAAAAAGTACCTGCTATCACATCTGTGTCCCTCACGGCATCTTGTACTGACATATTGAAAGTCCTAGCAGTTGGTGGCCTATTTGAGGCAACCTTGCTTGCTCCTGATGCTGCTGGTTTGCTCTTTGGGCAATCCTTCCTCATGTGCCCTCGCTGTCCACACTGGAAACAGGTTGTGCTGTTAGGGATGACCGTGGTGCAAGCGATAGCATAATGCCCAGCTCGCCCACACTTATAACAGTTTATCTGCTTCAGGTTGCACACCCCGGAGTGCCTCTTCCCACAAGTAGCACACAATGGCAATGGAGGTCGAGAAGGGTTGGAACGGGACATTCCTGATTGGTGGCCGCCCTGGCTCACACTCACACTCGCAGATGGTTTAAACCCTACACTCCTCCCTGGTAGGGAAACCGCTCCTCGATTAAACTTGGTTGGGGGTTTTCCTCCAGCGGATCTTCCGCCCATACTAACATGCTTTCTCTTTATCCCCCCTTTCTCTCTCTCTCTCTGCATCTGATCACTACCAGCCTCCACAATGGTTGCCTTCTGCACCAAGGTGGCATAATCTGTAATCTCTAAAACAGCCACCCTATTCTGGATCCACTGTTTCAGCCCTTGTTGAAACCTGTTAGCTTTCTTCTCTTCTGTGTCTACAAACTCTGGCACAAATCTTGATAGCTCAGTAAATTTAGCCTCATAGTCAGCCACTGACATATTGTTCTGTTTCAATTCCAAGAACTTAAGTTCCATCTGGGTTTTCATGAACTTCGGGAAGTACTTCTCCAGGAATAATTGTTTGAACCTTTCCCAGGCTATGACAGCATCAGTCTCCATGTTTTTCTTGGCTTCCCACCAATAATTGGCCTCTCCCTTTAGTAGGTAAGTAGCAAAAACAGTCTTCTGAGCCTCATTGATACTCAGAATCTCAAAAGACTTTTCCATTTCTTTGATCCAGGCCCTCGCCTCAACGGGATCAGCCGATCCGTGGAACTCTGGGGGCTTAAGGGACTTAAAGGCCCCAAAGGAATTTGCCACTGAAGTGTTGTTGCTTGGTGGTGGTTGGGGGTATTGGTTCAAATTCTGCCTAAGTAGATCCATAAACTGGCCCATGGGGTTTCCGCCCTGGTTCTCCCCTTTCTGTTCTACTTCAGTTTCTCCACCCTCTATTTCCCTTTCAAATTCTTCAGAGTACAGGGGTTCATCCTCTGCTCCATACTGGGAATCTTCTTGCTCATTATAGTCCTGATCTTGTTCCTCACCACTTCCACGGTTTTCCTCGTGTTGGTTGTGACTTTCTTGGTCAGTAGATTCGCGGGGGTTAGCCCTAGTGCCCATTCGTCTTGGAGGCATTTTACTGAAAATTTGGAAAGTTATACATTAGGTTCACTGATCTGTTTTAGAGGATTTTTCCTTGCACATTTCTTTACATGATTGGGTTTAAAATCCCACAGTTTAATATCTCATGGCAACTTAATCGAAAAGTAATACATATGCTAATAAACTCGTGATCACATCCCAACAAAATTGTAATGACTGAAATGGAAACAAATATATACCAGGTACCGAAAAGGTACAACATCCGAGTTACAATGATAGTTTAAAGTACAACCATCCTTACAACAACAACAAGTCAAAAGTGAAATATGCTGTCTATCTGTCTAGTCTGCAAAAAGGGAAAACAAGTACAAGAAAACCATCCCTACAAAAGCCGGCACCACTATGTCCGTACATGACTAGACAACTAGACCACTGCATCACTACATCTGAAATCAGCCGTCACGACGAAACATCCTCCGAACCCTCCCCATGGCGATGCGGAAAACCTCCTCAGCCGCTGCTCTGTCTACCCTACCATGCCCATCAGTAGGCAACTGTCGCACCCTCACCCGAGCCCTCAGCTCGATGCGGGTCACAGCCCTATACCCAACTCTGTCACTGATAGTCCTCCTGCCCTGCACCCTCATCCGGGCGGCTCTCTCTGCTGCTAACTCACTCCTAGACTCTGCCAACCTGGCATCTGCCACAGACAACTCTCTATAAAGCCCGTTCACAATCAAGTTGTGAACACATACTGGGACTCCTCCTATCGGGGCATGAGGTGGGGTGGATGGCTCAGCTGGAGCGGCAGTCTCTGTCTGCTGGGGCTCACAGGTAGTGGTGGTGGGGTAGGGGCTCTCTCAACAGGGAGGAGTGGCACAAAAAGTCCAGGACTCCCTACAGCACCAACTACTGGCTCATCTATATCTCCCTCAACACCCTCATCCACCGGCACCACCTGATCCGTGGTCATGTCAGTGTCATCTCCCATAGTCCTGAACTCAGTCATAACCCAATAATCATCATCCTCAATCACTAACTCAGCGTCCTGTCCTGTCTGGACCCCCTCCGGGTCCTCCTCCCCCTCAGTCTCAACAACATCTGTGTCAGCATCATCCTGGACCTCCTCAGGGTCCTCCTCCTCAGACTCGATCACATTAGTATCAGCCTCAACCTGGACCTCCTCAGCGTCCTCCTCCTCAGGCTCAGTATCATCCTCAGGCAAGTGCTCATAGTATGGGTCCCTAGTCCGGAACATGTCCTCATCATGCTGTCTCGCAGCTGCCTCCTGGGCCGACAAGTCGCTCGCCTACACAAGACGAACTATGTTACTATCATGATACTTAAAAAGTTCCCGTAAGGGTTTTAGGTGAACCTGGCAAGGGTTCTTATTATATTATTGAATTTATTATTATATAACGTCGTATCATCTCTTGGGATATATAACTCTCGCTCTGATACCATCTCTGTAACACCCCCAGATCCGGGGTCAGGGATCTGGTGGTTACGGTCTTACATCCATTCATAATACTTGACTTGAGTCCACAATAAATAAATCACATGCTGTGACCCCACAATAATTACCACTCACACACACAACAGTTATAGTCCCAGAGATGAAATTGAAATAAGTCTTACATTAAAGGGTTACGAATAAAAGTTATTACAATCCCAAAAGGATAACATCATAGGTTTAAAAGTTTTGCCGTTGATTACATTAATTATACATATAGTTAAACAGGAAAAAAAAGCTGTCTAACTATGCTACCTCAGCAATGGCGGCTAGCATCTCAGCGGGTAGTCCGGTGGGTCGGGTAACCTGCTTGCGCCGAGTGCGCCTGACGCGAGCCATCTGTCCTAGCTGTTGTTGTGACATAATATAAACAAAGCAAGGGTGAGCGAAAGCCCACCAACAAATATATAACTGAACGATAATTTAAAACAGTTCAAAGCTATCTTTTAAACCATATGCCATGCATTTACGGAAATGATGCCAGTATAATATGAACGATGAAGTTACAAGGTAACTTAAAGTATTTGTTTGAAGGAATATCTGCTACATCAAAGTAAGCGAGATATTATTATCGTTATTAAGAAGAGGAACTTGCAAGAAAGGGTTGCAATTCCAGTTATGACTCTTTTCCAACTCTGCCAACAGTAATCATGTTGCAGGAAATAAATGAATTTGGATGATGAACCAATGATGGAGTATTCACCGCGCCCGCTGTTCCAATCTTGATGATCAGTCGAGATCGTACAGCTCAATTTAGATTTACTACCGGTAGAAGGAAGAACTGACGGCTTTACTTGTATACCGCCATGCTAGCTCTCCCCGGCCAACGGTTGGGCCAAGGGGATGGACCGGCGCTACTCGGCCTCTTACACGACTCCTAGTTCAAATAGAGTTCATGATTCTGAATATAACGTTCGTCCCCCTTTCCCCAAGTATAATACTTGTTGATAAGACTCCACAAAGTAGTCGTATCTAGTTGGAAAGGAAAATTTACCAATAACTCCCAAGCTATTACTTGGTAACGGATATCAACTTGTTCCAGTAATCTTACCCCTCGAAAGATGAGAAGGTAAACAACGACTTAATAAGTCAACGGCACCCGAGTTGCGGGTGAAGGGAATACTTTATGACCGGGAAGTCGACAAGATAAATAACATTTTTCCAAGTAAGGTTCCCTTATTATTAAGAAGATAGACTCAAAGATGAATGATGTCTGGGAACCTTTCTTGATATAAGATTAATAATAATATGACTTCGAAATATTTTCTGTAATAATCGAAGAAGATTAACCTTATCGAGATTATTCTAAGTATGGAATAAATATTCAGAGAATATTTATTGAGTTAAAATATTGAAAGAATATTTGGGAATATGAAAGAATATTTTTAATCAGAGTATTTCTCAAAATAATCCCTGAAGAAATATCAGGAGAATATTTATTGAATAAATAAATATTTAAATGAATATTCAAAACAATATTCATTAATTAATAAGACCTGAAAAGAATATTTAAGGTAATATTCATGATTAATTAGGAATTTAAATGAATATTCAAAAGTAATATTCATTTAATGAATAATATCCTAAATGAATATCAAGTAATATTCATTTAGTAATCCAAGCCTTAAGGAATATTCGAAATAATATTCGATAATTAAATCAAGCTTCAGATGAATATTAAAATAATATTCATCAAGTATTTAATATCTTAAATGAATATTCAAAAGTAATATTGATTTAATAAAATAATAATCTAAAAGAATATCCAAAATAATATTCATTTAATAGTCTCATCTTTAGAAGAATATTCGAAATAATAGTCGATAATCAGTTCGACTCTGAATGAATATTGAGAAATATTATTCGTTGAATAGTTACGTTCAAATAATTATTTGAAGTAAGGATCGTTAAAATAATTAGTCTCGAACGAATATTCAAATAATATTCGTCGCCCAAATAATAGAAAATATTTACTTAAATATCTTCTTCCGAGGTAATCTCGATATATCAAGGAATATTGACTCCCGGTCTATTTTTGATTAATAAGATATATACGCCCTTCTATGAGGGTCTTATAATAACCGGCTTATAACTGATATATAACTATCTAGCTTATAAGCCAACAATAACATTCAGGGAACAAGTATATCAATTCAACTTGAAAGTAGGCATGCATGCAATGGCATATGTATATCAGCAATCATATATATATATATTTATTCAATCACAACAACAGCCTAAAAGAAGGGAATTGAAACTTGCCTGGTAGTCGAGTACGGTAAGGGGTAGTGGTAGCGGGTCCCGGTTCAGCCTGGTGATCTATAAATAGCCAAGGCATTCGGGATTAATCACTTAACATATTAAAAGTTAAGTTATACTTAAATCGAAACACGTTCTCGAGTTATCTCGTTATACCCCTATTAGTGGATTACTTATTATCACTGATCCGACCCGACATTCGTTCGTTAATACGACATGTCACTGCACTTATACTTGGGATATACTTGAGTCATACGAGTTCTAAGGTTGATCGTTACGAACCAATCTTATACTCCGAGTTTTATCGCCCGTTTTCTAAGTGTTTTACCAAAGTTACAAAAGAGTCGTCTTTTAGGGGTTCGTTCGCGTTTAACCTTGACTCGAACATTTTTAATAAATCGAAAAATGCTCTTTTTGACATACGGTTTTCTTTCACACCTTCCTTCTTACCCCTAGTATTTATTTACCAAGATTCGCCATGACGTTACATTGCTTACGAGGGTTCAATTTCAGTTACGAACTTTTGTTTACGGATTCGAACTACTTTTAGTAATTTAGTCATAAATCCTAAACCGTAAGTCCGTTTCACGTGATCTTTATATCAAAACGAAGCTTATAACATAATCTAGCTTTCATGGCAAAATCCGAGACTGGACAGTGTGTTTATGCTACTGCTAATCACGGTTTCTTAAGGCTAACGACAATTGGGCATTACGACGGCTATGTTTACATGATTTCCAAATTTCAAACCATCCAATAATTATAGTTTCCACTCCAAACAACATTTACATGTTATTCAACCATGAACTAATACCAAGCAATGTCTTTCCGTTCATCTAAACTAATTTCACATTTAATAAATCCCAATCATAATCTTAAGGTCCTAAACATGCATTAAATCCATATAACTCATCTAAAATACCAAAACTTAAACTAAGAGCTTGGTTTTCAAGAGTGGTATACCTTCCTTGGTGTATGTATGAACTTATCAAGCCTTGTTTAGCCCTTATCTAGCCTTAGTATAGCTTGAATAATCAAAAGAAATCAAGAAATAAAAGTTAGTTTATGAAGAACACTATTCATCATCATCTTTGATGATTTATTTGAAAATGATAAAAGATGAATTTGAAGCTGAAATTTCTAGGAGATCATTACCATGATATGTAGTACTTACCATAAAAATTTGAAGAACAAGTGATGGTTGGAAGTTGGACTTCCAATTAGCTAAGAATGGGCAGATTTTTATGAAGAAATGGAGAAAAATGGTGGTGGTTTGTTTTGTTTTGGTGATTTATGGCTAATACATGTATAACCCTTGCATATATAATGGATGCATCTCTTTTAATGTGTTGTTGGCAATCCAATGGTGCCACTTGTTGCTTCCTCATTGGGCCAAGTGTTGGCACTACAACAAACAACTCCATTTTTGCAAGAATGCAATTACACCACTCATCTTGTAGTTGACTTATAAGGATGTTACTTGGGTTTCTCCTTTTCCCACCAATTGCACTTGTTTGTCTCTTGGTTATTTATTCGTTCCTTTGTCCGGGTATTACTCAATTTCCTTGCTTGTTCGTTGATCGTTCGAGGGAATAACTCATTCGTTTCTAGTTAGGGTTTTACCGAAAACCTTCTTAATATTTCTAATACTATTCTTCATCTTACTTAATACTTCTCGAATTTAAATTCCTTAATTCCCTTTTATAACTCCTTAAGTCTTGTAGTGTCCAGGGAAATCTCGGAGAAAATAAAAGTGCTCTTTTTCTGAATCCGACGGCTTTTACATACACTTATTTTCTTCCTGGATCACTAATACGAACTCAGAAATCCGTTCCGAATACCGGGTATATCATTATTATAATAATATTCCAAATTCCACCAAAATCACTATTCATCACTTATTTTTATTTAATTCCTATAATTAGGAAAATGAACCTGGTTCACTCTCGAGTGCTTCTTAACCTTTTTACGGAACCGCTGGACTTATAATAGATATTGATTTGGATGACACAAGAATAATCTTACTTGAAGTAATATACTTATATCCTTAGGAGATAGATCATTCTTACCTATGCCGTCAACCAAAAGTATTCTGCATGACATGTAAGTAATTGAATTCAAATCCGTTCCATTTATTTAATAGATCTTCGTTACATCGCAGTCATAACCACTATTCATTCTTACATCATTAAATACATAAAAGTTTTAATCCCACCCAAAATCTGGGTTCTTACATGTCATGCCCACCTGCACATAGCTCACAGATGCTAGCTACCTGTTGCTGCCCAAGATTAGCCAACGAATCTACCTTCATGTTAAGAGCTTCTAACTGAGCTGACAGAGCAGTAGCAGTATCAACTTGAAGAACTCCTGCTACTTTGTTTGGTTGCAATCTCTGCGAAGGATTTTGGTACTCATTTGCAGCCATCATTTCAATTAGATCATAGGCTTCCTCGTAGCTTTTAGCCCACAGCGCTCCACCAGAAGCAACATCTACCATAGGCCTAGATTGGCTTCCCAGTCCATTATAGAAGCAATTAATAACCATCCAGTCGGGCATCCCGTGATGGGGGCATTTTCTGAGCATCTCCTTATAACGCTCCCAAGCTTCACACAATGACTCCCCCTGTGTCTGAGCAAACTGAGCAATAGCATTCCTTATGGCCGCTGTTTTTGCCATAGGAAAGAATTTCGAGAGAAATTTTTGGGCAAGCTCTTCCCAAGTAGTAATTGACCCAGCCGGCAAAGAATGTAACCAGCCTTTAGCTTTGTCCCTTAAAGAGAAAGGGAAGAGTCTCAGTTTCACCGCATCATCAGAAACACCATTGAACTTGAAGGTGTCACAGATTTCGATGAAATTCCTAATATGCATATTAGGGTCCTCTGTTGCACCACCCCCAAACTGCACTGTGTTCTGCACCATCTGGATAGTTCCAGACTTAATCTCGAAAGTATTTGCTGCGATAGCTGGCCTGATGATACTAGACTGAATATCATTGATCTTTGGCCTAGAATATTCCATGAGTGCCTTTGGTTGTACCGGTGGATTAGGATCTCCCATTGTACTAGTTGGTTCAACTTCTTCCTCTAGTAAATCTATCTCTTCCTTCTTTTCTAGTTCCGCTTTGGTTTGAGCTCGTGTTCGCATGCACGTTCAAGTACCTGAAAAATGAAGGAAAAGAAGAACACAAGATAAGTAATTAAACGGATCAAGTCAATAATCTATAACGACCACTGATGACAAGCACATAAACTACAATTAACACCGAGATCCCCGGCAGCGGCGCCAAAAACTTGTTGACTCGTAAACACGCAAGTATACGCGATCACAAATAGCAAGTGATAAATAAGATTCGTTCCGCAGAGACTAGGTGTAATGCCAATTTTAGTGCGTATGCAACAATGTATGGTTACTTCTTAATGCTTGATTATTATCAAAATTTGGTTGTTGATTACTAGATTTACCAATTAAACAATTATTAAATAAGGTTAAATTAACAAACGAGATTACTTATGTGTGAGAAAACATGGAGTTCCAATTTCATCGAAAACTTCACTAAAGGTTGACACATTAAATCGACACGGGTGACGAACAAGATAATTAATCAGATAACACTACGATAATACGAGCTACCTTTCAATATACTCATATCAAACCACTTAACATCCACAACTGATAGAAGTCAAGAGGACACCACATTACGATCAAATCATATATGTCTATATAATCTGGAAAAGTAATTGGTTTAAACACAAGTTATCTTTTATAATTACATGGGGCAATATGCATTGGTTAAATCATACCACTAATCATGAAAAATCAAATTAATTCATGAACCCATGCTAATGTGGCAAAATCTCAATTCTTGAATCCACTTTCGCAATCAACAAGAATTAATAAATTAGATGCTAGCTAAACATCTATCAATTAAATCAACCACACTAGATTATCAAAATCAAATCACCCAACAATCAATCACATGTCAAACACAATAACTACGAAATCGAATCCATTGGAACCCCACGATAGTGATTAGTTCATATTCAAACCTTTCACCATCATGGGTTCAATTGATAACATAATTAAAACACAAGAATTGAAACAAATAATGATTGAGAAGAGAATACTTGAAAGTAATTCAATAGTTAACAAAGTATAAAGTTTAGAAGAATCAGAAAACAATAAAGAAAAAACCCTAGATCTTGAACTTGAGCGATTCTCCCTTGCTTTCACCTTGGAAGTGTTTTTTTTTTTCCTCCTCTTCTCTGTATGATGTAGCACGCTATTTTCAATGATATAACGTGTTGTTTTTAAAAACAAAAGCCCTAAAGGTTTTATTCTAACAAGAAATAGCCTAAAAATACAATTTTTATTCCAACCAGGCAAGATTTTCGAGACTTTTTAAGGAAATTTCCGCACGGATCAGATTGCTTCCGAGGCCACATCCTGAGATCTTGAGGCCACGGCCTCAAGTCCATTCTGCCGGGACGTTTTTCAGCATGTAATTCCTTCGTTTTCCCTTCGTTTTGCCTCCGTTTCCTTTAGTTCTTTTCCTCAAAGCTTCTATACTTCAATTCCTTGCCTTGGAATCTTCATGTTGGCCTATAAAAAGACTCCATTCTTCATTCCCAACTCCATTTAAACTCCAAGATCCACGAAGAACGCTCATCCCAACCGATAATTACAAACCTGCACATCTACACAAAACACATCAAAAATGCAACAAACTTGAGGCCAAGTGAATCAATTTAAGCCAATATAGGACGTTCCAAGTAGATATAAAATCCACTTATCAGACCTTGATTTTTTTACAAATTAACATCTGGTCATGTTTCAGCTCGCATTGAACATAGCCCTGCAGCAATTTCTAAACTTGTACACTGCCACGAGACATGTCATGATGAGTCAAGAAGATCGCGGTGAATCAAGTTAATATGAGCAAACATTCTTGGTCACGAAGATTATTGTAAATACATAATTTGTAATTAATTCTCCATTGTAATTGTTTAGGTAAGAGATAAGAAGGTGTCTCTACATATCTCTTGTAGCTTAGTGTAGAAATTATTTACTTCTTCTCTTTCTTATAGTTTATATGAAATAAAGGTCAAATTCGTCTCCACATGTGGTATAAGTTCTTTGATTTATATTATGATTGTTCTTATGATACTTTTATGATACTTGTCTAGAGTCCATATCTAAAGGGCGAATGTAGTTTGCTGAAAAAAATGAATTTCATTGGTGTATGTGCTTTATTATTATTATTATTATTATTATTATTATTATTATTATTATTATTATTATTATTATTATTATTATTATTATTATTATTATTATTATTATTATTATTATGTATTTACTACATTGATTATCTCCAATATCATATTTATGTGGGCAATTTCATACGAGCCACACAGTAGGGTTGGGAGTTCTTATAGTTAGGATCCGTAAAATTTTTGAGAATTGATTTAATTGGCCCACAAACCACTAATCCATGATCTTGCCTCCAAGCCTTTTAAAATTAATTAGATGTTGACCCCTAGCAATTTCGATGAAGGTACCTAAAAGAGAAAGTAAATTTGGAATTATTCGAACTCTTTGGTGTCTAGGCAAGTGCATCACTTATTTGGCCAATTAAGATTGGTGTTTAGGATGAGGGTTCTCTAATTCAGCGCCTTGTTTCAAGGAAGTGCCTCCGCTTGACTGGCCAATTGGTTAAATAAATCTAGATTTATGGATTTTTGGTGGTCCAAATTTAGGAGCGATTTAGATTCTTTTTAGGATAACACAGGATTAGAATTTTTTTAATATGAGCAAACATTCTTGGTCACGAAGATTATTGTAAATACATAAATAATATTTGTAATTAATTCTCCATTGTAATTGTTTAGGTAAGAGATAAGAAGGTGTCTCTACATATCTCTTGTAGCTTAGTGTAGAAATTATTTACTTCTTCTCTTTCTTATAGTTTATATGAAATAAAGGTCAAATTCGTCTCCACATGTGGTATGAGTTCTTTGATTTATATTATGATTGTTCTTATGATACTTTTATGTTACTTGTCTAGAGTCCATATCTAAAGGGCGAATGTAGTTGGTTGAAAAAAATGAATTTCATTAGTGTATGTGCTTTATTATTATTATTATTATTATTATTATTATTATTATTATTATTATTATTATTATTATTATTATTATTATTATTATTATTATTATTATTATTATTATTATGTATTTACTACATTGATTATCTCCAATATCATATTTATGTGGGCAATTTCATACGAGCCACACAGTAGGGTTGAGAGTTCTTATAGTTAGGATCCGTAAAATTTTTGAAAATTGATTTAATTGACCCACAAACCACTAATCCATGATCTTGCCTCCAAGCCTTTTAAAATTAATTAGATGTTGACCCCTAGCAATTTCGATGAAGGTACCTAAAAGAGAAAGTAAATTTGGAATTATTCGAACTATTTGGTGTCTAGGCAAGTGCATCACTTAACTGGCCAATTAAGATTGGTATTTAGGATGAGGGTTCTCTAATTCAGCACCTTGTTTCAAGGAAGTGCCTCCGCTTGACTGGCTAGTTGGTTAAATAAATCTAGATTTATGGATTTTTGGTGGTCCAAAGTTAGGAGCGATTTAGATTCTTTTTAGGATAACACAGGATTAGAATTTGTTTAAATTTCTTTCTTTTCTTTTTATTTTTTTTATATGCTACTAGCTAGTTAATATAGAATTCTTTCAAATGTATGCACACTTGGAACAGAAGTACTAGCAGTTATTTAACTCGCCGACCCTTTAGACTTTAAGTTATTGAGTTTCAAACATCATCATAGAAGATACTTTACCTTCTCCTTCTACCACATTCCACCATATCTTTTATCCCGAACAAATAAATTGTAGGTTTCATTTGGTTCTTACCATAACTAATATAGAAGATAACATTGACTCTATTCTTGAAGATGAGTTTAGTGTAGAACACAAGACTAATGAAGAACTTTGGGAATTGTTTAGGGATATGTAATCAAAAGAAATGCTTGAGCAACTAAATGCCATTACGGCAAAATGGAACACCCAATGTGAGAAGAGTTCTCGAGTGTAGATTCATTAAAAAACCTTTCATGATAGAACCTCGTATACACTTTTTCTTCCAAATTACAAATTAGTTATTTAAAAGCCTATGACACTTATTCATCCTTTATTATTCACGATCAAGAAACCCAAGTCAATAATCAGTTTCAACAAAATAAGAAAACACATACTTGGTTTAGGATATCTAATAAGGGAGAATATTTATTCGAGGTTTACAACCTTGATTGCGACATTCAAGACCACATTTTTAATGACTACATAAGAAATTTAATTACTTTCTTGTCAGGTGTAAGCAGAAGTTTGGGAAAAGACTTCATGACCTAGTAAAACAAGGTGTTATATAGTAGTCAATATTTGATTTGGGGTGACATGTACAATTTTAGAATTTGTTTTGTATAGTTTTTCCTTTCTATTTTTGGTAGAAAGGTTTAAAGTGATTCACAAGTGTTTCCTCTTTACCGTGCAGGAAGACTGCTACACTTCCGTAATGTATAAAAATTATTTTTAAATATCCATAATATGATAAATATTTAAGATATTGCCTAATAATATTTTGGGTATTTAATATAGGATCTTTTTAGTACGTGCCCACGTGCCCAAGCCGAGTGAGGATCCTCTATCCCCTTCTTCATGCTCCCTTCTGTGTCTCCTTTACAAAAAAAGTGTCCATAGCGGGGCCCATTTTAAGAAAAATGGAAATGAAAATATTTTTTCTTAAAATGGGCTCCGCCAGGGGCACTTTTTAATACAAGGGACACAAAAGGGGCATGGAGAAGGAGACAGAGGATCCGGGTTCCCCCAAGCCACACTTTAACAACTACTTTTTTATTAGTTGGCAAATTTTAATTGGTTGAGATTTTTGTGCATGAAACCCCGTTATTATTAATGAAAATAAACCAATCAAAAAGTCCCAATTAAATTCTTATTGTGTGTCTTTGGGTACACATTAGATCAACCTTTTAATATATTGTCTAATAGGGTCACTAGATTAATTGATAGCACTTTGATGCTAAATGCACTTAATGAAATGCCCAAATGTTAGAATTCAATGCACAAACTTCTGGCATCATGAGGGTGATAAGGATTTAAATCTTTAATCTAACTGGTAACAAGCTGATGCTTTACTCTGGCCAAGCACAAGTGATCCCCTTACATCATCTTTTACGGAATTTATATTGCAGTTGCTTAGTCTTAGGTAGTAGTATATTTCAGAAGATAATCGTGCTTGTAAAATGTAGGTAGGTAGTATATTTTCAGAAGAAAATTGTTATTGCAACATGTAGGTAGTAGTAAACTACCCGAATTAAAAGTACAATCACAGAATTATGCATGAAGAAGTAATCAGCGTACATTATAGAGACATGGTTGACATCTAGCCGGAATTGTTATAGGAGGGCTTTAATATTAATGTTTTCACCTATAGATCAACAAGAGCTGATATAGGACAAAATCAAATTCTACCTACATACGTGAGCGATGAAACCATCAAGTTCTCTCTGAGTATCACCTCCTTCCGCCATCGATCTCTTGATAGCCGTACCCAGCTCCACTGCCCTCCTCCTTAACTCTTCTCCTTCTTTTGACGCCATCAACTCTTTAACAGCTCTCTCAATTGTCAAAGAGTCTACCAACTTATCCCAATGCGCCCAATCCTTCACCACCACTCCGATTTTCAGAATCTTGGTTACTAACAAGGCATTATGGGGCTGGTCAGAATGCATAGGCCATGTTGCCATAGGCACTCCCATACTCATACTCTCCATGCATGAATTCCATCCACAGTGACTCATAAATCCTCCTGTGGACACATGAGCCAGAATCTCCAACTGAGGTGCCCAACCTCTCAGTATAATCCCCTGTCCTTTTAATTTTATTCTTTCTTCATACCCTTCTGGCAATTGACATACTCTTGCATCTCCCGCAAATATATCTCCTTTGTCAGCATCTCGCAATACCCAAATGAATTTCTGGCCACTGTTTTCTAGGCCAACCGCAATAGCATGGATTTGTTCATTGGTTAAAGTAGTTGTTGTTCCAAAAGAAACATATATTACTGTATTAGGGGCTTGATTGTCGAGCCAGTCCAAGTAGTTGTACCTCTGCTTTGTTGCATTCTTGCATAACTCAACTGGATTGAATGGTCCAATAGCCCACTGTTTAACATGCACTTTGGCAAGTACATCAAGAAATGGAGCTTCAATTGCTCTACATGTATTGAAAAGGGTACCTGAGCTGTATTTGCGGTACTCACTCTGGCTCATTACAAGTTCCCTCATTTCCGAGGTCGTTGTAGTCAAAAGTCCTCCAGAAGGTATTTGTTTATCAATATCATCATCCATGCCAATAGGTTTTCCCACCATATCCCAGTAGTAAGAGGAGATACAGAACGTCGAGACAGACTGGAAAGAGTAGGCCTCCCCATTTGGTATCGAAGCCACATCTTGAATAACTGAAGGAATTACAGAGTCATAGATTACAATCACCCTTTTGGCCGAAGGTGAGAGATCTGACAGAACAGCAGCCACAGGCTCTCGGAGGAGCAAGGCAGCGTCGAAAGAGGGTTGAAGGTGTGAAGGGAATTTAACAGAGGCATGTGGGTTGGGAGGAGGGGACTGGAAATCAGGCGTTGGAAATTCATGGAAGTGAATAAGCTGGGACTCAGTTGAGAGAGGATCCCATCCCTGAATTCGAAGTTTGGCCTGGCGGCTATGAGTAGCAGTTGCTACGTAGTGGACAGGAATCTTGTAGCAGGAGATGAGGCGGGAGAGGTGTAAGAGCTGGTTCAAATGGCCCTGTGCAGGGAAAGGCACCATTACTACTACTACATTATGGTTGGCTTGCATTTCTTGCACACCCATTTTTTTGACTAGCAATAGAATACAATTATCTTCTTGCTACAATCTTCTGATATTATAGGGATATTTTTACAGCAACATTTTGTATATTTGCAGAATAATTTTACTGTTACTTTTTGCATCCTAGCCACAGATTTTTATTGGTACTTTTAAGTATATACGGGAAATGACGTCATTGCGAACGTTGCAAAGTTCGAATGTGTGGCTTTAGTACATCAATCATCAGTTCACATGTCTAGTTCTGTTTGTTTGTCAAGAAGGAAATGTTTTACTGCTCTGTCCCAAAAAATTCTTCCCACTTTCCATTTTGGAATATTCAAAATACTTTTCCTGTTTATATTTTAGGCTGTAAAATAATTATATTCAATACCCACTACTCCTCCCATTACTCCTTAAAATAATATTAAGTATCCACTATTCCATCCACTAACCCTTAAAAACAATATTCAATACCCACTATTCCAGCCACTACTCTTTAAAAAACCTTTTTTCTTAAAACCCGTGTTTTTCCCCGAATGAGCAAAGTTTTTAGACACGGACGAAGTACAATGTTAGATATGATTGGTCAGTATCTTGTACATGTGACAGTTTGCATCTTGTATACATCCACGTAGTATTCTTTTCTAATACATGCCGGTATATTTAATTCTTTTCATATATAGTGAACGTGAATTAAGAGTCAAATGTAATAAATCTTCCAATAGTTCTGCATCTTTTTTGTGTACAACAAACTTTATCAGAATTATTAGTTCTTAGAATATATTATTTTTAGTATTATTCAATGAAGAGTCAAATTTTATGAGATCGAGTTGTAGTAAAATCTTCAAATAGTCCTGCATCTTTTTTATTAGAATATAATATAAGATCCTTATAAGACCTCCCTTTAACACCTTATGGTATCGCTCTGATACCATAAAGAAAATATGAATAAAAGAGAACTTGTATTGTGATTAAAGTGAGCCAAAACTAAACTGTTACAATGGGCCACATATATATATATATATATATATATATATATATATATATATATATATATATATATATATATATATATATAACACATTTTAGCAATAACAGAAGCCTGACAAATATCAAGATGATCACTGCTATTTAGGAGTCTATTAAGGTCTTCTGTTAAGGAATTTATTAGACCAGCATCCAATCTTTTCATAAGATCACCTAAATTGTCATTTTGATTGCAACCTGAACAGTCATTTTGATTGCAAGTATATTGTCGTTAGAGCTTTTTAATCACCCAACTTCTCTCCACTAATTAAGGCTACATATTGTGAGAGTCTATCTCATTTTGTCTCCCAGAATCAAGTTCATCCTTATCACTCCATAGACTCTCAGAATGATTACTAGTGCCGATGTATGTGGGATTGTTAACATCCTCCCTCAAACTCGGTCGGGGTTGGAGACGGAGTTTGTTGCGAAAATTTTGTAGAGCTGCTTTTGACAGTGGTTTAGTAAATATATCGGCTATTTGAGTCTTAGTGAAGATATATTGTGTGACTAAAAGAAGTCCACGTGTAACATGCTCATGCACAAAATGATAATCCAATTCGATGTGTTTGCTTCTTGAATGAAAGATTGGATTTATGGTCATATAAAGGGCGCTCATATTATCACAACAAATAACAGGAACAGATGGTAGGACAATATGGAGTTCTTTGAAAATGAAAGTCAGCCATGTAAGCTCAGCTGCTTTATGAGCCATTGCGAGGTATTCTGCTTCCGTGCTTGATCGAGAGATTGTTTGTTGTTTCTTTGCACACCAAGAAATAAGATTTTTTCCAAGACCTGTACAGTACCCGGTAGTGGAGCGTCTTGTTATTGGACACCCTGCCCAATCTGCATCAAAAAAAGCAAATAGATCAAGTGTAGTTTGTGAAGTAATGCATAAACCCATGTTGATAGTGCCTTTAACATATCGTAGAATTCTCCTAACCATTTTCAGATGTGCTACTGTTGGTGCATGCAAATATTATGAGACATAATTAACACGAAAAGATAGATCAGGAATTGTAAGTGTGAGATATTGTAAGGCTCCAACTACTCCACGATAGTAACTTAGATCTTCTAAGAGTATATCATTTGAAGGTTGTTTTGTTTTTGCTTCAAATGGTGTACTCATAGGTTTGCAGTCAACCATATTTGCACGCTCAAGTATAGTCAATGCATAACGTGACTGGGACAAATGAAGACCATCAGGTGTTGTCCTGATTTCCATTCCAAGAAAATGATGAATAGGTCCTAAATCTTTAATTGCAAATTCACCACATAACAACTGGATAAAGTTGGAGATGAGGGTCAAATTGGATCCTGTGAGCAACATGTCACCTACATAAAGCAGCAAAAATAATGAGCCATGGTTAGAATGAAAAATAAATAAAGAAGGATCTGCCAAGCTACAAAAGAACCCGTAATCAAGAAGAAATGTACTGAACCGTGCAAACCAAGCACGGGATGATTGTCTAAGACCATAAATAGTTTTGCGTAGATTGTAGACGTAGTTTGGATGTTGAGAGTCTACCATTCCAGGCGGCTGCTGCATGTATATATTTTCATACAATAAACCATGCAATAAAGCATTTTTGACATCTAGCTGACGTATAGACCATATTTTAACAACAGCTATCGTCAATATCATGCGAATTGTTCAAGGTTTAACAACTGGAGAGAAAGTTTTTGTGAAGTCTACTCCATCGATTTGATGATACCCTTTGGCAACTAAACGGGCTTTTAGTCGTTCTAATGAGCCATCTGGTTTGGTTTGAGCTTTGGTTTGAATACCCACTTAGATCCAATGACATTCATGTTTTGTGTTCGAGAAACTAATGTCCAGGTTTCATTCTTGTGTAATACGTCTAATTCCTCGACCATAGCAGCTTTCCAATCAGGATGTGCCAATGCTGCTTTTACATTAGTGGGTTCCCTGGATATATTAGATGAGATGTTGATAGTTAAAGCGTACTTGGGATTTGGTTTGAACACACCTGCTTTGGATCGAGTAACCATGGGATGGATTAGTGGTTCTGATGGAGGAGAACTATGGCCAGAAATCTGAGAACTAGCTTCGGAAATTGCTGGTGAAGGAGAGCTATGATTAAAAGTCTGAGATTCTAGAGATGGAATTGTTTCAACCATTCTTGAAGGACTACCATTGTAACTTTCAAGCTCAGATTCGAGAGAAAGATTTGTTTGAGATATTGCTGGAGAACGAGGATTACGAGGCTCAGAATCAGAAACATCATTCTTGTAAAATATTTGGTGGGCTTATGTTTACTGACGACAAAGGACTTTGACAGTAAGGTGTAAAAGAGTCGAACATTGCACCTGTAGAAGATGAATCGTTAGTATGTGGTAACCAAGTATCGAATATATTATTTACATGTGATTGATTTGTCAACGACTTCTTAATATGTTTATATCGAAAAATTAATTCATCAAAAACTACATGTCTAGAGATGAACAATTTTTTACTTAATGGATGAAAACACTTGTATGCTTTATGTTTATCAGTATAGCCTACAAAAATACAAGGTAGTGTTTTTGGATCAAAATTATGTTTTTTTGTATCTCATGTATAAGGAAAACACTTAGATCCAAATGCCGTAAGTAAAGAATAATCTGGATGTGAACCAAAAAGTGCAAAATATGGTGTTTCAAAATTGAGTGCAGATGATGGCAAGCGATTCATAAGATACACAGCAGTAGTGAAAGCTTTTATCCACAGATATAATGGTGCACCGCATTGAAATAACATGGTCATTCCTAATTCTCTTATTGTCCTTTGTCTCCTCTCAACTATACCAGTTTGCTCAGGAGTATATGGGGCTGAAACCTGATGAACAATAACAGTATAAAGAAAGTAAGTAGACAATTTTGTATTAATGAACTCTCTACCACCATCAGAATGAAAAAATTTTATTTGCTTGTTAAATTGTCTCTGAACATATCTCTCAAAAGCTATGTAAACATCATAAAAATTAGATTTATTACGCATAGGAACAATCCATGTATACTTGGAAAAATTGTCAACAAAACAAGCATAATATTTAAAATTTCCCATTGATAAAACAGGTGCAGGTCCCCATAAATCACAAAGAATCTTCTCAAAACTACTAGTACTTGAATGTTCAGAACGAGAAAATGGTAAACGAATAAGTTTTCCTAATTAACAACTATCACAAAGATGCTGAGAATTTATTCTTGATATAACATTAATAAGACCCTTATTCTTTAACATTTCCAAAGCGAAATGTTGTGGATGTCCTAAGCATTGATGCCAAACTTCTGCGGTGCCTGATTCAAAGCGATAATAAAAATATAATTCTTGTGAATCTGGAAGAACATAGAGATCACCCTTGCGTCTCCCTTTGATCATTGCTTGACCTGTTTCTCGCTTCTTAACACAGAAATCAACATCAGTAAATTCACAATTAACATGATATTGTTTAGTGAGTTAACTCACTGAGAGCAAATTTTTTGTTAAATTTGGAATGAATAAAACATCATTAAGTGGTAAGGCAGTTGATTTTTGTTTTACACAAGAGTCATTAATTGCAAGAATTGGCATGGAAGATCCATCTCCAATTAATACTGAATCTGTACCAGAATATTTGCGATTATTACTCAATATACTTGGTTTACCTGCCATATGATTGGACGCTCCTGTGTCGGTTGTCCATTCAGTATCGGCAAGAGAAGTGTCCAAAGTGAGTGCTGCAAGTGCTTGTGGGATCTCATTTTCTTGGGTGGGTTTCTTGGGAATCCACCAACATATTTTAGCAACATGAACCATCATACCATAATATTGACATTTTTCTTCTCAGTATTTTTCCCTCTCAGTAGGTGTCATACGACGTTCATCAGGAGGCGAAGGTCGACGTTGTGAAGTCCCTGAAGATGAATCCCTCTGTTGTTGAGCTTGAAATCCGCGACCATTAAAAGTGAATTTTCGTGGAGATCAACGGTAGCCTGATGTGTTTGTCTGTGAACTTTGTTGTCCATAAAATGCCAATTGATGAGTGAGTGATGAAGATGATATATTTGTGTGAGTAGAGAACCAGTTACATCTTTGATCGAAGTTTTGTAGCTGAGAGATTAAATCAGCATATGATGGTCTAGGAGGCTTCAACATGGTTGTTGTGAATGTTTCATACTGAGGTCCAAGACTTGTAAGAAGATAAAAAAACCTTTTCTTTGTCAGGTACTGGTTTCCCAATGGCTGCCAAATTGTCACACAGTGCTTTGAAGGAACGAATATGTTCTGTGAATGTTGTGTTATCTTCTTTTCGAAGATATGTGAGATTTTACCGCAATGTGAACTCACGTTCGTGTGAGTCTTGTGCATATGATTCTTTTAATGCCTCCTAAACATCATGTGCAATGCCAAGACCAACAACGAGTCCAAGAGCTTCTTCTAAAAGGGTACCAATGATCCAGCCTCGAAGGAGGCGATCTATTTTTCACAATGTTATAAAAGCATCTGTTAGTTGTGGGGTTGCATTTTTAGCAGTGGTGCTTGTGTATTTGGTCGGAGCAGGATCATCATTTGTGAGATGACCTACCATATCTTGACTCTCAGCAAGGGCTAATGCTTGTTCTCTCCACAAAGGATAGTTGTTTGGGGTGAGTCGAAGAGTTATAAAATTTCCAACATTGAGTGATAAGGTAGAGGTAGACATGATGAGATAAAAAGAAAGATTGGGTTATATTTAGTCTGGTGCTCACAATGGCTCTGATATAATGTTAAGTAACCAACTCATCTAAAACCTTAAGCTGTTAGAGGATGACCTTATATGGATTTTATATTATATTCTAACATTTTGTCTACTGCAAAATTATTAGTCCTTGCAATATTTTTAGCATCATTAAAGTTATATCATGTATGGAAATATATTGTTTGTTGTTTGTTATATAAGAGCAAAGGCCTATATATATATCAATTTCATTACAACAATTTGATATGTAAACTAATAACAAATAAATAATAATAAAAATAATACTATAAATATTTGAAAAAGAGCCATACGTTGCACGGGTTATAAGCTAGCCAGTTTAAAATATGTGCAAAAGGTCAATCTTTAAACGAGTATAATAACTACTGCTGGGAATATAATAGAGAATGAGAGGGGTTACTATTCTAGTACTACTAATAGAATTGAGTGATATTAAATGTCTTTTCTTTTAGAGTAATTCCAAAACTTCTAACGTTTTTTCCAATTTTTTTTTCAAAAGATGAGTTGTTATTTTATTTATTATTAATCGTTTTTTCATAAAGATAATGAATTATATCCCGTCTTTGTTATCATGTGTCATTTTTGGGAACATCTTGGCATTGTTCTAATAACATTTGTCTCTCAAAATGTTGTTTTATTTAAAATAATTTTATTTCATTAGGTTTAATTATATTTTTTTTTAATTTTTGATAGGCATTAAAAAAAACACAATTTCGATATAAATTGCATTATGTTGTAGGGAGAATTTCGTTACAACACGAAATTGGAGGTTGCTGGATTTATGGAGCAAAATACGGATATTTTGCTATGAACATGAAGAGCATGGGAGGAGATTGGTGTTTGTTTGTGGCTGATCTTGTATGGTGTTTTCAAGGGTGAGCTGTCAATCATCCATAACAAGGTGCCTACGTAACCTATTTATAGGGATCAAGCCATACGTAGTTCTCTTGGAGAATAAGCTACCCAGACGGGCTAGGGTTTCTATGGGCTCGACTTGGCCCAAATCCACTAGACGTCTTCTTGGGCTGATATATTTTACTCATTTGACCTCGCTGGGCTTAGCTATGAGCCTTCACAAGAGTATTCTAGGCCTCGTTGGACCTCTAGGCCTCACTGGACCTCTAGGCCTCACTGGACCTCTAGGCCTCGCTGGACCTTGTAGACTGCGACCCCATGCTTTAGGTCGCTAGCGAACTCATCCTGTAGTTAAATAATATCTTGAACTGACTCCTGATGATGTTGAGCCTTCATATGGAGAAACATAGTAAGATAGCGATGCTGTTCGTAATGTAGATGTGACCCCGGGCTACGACCCCGAGGCCGGGCTAGCATAAGACTCCTAGAGGCCTAGCGTGAGACCCCTTGGAGGCCTAGCGTGAGACCCCTTAGGTGATAGTGTCTTCAAGAGATTTATGAGATAGAAGTGAGGTGATCCCTAACGGGCCCCATGCCTTGTTGATCTTTCTTCAATATTTGGTCCCATTGAGAGATATTTGAGCCCATCAGTAGAGGTGGGCCCCTTATATATTTAATTAAGCCTGTTTAGGATCTATGCCGAGATTCGGGCATAACAACTACCCCCCAATTCCATATTGCCATTATGAATGCGATGTGGAATCAAGTAAAATTGCATCTTCCACTTATGTCTTCAAGTCTTTTTTTTGGAATTAGAAGACTCTTCTCCAAGCTTGCTCCTTGTTATTAAGATGAGAGGACTCCTCTTGATTAATATATAATGGGTCTATTTAGAGCCCGTAACAATTTTCGAGCATAACAACTACCCCTAATTTTTGGTGCAGGTAGCTGTAGCGGAGAACTATTTTTGCTGATCTTCAAAATTTCTTCAAAAATATTTTGAATATGCTGAAAAAATATAATCAAAATTATTTAATTATAATTTTGATAATACTCCTTCATTGGCAGGTTTTTTAGACAAGCCCAATACTCCTCGCGCATGATTTTTCTCCCCGCATTTTTCCTTTCAAAGTTGCCTTGTTTTTGAATTCACCCGAATTGGATTCTAGTTCAGAAATCATCTTCGCAGGTCCCACAAATATAAATCAAACTTTTATTTGATTATTAAGCAGACCCCGCCACTTAATAACCCTTCTACTTCACGAACAGGAACTTGAATTCTTGTTTTCATTCTTTTACTTGGTCACGTGTGCCCCACCTTTAATCACATTACTTGGCCATGTATATATTCAGTTCAAGTATCAAATTATTTTCACAAGCGGGCCCATAAACCTCCTTGCCTTTTGGAATTTTGTAGCTTTCATTCTTTATTTTATAACATCCTACATGCACTACTCCCTCATTTAGCTCCACCAACACGACTTGAGGTCACGTCCAGGTATTTGTTTTTTCTCTGTAACTCTAGTTCAGCTTCGTTTTGCATTCCTTTTCTTTTTTCTTGCTTCGTTCCGGTCTTCTCTTCGCATCGTTGATTTTCTTTATTCTTCGTAATATTTGCTTTCGTGGGCCAGTATACAAGTAAATAGCCTCAACCATGTGCATATTGCTCGGTTGGTCATTTTTTCATTCTTTTAAACATCCTCGTAGGCTCAACTTCATTTAATAATAGAACGGGCCCGCCACCTGGTTACCCTCGTATACGAAATTAAATTTAAGTGCCATTAATTTAGTCAACTTTACTCCAGCCATCCACTTTGTATGAATTATGAAATCACCTCGTATCATATTGTTTTTATAACTTCAAACCAAGCTCACTTCGCATTTCTTCCCTTGATTTCGGATGATAAACATTTTTCTTTCCACTTCGGATCCTCGCATTGAACACAGTCCTGTAGTGATTTCCGAACTTGCATTTCCATTTTGAAACAAAAGCTCCACACATGTGGCCCCACGCAATAATGACCTTGTACGTTGCCCAGGACTTCACTTGAATCTTGATTTTTTATTTTCTGGTTGCTTTGTAATCTTGAGCTCATTTTTTTTGTAACAAAGCGAAGCCCTCCGCTTAGTTCACCTTGCATCGAGTCCATTATAGCGGGAACTACAAAACACGGGCCCTAGTACGATTTTCTTCCAGTTAGCTTCGCAAGTTTGCCGTTGGATTAAGTCAAATGCATGTCTTTATTATTTTTAAACCATCCAGCAAGTTTGGCCTTTGTTTTTGTTTTGCAACGAGTTCCACCTTTTTCTTCCACGTCGACCAGGTAGCCTTAATACTCCATTTCTGTTTAAAAATTACAACCACCTCGTGGCCAACAGAAGACAAACATTGGCCTGTTTTAGAATTGCACCACACGAGGGCCCGCAATTTAATATTCTTTAGTAGATGAATTTTAATTCACGTACTAGTCCTGGTTTTCAAAATGTGGTTGCCTCCACTCCTTTTAATTATTTTGTGTGGACCTTCAAAGCTTCACACTCCATTCACTTTGAATAATATCCAGTTATCCACCTCGCATGTGCATTGCTACATCGTTTTGCTGGCTCGCATTTTTGAGCTCCCCTGACTTCTTCCTGCTTTTCTTTTTAGTTTTTATCTGGATGTGCTAATTTTCCTCCTAAGTCCCCTAGCTTTCGTAGTCTTGCACCACCTTGAATTCCTTTTTTTTTTAATAAGCCATGTATATACAAAGCTGTTTTTGAGTTGTTGCTGGTCGAACTTTTCTTTTAATCACTTTGCGTTATCTATTGATCAGCTCGTTACTTCCTGTTTTCTCTTAATGTGAACTGCCCAGAGCCATGCATACTAGCGCAATCCACTTCGCAACAACCCAATTCCAGAATCGCCTCGTTGAAATTATTTCTTCCATCATTTCTCTCCTCGTTTTTGTAGTATGTAAAGGCCTATCTCCACTTTTGTTTTAAAACATCTACGAATTAACCTTTACATTTGCATCATTCGTATTTGACATACAGGAATCTGAACTATGTCTCCATTTTCTAGTTTCTCTTTACACAAGTACATATGCGGGCCCGCAGAGAAATTGATGTCCTTACAATTGATCCCTCCTCGCACTACTATTCTTTATTATTGTTAAACACGAACCGATCAGAACTGGCTCGTCCCGCTCCGTTGCACTCGCCCTACACTCCTCGCTCCGTTACATGCAATCCCCACAACAACACACCAATATTTGTACTTGGTTTTATTTACATTGCAATGCTCCAAAACCAAATCGTTCTTTCCTCATGCTTGCGGGTTGCTTTTTCACTTTATTTTCCAATTTCACGAGCCAGAACAATGCGAGGTGTCACGACTTGAAGTGGCATGCAATTTTCTTTTAAATAGATGCAAGACCCATACGCCTAACATCAAGAATGTTAGTAATTGTTGAACCACATCCTTTCCCGGGAGAAGTCATTCTGCTTTACTTTGCTTTTCTTTTTTTCCAGTCTTGACTTTCTTTAACATTACGTGGGCCCCACTTCATGTGCTAACTTGGACCCGACAAAACAAACTAGCCTTGATTAGTCTGAACAATCACCAGCAAAGTCCCCCAAAAAATTGTCAATCCTCGTAGCTGACCCCTCCTTGTAGGGCCTTTTTGTGAGTATGTATGAGGATAAATATTTATTTAATACTCGAGGCCATCCACCTCTATTTTCTCTTCTCATATGGGAATTTCATTAGTCGAGCTGGCCAGATCAATCCGAAGTGGTCCGTAATTCGCTCCGCACACAAGCTGAGATGAATAGCAGCACCCTATAATTTTTTCTTTAATTGCTCCAGCACCTTTTTCCAGCCTTCTCTTCTTCAATAAAATCAACACAAACTAGCTTTTTTCCACCTTGCTGTACCCGCTTCGTTGCCATTTCTTTTATTTGTTTTCAGCATGTAGTCATAACTTGAAAATATAAGCTGCTCGACCCTGTTTTTTATAATTCTCCTACTTCGCCTTGCCTGAGCATTGATCCTCGCACAGGCACTTTTTCCTTTTGAATTATTCCTTTTTTTTACAGCCTTCCTCTGCTTTGTCTTGTTTCCTGCCTAGCATCTGTACATGTCATTTTTTTTCCCTGGCTTCACTTCGGTTTATTTCTTTTTGATAGCTTCGCATGCGGGCGTGAACCCAGAGTGTCCTTTCTTTGCTTCGCATTGACTCAGTTCGCCTATAATAATAATTCATGTATTTTTTACGCTTTTTGCAACAATCCTCGCAGGGCATTACCATATTAACTCCAAGTATTATCGAGTGGACCCCACCATTTAACCACTTCATTCACACGACCTGGTGCGTTTGTCTTCCTTTTTTATCAAATCACATGCGGGCCATGTTAGCAATTGGCCATCTATTTTTCAAGAACATGCAATTCTTGATTTTCTTTCGTTTTTTTTGTAAACTTGGATCTTCCAGTGGTCCCACACTTGCAATACACATCTCAACTCTCAGCTCATGTGCATCATTGCTTGCCTGTAAATCTAGCGGCATCATTTCGCTACTAATTTTTTTTTACACGAACTGCCCAGAACCATACATACAAGCCCAATCCACTTCGCAGCAAATCACTTCGCCATCCCGCTTTGTTTCGAATTTTTCTTTTTGTCATAATTTGCCTTTTATTCCATGCAGGTCCAGCTTTAGCAACCATGCTTCCATGTACTGATGTTTCCATGTACGACCTTGATTTTTTTACAAATTAACATCTGGTCATGTTTCAGCTCGCATTGAACATAGCCCTGCAGCAATTTCTAAACTTGTACACTGCCACGAGACTTTAATAATCTTTGTGTCGGTCCTTTAACAAGGTATTTATAAGGCTCACAGAGGGCAGTGCTTGGTTTTGTTTCCCACTCTGACTTTGCAGTTCGTAACTTGCAACTTATATCCGCTATTTTGATTTTCTTTCAAGCAGCCAGCCTCCTGGATTTGTTTGATTTTACTATTGCGGATCCTACAACAAATATCATTGACTCCGTCTTCTTTTTAAAGCGTCGTGGCTTCATTTTTTTTATATAATAATCATCCAGCGAGCTAGTCTTGGCATATTCCCCTCGCATTATTGTCCAGCTTTTTCTTCTTCTTGTACACGTGAGCTCCAAAACATAAGCTGCTTGTCATCCTTCCCGTCTTGCATATGCTAGCTTCATTGGATTAGCTCCAAAGCACCTGCAGGTCTCAAATATCGTATCCAATCCTCAACCTCACATCACATGATGGCGACATAAGGCCTCGCAACATAGATGTTGGCCTGGTGCTGGTCTTCGTAGATGTTCCCTTGATATCTTCTTTGTAAGAATGCGTGAATTTTCAAAGTGCTTTAGGATAGCTGATTGATCCCGTCATCACCAATGGGGCTGAGTGGCCTCGCATCGAAAGATATCGTACTTGTAGTCTCGCAACGCTAGGTGTGGCCTCACAATGCTAGGTGCTGGCCTTGTCTTGCAATTTTTCAAATGTCCCACTAGAAGAGGTGTTTATGTAATGCCACTACCCCCCGAGTCCTCATTATCATTGTAGATGTGATGAGGAATCAAAAGTGTTTCAGCGACCTTCTTGTATTATTTGGAGTTGACACCATTTATAATGAAGAAAATTTGATGTGATCCCGCTATAAGCATACTTGACCCCTTCAACGCTATCCCAGTGCACTTTTACTCTTCACTTTTGTCCCAAGGCACTTGACCTCATCAATGCTATCTGGGAGCACTTGGCCTCATCAACGCCATCCCGGGACACTTGGCCTCACCATGCTATCCAGGAGCACTTGGTTTCTTTAATGTCATAACATGTTTCCCTTTTGATTTTCAAATAATTTGTCTTCTCTTTCTTCATTTCTAGTGCGAGCTAGAGGCCAATGATGAGAGCCTCGTATTCAGCCTCGTTATTTGTTGCTTGCTCTTCCCAGTGTCGAGGTAGTCGAGTACCTCCTCATTGTCACCAAGGATCGGGGGCGTCCCCCCTCTCCTCAAGGATCGGGGGCGTCCCCCCTCTCCTCGACGTAGAGGTATTTCACCAAGAAGAAATTTCATGTAGAGGCATCTCACGTAGAGGCATCTCACTTGGAGGCATCTCACTAGGGGCATCTCACATGGAGGCATCTCAAGATTTCAATAGTCACTCCGTATAGGGCCTCATTAGCTGCATCATATAGTCGGCCTCATGATTTTGACGAGGAGAAGGGGGTCTGTCGTCGCGACGATGGGACCGCTCACGATCTCAATGAAGAGATGTGGGTCACTTAGAACCTTGACCCTTGCCTTGGCCTCTATCACTTATCCTTCTTGTCAGTAGTGAGCTTCTCGAGCTTGACTCCTCTTGATCCTCCTTACGATCCTTCTTACAAGCTCGGGGTCGGGCTCATACTTATGGGACCACTCACACTCTCAACGAGGAGAGGGGGTCTCTCGTCGCGATGATGGGACCGCTCGCACTCTCTGCGAAGAGAGGGGGTCTGTCTTCGTGACGATAGTACTGCTCACGATCTCAACGAGGAGATGGGGGTCATTCCGAACCTTGGCTCCTGATGATATCGCTTATTCTTCTCGAACCTGGCCTCGCTACGCTAGGTGCAAGCATGGCCTCGCTACGCTAGGTGCAAGCATGGCCTCGCTCCTATGGGGTCGCAGTCCGGGGTCATATGCTACCTCGGGGTCTCGATCCTTGCAGCCCGGGGTCATGTGCTACCCCGGGGTCTCGCGCTAGCCCGGCCTCGGCCTCTCACGCTAACCCGACCTCGACCACTCCGTTGTTGGCCTCTCCGTTCTTCTTGTTCGAGTTAGTCATCGTTCTCCCAAATTAATGACTACCCCTCCTTCTAGCGCCAATTGTTGTAGGGAGAATTTCGTTACAACACGAAATTGGAGGTTGCTGGATTTATGGAGCAAAATACGGATATTTTGCTATGAATATGAAGAACATGGGAGGAGATTGGTGTTTGTTTGTGGCTGATCTTGTATGGTGTTTTCAAGGGTGAGCTGTCAATCATCCATAACAAGGTGCCTACCTACCCTATTTATAGGGATCAAGCCATACGTAGTTCTCTTGGAGAATAAGCTACCCAGACGGGCTAGGGTTTCTATGGGCTCGACTTGGCCCAAATCCACTAGACGTCTTCTGGGGCTAATATATTTTACTCATTTAACCTCGCTGGGCTTAGCTATGAGCCTTCACAAGAGTATTCTAGGCCTCGTTGGACCTCTAGGCCTCACTGGACCTCTAGGCCTCACTGAACTTTTAGGCCTCACTGGACCTCTAGGCCTCGCTGGACCTTGTAGACTGCGACCCCATGCTTTAGGTCGCTGGCGAACTCATCCTGTAGTTAAATAATATCTTGAACTGACTCCTGATGATGTTGAGCCTTCATATGGAGAAACATAGTAAGATAGCGATGCTATTCGTAATGTAGATGTGACCCCGAGGCCGGGCTAGCATAAGACTCCTAGAGGCCTAGCGTGAGACCCCTTGGAGGCCTAGCGTGAGACCCCTTAGGTGATAGTGTCTTCAAGAGATTTATGAGATAGAAGTGAGGTGATCCCTAATCGGGCCCCATGCCTTGTTGATCCTTCTTCAATATTTGGGCCCATTGAGAGATATTTGAGCCCATCATGAGAGGTGGGCCCCTTATATAGTTAATTAAGCCTGTTTAGGATCTATGCCGAGATTCGGGCATAACACATTATAAGCTTATGCTAACTTAGCTATTGTATCACAGTCTTGCCAAAGGTGGCTTTTTGTTACACACACTTAATATCCATAGCCAGACATACATGAGAATGGACAATTTTTGAAAGCTGTTATTTTTTTCATCTTACATTTCTGAATGAATAGTAAAAATGGTTCATTTTACCTCGTTCTAAATAAAATTTTCCTTTCTCTATATTTTTATCTACACTTTTCTGTTATAACAAGGGTATAATATAATTGATTCTAGTCGAAATAAAAATTATCAATTTTAAATACATATTTTTTTTGAATATACAATAATTATAATTATTTTTAATTATAATAATAAAATATTATTATAATTTTTATTATAATTAAAATAATAATCTATACTCTTTATAATAATACATATTTTTATTATTTCAAATAAAAATAATAATTTCAATAAATGAACAAAATTTTTGAATTCCCTTAATTTATACTCTTTATTAATGTGGAAATCATATTTAAACGGCACATAATAATATCAAAGTACCAAAATAACGAATTTGGTTATCACTAAACTCGAATTCGATTCCCTACAACTACATAATTATATAAAATTTAACTGTTTAATTTTTTAAACTTCACCACTGGTTCGACTCCCTATAATTACATAATTAAATATGATTATTTTATTAAATACTTCTATCATTATTCTCTAAAAGTACATATTTAAATCATACTTATACTTACTAACTATATTTATCATAGATAATTTATTAATACTAGCTTATAACCCGTACAACGCACGGTTCTTTTTTTAATATTTATTATATTATTTTTTAATTATTTATTTGTTATTAGTTTGCATATCAAATTGTTGTTATGAGAATGATATATACATATATATATATATATAAGATTTTACACGTTTAATTTATTATGTATTTTATCTTAAATTCTTAAAACTTGATTTGGATGATTTTACAGCCTACGTGAAATTAACAAAATAATCTTTAATTTAGCGATGATTTAACAATTTTCTCCAATTAAAACTACCAAGAAACAAAAGAGAGATGAAATTGACGATTTTTTATATTGAAAATTCTATTCTATTTAGAAAATCTACTTATATAGTTATATTTTGTTTTGATTATCAAAATAACCTTCTTACTATTTGAAGATAGTTGTACTAACAACCAAATACAATTTTAATAATAATTGTAGGAGGGATTTTATCCAAAAATTTGGTAGTTGGTAGTCTGGTCCTCAGTACGATAAAATAAATAAGAACTGTTAGATCTTAAAATAAATAGATAAAAAACGTTGGATCTAGCATAAAAAAATATTTAATATTTTAACAAGTAAACTAAAAAGTGTATATATATTGAAATATGAAAAAGTGCTTGTCAATGATTTAAATCATATATAATAAGGTTTTCTATATTGAATAGGATTATTAATGTAGGTATTCTACAGTAAATAGGATTAATGTAAAAATTTGTAATTATATTTTCTCTTGAAATTCTTAGTGTTTTAATTTGGATAATAATTGTTAAATCATCACTAAATTAAAGATAATTTTATAAGTTTAGCGTGGACTGTAAAATCATCCAAATCTGATTTCTATATCTTGAGATAGAGCCTAAATAGTAAATATGAACTTTTTTTAATATTAATAAATAAATAAAATTCAGTCTAATACAATCTTTTATATCCTTTTCAAATTATAATTTCTTTTTAAAATTCAATTCTAATACAACCTTTTTAATTATATCCTTTTTAGATTATAATATTCTTTTTAATATAATATAATCTTGATCGTCTATTTTTAAAAATATTATATTCGACGGTTGAGATTAATTGGCGGTACAGCGACTAAACCAAAATTATGGATAAAATCCTTCTTACGCTTATTATATATAAGGATGCGCTAATATTTATTTTTTTTTTTTGAAAAGGAAAGGAAATACTCAAATATCAAAATCACGAGAGATTACATCGGTGAGAAAAGAGGGGACTAACGTCCACTCCCTACGATCAGACATAGAAATAGCTTCTCTAGCAATCCTATGAGCCGCCATGTTCGCTGATCGTCTAACAAACTGAATTTTAGGGGATCTCAAGTCCTTAAACAACATAATACAATCATTTATAATATCGCCGAAATATGAATTATCCATAACTTTCTGATTAACGGCTTGAACTACTAGCATTGAGTCTAGCTGGAAAACCACGTTTGGCAAATTCTTCCTTTTCACCCACACCAAAGACTCACGAAACGCGATGGCTTCAGTGATTTTGGGATCAAGCTCTCCCAGAGAGGCACCACCATAGCCTGCAATGAACACACCATTTTCATCTCTCAACAAGCAACCGAACGAACTTGAATTTCTTTCTGCAGAAATAGCAGCGTCTACATTGCAGGAGAGATAGCCTTGTTGAGGACTTTGCCATTTAGGCATCTTCTCATCTCTGAAATGAGATCCCACAATGGGCCTTGCCTGGGCCTTCTTCCACTGCTGTAAATTCTTGTATGCAGAGTGGCACACCAGTTGAGGAGAATTGAACTTACCTCTCCACACCACTGCATTCCTATGGTTCCATAAGCTCCACGCTATCATGCAGAAAAACTCGACCCCTGAATTAGACTCAGCTTCAAGGACTGCACTTAAGAACTGAGGGACGGAATGACCATCTTCTAACTGGACATTCAGGTTCGCTTCTTCCCAGCATCTCTGAGCAAAAGGACAGCTCCATAAAGCATGCTCCATCGTTTCATTCCCTTCTCGACAAACTGCACACGTAGCATTTACCTCAACGTGTTTTCGTTGAAGGTTATCCAAAGTTGGTAAGCAGTTCTGTCCTGCTCTCCACATAAAATTTTTCACTTTTGGAGGTATAAGAAGATTCCACAGCTTCTGCCAGTTAACTCTCTCCTAGTTTACATGAAGAACGTTAAGCTCGCCTACTAGTCGTTTATAACCAGTTATGACCGTATAATAGCCTTTCTGTAATAATCCTAATTTTTGTGCTATTAAAAAAGGGCCGGATGAATAGTAAACTAGGTCTCGTCATAACGATTTCATCTCGAAACTCTTCACAAATGATTTCAGGGTTCATTAAATCGTAAACCGTTTATTTTTTTTAAAGTTTCGAAGTTTATTGTTTAATCATTTGTTTATTGTTTCGACTCGTCACTAATATGAGTCCATCGTCCACGATACAAGTGTCGACATTAGTTCAAGAATAGGTTTACATACATTTTCAAATCATGATTTACTCCTTAATCAATTTTGAAAGCTATTTTCTAAAATACATCCTTTTATTAGAATTATCGATTTTCGAAAAATTATATCAAATATAAAAAAATGAGTTTTAACCTAATTCTTTTTGGAAAACTCTTAAATCAATTTCTAGTTTAATAAATCAGCTTCAAAATTTGGTTACAAAAATTGTATGTCCAGGACTCTTTTTAAAATTAATGAGAGGTCAAATGACTTTTTTTCCATGTGCTAGTGTTTTCTCTTTTCATTATTAAATTGTTAAGTGGGAATTGCTTTAGAAAATGCTTCATGATTTTGTCTAACCCCATTATTACTATCACTAAAACTCCAGAAACTATTATCTATGTATATTGTATCAAATCAATCATTTTATTCTCTCATTCATTCATCAAAAATCTACACTTGTTCTTGAGAGGAAAATGAAGGTAATTCTCCATTAAAACATCTCAATTCTTAAGTTCTTGAGCTCCTCATCTAAAGCCTTCCATACACACTTCTTATACCCTCCATACACTTCATAAAACACTCTTAAATCATCAGGGAAACTCAAGTATTCTAGCATCAAGAGAGATCAAATCCATCCAAGAAAAGAGAAGTGAAGTTAGTAAAAGCTAGATCATCCAAGGGTTTAAGTGGTATTATCTTGGAGCCTCTTTAAATATTCATTCTCATTAATTATTTTTATTAACTTGTGTCATTCTTCAACTCTAGGATCTGAGAGATAGCAAGGACCTCCCATCAAAACGAAGTTAAGATCCAAGAAGGTATAAATCGCTATTGTTTGGAATCATCGTATAACGTGTTTATAGGTTTAGGCTAGCTACTATCTAAGTCTGTGATTTTTGGATAAAAAATATTTTATAGTGGTCAGATTATTTAGATTCTATATAATCTAAGGATCGCCTCAGCGCTAATTTCATGTGATTCGCATTTACGAGTCAAGAGTTATCCCCGATTTACTAAAACCGGTTAAAACGAACGAATCGTGACGAACAACTGGTTTTGCAGTGTTAAATCGACCCCTTAAAATTGGATTTTAATTATGAAAATTTTGGTGTAGCTATTCCTTACAGTATAGAAGACATCCCAAAAAGAATCAAATAAAAATATGGATTTTTCAATTTTATAAAAATCATTAGGTTGGAACAGCGCAAGTAAAATCAACAGCAGAGAAGGACCCTCTTTGGACCTTTGGTTGAGGCCCTTGTAAATGGTCTAAGGTTATGAAATTTGGATGGTTGTCTTCTAGTGCAGTAAGGAAGACAGAGCAAAAAGAATTTCATAAGAAGGATTATTTTTCGATTTTATAGAAATGTTCGAACCAAAGTCCCGCGAATGAAAAATATCTTTAGGGGACGAACGCCAAGAAAATTTAACACCGAATAAAATCTAACGAACTTGAAACATGACTCGAATGAAATTGGTAACTTTATTTTGGTCAGGGAATGTTACCAAAGTATGTAGGTTCAACCTGGACGATAAGAGTTCCCTATGGGAATTAGTTACCTTATATGAATCTCGGTTAAATAATTCGTTTATAAAGCTAACCCTAGCGTTTCCTTGTTCATTATAGATCGTCACCCTAGGACTCGAGATTTCACTTCCCCGACTCTGTCAGGCAAGTTTTCCAAAACCGAACTTCAAGTATATTTCAAAAACTGTTGTTGTTGTGATATGAATGCAAGTATGTTTTATACATTTATTGCGAGAAAGTTATAAATGCATGCATGATTTTCTGAAAGTACTTGTAACGTTTACGTGCATATATATATATATATATATATATATATACACCCCCTTGGTTTGTACATATATATGATGATGATTAAGGCTCGGGTAGAGCGTAAGTACTTTTATTATAAGTCTGGAGTCGGAGTATTTTATGTAAAACCCGGTAACCCCGGAGACGGATATTTTGGATAATCGAATAAGTTCCGATAATTAAAAAAAAATTATGAATATCGGAATTATTTATTTTGAGTTAATTAATAAATATTATTTGAATATTTATTGATTACATGAATATTAATTTAAATATTCATTTAAGGTTAATTTATTTAATTAATGATTATTTATTTATATATTTTTTTATTTAATAATTAATTATTTATTTAAAAATAAATTATTAATTAATTATCATTATTTAAAAATGATTTAAATTTTCTAAAATTATTTATAAATTATTTAAAATCTATTGGGCCTATTTTAAAATTATTTAAGGCCTTTAAAAATTATTTTAAATATTTTCTGATCTTCAGAAAAGTATTCAGGGGTTCTCAAATAATTTATAATTACCCATACTTCGTAAATTACCACCCCAACGGTTTGTGAACTTATCAAAACTTGAGAACCCAAGATTTTGGGAGTACTTTAAAATGTTTTCTCCCTTCGCTACAAACCAGCTGGAAAAATATAGTGACCCTGCCTCATTAAGGAGGGTCAGCTTTAAAAAGTCTTTAAGAAAAACTCCGAATAACTCCCAAATTGATTTGAAAAGAATTCCCTGAGTAAAGAAAATCAGTTGACAAAGATCAACTAGTGCGATGAACTTACTTCCTCATTTTTTTCCGGAAGTAAAGGATTAAAAACGCTTCATTCCAAAGATAGTTCAAAACGACTCTGGGGACTGGAGGGTGTTAAGGTGTAAGAGGCTTGCAGGTAGGCAGGTCCATCCAGATATATGTACAAGTGTAAGAGACTTGCAGGTAGGCAAGTCCATCATAAGACCCGAATGCGGTCAGGGCCACGACCTCCATAGTAGGTTCGTCTCCCGTCTACTAGTAGCGAAGTTTTGTACAATACAATGGCTGATCACCTTGTATCGGGTGGTACTCCAGAACAGTCCCATTCTTCCAGTTGGAATTGTGCTGCTACACTGTATTGGAAGCCCATGAGCTCCAGTACCGAAAGTGTAGTTGGTGTTAAACTTATCAAGAAAAGATTTTTGAAACTCGAACATTCTTGTCTTAAAATGATTGAGGGAAAGTTAGTGCTCTTACAAGTTGAATTGTATTATACTACTTAGTTCTCAAATGAAACGAAAGTATTGTTAGGCCGAATACACAATTAATAATCAACTTCGTATGAGAGTTTAACAAGTAAAAACGTTTATGTACTTAAAAACTTCTTATATTACGAACCCTCTTCGTGATGTAAAATATCACAAAGAGCTGCTAGGTTACAATAAAGATAATTCGTTGTACGATACCCTTCTAGGGTTAACCTAACTGTATTTATATATCATACAGCTACGATACAATCTCTAATTGATATTCCTAATAATCAGCTAGACAATGATATCAATTACAGATTGTCACTCGTCTCCTATGTCAACTCGATCTCTTTGATAGCTATCCAATCTTCAAAGATATCGCTTCCATAATAAATCTTTAATCACAGTTGACCAGTAGACGCTGCCTCCAGACAGAGTTTGACAAACTCTGTCGAGCTTCCATCTGTCAGAGTTTACACTAAACTCTGACTGCTTCCAGCTAAACTCTGATAATTCACTGTAACACTTAAACACTGATTAAAACACATCAATTATATTTAACAATCTCCCCCAACTTGTTCATTAGCAAAAATGCACAAGTTAATGACAATAATTGATGATGTCAAAACAAATAAACAAATACAGTGTTTACACAAATTCAGAGTTTAAGCTTCTACTTAACAAAAACTACAGAGAATAAGAAAATCCTTACAGACCTTAATCTCTTATCACTTCAAGATCTGGCATAGCTCTGAGATAATCTATGAGCAATCTTCTTTCTGCATTTTCAAGCTCAATCTTCATAACTTCTTTAATTTCTCTGAGCTAAGGATCACTCTCATCTGTCTGATAAATAGCAGCCCTAAGATCATAGATTTTGTTCCTTCTCATCTCATTTCCAAGTCTAATAAACTTGAATTTTTTTGACTGTGAGTTGAAGTCAAGTACTGTAACTCCCAAATCAGTCTTTAACTTTGCAGTACCTTTCTTCATTTCAATGAGATTTCCTTTGTAATCCCTGTATTTAGGAACATATCTGCTATTATATTTCTCTCCTCTGATTGCCAGATTCTGAATCATTCTCTGTCTGAGCACATTAGCAACTGATTGAGTCCTTTGACTATTCACCTTGAAAAGATACAGAACATACTCTAGTTCTTCCCAACATTTCAAGTCAATATCATTCTCACCAACTTTAAATACTGTCCCATCAACCATGAAGTACAAGAGAAAGTCCTTGTTTAAACTCTTCTGATGAACTAACTGTACTGATTCTAGTCTGTCCAAACTCTCTTGAGGAACACCACGACCTGGAACAGCCAGTGAAGAAGGATCTCTAGGACCAGTATATTGCCTTTTGTCTCTGTGTGAACCTAGTCCACCCTTATTATTTCCAACCTTGCCAGACAAAGCTTTTCCATCAGAAACATTCATAGAAACTCCAGATAATACATTTGGATCATGAATTGTTCCTTTCCCAAAAACCGATTTCAACTGAGAAGAATGTAAAGGTGTGAGCATTACTTGTGATGCAACAGAAGTTGTAACTTTCTTCTGTGAACTTTCTCCTTCAATGCCTTTTAGCTTAAGTTTAGCTTCTGCTGCCATTGCTTTCTTTGAAAACCGAGATCTTTGACTAATATCAGCCCTTTCTTTGATCACAACACCTTTAACAACAGGTCTAGGAGCTTTTCCTCTTTGTACTTTACCAGACTTTAAAGCTTTGAGATGTTCTTCTTGTAAACTCTTTTCTTCAGCTTCAATGTCCTCAATCGTAACTCCTTCCTCATTCTCTTCAATAAACAGCTTAGCAGCCAATTCTTCATCAGTTTGTTGATTAGAAGGTAACAGCAAACTCTTGGTCTTTGAAGTACCTTGAGTATCAGTATTTCTCCCAACAGACTGTGATTTAGATGACTTGCTAGTTCTCAAAGTTCGAACCTCTTCAGCCTTGTTCTTTCCTTTACTACTTGCCCCTCCATCTCCAGCACTATCCCTTCTGACAACTCTCTCCCCCTTTTTGACATCATCAGGCATAAGAATAGATGTAATTAACTCCAAGGAGGTAGCAATAGAATCAATTTTAGCAGATAAGTCAGACTGATTCTCTTCAACTTTACTCAGTCTGGCAAAGAGATTGTCTTGAGCTGTAGAAAATTTGGTAGTCACGAGTTTTGAATCTCTTTCCATTTTCATTTCTCTAGCGACAACCTCATTCCTCAAAGCAGTGATTGCCTGTGTAGTGTCATCAAATCTTCTATCCAGAGTTTTGACTTGAACTACAGTTGCTTTTAAGCAAGAAAGAATCTCTGGATTGGAGATAGTATCAGCATTTTGCTTAACAAAATCAGCTGCTCTTCCTCGTGGAAAAATACAATCCTCTTTGTACCATTCAGCAGCATTCTTTGCAAACTGTGCTCTCTCAACTTCATGAGACGTACAAGGTTGAGTGAAAGGTGTATGTTTATTGTCTGTTTGTACTGGTGCACTCAGAGAAGAATCAGAGTTTGCACTACTTCCACCTTCAGGTTCAACACTTGTAGCTTTAGCATGTTCATCTTCAGCCACAGTTTTAGCAATTTCTTCTGTAGGCCTGTCAAGATTTTCTCCATGTTGCTCAGGCTCAGCAACAGGCATAGACTGAGAAGTGGCCTTGATTGCTTGATCAATTTCATCTCCTCCTTCAACAGTTTGGTGAGCATCAGATAATAACTCAGTATGGGATGCCACGGATTCAGAAAGAACAACCGTAGGTTGATCAGCTACACCAGTATCAGAGATAGGATCAGAGAATGGCATAAATGAATCAAGAATATCATTTATTGGAGAAAGGCCATCTCTAATATCCTCTTCTACAGGCATTTTGTCCTCTGCAGGCATTTCAACCTCTGCAGTTATTTCAACCTCTGCAGGTATTGCATCTTTCTCAACTTCGACAGGAGGTGTTTGCTGTGAAACTACCTCTGGAGCATCAATATCTTCATCCACAGAATCAGAGAATAGCAGTTTTCTTCGCTTTGCTAGAGGTACATTATCTGAATCCTCTTCACTAGATAGTGGAGTTTGTTCTACCACTGAGAGTGATTTAGGTATGTTTGCCGTTTGTCTTATTCTTTTCACTCTTCTAGTATAAACAGCTTCAGGAGATGTCTGTTTTGATTTTCTTTGTGTCTCTTTCACCTGCTTTAGACTTGCATGTTGTTCAGTAATTGCCTTCTTAACTCTTTGTGCTTTAGACTGTGATTCTGGTGGAGATTGTGATGATTCAGAGTTTGTTTGTGGAATGTGTGAAGATTGTTTTGTAGGTGCTGAGTGAGTAAGTGATGTAGGTGATTCAGTGTTTGGTTTTTGAGTACGGTCAATGTTTAGTGGTTCTGGTTGAGGTTCAGGGTGTGGTTCAGGTTGTTGTTGTGGTTGTGGTTGTGGTTGTGGTTCAGGTTGTTGTTGTTGTGGTTCTTGTGGTTGATTGAGAAAATTTTGCAGAGCAAGTGGCATGACAAAAGCAGGGAGATTTGCTTTACCAACATCCTTATTAGTCATATCAGAGAATATTCTCTTATTGACTCTAAAAGGATCAATTTCATCAGTATCATCAATTTCTAGACCAGGTACACAAGCATTGAACAGCATTTGACAAAAACGAGCATAATAAACAGTAGTAGATTCTGACAGTTTATCACCTAAGTTCATCAGAACATATCGACCAAAATCAAAATTGCTACCATAGAGTAGAGAATACCCGATTTGGAGACTGTCTATTGGAATGGCATCCCAGTTGGTGACTTTCTTCTGGAACGTCCTTGTAATGCAATCAAAGAAAAAGTTCCATTCCTTTCTGAGATTTGGTCTCTTTATACCGCCAAGCTTGTCAAGAGATTCCATGTAACCTATCTCTTGTAGCATCTCTCTCAAATAAGTTTCATTAACCAGAGTATAAGAAGTATGTGTGTCAAACCCCATTGTATCTCTTACAGTCTGTGGAGTAATCACATAATCTTGTTCTTCATACGTGAAGATGATGTTAGGAGTCCCATTCTCTCCTCCATCCACATAAACTGAATTCTGCCAAAATGTAGCAATTTGAGACGCAGAGAGAGTAGCAGGTCCAACCAGAGCTTGTCCTGTAAGAACCCCAAATTTTGGATATAATTAAAACTTTTTATTAAGTACTGATAAAATGAGGAACAATGATTCCGACAACAAGGTCACCAGCTCTAATGAATGAATGGAATGGATATGGATTCAAATACTTATATGTCATGAAGAATGCTAAAGGGTGACAACATAGGTAAGAATAATCTATCTCCTAAGGGAATAAGATATGGCAATTCCAAGCAGGAGAATATTCTCATGTCATCCAGATAGATAGCGATTAATCCAGTGGTTCCGTAAAAAGGTTAAGGAACGATCGAAAGAGAATACGGACAATTGTACAACCCTAGATGAATAAGTAAAGAATAAGGATGAATAGTGATTTTGGTGTAATTGAGAATATTATTAGACGACGCTATATAGAAGTATTCGGAACGAATTTCCGAGTTCGTATTAGTGATCCAGGGGGAAAATAAGTGTATGTAAAAGCTGTCGGATTCTGAAAAACCGCACTTTTATTTTCTCCGAGAGTTCCCTGGACACTGATAGCCTTAATTATTTAACGAATGGATTTAAGGATTATAAATTGGAAAGTTAGAATGAAAGATGGAGAATGATAGTATTAATATTAAGAGGATTCCCGGTAAACCCTAATTAGAAATCCGTGAAATATTCCTACGAACGATCAATCAAAACGGGTAATAACCAGACACAGAATCAAGCAGAGGAAGCAAGATACATGCATGTACAAATGATAAATATCTAGTAACTAGTATGGTTAGAGATTAACTAATACTTAGCAAATCAAACTACTAGTTGCATGTAAACCATCAAAATCTTAACACATGTCCCTCCATTTTCATCATCCATTACATCACTACTTTAATAAAGTAGCTTTACACAATATCTTCCACTACACACTTGAATTAGTGGATGAAAAGTAGCAAGGTAAAATACACCACAAAACCAACCAAGGCAAAGAAACTCTCCATTTTCTCTTTCCTCTCAAACTGATCAGCTAGAGCAACCATCAAAGAAAAAATTATAACTCCATTTCCAACCATGATAAAATCACCAAAATTTGACCATAGCTTCTCCACTCCATGTATAACATTCGTACAAAATTTCATAATTTTTGAAGGTCGTTTGAATGGGTAAATAAATTCAAGAAGATCACCCTGTTTTTCCTCTCAAAAACAGGGCATTCGAATTTTGCATAAATTCAAAGATCAAAATCAAGCTTCCACCCCTTATTTGATCTTCCAAATTTTATGGTGAGTCCTATATTTCATAAAACTAATCTCCATGAAATCTTAGCTTCAAATTCCTTTGTTAGCATTTTCAAATAAATCAACAAAGATGAGAATGAATAGTGTTCTTCAAGATTTAACTTTGTTTTCTTTGATTCTTATGGTTGATCTAGCTACTCTAAGGCCACACAAGGGTAGATCAAGGCTTAGTAGGGCTTTAGAACACTCCAAGGAAGGTAATCATCACTTGAAACCCTAGGTCTTACTTTGAGATTTTGCATGCTTTGGATGGATTTAGTATAAGTGATGTTATTAGCATGATTAGTTAAGTGGTTTAGTTAATTTAAGAAGCATGATGATTTTGATGATAAGATCAGTAGCTTCTGGACTTGTTGAGATGAAGATCATGTGTATAAGTTGGATTTGTGCCCGGTGTGGCTTGGTATTGTTGTTATGATTTTTGGAATGTTCGATTTATAGCCGTCGTAATGCAAAAATTTCGTTAAGCTTAAGAAAACGATTTTGACAGAACATGTACCTCCCTGTTTGGCTTCGTTTTCTGCCATGATAGGATAGATCATGTTATAAGCTTCGTTTTGATATAAAGATCGTGTGAAACGGACTTACGGTTTAGGAGTTACGGTCGGTTTACTAAAAGTAGTTCGAAACCGTAACCGAGAATTCGTAATTAAAAATGAACCCTCGTAAAATACGTAAGTCAGTGGCGAATCTTGGTAATTAAATACTAGAGGTAAAAAGGGAGGTGTGAGAGAAAACCTCATGTGAATCGGATCATTTTTCGATTTTATAAAAATGTTCGAATATAGGTTAAACGCGAACGAACCCCTTAAAAGTATAACTTTTGTTATAACGTAGAAAACGAGCGATAAAACTCGAGATATAATCTTGGTTCGTAATCGATCAAATTTAGAACTTATACGACTTAAGTATACACTAAGTGTGAATACGATGACATGTCTTAATGACGAACAAATGTCAAATCGTATCGGTAATAAAAAGAGTTACACTAAAAAGGGGTATAACGAGATAATTCGAAAACATGTTTCGACTTAAGTTAATACTTAACCTTTTGAAAAATGTTAAGTGATTGATTAATCTCGAATTTCTTGACTATTATAGATCGCCGAGCTGACTCGGGACACCCTACCACTACCCCCACCCGTGCTCAATTACCAGGCAAGTGTTCAAACCTTTGAACCTGTTGTTGTGATAATATATGTATATGATTTCTGTTTTACATATGCCATCGCATGCATGCCTGTTTCCAATTATATTGTGACTCTGGTTTTTTTTTGTGATACTTGTTCCCTGAATTGATATTGGCTTATAGACTAGATACGATTTATCAGTAATAAGCCGGATTGTTTTGGTAAGATCCTTAGCGAAGGGCATATGATATTCATTCTAAATATAGACCGGGAGTCGGTATTTTGAGTTATAGATAGTCGTGGAAACCCGGAGGGATTCCAACGACAGATTATTATTTATCTGAGGAAGGTTATTGTTAAACGTTATTATATTCCATAAAGTATCAATTACTTGGAAATATTTCGAGGAATGTTATTCGAGTATTATCTTAGTCGAGAGATAATAAATGAATGTTAATTTTGAATATTCATTTAGAGTTGATATTTAATGAATATTATTTTGATATTCTTTAGAATGTTATTTATTAAATGAATATTACTTTCGAATATTCATTTAAGGTTTTATGTACTTAATGAATATTATTTTAAAATATTCATTGGAAGTTCTATTTACTTAAGGAATATTATTTCGATTATTCCTTTAAAGTTTTGATTACTAAATGAATATTATTTGGATATTCATTTAGAAGATTATTTATTAAATGAATGCTATTTGGATATTCATTTAAAAGAGTAAATATTAAATGAACATTATTTTCAAATATTCATTTAAGGTTTGAATTTTTTATTGAATACTATTTTAAATATTTATTGGAGTTTAATTATTTAATGAATATTATTTCGAATATTCATTTAAGGAGGGATTTATTTATTAAATAATTCCATATATTCATTCGAGGATTACTTACGAGCAATATTATGAATTAATAATATTCCATAATTATTATTGAGTAAATAAATATTCTTGGAATATTTATTTAATTCTTTTAAAATTCTTTTTAAAATAATTTATATTATTCGGAAATTACCTTTCACCTCCAGATATTATGTAAAATATTTCGGAGTCTTTTTACGACTATTTTATCAAGGAAAGGTTCCCAACTCTTTCATTTTCATTTAAATCTATCTTAAAAGGATTTAAATGCTCGCTCAAACTTCCATATTATAGGGGAACTTACTTGAGCAATGTTATTTATCTTGTTGACTTCCCGGTCATAATTTATCCTCTTCACTCGCAACTTGGTTGCTATGGACTCATTAAGTCTGTGTTTACCTTCTCATCTTTCGAGGGGTAAGATTGTTGGAACAAGTTGATGTTCGTTACCAAGCAATAGCTTGGAAGTTATTGGTGAATTTTCCTTTCCAAATAGATACGACTACTTTGTAGAGTCTTATCAACAAGTATTATACTTGGGGAAAGGGGGACGAACGTTACATTCAGAATCATGAATTCTATTGGAACTAGGAGTCGTGTAAGAGGCCGAGTAGCGCCGGTCCATCCCCTTTGGCCCAACCGTTGGCCTGGGAGAGCTAGTAAGGCGGTAGACAAGTAAAGCCGTCAGTTCTTCCTTCTACCGGTAGTAAATCTAATTTGAGCTGTACGATCTTGACTGATCATCAAGATTGGAACAGCGGGCGCGGTGAATACTCCATCATTGGTTCATCATCCAAACTTATTTATTTCCTGCAATATGATTACTGTTGGCAGGGCTGGAAAAGTGTTCGTAACTGGAATTGCAATATTTTCCTTGCAAGTTCCTCTTTATAATATCTTGCTTATTTTCGACATAGCAGATATTCCCTCATATATTTACATTTTGAGTTACCTTGTAACTTCATCGTTCATATTATACTGGCATCATTTCCGTAAATGCATGGCATATGGTTTGAAAGATACTTTTGAACTGTTATATATTATCGTTCAGTTAAATATTATTGTTGGTGGGCTATTGCTCACCCTTGCTTTATTATTATATCACAACAACAGCTAGACCAGATGACTCGCACAAGGCGCACTCGATGCTGGCGAGGACGATGAGACTACCAGAGCCGAAGAGAAAGCTATTGGTAGGATAGATTTATTCTTTCAGTACCAAGTATATGGTCCAGTATGACTCATGTAAATGGATGGCAAAGAGTATGTATTTATATTAAAATTCTTTTGGGTTGTAAGAACTCATAATGTGTTTAATAAAATTTGGTTGTTACTCTGATTTCATCTCTGGGACTATAACGGGTGTGTTTTATGTTATTGTTTTGGGTTACAAGGTTGTAATTTAATATTTATGTTGAACTGTGGATGGGAATTGAGACGGTAACGACCAGATCCCTGACCCCGGATCTAGGGGTGTTACAGAAGTGGTATCAGAGCCTACGTTATAAACCCCAGAGATGAGGCGACGTTAAAACAATAAATTCACTAAGATAACAAGAACTCTTGCCAAGTTCATAGTCGGACTACTTAATGTAGTGATGACCTATAAAACTCTTATGGGAACTATTAAGTATCATGATAGTAACTTAGCTCGATATCCCATCGACAAGTAAGGCAACAGACCTTGAGGCATACGAGCAGCAGCGCGATGATGCTTTATTATATGTTGAAGATCAGCGGGTAAATTCAATAGAGTACCCTACTGGAGACCCGGAAGAGGTTCCAGCAGATAAGAAAAATCTTGTTAGGATAAGGAACTTACCCTCGAGGAATGAGGACTGTAGCCAGAAAGACTGAGATGATTAAGGTATGGAGCTCAGAAAAGTGGGCATAAAGAACTAAGCTATTAGCAAGAGAACTAAAGATTCATGTTGGATTCGTGGCTGGACTAGTGGAGGTAGTACCAGCAAGTAAGACGGATTGGAAGAATTACTTGAGATCTTATACGGGAATAGATGAGAATCATTAGAGACTTTCATATTAACGGCATCGATATAAGGCGAGGAGCAGAGTCCCTAGGAATAGTTGAGAAGAGGCAGTAAGTGCCATATCATTTGATAAATGAATAAGTATGAATATTGTCAGTAATAATTCGCCATGAGAAGGCAGATGTCATAGGTTGTAATTTATTGAACCAAATTGAGGTTGATGAAGTTGTTTTATTCAAGAAAATGTCCATTTTATGAATGAATCAGTTAGAAAGTGAAAACATTGGGAAGTGACAGCATGATTGGATAAAGTTATATAAGGAAGTAGTAAGCAAGACAATGATCTCAGAACCTACCGGAAGATAAGACCAGTGAGTCAAGACGAACTCGTCATGAGACTATTGTCAGGGACTAAGTATAGGGTTAATTTAACTCAGTGAAATGATGAACCAGAAACGTTAGATGCATGTGACTCAGAGGAATATTAAATTCTTTCTTTTCTTTGAATAGATTATAGTAGTTACCTTAAGTTTACTCCGACGCGGAATTATAACGGATCAAGTAATACGATTAGCAGTTAAAGAGAAAAATGTGAGAAAATCTTCCTGGAGCTAAAAGATGAAATTGGTAATGACCAAGAGTTGGCATTGTTTAATGGAAAAAGGGAGACTTTGTGCTTCCAACGACGCTTCGCATAAAAGATTAGGATGTGTGCTTGCGCAGCACGACAAAGTACTTGCGGATGCATTCGGACAGCATGGTTCACCAGGTTCGGATGGCCTTAGTAGTGCCAATTTTTGTGGAACAACCAACTCCGACGGTAATGTTCCTTCTGAGACTGGTAGTCAGGTAGACTGACATTTGGTAATATTGAATATCAGGACGTATAGGTATCAGGACGTTGTGACAAGTTTCAGTTTAAAACTGTTAATTCCCTTCTAAGGGATGTATATATTTGGTTCCTCTCCAGGGGCTAAATTTCCAACCCGATGACGATTATTTCGTTAATTATGACTGCTTACGGTTCTACCTACTAGGAGGTTCATAGAACTATTCTTCAGGTTTCGAAACTGGTCTCCTTAGTGTTACCAGTCGATGGATAGATTGACCAAAATTTCCCTAATTCTGGGAAGAACTTCAACGAATTTTGGCAAACCTTGTCTTTCTGATTATCAGAGAACATCATGGAAGAGAGTAGAAACTGTGGCAAACCCCGTGAATTGGGTAAGGTAGCCGCTACATGGGTTGGTGGACAGACCCCGGTTATCGCGATTGATTGTAGAAATACAATGATGAAATGAGATTGGACGAAATCAGGAAATGTAAGTAAGAAACCAGCCGGACTGAGAAACTCCGAGATTGACTTAAGTGAAAAGGCTGTTATGCCAGGAATGGTAAGCTTGCGTGGCACGTGGTAGTGATAAGAATAGTTGAAAAGATAAAAATAGAGGAAAGGTGACCAGAGACGGTGCCGAGAAGTCGATTAATACTTATATGGAGTAAAGTTTTGGAAAGGTAGAAAGGTATCAAAGTAGAAGGCACTATGCCAGCAATTGCTAGAAAAGTAATGCTAAATTAGCCAACCCCTAAAATCATATATAATTTTAGTGTGGCCAGTTGAGGGCAAGTCACAAAGGATTATCAAGTGACTAGACCAGCAATGAAAGAACAAAGCAGGGTTGCTTCTAAGAAAGCACCGACTGCAAGGCCTTCTGATATAAAAGGAAACATTAATGAGATCGTAGGAATCTTCTGCTGAACAGCCCATGTTTTGATTGGGAATTCACTAGACCTTTTTGGGATGGGGTCACCCGTACTAAAGTGACTCATGTGTATATGGTTGTCCAAGATTACGAGTAAAATGGAAGTATAGTGACTTGAGATGTATGATGTTAGGGTATCGTAAATACCATGAATATATTATGACGGAGGAAAGTAAACAATGAAGGTATATGAAGAGAGTATAGAAATGGTCAGAAATTGAACAATATGCTGTAGGAACTTTCTCTGAGGCAAGTACATTGCGAAGAACGATAAGCACTAGGAAATTCACGTTGAACTCGACCAATATCTTTCAGAACATCCTTGCTACCATTAACAAGTTCTGTAAGAGAGCAGATAGACCTACGTTGTCTTTTGGAAGGTCAAATAGGTTGACCACTATCTGAAAGAAGAAATTAGCAGTAAGCTACCAATCGATTATCAAATAAGAATGATTGAAAAGAGACCCTTATTAAGGATACATGATTTGATTGCCAGTTATAGGATGCAGGAATTCCTTGGCAGTTGAATTAAGGATAAGATATCCATAAAGTAAGGCAAACCCTGGGGAATCCACAAGGGATGGCACTAACCCTAATAAAGACATTGTGAATTCAGATGATATGAGTTGGATTTGCTAAGGCAACAATGACCTGTACAGATTATTAAAAAGAGTTCTGGAAAGAACAGAGATAGAATTATTAGGGTATTGATCAAAGACGTTTTGATGTACCCTGTACCTAGAAAATACAGGAGGAATGATGAGGACGACCTAAGAAACCTTACAAGGAAAAGCTAATATTCTGAGTTTCCAACTAGAAGTTTGGAAGAGAATGTAAGACACGATAACAATATACCAGATGATGCATGTATGAAACCCTGAGGGAGTATGGATTGAACCTATAAAGGTTGAGATTATCCTAAGATAAGGAAAGAACTAAGAAAAGAAGTATCCTAAGTAGGATTGGGAATAAACGTGATAAAGTTCCCACGGGTAGTTGGAAGGAATGACTTATGGAAAAAGACTGATAGATTTATTTTTCTCCTTCAGCAGAGCTTAAGGGAGAATGCTTTCAGCCAACAGTGATGAGAATGAGAGAAATTACTATTATTAGGAAAGGCCAATGAGGTGGCCGACAGTCTAAGTATAAAGGAATAATTACAAATGTTCATACCGAAGAAACAGAATAATATTTGGAAGAACCTTGAAGGTCATATCGGAATGGAGGAATTTACATTCCTTCTGATGATTGTGCAAGAATCGACGGTAATAGTAGTTTAAGTAAAGATTCGATTCCTGATGGGTCTTAAGCATATTACATACCTTAGAAGGTCCCGTTTTGAGGCAAACCAGGACCATGATACAAAAAAATTGAGGAAGTAAACCATTAAGTCTCCAGTCTTTTATGGAAGATGCATAAGTGATAGTTTCATCAACCGGACCTAGCTGCGATGCTTGAAACTCTTCTGCAATTCTATCTACTTCATGTAATATCTACATCAAGTTCAGGAAGTGTTCCTTATGGATAAGGAATAGTGATTACTTTGTCTCCCTAAAGGATTGAAACCCGTACCGTTAGCTATTAAGGCACTACGTAAGCAACAAGCGATGGTGATTCTTCTAAGAAAGTAGATGACAACGTAAAGACAAAGAAAGTGCTGCTATTGATAAGCTAAATGGCATGTTGATGAATGACAAGCAAGTTTGTGTTAGTGTACTTCTGCGCAAACAAGATAGAGAATATGAGGTTGATGATTCATGATGCTAAATGTATTCCCGTGGAAAAAAAAAATTAATGAGACTTAGAGAGAAGGGCAGTTGAGCCTGAGACTTATTAGGCCACCTGAGGGTTTAAAGTGTTCGGAAGGTGGCATTCGAGCCAGTTTTACCCCCAAAGCTTATAGCATGGTAGTAACGTGTTTCTTGTGGCAAAGCTACACCAGTAAAATGCAGATGCTCAACAGATGATAAGAGTGCGAGCAGGTAGGTGTACGACCTGGTCTGACTTACGAAAGACAACCTGTGAAAAACCGTGGGTAGAAAAGAATAAGTGATGAGAAACAAGTTGACAGAAGTAGATTATATTGGATCTAAGCTAAAGAAATCGGCCAGATTCATTTCGGAGGTTTTAAATTTGAAATAATGTGATGATTATAGAGTAAATGTGACGGGATACCAATAAGGAGGTGCCAAGTGCAAAAGATGTCTCAATAAAGAGATGAAGGTGGAAGTAAATAACAGAGGTAAATAAATATCAGATAATAAGAAGGATGTGATTGATAAAGAAAAGACTGGGAAAACAACTATGGAATGTGAAGTAAGGAATGTTATGAATGGATTAATAAATGGGTTTCTGATGAATTATCGGGATGACAACCTGATAGTGTTAATATAATAGATATGAAAAGCTAGTAGCGTGACATGGAATGTCAGTAACAATGATGTCCAGCGAGAAACCTAAGATTTAACCTGAGAGGTTGAAAGATTTTTCCAAAAGTGTTGCTAAGATTGAACCAGAGTATAGGTGCATAGAATAATGGATAAAACAGCAAGATATGTTGACACGTGAAATTGCGATCAAATGGTATTGGATATAATCATGATTATTTTCTTCTTTGATGAACCTCTATAGTTCAGAGGTAAATTCTGAGTATGATATTTTACAAAAAAAAAAAAAAATTCTATAATCCTTTAAAATTCTTTTCTTTTCTTCTCTCTTATTCATCTTCTTTATGAATTGAGAAGAACAACCCTTTAAGGAGGGGAGGTACTGCTACGTGACTATCTGTCTATGTGATAGAAGTCTAAGTGGAATACCATAACTTGTTTAATTGCTTGTCAAGTACTAAAGGTTGGCCCCCTTCTGTACTAACTATGCAATATAACAAATGTTCAATTGATCATAGTGATCTCTCAATAAATCTTTCCACTTCTCTATATTGATCGAGATTACGAAGATTAAGGCGATCAGGAAATGCATAGTGCGAGTGAGGTTATCTCCGAATTCGAAATGCGATAGTGATACCGAAGTCACTGTAGATACCAATAAGGGTGATATTATATGAATGAGTAAGAGCAGAACCAGGATAGTGTGATGTGCAAAAGTAGAAAAGTTGATAAAAAGGAAAAAGAGAGTACTGTAGCACTACGGAGATGTGCTGTAAACGGGTTGAAATGATTAAGGATCAACCGAGGACTGGAAAGCTAGATGACAAACAAGAACCCGATTGTTTCCTACCTGATTCCGGGACGGAATCCTTTTAAGGAGGGGAGACTGTAAGAACCCCAAATTTTGGATATAATTAAAACTTTTTATTAAGTACTGATAAAATGAGGAACAATGATTCCGACAACAAGGTCACCAGCTCTAATGAATGAATGGAATGGATATGGATTCAAATACTTATATGTCATGAAGAATGCTAAAGGGTGACAACATAGGTAAGAATAATCTATCTCCTAAGGGAATAAGATATGGCAATTCCAAGCAGGAGAATATTCTCATGTCATCCAGATAGATAGCGATTAATCCAGTGGTTCCGTAAAAAGGTTAAGGAACGATCGAAAGAGAATACGGACAATTGTACAACCCTAGATGAATAAGTAAAGAATAAGGATGAATAGTGATTTTGGTGTAATTGAGAATATTATTAGACGACGCTATATAGAAGTATTCGGAACGAATTTCCGAGTTCGTATTAGTGATCCAGGGGGAAAATAAGTGTATGTAAAAGCTGTCGGATTCTGAAAAACCGCACTTTTATTTTCTCCGAGAGTTCCCTGGACACTGATAGCCTTAATTATTTAACGAATGGATTTAAGGATTATAAATTGGAAAGTTAGAATGAAAGATGGAGAATGATAGTATTAATATTAAGAGGATTCCCGGTAAACCCTAATTAGAAATCCGTGAAATATTCCTACGAACGATCAATCAAAACGGGTAATAACCAGACACAGAATCAAGCAGAGGAAGCAAGATACATGCATGTACAAATGATAAATATCTAGTAACTAGTATGGTTAGAGATTAACTAATACTTAGCAAATCAAACTACTAGTTGCATGTAAACCATCAAAATCTTAACACATGTCCCTCCATTTTCATCATCCATTACATCACTACTTTAATAAAGTAGCTTTACACAATATCTTCCACTACACACTTGAATTAGTGGATGAAAAGTAGCAAGGTAAAATACACCACAAAACCAACCAAGGCAAAGAAACTCTCCATTTTCTCTTTCCTCTCAAACTGATCAGCTAGAGCAACCATCAAAGAAAAAATCATAACTCCATTTCCAACCATGATAAAATCACCAAAATTTGACCATAGCTTCTCCACTCCATGTATAACATTCGTACAAAATTTCATAATTTTTGAAGGTCGTTTGAATGGGTAAATAAATTCAAGAAGATCACCCTGTTTTTCCTCTCAAAAACAGGGCATTCGAATTTTGCATAAATTCAAAGATCAAAATCAAGCTTCCACCCCTTATTTGATCTTCCAAATTTTATGGTGAGTCCTATATTTCATAAAACTAATCTCCATGAAATCTTAGCTTCAAATTCCTTTGTTAGCATTTTCAAATAAATCAACAAAGATGAGAATGAATAGTGTTCTTCAAGATTTAACTTTGTTTTCTTTGATTCTTATGGTTGATCTAGCTACTCTAAGGCCACACAAGGGTAGATCAAGGCTTAGTAGGGCTTTAGAACACTCCAAGGAAGGTAATCATCACTTGAAACCCTAGGTCTTACTTTGAGATTTTGCATGCTTTGGATGGATTTAGTATAAGTGATGTTATTAGCATGATTAGTTAAGTGGTTTAGTTAATTTAAGAAGCATGATGATTTTGATGATAAGATCAGTAGCTTCTGGACTTGTTGAGATGAAGATCATGTGTATAAGTTGGATTTGTGCCCGGTGTGGCTTGGTATTGTTGTTATGATTTTTGGAATGTTCGATTTATAGCCGTCGTAATGCAAAAATTTCGTTAAGCTTAAGAAAACGATTTTGACAGAACATGTACCTCCCTGTTTGGCTTCGTTTTCTGCCATGATAGGATAGATCATGTTATAAGCTTCGTTTTGATATAAAGATCGTGTGAAACGGACTTACGGTTTAGGAGTTACGGTCGGTTTACTAAAAGTAGTTCGAAACCGTAACCGAGAATTCGTAATTAAAAATGAACCCTCGTAAAATACGTAAGTCAGTGGCGAATCTTGGTAATTAAATACTAGAGGTAAAAAGGGAGGTGTGAGAGAAAACCTCATGTGAATCGGATCATTTTTCGATTTTATAAAAATGTTCGAATATAGGTTAAACGCGAACGAACCCCTTAAAAGTATAACTTTTGTTATAACGTAGAAAACGAGCGATAAAACTCGAGATATAATCTTGGTTCGTAATCGATCAAATTTAGAACTTATACGACTTAAGTATACACTAAGTGTGAATACGATGACATGTCTTAATGACGAACAAATGTCAAATCGTATCGGTAATAAAAAGAGTTACACTAAAAAGGGGTATAACGAGATAATTCGAAAACATGTTTCGACTTAAGTTAATACTTAACCTTTTGAAAAATGTTAAGTGATTGATTAATCTCGAATTTCTTGACTATTATAGATCGCCGAGCTGACTCGGGACACCCTACCACTACCCCCACCCGTGCTCAATTACCAGGCAAGTGTTCAAACCTTTGAACCTGTTGTTGTGATAATATATGTATATGATTTCTGTTTTACATATGCCATCGCATGCATGCCTGTTTCCAATTATATTGTGACTCTGGTTTTTTTTTGTGATACTTGTTCCCTGAATTGATATTGGCTTATAGACTAGATACGATTTATCAGTAATAAGCCGGATTGTTTTGGTAAGATCCTTAGCGAAGGGCATATGATATTCATTCTAAATATAGACCGGGAGTCGGTATTTTGAGTTATAGATAGTCGTGGAAACCCGGAGGGATTCCAACGACAGATTATTATTTATCTGAGGAAGGTTATTGTTAAACGTTATTATATTCCATAAAGTATCAATTACTTGGAAATATTTCGAGGAATGTTATTCGAGTATTATCTTAGTCGAGAGATAATAAATGAATGTTAATTTTGAATATTCATTTAGAGTTGATATTTAATGAATATTATTTTGATATTCTTTAGAATGTTATTTATTAAATGAATATTACTTTCGAATATTCATTTAAGGTTTTATGTACTTAATGAATATTATTTTAAAATATTCATTGGAAGTTCTATTTACTTAAGGAATATTATTTCGATTATTCCTTTAAAGTTTTGATTACTAAATGAATATTATTTGGATATTCATTTAGAAGATTATTTATTAAATGAATGCTATTTGGATATTCATTTAAAAGAGTAAATATTAAATGAACATTATTTTCAAATATTCATTTAAGGTTTGAATTTTTTATTGAATACTATTTTAAATATTTATTGGAGTTTAATTATTTAATGAATATTATTTCGAATATTCATTTAAGGAGGGATTTATTTATTAAATAATTCCATATATTCATTCGAGGATTACTTACGAGCAATATTATGAATTAATAATATTCCATAATTATTATTGAGTAAATAAATATTCTTGGAATATTTATTTAATTCTTTTAAAATTCTTTTTAAAATAATTTATATTATTCGGAAATTACCTTTCACCTCCAGATATTATGTAAAATATTTCGGAGTCTTTTTACGACTATTTTATCAAGGAAAGGTTCCCAACTCTTTCATTTTCATTTAAATCTATCTTAAAAGGATTTAAATGCTCGCTCAAACTTCCATATTATAGGGGAACTTACTTGAGCAATGTTATTTATCTTGTTGACTTCCCGGTCATAATTTATCCTCTTCACTCGCAACTTGGTTGCTATGGACTCATTAAGTCTGTGTTTACCTTCTCATCTTTCGAGGGGTAAGATTGTTGGAACAAGTTGATGTTCGTTACCAAGCAATAGCTTGGAAGTTATTGGTGAATTTTCCTTTCCAAATAGATACGACTACTTTGTAGAGTCTTATCAACAAGTATTATACTTGGGGAAAGGGGGACGAACGTTACATTCAGAATCATGAATTCTATTGGAACTAGGAGTCGTGTAAGAGGCCGAGTAGCGCCGGTCCATCCCCTTTGGCCCAACCGTTGGCCTGGGAGAGCTAGTAAGGCGGTAGACAAGTAAAGCCGTCAGTTCTTCCTTCTACCGGTAGTAAATCTAATTTGAGCTGTACGATCTTGACTGATCATCAAGATTGGAACAGCGGGCGCGGTGAATACTCCATCATTGGTTCATCATCCAAACTTATTTATTTCCTGCAATATGATTACTGTTGGCAGGGCTGGAAAAGTGTTCGTAACTGGAATTGCAATATTTTCCTTGCAAGTTCCTCTTTATAATATCTTGCTTATTTTCGACATAGCAGATATTCCCTCATATATTTACATTTTGAGTTACCTTGTAACTTCATCGTTCATATTATACTGGCATCATTTCCGTAAATGCATGGCATATGGTTTGAAAGATACTTTTGAACTGTTATATATTATCGTTCAGTTAAATATTATTGTTGGTGGGCTATTGCTCACCCTTGCTTTATTATTATATCACAACAACAGCTAGACCAGATGACTCGCACAAGGCGCACTCGATGCTGGCGAGGACGATGAGACTACCAGAGCCGAAGAGAAAGCTATTGGTAGGATAGATTTATTCTTTCAGTACCAAGTATATGGTCCAGTATGACTCATGTAAATGGATGGCAAAGAGTATGTATTTATATTAAAATTCTTTTGGGTTGTAAGAACTCATAATGTGTTTAATAAAATTTGGTTGTTACTCTGATTTCATCTCTGGGACTATAACGGGTGTGTTTTATGTTATTGTTTTGGGTTACAAGGTTGTAATTTAATATTTATGTTGAAATGTGGATGGGAATTGAGACGGTAACGACCAGATCCCTGACCCCGGATCTAGGGGTGTTACATGTCCAATCTCTGAATCCCTCAAGAAATTCTGCATTAGATGAAACGGTTCTGGAACCCGTTCATGATAGAGTGGAGCTTCATAGTTGTTAGGAACAAACCGTAAACCAAGAGCAGTGAATGCTTTAGAAGCCATTGAGTTAAGAAATTTGCAAGAATTTCCAAGAGAAATGTATGTAGGAAAGGTGTTTGCGAAAAAGCCCAAGTGAAAAATGAGAGAACTGTGAGATGTAAGAATAAAACACAACCGTTTGGACACAAAAGTAATTAGAGTAATTAAAAACCCAATCTCTTATGTAACAAACACTCAATCAGTTCCTAGATTAATGTGTAGTGGGACACGATAATGGGTAAGTGGGACACATTAATGGGCGAGTGGGTCACGTGCGCTTATTTTTAAGAAGAGTATTTTGCAAATTAAAACATTAAAATATTTGATTTAAACAAAAATCAAATAATACTCTCTTAAAATATCTGGACCCAATTAAAAGCAGAATATGAAGCGTTTACCTGTTGCCTTTAATAACCAGAATACGAAGCGTTTAAGAACTTCGTTCTTACCCATCTCTATTTAAGGCCTAGAGACTTGCTCAGATTAGTTCATTAAACCTTTAACCTTTCAGTCTCCCCTGTAAAATCACAAACCATTCAAACCAAACACTCTAAAAAACAATGGCCAACCTTACCATCAAAGAAAAGAACCTTCATCTTGTCGAGAATAGGGACATCTTCAGCTATACGCGTGAAGAATTTGAAGCGTTTGAGTGGGAAAGGCAGCTTGAGACGCTGTGGCTGCAAATGGATGCCGGTCTGGAAGAGATCGAGAGAGAGAAACCTGCAAGGGTGATCGACATCGATGCTGCTCTCCAAGCAACATTTGCATGGCTCTCCTCGAAGGCATCCTCATCCAACACCACCAACCATTGTTAATGAATATGTCAGCAAAAATAACCTTATCCCTTCAACTTCCACCCAAATAAAGTGGCAAAGATGGGATCTGGGAATTTTTGCTAACAATGGAGTGGTTTGGACTGACCTTTTATTTTCCTGTTGAATAGATTAGCAGATAGAGAGAACAAAAAGATGTAATATTTGCTTGTAATCTCTTTCTTATTATCAATGAAAAATTATGTTTCTCTAATTTTATTCATTGTGTTCTGCAATTTTTATTTATGTTTTATGAACTGTTCTTCAAGGAAATAAATCTAAGAAGAGAATATGAAAACTAATTAGAGTAATCATATAAAGAACACATTCATCAACAATCCACTGATTAACAGTTGTCAAAATCCCTATTTACTCCAAGATTTTCAAATTGTCCAAGTGAAAATTTACCTTAGAGTACAAATCACGAATCAACAGTGTTTGTCAATTCTCCAACTTTATCACCGAAACCCTTTCATAAATTGCACAGTTGTGAATATATGTGTGTGTGAGGCAGAGTTTACTAAATCAATTTTTAGAGCATCTAATTTTTCATAAAATCCATAAAGTAAATCAATAAACACTGGATGCACAAACTGTCATGGTAAACACTGACTGTATGATGAAAGCTAAACTCTGAAGTACTCAAACTATATACAGTAACTTTTATTTTATACCCCCTCTATATACATTTTTTATTTATTTATTATTATTATTTTTTTTTCATTCCAGTAATCAGAGGTTGGAACCAGTCACCAAAAATTCAAACATTTTAGCCCTTATCATTTTGATAAGTTCCTGGGTCATCCTAGTATTTAACTAGTCACCAAAAATCAGAGAATTTTAGCACATATTATATACCAATAAGTTCCTGGGTCATCCTAGTATCCAACATAATCTCAAAGGAGTATAACAACCTATATACATTTTCTTTGGGGTATTGCAGTAAGCATTTTATTCTATCAGAGTATAACTAACAGAGTTTAGAGTTCATCAACATCAGTAGTTTTTCATGTAAGGTAATGCACACAGTATTTATAGACTCAGAGTTTAGGACAGAATAAACTAAGAGATGCTATAAATATGAGCCAGTATCATGCTGTGTTAACTTTCTGCACAATCTAAGATTAGATCGCAATAACTCAGAAAGATTCATGATTAATTGCTGAGAATCATGCTTCATACATATTTCTTCATTGGTGTTTTTCATTCAGACAAAAATCAACTCAGAGTTCACAGAGTTTATCAAACATATTAACAGTGAATGACATATAGGCATGCTGATAGAGTTTAACAGAGTATGCATAACAGAGTTTATTCAACAGAGTTCACTTAGCATTTAACCAAACAGGAAATATGAGTAGTACACCACATAAGTAAAATTTGAATCTAACCAACATTCCTAGTCAGAAACAGAGACCATTCCTAGTTCATTGACCAGTCTTGTAAATGTAGCTCCACTCAATGGTTTAGTGAAGATATCTGCAAGCTGTTGTTCTGTAGACACAAAATGTAGTTCAATATTCCCTTCTTCCACATGTTCTCTGATGAAGTGGTACCTTATGCTGATGTGCTTGGTCATTGAATGATGTACTGGATTACCTATCATAGCAATAGCACTTTGATTATCACAGTAAATAGGAATTTTACTGTACCTCAATCCATAATCCAGCAATTGATTCTTCATCCACAAGATCTGTGCACAACAGCTACCAGCTGAAATATACTCTGCTTCTGCTGTAGATGTGGAGATTGATTTCTGTTTCTTGTTGTACTAGGAAACAAGTCTGTCACCAAGAAATTGACAACTTCCACTAGTGCTCTTTCTGTCTATCTTGCAGCCTGCAAAGTCTGCATCAGAATACCCAAGTAGCTTGAAATCTGATTCTCTGGGGTACCACAGACCTAATGATATGGCGCCCTTGAGATACTTGAAGATTCTTTTCACAGCTGTCAGATGTGGCTCTCTAGGATCTGCCTGAAACCTTGCACAAAGACAGGTTGCATACATGATGTCAGGCCTACTAGCTGTCAAGTATAGAAGAGATCCTATCATACCCCTGTAGTTTGTCATATCCACTAAACTCCTGTGTCTTTGTCCAATTTAGTTGATGTTGCCATGGGAGTTGATGCAGATGAACAGTCAAGCATACCAAACTTCTTGAGAAGATTTCTGGTATATTTTTCTTGATTAATGAAAATACCATCATCTGTTTGTCTCACCTGTAGGCCTAGAAAGTAACTAAGCTCTCCCATCATGCTCATTTGATACCTGGACTGCATGAGCTTGGCAAACTTCTTACAGAGTTTATCATTAGTAGACCCAAAGATAATGTCATCAACATAAATCTGAACTAAAAGGAGGTCACTTCCTTGATTGAAATAAAACAGAGTTTTGTCAATTGTTCCTCTGTTGAATCCACTTTCTAGAAGAAACTGAGCAAGTGTCTCATACCATGCTCTTGGTGCCTGCTTAAGTCCATATAGTGCCTTATCTAGCCTGTAGACATAATCTGGATATTTGGGGTCCACAAACCCTGGTGGTTGTTCAACAAACACTTCTTCTTCAAGCTTTCCATTCAGAAAAGCACTTTTCACATCCATCTGGAACACTTTGAATTTCTTGTGAGAGGCATTTGCTAGAAAAATTCTGATTGCCTCTAGTCTTGCAACTGGAGCAAATGTTTCATCATAGTCTATTCCTTCCTGCTGTGAATAGCCTTTTGCTACCAGTCTAGCCTTGTTCCTTGTGATAACACCTTCACCGTCAGTCTTGTTTCTGAAAACCCATTTAGTACCAACAATAGATCTGTTCTTTGGCCTTGGTACAAGGGTCCAGACTTCATTTCTTTCAAATTCATTCAACTCTTCCTGCATTGCTGTTATCCAGTAAGCATCTTGAAGAGCTTCTTCCACTTTCTTTGGTTCATTTTTAGACAAGAATGCATGAAACAGACATTCACTTGCAGTAGCACTTCTTGTTTTCACTTTTGCATCTGGATCACCAATTATCAAATCAGGTGTATGTGATTTAGTCCATTTCCTAGCAGAAGGTAAATGACTTCTATCAGCATGTGATCCTCCCCCTTGATCCATGCTCTCCTGATTTTGTTGTGATCTTTCTTCGTTTTCTGAGACTCCCCCTGAACTTGACTGCCCAGAGTCAGAATTTGAATTTTCAGAGTTTGAAGCATCAGAGTTTGATCCAGATTTTTCAGTTGACTCAGTATCAGTGTTTGAGTCTTCATCTTGATCATGCTCCCCCTCAACTGGTTCTCCCCTTTGTTGTGACTGAGAAGTTTCTCCAGTGTTTACCAGTAGAGGTTCAGAGTTTGTTTCAACAGAGTCTGTCAGAATTGTTTCATCAGAGTTTAAATCTTCATTTTCAAAGTTCAGTTGATCATATTCATCTTTGTCTTCAAGTCCAGTTATCTTCTTATCATCAAAAGAAACATGTATAGATTCCATGATCACTTTAGTTCTCAGATTGTAAACTCTGAATGCCTTTGTTGACAGTGGATAACCAACAAAAATTCCTTCATCTGCCTTTAGCTCAAACTTGGTCAACTGTTCTGGATGAGTCTTTAAAACAAAACATTTGCACCCGAAAATATGAAAGTATTTCAGGTTAGGCTTCTTTTTCTTCACCATCTCATATGGTGTCTTTCCATGCTTATTGATCAGTGTTGCATTTTGAGTTAAACAAGCAGTTTGAACAGCTTCTGCCCAGAAATAAGTTGGCAATTTTGCTTCATCAAGCATAGTTCTGGCAGCTTCAATCAAGGTTCTATTTTTCCTTTCAACTACACCATTTTGTTGTGGTGTACCAGGTGCTGAAAATTCTTGCTTCACTCCATTGTCCTTGAAGAATTCTTCCATTGTTGCATTTCTGAACTCAGTTCCATTATCACTTCTGATGATTCTGACTTTGTTGCTTGATCCTTTGTCCAGAAGCTTCACATGCTCCATCAGAGTTAATGCAGTTTCATCCTTCTTTGCTAGAAAATACACCCAAGTGAATCTAGTGTATTCATCAACAATGACTAAAGCATATTTCTTCCTTGCAATAGACATAACATTTACTGGACCAAAGAGATCAACATGCAGAAGATGATAGGGATCAATGATAGAAAATTATGTCTTGCTCTTGAAAGATGACTTCCTTTGTTTAGCCTTCTGACATGAATCACATAGGCCATCAACATTTAACAGAGCCTTTGGGAGTCCTCTTACAAGATCCTTTCTGATCAATTCATTGATGTTGTTCAAGTTCAAATGTGAGAGTTTCTTGTGCCACTTCCAACTCTCTTCACTAGACATTCTTGTAGACAGGCAAACAGCTTTTCCAACAGAGTCTATCAAAAGCTTGATTTCATAAATGTTGTTTTGCCTATGACCAACTAGAACAACCTTTCCTGTAGATTTGCTGATAACTTCACAATATTCAGGTTGAAAATCTACATGATATCCCTTGTCACAGATTTGACTCACAGATAACAAGTCATGCTTGAGTCCTGGGACATGAGCTACATTGTTGATGATGACATTTCCAAGATTAATATTGCCATATCCCAATGTTCTTCCTACATTGCCATCACCATAGGAAACTTTTGGGCCAGCCTTCTCCTCATAGTCTGATAGCAGGGCTTTATTTCCAGTCATGTGTCCTGAACATCCACTGTCCACGACTAGGGTTGCCTCCCTGTTACCCTGCAATCACAAGCAATTACTGAGGATTAGTTTTAAGGATCCAGACTTGCTTGGATCCTTTGGCATTCTTAACTTTGTTAGCTTTTGCAGCGGAATTAACATTATCAGAGTTTGAGCTAACAGTATCAGTGTTTACACTTCCAGTATCAACTTTAACCCATTTCAGATTGGGTTTCAGTTCATAGTAATTATGATAGATAGCATGATATTTTCTGCAAGTATAAATGGAATGTCAAGTGCTTCCACAGTGTGTGCATAAAGTCTGTGGCTTAGTTCTAGCAAAATCCTTCTTTACCTCAGACTTTGTAGGTAAAGAATTTATATTTTTATTTTTCTTGCAGAAATTTGCAAGATGCTTAGTACTACCACAGTTGTGACATGTCTTTCTTGGAGCATAACTAGCAAGCATTGGTTTATTTCCTGAAGTGATGCCTACTTTTCCATTTCTGTTCTTGTTTGACACTTTCTGTTTCTTAACAGATTTTAACTCCTTCAGTTTATGCTTGAGTTGTTTATCTGTCATTGAACCAATATTAACCTGTTTAACACTAGTTTTTACTGGTTCATTTTTAACAGCTTCCTTTTCATTTTCAGACAAAAATTTACTAGTTCCATGTACAAAGTGAGTTCTGATTTTAACTTGATTTTGAAATCTAAGTTCATCTCCCTCATTATAACCTAGACCAACAGTGTCTGTTTGAAAAATCTGTTGAGTGTCCTTTCCAGAATTAGTCCAAGTTCTAATTTTATTATTTGCTTCCTCCAACTCTGACTCTAGTTGTTTATATTTCTGAAGCAAATTCTGTTCTTTACAAACAGCATCATCTCTCTCTTTCTGAACTTGTTGCATGTTTTCAAGTTTTTCTTCAACAAGTTTATTTCTTACCTTAAGTTCAGAATTTTCAGCTTTTATCCTTTCATTTTCTAAAGTCTGATCCCTATAACTTATATGCAATGACTTAAGATAAATTCTTAATTGAGCAATGTCATCAATATTATAAGCATAGGTAGTTAGAGGTACCTGATTTTCAGAAGTTTCTGATTCAGTAGTAGCCATGAGAGCATAGTTCACTTCTTCATCAGAATCTGAAGTATCTGCCCAATCTCTGCCTTTAGTGTAGAGTACCTTTCCAGTTTTACCTTTCTTGCACTCAGGAGCATAGTGACCCATCTCCTTACACTTGTAGCATTGAATTTCAGACTTATCCTTCTTTCCTTTAGAATCTCTCTTATCAGACTTCCTGAAGCTTTTCCTGTCTTCATTTGAATCTCTAGAAAACCTTTTTCCTTTCTTGAAATTCTTAAAGCCCATTTTCTTGAAAGTCTTCACCATCAACACAGCCATTTTCCTCATTTCTTCTTCATCATCCTCCGAGTCAGATGATTCAGAAGAGTTTAAATCATAATCAGAGTTTGATGATTCACTTTCTGAATGTATGACCAAAGCTTTTCCCTTCATTTTCCTTCCTGATGCCTCTTTCTTCTGAGGCTTCTCTTCAACATTAAGAGCAACAGACTTTCCTTTCCTGCTTGATCTCCTGTTTCTCTACTCCATTTCCAATTCATAAGTTTTGAGCAGCCCATAGATTTCATCAATCTCTGTTTCAGCAAGATCATAGTTGTCTCTAATAGTGGTTATTTTCACATCCCACTTTTCAGGTAGAGAAAGAAGAAACTTGAGATTCGAGTCTTCTAGATCATACTCTTTGTTGACCAATGATCATTGATCAGTTTACAGAATCTATCAAATGTTTCTGTCATGGTCTCTTCAGGTTTAGCCTCAAAATGCTCATACTCTTGTGTGAGTATGTTTCTCCTATTCTTCTTAATAGCCGCAGTTCCTTGACACCTGACTTCAAGAGCATCCCATATCTCTTTTGCAGTGGTGCAGTTAATGACTTTGTTAGACATAACATTGTCTAAAGCACTATGCAATAATTGCCTAACTTTTGCATCCTTAGCAATTGATGATAGATCTTCAGGAGTCATGTCCTTCTTTTCCTTTGGAACCATTTTTGCTTCTTCACCAGCAACTGCAACAGATAGCTTTGTAGGATTGTGAGGGCCTTCATAAATCCTGTCAAGATATTCTGGATCTGTAGCCTCCAGAAACATAGTCATCTTGACCTTCCACATAGCATACTCTAATGGCCTGAGAATAGGAACCCTGATTGGTTCATAACGACTCACAGTAGTAGGAGCCTTTTCAGAAACAGTAGGTGTTGGTGGAGGAATTGCTGCCATGATTATTGTTGTGTTTGGATCTTAACCTGTAATAAAGTAACACATTGGCTCTGATACCACTTGTTAGGCCGAATACACAATTAATAATCAACTTCGTATGAGAGTTTAACAAGTAAAAACGTTTATGTACTTAAAAACTTCTTATATTACGAACCCTCTTCGTGATGTAAAATATCACAAAGAGCTGCTAGGTTACAATAAAGATAATTCGTTGTACGATACCCTTCTAGGGTTAACCTAACTGTATTTATATATCATACAGCTACGATACAATCTCTAATTGATATTCCTAATAATCAGCTATACAATGATATCAATTACAGATTGTCACTCGTCTCCTATGTCAACTCGATCTCTTTGATAGCTATCCAATCTTCAAAGATATCGCTTCCATAATAAATCTTTAATCACTGTTGACCAGTAGACGCTGCCTCCAGACAGAGTTTGACAAACTTTGTCGAGCTTCCATCTGTCAGAGTTTACACTAAACTCTGACTGCTTCCAGCTAAACTCTGATAATTCACTGTAACACTTAAACACTGATTAAAACATATCAATTATATTTAACAAGTATATTTGCAAAACTACTATTATATGGCTGAGCTATATTGCTCACTCTTGCTTTTCTTTTATATATATCACCACACAACAACAGATAAGCATGGCAAGAACAAGGCAGACTCCCCGCAAAAGCGTGCTAACCAGTCAGCAGTTTATGAGATTATTTACGAGGCAAGTGACGAGGTCGCACTCGGTGGTATTACCACAGGTGAGCAGAATAAGCTGGATAGGTTTACAGCTTAGGCTGGTTAGGTTTGTGTACAAGTATGACCTGTGTAAACTTTTGAAAACCAGAAAACTATCCCACATTTACCATCTATATTTTGTGGATTGTAAACCCTATCTAGATTAAAACATTTGGGTCTGTAATAACTTTATATTTTGGATTGAATCTTGTACTCTAAGCAATGTTTTGTTTTCGCTCTGAGCTTATAACCTGTGATGGACATTATTAGTATAGGGGTCATGCCAAAGGAAAAGACTAGTGTTAGATAAAATGTTGAATGATTGGGAATGGTAATCATAAAATTGGAATGTAGATTAGCGTAATAACCTGGATCGTTGACCCCCGATCTAGGGGTGTTACAGAAATGGTATCAGAGCGATAGGTTATAATCTCAAAGACGAAAGAAAGGCTAAGGATTCAGATCGTTACCAAGTATATGGATGGGCAAGTAGACATAGCCCTACCAAACCTAAGTCACTAGGAACATCACACATTGAAACTTATGAGATAGTAACACTTTTCCCTTTCCATTGTAGATCCCCGTGGAGCCAGTTATGGACCCAGTTGAGGACTCGGTCGTGGACCCTGTCGAGGACCACGTTGAGGATGACCTTGCTGAGACCGACCCTGTTGACCCTACACCTAGAGAGGACCCTGTGGACTCAGATGAGCCAGAGAGTGACCCAGAGGAGGATCCCATGGGCGATGCCCCAGTTGATCCCACAGCCGGAGAGGATCCCGCGGATGATGTCGTGATCTGGACAGATATACCGATGCATTCCCCTCCCCACATAGAGCCATCCCCACTTGACTCCCCTGAGTGGAGTCCACTCCCCGCAGAGGATTCTGAGGAGCTCACCCCGGAGGACGCAAACACTGAGATGGCCCCACAGAGCGAGCCACAGTCACCACCACCACCCCCGGTCCCTGTTGTGATGGTCGCAGAGTATGATTGGGCGGTGGCCCGACTTACTGCTAGGCTAGTGGCCGCAGATGCCAGGATTGAGGAGTTGAGATTTCTGATAAGTGGATTTTATATCCACTATTAGCATTCCATTCGTTAGAGATTACAAGAAGTCCAGGGCAAGGGAATTCAGGAATTTGAGCACAATGCGCATGCATCACTGTTTTGGCCATAACTGGAGTTCCAGACGTCAGAATTGGGCGATTCAAAAGCCCACGCGAAGAGGAGAGCAATTTCTTCAAAACTGGGCAGGGAGTTAGAGGCGCTCTTGCGCGAGTTTGAGGCGCTATACCTCAGTTCCAGGCACTCTTGCTCAGCTCCAGGCGCTCTTGCTCAGTACCAGGCGCTCTTGCGCGAGTTTGAGGCGCTATAGTTCAGTTTTTCGAGCAACAGCGCTATGCAGTCCCTGGCTTGGAGATTTTTTATGATCTAGTTTTATTTTCTTCCGGGTCAAAATATTTTTGGGCCCATTTTATTAGGGCAAGCAGCTGGTTTTTATTTGTATTATTTTAGACATTAAAATCATATCGATTATCATTAGGAGCATTATTATCATCGACATTTTTATTCTAGAAACAAAAAAATCAAGTGAGGGTTCTTCAAGCTAGTGACAAGCAAGGAGGCCTATTTTGATTCCATCTTCTGTATTCATCTTTACAATTTGGGGATTTAATTCTACCTTATTTTTTGGATTATTATTATTTGTTTTAGATCCATGTTTTCTTTAGAACCCATGATGGTGATAGGTTCAATTATGAACTAATCATTATCATGGGGTTCCAATGGATTCGATTTCATAATTATTGTGTTTGACATGTGATCGATGTTGGGTGATTTTATTGTGATAATCTAATATGGTTTGATTTAATTGATAGATGTGTAGTTAGCATCTAATTTATTAATCCTTGATGATTGCGAAAGTGGATTCTAGGATTGAGAATATGCCATATTAGCATGGGTTCATGAATTAATCGTTATTCATGATTAGTAGTATGTTTTTACCCAATTCATATTGCCTCATGTAATTATAAAAGATAACTTATGCTTAAACCAATTGCTTTTCCAGATTGTATAGACATATACGATTTGAACGTAATGTGATGTCCTCTTGATTTCTATCTCTTGTGGATATTAAGTGGTTTGATACGAGTGTACTGAAAGGTAGCTCGTATTATTGTCATGTTATCTGATTAATTATCTTGTTGATCACCTGTGTCGATTTAATGTGTCAACCTTTAGTGAAGTTGTCGATGAAATTGGAATCCCATGTTTTCTCATATATAAGGAATCTTAATTGTTAATTTTGTCTCGCTTAGTTAATTAATATAGTTTAATCAAAAAACCCTATTTGATAATTGTTCAAGCATTAAGAAGTAACCATACACCGTTGCATAAGTACTAAATTTGGCATTTACACCTAGTCTCTGCGGAACGAATCTTACTTATCACTTGCTATTTGTGATCGCGTATACTTGCGTGTTTACGAGTCAACAAGTTTTTGGCGCCGCTGCCGGGGACTTCGGTGTTATTTGTAGTTTAAGTGCTTGTCATCAGTGGTCATTATAGATTACTGACTTGAACTGTTTTTTTTTTCTTTATTTGATGGATTATTGGGAGCAGGACTTCGTAATTGTGTGTGAGCTGTGTCCAGGTGGACATTACACTCATCAATGTGAGTATAACAGAAATCGGCCGAATTTCAGCTGGGACTACAATCAGAGTGGTATGGAGCAATCCCAATATCCATCTCACCCGCTCCAAAATCAGCAGTTTGGAGATGAGCCACACAGTCCAGGGGGAACTCAGTAGCAATAGGGGCAACAATTTCAGCATCAGTATGCCCCAGTGCATCAACACTTTCAACTTCCTGAATTTCAGCAGCAGCAATTTCAGACTTGGTCTAACCAACAGTCGACCGAAGAAGCTAAATTAGAAGAATTGAGGTTGATGGTTAAAAGTAATGCATTGTCTCTCCAGACAATAGGAGATCAGATTGGTCAAATTGCAAATGCATTAAAAACATTGAATCAAATTGCAAGTGACACGGAAGGCCTAGCTGTAGAGGAAGAGGACAAGAACCTTCCTATCATTCTTGACTGGCCTTTCTTAGCCACGGGTGAGACCTTGATCGAAGTTCAGGAAGGAGAGTCTGAGGGCAAAGATGAGGAAAAAGCAGAACATGAAGTTGATAAGGAAGAAGAACCGGAGGCAAACCAATCAGAAAATTCAGAATGTCCAGAAAATTCGGTTCTGAATAATCAGCCGCAACCACTTCCTTTGCAATCTGAAAATTCTGAAGAATCAGCCCAAGATCAAGAAAACTCCAAGGCTCAAGTGGCTATGCTATTTCCTTCGAAGGATGAAGAGGGTCTCAGTGTGGTAATGGTTGATACTGAACACCGTAAGAAGGTTGATCAGCCGTTAAAGTCAAAGTCTGTAGAGAGTGCTTTTCAAGGAAAGTTTGACATTGAAGATGAGGAATTAGAAGAGCATGTTCAGTTGTTGAATGCCGCTCCGTTGCAATCTGACTTTGACCAGTTGGAGGTCGAAGAGGAAAAGAGCATCACTCGTGCTGACAAATCTACTCCAGAAAAGACTACAGAGATCATCCAAATCGATTTTCCTCCCCCATATCCACAGAGGCTACAGAAGCAAACTGTAGCCATGAATTTGTCGGCGGAGTATGAGGAGTGTTTTAGCTTGAAATTGGTTGATGCAGGGCAGAGTAAAAAGTATGACACGGAGAAGGAGAAGGCAAAGCATAGCCAGCTGAGGATTACAGTGCCTTGGTTAATGGGGCTACGTATTCCACATAAGTTGATTGGAGTGGAAGATCTCTGGAATTCTCAGGTGCGCCTTAAGCCATCGTTTGAAGGAGCTCCCGAACTCGAGCTCAAACCATTGCTAGTTCACCTGGGGTATGTTTCTTGTAATTCATCTTCCTTTGCTTGCTATTGTTATTGCTGCTAACTTTTCAGGTAGGCGGAAGAATGTTGTTAAGATATCTTGTGAGGAGCGAATACGGGTAAAGCTTGTCGTTGAAGATGTCGCTCCAGAAAAGATCATTAAATGGCCTTATAGAGATGCGGTACAGAAAATTTTCAAGAGGAAAATCGTGGCCAAGTCTAGCTAAAGACGTTAAAGAAAGGCGTTTGGTGGGAGGCAACCCATGATTTCTTGCTTTCCAATAAAACAACAGTTGTGTTGGTGCCTCTACGTCTATCCACCACCAGACACACCACCCGAGGAGGGTGGAGATGCCGATGACTAGGGGAGTATCTCTTGTACCCTTTCAGTTTACCTTCAATGAGGACATTGAAATTTTTAAGTTTGGGGGTGATTTTAGGGTATCAAGAATCATTGCATTGCATATAGTTGCATATTCATGCTAGTTCATATTGGTAATTTTGCATTTAGTTTTGCCATGCCATTTAGAGTGCATTTAGGATTCCATGTCATATAGATTTATTTAGGAGGGTAATATCATTTTGTTCATGCATATCACATGATTCCATATGAGTGTCTGTTCTTGCTCAATAGGTCGACGTTAATTTGAGTGTGATGACAATGGATAGAGGGTTGATTTAAGTACTTATGAAATTGACGTGCGTGTGTCGGGAACACAATCTTTTCACGTTCTCACTGTTTGCTCTTGGGCTAGATCGAGTCATACCTGGTTTGGCTGTTGAGATTTAATCACCTATTTATATCTAGAATTTTCGTTATTCCCTTGATGGCGTAGGAGCACTTAATTATAAGTTTGGGGGAAAACAGGGATTTCATGCTAAGTGTTGTGTCGTAGTGTAATAATGGCTAGGCGTCAAATGGCTAGTAGCCGCTCATATTTAATATGAGTAGTCTAGGAGGGTGAGATAGTGCACCCATGTGTGAAAAAAAAAAGGCAAGAAAAAAAAAAGAGGAGTCAGAGAAAAAAAAAGAGAAAAGAAAAAAAAAAGGAGTTGTGATATTTAAAAATGAGCGTTTGTGAGAGTGTGTGTATGCTAATTGACTAGGGTGGACTCTTTAGTACTCAAGCAAGTAAGTTTTAGGGGATTTTATGCCTAGTGACCTAAGACTTTTCCAGTCTGGGATCCACTAACCTAACGCTCGCTACAAGGGTGCTATTGTATAAGCCTTTAGGGGTCTCACCCATTACACGGTCAATAAGCATGTGTGTTTTGTGTTTTGTGGTGATTTGTGTAGTTAAGCATGAATCCTTGTATACCTTAAATGATGATGGCGGTGTCTTTGAGTCATGGAGTGTCTAAAGTTCATTCTGTTTATAAGCATGTGATTGTCTTGGCGAAGAATTGGTTATGCCTTTTATCTAGTTTCGAGAGTATATCTAGTGAGAAATGTACGCACCACGTTTCCAAGCATGTATTGTTAGTATACGGGGACTTAGTCGAGCTCTGTTTGGAGTTGTTGCATTCCTTGAGACGTTGGCGTGTTGAGTTGGTTTCGGTAATTTGTCTGGGATCATTGCATTAGGACATTTTTACATTATCATGACATTTAACTTTTAGTTGCATTCATTCATCATTTTAGAGTTGAGTTTGCATTGCTTGAGGACAAGCAACGGTTTAAGTTTGGGGGTTTGATAAGTATACGGGGACAAGCATTCCATTCGTACTTAAAACGATTTCGAGTTCTCAAGTTTCGTGTTAGTTTGATGTGTTTTCATCTAATTTGTGTAGATTGCATAGTAGGGTGGCATTGGTGGTGTTGGTGAAGAATTGGTGGTATTCTGTGAGCTTAAAGTAGAGATTACAAGAAGTCCAGGGCAAGGGAATTCAGGAATTTGAGCACAATGCGCATGCATCACTGTTTTGGCCATAACTGGAGTTCCAGACGTCAGAATTGGGCGATTCAACAGCCCATGCGAAGAGGAGAGCAATTTCTACAAAACTGGGCAGGGAGTTGGAGGCGCTCTTGCGCGAGTTTGAGGCGCTATAGCTCAGTTCCAGGCGCTCTTGCTCAGCTCCAGGCGCTCTTGCTCAGCTCCAGGCGCTCTTGCTCAGTACCAGGCGATCTTGCGCGAGTTTGAGGCGCTATAGCTCAGTTTTTCGAGCAACAGCGCTATGCAGTCCCTGCCTTGGAGATTTTTTATGATCTAGTTTTATTTTCTTCCGGGTCAAAATATTTTTGGGCCCATTTTATTAGGGCAAGCAGCTGGTTTTTATTTGTATTATTTTAGACATTAAAATCATATCGATTATCATTAGGAGCATTATTATCATCGACATTTTTATTCTAGAAACAAAAAAATCAAGTGAGGGTTCTTCAAGCTAGTGACAAGCAAGGAGGCCTATTTTGATTCCATCTTCTGTATTCATCTTTACAATTTGGGGATTTAATTCTACTTTATTTCTTGGATTATTATTATTTGTTTTAGATCCATGTTTTCTTTAGAACCCATGATGGTGATAGGTTCAATTATGAACTAATCATTATCATGGGGTTCCAATGGATTCGATTTCATAATTATTGTGTTTGACATGTGATCAATGTTGGGTGATTTTATTGTGATAATCTAATATGGTTTGATTTAATTGATAGATGTGTAGCTAGCATCTAATTTATTAATCCTTGATGATTGCGAAAGTGGATTCTAGGATTGAGAATATGCCATATTAACATGGGTTCATGAATTAATCGTTATTCATGATTAGTAGTATGTTTTTACCCAATTCATATTGCCTCATGTAATTATAAAAGATAACTTATGCTTAAACCAATTGCTTTTCCAGATTGTATAGACATATACGATTTGAACATAATGTGGTGTCCTCTTGATTTCTATCTCTTGTGGATATTAAGTGGTTTGATACGAGTGTACTGAAAGGTAGCTCGTATTATTGTCGTGTTATCTGATTAATTATCTTGTTGATCACCTGTGTCGATTTAATGTGTCAACCTTTAGTGAAGTTGTCGATGAAATTGGAATCCCATGTCTTCTCATATATAAGGAATCTTAATTGTTAATTTTGTCTCGCTTAGTTAATTAAAATAGTTTAATCAAAAAACCCTATTTGATAATTGTTCAAGCATTAAGAAGTAACCATACACCGTTGCATAAGTACTAAATTTGGCATTTACACCTAGTCTCTGCGGAACGAATCTTACTTATCACTTGCTATTTGTGATCGCGTATACTTGCGTGTTTACGAGTCAACAATTTCAGCTAGGAGAGGAGAGGAGATTCAGATGCCATACTCATCGGGAGAGGGTGGATTCCGTATCCAGAGGATTGGAGAGGATGACGCTAAGGATCGAGAGGAGGGCCCTCACCCACCTTAGAGCATTGCATCACACGAATAGGAGAGTCCGGAGGAGCGAGGCAGAGAGAATTCTGTCGAGGACTATAAGGAGGGTCAGAGACGCGGCCCGCTCCTACCGAGACTGATGATATGTTATGGCAGTTAGCTTTCTAGTGCAGATGGTGTGTGACAATTGTACTTTTTGGCTACTATCTTGGTAGATAGTAGTTAGTCCGGCTAGAAAAGCAAGATATGTATCTTTGAGTAGACTATATGTATTCGGATGATGTACTCTAAAACCTTTGACTCCAAAGGGTAACCCTTCGACGGTGCCCGGAATATATATCTGTTTGGTTTGGCATTAAATTCTGTTTAAGTCTATTACGTATAATACTTTGATATCAACTGCTTACATCAAGAAAACAATTATGTATTTAAAATGAACTACCCTTTTTAGGTGACATTTATATACGCAAGGTAACCCTAACAATGATATATATATAAATGTATATGTTTTCAGAAAATGCCACCCAGACGAAGAAACCAAAGAAACAGCAACGCTGAATCAGCCACCCATGGCGATGATCAGCGCATAGAGGAAGAGCACCAAAGTCAAGCCCATGAGGAAGAAGGGCAAGACTTTTATGAGCGTGATGATGTAGAGGAAGAGGAAGAAGCCACACAATATGAGGGGGGCATGGATGAGAATCCTATGGAGCAATTTATGAACTTACTCAGGCAAAATTTACAACAACCACCCCCACCACCAAGGAATCCCAATACCACCAATGCTAGTGCCTTTCGAGCTTTCAAATCCCTGAAACCACCAGAATTTCAAGGAACTGCCGACCCCGTAGTAGCAAGAGCTTGGCTGAAGGAGATGGAAAAATCCTTCGAGATTTTAGGCGTAGACGAGACCCAGAAAACGGTTTTTGCTGCTTACTTACTGAAAGGAGAAGCGAATTATTGGTGGGAGGCTAAACGTAATTTGGAACCTGTAGGCATAGTGACTTGGAATAGATTCTGCAGGTTGTTCTTGGATAAGTACTTCCCCAAGTACATGGAAACACAGATGGAACTGAAGTTCTTGGAGCTGAAACAAGAAAACATGACAGTGGAAGAGTATGAGGCCAAGTTCACTGAACTATCGAGGTTTGTGCCAAGTTTTGTGGATACCGAAGAAAAGAGGGCGAAAAGATTTCAGCTGGGACTAAAACCATGGATAAAAAATTGGGTCGCTATGTTGGAAATAACAGATTATGCCACCTTGGTACAGAAGGCCTCAATAGTGGAGGATGGCAGCGAGATGAGCCTGAGGATAAAGGAGAACAAGGAAAGAAAGGCAGTGAGCCTAGGAGGAGGAGCTAGTGGCGGACGCCACTTTAACAAGTTCAACCGAGGGGCTGTGTCTCAGCCGGCAGGGGGCTCAGGTGTCAAGAGGGCTGGGAGTGAGAGCGTTAATCAGGGAGGCGGACAGACCAGAGCAACCACCTTCACCCAATCACGCACTCCCATACCTGAATGTAAGACTTGTGGGAGGAAGCATCTGGGAACGTGCCGATTAACAGTGACGTGCTATAAGTGTGGACGCACGGGACATTACTCCAATAATTGCACCCAGCAAGCTCAAGGCCTAAAGTGTTACCAATGCGGAGGCATGGGGCATATGAAGAAAGACTGTCCTAAGTTAAACCCATGATACACGCAAGCGTACGCGGTCACAAGTAATATAGAATAAAGTTGAGTTCGTTCCCACAGAGATCTGGTTATGGTTTTAATTCAATTATTGTACCTATGCAACAATGTATGGTTATTACTCACTGCTAAGACAAATAACAATATTGGGTTTTCAATTATCTAAATTAAACTAAGATGCAAACTATTAAACTAAGAATTACTTAACTAATGATAATTAAAATCTAACTACTATGCAAGATAAACCACGGGATCCTAACTTCATTAAATACTTTGCTTAGATCTGACGCCTTTAATCACTATATGCAATGGTTATGATATCTGATCGGACAACACGAAACAAGTATACGCTACTTCTCAGTATACGAATACCAAACTAAACATACATCCACAAAAGAGATAGAAGATGAATAGACACCAATTATGCTTAGACCCTATATGTCTATAGAATTTGAAAACATAACGGTTGAAGAACAAGTTATCCATAAAGATCACACAGGGCAATATAAGTATTTTCATCTCATACTACGAATCATGTTGATAAACAATCATGAACCTATGCTAGCATGGCAAGTTCTAAATCTCAAGATCCACTTTCACTTCACATGAGATTAACAAATTAGATGTTCGCGATGCATCTATCAATTAAGCACAACCATACAAGGATATCAGATATACATCACACACAGATCTTTAAAGCAATCAGAATACTAAAGCTCCATAAATAAATCAGTTAGAATCCCATGACAACGATTAGTTCATAATCGAACCTCTCGTCATCATGGGATCTGATGAAACCATGATAAAAATAAAGTATGAAAAGATACAAATAAACCTAAGTAATTGATATGTAATGGTGATCTTTTTTCTGTCCCCCAAGATGTGTATTTATAGCCCCAATTTGCCTCTCCATCAAGCAATTGCCGTTTTAGAGTTGGAATAGGAGTATGGCAATTTCCGTTCTTGAGTGAGAATAGAATTGCAAATTCCATGTGTAGATCTGATTCTGGAATGTTCTAGCCGCCCAGAGCAATTACCATACTTATTAGAAGTAGGAATTATAGCAATTTCCTTGTCAAATTTGAATTTCTGCAGTTCGGCACATAATACGTTTCCTAAACTGATTCGGTTTTGAAGGAAAATTCGTAACTGACTTTTCTTCAGTATTTATGGGCCGTTCCAGTTGTATTTGGACATCTGAACCACTTTATAATGAAAGAGAATTCCGTTATCTTCGCGTGGACTGTAAGATCGTCCAAAACGGACTTGTAGAACTCAAGATATGGCCAAAACAGTAATTTTCAGGATTTTCCGCGCGCAACCTTCGCCCAGCAGTCTGCTTGTTGCGCTGCCTGCGCCCACCACGCGCAACCTGCGCGTGGACGACCTGTCCAAAGTTGTAGAAAATTTCGCAGGCTTCGCGTGAGCTGTAAGATCGCTGAAAACGGACTTCTAGAACTCCAAATAAGGCCAAAACAGTGTAGACTGCGCAACCTTCCCGGAAAATCCGAATTTTAATCAATTAATCCTCCAAACACGATAGAAGCATCACCCATAATCGACATTCTTGTAAATCTGCACAACTAAGCAAAACACATCAAAATTACAATAAACTTGAGTCCAAGTCAATCAATTTAAGCCGATATGGAACGCTCCAAGTGGATATAAAATCCACTTATCACACCTCCAAACTTAAACCGATGCTTGTCCTCAAGCATAAACAATTACAACTAACTAACTAATTAGTACCACTTCCGTAGGTGATCACGGTTGCATTTGGCATATGCAACAAGCCCTTTAAACCCCTAGGCAGCCCTAGTGGACGAGTAAGGTCTCGTGAGGGCCTATAGCGAATGTACCCACAAAATCCAATGCAATGCAATGCATGAATGCAACTAATATGAAAATGCAATTAATCTAGTACTAATATCCTACCATACCTTCAAATCCTCTCATGCCATATCAACTTAAGAATCAAAGTAAATACGCAATGTCTTGGTATCGAAAGTGCAAGTATTCACATAGTCTACTCAATGAACATGCATAAGTTCTCACAAGTCCATGTCAAGTGTAAGAATAAGTTAGTAAACATGCTAAGCCTACAAGAGTACATCTTTGAGACAAAACTCGGGATCTCATACGCAAAAACAAGCAAACACTCACAATCCACTCACAAAAGAATATTCACTCAAGAACAAGGGTAAGTGTATCACTCAATTCCAACAAAATCATAAGCATGCTTGACATTTGGTATCAATCTAACTCTTAACACAACATACATCAATGACGATAATCAAAAGGTCTTTATTTGGGTTGTAACGGGGCTAGGAACAAGGTAAATAAGCCAAAATAGGTGAAGTGTCAAAAGCTAGTAGGAACTTATAATAAATCATACACAACACCCTATTTTCCTCCCCACATAATTTTTACTAAAACAAACACTCACTCGACTAGTCGACTAAAACAGGATCACAACAAACACAAACATGCTCTCATAATATTTTTCTTTTTTTTTTCTTTTTTCACTTTTTTTTTTCTCGAGAGCTAAATATAACAAAGCACAATAATATCAACAATAACAATGATCCCACAATTTTATTACACATGCCGACTATCAAGCAACAACCAAACCCAATTTTCAATATTTTCCCCAAAATTATGACCAACAATAAACCCCTCCTTGCACACCTTATTACTCCCTTAAGCACTCTACTAGCCTTTGACAATGTGGGTTCAAATTAATGTAAGGCCAATACCAGAAAAAGGTCTAGGAAAGTAATGTGGTATGTCACAGAAAAAATATATGATTAAGCTCAACGGGTTAACTAATTGATCATGTAAACATGGTGTGGTAATATGGGAAAATATGCGGTTATTCCTAAATGCCTTTATCATTTTAATCGTCAAATAATGTCATGCGTTTCAAAAAAGACCTCAAGCAACTGCTAGCAATGCAAACAATCCGTGGACACTCAAGCAAACGAATAAATTGCAACAAATATGCAATAAGGCTCAAAAGCTCACTTGGTAGGAAAACATACTCAATCCCAAACAAAAACCTCTCTAATGCCCCTACTTGTATTCAAAGCATGCAAACTAAATCAACTTGCACATATTCATGTCCTTCTAATTACTTACAACATTCAATAAGTCTACTAGCTTCAACTTACTAGTGTATGTGTGTGTACAAGAACAAAGCATATCACTTCTCAATCAAAAAGCGTCAACAACACAAAATTCCTATCAAGCATGGGTGCAAATGCAAACTATTATGAACTCACATGATATACGAACATAAAAACAGAATGTCCTATATGAAACAAACGTAGATAACACGAACATAAATGCATAATTTACTAATACTAATATGCAAAGCATGAAATCCTACATGAACACAATGACTAACAATCACATATAACTACATATACACTACTTATCCCTCAAACCACCCCCAAACTTAAAATATTCAATGTCCTCATTGAATGGAAGTAAATACGAGGGAGAGTAGAAAACATACCAGTATACAACAATGCTTGGGTTGCCTCACAAGAAGCGCTTCTTTAACGTCAATAGCTTGACGTTACTTCCAAACCTCCATTAAGGATGATAATAGTTTGCCTGGTCCTCTCTTCGTGAGACTTTATCGTCATCACGGCGGCACACTTTCTGCCCCTTCTCCTTGCTTGGCCTATTCGTATAACAACTATGTCCTATTCCAATGCCTTCATCGGTTGACCCAAAATCTTTCAATTTGTAGAATAACACACACTCGCGGGCTTCGCTTGAATATAATGGAGGAGGGTAAATGTAAGTTGCTGAAGCCTTTGGTTCCTCAAAGAGAACTTCCTCCATTGGCTCTAATGTGCTACCTCCATCTTTAAACTCTGAGTCAAGTAGAAGACCTGCATCTTTCCCATGTTCTTCAGCCCCTTGGTACGCACATACCAATTCTTGAAATTTGTGCAGCTCATCAGTGTCTGTCCCAAATAGTGCCCTTTCCAATTCATCCACCATCCTATGATCAAATTCCTTACATGGCTTGTGAACACTCACCTCACCTTGGAATTTGTCTTCCTCAAGAAAAGACTCAATTGTACTATCCTCAAGATTTGACCATGAAACAACCTCATCAATCAGCACCTTAGAATCCCAGAGATCAGCCAAGCCGAGCGACTCACAATCTTCCTCCTCATCACTATCCACCACAGGTTCTGACAAAACAGAATTTTTTTCTTTTTCTATAGGATCCTGATCATGAATTCCTTCTTCATCCTCAATTGCTGAATTCTGATCATTCGTGACTTTTCAAGATCTGAGCGTTATGACATTAACCTGCTCCATGCCATCTTGTTTTCCTGGATTCACATCTGTGTCACTATGAAGAACTCCCTGCGGTCCGTTGAGAAAGGCACTTGCAATTTGCCCAATCTGATTCTCCAATGTCTTGAGAGATACCGCCTGACTTTCAATCATCAACCTCAATTCATCCAATTCAGATTTTTCATTCGAAGATTGACCATCATCCCCATGAAACTGTTGCTGCTGAAAATCTTGATTGTTGCTCCAGCTGAAATTAGGATGATAGGTGGCTGGAGCTGGTTGCGAAGGTTGCTGGAAGTTGCTCACAAACTGTGCCGATTCAGAAGATATGGCACATTGACTCGTCTCATGCGCGCCCTCACATAGCTCACAAACACTAGCAACTTGAGGCACCCCATGCTTTGACATAAAATCCAATTTCTTATTAAGTGCCTCTAGCTGAGCTGCTAGAGTTGTGACTGTATGAACTTCTAGAATTCCTGCTAATTTTCCTTGTGAAAATCTCTGAGTTGGATTCTGGTATTCATTCGCAGCCATCATCTCAATTAGCTCATAAGCTTCCGCATAGCTCTTAGCCCATAAAGCTCCACCTGATGCTACATCTAGCATGGGTCTTGACTGTGCATCCAAACCATTATAAAAGCAGTTAATCACCATCCACTCAGGCATCCCATGATGTGGACACTTCCTTAGCATCTCCTTATATCGCTCCCAAGCCTCGCACAAAGATTCTTCAGACTGTTGTGAAAATTGAGTAATAGCGTTCCTGATTGCTACGGTCTTTGCCATGGGGAAAAATTTAGTGAGAAATTTCTGAGCAAGATCCTCCCAAGTAGTAATAGAACCGGCTGGTAGAGAGTGCAACCAGCCCTTAGCTTTATCCCTAAAAGAGAATGGGAAAAGTCTTAATTTGATAGCATCTTCCGACACCCCGTTGATCTTGAAAGTGTCGCAGATCTCAATGAAATTCTGGATGTTCATGTTAGGATCTTCAATCGTAGCACCCCCAAACTGAACTGGGTTCTGCACCATCTGAATTATGCTAGGCTTGATTTCGAAAGTATTAGCTGTAATAGCTGGCCTGACAATGCTAAATGGGATGTCCTTGATCTTTGGTTGAGAATAATACATCAATGCTTTCGCTGCTGCTGCTGGTTCTTCCATTGCTACCTGCAACACATAAAACTAAACAACTATGTAAGAAACAATCCGAGTCAGTGAACTCTAACGACCACTATTGACAAGCACATAAACTAAAAATAAAACACCGATGATCCCCACAGCGGTGCCAAAAACTTGTTAACAATGATACACGCAAGCGTACGCGGTCACAAGTAATATAGAATAAAGTTGAGTTCGTTCCCACAGAGATCTGGTTATGGTTTTAATTCAGTTATTGTACCTATGCAACAATGTATGGTTATTACTCACTGCTAAGACAAATAACAATATTGGGTTTTCAATTATCTAAATTAAACTAAGATGCAAATTATTAAACTAAGAATTACTTAACTAATGATAATTAAAATCTAACTACTATGCAAGATAAACCACGGGATCCTAACTTCATTAAATACTTTGCTTAGATCTGACGCCTTTAATCACTATATGCAATGGTTATGATATCTGATCGGACAACACGAAACAAGTATACGCTACTTCTCAGTATACGAATACCAAACTAAACATACATCCACAAAAGAGATAGAAGATGAATAGACACCAACTATGCTTAGACCCTATATGTCTATAGAATTTGAAAACATAACGGTTGAAGAACAAGTTATCCATAAAGATCACACAGGGCAATATAAGTATTTTCATCTCATACTACGAATCATGTTGATAAACAATCATGAACCTATGCTAGCACGGCAAGTTCTAAATCTCAAGATCCACTTTCACTTCACAGGAGATTAACAAATTAGATGTTCGCGATGCATCTATCAATTAAGAATAACCATACAAGGATATCAGATATACATCACACACAGATCTTTAAAGCAATCAAAATACTAAATCTCCATAATAAATCAGTTAGAATCCCATGACAACGATTAGTTCATAATCGAACCTCTCGTCATCATGGGATCTGATGAAACCATGATAAAAACAAAGTATGAAAAGATACAAATAAACCTAAGTAATTGATATGTAATGGTGATCTTTTTTCTGTCCCCCAAGATGTGTATTTATAGCCCCAATTTGCCTCTCCATCAAGCAATTGCCGTTTTAGAGTTGGAATAGGAGTATGGCAATTTCCGTTCTTGAATGAGAATAGAATTGCAAATTCCATGTGTAGATCTGATTCTGGAATGTTCTAGCCGCCCAGAGCAATTACCATACTTATTAGAAGTAGGAATTATAGCAATTTCCTTGTCAAAGTTGAATTTCTGCAGTTCGGCACATAATACGTTTCCTAAACTGATTCGGTTTTGAAGGAAAATTCGTAACTGACTTTTCTTCAGTATTTATGGGCCGTTCCAGTTGTATTTGGACATCTGAACCACTTTAGAATGAAAGAGAATTCCGTTATCTTCGCGTGGACTGTAAGATCGTCCAAAACGGACTTGTAGAACTCAAGATATGGCCAAAACAGTAATTTTCAGGATTTTCCGCACGCAACCTGCGCCCAGCAGTCTGTTTGTTGCGCTGCCTGCGCCCACCACGCGCAACCTGTGCGTGGACGACCTGTCCAAAGTTGTAGAAAATCTCGCAGGCTTCGCGTGAGCTGTAAGATCGCTGAAAACGGACTTCTAGAACTCCAAATATGGCCAAAACAGTGTAGACTGCGCAACCTTTCCGGAAAATCCGAATTTTAATCAATTAATCCTCCAAACACGATAGAAGCATCACCCATAATCGACATTCTTGTAAATCTGCACAACTAAGCAAAACACATCAAAATTACAATAAACTTGAGTCCAAGTCAATCAATTTAAGCCGATATGGAACGCTCCAAGTGGATATAAAATCCACTTATCAACCCACCAGGGTCAAAAATGAGTGGAGCAGCTTCCAATCGACCCCCTACAGCCAGGGCCTTTAACATGACCGTGCAGGATGCCATCAAAGACTCAGATGTTATTGCAGGTACCCTAACCATTAAATCGGTAAATGCAAATGTCTTATTTGATTCTAGAGCTACCCGATCTTTTATATCACAAGAATTTGCATGCAAATTAAATCTTAAGGCGGAGGCTTTAAAAGAGCAGCTAATGGTTGAAATAGCTAATCGTGAAGTGATTCCCGCGAGTCAATTCTACCCTGATTGTAATCTAGAAATAGAAGGTTGCCATTTTCAAGCAAACCTAATACCATTTGTGTTAGGAGGATTCGATGTTATTTTAGGTATGGATTGAATGTCCAATAATAATGCCCAGATTGATTGTAAGGGCAAGAAAGTCAAGATGACGGCACCAGGAAAAAATGAAGTAGTGTTTAAGGGACAACGACAAACTCGAAAATTTCTCACGGTCGCACAAGCTAGAAAGCTAGTACGTAAGGGGAACGAAGCCTTCTTAGCCTACGTAGTAGATATAGAACAGGAGACCCCCAAATTGCGAGATATCCCTGTCGTTAGGGAATTCGAGGATGTATTCCCCGAAGAACTTCCGGGATTGCCACCCGATAGGGAGATCGAGTTTGCAATAGAGTTGGCACCCGGGACTGCACCTATTTCTAAGGTCCCGTATAGGTTAGCTCCCATGGAAATGAAGGAACTAGCGACACAGTTACAAGAGTTGTTGGACAAGGGTCTGATAAGGCCGAGCGTATCTCCATGGGGTGCTCCAGTATTGTTTGTAAAGAATAAGGATGGTAGCATGAGGTTGTGCATAGACTACAGAGAGTTTAACAAATTGACCATTAAAAATAAATACCCTCTACCTATGATCGACGACCTATTTGACCAGCTAAAAGGGGCAGTCTATTTCTCGAAAATAGACTTGAGGACCGGGTATCACCAACTAAAGATCAAACAAGAAGATATACCAAAGACCGCATTTCGTACCAGATACGGACATTATGAATTCCTAGTTATGTCCTTTGGGTTAACCAATGCACCAACAGCCTTTATGGACCTGATGAATCGAGTGTTTAAACAATACCTAGACAAGTGCGTCATAGTGTTCATTGACGATATCCTGATTTATTCAAAGACCGAGGAGGAACACGCAGAACAATTCAGGATAGTCTTAGGGATTCTGAGAGCTGAGAAACTATATGCCAAATTCTCGAAGTGTGAATTTTGGCTAAGGGAGGTGCAATTTTTAGGCCACGTGGTAAGCAATGAGGGAGTATTAGTGGATCCTGCCAAGATAGAGGCCATATCAAATTGGGAAAGACCGACCACCCCGACGGAAGTAAGAAGTTTCATAGGATTGGCCGGCTACTATAGGAGGTTTGTGAAAGACTTTGCCAAGCTGGCAGCCCCACTTACCCGACTCACTAGAAAGATGGAGAAATTTGTGTGGACTGAGAAATGTGAGGAAAGCTTCCAGGAGCTGAAGAAATGGTTAGTGACCGCCCCCGTACTAGCACTACCTGATGAAAGGGGAGACTTTGTGATTTATAGTGACGCATCCCACAAAGGATTGGGCTGTGTGCTCATGCAGCACGACAAGGTGATTGCGTATGCGTCTAGGCAGTTGAAGGAGTATGAAGTTAGATATCCTACCCATGACTTAGAGTTAGCCGCAATAGTTTTCGCCCTAAAAATATGGAGGCACTACTTGTATGGAGAGAAATGTGAGATCTATACAGACCACAAGAGCCTCAAGTACATCTTCAATCAGAAGGAATTGAACATGAGACAGAGGAGGTGGCTAGAACTAATAAAGGATTACGACTGTGAGATTCGCTATCACCTAGGGAAAGCCAATGTGGTGGCCGATGCCCTTAGTAGGAAGGAGAAACTCAAGATGTTAACCTCAATCAAGGAATTAGCGAGAGAATTTGAGAGACTGGAAATAGAGATCAAGAGACCAGGCGATAGCCAAGAAATGCTAATGGGAATCCAGATCCAATCGCCGTTGTTGGAAAAGATTAGGTTGTGTCAGGAGAAAATGATGGAAGAAGAAGCTAATTCGGAGGAGGAAATCCTGACAGGAGAAGAAATCAAGTGCGAGAGGGATAAAGGTGGAATCATGTGATATGCATCAAGGATATGGGTTCCGAATGTTCAGGAATTAAAGGATGAAATATTATACGAAGGCCATAACGATAGATATTCGGTACACCCTGCAGCACAAAAATGTAAAGGGACTTGAAAGAATGTTATTGGTGGCCCAATATGAAAAAGGACGTAACGGAATGGGTGAATAGATGTTTGACCTGTCAACGAGTAAAGGCAGAACACCAAAGGCCCAGCGACCTGCTACAACCCTTAGAGATTCCAGAATGGAAGTGGGAGCATATAGCCATGGACTTTGTAGCAGGACTACCAAAGACTAGAACCAACCACGACGCGATATGGGTAATCGTCGATAGACTAACTAAGTTTGCCCACTTTCTCCTAATTAATGAGAAATACACTATCGACAGGCTGGTGGACATTTACATAAAGGAAGTTGTAGTCCGACATGGAGTCCCGGTGACTATTGTATCTGATAGAGATCCAAGATTTAACTCCAGGTTTTGGAGGAGCTTCCAGGAATGCGTAGGGACTAAATTGAACATGAGTACTGCTTATCACTCTCAGACTGGCGGGCAAAGTGAAAGGACTATCCAAACCTTGGAAGACATGCTGAGGGTATGCGTCATAGACTTTAAGGGGAGTTGGGAAGAACATTTACCTTTAGTTGAGTTTGCGTATAACAACAGTTATCACTCGAGCATAGGAATGCCCCCATACGAAGCCCTCTATGGCCGGAAGTGTCGTTCTCCCTTGTGTTGGGAAGAAGTCGGTGAACGGAAAATACTAGGACCTGATCTGGTACAGCAAACGAGGGGATGTCATAGTATTGATTAGAGGAAGACTGGCAGCGGCTCAGGATAGACAGCGTAGGTATGCAGACCTAGCCCGAAAGGACAAGGAGTATGAAGTAGGTGACATGGTGTTATTGAAAGTATCCCCCTGGAAAGGATTGATGAGATTCGGGAAGAAAGGAAAGCTGAGTCCGAGGTTTATTGGACCTTTTGAGATTTTACGGCGCATTGGACCAGTGGCTTATGAATTTGCCTTACCCCCAAACCTACAGCAAGTACACAACGTATTCCACGTATCTATGCTAAGGAAATACAACCCAGACGCCAAACATGTGGTAGAACATGAGCATGTAGAACTACAGCAGACATGTCTTACATAGAGAAACCAGTGGAGATCATGGATCGCAAGGAACAAGTACTCAGAAACAAGGTTGTTAAACTGGTCAGAGTTTTATGGCAAAACCACAATATCGAAGAGTCAACTTGGGAACTGGAGAACGAGATGCGAGAGAAGTACCCCCACCTATTCTCAAACTGATTCCGGGACAGAATCTTTTTAAAGGGGGGAGATTGTAATAATCCTAATTTTTGTGCTATTGAAAAAGGGCCGGATGAATAGTAATTCTGGCGTGTGAGAAAAACAAATCCTACCCACTTATGAGCAAGGAAAAAAAAATAAAAAAATAAAAAAAAATTGAAGTTTATGATTTCGAAACCCTAATCCTACTTGTGATATACACTTCTAGGTCTCGTCATAACGATTTCATCTCGAAACTCTTCACAAACGATTTCAGGGTTCATTAAATCGTAAAACGTTTATTTTTTCTTTAAGCTTCGAAGTTTATTGTTTAATCATTCGTTTATTGTTTCGACTCGTCACTAATACGAGTCCATCGTCCACGATACAAGTGTCGACATTAGTTCAAGAATAGGTTTACATACATTTTCAAATCATGATTTACTCCTTAATCAATTTTGAAAGATATTTTCTAAAATCCATCCTTTTATTAGAATTAGCGATTTTCGAAAAATCATATCAAATATAAAAAAATGAGTTTAAATCTAATTCTTTTTGGAAAACTCTTAAATCAATTTCTAGTTTAATAAATCAGCTTCAAAATTTGGTTACAAAATTGTATATCCAGCACCCATTTTAAAATTAATGAGAGGTCAAATGACTTTTTTTCCATGTGCTAGTGTTTTCTCTTTTCATTATTAAATTGTTAAGTGGGAATTGCTTTAGAAAATGCTTCATGATTTTGTCTAAACCCATTATTACTATCACTAAAACTCCAGCAACTATTATCTATGTATATTGTATCAAATCAATCATTTTATTCCCTCATTCACTCATCAAAAATCTGCACTTGTTCTTGAGAGGAAAATGAATGTAATTCTCCATTAAAACATCTCAATTCTTAAGTTCTTGAGCTCCTCATCTAAAGCCTTCCATACACACTTCTTATACCCTCCATACACTTCATAAAACACTTTTAAATCATCAAGGGAAACTCAAGTATTCTAGCATCAAGAGAGATCAAATCCATCCAAGAAAAGAGAAGTGAAGTTAGTAAAAGCTAGATCATCCAAGGGTTTAAGTGGTATTATCTTGGAGCCTCTTTAAATATTCATTCTCATTAATTATTGTTATTAACTTGTGTCATTCTTCAACTCTAGGATCTGAGAGATAGCAAGGACCTCCCATCAAAACGAAGTTAAGATCCAAGAAGGTATAAATCGCTATTGTTTGGAATCATCGTATAACGTGTTTATAGGTTTAGGCTAGCTACTAACTAAGTCTGTGATTTTTGGATAAAAAATATTTTATAGTGGTCAGATTATTTAGATTCTATATAATCTAAGGATCGCCTAAGCGCTAATTTCATGTGATTCGCATTTACGAGTCAAGAGTTATCCCCGATTTAGTAAAACCGGTTAAAACGAACGAATCGTGACGAACAACTGGTTTTGCAGTGTTAAATCGACCCCTTAAAATTGGATTTTAATTATGAAAATTTTGGTGTAGCTATTCCTTACAGTATAGAAGACATCCCAAAAAGAATCAAATAAAAATATGGATTTTTCAATTTTATAAAAATCATTAGGTTGGAACAGCGCAAGTAAAATCAACAGCAGAGAAGGACCCTTTTGGAGCTTTGGTTGAGGCTTTTGTAAATGGTCTAAGGTTATGAAATTTGGATGGTTGTCTTCTAGTGCAGTAAGGAAGACAGAGCAAAAAGAATTTCGTAAAAAGGATTATTTTTCGATTTTATAGAAATGTTCGAACCAAAGTCGCGCGAATGAAAAATATCTTTAGGGGACGAACGCCAAGAAAATTTAACACCGAATAAAATCAAACGAACTTGAAACATGACTCGAATGAAATTGGTAACTTTATTTTGGTCAGGGAATGTTACCAAAGTATGTAGGTTCAACCTGGACGATAAGAGTTCCCTATGGGAATTAGTTACGTTATATGAATCTCGGTTAAATAATTCGTTTACAAAGCTAACCCTAGCGTTTCCTTGTTCATTATAGATCGTCACCCTAGGACTCGAGATTTCACTTCCCCGACTCTGTCAGGCAAGTTTTCCAAAACCGAACTTCAAGTATATTTCAAAAACTGTTGTTGTTGTGATATGAATGCATGTATGTTTTATACATGTATTGCGAGAAAGTTATAAATGCATGCATGATTTTCTGAAAGTACTTGTAACGTTTACGTGCATATATATATACACCCCCCTTGGTTTGTACGTATATATATGATGATGATTAAGGCTCGGGTAGAGCGTAAGTACTTTTATTATAAGTCTGGAGTCGGAGTATTTTATGTAAAACCCAGTAACCCCGGAGACGGATATTTTGGATAATCGAATAAGTTCCGATAATTAAAAAAAAATTATGAATATCGGAATTAATTATTTTGAGTTTATTAATAAATATTATTTTGAGTTAATTAATTTAAACATTCATTTAAGGTTAATTTATTTAATTAATGATTATTTATTTATTTATTTAATAATTAATAATTAATAATTTATTTAAAAATATATTATTAATTAATTATCATTATTTAAAAATGATTTAAATGTTCTAAAATTATTTATAAATTATTTAAAATCTATTGGGCCTATTTTAAAATTATTTAAGGCCTTTAAAAATTATTTTAAATATTTTCTGATCTTCAGAAAAATATTCAAGGGTTCTCAAATAATTTATAATTACCCATACTTCGTAAATTACCACCCCCACGGTTTGTGAACTTATCAAAACTTGAGAACCCAAGATTTTGGGAGTACTTTAAAATGTTTTCTCCCTTCGCTACGAACCAGCGGGAACAATATAGTGACCCTGCCTCATTAAGGAGGGTCAGCTTTAAAAAGTCTTTAAGAAAAACTCCGAATAACTCCCAAATTGATTTGAAAAGAATTCCCTGAGTAAAGAAAATCAGTTGACAAAGATCAACTAGTGCGATGAACTTACTTCCTCATTTTCTTCCGGAAGAAAAGGATTAAAAAGGTTTCATTCCAAAGATAGTTCAAAACGACTCTGGGGACTGGAGGGTGTTAAGGTGTAAGAGGCTTGCAGGTAGGCAGGTCCATCCAGATATATGTACAAGTGTAAGAGACTTGCAGGTAGGCAAGTCCATCATAAGACCCGAATGCGGTCAGGGCCACGACCTCCGTAGTAGGTTCGTCTCCCGTCTACTAGTAGCGAAGTTTTGTACGATACAATGGCTGATCACTTTGTATCGGGTGGTACTCCAGAATAGTCCCATTCTTCCAGTTGGAATTGTGCTGCTACGTTGTATTGGAAGCCCAGGAGCTCCAGTACCGATAGTGTAGTTGGTGTTAAACTTATCAAGAAAAGATTTTTGAAACCCGAACATTCCTGTCTTAAAATGATTGAGGGAAAGTTAGTGCTCTTACAAGTTGAATTGTATTACACTACTTAGTTCTCAAATGAAACGAAAGTATATTTGCAAAACTACTATTATATGGCTGAGCTATATTGCTCACTCTTGCTTTTCTTTTATATATATCACCACACAACAACAGGTAAGCATGGCAAGAACAAGGCAGACTCCCCGCAAAAGCGTGCTAACCGGTCAGCAGTTTAGGAGATTATTTACGAGGCAAGTGACGAGGTCGCACTCGGCGGTATTACCACAGGTGAGCAGAATAAGCTGGATAGGTTTACAGCTTAGGCTGGTTATGTTTGTGTACAAGTATGACCTGTGTATACTTTTGAAAACTAGAAAACTATCCCACATTTACCATCACCCCAGGTAATAGTTTTTGTGGATTGTAAACCCTATCTAGATTAAAACATTTGGGTCTGTAATAACTTTATATTTTGGATTGAATCTTGTACTCTAAGCAATGTTTTGTTTTCGCTCTGAGCTTATAACCTGTGATGGACATTATTAGTATAGGGGTCATGCCAAAGGAAAAGACTAGTGTTAGATAAAATGTTGAATGATTGGGAATGGTAATCATAAAATTGGAATGTAGATTGGCGTAACAACCTGGATCGTTGACCCCCGATCTAGGGGTGTTACAGAAATGGTATCAGAGCGATAGGTTATAATCTCAGAGACGAAAGAAAGGCTAAGGATTCAGATCTTTACCAAGTATATGGACGGGCAAGTAGACATAGCCCTACCAAACCTAAGTCACTAGGAACATCACACATTGAAACTTATGAGATAGTAACACTTTTCCCTTTCCATTGTAGATCCCCGTGGAGCCAGTTATGGACCCAGTTGAGAACCCGGTCGTGGACCCTGTCGAGGACCCCGTTGAGGATGACCTTGCTGAGACCGACCCTGTTGACCCTACACCTAGAGAGGACCCTGTGGACTGAGATGAGCCAGAGAGTGACCCGGAGGAGAATCCCATGGGCGATGCCCCAGTTGATCCCACAGCCGGAGAGGATCCCGAGGATGATGCCGTGATCTTGACAGATATACCGATGCATTCCCCTCCCCACATAGAGCCATCCCCACTTGACTCCCTTCAATGGAGTCCACTCCCCGCAGAGGATTCTGAGGAGCTCACCTCGGAGGACGCAGACACTGAGATGGCCCCACAGAGCGAGCCACAGTCACCACCACCACCCCCGGTCCCTGTTGTGATGGCCGTAGAGTATGATTGGGCGGTGGCCCGACTTACTGCTAGGCTAGTGACCGCAGATTCCAGGATTGAGGAGTTGAGAAAATCGCTAAACCTCCTCCATGGCCTGGACTCGCTACTGTAAACAAACCCTCGTACTTCATCTTGGCTCTAACTGCTTCAATTCTGTTATGATCGATCATAGTTTCCATAAGAAAAACCACCATAGGCTTACGAAGTTGGACTAAGTCCAATAAAACTTGAACTGTGTCAAGGTTGCCTAAGCCCCTACAGTTCCAAGATAAGACACTCATTGTGATTGGTGGGCCTGGAGACCAGGTCCCACCTCCAACAAGTTTTTTTGGTTCTGTTCAAAGTTGTCCCCCATGTTAACATCCTTTTTTGCTCCGTCAATTTCTCGGTCCCTTGAAAAGTGCTCTTCCAGCCCATTATTCTCTATACGAGGCCTTTTTTGATGTGCTATAATCACTCCCTCTTTTAATATAGCATTATCATATCCTCCTAGGCCACTTCCAGCTATACCAACCTCCTTCTGTGTCATATCACGTATGATACACCCGTAATCCTGGGAGCCTTTTTTTGAGAATTCCGCATTGTTTTTCTGACTCATTTCTCTTTCGCTACTGTTTGCATCCAATTTTGGCGGGTTGAGTTTCCCTCCTTCGGCGTTCCTTAGCCATTGATTCTTTCCTGCATTAGCTTGAATTCTCATTGGAGCTCTAAGTGATGCATCATATTTCCTAACTCCATTATTAGTCATATCATCGTATAATGACTCACAGAATTTTTCCGAGTGGCCAATGATTCCACAATAGAAACAAAACGAAGGTAGGCGCACATATTTGAACTTCACCCACATCCATTCGCCACCTGCCTTCTTTATTCGCATTTGACTCTTTAAAGGCTTGTTTATGTTGATGGCTACCTTGATGCGCATGAACTGCCTCCAAATACTCTAAAAGTTCTTTGGGTCTCCCATTATATATGTCCCAATGTAGTTTCCTATGGACCTCAAAATGGATTCCGAGTTAAATCCAACTGGAAGCTCGTACACCTGAACCCACATACAAAGCTCCTTCATTTTGATCTCAGATAGTTGCTCCCCCACCTCCAGTTTTCTTAACATCAAGGCTTGGTTGTTGAACGTCCATGGCCCGTCGTCTAGAACCCTTTGCATGTCAAGTTCGTGGAAGAACTTGAACAAGAACAAGTTAGGAATCTTAGATTCCTCCATAAATATCCCTTTCACTAGTCTCCAAATACCAGCTAGGGTATCCTGCATTGCCAAGAAGTTGATTTTTATGCTGGTTATGAAACTTCCCACGAGACATAGACTCACCTCCGTTGGTGTTAACCCATCGTTGAGCTCATCCAAAATCAGACCTTCTTCGTCGCTGTCATTGATTGAAAGGTTTGCATATCTCTGTTCAAAGTTATGCTTTGAAGAACTCGCCATTTTAGAGAAAATCTGAATCTGATAATGGTTGATAGAACTAGAGAGACTATCGAAACTATCCTCCAAGCAAGAACCATAAAAGGATAAGAAAGAGCCAACACGTCAATAGATGAGACCTTACTGCTTCAAATTATATATATACTAGCTTATAACCCTTGCGGTGCACAGTTCACATAGTTCACATGGGTTACTGGGAAGCTTTTTGTGCGCCTTGTACTGGAGAGTTCATCACCACACTATGCCACCAGCTTTTTTATTGCTTTCTAATATTTATTTATGTACTAATATTAATGAGAATTGAGAAACAACAAAAAGGCTCGGTACACATTCTTGGGCCCAATACTTTTGACCCAATTGGAAGCCCAAAAAACATGTGCCGTGAGTCGTGTGACCCGACTAAGCTCTATCAATGGAGGTCAGTGTGAGTCTGTACCATGGCGACAAGCTCATCCCTTTAGAATCTCACTACAAATTATCTCAATCCACATATATATTTGTTTTTGCACAAACTAATTATATAAATGTAGATGGTGAGACTTGTTGAAAAAATGCCCACTCTTTTTTTATTCAGGCGTTTCAATCACACAGCAGCAATGATCAACACTTATACAGGTTACTACATATCAAAGTAATTTCTTATTAATTATTTGTTTAATGCAGTAACTTCATTTAAATTCACAGTTAAAACAATTTCGCTTCTTGCTCTTTCTTGTTTTTTTTTTTTGCATGAAATGATTACTGACCCAGTATCTTGATTTTTTTTTCTTATTAATTATTATGTTAAATGATGATTTCTTCTCTTATTTTATTTTTTTTAGATTCGTTAGCGATAAAAGTTTTTTTTTTAATCAGATTATGGAACACTTTTTAGAGTTCTTGAAGAATGCAGACTTTCCCCTAACATAATAACTGCAAACAGAACACATTCTAGCATCATTAAACTTGGGTATGGGAAGTACCCATCTCTCGTTTCGTTACTCGTGTCGGTTTATATATCTTGTAATGCACCAATTCTTGCACGCCAATTGTTTAATGATGCTCATTGTTTGGATTTTGGCCTTGTTGACTCCAATTTGATGATTGCGAGATTTATGAAGATGGGAGAGTCTGATGTTGCTAAGAAGGTATTTGAGAAAATGCGCACCCGAGATTTGGTTTCATGGAATTCGATAATTGGAGGTTGCGTTAAAAATGCGCGTTATGAGGAGGGATTTAGTTTCTTTCGGAAGATGTTGAAGTCCAAGTTTGAACCTGATGGATTTACATTTGCATCCATTATAACCGGATGTGCACGGACCGCAGCTCTTGATCATGCTAAGTGGATTCATAACCTGATGATTGAGAGAAAAATAGAACTAAATTACATTTTGTCTTCTGCACTGATAGACATGTATTCAAAATGTGGACGAATTAAGGAGGCCAAGGCGATTTTCGACAGTGTTCAGAAAAAAGATGTTTCTGTTTGGAATTCTATGATTAATGGCTTTGCGATTCACGGGCTTGCTTCTGATGCAATTGCAATATTTGAAATGATGGAGGAGGAAAATATTTCACCAGATGCTATTACTTTTATAGGAATTTTAACAGCATGTAGTCACTCAGGTCTGGTTGAGCAAGGTCGCAAGTTTTTTGATCTGATGGAAACCCGTTACTTAGTTCATCCACAAATAGAGCATTATGGAGCAATGGTTGATCTTTTGAGCAGGGCTGGTCTTCTAGAAGAAGCTTATGGAGTAATTAAGAAAATGCTGGTGGAACCTGATGTTGTCATATGGAGGGCATTCCTTAGTGCTTGCAGAACCTACAGAAATTCTAATATGGCTGAAGTTGCGGTAGAAAAGATATCACGTCTTGAGAGCGGAGATTATGTCTTGCTATCCAACATCTATAGCTCTTTTAGAGAATGGGATAGTGCTGCAAGAGTGAGAGATGGGATGAAACAGAAAGGGGTTCGTAAAGGTAGTGGAAAGAGTTGGGTTGAAACTGGCGGACTAATTCACCACTTCAAGTCGGGTGATCATTCACACCCTGAGACTGTAGAGATATACAAGGTTCTAGAACGGTTGATATCTCGAACCAGAGTGGAGGGATTTATCCCTAGCACAGAGCTTGTTTTAATGGATATATCTGAAGAGGAAAAGGAGCAAAATCTTAATTATCATAGTGAAAAGTTGGCAGTCGCCTATGCTATACTTAAATCAAGCCCAGGAACTGAAATTCTAGTTTCAAAGAACCTTCGTACCTGTATTGATTGCCACTATTGGATGAAGATAGTGTCTCGTATATTAAATAGGGTCATAACTGTGAGGGACCGGATCCGTTTCCACCGGTTTGAACGTGGTTTATGTACTTGTGGAGATTTTTGGTAGCCATTTTAAAGTGCCTACCTGGTAGAGCTAGGTCATTTTGCAAGTTTTTCAAGTTGACAAGGACAGGTGTGATACTGTGTTTTGTGATGGAGATGGGTTACCCTGGTTGCTCAGAGTTTTTATAAGTAAATGTAAACCAGCTGGTTTTGGCCTCTTTAAGTAGACAGTACAACTGTGCTTGGCTTTTGTTGGGAGTCCGATCTGCACTTTACCATCCATAAAAAAACTTCTTATATACTTCTGGGGTTTTCCCTTTAGGGTTTTAAACCCTAATGATCCGAGTTTCCTTCAGGCTTGTTGCAGCACAGTATGTGCCGTGTGGAAATTCAAACCACAATAAGTTGATGCGGCATGTACATTTACTTTTTACATAAGTGTAGCAGTTGCTACTATGTTTTCATTCCGGATGCACAGTGGAGATGAAGTGGAGACCTTTGCGCTGCTTAAGTTATACTTTTAAAGGTTTCTTCGTAAGTATGTTTATTTTTTTAAGTCAAACATTGTACTTGTGCTGTTTGTGATTATTAGTTGCTTTTGACTTTTGCATGTATCTGATGGAGCATTTACATATAACTTAAACATAGTGACTTTTTATTTGAATAAAGAGCTAGATTTTAAACTTTTGTTCAAAAAAGAAATATGAAAAGATCAAATTTTTACGAAAGAATATCAAAAAAAAAAAAAAATGTACACAAATTTAGAGTTACTACTAGTTAGGAACAAAGGGACTATTTTGAATTACTAAGGTATGGTGTGTTATTTGTCGCCGGTCTTGGGTTGACCTACTTTCAGTATATCACATTTACACTCAGTAGTTTGTTAATATATATTAATCCTTTACCATATTCAGATGTAATTTACCCCACTAACTACATTGTGCTTCAGGTGTATCCCAGACTGAGGAAAAAGTTGCCTAACAGAAAATGAAACAGAAAAACAGAGTATTACTCTATAAAGAATGTATTAGCTATAGCCAATAGCCAGTCCTGGCATGGTTGCAAGAATATCATCCAAGAGAACTAACTACTGCATGGCTGTTTCAGTTAATTATGATCACAAGTGAAACGCTAAACCTGTCGGCTGTTGCTCTGCATTATTAATCCCCAGAGGCATCCAAAATAGTTGCAGTACCAAAAGATTCTCTCTCGTTCTTATTGTCGGACTAGATGTTTCCAGCTGTGTAGGCTATAAGGTAAATAAATTTATTACTCATGTTATTCTCAGTTTTCAGCCATGTCTACAGAATTAACTAATCTTAGCAGGTAGAGCTAGTAATCTGAATTTCTCTGAAAATGGGATTCATACTGATCTTTTTTGTAGCTATTGATCCTTGTATGGTGTTCTTTTGATCACACAATTATAGGCCATGCTATCTCTACCTTTGTAACCTTTGTTCAAGATTAGATCAGGATAAATCATAACTGCACTAGCTAAATTATCATTTAATCATAGTAGGCAAATACTTTTTGGTTTAATAACATCAGATTATTGAAATGTGTGCTAATATCTATCAATATCTCTGTGATTATCTATATCTAAGTGAGGTTAGTAGCAAAGCTACACTTGAAAGTTATCAATCGTCGATTTGTTATACATCAGTCATGAGGAATCTAAAGAAAGAAACCCGAGAGTTGATTTGTAATCATTCGCACATTAATATTCATAAAGCTATTTTGAAGAATAATCAGATTGATGTGCCATAATGTACTGGAAAAACTGCAAAATATTCACTTAAAGTTTAAGAAAAATTCATTCTTCCCCTTAACTTATAATTTTATAAATTTTGTTCCTCTGATTCCGGGTTGCCTATATAATGAAAGCAGTTTCGGCATAAGATTGGCACTGGTAGGTCAAATGGCATCATGGCTGATATATATGAGAAAAGCCTGCAAATCGTACTTTCGACACTAAACATATCTATAAGATGGTTAATTCTGCATTTTTTTTTTTTTGCAGTTGCTAAAATGAATGCACTTGTCGAAATCCAAAAGTATCAAAACTATAATTAGGAAGGGAGAAATTTTGCACCATCAATTTTTCTTAAACTTTGGTGGACGTTTGCAGTATGCCCTGATATGAACTTGTAAAGCGTGTATCAATTAACATATGCGATGATCCTATTTTGCTTAAGTTTTATGAAGCAACGTAATAATGATCTTATATAAAACCGCATTACTGAAAAGAGGAACTAAACATAGTGCCAAAGAACAAACTTAATAGCTCTTAAAAGTTGCTCTCCCACTTAGCTCTCGTGGATAGGAATGAGGGGCAATTTCCCTCCATAAGTCTGTGGAAGCTGGCTCTCCTCAATGTCCTCAAGTAGTGTTGCTTTCATTTGCTTATTTTCCACAAATACAATCTGTATTCAAATTAACCAACATGAGAATATAATATCTAGCTATGCTGTATATATGCAATTTGTGCATAACGAACCTTCTTCCTTTGAACTAATTGAACGCACGGTAAGTTTTTGATCTTACCTTCTTTTTTGTATTATTGTCAATAAATGGATAGACCATCTTCCATACTTTCATGAAGACATATGGCACATGGACAATATACAGTTTTCCTAGTCTTTCAGGGTAGTAATCCTGCCATTAACAGATCTTAATTTATATTAAATCCTGTCAAATGTGATTAATATGTAGTAGTATCACTTCGTATTATTAATGTTCTTATGGTGCAAAAATATCAGAATAAAGCAGATGATTAGACCTGCAATATGGAGAGGGAACCAAGCATTCCTCGAACATCACAATTTGAGTAACCCCATCCTTTGAGATCTGCAATGACGACGAACTTTTCCTGCCCAGCAGGCATTCTGGTATGCGAAGGTTTGACTTTGGTAAGTAAATTATTCTTCGATCAAAATTATTCGTGTGTTAGAGATGAGTATTGTGTGTGTTTGAGATGAGTGTTAAAAAGATATACCTTGAGCATAACTTTTCAAGTGCAAATACTGCAAAACCTGTAGTTTAAAGAGAATACAGAATGAAATTTTAGATCTAGTCGAATTGATCTAAGCAGAAAGATTTATTTCAACTATAGGAAACCGAAGTAATCTAGTCAGAATAGTGGAAAGATTAACATACGCTTCAACTCATCGACACCTCCTTTTTTATTTGGGAAATGTTTGCAGCCAAGAAGGACTGTTATTGGACGCCCTTGTTTATCAAAACCCTGCATAAACTGCTTATTCTGGGCGATCTCATTATGGATTTCATGTGTTGATATGTGACCATTTGGAATGAATGATCGTTTCCATGCTAGATATTTCAGAAACATGGTAGAAGCTTTTTCTACGTCCTGATCTCGTGCTCTTAGAAATCTTCTGAGCGTTAAGTTGTCTACATCCTGAAAACCAATTAATTCTAACTGAAACTTAAATAAAAATGTGAACACTAGTTATTACGACACTAGTGCGCATCGGAAAACGTTCATATATATACATATGCAATAGTTGAAACTAGAACCTTAATGGAAGGATCATGCTTTTCAGTAAAGTTTCTCATGGCATCCACTTTGCTTTGCTCCACCTTATCCTGTTTGCTATCATATTTTATAGTTATTTCTGCTTCTCCTTGCTTTCTCATTGTTTCTTCAGAACTGAGTCCATTTCTTTGCTCCATCAGTACTTTTATTGCTTCCTGAGCTTTCTTGTCCTAAAAAATATGTTCCGTGTACGTATTTATGTATTTGGTCACAGACTAGGTGTATCTGTGTGATACAAGTCTGGTGGTGGATGCATAAGAGAAGATCTAGCTCAAGTAGAAGAGAAGGAAAGAGGTATAAATGCAGAATAAACAAATATAGATAGCCAGCTTTCTATCTACTATGTTGTAACTAAATTTCCAGTTGAAGAGTCAAAAATGGCTAACATTGTCAGGGTCTCAGGGAGACTTGGAATGGAGAATTTTATAATATCACATGTTAGCAACAGTATGCATGTAGTAATTAAAAATTTCAAAGCTCATGTAATAAGTGATATGTACTGTAATAGGTCAACCACTTAAGTTAGCTGTTTGTTGAGTAGTTATTTGCTGTAGCTACATAAAGTCAGATTAGTAATCTAGAAGTGTAGAACTAAGATATCCATATATAGCCAGGAATAGATCATGTTGATGCCGACTCGCGTATACAATAATTGAATTAAATTATTTCAGAGCTTGTGCAAATTATGTATGGATCGAATCCAAATGTGATGTTCTTTTCATGTTTGTTTATTAAGAATTTAACATATTATGTTGCATACACTTGCGGAATCTATAAATTTAATTTTATTTGGAAACCGTTCGCAAATAAATTTGATTACCAGAATTTAAACACTCAAATTTGAATTATAATTTTTGGTAGAAAGTCACTTTTTGGGGGGTCAGTATATTTCGTTTTTTGCTTAGAAAGCAGGTTTTGGAGTGACCCTAATATTATATTGTGCACTTTTATATTCTAATATTTGATTCTCGTTCTTCTGTCTCAAACTGAAAGTTGATTTGTATACAGTAGCACACTGGTTGGATCTATTTATATTACAATTTCACACTTAAGCATGATATTGTTTATATCAAAGATGCCAGATGGTGACATTTTTGATAATTACTGACATGAAGGAGTTGTAATTAACAAGCAAAGCACAGGAGGTGTGATTAGGCAAGTTGGATAGGAACTAATGGCAGTTTGCCTCCATAGATTGCTGGAATCTGGCTCTCATCAATGTCTTCCATTAGTGTCTCTTTCAATCGTTTGTTTTCCACAAACACCAGCTATCATTAACAAACAAATTACTCATTAGTACTTTTAATTCCACATTGACACATTATTCAAACAATTCATGAGTAACTTTTTTTTTTTTACCTAACACAAAAGTTTGTTGCAGATGCTCTTCTTTTTCAAATGTTAAACGTTTACTCCCTCCGTTCCCGGCCATTAGTTCACATAAGGGTCCGGGCACGGAGACCAAGAAAATATATAAAGAAAGGGGTGAAAAGTGAGAAAATTGAGTAAAGTGGTGGGACCCATAAATATATAATGTATAAAGTAGGTATAGTTGAGGAGAAAAGTGAGTAAAGTGGTGGGACCCATAAATATATAATGTATAAAGTTGGTATAATGGAGAAAAGTAGTGGATGTAGTTAATTTTTATATATATAATTTTACTATTTTAGGAAAGTTTTGAAATGTGAAGAATTGGATGAGACATCCCAAAAAGGAAAGTGTGAAGAAATGGATGAGATAGAGGGAGTAAGATTTAAGCATAACAAAATTTTTAATATTAGTACTACTTAACTAGATCTTTTGTAAGAAGAATTGATCGGTGCATTCGAGAATTTTGAAGTGTAATCATCGACGACAGAAGATGTATTAGCAGCAGAATCACATCTGGAAAAGTTTGTTTTGCTGAATAGTAACTAGTAAAAAATTAGTACTAATAATCAAAGATCAACCCTGATTAAAAAAAAATTACTTGTTTTTCAAGAGAGGACATTTTTTTTAGCAAGTTCTCAAGATCCTCTCATACTCTAGAGTCTAGACTAACCGACAATCGCACAGAATGCCGTGCAAAGATATTAGTAATGTAAAAAAAGAAAATAATTTTAAAAAATGTATTTATAATTACCGTTTAGATTATGAGATTTCAACCTGATCGACGGAAATGGGAATAAGGTTTTAATATATTTTTGTATTTTTCCATTGAAATCTCATTCTCATTCTTGTTAATCGGGTAAGAATCAAATGATCTAAACGGGCACTAAGGATCGTACTGTCTTATATTGTAGAAAAAGAGAAAGAAAAATGTCCTATTATCTGATGACTCTGTAATCATGTGCTAAAAATTATGCAAGAGGGTTACGTTACTCAATTCGTGTTATTTTTTTTTTTTTGTTTTTAGTGTTAAATTTATTCGTGAAAATTTTTTGTAGATAGATAATTAGTCAAGTTTCGTTTTAGTCAAGTATCATAATGTTATGGATCAACGACCAAAAAAATAAATGCATGAAATATTACAGTGTATCTTACTTTTTTCTTAGTGTTGTTGTCGATGAAGGGATACACCAGCTTCCATACAGTCATGAATATGTAAGGAACATGGACTATAAACAATTTCCCCAATCTCTCCGGATAGTAGTCCTGCCATTAACAACCATTACGTCAAAATTGAAAAACTTTAACGTTAACATTTGAAAAAGGAGAGAGTACTATTTGTATAACAACAGTTCGCAGCAGCTCTTTCGGCTAGTTATGACGATTTAAAGATTTTCAGAAATGATCAGTCATTCAATCGAAATGTGAGTTTACAAATAACATCGTGAATAATTAATAATATTTAGAGAATTTATTTATACAGATGATTATAGGGAAGATACCTGCAAAATGGACAGAGCAGCAATGTAACCCCGGATGTCAGTGTTAGAGTATCCCCATCCTTCAAGATCAGATATCACTACAAACTTTTCCTGTCCTGCTGGCATCCTGTTTTATTTATTTACAGGGAGTTGAATCCAATTCAAAATTATAGTATTTAGATTTTCTCATAATTAATTATAATTTCTAAAAAAAAAATAATTTCATGAAATAAACTTAACAGTATTACAATATAAAATATAACTTAATGAATCAGGGACCATTTAGTTTATCTCATGAGTAACTTACAAATAAAAGATAGTGTACATTGTACTACTTTCAAACAAAATGTGCCTCTATACCCCATATCATTTGACATAAATCAGTTATCAATCATTTACCGGTTAACAACACATAAAACAATATTTTTGGTTGATAACAATTGATTACGGGGACAGGAACGGGGCCTGGGCAGCACAGTATTGATCTAAGACTAGGGCATTGTTTAAATCATGAAATTTCAACCGATTAACATGAATGAAAATGAGATTTCAAGGTTGGAATTGCGTGTTTCAAATAGCATCTTAAATATTTCTCTCCGTATGAAATCTTAAAGTTGTGAAGGCTAAGGGGCTAACACAATCCATAGTGAGATTTTCAAGTTACAACTTACAACTATAAGAAGGACAAAAAGAGACGGGGAGAGAAGAGAACCTACCGACACAAAAGATTAAGAATATTATTATACATCTTTAACACAGAAGGACTAATCCAAATCCTTAAAGAAAAGCTAATATTGAAATTAGTACTTATCTGCCTAAAGATTATGGCTTGTGACTAGGATTTCGTATGAGCCGGATCCGAGTTGCTACTTAGTACTAGTAGTATTTAAAATATTCTTCAAAGTTAAAAGGTTTAATCATTTTTGGAAGATTCAGGCAGAGCGGGATTTGCATGATTCTGTTACCGGCAGTTTGACACTACTAATGATATCCAACTGTTGTTACCTGGAGCATATTTTTCCAAGCGCAAAAACTACGAAACCTGTAATTTGTTAAACTTAATGAGCTACTACAATCCATGCATAATTATACATATATATTTATGTAATGCATAGACTATAAAGAGATACTGAGAAACATACGCTTGAGTTCTTCTACACCACAGCCAGGTATCTTTTTAGGAAAATGCCTGCCTCCGAAGATGACGGTGATGGGTCGTCCTTGTTTGTCTACTCCCTGCAAAAACTGCTTGTTTTGTGCCAAGTGATTTGATATTTCTGATTCACAAATGTAACCTTTTGGCATAAATGTTTGTTTCCACTTGAGGTATTTTACAAACATTGCACTGCCTTTTTCTATGTCCCCATCTCTTGCCCTTAGGAACCTCCTCAGTGTACCACTGTCTACTTCCTTCATTCACAAAACATTTCTACATACTTATCTCCGACCACAAAAATCAGTTAAAATGTATTTCCGACAACGAATTTTGATACATAAGTTATGAAAGAGTTTATATATATAGGAATATGTAATGGACAAGGTTGGCTATATAGAAAGATCTGTTAATTACCTTTACTGATGGATCATGCTTTTCGACAAGCTTCCTCATACAATCAACTTTCCGGTCCTCTTCCTCGTTAACATGGCTACCATTGTCGTGCAAAACTAATTTATTAGCATCATCTTGTTCGACTTGTTGCTCTTCCTCAACTGTTTTTTCAGAATCCAGTATTCTAATAGTACTTGCTGGCTTCTTCATCGCCTGCCCTTCCATTTCTTGTGTTTTTTTGGTGATGTCTGTAAATTAGTAATTTACTAAGAGCTAGGCCATATGCATAAATATAATTAACATGGTACCATATAAAGCAAATTATGTAGTAATTTGTGTTATTGTAAACTTATCATTTATTTGAAAGAGATGGAGACGTTGCGAGAAGACTGAAGACTACATGTCAATACATGGACGATGGTACATATATATCTACACAAGATAGGATTTGTTTGGATCAGCTACCAAATTTTTCAGGCCAGCGGGTCATGCAGCTTTAATAATCTCTCCACACAATTTTTGTCATTTTATACTTGCCGCAAAAAATAAGGACACTTAAATTATTATTATTTTTTGAATATTTACGCTTATATAATTATATTACACGTTTAGCGGCAAATTTAAATATCTGAATTTCACGTAACATGTAATCATATAACGCAATCGACAAAATTATAATTGAAAATAATTCTAAAAATTCAGTCTAGAATTCTTTTTATTAGTACATCTCAAATACAGTAATTTATTATAATGATTATTTTGATAATTATTCTATAAAAAATACAAAATTCGTGCAGGAATGATATTTTACATGAAAATATAATATAAATTCAGTCTAGATTTTTTTTATTTGTACGTTTCAAATACAATAATTTGTTATAAGGGTATTGCTACATATCCCGAATTTGTACCCAAATTTTTTTTCCAAATGACGTGACAGAATTAACATGGCATATTGAGAAATTTTAATTGAAGAGGTTATATGAATGCAGGGAATCTATTTTATAATAACCAATTAAAAATAATACACTTATCATTTGTAAAATATTTCGAAAACCAATTTGGAGTACCTATAATTTTCCTTTACTATAATCATTATGCTTGATAATCTAAACATGAAACTACCAAATTTGTGCCGGAATGACATTTTAAATAATTTTTATTTATTTAAAATCAAGGAAATATCAATTCATAATAAAATTATACTATATATGTCTTTGATATATTATATATCTTTAATTATATGAATTTACTGTTTTTTTAATTTTGCTATAAAGCCCTGCTATCGAATTTTAAGGAGAGAATGAAATAAGAGTAATGCTAGGTGCACATCATTGGCTACATAATTTTTGCACATAATGAGCTGGAATTCACTAATGTGGATTTTTATTGGTTGATATTGATGTAAAAGCAGGGGTCCATTGAGTTATAACCAAGGTTGTAAAAATCGAAAATCGGATCAACTCGGTTTTGGTCCAGAAAAATGAGCAATCGGAAACTCGGCGAGTACTCGGAATGAGTACTCGGACTACTAATCGGATATTGTTTTTTAACTTTTTTTTCTCATAATTTATATGTATTTATTCTAATTTTAGTGTACATGTGTTAAACTTAAAACTTAACAATAATATTAATATTATTAATAATAATATTACAACCTTTATATATATATATATATATATATATATATATATATATATATATATAATCCGATATTTATATATAAAAGTCTAAGTGTAACCTTAGACTGAGAAATGATACAAGAGTTTTGGTTACATCTGCATCAGTTGCAGACCCTGCTTGAGGCTTACATCAAAAGTAGTTAAGATACCGGACTGGACTAAACTGAACTGAAGTTAAGATGGTTAATACCGCAGTGGTTAATGTCTTCTTATCCCTTTGAGCAATGAAAAAATCTTTTTAATTAGCAAAAAAAATGAATTTTTTTTAGTCAAGCCCGAGTTTGACTCCGATTACTCGGAGTCAACCCGAGTCTTGACCGAGTTATACCAAAAACCGGTTTTTGGTCCGATTAGTCGTTACTCGAATCGGTTTAGGGGTCCAAAACGAGTACTCGGCCCGAGTTACCGATTTTTACAACCCTGGTAACCAATCAAATTGAGACACTTATCATTTTGTGAAATTTTTTGTGAAACTTTATGTAATTCTAGCATTTTTCATGAAATAAAAGAGAATATGAGGTAAACGGAGAGAAGTGATTAAAAGTTAGATCTGAAATTTGGCTCCGTTGCTTTTCTGGTATATTAACGTTCCTTTGTTTCATAAATGGTATACCTGAGTTCAACTTTTCAAAAATGGTACAGGGCGCCACTCCAAGTGGCGACCAAGGAAACAGACGCCACTTCAAGTGGCGACTAGTCCTTGGGCGCCACTAGAAGTGGCGACCCTAGCCCTTTTTTTTATTATTCTTTCTTCGTTTAGGCATCAAATAAACAAAAATATGCATGTGAAATATACATGTGAGAAGGCAGTTTTTCACAAAATATAAGTTAATTTTAAATTGAATTTTTTTTAATTTTATAGGTTATAATTTAAGTATAACAGACTTACTTTTTTATAAGCTAAAAATCTTTAAAAAAAAAAAAGAATAAGTGTAATTATGGTATTATTTTGTCTGAAAGTGACAACTACAAATAAGATTCTTAACAATTAGTTTGGGGAGGCATGTTGATGGGTCTAAAAAACTTAATTTTACAAGTTTTTTTGTCGTTGTTTTTTTCTCACATTATAGTATTAACGTCCTACTTTGGTGTAAGCCCAAAAAGATGAATAAATATAATGCGCAATTATGTTTTGTTAAGGTCCGAAAATGATAAAAATTCCAAAATTTTGACATAAAATTATATTGAAATGAAGCAAACAAAGTACATGAAATGAAGCACACAAACGATTAATTCATTACATAGTGAAAAGCAGATTCTAGAATACCGCTAATATATTTGAATAGCCCCCATGAAAAGTGAAATTTTCGTAGTCTATAACGTCGGCGGCAAAAGTGATCTCAAATTGACAGCATATCTTGTAGAGGACAATAACACATCCGACTTCAACCGGTTTACGGATAAGTGGGTACCTATCCCTATCCAATTGGAGATAACAATCAACTTGCCGTGTGCCATCATCTATTACGATGATTCTTTTACCAAATAGGTCCGAGTCGCGGATGCTTACGATCCATCCCTTTGCATAATCGATTGGTATGGTGTCGATGCCCACAAAGCCATCGTATTCTTCAAATGCATATTTTGATATTCCTTTAAGAGTCCTGCAAGTGACGGAATAAGGGATTTTGCATTCTATCTTCATTTGATTCGGATACATGTTAGCGTAATATTTCGCATCTGCAAAATTCCATATTTTTAGCAATTTAAATAAATGAATAATAAATCATTACAAGAAACATGAAATTTGTAAAAATGATCTTACCACCACTTTGGATGAACATTTTACAATCCTTCCATTGCTTACTTTTGTAATTAATTCTGGGGGCTTGCGGAATTGGATTGATTGATTGAGGAGGCTCTGGAGTGATTGGTTGAGGATTGGAAGTGGTTCCTCTTTCTCTTTGAGGGGATTGTTGGGGAAGGTTTACGGAACTATCCGGGTGTGGTTGATATAAAGCATCGGCAGCTCTATACATTTCATCAATTGTTTCTTGTTGAGAAATTGTAAGGTTATTCCAATCCCAATTGTAACTCTGATCGGAAGTGGAGCGAGTGGTTCTAGAGGGATTGGATTGATTGTTTGTGGAATTTCTGGAGTGATTGGCCGAGGATTGGAAGTGGTTCCGATTTCTGTTTGAGGGGGGGTTGGGAGAAGTCTAGGGGACTATCCGGGTGTGCTGCATAATAATCATCACCAGCTTGATAGATTTCATCAATTGCTTGTTGTTGAGAGAATGTAAGGTTATTCCAACCCAATTGCAACTACAACGGGAGTTGCAACTATGATCGGAAATGTTATCTCCATCATCTTCACTACCCATTTCATGCAAGTGAATTTGGGAAAAATATGTCAGCTATAACACTACAGAACTTTATACACACACAAAGTAGGACGTGAATTATTGAGCTTTACAATAACATGCATTTATAAATAATTGAGCTGTACACACATGTGAATTATGACTGTGAGCACAGTTATAGGAAGATGTGACTACTCAATTTCAATAACTTTAAGTAAATTTATTCCATTGTTATCTGCATACTGTTGAAGATGAGACCACACATTAGTGAGATGCACAGCCGCAACAGGTTGAAGAGACTACACAACCTTGTGATCCCATATCTAAAGTTTATGTTTTCAACGAAATGAAAATTTCAACTGACCACTCTACTTTACAGGCATGTGATTTATTACCCCACCTGAGCACACAGTTTTGATGATGTGATAAGTAAAACTGAATAACTTGCATGAATTCAGAAAGCCACAGCTTTAAACATTTGGAGCTTTATTTTACTGTTGACTAGACTATACACAATCATAAGGTGAAATAATGAATACTAACACATCATGTATTATAGAGGAATCCCAATGTTTTGTCCTCTGCATTCTTGTGATTTATTTATTTGTTATGTGCTTTCACTCAAGACGCTATAAAAACGAGTATGTGTTGAGATTTGTTCACCCAACCACTACAAAACATTTTAGCACTTCCCTCATACAATTGAATATGAGTTATACTCCTGGTGATATTTTCAAAGCAATGGGTAGTCACTGGTGGTGTGATGATGATTTCGACTACCGGCTCGATCCAAATTTACGTTACTCGACTATGTCATTAAGGACAATGCGTCGGGAGTGGGAGTGGCGAAAACATCAACTCTCTTGTTGTGTAGAACAATGTCGGTTGAATGAATTAATAATACCAAAACAACGAATTAATATCATTCAAAGTTCAAACATTAAATAAATTATGAAGTGCAAACAAAGATATTGAAAAACCATCATGCTCGTGCTCCCCCGGGTCCTGGACATTTTTTACTCCTTTTTGTGTGACCCACTTGTTTGCATATGCTGCATTTTATCCCAGTGCGGGATCCATCCATTTCAGTGCGAATTCTGACCGATTGCCCCTTATCCCCACGTTTCTTCTTTAACTTCTTCAAGGCCTCGTCGGGTACCAATTTCCCAAACCGTTGCCACTGTCTTGATAATTCATAGTTCTACAGTGGAGTAGGTTGAAGTGGATATATCACCGATCTTCACACCTTTTGCAGTTGCATGTTGTAATGGTAAGGCTCAATAAACTGGTGCCAATCAAGTTTATTTTTCATGCACCCTGCCACTACATGAGAACACGGTAAATGATGGGTGGCCCATTTCCCGCATGTACAACTACATGTGGATAGGTTAACGACTTGGGTGTTACCACCCTTCACGACACCTTTGACTGTATATTGCTGCGTAAGAACTGAAAACATTCCATCAGGACGACTGAAAGTCCTGACCGTATGTGCAGTGGCCTTGGTTTGAATTTTAGCTAACATAGCCATGGTACGCGAGCACAAATCTTCTCCCTTCTGGAGGCTTTCTTCAACACTGTTCCGATGTGTATTCATAATTTTGACAATCTTGTAAAACAAATACTCCATCATTGCTGTTACCGGAAGAAAACGAGCCCTCCGTATGTTGCCATTAAAACCTTCCATCATGTTTGTTGTAGCTTGACCATAACGAGCACCATGTGTGTCATGAGATAAGGTCCATTTGTTTTTTGGTATTCTGTCAAGATAGTCAAATGCAGCCGGGGAAATTTAAGTAATGCGCTTCATGTAGGCTTCATGTTTTCCCACTTGTGGTGTAATTCCAGCCTTCCACATCAAGGCTTTTAGTTTACCTCCTGGATGATGTGTGCTGAAGTTGCTTCTCACATAGAATAAACAAAACCTATGAATGTCCAATGACATACGAAAACCATTATCGGGGTCTCTCACCGCAGCAAGAATACCTCCAGCATGGTCAGAAATTAAGCACACACCCTTCCTCTGCTTACACACATGTTCACATAAAAGTTTAAGAAACCAAGACCAATTCTCATATGACTCCTCATCCACCAAAGCATAACATAGAGGAAAAGGGTGATTGTTGGAATCAACACCCATAGCAATGAGTATCTTCCCTCTATATGTTCCCTTCAAGAAGGTGCCGTCTATTGAGATTACTGGACGGGCATGTTGCCAACCGTCAGAAATTGCTTTCAAGCACCAAAAAATATGCTTGCAAACGGACGTACAACGTTGGTCCACATGAGGAACACCATCAATCTCAGCATAACTTCCTTCATTTACATGTAGAAGGGTTGTTAGAAACATCGGAAGTGTTTGGTAGGTTGTAGCCCAATTGCCATATACCTCCTCAATAGCGATTTATTTTCCTCGCCATGCTTTGAAGTATGTCGCTTGATGGTTGTATTCCTTCACAACAAGCGCTATAATTGTTTTGATGGCTATTTCTGGTGTCTCTATCACCTGTTTCAAGGATTATAAATATATGTAAAATTATTGAAACAACATTGACTGGAATTATAAGTAAATAACTAAATTGACGAATAAAATTTTTTAAATAAAGAACTTACAAAAGGCTTCACAAGCCTGGATATCATTCTTGCTGATATCTTCTTATGCTCTTGCAAGGGCCGTGTAAGCAAACAAGTGTGCTCTTCCTTGTTCACGGTTATCTTAAAGTATCCATGTATCTCCTTCTTCGCAGCTCTCAGCCTCCACTTGCAGTCGGGCACAGTGCATGACACAATGAATTGGGTTTTATTACTTCTGTTAACAATGTAGTCTCGATCCGTTGAAATATGAGCTTTCTTCACTGCAGCAAGAAGACTTTGTTTGTCCGCAAATAAAGAGCCAACAGATAAACCATCATCATTTGGCTCATAATCAACGTACATGTCATTTCGGTTTTGATATGGGATCGGTGTATATGCCTCCGTCTCAAACCAAGGAACCATAGGAACATGATGTTGATTCACAACTGCCAAACTCATGGGCATTTCCTCCGTCCTTCGTGAAGTCCTACCATCATCATCATCATCACCATCATCGCTCTCTGAATAATCTTCATCGTCGTCCTCAAAGTCATACGAGGCTTCGCTTTCAGAGTGCCTGGCTTTATCCCCCAAATCCACTTCAAACTCGGCCAACTGCCTACCCGAGCTCCTAATTGCAACATTTTGTGGTGGAGAAAAGTGCATACCCTCGTTGCCCCCAGAATATTCATGAAACTGACCGCTAGACCCCCCTCCATATCCTTGGTATTCTTGATTTGACCCCCTGCATAACCTTGAAATGCTTCACTGGACCCACCACAATGCCCTTCAAATTGTTGACTTGAACCCCCACCATACCTTTCAAATTGTTGACTTGAACCCCCACCATATCCTTCATACGCTTGAGTATTGAAATATTGATCCGACCACCCCCCTTCATATCCTTCAAGTGGTTGAGTGGAGCCCCCTCCATATGTTGTTTGTGTTGGTTGTGATCCCAAATTCAGTTGAAACGAGCTTGGGTCATCCATATCAATTTGCTCAGCTTCAATGAACATTGAAACATCCCCGAAACCCATTAGCGTGGTAGCGGGAACACTAAGCATCCTCGTCACATCAGCATCACAAGTAATATGGGAGAGCCAGCATCCGGTGGGCATGTTGAAATCACCTAAGCGTGGATATTTGAAAGTCATGTTTAATTTCCAATGGTAACGACTTATTTGCATGATATCGTAAACATATGTCTTCAGCTCTTCATACGTAGTTCCCAACTTAACGTAGTGCTGCTTCTTTGGATCTTTGGAATACCTAATATCATTCAAAGTACGAACGATTTGTCCACCCTAAAAGAAGTTAACATTCACATAGCCCTCCATATGGTGTAATGTAGATAATAAGTGTTTTTGTGTTTAAGTTTTCTTTAGTGTTTGGTGGAGTGCTGCAAGATACATGTATTGACTGGGTTTTTATAGTGGAGGGGTGCGGTGGAAAATAGGGATGAGATTGTAAGATGATAAGATTTTCCTGACGATGACTTCACAGGCATGTGATTTATACAGAAAGCGACAGCTTTAAATTTATACAGAAAGCCACAGTTTTAAACATTAGGAGGTTTTATTTTACTGTAACAGGATCTCTGCATTAATGAAAAAGTTGTTGTGATTAAATGCAGTTCTGATGATGACTTCACAGGCATGTGATTTATACAGAAAGCCACAGCTTTAAACATTAGTAACTTTATTTTACTGTAACAGGATCTCTGCATCAATGAAAAAGTAGTTGTGATTAAATGCAGTTCTAAGACATGTGATTTATACAGAAAGCCACATTATCTAATTTTATACAGAAAGCCACGGCTTACACTAAAAATATAGTAGAAAAGCAACGGAATCTCTCAAATTTCATGCCTCATGGCGGACAATCCAGTACAAACGATGCTGACTGCATTGGGCCCAATGATTCGTGGGACCCAAAAATGTTTATCAATCTATGTTTAGACTTCAGACAGATATATCAGACTTTTGTAGGGTTTTTTTTTTTTCAAAAGACTTTTGTAGTGTTTTTTTTTTTTGACGAAATGCATAAAATTATATTACTGGATCAAATAACTCAATATAACAGCGGGACAAACCCCCGACTGTCAACACGACCAGGTTGAAAAACAAATAAATTGTTTTCTGATCGTTTAACATGATGAACATAAAAGTTCTTGAGGCTAAAAACAAATTCGAAAACATCCCAAGTGATCCAAACTGCGTCAAAATCCCTGAAAACAGCGATATCACAATTGACCACATCACATAAGAACCGTTGATACCCCAGTGTTCAGAATCCTCACTCCAGCTATCTACATGCCGGATACCAGCTATAGACATGCCGAACATGGAAACCCCCAAAGAATGATTAACACCCCAGCTATCTACATGCCGAATATCAGCTATAGACATGCCGAAAGTGAAAACCTCCAAAATATGATGAACCATCTTTGGTTGTGAGTGGTGAGCTCTTGCAATAATCTTCACCGTCCTAGTTTCGATGCAGTCTTTCCAGATCTCCCAAGACATCAACAAAGTTATTCTCAGCAAATCCAACCACGAACATAGAGATGCATAATTAATTAAATACATAAAAACACACCAAACCACTCCAAAAGGAGAGACACACTCCAAAAGGAGAGACACACTCCCAAACAATTGGGATTTATTAAAAAGAAAACAAGGAAGAGGGCCTCCGGCCGGTGGATAAACCACCGCCGGAGGGGACTGAACTTGACGAAGAAGAAGAGAACTAAGAAGACAGAGAGAAAAGGAGGACTTTACTTTCCACCGAAAGTATAGTTGATGTTAAAGTAGTAGTATTTGTTTAAGTGTACATGACTTTTGTAGTGTTAAATACTAGGACTTTCAAAGTTTTATTCGTGAGTCTCCTTACCGTTAAATGTAATCTATTTTTTTTGTTCTTTTGATCGCTGTTGCTGTATATGCTATATTTTATAATTTATTTTCAAGTTTAAAAAAGGACGAAAGTAAGTGAAAAATAAAGTGAATAACATAATTTGCATTTTCAGTGATTTAAAAAATTTCTTTCTAAACTTTTTATTTTAAAAATGAGATGAAAGTGAAAGCAAGTGTACGATTTATTAAAATATGTTAATATTACAAATGTACCCTTACTACTTAATTTATAACATTTTTAATTTAAGAATTTAATTATAACTAGCTTAAAACCCGTGTGATGCACGGATGTTCATTAATATAACGGATTTTTTTTTTAATTTGAATTAAAAATTTTAAGACATAAATTTTGGTATTAAAAAAAAGACATAAATTTTGTTGGCTTAAAATTTTAAATGATATGTCTGATATAATTATATATATGTTATCCGTGATATTTTTAGAAAATGATGGATTTTAGTTTGAAAATATTGAAAAGATAAAATGCTTTTGCTGAAAAACGTAATCGGTTAGTTATTATTATTATTATTATTATTATTATTATTATTATTATTATTATTATTTTATTATACTTAAATAATAAAGCAAACCGAATAGGTTTTACTTAAATAAATAGAAAAACAGAAACGATAACGTTTAGCTTAAAAAGGTAATTGGTTAATTATTAGTAATTATAATAGCTTATTTTATTAAACAAAATTGCTTATAGTATTGGTAGAAAAGGAAAAATTTTAGTTAAATAAACAGTTTTACGTGAGAAGGAAAATTGATTAGTTTTTGAAAAATAGAAAATGTAACATATTTTACCAGAAAACGGAAACATTTAACTTAAATAAAGCTACCCAAACAGGTTTTACTGGGAAAAAATAAAAAAAATAGAAAATGTGTATTTTAGCTAAAAAAAGGTAAGTGGTTAATTACTAGTAATTATAATTATAATATTTTATTTTATTAAATATAATTGCTCATATTTTATGTGAAAAAAGAAATTAATTATTTATTGAAAAATAGAAAAGGTAACATGGTCTACCTCAAAAGGGAAATTTATTAATTATTAGTAATTACAAATAATTAAGTAAGGATAATTACACAAAATAACATGTATCATTAAGTAAGGATAAATAAGTAAAATCAACTAAAAAATAGGAAAACATGTAACATATTTTAGTTGAAAATGGTAATTGGTTAATTATTAGTAATTATAATATTTTATTTTATTAAACAAAATTGCTCATAGTGTTTTTAGAAAATGAAAATTTTTAGTTGGATAAACTCTATTTTACATGAAAAAGAAATTGATTATTTATTAAAAAATAGAAAATATAACATATTTTACAAACATTTTACTTAAATAAAGCTACCTAAACATGTTTTATTGGTAAAAAATAAAAAAATAGAAAAGGTAACGTATTTTATCTAAAATAGGTAATTATTTAATTACTAGTAATTATAATTATAATATTTTATTTTATTAAATAGAATTGCTCATATTTTACGTGAAAAAAGAAATTGATTAGTTATTGGAAAATAGAAAATATAACATGTTTTACCTGAAAAAAGAAATTTATTAGTTATTAGTAACTATAAATAATTAAGTAAGTACGTAAAATAACATATGTCATTAAGTAAGGGTAAATTGTATTTTACATGAAAAAAAATTGATTAGTTGTTGAAAAATAGAAAAGGTAACATATTTTTCTTGAAAAAAGAAACATTTTACTCAAATAAAGCTACCGATTTACTCGAAAAAAATAAAAAAAAAGTAACGTATTATAGCTAAAATAGGTAATTGGTTAATTATTAGTAATTATAATAATAATATTTTATTTTATTAAATAGATTTGCTCATATTTTGCATGAAAAAAGAAATTGATTAATCATTAAAAATTGAAAAAATAACATGTTTTACCTGAAAAGGGAAATTTATTAGTTATTAGTTATAAATAATTAAGTAAGAATAATTACGTAAAATAACATGTATCATTAAGTATGGGTAAATAAGTAAAATCAATAGGTACCGTACTGACCAACCAAACTTTTAATGTTTCGATTTTTATATAATACTAGCTTAAAACCCGTGCGATGCACGGATTTTTTTTAATATTATATAATTCTTTTTCGTTAATTTGAATTAATATTTTTTAAACATGAATTTTTTAGACTTAAATTTTTAAATGAGATGATTTGATAATAATTATATAAATGTTATCTGATATTTTTAGAAAATGAGGGGTTTTAGTTAGAAAATGTGATAGAGAAAAGGTGATAGATTTTAGTTGAAAAAGGTAAACGATTAATAATTAGTAATTATGAACTTATTATTTTATTTTATCAAATAGAATGCCCATGATATAATTGGAAAAAGAGAGATTATACTTGGAGAAAATTAAAAGGGTAACATGTTTTATGTGATAAAGGTAATTGATTAATTTATAGTAATTATTATTTAATTATTTTATTTTACTAAATAAAATTGCTCGTAATGTTTTTAGAAAAAGAGAAATTAATGTTGCACGTGATATTTCTAAAAAAAGAGAGATTTTGGTTACAAAATATAGAAAAGATGATATATTTTAGCTGAAAAAGGTAATTGGTTAATTATTAGCATAATATTATTATTTTATTTTATTAAATAGAATTGCCCTTGATATAATTGAAAAAATAGAGATTTTATTTAGAGAAAATAAAAAAGGTAATGTGAAAATTAAAAAGGTGACATGTTTTAGGAGAAAAAGGTAATTGATTAGTTTATAGTAAATTAATTTAATTATGTTATTTTACTAAATGAAATTGCTCGTAGTGATTTTAGAAAATGAGAAATTAATGTTGCGCGTGATAGTTATAGAAAAAGGAAATTTAATTAGAAAAAATGATACGTTTTAGCTGAAAAGGTTATCGGTTAATTATTAGTATTATAATATTATTATTATTATTATTAAATACAACCGCCCGTGATATAATAGGAAAAAGAGATATTTTAGTTTTAGAAAAGAGAAATGGTAACATAGTTTGGCTAAAAAAGATAACTGTCCGTGAGAGAAAAGGTAACGTGTTTTGACTCAAAAAGGTAATTGATTAGTTAATAATAAATATAATATAATTATGTTATTTTATTAGATAAAATTGCTCGTAGTTGTAATAACCCTAACTTTAGCAATGCTACAGTGATCACATGAATAGTAAAATTTGAGGATTTAGGGAAATGGTATGTAGGTACTCTATATTGGAGATGGAAAATGAATATACAGAAACCATATTAGTGTTGTACATTGAAAATAAGTGACTCGAAATGACGATAGATTCCAGAAATTCCTGAATATGGATTTTTAGGATTTTGATTTCGAATAAGCCTCTTTTGATATTAGGGAGCATAGAAACCCTATAAGAATTATATATTGAGGGATTAGTGAATTTATATTAAACCAAGGGATTATTAAGTTAAGAGAATACCAAAGGAAATTGGATTCGTAAATGATTTCGAAAATCACAGAGATAATGAGGTACATTCGAAACGAATCACAAGTAGACGAGTATGGAGACCAAGCAACCAAGATTAGTAATATAACAAGGATACACACCACATTACTATTATCCAAGATTAGTAACATTATACTTAGAAAATCAAAATGGGATTTATTGGATCATCAAAATGACATCACTTTCCACTAACTAATTTTAAGGGTAAATTAGTACTTTAGCATGGCTTTTAATCACAAATATCTTCCAAGCTTCCACCATACACTAGAGTAACAAGAGATTAGCAATATAAGATCAACAAAAACACAAAAATCTCTCCCCACCTTCTTTAATATACCATTCGGCCACTTTGAAAGAAAAAATAAAAAATAAAACCCAAAACCCTAGCTCTCTTCAATAACAAATTAAGAGGAAATTCATGGGGCTTCTTGGAGGTTAGGAAGGATCATTTACAAAGTTTCAAGGCCAACCATCATCATTTAGCAAGGTAATAAAATCATAGAAGTTGAAGGTGAATAGTAATGAATAGTAGTTTTCAAGAAACTAACTTGATTTTCATGGTTCTTTTAGTTAATCCAAGCTAGTGTAAGGTTGTTTAAGGGTTACCAAGGCTTGTTAAGGGTTATCAAAGCTTCAAGAAGGTATAATCATGCTTGCTCTTTTATATTTATGATGGATATTGTTTGGTTTAGTGATTAAGTGGTGTAAATGTTAAGATTATGATGATCCATGTGTTTGTAAGTGATTAAAGTTGAATATGGAAGTGTTTGGGATTGTAACCATGGCTGGTAATGAAGGCCACATGGTGTAGGTGATGATTATTGTGTTTGATAATTGATTTGGAGGAGTTGGATTTATGGAAAGTATGAAATTATAGCCGTTATAATGCCCGATTTTCGTTAGGATGTGAATTGCCCTGTTTTGGACCCCCTGTACCCGTACGGTAGGTTACTGTCCAGACTCCCAAGTGATCATGAGATGATAGAGCTTGGTTCATAGATCGTTTTGATATAAGGTACGCTAAAATCTGATGAACGGTTTAGGAGAAAAGTCAGTTTTAGTGAAAGCGGTTCAGAAACCGAGAAAACGTAGTTGTACCAACTTTGAGGCTATAATTACCATACTTAGACATTATTAAAAATTATTAAACTTTGGGACATTGCAGTAGGGTAGTCAGAGAGTCATTACCAGTTGACCTTGTGGTAAAATTCGAAATCCATATTTTCTGAGAATTTTTACAGTTAAGTGTGATCGTTAGGGGAAATGGTGAAAACCCCTGAAACTTCGATTAAGGTTTTAAATGGTTAAGTTCTTGAACCTTTGGGGTAATAGTAATACGTTAATCATATATTAAAGTTTTAAAAGTAATGTTATACAAGAGTGTAGTGAGTAAGAGGTGTGGTATTCTAACGACGGTCCTTTTTTGTTTATAGAAACTCCGGAAGAGGGACGAGCCATACCGTCAGGATACCGAAACCGAGGCAAGATTTCTTCTATCCTTACCTTGGAAAACTATTTTTATTTTTTCAAAGTAAATGATTTCATGGAATATATATGTTATTCTATGTTTGCTATATTGCTAAGAATTATTTCCCTGATATTGGAATTAAAGAGAAATGGATAAATTATGGAATATGAGTATGGGTATGAGTATGAGATGGATATGTATAGAGATGATTATGCATGAAGTGAACATGCCTTATGATTAAGAGAATATGAAGAATGGTATCAGTTGTTATCTAAAGTAAATAAAAGAATGGTACCAGTTGTTATCTAGGGTTATATGGTTTATAATACTATATTAAAAATATTCTTTTTAAGTATCAGTGGTTTAATAAATATTATTTGATTATCATGCATTACTCTTAAAATAGACAGAACATTTTATGAATATAAAAGTATATTTGATTCCTGAATATGAAAGAGATGTCTGGATCATAATCAAAGCATTATGTTATATATATATATATATATATATTATAGAAGTAATGTGCGAGAATGGAAATGATATGAGTGAATGATATGTGGAAATGAAAGCGAGAAAATACTAATGTGGAATGATATCTTAAAAAGGGAATAATGATGTGACAAAAGGGGGATTGCAACAGACTTGCGTAAGTGGCTGTGTCAGGGCTGTGTGCGACACAGTCCAGCATTTATTATTTTTATTACGGCACGAAGATGCCAAGGGGGGATGTTAGCAGGTGGCCTTCCTCCAGGGATGATCTTCATTCCTTCTACCAGTAGTAAAAAGAGAGCATGTACGATTAGGCGACTGATCATCGTCCTAACGTATCAGGCGACAGCAGATATCCCCAATGTTTTTGAAAAGAAAATGTAGACAATGGTTTCAGATTTATGTACTGAAAACAGAATAATGATATGAGATGATGAAATTATGGTTACAGATGAAGAAAAACTGATATTATATTATTTTAGATTTCTTTATTATAATAGTAAGTGGATGATGTATTATTAAATAGGAGCTTTATTCTTCCTTAAGGATTTTAATTATTTTCTGCCATTATATATGCATATACATATATGTATACCTTGTTAGGAATATGTTGTACTTGATGATAACTTCACAATCTATCAAATTGTATTAAGGTTTTGTAGCTGTCAACGGATGAGGATTTATAACTCTATCCGTTGACAGGTAGCTCATCAACGGATGAGGTTTTGTAGCATACTGCAGTATCTCTATGTTATCAGTTGATAGTGTTTTTATCCACAGTCATGTTGACCATCAACGGATAGGCAGAATAGGGTAGCCAATTGTAAATAAGCTATGCTATGTAATTCTGTCTAAGTGAAAGTGTATTAACAGATGAAGACAAAACTCTATCAACGGATACAACTCAAATCCACTCTATCAACGGATACAGCTCAAGTCTCAATATCAACGGATACCGCTCAACACATCATCAACGGATATCAGTGTACAATATCAACGGATAATCATTGACACTATCTTCTATGATTAGCTGGGGATTAGCAGTTGATAAGGACATGTTTGACTGACAGATCACATGGGTTGATAGTAGATACAAAAAGCAGTATGGCAGCCATACTTTGGAAACACAGAAGAAAGAAGCATTCCGTTTACACTATGAATACAAGAAAGGTGCAGGAGACATGTCTGAACACAAGGACAACCTTTCGGCTACATGTGTATTTGGAGTGTAGTAGCAAGTCAACTAGAATTAGATTAATATTATCTTATTCCAGTAGTACTTGTAAAACTTGGGATTTATAACCAAGTGTAGCAACTCTTTGTAGGTTAAGAAAACATATACATTTTGCTTAGGGTTTCTATTGAATATTCTTAGAAAGCAAAGAGTTGTAAAACAGAAGCTGTGTACTTTTGTATCACAGAGTTTTCTTCGAATAAAAGCTTCAGGTGGTGCATTTAACCACCTGATTTTTTATGTGTTTGTGCATTAATCTTTTTACAAGCAATTATCTAAGTACAGATTTCTGGAGTTCTTATCAGAAATTTATATAAATATCAAGAATTGTATTCAACCCCCCCTTCTACAATTATACAAATGTGTAATCTGGGAATAACAATTGGTATCAGAGCAAGCTTCTAACATATTTGAAGTTTAAAGATCAACACACTTCCAACATGTCTAAGAAGGATTATGGAGTAAAGATTCCAGTTCTTGATAGAGAAAATTACTTTCACTGGAAAGTAAAAATGCGTCTACATCTCTCGTCTATTGATGAGGGCTTTGTGGATTGCATTGACAAGGGTCCTCACGTTCCAATGAAGACAGCAACAAGAGTTGGCCTGGCTGATGATGTGCCTGACACTCTCATTCCCAAACCTGTTTCTGAGTGGAGTCTTGCAGATATTGCATAAGTCCACAAAGACAAAAAGACCATGAATATTCTGTTCAATGGTCTAGAAACAGACATGGTTGACAATGTTATTAACTGTACTACCGCCAAGGAAGTATGGGACACTGTTCAAACCCTGTGTGAAGGAACAGAACAGGTAAGGGAAAACAAGATGCAACTACTAATCCAACAGTATGAACATTTTCACTTTAAGAGTGGAGAAATATTGAATGATACATTTAGTAGATTTCAAAAGCTACTAAATGGTTTGAAACTGTATGGAAGAATCTATCAAGTTAAAGATTCTAATCTCAAATTTCTGAGATCACTGCCCAAGGAATGGAAGCCAATGACTGTTTCTCTAAGAAACACTCAAGAGTACAAGACATTTACTCTTGAAAGGCTCTATGGAACTTTAAAGACCTATGAGCTGGAAATGGAGCAGGATGAAGAGATTGAGAAGTCTCAAAAGAAAAGTGGGTCAGTTGCACTTGTTACCAACTTGGAGCAAAAGGAGGAAAGGACAGAAACTGCTAGTTCTACACCAAACAGGGAGGTTTGTAAAGGTAGAGCAGAATCAAGCAGGAGCAAGGAAAAGGTGTCTGAGGAATTGAATGCTCTTCAGCAGGATGAATTGGATGAGATAGATGAGCACTTAGCTTTTCTATCTAGGAGATTCTCTAAGCTGAAATTCAAGAGAAACTCTGGGGTGGCCAAGCCATTTAACAAGGATTTTTCCACAAGCAACTATGTGGATAAATCCAAAATTAAATGCTACAATTGTGGAATTGTTGGTCACATGATAAGTGAATGCAGGAAACCTAGATCAGAGAACAAGGGAAAATCAACTGAGGCTGTTGACTATAAGAAGAAATATTTTGATCTTCTCAGGCAGAAAGGAAAGGCATTCTTGACCCAAGAGTATGACTGGGCTGTTGATGACAATCATTCTGATGATGATGTTGAGTTAGTCAACCTTGCTTTAATGGCTGATTCTGGAGAGCAGGAAGCAAGTTCAGCTAGCAATCAGGTATTTTCTACTAATCTCTCTGAGCTCACCAAAGAGGAATGCAATAGTGTTATAGATGAAATGTCTACTGAACTATATCACTTAAGTGTTACTCTTAAATCACTTACTAAATAGAACAATAGGATTAAAGAGTCTAATCTATTTTTAAGTGATAGAAATGCTGCTCTAGAAACTCAATTTCTAGAATTTGAGAAAATGAGAGTTGATTGCAATAATGCTAAAAGTGAACTTGAAGCTGTGTTAAAAAGAGAACTGATTTTAAAAGACCAGCTTGAAAAAGAACAAGGGACAATTGCTAAATTTCAAAGTTGTAGGAATATTTCTCAAAACATAATAGAAGTTCAGGGAATAGAATCATTTGTGAAGGATACCTGGACTCAAAAGAAAAAGGAGCTGAAACCTGGCCTTGAGGATCTAGAGACTATTTGTGAATCAACGGATAGTGATCATCCGTTGACAGATGAACCGTCAACGGATGAGAGGTATCCGTCGACTAACAAAAAGTTTGTTAGTAAGAAGGAACTTAGGAAACTGGATATCAAGTATGGTCCAGTCAACAAGAATTTTGTTAGTGGTGAGTGCAGCAAAACCAAATCCAGTGGGAAGGCTAAGGCAGGTGATTTACACAACAAAAAGGCTGTTGGTAAATCAGATAATGAAAAGGTAGAAATTGAGAATAAAAAGAAAAAGAACAGAAATGGTAAGATAGGCATCAACAAGAAAAACAATTACTCTCCTGACAAGTTTGCTCCTAGGAAAACTTGTAGTAATTGTAATAGTGTCAATCATCTATCTTCTAATTGCAAGATTGTCAACAAGGCTCCTGTTCATGTACCTCAACCAATGCCATGTATGCCTGCAATGCCTGTTATGCCTGGTTTGTATCAAAATGCTAGTTTTTCAAATCCATATGTGAACATGCCATATGTGTCTAATCCTTACTTTCAATCTATGAATGTGCCACAAATGTCATGGAACATACCTAACATGAATAATATGTATGCCAATTTTCCACACATGCATGCATCCAATATTCATGCAAATGAGCATTTGTCAAACCCCATCACTCAAGCATCTACACCTAAGTTGAAGAATGCTAAGAGTGCAAAGTCAAAGGCTAACAAGAAAGGACCCAAGGAAGCTTGGGTACCAAAATCAACTTGATTTGTTTTTGAAATGTGTGCAGGGAAACAGAAGAAATCTATGGTACCTAGACAGTGGATGCTCTAGGCACATGACAGGAGATTCAATCCTGCTCACAGAGTTCAAGGAAGGAGCTGGCCCTAGAATTACCTTTGGAGATGACAGCAAAGGATATACTAAGGGATATGGCCTGATTTCAAAAGACAATGTCATCATTGAAGAAGTGGCTTTAGTTGAAGGTTTGAAGCACAATTTGCTGAGTGTCAGTCAGATTTGTGACAAAGACTATGAAGTAAAGTTCACAAAAGAAGCCTGTGTTGTTTCTGCCAAGGAAGACAACAATGTGGTATTGACAGGCTTTAGAAAAGGAAATGTTTTCATAGCTAACTTCAATTCAGCATGCTCAGAATCCATTACTTGTCTCTTCAGCAAAGCAAGTAAGGATGAGAGTTGGCTATGGCATAAGAAGCTGTCACATTTGAATTTTAAAGTTATGAATGATTTGGTAAGAAAGGATCTTGCTAGAGGAATCCCTCAATTGGAGTTTGTCATAGATGGGCTGTGTGATGCCTGCCAATTAGGGAAACAAAAGAAATCATCCTTCAAAAGCAAGACATAGTCATCCATTGTTAAGCCTCTTCAATTGCTGCATATGGACTTATTTGGTCCAATAAATGTCATGTCTATTTCAAAGAAGAAATATTGTCTGGTGATTGTAGATGATTTTTCTAAGTTCACATGGACCTTCTTCCTGCACTCCAAGGATTGTGCAAGTGAAATCATCATCAATCACCTCAGAATACTAAACAATGGTTCTGAAGACAGAGTACAAAGAATCAGGAGTGACAATGGTACTGAATTCAAGAATTCCACAATGAAGATTTTCTGTGAAGAGAATGGAATTGTCCATGAGTTTTCTGCTGCCAGAACACCTCAACAAAATGGGGTTGTTGAAAGGAAAAACAGAACTCTCATTGAAGCGGCTAGAACAATGTTAAGTGAATCAAGGTTACCAACATATTTCTGGGCTGAAGCTGTCAACACTGCATGCTTTACTCAGAATATTTCCTTGGTCAATCAAGCTAGACGAATGACTCCTTATCAGTTATTAACCAACAAGAAACCAACTTTAGCTTTCCTACATGTCTTTGGATGTAAGTGTTTTGTGCTAAGGAATCATGGAGATAACTTGGGAAAATTTGAAGCAAAGGCAGATGAAGCTATTTCGTTGGATATGCAGTAGGGAAAGCCTACAAGGTCTACAATCTAAGAACCAACATTGTTATGGAATCTGTACATGTTGTGTTTGATGATCAAAAGATTCTAGGCCTAAATGATGAAGGTTACCATGAAAAGTTGGAATTTGAGAATGAAAGTGAAGGAAGAATGTACTATGATGATGATGAAGAAAATGAAGATCATGACCACAGAGATCCACCTAGAGCTGTTATACCAACTAGAAGTGATGCTTACACTGAAAAAGAAGCATCCGTTGACAGTCATTCTGCAACATCCGTTGACGCTACTAGAGATGCATCTGTTGACAGATATTCTCAAGCATCCGTCGACAGGCAAAATGATGCATCCATTGACAGTCAACTTCATAATTCAGCAAGGACAACAAACTCAGGGGGAGTTTCTCAAGGTCAAAATTCAATGCTAAATCAACATGATCATGCTCATGGAAATGAAGCAACCTCATCAAGATCAAACCTTCCACCTACAAGAAAATGGACTAGAAATCATCCATTTGAGTTAATCATTGGTGAATCAAATTCAAGAGTCCAAACTAGAAGGGCCACTCAAGCAGAATGTCTATACAGTAGCTTCCTGTCTCAAGAGGAACCTAAGAAAGTGGAAGATGCCCTTCTATATCCAGATTGGGTGTTAGCAATGCAAGAAGAGCTAAACCAATTTGAAAGAAATAAAGTATGGAAACTTGTGCCCAAACCTGATGATAGAAGTGTCATAGGTACTAAATGGGTTCTCAAGAATAAGACAGATGAAAATGGCATAATTGTGAGGAATAAAGCTAGATTAGTGGCAAAGGGCTACTCTCAAGAAGAAGGAATAGATTTTGATGAAACTTTTGCTCCAGTGGCAAGACTTGAGGCAATAAGAATCTTTCTAGCCTATGCAGCACATGCCAATTTCAAAGTCTATCAGATGGATGTCAAAAGTGCCTTTCTAAATGGGGAACTGGAAGAAGAGGTCTATGTCCATCAACCTCCTGGCTTTGAGGATCCAGAATTTCCAGGATATGTATATCTTCTCATGAAAGCAATTTATGGTTTGAAGCAAGCACCAAGAGCCTGGTATGACACTTTATCTCAATTTCTTTTGGAGAATCACTTCACTAGAGGTACAGTAGATAAAACCTTATTTCATAGGAATATTAATGGCTCTTCAATACTTGTTCAAATCTATGTAGATGATATCATTTTTGGGTCTACAGATGAGAAGCTTTGCAAAAAGTTTGCCAAACTTATGCAAAGTAGGTATGAAATAAGCATGATGGGTGAATTAACTTACTTTCTTGGCCTACAAGTAAAGCAAGTTAATGAGGGCATTTTCATAAGTCAAACAAAATATATTTATGATCTCTTAAAGAAATTTGACTTAATGGATTGTACATCTGCTAAAACACCTATGGCCACTGCAACTAAGCTTGAGTTGAATACTAAGGAAAAGTCTGTGGACATCTCAAGCTATAGAGGCATGGTAGGTTCACTATACCTAACAGCTAGTAGACCTGATATAATGTTTTCTACTTGTCTTTGTGCTAGATTTCAAGCTGACCCTAGAGAGTCTCACTTAATAGCTATTAAAAGAATTTTCAGGTATCTCAAGGGAACACCAAACCTTGGCATTTGGTACCCAAGAGAATCTGGCTTTGATCTAACTAGCTATTCAGATGCAGATTATGCAGGTTGCAGAGTTGATAGGAAAAGTACTACAGGTTCCTGTCAATTTCTAGGAAACAGGCTTGTTTCATGGTTCAGTAAGAAACAAAACTCAGTCTCCACTTCTACAGCTGAAGCTGAGTACATTGCTGCTGGAAGCTGTTGTGCACAGATTCTATGGATGAGAAACCAACTCATTGACTATGGTCTAAAAGTTGAGAAGATTCCAATTTTCTGTGACAACACAACTGCTATTGCCATCACAGGGAATCCAGTGCAACATTCGAGAACCAAGCACATTGACATCAAATACCACTTCATTAGAGAACATGTGATGAATGGTACAGTAGAAATGCACTTTGTGCCAAGTGAAATGCAGCTTGCAGATATCTTCACCAAGCCTCTTGATGAATCCATATTCACAAGATTGGTAGGTGAGCTAGGTATGCTTAACTTGTCATAATTCCTAGTGATATTTGATTTCACTGCATTGAAGCTAGAAATGTGTTTTGATTTACTTGAAAGTTAAAACTTTCAGAAAAATTTTCTGCAGAAATTTTGTCTAAGGCAAAATTAGCTTATCAACGGATATCCTTTTATCCGTTGATAGTATAAACACATTACTAGATTTTCGCATGTCAACGGGTAACAGGCTATCCACGTCATCAACGGATAAACTGTATCTCAACCGTTCATTCTATATCCGTTGATATACATTTTTTTTATATAACCGTTGGTAACCGTGTATATCTAATCATGGCTGTACTTATTTTCTTTTCATTTATTATCTGACAGTTACTTTTGACCAATGGAGTAATTACTTTTAATTATTTCATTTTAATTCTTGAAAAATATAAAAGGCTGACTTGTAATCTCACATCTCACTTTTATTCATTTTCAAGCATATCAAAAGTTAACTGCATCTTCTTCTCTAAAACTCTCTGTAACCAAAGTTCAAACACTTCAATGGCGCCCATTGTTAAGATGATGTCCTCCACTGGGTTTACCTATGAGAAGAACAATTTCGCGGCCTTTGTTGACATAGTGAATGCTCCAGAAGCTTACCACACTTTGATGAGTTTCGTGAAGAAATGCAAACTGTCATATGCTATGACTGCCACCATTCCCTTAATCCACGAGGTAATTGAAGAAATGTGGACATCTGCTGAGTACAATGGCACAGACGGTACAATTGCTTTTTCTTTAAAGGGTAAAAACTATGTAGTTAATTCTGATGTAATAACTGCTTGTTTAAAATTGCCTGAGAATAACTGTCTGAAAGTACCCACTGATGCTGAAATTGTTGCCATGCTTAATTCTATTAATTATGCCCTTAGTACTGAAAACTTAGGGAAAATTGTTAGGAAAGGAATGGTTAAAGAATGGAGCTATTTCTGTGATGCCTTAATTAAAACTTTTTCAGGCAAAATTAGTAATTTTGATGCTGTTACCCAGTCCATGCTAACTATGATGTGTATGCTCTTAAATGATAAATTCTATAATTTTGGCACATTAGTTATGTATGAGATAGCTGCAAAGTTAGGTAAAAAGGAAACTAGGAGCAAGAATATCTACTTTGCTAGATTTTTAATGCTCTTAGCACTACATGTATCTGAGAATGAGCTATCCATTGCTAACCCGGATAGCAAGTTCCAATATTTTGTTCAGGAGAAGAGAGTCTTAAGTGACCTAATTCGAATGAACCTCAATGCAGGAGTACAATTGGTATATCTACCAATTGTTCAGGTAACCATTTCTAACTCTGAAACCCCTATCTCCAACCCCCAAATTTCTTTGCATTCTAGTGTCACAATGGAGTCTGTAGTTGTGACCAAACAGGCTCCTACTAAAGTGACCAAATACAGAGTTCCAAAATCACATTCTAGTAAGCAAACCTCAAGTGTCTCTCAAAAGACACATGTTGTAAAATCTACCAAAACTCTTGAGGGGAGTGTGAAGGTGGTAGTGAGTGGTAATGAGTGCAACCACCATTTCAGTCTCTCAAAAGACTGCTAATGTAACTACAAGCCAAATTCTAGTTACACTCTCTCAACAGAGTGTGACTACTGAATCAAGTTCCCCACAAGAAACACTGCACAAGAAGGTTAGAGAGACAAATAGCCCACTCTCCAAAACCTATGGAAGAAGAGTGAAATCTAAAACCACAGGGTGCACACACAGTACAGGAAACTGTACCTTCTCAAACTCAGTTTGATGTGGCTTCAATAAATGTGGAGTCACAGCCCCTTGATCTTAATCTTCAAATCGATACACATTACAATCCACCATCACCAACTCCATCTCTGGATGTGGATATGATATCTACATCAATTCCTGATTCTCCATCTTTAAGATTCTTGGAGAAGCCCCACTCTGCAATTGGTGGTCATCATCTTTTAGATGATTTGTTGGACCATCAATCTTCCCTTCCAGAATTCTCAACACAGACTGTGGCCTCGAACTTAAAATCAATCTCCACAGATTCAGTGTTGGTTTTCTCTTCAACGGATAAAATTATTCCTTCCTCAACGAATATTCCTTATCCGTTGATAACTCACTCTACCACTGCTATATCTGACATTCCTGTGTCAAGTGTGGAGGAGTTCTCAGTAGTTGAAACACTTTTAGGATTGAGGGAAGGGAGTGAGAGGCTGCCTTGTGAGCAGGCAAAAGGAGAGCTAAATAATGAGAGGCTGGCCATTTCTTCCGGTCAGGCAAAAGGAGAGACTGAGAGTTCCACCTTAGTAGGTGAAGGTGAGGGTGTGAGAGGTGTGAGCCAAGGGGAGCCCTTGATGCAAGAAAAGAGAGATGAGAGGAGAGAAGGGACTACAGGAGAAATAAGGATGGAAGAAGCAGCCATTGCTAGTGAGTCAATGGAGGTTGAGGATGCAGCCAAGGAAATGGAATTTCAAAGAGAATATCAGTCCATGATTGACTCCATTTCTTTGGATGCTGAAACCTTTACTCACCCTGTTCCTGCCTATCAAATTCTGGCACAACAGGGCAATGTGGAAGCAGAAGAGGCAATGCACCTAGTGCACACCTCACAGTCTCTACTTAGAGCTAAGGAATCTTTAGAAGCTCTGCCAACCACTGCTTAGAGTGAAGAATTTGAAGATTCTGAAGATTCTGAAGATGAAGACAGTCAGAGCCCTGAAGATGAAGGTGGTAGCAGTATTCATGATTTTAAATTTGCTCACAACTACACCTATCATCAACTTGATGTGGAAATCATAAGGCAATATAAATCTGCCCTGGCTGAGCACCCAGAAGCAGATCCACAGAGAAAGGTTGTTCTTCAACAGGCAATTGACTCCCTAAAGTTACAAAAGATGCAAATGGTGATTCAGAGATCCAACTTAGAGGAGGTCAAACAAGAAATCAAGGATGTGAAGATCTCTGTGGATTCCAAGTTAGAGCAACTAGCTCCTACAGCCACTCAGAGGGTGTTGCAACAAAGGTTCATCAAAGAAGACAACCTGGCTAAGTCTGTGCAACTACTCAACTCAAGAGTGGAAAAGATGGAATCCCAGATGGAGCAATTTCTTCAACATCAAAAACTGCAAACCCAACTGCTAGAAAAGTTAGTTGCAGCCCCAACTTCTAGTCAAACCCTTGATGCTAACAAAAAGGGGGAGAAAGTGGAAGAGGCTGTGGCAACTACAAGTCAAATCTTAATTTCTGAAAGAAGGGAAGCAGCAAGTGAGGGGGAGCAGCAGCCTACCATAGTGGTCAATCCACAGGACTTCATTGTCACAGCTTCCCCCAGCAAATCCAAACCTGTACAAGTAGCTCTATCTGAAGAGTTTGATTTCTCAAACTTGACAGAAGAGGAAAAGCTAGCCAAGATTGAAGCCCTGTAAAGGAAGAAAGAGGAGAACAATGAAAGAATAATGAGGACAGAAAGATTGATCAATGCATCTATTGTATCAAATCTGTTCTCTAGCCAAACCTCAGCTCCAACAATATTTACCACAATTCTGAAGGTGCTCACTCCAGCAATTGTGGCTCCTACATTCTATGATGCTGAGCCTTCTCATGTTAAAGAATTTGAACCCTACATCAAAGCAAGACCCTACTCACCACCAAAAGCAAATGGGAAGAACAAGTTACAACTGGACTTTCTATTTCCCAAGGATGATGAAGAGAAGCTGATGGGTAAGCAAATTAAGGAATTCAAGGAGAAGACTAACAGTTGTGTAAGAGAATGGACGGCTGTAATCATAAGGAATGGAAAAGTTCTAAACATATCCAACAGCCATCCTAGATTTGTTGAAGCCAAGAGGGAAGAGACTTCAAGGCTGCTAAGAGAATCTCAACCAAGCACTGAATATCAATATGAAAACTTAGATGAGAAGCAAGTAAGGCTGGCTCAAGAGTTAATGGATGAGGTAGAGGATGAAATGAGGGAACCTGAGGAAGTCCCCAAATCCAAAAGGAAAGGGAAATCAGTCCCCAAATCCAAATCTAAGAGAATGAAATCAAAGGCAAGGAGGCCTGTCTCTCCAGAAATTGAAAGCAAGGAGACAGTTGGCTCATCACAACCTACTTCTGTAAAAGTATTCAACCCAGCTGTGAATTTCCATGGTGATCCTATAGTACCTAAAGAGGAACCAATGAATCTTGACTCCATTGAGGTTCCTTCATTCTTGCTGAAGCCTCAACAGAAGCCTATACAGAAGAAAAGGATACCAAGGAAGCAACCTTCAAAGGAACCAATTCAAGTTACTAGGGTACCTGCTATTGTCAAGCAGCCAATCTTGGAAAACAAGGATGATTTTATCTATCAGGCAGATATTGAAGAATACTCTGGCATGAATCTGTATCTGGATGAATTGTCAGAAGTAAGAGGGATTGACAAATATAAACATTTTCCTGAGAGATTGGTCTTTGTATACAAGGGAGGAAAGGAAAGGACATGGCCGCTACAAAGGGTTCTTGGAGAAAATTATCAGACCTTAACCAAAGTGTTCTCTGCAATCAAGAGATACACAGGGTTCTCCAAGATAGCAAAAGGGGAGATACTGGACAGAATAGAACAAATAAGGAGGGAATGGAACTCACCATCAAGTCTACCAAGGAAGATGAAGATCCCATACAATGGACAGAAAATCCACCTTCAACCCTTCTGGATGATGGAGTTCAGGGATGAAGATGGTAACAGGAGATTCTTCAGGTTAGAAGACCAACTACCAAAGGCTAGTTCTCAATACCTGAGATGGTTACAACAAAAGCTAAATCCAAAGGTTGATGAAGAAGATGCCTTCTATAGGCAACTCCAAATACAGATTGAGTCCAACTCTGCCAAAGAAGGAAAATCAAGGGTGATGCCAACAAGAGAAAAGAAACAGTCTTAATCTGCTCAGTCTAGAGGAGCACTTCTCTGTAAATTTCTCAAACTTTCAGTTTTTAATTCTTGTAGCTTAATACAATTTTTGCATTGTTCTATATATATCTTTAGGAATATTTTGTTATCATCAAGGTCCTGAATTTATGCTTTATTGCCATCAAGTATAAATTGGGGGAGATTGTTAGGAATATGTGTACTTGATGATAACTTCACAATCAATCAAATTGGATAAGGTTTTGTAGCTGTCAACGGATGAGGATTTATAACTCTATCTGTTGACAGGTAGCTCATCAACGGATGAGGTTTTGTAGCATACTGCAGTATCTCTATGTTATCAGTTGATAGTGTTTTTATCCACAGACATGTTGACCATCAACGGATAGGCAGAATAGGGTAGCCAATTGTAAATAAGCTATGCTATGTAATTCTGTCTAAGTGAAAGTGTATCAACAGATGAAGACAAAACTCTATCAACGGATACAACTCAAATCCACTCTATCAACGGATACAACTCAAGTCTCAATATCAACGGATACCGCTCAACACATCATCAACGGATATCAGTGTACAATATCAACGGATAATCATTGACACTGTCTTCTATGATTAGCTGGGGATTAGCAGTTGATAAGGACATGTTTGACTGACAGATCACATGGGTTGATAGTAGATACAAAAAGCAGTATGGCAGCCATACTTTGGAAACACAGAAGAAAGAAGCATTCCGTTTACACTATGAATACAAGAAAGGTGCAGGAGACATGTCTGAACACAAGGACAACCTTTCGGCTACATGTGTATTTGGAGTGTAGTAGCAAGTCAACTAGAATTAGATTAATATTATCTTATTCTAGTAGTACTTGTAAAACTTGGGATTTATAACCAAGTGTAGCAACTCTTTGTAGGTTAAGAAAACAGATACATTTTGCTTAGGGTTTCTATTGAATATTCTTAGAAAGCAAAGAGTTGTAAAACAGAAGCTGTGTACTTTTGTATCACAGAGTTTTCTTCGAATAAAAGCTTCAGGTGGTGCATTTAACCACCTGATTTTTTATGTGTTTGTGCATTAATCTTTTTACAAGCAATTATCTAAGTATAGATTTCTGGAGTTCTTATCAGAAATTTATATAAATATCAAGAATTGTATTCAACCCCCCCCCCTTCTACAATTATACAAGTGTGTAATCTGGGAATAACATACCTGTTCACATTTTAAATCCTAGTTTACAGTATTAACTTGCTGAGCTATTATAGCTCACTCTTGCTATTTATGTATATAACAGCTAGGTCCCATGCCGATACTACGTACCACACCCCGCAAGAGGGTAAGGGAAAGGCGACCTTTTGAGCGAGTGTTGGCGACTATCCCCGAGGTAGTGACAAGCGAAAGGGGCTTAGTATACTTATGTAAATTAAGTGTGTAAGTTGTAATAAACTTTGGTTGTTGAAATGTTTCCTGTAGAAGCTTTGTTCAACAATGTACTTAGTAAAATTCTGGGTTTGTAATAACTGTTAACTTTAAACTTTTAAATATTGTGGATGTTGTTCTATGAGCATATGACTGGTGTGTGTGTGTGTGTGTGTATTAGTGTGGAGTCAATTGCATAAGTATTAAGTAAAGAAAAAAAGACTAAAAGTGATATTGATATTGATCGGAAATTGGACCGTGATGACCTGGATCCTTGACCCCGGATCTAGGGGCGTCACAGATGGTATCAGAGCTAAGAGTCATAATGCTCAAGAACAAAAGTGATAATAATAAATGTATCAGTTATAATATAAATTGTGAACTTCCATCAAGTTCAGGGGTGGTATATCGCAGGTAGTATTTACTTTAAGCATATATTATAATTTTATAGACTGTTACTTATAGAATTTTATGTTTTATTATAGGGGGCGGAGATGGGTGAGCTGAGTCAGGACCCCCAGTGGCTAGGGATGTCAGAGTAGGAGCTATTAGATCTTCAGCTGGCCGGGGTAGAGGTCCCCGAGTATGCAGTTGAGGACCTCAGGGAGAGACGCCGGGCGGCGGCCAGAGAGCGATTTGAGAGAGAGGAGGCAGAGGAGCAGAGACGGAGAGATGTTGTGGCCATAGTGCCATATATGGGTAGACCTTCTACAGGATCTGATGAGGCAGGTCCTTCCAGAGTGAGATGGGAGATTCCGGAGGAGGAGAGGCCGTTACGTAAGAGGCCTAGATTGTCAGTTATAGCTGAGGAGGAGGAGGAGGAGGAGATTGAGTGGACCGATATCCATATGATACCTACCCCTGCCTTGCCTATTCCAGTACCATCACTAGTCCCATCTCCCTCACCGAGTCCTGGCCCTCTAGAGGATCCAGTTGAGCCATTCACTCCGCCCGGACATTTTATCTTCTCAGAGGATGAGATAGAGGGAGATCCGTCTGAGGATGCAGATACCGAGTCTATTCCTCCATCCCCACCATTTGCACCTCCACCACCTCCACCTGTTCAGGCACCTGCCCCAGCTGCTGCGCCCCCTTAGGAGGCCCCCTTACCGACAGGTGACTCACTACCAGCCATTCTGTTAATGGAGTACTTTGCCCTACAGGGTCAGTTGGAGGAGTCCCGCCGAGTGATAGACATACTGATGCAGAGGTCAGAGAGAGGGAGAGGAGGCATCATTCCTGATGGTATATCTTTGGGATTAGTGAGTGTTGAGCTGCGGGCCCTGGGTGACATTAGGAGGTTGTTAGCTGATAGAGGAGACCCAGAGTGGAGGGCTGCGATAGTGGATACAGTCACGTCTATGGTAGTCCAGATCCGGGACATTATTAGGGCAGGACTGTGAGTCGGGATAGTAGTCTACGTCACTAATCAGACTAGTCATCTTACTGATGTCTTTTTGGGGGATTAGTTTAGTTGGTTGCTATTTTAATCCCAATCTGATTGGAAGACAGTTAGTAGCACTTTTGTTGTAGCAGATTAGTATGTACAGTTATGTTTGTAGGTTTCGAACCATGTACCCTATGATGTAAAATATTAGTAGTAAAAGACAATGTACCCAAGTTGTAAAATATTTATGTAAATTAATGAAGTTTGTGCATTTCTATCTAAATTTTGCTGCATTTTTAATAATAAATGTTGAGACTCAAAAACATTGATGTATAAAAGGTGATTGACTTAATGAAAAGGCTATTGTGTTAAGGGCGATACACTTATCTACTAAAGTTATAATATAACTAGATGCAAATCGAGTGATAAGAATATTGTGATGTGCAAATGAGTTAATTAATGATATAATTGGGTATATAGAAATGATGTATATTGTAACCCAAATTCGGGTAATTAATAAGGATTATTGTTATGTACAGAACTATGCCGCCTAGACGTGATAGTAGAGCGAATGCAAGGGAAAATGAGAGAGATGAAAGAAGTCGAAATATAGAAGGTAATAGACTGAACGAAAATGCCCATAATGAAGAAAATCATGAAGAAGAAGAAGAGGAATCAACTGGCCAACAAAGGAATCCGGGAGGTGATCCCTTTGCCCAATTCATGGACTTATTAAGGCAGAATTTAGCGAATCCCCAACAACCACCTGTTCTCCCCAATCAGGCAGCTAATTCCTTTCGTGCCTTTAAGTCATTAAAACCCCCAGAATTTGAGGGAACCACTAACCCAGTAGTAGCCAGGGCATGGCTAAAAGAAATGGAGAAAGCTTTCGAGATACTGAGGATAGAGGAAGATCAGAAAAAAGTCTTTGCAGCCTATCTCTTAAAGGGAGAGGCAAATTACTGGTGGGAAGCTAAGAAGAACCTAGAAGAAGCGGGAGAAGCGGGAGTGATAACCTGGGAGCGTTTCACTAGGGTGTTCCTAGAAAAGTATTCTCCTAGGTATTTAGAAAACCAAATGGAATTAAAGTTTCTGGAGTTAAAATAGGATAACCTAACAGTGGCAGAGTATGAAACTAAATTTACAGAACTATCGAGGTTTGTTCCCGAGTTTGTGCGTACTGAAGAACAACGAGCGAAAAGGTTTCAACAAGGATTGAAACCCTGGTTACGAACGAGAGTGGCCCCAATTGAGTTGACTGATTATGCTGCAGTGGTTCAAAAGGCATCAATTATAGAGGCCGAGAGTGAACAGGCTCAAATAGGTCGAGAGAATAAGAAAAGAAGATTTGAGGGTCCGAAAGGAGGTTTAAGTGAGGGAAGCTACTTTAACAAAGGAGGTAGAGGATAAAAATCTCAATTTGTGGGAAAGTCGGGGGGTAACAAGACTACTAGTGAGACGGTAAATCAGGGTGGTAAATCGTCATGAACACTTCAGTCCAATCAATCACGACCACCATTACCAGATTGTGAGACGTGTGGTACGAAGCATATAGGAGTTTGTAGGGTGCTGGGAGTAACTTGTTTTAAGTGTGGACAAAAGGGACACTACCTTAACCAGTGCCCATCAACTGATACAAACCCTAAAAGAGATGTTAAGTGTTACCAGTGTGGGAAATTAGGACACATTGCTAGAGATTGCCGTTCCGGTGGGTCATACGCGCCAGGACAGAGTGTGACTGCTTCAAATAGGCCTACTGCTAGAGTGTACAACATGACCTTAGGGGAAGCGTTGACAAAACCAGATGCGGATACAGGTACTTGTTTTTCGATTTGAATTTTGTGTGTAAGTCTTTGGTTAAGGATCGACTTAATAAATTAATGGAATAAATAAGTTAATAATATAGACAAGGAAAATCAGTATCTGTTAAGGGCTAGGAAATGTTATGAAAAGAAAAGTAGGAGTGTTTTGGGAAAACACAAGCTCGTTGACACGAACAGGAAATATATATTATAGGTAGTATTTTCTTACAATTGTTTTAAAGAATATTATTAGAGCTTATTTTCTGGAAAATTTTACAGAGAGGAGCTATAGGAATATTGAGGTGTTAATATTTATGTCATGATAGAGATCAGAAGATGGTCAAACCATAATTGAGATACACTACCATTCAGAAAAGGCCAATGTGGTGGCGGATATCTTCGTCAAAAGTGGAAGGAGAGACGAAATAACATGGAATGACTGGAAACATGATGGAAATTGTAAGGAAAAGACAGTAAAAGTACTGCTATTGATAAACTAAATGGCATGTTGATGAGTGACAAGGAAGTGATATTGGTGTATTTCCGCGCAAACAAGATAGAGATATTATGAAAGGAAAAGGATAGAGGAAATAGTGTGGAAGTTAGAAGGTGTGAATGAAAAAGATACCTATGGACATTTCCAACATGATTCCGGGACGGAATCCTTTTAAGGGGTGAAGACTGTAATAACCCTAACTTTAGCAATGCTACAGTGATCACATGAATAGTAAAATTTGAGGATTTAGGGAAATGGTATGTAGGTACTCTATATTGGAGATGGAAAATGAATAAACAGAAACCATATTAGTGTTGTACATTGAAAATAAGTGACTCGAAATGACGATAGATTCCAGAAATTCCTGAATATGGATTTTTAGGATTTTGATTTCGAATAAGCCTCTTTTGATATTAGGGAGCATAGAAACCCTATAAGAATTATATATTGAGGGATTAGTGAATTTAGATAAAACCAAGGGATTATTAAGTTAAGAGAATACCAAAGGAAATTGGATTCGTAAATGATTTCGAAAATCACAGAGATAATGAGGTACATTCGAAACGAATCACAAGTAGACGAGTATGGAGACCAAGCAACCAAGATTAGTAATATAACAAGGATACACACCACATTATTATTATCCAAGATTAGTAACATTATACTTAGAAAATCAAAATGGGATTTATTGGATCATCAAAATGACATCACTTTCCACTAACTAATTTTAAGGGTAAATTAGTACTTTAGCATGGTTTTTAATCACAAATATCTTCCAAGCTTCCACCATACACTAGAGTAACAAGAGATTAGCAAGATAAGATCAACAAAAACACAAAAATCTCTCCCCACCTTCTTCAATATACCATTCGGCCACTTTGAAAGAAAAAATAAAAAATAAAAACCAAAACCCTAGCTCTCTTCAATAATAAATCAAGAGGAAATTCATGGGGCTTCTTGGAGGTTAGGAAGGATCATTTACAAAGTTTCAAGGCTAACCATCATCATTTAGCAAGGTAATAAAATCATAGAAGTTGAAGGTGAATAGTAATGAATAGTAGTTTTCAAGAAACTAACTTGATTTTCATGGTTCTTTTAGTTAATCCAAGCTAGTGTAAGGTTGTTTAAGGGTTACCAAGGCTTGTTAAGGGTTATCAAAGCTTCAAGAAGGTATAATCATCCTTGCTCTTTTATATTTATGATGGATATTGTTTGGTTTAGTGATTAAGTGGTGTAAATGTTAAGATTATGATGATCCATGTGTTTGTAAGTGATTAAAGTTGAATATGGAAGTGTTTGGGATTGTAACCATGGCTGGTAATGAAGGCCACATGGTGTAGGTGATGATTATTGTGTTTGATAATTGATTTGGAGGAGTTGGATTTATGGAAAGTATGAAATTATAGCCGTTATAATGCCCGATTTTCGTTAGGATGTGAATTGACCTGTTTTGGACCCCCTGTACCCGTATGGTAGGTTACTGTCCAGACTCCCAAGTGATCATGAGATGATAGAGCTTGGTTCATAGATCGTTTTGATATAAGGTACGTTAAAATCTGATGAACGGTTTAGGAGAAAAGTCAGTTTTAGTGAAAGCGGTTCAGAAACCGAGAAAACGTAGTTGTACCAACTTTGAGGCTATAATTACCATACTTAGACATTATTAAAAATTATTAAACTTTGGGACATTGCAGTAGGGTAGTCAGAGAGTCATTACCAGTTGACCTTGTGGTAAAATTCGAAATCCATATTTTCTGAGAATTTTCACAGTTAAGTGTGATCGTTAGGGGAAATGGTGAAAACCCCTGAAACTTCGATTAAGGTTTTAAATGGTTAAGTTCTTGAACCTTTGGGGTAATAGTAATACGTTAATAATATATTAAAGTTTTAAAAGTAATGTTATACAAGAGTGTAGTGAGTAAGAGGTGTGGTATTCTAACGACGGTCCTTTTGTGTTTATAGAAACTCCGGAAGAGGGACGAGCCATACCGTCAGGATACCGAAACCGAGGCAAGATTTCTTCTATCCTTACCTTGGAAAACTATTTTTATTTTCAAAGTAAATGATTTCATGGAATATATATGTTATTCTATGTTGGCTATATTGCTAAGAATTATTTCCCTGATATTGGAATTAAAGAGAAATGGATAAATTATGGAATATGAGTATGGGTATGAGTATGAGATGGATATGTATAGAGATGATTATGCATGAAGTGAACATGCCTTATGATTAAGAGAATATGAAGAATGGTATCAGTTTTTATCTAAAGTAAATAAAAGAATGGTACCAGATGTTATCTAGGGTTATATGGTTTATAATACTATATTAAAAATATTCTTTTTAAGTATCAGTGGTTTAATAAATATTATTTGATTATCATGCATTACTCTTAAAATAGACAGAACATTTTATGAATATAAAAGTATATTTGATTCCTGAATATGAAAGAGATGTCTGGATCATAATCAAAGCATTATGTTATATATATATATATATATATATATATATATATATATATATATATATATATATATATATATATATATATATTATAGAAGTAATGTGCGAGAATGGAAATGATATGAGTGAATGATATGTGGAAATGAAAGCGAGAAAATAGAAATGTGGAATGATATCTTAAAAAGGGAATAATGATGTGACAAAAGGGGGATTGCAACAGACTTGCGTAAGTGGCTGTGTCAGGGCTGTGTGCGACACAGTCCAGCATTTATTATTTTTATTACGGCATGAAGATGCCAAGGGAGGATGTTAGCAGGTGGCCTTCCTCCAGGGATGATCTTCATTCCTTCTACCGGTAGTAAAAAGAGAGCATGTACGATTAGGCGACTGATCATCGTCCTAACGTATCAGGCGACAGCAGATATCCCCAATGTTTTTGAAAAGAAAGTGTAGACAATGGTTTCAGATTTCTGTAGTGAAAACAGAATAATGATATGAGATGATGAAATTATGGTTATAGATGAAGAAAAACTGATATTATATTATTTTAGATTTCTTTCTTATAATAGTAAGTGGATGATGTATTATTAAATAGGAGCTTTATTCTTCATTAAGGATTTTAATTGTTTTCTGCCATTATATATGCATATACATATATGTATACCTGTTCACATTTTAAATCCTAGTTTACAGTATTATCTTGCTGAGCTATTATAGCTCACTCTTGCTATTTATGTATATAACAGCTAGGTCCCATGCCGATACTACGTACCACACCCCGCAAGAGGGTAAGGGAAAGGCGACCTTTTGAGCGAGTGTTGGCGACTATCCCCGAGGTAGTGACAAGCGAAAGGGGCTTAATATACTTATGTAAATTAAGTGTGTAAGTTGTAATAAACTTTGGTTGTTGAAATGCTTCCTGTAGAAGCTTTGTTCAATAATGTACTTAGTAAAATTCTGGGTTTGTAATAACTGTTAACTTTAAACTTTTAAATATTGTGGATGTTGTTCTATGAGCATATGACTGGTGTGTGTGTGTGTATTAGTGTGGGGTCAATTGCATAAGTATTAAGTAAAAAAAAAACTAAAAGTGATATTGATATTGATCGGAAATTGGACCGTGATGACCTGGATCCTTGACCCCGGATCTAGGGGCGTCACAGTAGTGTTTTTAAAAAAGGAAAAATTTTAGTTATATAAAATATAAAAGATGGAAAAAAAGAATTTAATTAGAAAAAATGATATGTTTTAGCTGAAAAGGTAATCGGTTAATTATTAGTATTATAATATTAGTTTTATTTTTATTAAATAGAACCGCACGTGATATAATTGGAAGAAGAGATATTTTAGTTATAGAAAAGAGAAATGGTAACATAGTTTGGCTGAAAAAGATAATTGCCCGTGATATAATTGGAAAATGAGAGATTTTAGTTAAAGAAAAGAAAAAAGGTAACGTGTTTTCACTTAAAAAGGTAATTGATTAGTTAATAGTAATTATAATATAATTATGTTATTTTATTAAAAAAAATTGCTCGTAGTGTTTTTAAAAAAGGAAATTTTTTAGTTAGATAAAATATAAAAGATATCGTATTTTACCTAAAAAAGAAATTATTTAGTTATTGAAAAATAGAAATGGTAATATGTTTAACCTGAAAAAAGAAATTGATTAGTAAGGAACAAATTTTAGTTAGATAAAATTTAAAAGATATTATATTTTACCTGAAAAAGGAAATTTTTAGTTATTGAAAAATAGAAAAGATAGTATGTTTAACGTGAAAAAGGAAATTGATTAGTTAATATGATGGATTTTATCTGTAATTATGTAAGGATAAATAAGTAAAATCAACAGGTACTGTTCCGACCGACCGACCGACCGACTGACCGACCGACCAGCCAAACTTTTAATGTTTCAGCTTTTATATAATAGTATAGACTAGCTTAAAGCCCGTGCGATGCACGAATTTTTTTATTTTAATATTATATAAATTTTTTCATTTATTTAAATTAATTTTTTAAAAGATGAATTTTGGAGGCTTACATTATTATATCAGATGATTTGATAATAATTATACAAATGTTATCCGTGATATTTCTAGAAATGGAAGGATTTTAGTTAGAAAATATTGAAAAGATGATTGGTTTTAGTTGAAAAAGGTAATGGATTAACTATTGGTAATTATAAAATTATTATTTTTATTAAATAGAATGCATGTGATATGATTAGAAAAAGATAGGATTTAGTTAGAGAAAATTAAAAAGGAAACATGTTATAGGTGAAAAATATAATTGATTAGTTTATAGCAATTATAATTTAATTATTTTATTTACTAAATACAATTGTACGAAATATTTTTAGAAAAGGTGAAATTAATATTGACCGTGATATATCTATTAAAAGAAGGATTTTATTTAAAAAATATAGTAAGATGATACGTTTTAGTTGAAAAAGGTAATCGGTTAATTATTAATATTAAAATATTATTAGTTTATTTTATTAAATAAAACCACCCTTGATATAATTGGAAAATGAGAGATTTTAGTTAGAGAAAAAAGAAAGGTAACGTGAAAATTAAAAATATGACATGATTTATGTGAAAAAGGTAATTGATTAGCTTATATAATTATAATTTAATTATGTCATTTTACTAAATAAAATTGCTCATAGTTTTTAGAAAATAAGAAATTAATGTTGTCCGTGATATTTCTAGAAAAAAAGAGGGTTTAATTAGAAAAAATAGAAAAGATGATACATTTTAACTGAAAAGGTAATTGGTTAATTATTAGTATTATAATATTATTATTTTATTTTATTAAATAGAAACATCTGTGATATAATTGGAAAATGAGAGATTTTAATAAGAGAAAAGAAAAAAGGTACCGTGTTTTGGTTGAAAAAGGTAACCGTTCATGATATAATTGGAAAAAGAGAGATGTTAATTAGAGAAAAAAGAAAATTTAACCTGTTTTGGGTGAAAAAGATAATTGATTAGTTAATAGTAATTATAATATAATTACGTTATTTTATTAAACAAAACTGCTCGTACTATTTTTAAAAAAAAGAAATATTTTAATTAAATAAAATGTGAAAGATATTCTATTTTACTTGAAAAAGAAAATTGTTTAGTTATTGAAAAATAGAAAAGATAATATGTCTAACTTGAAAAAGAAAATTGATTAATAAATGAGAAATTTTAGTTAGATAAAATATAAAGGAATATTATATTTTAACAGAAAAGGAAATTATTTAGTTTTTGAAAAAGAGAAAAGATAATATGTTTAACCTCAAGAAGGAAATTTATTAGTTAGTAGAAAAGGTAATATTTCTAACCTGAAAAAGGAAATTGATTAATAAAGGAGAAATTTTAGTTAGATAAAATATAAAAGGATATTGTATTTTAGGAAATTAGTTAGTTAGATAAAATATAAAGGGATATTATATTTTATCATAAAAAGGAAATTATTTAGTTTTTGAAAAATAGAAAAGATATTATGTTTAACCTAAAGAAGGAAATTGATTAGTTAGAAATTGATTAATTAGTAGAAAAGGTAATATGTCTAACTGAAAAAGGAAATTGATTAATAAAGTAGAAATTTTAGTTAGATAAAATATAAAAGGATATTATATTTTAGGAAATTAGTTAGTTCTTGAAAAATAGAAAAGATAATATGTTTAAACTCAAGAAGGAAATTGATTAGTTAGTTTATCAGTAATTAAGTAAGGGAATTTATTAGTTAGTAGAAAAGGTAATATGTCTAACCTGAAAAAGGAAATTGATTAATAAATGAGAAATTTTGGTTAGATAAAATATAAAAGGATATTGTATTTTAGGAAATTAGTTAGTTTTTTTTTTTGTCAGAAGGAAATTAGTTAGTTAGATAAAATATAAAGGGATATTATATTTTATCATAAAAAGAAAATTATTTAGTTTTTGAAAAAGAAAAAAGATAATATGTTTAACCTCAAGAAAGAAATTGATTAGTTATAAATTGATTAGTTAGTAGAAAAGGTAATATGTCTAACCTGAAAAAGGAAATTGATTAATAAAGTAGAAATTTTAGTTAGATAAAATATAAAAGGATATTATATTTTAGGAAATTAGTTAGTTCTTGAAAAATGGAAAAGATAATATGTTTAAACTCAATAAGAAAATTGATTAGTTAGTTTATTTGTAATTAAGTAAGGGTAAATAAGTAAAATCAACAGTATCGACCAACCGATCGACCGACCGACCGAATAACCAAACTTTTAATGTTTCGGCTTTTATATAATAATATAGACTAGCTTATAACCTTATAACTCGTGCGATGCACAGTTTCTTAACTCCTTTTGCTTATTATAACTATTATATTAAACCCTAAACATTAAAAGTTTGTCGGTTTGGTTTTCGGTTTGGTTATCCTAATTATTAAAATAAATAATGACATAATATAATTAATGGTAATTAGCCATTGCCCTTTTTCATATTTACTTTTAGTTGAAGATATTACCTTTTATAAATACCTAAAAACTTCAAATCTATCATATCTTCAAATCATAAATATTTCCTTTATTAATTAGTCCTGCGGACCCAATAAATATTAAAGAATTTTATTCATATCTCAGGAAAGTTACCCGAAATATATCTCAGGTTCCTTTTTCTCATAAAAATAAGTAAAAATAAATATAATTTTTAAATATCAATAAATTAATTGATAAAAGTTACTCCTATTATTTATTTGTATCAAGGTTAGGAGTGTGTGTGCATCCTTAAAAAAAAGAAGTAAAAAAAGGTTTGGAGTATGTATGGTGCGGTTTTTAGAATTAATCATTATCGAGAAATTGCATTAAATTACATTTGGTTCGATTCAATTAATTTGCTATTATTCATTATCAAATCATTTAGAACGGTCTTATCGAGTTCAGTAAATCGTTTATTGGTTTTAGATTTTTTATTTTTATATACTACTCCCTCCGTCTCTAAAAACTTTTCCCATCTTTCTTGGACACGTTTGCCAATGCACACTTTTAATCGTTAATATTTTTAATTTTGTATTAGTTTTAAATATAAAAACTTCACTGTATTAAAGTATTCATAGATACGAATCCAACAAGATCACTCATGACTATATTTGGTCTTATAGATTAGACGTAAATTAGTAATTTGTCTCATGTTATGAACAGTCCCGACATATCAAACAGGAGAAGCATTATGAGACGGAGGGAGTAGTTTATAACTCATGCGATGCATGGGTTTCTTTTGATATAAAATAAATTTCATTTCATGTTACAATTATATTTTTATATAATTATTATTTTGAATAATTATTTTAATTTAAATTTAAAAATTTATATAAATTTAATTAATGATATGCAAGATTTAAAACTTATATTATAAAATTTGAAATTAAATATATCGGCGACGAAATTCGAATCTTGAATATTTTGTAAAGTAACTTAATCATATTAAATATTTAATCATTGGATCTAAATGTTCTGATTTTTTGCTAAAAATCTAACGGTAGTTATTCGTTGTATACGAAAATCTATCATATATTTTTATTTGTGATTGAAATATATGATGTGATATTTTTTGGTATATATCAATGAATGCAAGATTATGTTTAAAATTAAAAGGTAATATGTTTTAATTAGAAAAGAAATATTAATGATTGGAAGATTATGATTTCAAAATTATGTTGAAAATTAAAAGTTAACGTGTTTTAATTAAAAAATAAATATTAATAATTTGAAGTTACGATATTTTAGATATTTATAAAGGGTAATATCTTCAATTAAAAGTAAACGTCTTTTAAATTAATTGAAAGATACGATATTTTAGGTGTTTATAAAATTTCATTTGTTTAATTTAATATAATTTAATATACTCATGTTTACGAATTATACTAATTTTTCCTTATTATAAACAGCGTATAGAGATTTTTAATATATTTTTTAATAATTGGATTTATGGTGTGATATTTTCGGGTATATATTAATGATTGTAAGATTAGTTTTAAATAAAAAAAGACAACGTATTTTATTTAGAAAAGAAATATTAATGATTTGAAGATATGATAGGATTGAAGTTTTTAGGTGTTTATAAAATGTAATATATTCAACTAAAAGTAAATGTGAAAAAGGGTAATGGCTAATTACCATTAATTATATCATGTCATTATTTATTTTAATAATTACGATAACCAAACCGAAAACCAAACCGACAAACTTTCAAAGTTTAGGTTTTAATATAATAGTATAGACATATACAAGCTTATAACCCGTGCGATGCACGGATTTCTTTTGATATGTTATAAATTTTATTTAATATTATAATTAGGTTTTATATAATCATTATTTTCAATAATCTTTTTCATTTTTAATATATTCATGTTCACGAATTATACTCATGTTTGCTTATTATTAACAAATATATTTTATTAATCATTGAAAGATAAGGTATGATATTTTTGGGTATATATTAATGATTGCATGATTAGTTTTAAATTAAAAGGTAACATGTTTTAGTTAGAAAAGAAATATTAATGAATGTAATACAATTTTAGGTGTTTGTAAACGGTAATATATTCAATTTAAAGTAAACGTGAAAAATGCAATCGGTTAATTGTCATTTATTATATTATTATATTATTAATAAACCGACAAACTTTCAATGTTTCAGTAAAGGTATAAGGATTTTTAATAAGATTAATTTTAAATTAAAAGGTAAGGTGATTTAATAAGAAAAGAAAATTTAATAATTGGAAGATAGGGTATGATTATGCTTTTAGGTGTTTATAAAAGTAATATCTTCAACTAAAAGTAAATATGAAAAAGACAATCGACTAATTACCATTAATTATATTATATTATTATTTATTTTAATAATTAGGATAACCGTACCGAAAATCAAAGCGACAAACTTTTGACTAATTACCATTAGTTATATTATATTATTATTTATTTTAATAATTAGGATAACCCTACCCAAAAACAACAAACTTTAAATGTTTTGGCTTTAATATAATAATATAGATAGTATAGATTCGACAATCATTTATATGTTTTTGCTTCTCGTGAGCATTGTAATGACATTAAATTCCTTTTATAAATTTTATAAATTGATTAGGTACTGATCGAGTTTATCGATTTTTTGGATTCATTTTAATAAACGTTGTGTCAAGAATTTTAATCAATTTTTCAAATCAATAAAATAATATTTTAATCTCATGTATTTATTATCACTTAGATGATATATTTTACCATTTTTTATTAATTACGTATCTTAAACATATGATGATGAATAATCAAGAATTTTTATTACGAATTAATATATCTTTTACTTGTTTGAAATAGACACCAATTCACTTATAATTTTTAAAGTTACATTTTTCAGTTTAATAATGATATAACATATATAATATTATTCCACTTCTAAATTCGAGATGAGGCTCGAACTACTCTAAGTATTTCCGAAAATCTCTTAAATATATTATAAAATAATAAATTTTAGTGATTTAATGTGGATTCATCTCCAAACAATACTTCTTATATTCATTCATTATTTTGTTTATATTATTAAAAATAAGTTACATTCATAAAAGTACAAGTAGATCAAGAGAAAATGTTATTTTATAAATTTATAATATAATATTAGTTAAGAGTTGCTATTAAATATTAAAATTGAGAAGAAAGAAGAGAATTTTAGTTAATTTAAAAACTATACCTCTTGGAGCAAAAATTTTATCTCTACAATTTAAGGATCTCTTGGAGATACTCTTACATCCCTAAATAGGAATATGCAAAATTGCAAATTAGTTAGGTATGAGTCGGTAAATTCTGGATTCAATTACTTCTCATCTGATGGATACTTTTTGTTCAAATGAGCTTTATTCAAATAAACCTAACATTATAGACATTCACGTGAGTCCTACAATTTGATAGGAGTACTATTTTTGTTGAAAGGACTTCAGTTGATGTGTATGTTTCCTTTCCTTTTTCTCCGCTGCATTATACGTACACATTTTTAACTCATCTATCTACTTAACATAGCAGGACCAGCAGGCAATAAATGTCATATAAATGTACCAATAATTTACCAGTTACAAGTAGGGGTGTGTATCGGGTGGTTTGGACGGTTTGGGACGGCCAAACCAACCAAACCATAAATTTCGGGTTTTTAATTTTTCAAACCATAACCAAATCAAAAACAGTATCATTTTAAAAAAACCAACCAAATTATAACGGTTTGGTTTGGTCGGTTTCGGTTTAAAACCGTTATTAAATATATATTTATACTTGATGTTATTTATTTTCTCCAACATTAAATACAAGATTCAATTTTATTTTAAAAGAGCCAACAAAATAAATGCACAAATAGTAGCACAAAATATCATCAAAAATAGTTATAAAATAAATTATACTCCTCAAATATTTTCATTAAATCATAAAATAAGTCTCAAAAGTCTTATATATAGCTTTCTGGTACTTTCTTCTTTTAACTGGTTTTTGACATGAAATAAAACAAGTTAACCACTATAAATCTAACTAAATACAAAACAAACGTGCACACACGTAAGCATGGTTAAGGTTAAGGCATATAATATTATAGTCTATAAGTGTGTTGAAGATAGGTGTGTTGAAGAAATAACCACACGAAAAATACAATATATATATATATAATATAATATAATATTTTTATACGACTTGATGGTCGGGTTGGTTTAATCGGATGGGTAAACTAGTGAAACCAAACCCAAACCAAAATTTTCGGTTTTTAAAAATATAAAACCATAACCAAACCAACCGAAAAAAAACCTAAATTTTCGGTTTGGTCGGTTTGGTTTGGTCGGGTTGGTCGGTTTTTGGAAAACCATGTTCACCCCTAGTTACAAGGATATTTCAATTCATTTTAGATTTTTTTTTAAAATACTAAAGTTGCAATTTTTTTTATTCAAAAATACAGTTGTAACATTTGCAATCTGGTTTGCAACCCATTTGCAACTGATTTTCACCAGCGATGCCAACATTGCAAATATTTTCAAAAAATTAGATATTTTTGTAAATATCCCTAGCATTTTTTACAAGTTTTTTTATGTGCTTCAATTTCTGTAAATACTCAGATACATTATACATCTATAAATTCATATGGCCAAAGCCCATGTGGGTTTGTTTTAGCTGAGCTCACAAGCAATTTGGTATGCTCCGCACACTCACGAAATCATACCCCATCACCACATTTGCAATTACCACCAATCTGCCAACTACTTTCTAATCTTCTTCACACAACCTTCAACTTAATTTTGGTGGTGGTTAGCTCACCTCTAATAAATGCGCAGACATAAAAGTACTTACCCTAGTGCTGTCTTGCAAGTACTAACCTTTGATTATAGGCATTGGACCAGTAGTCCGGATTCTGGAGGCCTTATGTGAAACATGAATGATGCAGACTAGGAAAAAAAATGAATGATGTAGCTTGCAATCACAGCGAAAATATATGGATTTTTTCCATGCATGTCAACTTGAACTATGTACTCAGATTAGTTGAACTATGTAGCTTTCCGGAATAATCAGACTGCAGATTAGTTGCAATTTGCAAATTTTACTTGCAAGTTACAGATGTAAACCACTGAGATACATTTATTCCAAAAAGAATTAGTTCAATTTTACATTCTATTTTCAGGATACAACTGTTCATTCTTGTAGGACAAATGAACCCTCGATCCTTTTTTCCATAGACTGAGTATTAAAATTTAAAGGAGAGAACATGCCAACAAAACTCGAGGCAGGTGCAGGCCGGAACTCATAAGGACCGCCTTTGACTCCCCAAACCTGCAATAATAGTGAACAAAAAGGTCATAACAAGTTTTCAAAATAGGCCACAACAGTTTTTCCATTCAGTATACTAGTAGGTGATTAGATAATTTATGGCGATGGAAGCATATAGGCATTTACTAACTTGATTTCCGTCGTCATCGTAACCCCTGTCCCATGAATGTATTTCATTGTTTTTCAAGACTGCAAGTTCTGATGTGCAATATGCTGCTCCATTCTGTTAGATAAGGGATGAGAGACAATAAAATAATGCAACTGGATCAATTAATAATTTTTCTCGACAAAACTCAAAGTAGCTTGCGCAGCAGATATCATGTTCAAGAAGATGTCAACTGTACAAAAAGTCAAAAACAAAATATGCAATTAACAGCCACGTACCCATGAATTAGGGAACCCATCTGGTGGCGTGGAGCCTTCATATAAACACGGCTTCCCTCGGTCACATCGTTTCAGATGTATGGTGGTCAAATGTTCTGCAATGTCCTGCTCACAATGCAAAATTAACATAGCACAACTTTATACAAAGAATCATAGAGACAATCTTGTGCATACTTCTAAGAGTGTCCCAAATTCCAATTAATCATTCATCGAATGCGAGAAAACTTTGTTGCATAAAATGAATAAGACTCTGAATTACAGTTATTGAGTACACTGATAAGCATGATTATTAATCCACATCGATGACCACAATGTCCTAGATATATCTACAATATCAAGTAAAGGGTTTGGTGGTAGTTCTGATCTAGGTTTCCCTTTTTGTGGTAGAAAAAAATGCATCTGAGACTGCTAACCATTACAAAGATGATCGGAAGCAATAAACTCGTAATCTCGTGTTGTCTAAATTGGTGGGATCAGGGATATGATTATGCATGCCCTTAGGTCTGGCACCATGACGCCATTCTGGTCATGGAGCGACAATTCCAACAGTGGAGCAAAAGATGTGGATTCTAGTGATATGTATGTGCTGGACTGTTAGCGGGTTGGGGTGGCTTCATTACAGGGTGGTAGATCAAAATTGGTAACAGAGACAAGTGGTGCAACTATGACTGGGATTTTGGGTACTATGTACGAGGAAAACTAACAATGATACCATACTTACGGCAAGCAAGGTACGCTTCGTGATTAGACAAACGAAAATACGATTGTTTTCTGTTGCATATTACTTGCACATAACATGCAAGGAACAAGTTGTTTTGAGAGATCAAATTTCCCACTTAGCAGCTTGGAGATTGATAGCTTTTCTCTAATCTCTACATTGGCATACGAGTTTCATATTCTGATCTTACTATACTGTACTATTCCAAAGTCAAGAATAATTTTTTGCAGAGTTGGGTTTGAGATTTTTTATGCAAACTACACATTTGACATGATCCTTGACTGGTAGTACAAAAGCTATTAAGCACCAAACCACTGACTGAAGCCCATGTCTGAGAAATTTGGCCCATAAATAATCAATGTAATATGTGTGTAGAATGTAGGTTGGTGCACAAGAAATCTGAGATAGACCTCATTACAAATCACCAGCGAAATGTAAATTTTGACGTGCAGTCTGAGAATGTGAAAAGGAGAGAGGGTGGACAAGGTCGAAATGTTTAAAGTACAGAACACATTAAGATTACAAACCATCACAATTTTACCTTACACCTAATCTCCCAAGATCTAATATTGAAGGGAACAATTTTTTATCAAAGGGCAGTAACTAGAAACCTGGCCTTTGGACATACTACATTGCAAGTCATAACGAGATGGACATTTCAGATTTTAAACCTAAATGGAAATGGCAGCTGAAACTATTAATTCCTTTAAATATATCCTTAACAGTATGGCTCACCAAATACTAGTTATTTCCAATAACAGAGTGTAAGTAAATAACAGGAGATCAAATTTTGAAAAAATAAATAAATATTGGGCTCAAGTACTTGGATTCACTGCGCTTAGGATTAGTAAAAAGTACGAAAGCCACAAAATGATTTGAAATAATGGAGACCAACCCAGGTATCAAGGCAGATATCTGGTCGCACATGTTCAATATGTCGAAACAGATTCCAGTAGAGTCTCCACTCTGTACCTTTTTCATATTTTCCTTCAAACTTTAAACTCATACTTTATACCTTGATATCTGGTATACATTAGTATTGATTCGATAAGAAGAAGAGGACATCTGCACTTTCGGCCTATATACTCAAGTAGTTCCTTTGCTCCATATAAGGCTCTTGCCAATTTATCTAATGGACATGTTACTTAATTTGCCACAGTGAATGCAGTGTCTCTCCCATTTGGTATATACAGATTCTTTAATGCCCACTATTTGTCAAATCTAGGTGCAGGATAAACTTTTCAATGAACCTAAAACTTACCCCAATGACTTCTTCAGGCTGTGGCCTCTGGTCCTTGGGCCTATCACAGAAGTTTTTGTACTCCTCCGCATCCCGAATGGCATACGTACTTAGCTGAAGAAAACAGAGATATTGGTATATTGCTTAGCTAAGAAGAAATATACAGAAATCCACTGCAAATATAAAGAAACAAAAAGCGAGGCTCTTTTTTCCAGGTTTTTGTGGGGGTGGGATGATTCTCTAGTGCTTTTTAATATAAAGTCTATAACTGGAAAAAAAATCTGCAGCCATACTTTTTACAGTAAGAGCAAAATTAAATTTATCTATTATACAACAGACAAAGATGGTCTGCTAAGATAGAGTCAAGGATCTAAGTTATACCTACAGTAAATGATCATCTTTAGAGTTAATTTCATTATATATTCATTTATTTTATTTTCCAATTCCATGTGTGGTAGTTGTTTATTTTATAATTGCGCAGTAGTTAGGAAGAGTGGGTCTAAGTCTAATATAAATATGTATTCAAAGACGTTTAAAGAAAAAAGTTAAAAAAGCGCAAGCTATGAAGAAATGTCTTTATCATTAAAGAACAAATCATGCAGTTAAGAACAATCACCATGCATATCTTACTCACTCGCTGTTAACAAAGTAATTTCAACACAAGTAAATTTGGGAGTTAAAGAATCAAGGAGTACTCCAGCAGTGAAAAACAAAACGAGGCTCTTTTCTCCAGGTTTTTGTGGGGGTGGGACGATTCTCTAGTGCTTTTTAATATAAAGTCTATAACTGGGGAAAACAAATCTGTAGCCATACATTTACAGTAAGAGCAAAAATAAATTTATCTATACAACAGATAAAGATGGTCTCCTAAGATAGAGTCAAAGATCTAAGTTATACCTACAGTAAATGATCATCTTTAGAGTTAATTTCATTATATATTTATTTATTTATTTTATTTTCCAATTCCATGTGGGGTAGTTGTTTATTTTATAATTGTGCAGTAGATAGGGAGAGTGGGTCTGATATAAATATAAATTCAAAGGCGTTTAAAGAAGAAAGTTAAAAAATCGCATGCTATGAAGAAACGTCTTTGCCATTAAAGAAGAAATCATGCAGTTAAGAACAATCACCATGCACATCTTACAAACTCGCTGTTAACAAAGTAATTTCAAAACAAGTAAAGTTGGGAGTAAAAGAAGTAAGGAGTACTCAAGCGGTGTTAAAGGTGCTCCTAGTGCTAGAAGTGATCTAAAGTTAGGAGATAAATAGTCAGGGTTATTCAAATTAGAGCATTTCTCTTGATACTGTAAACTTAGAACAACAAAACATAGATTTAAACAATATTTGATCTTGTCTTTATTTCGGATTCTTGTTTGTATTCATCTCAAGTTAAAACTTAAAAATTAAATTTTGAAGATACACCATAAATATATAGTAAATTGATACACCCTGACTTCTAATGAGATCTATCCCTTACTCTGTTTCCGTTGCTGATTACCCATGTGTTATGATTTGCCTAATTAGTTATATATGTTATATTTTTTTAAACCAAAAAAAAAAAGGAACTTGAGTTTGTAAAAAATAGAGTGCATATTTCTCTTCCAGACCCGTTCTAGACCCGTTGATGCATGACAACAATGATTCATTACATAAAAACTATACCAAAGATGACTTGGGTAGATTAACCGCAGAAAATTCACTACCCCAAGGATTTCCCAACCAAACGCACAAGGGAGAAAAGCTATAGATAGCAACTCAAAAACAAGGACTCAGTCAATATACAATAATATACCAATATTTTAAATAAAAATCAAGTCATTGATATTATATTGGGGTTACATGACTAATACAGGGAATAGCAACTCCAAAACATAACCTAACCTAATGGACCAAGACCCAAAACAATGGGGATTATTATTTATAAGCTACACATTTTACAACTTTTAATCCCACATAAAACATACATGTAAATACACTAATTCTCTACTAAGTGTAATTAAACTATTTACTAATAAAAATAAAAGTTCCTCTAAATTCCACTCCCCATCACCTGTACTTGCTGACATAAAGTACGCCCATGCATTTGCGGTTAATACTGCAATTAAGGAATTCATCCTCAACATTATCCATTTTGCACTTCGATAAAATTGCAGAGATATAATGTTCAGCCAGAAATTAGAAAATTTCTATGTATAGATTATGTTATATCTAGGAAGATAACTAACTTTAACTTGTTGTAATGTTTTATTCTATTAAATAGGTAGAAATTTCATTCTTGCTCATGGTACTAGAATAGAAGTTCATTAAGTTATTTATGGTACTGAACTAGTTTAGAGCAACAGATATTGATCATGATAGTTTCCTTATCTTTAGCATTGGTTTTAGGGTTCTATAAATATACAATGAAATGTATCTTTTATTATATTCCGAGATAATTATATTGAACATTTGAGATTTTTGTTCCTGGGTTGTGATCCATTATTCATTCTGCAATTGGGATTTCCTAGGGGTAACAGTTTATTTGCGGTTGAAACACCTTAATTTCTATCCGGGGTAGCAAATTTCCTAAAGTTAATCCACCCAAGTCATCTACTTGACTGTTTTTGTTCCATATTTAATTTTGTTCAATCCTTGTCCTGTAGCACACTTGCACTTAATATTTTTAATTCAGGAATTTATTCATTGACAGCATGCAGTACACAATTTACAGTCTACAAACCCCTAAATTTTAAAGATCTGATTGGTCATATATACATTAATATTAGTTATAAAAGGACAACATTGAATAAGATGTTCATATAGAGGATAAGGGCCTAGTTTAAATTAAATGAAAAGGTAAGGCAATGAAGTAGACCACAATGCAGACTTTAATTGTAGATTATGAATTCTTTACTTAAAAATTTACAGAATTCACATTACTCTGATTCCATAGAACTAATGGGAACTGTTGGTTACAATCATACAAAAATGTTTGGAAAATAGGAGTAACTAGCTACCGATGAAATGTAAGATAATTTTGTTTCCCCTAAGTTGAAAATAACAAGCAGAAGATCAAGATAACATGTCAAAAGTCAAAACTGGGATAACAAACAATTAAGTTAACAATCTTAGTAACAATGGTTAATGAAAGAAAACTAGCATATGGAACAAAAACCGCATGACATATGATCTCACCTCAACATCGCATTTCATCTCCTTTGGACAAGGCTTCAGCATTACAAATCTCTGCAACGAGATAATTGTCATCTAACATTAGCCATGAGGGACAAAATCTTGTATAAATGCTAATACCTACAATTTTTCTTAAGTCATATACACATAAGAAACGAACAAGCAATATAGTTATGAAGAAGATATGAAGAACATACACAGGAAATGAGGAAACAGGATTAATAAACAAGGTTTACCTGCCTAAAAGGTTTATTAGGAGTTCTCCAAAATGCCTGTCAACCAAAACAGATATGCCTTACAATTAATCACGTAAAACAATTTTCTTAATTCCTACGAAGAAAAGATAAAAGCAAACTATATGTGATACTTGCTTGTTCAAAATACAGGACTTTAGAACCATCGACCATATCTGCAGCCGGGCATGAAAGCCATCTACAGCAAATTAAACAATCAATTGTAAATGTGCAATCAAATTCCAAGCCAACAGAGCGATAAAGAATATTCTCAAACAAAACAAATTGGGCAACTAAAGATAATTAAAGGCTACTAATAATGTTGTTAACTGTGCAAGTAAAAGATAATAATAAACTCAATAAAAACTATTGTTCAAAAAGCAGAAGTATATACCTCAAGTTGAAGAAATTATCAGGATCTCTAGAAGCTTGGTCCTTCGAAAACTAGGAAATTAAGGTATTCAATTACAAAAATGGAGTAACTACCCCAACAGTTAACAAGTAGTAATATTAATGAAAGATATATAAAATGGAAATTTAAGGGAACCTTTTCGCCGGTGAGGGATTGAGCAACGAGACGAGCGTGGTCCCAACGAGTGGTGGACTTGGTGAAACGTTTAACCAAAACAGCACCTCCGATTAGAAGCAGCGCCTTGACTGCTAAACCACCGGCTCTGCTCCACCCTTTGTTATCTGGCCCCACGCACATCCTTCTTGTACAACTCTACTTTTAATTACACAAACATCATATTATTAATCACTAGAAATGGTCAACTAGTTGCAACTCAATTTAGTTTGGTTCAACAAATTGTTACTTGGCTGAAGATAATTAGAGGGTGAAAAAGAGGGATTTCTGTTTTGAGTTTTTAAACTGGTGACATTATAGAGAGAGAGAGAGAGAGATACACGCTTTATATACTGTACATGATATGCTACGAGCATTTGTCTTTGTTTGCCTGTTTGTTTATCGATTGCAACTGGGTTCATAGACGTGTGATTCTGGATAATTGGATATTACTAACAAAAATGAGATGGGCCTCTTTTGTAGCTGGGCTGGATTTCTTATTTATCCAAAAAACGTGGGCTGGATTTCTTATTTATCCAAAAAACGTGATATTTATTTATTTTCTATTTGTACTGTTAGTTTTCAATATTTTTTTTTTTTTTTGAGTTTATGAATAAAAGCATGTCTTTCAAATGTTCTTTCGATTGTTTTCGATATTTAGATTTTGATCATCAAACCTTTTCCTCTCGTCACTGGTGTTATTGCACATCAACACAGATATAGAGTAATTCACTCCAATATTAATTCAGCATTAGCTATTTAGCTTTATAAAAAGTTCTAGTTATGCAAGTGTCATCTACAGCTTTCTTTGAGCTGTCTTATTTTATCCTCTACATACAAATACAGACACTCCTACAGTTCACAATTTTATTCCGTCTTTACTACACAAGATCCACAAATTTCCGAGCAGATGAACCCGCTACTGGTTCCCAACTATGGGGCTGTCTTTACCTTTCTTGAAATCATCCCAGCCTCGCACCCATGGCTTCCCAGCGGTCGCCCTTGTTTCAGGAGAAGCATAGCTATCAAGGTTGCCCATAACTTTCTTGTGTACTGCAGTAAACACCTACAGTAAATTGCAAACAGATGACCAACTATTAGAACAACTATCATGCACACACACAAGGGAAAAAAAGGACTTTCTGACAGTTGGATGTCTCACAGGATTGTCGCTGATTGCCTCAGGGGGTTGCTCCTGCCCAGAGAGCCACCTCCAGAGATCAGGGTTTTCCTACAAAAATATGTAGAAGATAATAAAATAACTATGCGGTGAACAAAGCTCACTTTTACTGCATATGGGAGAGACAATGATGCTATAAACTAATGGTTATTGCTGCTTCCAAACCCGGTTAGAAGGTGACATGTTCAACCGCAATCACCCATGACATAATCTACACATATTTATGTTCGTCTGCACAGTTCTTTTAGTGGGGCAAAGGAGAGGGGGAAAGAGAATGGTTTACCGTTATGATCAATGATCAATGCGATAAGATATTTGACCACCAATGATTGCTTAAATAATGCATTGCTGATCGCGATTTAAGATTCTTATAGCCATTAATCTAGTGGGGGAATGCCAAAACAGTACAAAACGCCATCCTTATAAAACTATCAAGGATGCGATTATTTGAGCAAATACGTTATATTGTTATTTTTGCAAAGAAAACCTGGATTGGGAAGTTTACTGTACTTGATACTTTCCTTTTGGTTGAAGATATAAAAGTTAAAGTAGAAAGACAATAAGATTGGAGGATAAGAGTCTTGCTCCCAAAAATAATTACTAGTATCAACAGTGTTTTTGAGTCTTTGAACCGTCAATGATGTGAAAGGGATTATTTCATGATGTGCTGGGCTGCTATAGATCCATAAGCTCATCACCTCTCTTTAAGTCAATTCTAGTAAACAAGCGAAAGCAATAACTATGCTGGAACTTGGACTCGTAAAAACTGTGTCCTTGTAAAGCTAACTGTGCTGGAACTTGGACTTGTAAAAGTGTGTTTGTAAATCTACAGATGCGAAGATAATTTAAATATATCCAAATGACCACAACAATGGTTCACACTTTATGGTCCCTGATTAAATTGGCAGGTTCATACCTTTATGGAGACTTATATGTTTTTCCTAATTTGCAAATCTTATTATCTATAATTTTCTCAGAGGACTACATTCTCAAGTTTGAACTTGGCAAGGGCGATTGTTCTTTAGCTTATGCAATTAGGGTCCATGGTTGGACAGCAAACCTTTTAAATGTATGTACTAATTTTCACAGTGACTTTTGAAATAAAATTCATTTCATGATGCACATTTAACTATAAATAGTGCAATATTGTTCAAATCTCAGTTATTTGCGATTACCATATGGTGGTTTCCTATTTATTTAGTAAACAAGACATTTTCTATAATTTTATGTTAGTTGAATGCTTCTCGTCCTAGAGGCTTGAGATTATGGCTGGTTGAATGAACATTTGCTGTGATGTGCAAAAAAAAAATATGATAAAACACCAAGGAAATTAAAAGTTTCTCGTAGATGTCAATTTTGTATTATATACTTGTCCAAGAACGGTGGAATGTGAACCAATAATGTTCCTCCAAAATGATAAAGACCCGGGTAGTAGCTAGTATGCAATTTTGACCCATCAAAGAAAAATGTTACTTCAGTTCATTTTCCTGCTAATAACTATAGCTTTAGGAACAGTAAGCATTAATATTGTAAGTCCCGTATCTACTATCTGCTTTACTCACGAGTCACGAGCTTATATTTCAAACACTAAAAGCTACGTTAAAGCATTGTGGAGGAATAATTCATGACTCAGAAACAGTACCAGATCACAAGGAGAGGTATCATTTGACCAGGTTTACCTAAACTAGTATGAGGATTGTCATTCAGTCCAAGATGAATTTACTCTTAAAGGTCTGATCATATCATAAATTTAGGGCAGTGGTGGATCTTCATTTCCCAAGGGAATAAACCACTTAGTTTAACTACAAATATGTGCATACTACTGTGTTTGCTACTCAAATTGTTAGAGACTTTGTAATCTCTATACAATAATATTGGTACTTGAAAAGGATCTATATTACTAATCTCAAATTTAAGCAACCTATTCTTATTATTACTTGTCCCCACAAAATTCAGAACTTAAAGGAACACAATAACGAACAAAGTAATGTATAGCATACCAGGTTGAGAACATCAATAAGAGACCTAACAGCAGTTTCGTCCATGGAATGAATATTTTCGTCCACCCATTTCCCCAAAACAAGGTCCAGCTCAAGAAACCCTCTTTGTTTGCTCCTGTACGCAAGCCTATACACACATATCACATCAATTCAATACAAGGGTTTATAACAATATATAAATTAATTAACCATTACTAAAAACCTAATCCCCAAATGAAAAAAAATTAATATCACAAATATGTACATATTAACAATAATAATAAAAAAAAAAAAAACCTGTTAAACAAGCGGCGTTTGCTTTCTTCAGTAGACATATCAATTTTAGTCTCAAAAGATTGAATGGCATAATTTTCCCGAGTAGTAGATGAAAAGAATCGAAAAGATGAACCCACAAATGGCCTGATTTACAACAAAATAATCAGCAACAAAAACTACCGTAAAAAGGAAAAAAAACGATTAAAAAGATGGATACAAAACCTGTATGTATCATGGGAAGATATGGGAGAGAAGTGAATGGGATGAGCAACAGGTTTTGAATTGTTGAGAATTCGAGGAATAGCAGACATCAAAACCCTTCTCATATTCGACATGATTTCGTCTCTTTAGTTGCTTCCCCTTTCAGACCCGAGATAGAGAGAGAGCTACACGAAGAAAATTAAACTTGGGGAAACCAATTTATACGTTTATTTTCTGTTTTGCTGTCACCTGGGTATCCGAGTATTTTTTTAACGGCAAAGGGAATGAAACGAGTTTTGGTTTCTTTTTTATATATATTTTTTGAATTAATATGATTTTTCTCTATTTTTATAACAAAATCTTTTTCTTCTTTTTCAAATGATTTATCAAACATAATATTTAGTTTTAAAGAAAACATTACACTATCTAGTTTAAAAAATCAAACCTCTTAAATTTTAATGATTTATTAAAATTTTGTAAATTGATAATATGCACTAGAATATGGAAAAGTGAATAAATTTCTTAGAAAAAAATAAGAAGCTTGTCAAAATTAATAATAATTTATTTATTTTCAAGAAAGATATCAATTTTTTTTGGATACTTAAGCACACTCACATCTCCACCTTGTTTTTGTCTTTGACAAGATTCAAACCCGTACGCAGATGAGAGGTATTGCAACACAATAAAATTCATTCATGAATCATGATAATATAGTATCACTGTATCAGCCTCACATCTGATAATCAAAAGAGTGAGTTGTTGATCTTACGTAGCCAAAAAAGGAAATCTAGGTAAGCTAGCAGAACAAAATTAGCAGTTACTTTAGCTTAGCTAATGGACGGAGCATTAATAAAAGTCTAATGATCAGTAGCCAATTATCTCTTGTCATCATTTCTGCTATTTCATTTTGAAGTTTCAAGTGCAGTAGCATCAAAGACTACATGATATTATCATCCTTCCAAGTTACAAATGAACATGGCCTCCGAAACTGAACTCTGGTAATATTCTTCTTTCACATCTAGAAGGTCTGAGATTCAGTAGCATCACCCCTCCTCTCTAGTCTCCACACGAAGAACAATGAGGTCTAATATATGTTAAACTGCAGGTGGTATATGACCAGTAGTGAAATATCAACAGTTATCCCATGTACATGGTATGATGGTATGAATGATACAATCTATACCGATTAATTGTTTTGAAGTCTGTGTCTTAGAGATTGCATAATTGTTGAGAATAAAACAGTAGCTTTTAGATTGTGTAAGATACAAAAAGGAGTACTATAACCATCCAGAAATGCTTAATCACTATTGTAATTAATGAATTTTCATATAAATAGAACTGAATGTCATGAAATTTGCACAAATTATAAATCAGGGAGTATCACTGACAAAAGTTACATTTTCATCTCCTTCATCTCACACTTGGTATTTTGATGTATTCCACCATACATGGGATTCAATAGGCACGCGATTTTTTCCTATGTATGGCAAAGTATCATGTAGTCATAACATGACACCGCTTTCCTGGACAAAGTGAACTTTATTTTAGCTGTTAGCAGACTTTGTCAAAAGGACTGAAATAGAACCATGTACCTTACAATTAGTCTTTAATTATACTGGATTCAAAAATGTGTCTCGCGCCTTTCAAAGAAAAACTTTCCAGTCACAAGGTGGTCCGGTAGCAATGCAAGCCAGACTGCAGTATCAGCTCCCTCTTCAGGAGATAAACCTGCTGCCCAACCAGTCATTGCAGTCTTCACCCAACCTGGACAATAGCAATTGACGTATATTTTCTGTCCGTCAGGTCTATCAGAAAGTATCCTCGCCATTAGCCTGGTGTAACAGTTAACTGCAAGTTTTGATACTGAGTATTCAGTATTAGTCTGAGGCCATCCACCGGATTCCCAAGTCCCATCTTTTGCTTGTTCAATAAACTTGTTCACAGTGTTATCAATGAGCTCCTCGGATAGTGAGTTAGTGTCTGCTAGTTGTTCTCGTAATGCGACATCTTCAATTTTCTGAAACAAAGAAATATTACGTCTATCATCTTCTTTAGGCAACATCACAAGTAGAATGCCAGAACTTCTAATCTTATACTTGGTATATCTTTAGTGACAATAAATTCTAATATTATCTTCAACAGTGGGCACATGATTTAATTATCTAAAATACGCAGTGCTACGACGTTATCTAGTCACACAGATATTATTCTGCCATATGCCAACCCTTGAAATTCAAAGGTTTATCTGCGGTCAATTTCGAAAAATGTGATGTGAGGATAATATCCCCAATAGAAATGGGTGTAACCTACAACTTCCTAGCTAAAGTGAAACTTCATAGAAAGAATTTCATCTGCACCTCAACTGCAGTAGGTGAAAGAAAATATTTCCCAACTAGTAAGTGGTAAGCGACATGGTTGAACCAGGGCTCGAAAGATTTCAAACTATATAAACCTATGTAATTACATGGCTAAGCTATTAAATAGAGGGTGTCTGCTCTTGCTCACACATATATGTGACAATATTTTTTTGTGAGAAGATGTGCAAGATAGACACATAGAGGGTGCAAGATAGACACTAGGCAACTGAAAGTAATTACAGTCACATACATTTCGCCTGCTATGGAGTTTCCCCAATTTTGAGCTCACATTAACGATACGTGCGCCAACATCAGAGTGCCTCATTATAGGAACCATAGCTTTGGTTACGTTTTTGGTTCCATAGTAGTTAGTCTGAATAACTTGCTCAGCATGTTCCACCGAATTCTCTGATCCACAATTATAATTAGCCCCTGCATTATTAATCTGCAAAGCTTTGCTGGTGTTAAAAGCATGTATGATTGAGGAGATCAATACCAATAAGACAACTTACACACACGGAATTGGTTTTAGAGATTTACCCTCCAAATTCTCTTCATAGACAATTTATAAACAAGTCACAACAGCATTGTGCCTTCATCTAGTCTAACACATGCATGAGCTAAAATTTAACTTGTTGGAATCCCTATTCTTTATGAAATGGTTACGAAATTAGTTGTTGCAAAAAAACAAAAATAAACAAAAGGGGATGTTGTCCAGAACCTAACTGCTTGCATCTAGTGAAGAAAAAAAAGTGAGATATAAAATGCCAACTAGAAGAGGTGTCTTACCAGAATATCTAAACCACCATAAGTTTCTTGCACCCAGTCAGCACATGCTTTGATAGATGAAGGATCGATAATATCTAACTGATGGAAAACCGCATTCAGACCACCTTCTTGTAATACTTTGGCTGCTTCTTCACCAACTGCAGTCTCTCTTGATGTCAAAATAATTGTCAACCCGTGTGATGCGAGTTGGTGTGCAATTTCAAATCCAATCCCTCTGTTTGCCCCAGTCACCAAGGCAATAGTTTCTGAAGACCACCACCTAAGTTTATCCAGTAAGAAAAAAATGGTAAGTTTAAATGTACATGTAGACAATTGTTACTATTGAATAATAACAATATATATAAATTCATCGACACGCTTTTAATCTGATTTAAGCTCTTCAGGATGAGGAAAAAGAAAGTAAACATAAATACTCAAGTTAATCTTCTTTACTTTAAATTCCGTATGTGAAACTAAAACTGTGTCTATAGCTCATTGCTAACCGAAGTTCCAGTTTCCTTTTTGCCTTGACATGGTAGAATGCCACAATACAGGCAGAACGGCAAATGCCTAATACCAATATATGAATATGTCCTGACAAATGCCTAATGAGATCTCTCTCCGGAAAAGCTTGATGATTGAGAGATATGAATTGCAGGATACAGAATCGAGCACCTACTCCCTAGAACTTCCCTTTGTAGTCCACTCTCTTTCTCTAACATGTATTTCTAAAATTAAAAGGCTGGTTCAAGATGAAAAATTAAAGAGTAAAGAGATCCTTTAGTCACCTTACTTCCAAAACATCACCTGTGTCTACAGTTTTACAATCTAATTCTCATCACCTAGCTCTAGACAAAAACATAAATGCTACTAGCACATTCAGGGACATAAAACATAACACAATCACAGTAATGTATATGCATAGAGGTTAATAAAACATTTCCCTAATATGTTGGGACGGAAAAAATGTATTGATTTGACGAGTAAATTCATCGAACATTCATTTATTGAGGTTCGACACTGCAGTAGGACGTGTATTTAAATAGATATGCATGAGATGCATGATACTTTTGGTGGTCGGAATAGGGAATAGTGCGGAGGAGAGAGATCTCTTGGCGTCTCTTTTCTCTTCGTTCCCTGGCTCTCTCCTTTTTCTCCTTTTTGTCTTTGTCAGTGTGGCTCCTCCCATGGCCGCTGTCGTCCTGATCTGCTTCCATTTCAACCTGGCTTTCTTCTTCAGCAGGTACGCTTTCCATTTTTTCCCTTATTACTTTTCTCTCTGTCTTGATGTTGTTGAGAATGTTTGTTTTGTTTGAGGTAAAAGGTGGTGTAACAGATTTAGCGCTGTTTTGGCGTATTATTTGGACAAAGTACAACTTGGCACTTGCTAAACTAAAAGTGCGATCTTAATTAAGTACTTGGTCAATCTTTTATACAGCACATCTAAAATTACTACTAGCGACTCTCAGTTTTTTATCGTTTTCTTACAAAAAATGTTTGAATACCATAATATTTTGAATTTTTATATTAAATCACCTTCTTTTTATAAAAAAACCAAGTTACTGTTTTATATTAAATCACCTTCAAACACTTGCAACCTTTTAATTTTAGGAATTTGGTTGCGCACAAGGATTTCTTGAAATTCTCAATAGATAATTATTTATGATTAAAAAAGAAATATTTATAAAAATATCTAACTTTTTGAAAATGTTTTCAAAAACACTACCTGAAGTTGCAATGAGATTTTAACGCTGGCACCGTAGATGAAAAAATGAGGTTGCAAATGGGATTGTAAACCAGATTACAAATGTTATAACCGTATTTTTAAAAAAATAATTTTGCAACTTGAGTATTTTTTTAAAAACCCTAAAAATAAATACAAGTAACTTACGAACTTTGTTACTACAAATTATATATCTCAATTTCCAACTTTTTTTTGTTTTGAACCAAGTCTGCAAAATTTTCTTTAGACACATATCAAAAAGTCTTTGATCAAATTTACACGAATTTATTTCTGAATTCCTCCGAATAATTTCATACTAGCGTATTGACTAACATATAAAAGAATTATGTAAGGGATTATCTGGATTTGCATCCTCCAACAATTTATATAAGAGAATTATTGATGTAACATTTAGGTTAACATCATTCAAAAGATTCTTCCCTCAAATTAATCTCGTGATCGCTTATTGTTGTTATAATTGATGTGAGATGTTATGATTGGGTTGTCTCGGTTAGCGATTTTGTAGTAGTTCGGTTTTAGCGTTCTCATTTTGCGTTTTTAGTGTCTTCTGTTTTCTAGTTTTGCATTTGTGCAGGATTTTTCGTGTGGTTGGAGCGCTTCAAGTTTTGAGTTTCATAAATCCTCGCAGGTAGGTATGCCCCATGTGGAGAACGCCATGGGCGCAGGTATGGCATTGATCATTTCCGTATCATTTGATTTCCTTTGTATTTATCACACTCTTTGTATGTCGTGCACTTAGTCGAGGGTCTACACGGAAACAGCCTCCCCGCTCTAAAAGTGGGGGTATGGTCTGCGTACATCCTACCCTCCCCAGACCCTGTTCTGAGCGGGATATACTGGGTATGTTTGGTTTGGTTTGGTTTTTATGTTATAAACACCTCTCTTATTGAGTCAACGTCCTCGTCGAGCGTATACACATTATCTTTGCATTTTTGGGCAAACTTTGATATCATTTATACATCTAATCTCATAATCGAATGTATACCGGACCCAACAATCCATCACATGTCAGTTCAAAAATACTAATAAATTAGTACGTATTGATCATTGACTTATCCATAAAAAGAACCTGAATATTCTTTTTTTAATCGATATGGGATGTTATGGAGACAGAACCGAAATTATTACATCCTTTTGCTACAACAGAATTACACGAACGGTGATAATCCGTCATGAGCAACTAGACTTTTTAATAATTTAATTGATCGGTACTTAATTTTTTTTAGCTCTTTAGGTGATCGTTACTGCATTGTAACTTTTGCTACTTGCTTGGGATTCCAGTAATTAGGTAGCTGGGTCGTTGAAGAGTTAGAGTTGGAGGACAGTAACGTAGGAATATTTTGTTGACCTGATATGTCATGTGTACTAAAGCAAAGCCAGTCAAGAACACGCACAGGTAACATGTTATTCATGCCTTAACATGCCTGGCCTATATTATTAGTAGCAAACTGACGTCTCTTTCACATTCACAAAATTGAAACAAATATAACGTGAAATGAGTGGCAATTTAATGCAGGACTCCATCACTCTCCTCTATATTTGGACCTAATCCCAGCCCATACCCCCTTCTCCGCCTTAGAGCATCTTCAAGAGTCTCTTTATTGTAGTTCTTAACTCAAAAAATGAGGAAAAAGAATAAAAATCAAGCTCGAAGATATTGTTAGAGGCTCTTTAAAAAGTTAAGAGCTTCTTCTCTCTCCTCTATTTTAGGAGCAACTAATAGCTCTTAACTTAATATTTTATTAGTAAAATAGTGGTTCTTCTCTCTCATCTATTGATTGTTTGTCCAAGTGGAATTGAAATATGAATAAAATATAAAATAAAGAGCCTTAATAGAGAGCATTGTTGGAGTTGACACACAAATCAATGTAATAACTTGCTAAGAGCTTAATTGTTTATAATATATTTAGAAGTGAGGTAAGAGACTCTTGTAGATGCTCTTACCCACTCTTATAGTATTGTCAGCCATCCATAGTGTTCTAAAAAGCGGTAAGCGGTTCTAGGCGGCGAGACGACCTTCGAGCGCTTAAACGGCTAGGCGGGGACTTAGCGGATTTCAATGCGGATCAATTAAGCGGATTATATAATATTTATTTAATTATTTATATACATAAGTATATATATATTTAATAATTATATAAAAACGGGGAATAAACGATTAACATAAAATCGGGACGGTTGGGAGATCTTCGACGCTTAAACGGACCGCTTAAGCGGTTAGGCGGCCTAGTTTTAGAACACTTGCCATCCACCTTCATTTCTATCTTCCTGGTCGTTAAATTTAAAAAAAAAAAGTTACTTATTATATCTTCCGTTTGTGTTCATAATAAATTTATATTGTGTTATTCCCGAAGCCTTGTTCAATTGCGTTAACCATTTATTTTATTGTATTTAAAATAAAAATTAATACACTGATTTTTAGTAAATATGATGTAATCAATATGATTAGAAAAATATGAAATTCTATTTATCGTTCCCAATCCGTTGGCGCATCGAGAAGATACACATTGTACCGTACATATATCATATGAAATTCTATTTATCGTTCCCAATCCGTTGGCGCATCGAGAAGATACGCATTGTACTGTACATATATCAACGCAAGCACCACCGATATTTTCTATTTCGTCCAGCACAATACACATACGCATATTTTGACCCACTTTCGAATTAAAATATTTTCTTTCAGCAATAGTAATAACATAATTAGTGTCATAAAAGGAAGATCCTCGTATTATTCCCCTCATCTCTACTACCTCGCTTTCCACATTTCTCCGAAAGAATCCAATTCCCTTGATCTATACATACAATCTCCCTGTCTCTATACTTTCCACAACCTTCCCTTTTAGATCTAACAACTTTTCTATGCTTTTCACATCCATCCTGCTCTAACAAATTATGACCGACGCACACCAGGTCGCCGGCGATCACCGCCGTCCGGCGCCGCCGCAGCAACGTTCCGGCTGTTGTAATCCGGTGAAGAAACCTGGACCTGTGTCGATGGAACACGTGTTAGCAGCATTGGGAGAGACGAAAGAGGAGAGAGAGGGGAGGATTAGAAGCTTGTTTAATTTTTTTGATGGAGCAAATGGCGGTTATTTGGATTACGCTGCGATCGAGGAAGGTTTATCGGCGTTACAAATACCCGCGGAGTATAAGTATGCTAAGGATTTACTTAGGGTTTGCGATGCGAATCGAGATGGAAGAGTGGATTATAGTGAGTTTAGGAAGTATATGGATGATAAAGAGCTCGAACTTTATCGGATTTTTCAGGCGATTGATGTCGAACATAATGGTTGTATTTTGCCCGAGGAGCTTTGGGATGCGCTTGTTAAGGCTGGTATAACTTAATTCTCCTTCATTTGTTGTGTGATAATTTGATTGACCTGTGTTAGGTTTTTTTACGGGGAATTTTAAGTTACATACGGACAATGTAGTGGATTAGTAGTGTGTGTTTTTTTTTTTGTAGTTGACAAATTTTAAAAGAAGAATTTAGGTTTTCGAATACATTGTTTTGCTAAGTAGATATAATTTGTGTGGTTGAATTCGCGGGGAAAGTATTGAGGGAGAAAAAGGTAATCTATGATTGTAGAAATTTGGAGGAACATTCTTATCATGGTTGAGGTACGACTTTAAGTTATGTGTTGTAAATCTACTTTGCCCAATGTTGGAGACTGAATCTGAATCGTTTTTGTTTTACGTTATAAAATGACACAGTACCCAAATTTGAAGTTTTAAAATGTTACCGTTAGATACCTTTGTTGTGGTGAGTCTAATAAGATAATCTGCGTTGTCGTTTTGCTGTTTGTCAGTCCTACAGCAGCAGATTGTGTTACCGTTAGATACCTTTGTTGTGATGAGTCTAATAAGATAATTTGCGTTGTCGTTTTGCTGTTTGTCAGTCCTACAGCAGCAGATTGTCTAGTGAGGCTCTTAAAGCAGGGTTTTATGATTTTGTCACTCCTAAATCTGATCTTGTGAAACTCTCTCATGAATTATACCCATTTTAGAGTAAAGTGATTAATCAATTACCAAAGTATTCAGTAAGATATTTTTGTCTAACGATGGGCAATACTTATTTCTTCACCTTTACTTAGGTAGCATAGAGTCAATTAATACCTAGAATCATAATCTTATGCGACTTTTCAAGTTGAGGTTATTTGTGGGCCAATCAAGATCTTATCAATGAGTTGAGGTTGTGTAATTTTACAGTGTTTGTTGTTAGACAAATAAAAACGATACAAGCTGCTTATCTAAAAAAAAAAAGATATACAAGCCTTTCTCTTGTATGTTGTGTTATAATTATTATTTTTAAGTACGAATAACGAGTATGCAAGAGCCAGTACACCAAAATAAAGTAACATATAACCTCTAGCAGTCCAGCTCCCCCTGTATCATACACCCCAACCCCCGACTACTGAATATCTCAACCCTACAGAAAAATCAAGATCATATCTCCGGAGATAATTCGCTATATCAAGCTCACACTTCCTATCATGTAGCCATTTTGTCGTCTACCTTCCCTAACATTCCTTCTAGGGCAACCCTGCCCCAAATAGCACAACTTTTTTATTCTTTGATATTTTTTAATAGAATCCTGTATCTAGCCTCTATTGCTCTTCTCTCTAAACACTATATCTAGGGCCATTTTATCATTAGATTTAAAAATATACACTTGAATCCCTCTCACTTCTATGTTTTACATGTTCTTGTTCCATGGAGACTTGGATAGCATCCTCCCTAGTCCCTAAAGACTAATAAACTATAATTGTCATTTGAAATCTGTTCCTAGAAAGCAGGGATTCTTTGGTCACCCAACGAATCCCCGTGTCCCCACGCACCCCCGTATCTGATACTCGGATTCTTGGGGATACTCGAACGTTCAAAATTCTCAATTAAAATTCATCTTTTTTACAATTTATACTACAGATATAAGTGATTTTGGTTCAAATTCTTGTGTTTTAGATGCTAATATCATGTATCTGATTCAATTTGCATAAAACTAGTAGTTTTGTTAATAGATTTCATCATTCACAACATCAAATATATATTAATAATGTTAACATATGTGCCGTATCCCCCGCACCCGAATCCCCATATTATTATATTTGACAAATCCATGTATCCCCGCACTACGCACCCGCATCCTCGCACCCGTATCCTTGCTTCTTAGGTTCAAACTAATTAATTACCTTGGATGTCATCCAGTTTCATCTTGACAAACATCTTATATATTTTGGGGGCGTAAAATATTATTAATACGGTGTAGTTTTTCTACTGCTACCTGTGGACTTGTTTGCTTGCCTTGTACATCTTTTGTCGTATTGTGTTTTTTGCACTACTCTTTCTTCTGATTTCGTATAAAGGATCAATAACTTGTAATTTTGTATTTTTTAAAGGCTTTTTATCTTATATCTTTACCAAACAATTCTTCACAAAATCATGTTTTATGCCGTCATCCTCTTTCATGAGTTGTCTTCGTCTTATAAGCCATTGCAGTTTTTCTTTTGCAGGTATAGAAATGGATGATGAAGAACTAGCTCGATTTGTGGAGCATGTTGACAAAGATAATAATGGAATAATCACTTTTGAGGAGTGGAGAGATTTTCTTCTTCTTTATCCACATGAAGCAACTATCGAAAACATATATCAGTACTGGGAAAGGGTTTATCTTGTTGACATTGGAGAACAAGCTGTTATTCCTGATGGCATCAGCAAGCATGTCCATGCTAGCAAGTATTTGATTGCTGGTGGAGTTGCCGGAGCTGCTTCTCGCACAGCAACAGCACCTTTAGATCGTCTTAAGGTTGTATTACAAGTTCAGACCAGTCGTGCGTCTATACTTTCTGCTGTTAAAAATATATGGAAGGAAGGTGGTGTTTTGGGATTTTTCCGAGGAAATGGGTTAAATGTTGTGAAGGTTGCACCTGAGAGTGCCATCAAATTCTACACTTACGAAATTCTAAAAAATTTCATTGGGGATATTAACGGAGAAGCTAAAGGTGACATCGGGACTTCGGGGAGGCTTATTGCTGGTGGTTTGGCTGGTGCGGTGGCACAAACTGCCATCTATCCTATGGATCTTGTAAAAACACGGTTACAAACTTATGTTTGTGAGAGTGGAAAGGTCCCAAGCTTGGGAAAGCTATCGAGGGACATATTGGTGCATGAAGGACCTCGAGCATTTTACAAAGGGATTGTACCATCTCTGCTCGGGATTATCCCTTATGCTGGAATCGACTTGGCTGCATATGAAACCCTGAAAGATATGTCTAAAACATACATCGCCAGCGATGGTATGAATATTTGTACTCGTGCTTTTATATTTTATGAGTTGTTTGTACTCAATTTCTGAACCATATATGTAACAATTGTTGTCTATTAAAACTTTCTATTTTTTGTAGAACCTGGCCCTCTTGTGCAACTAGGTTGTGGGACAGTTTCGGGAGCACTGGGAGCAACATGTGTTTATCCATTGCAAGTTGTCAGAACAAGGTAATGTCAATCAATGTTAATATTATATTAGCTTTTTGTAGGCTTGGTAAAAGTTTTAATTTCTGTTAATTTGTCTGAAAATAACGGACTTTTGGAAAATATTATCCGGGATGTTTTTGGAAATTAACTTCCCGGAAAATGGATTCCAGAAAATATTTTTCAAATTTCAACTATCATGGAAAAAGTAAAGAAAATAGTGAGAAATGGTTAAATTTGGAATATGTTTTCCATTTTAGAAAAGGGAAAATAATTTCCGAAAACTGGTAAGGGAGCTTACTACTTTGGAAAATAAATTATTTCCCTGAAACCAAACCAAACAGGAAAATTAGGAAAATGTTTTCCAGAACAAACACAGGAAAATTAGATTTATCAAAAATTCATCCAAACAAACAGAGAAAAATTTACAACCGGAGGCTTTATGTCTAATTGATGTTTTTTTAACTGTTTGGACTTTGCAGGATGCAGGCTCAGCATTCCAGTTCAAGTACCGCGTATTCTGGAATGTCTGATGTATTTAGGAGAACCTTTCAGCATGAGGGTTTAAGAGGTTTCTACAAAGGGCTTTTTCCGAATCTTCTCAAAGTTGTACCAGCGGCTAGTATTACATATCTGGTTTATGAAACTATGAAAAAGAGCCTAGATCTTGATTGATTTTCGGTGCTCACATTAAAGAGTGCTGCCACACATTCAAAGTAAATTGGTAATGGTGGTGATTGATGATTATGACGAAGAATTGAATAAAGAAACAACTAATCAATAGGTGATACCATTGTTTGACTATATGATAATAGATGTAACTTTCTCTAGGATCCTGCGAGGGTCAGCAGGAGATTTTTTCTGGTATTTGCCTGACGGTACTGAGGATAGAATCATGTTTTAAGGTCTATCTGTTGAGAAATGTAAGATGTACTTATAAATCTGCTACCATACATTGCTTCTAAATTGAAAATAGGGAGGTGCAGAACTTGGCAATGACTTACTGATGAAAGACATGCTCTGTTGCCGACTGACAACACATTTTTCTTATTGATTCATGAGACGGGAGACTGGAGGGTATGAGTTCCATATAATTTCTATTGCTAGAAATTATTATTTAATCAATTTTTTGTGAAATGACAATTAAATTCTGGCTGAAACAAAAACACTTCTTTATTTTAAGGCACCGAGAACAAAGAACAAAGAACTAAGATCTGAGTATTTTAAGTGTACAGCAGAACAAAGAACTAAGATCTGAGTGAACAGTTCGGGTTGGCTTTTCCTTATTTTACAAACTACCACAGATTAAAAAAAAAATTGACAGTAGTAATTTCCCAATCAACCATCCCAAATTTGTTTGCTAGGTTAAGTTCGGTATCGGTGCGAGTGTGACCGATCAAATTTCAAAAAATACCTGTTGAAAGAGTTTGGTAATGTTGTAGGGGGTTGTCAAAAAAATACTCTGGTGAATAGCAGCCCGTGTCTAAATGTTACATGGAGTTCGGTAAATTGTATAATCAGTAAGTTTAGAAACCCAATCCCTCGCCACTTACCGCCGGTGCCAGGTAAGCTCTCAATTAACCTCTATTCCGGCCCAACTAATCATGACCTATCTTCATTTATCAACCTATCCTCTAGCCATATTACTCATAAATAATGGACCTAAATCTGGTTCACATAAATTTTGGATACAACAATATCTATTACTACAGGCAAGCTGATAAAGCTACAAACATTGTATGTTATCAAAGTTCCAGGCGGGGCTAGTTTTCGGAAATGTGCTATTTGGTCACTTGTTTTTTAAATTGTGCTAAATAGGCCCAAAACCCTCTTCAGAGTTCAGGCCATACTGAGTGCTTAATATTTATCTATCCCGGGAACGGTCTGCTCCTCATAAACATTGGACTTGTGTAGTGTGTATAAGTAGTATATTTACCCTATTTCACTTTCTTCAGAGTAAGGATCTTTATTCCTATAACAATGTCATCTCTATTCTTTTGGAAGCTTGAGTTTCTGCATTCTTCAGACACTTTTTCAAGTTTGTTCTGTATGGAACCAAGGAGGTCTGGTATGTAGGCGGATCGGAAGTTCATCTATTTCAAAAGGCAGATGGTCCAAAACAAACTTACCGTGGGTATTTAGTGCCGTAAGACAGAATACATTAGAAACCTTAACCAACTAAAATGACTACCTAAAATATTTTAAGGTAAGAGAGAATAAACGTTCCAGGGTCTTGTCCATGATTTCGTTTTCTCTGGTGGTGTATATTTGATTATAGTGGGTCTACAATAACTTGTACAACATACGATAGCACAATAATGACAAGAAAAGAACTAGAAAACTTGTTTATAAAAATTAGTTGCAGGAACAAAAAGGAAAACTTCTAGTTCTATGATTCACCCTCTCAGCAGAAGTCAATTTCCTGGAAGTTTTGCTTACTTTCCCTGTCTGGGTATCAGAATCAATGTCCGAAAACGAAGAATACATGGCAAAGACTTTCTTACTCGATCCACAACAAGTCTCTTGTCCTGCGCGCTTTGCAGAGCCCCATCCAATCTTGCAAGGAAGCTTTAAACAGCACCAGAGGATAGACAGAGGGCAACACACACAGAAAAGACACGTGTTGCAGACAAACTCTGCAATCTTCTTGCCAGACTTTGGATGTTTGTTGCACTGATGACTAGCAGAGAAGGAAGATGAACTTGAGAGTTTGGAATTCACCATAGCTTGTGTAATAGGAAAAGGATACTTCTACATTAGTATCCTTTTAACTCCCTAACTACTGGTTTTTTTGTTTCCCTTTTACTTTTCCACCATATGTGATGTATTCACAAGATGGAATGATGTTACTTTTCCACCATATGTGATGTATAGCTTTTTAATCACTTTGTTCATAAGATGGAATAATTCTTCGCACATGGTCCTCAAGGAATTCAACCTATTATAGCCAAAATTCGGTTCGGATATTTTTGAGATAGATTCGGGTCAATAACAGGTTTTGGGATTTTAGAGTACGAATTAGGGTTTTCAAGAGGTTAGGGCGCGCCCTGGGGGTATTAGGCCGCGCCCTAGGTTATGTTGGAATTCCGAGATGATAATAATGTCGATTTCCTGTTTGATTATTGAAGAATTCCCTCCTGTCGTATCTCAGGAGGGGGATGTCCGTCGCAGAAGGCCTCCAGGGGTTTGCCTGGATATGAGGACCCTTCTTAAACACTAAGGGCGCGCCCTAAGGTGGAAAGATGGGGACTTTCTGGTGTGTGCTTTGGGAGCTCTTTTCCTGTAGCCAATGGGCGCGCTCTCATTGGGGAACTTTGGAGTAATCCTGCACTTTGCACCCAAAAGCTCTGGATCACCTGTCCTGCTATCTGGTGGGTGCCTCTCATTCGGGGGACAGGGATGTGTTCTGCACTTGGGGTAAACCACGGCTATACCTGCATCCTTGAAATCAAGAAATAGCTGGTAACGGATAGGACTAGTCCTCGACGGGGGAAGTTTCCTTATCCGTGAAGTCTTGAGATCTTGGATGAGCCTTGGGCCTTTGTGGTTAGGCCTCATAGTAGAACATTCCGGAAGCTGGTCCGTTATCTAAGCCCATTTGGGTTTCTTGTTCTCCAAGAACTACGTCTGGCTTGATCCCCTATAAATAGAGGGGTACGTAGGCCGATTGAGGGGTTGGAAGTCGAGAGCTCTGAATAGCCGCCACTAACCCTATCAATCTCAGCCACCAATTACGTTCAACAGTCACACACCACCGTTTTCTCCGGCAAAGAACCACCGCAACAGATCTTGTTTCCGGCAACGTACCTCGAATTTTGTTGTTCCCAAATTCCTCCGTCAACAAATTGGCGCTAGAAGGAGGGGAGCCAATCAAGATCTACATCTTAGGAGGAAAAGATGTCTCACAATCATGGCAGAGGTTCTCAAGAAGAAGATGGTTACGATTCTGAAGATAGCTTGGGAGATAACCAAGCGCGTCATGAAGCTTATGTCCCAGAAAATATTGCTGCTCCTCCGCGACATCATGGAACTCCGGCCGCCGTCGGCGGGCAGCCGCCCGTTCTCATCAGTAATTCGGCATTAATGGAACAGCTGTATGTTATGCAAGATGCCATAAATAATTTCGGGGCGAGATTGGGTTCTGTGGAGGAAGAGCAAGAATCAAGGAGAAAATCTCGGAGTATCCCACGAAATCATCGCCGATCAGGAAAGTCCCCTCACGTCGAGGAAGATTCTCGAAGGAGGGAGGGAAGTCACGAAAGGAGATTTCAGCTGGTCATTCCTCGAAGGTTAGATTATTCTGATCCTATTATTGAACATCCTAGTGAAAATAATTCCGAGCGCAGGTTGGTGAATCCTCAAGAGAGGGCGCGCCCTCATCCTCACCGTTCAGGGCGCACTCCTCATGAGATTCAAAGAGATGAGGAGCAAATGGCTAAAGAGAGGAGAGATTTTGCCAGCTTGAAAGAACGCCTTGGAATAAGGCTTGATGACGATGATTTGAGGATGGTGCTCCTCGAGCTTCAGAAGAAGGACAAATATATGGAATTGAGGCCCCATGATTCACAGCGCGTGCCCCCTGATAACAGGTCGCGGCCCCTTGGACATGAGCGAGCCTTTCCTCAGAGTCATGATCCACAGCGCGTGCCCCCTGACAACAGGTCGCGGCCCCTTGGACATGAGAGAACTCTTGCTCGAAATGATAATCCACAGCGCGTGCCCCCTGTTCAAAACAGGTCGCGGCCCCTTGGATTCCACCAAACTCCTCATCGTGATAATACCGAAAGAAGAAACCGTGATAACGGTGACAGAAGAATGGATTGGCACCAGGGAAATAGGCGCCCCCGTAATCAGGGTGCGCCCTCAGGTGGAAGATCCCCTGCATCCATCAAATTCCCTCAAGCACTTCCAGTGAGTCCAGGTCGATGACGCACTCTCGCTCGGGAGAACAGTATCAGAGAGGTTCTCAAGGGAATCCACAACCTCATGGAAATCCCGAGGGTTACCAAATTCAAACTCAAGAGGTTGTGACTCAACCACAAGTTGAAGTTCAATGAGGCATTCAGACGGCGGCTCCACCACCGCCTCCACCCCCCGGGGGGTACCTAGACTGTGGAACAACCAAATATCCAGAATATTCCTGGAGTGGGAACATTTAATGTGGATGACTTAAAGAAACTCCTTGCTCACCTGGATGGAGGAAGAATATCTGCAACTGCGCCAACATCTTCTCCCTTCTCAACTGAGGTTAGAGAGGCGCAACTCCCTGCTGGGTATAGATCAATGACAAATGATTTGCGATTTCATGGAAATGCAGACCCTGTGGAATTCCTTGGACGTTTCGATATTGAGATGGATGTCTACCAGGTTACGGAACTGGCTAGGTGTCGATTGTTGGCGGCAACTTTCAGGGAGAGTGCTCAGCAATGGTTTCAGAAGCTCGGTCCAGGGGTAATTACGTCGTGGCAAGTGATGAGGAACTTGTTCTTGACTAAGTTCCAGGCCGCGGTAAAATATGCTCCTCCGGTCACAACCTTGGCCAATATCAAGCAAAGGGAAGGGGAGAGTTTGCAATCCTATTTCAAGAGATTCAACTCGGAATCCACAATGGTGAGAGGAGCGACAGATGAAACGCTCAAGAGTTTCCTAATAGCTGGATTGTCAGTGGGAACTGATTTCTGGAAACATCTTCAAGGACGGGATCCACCTACGTTGGCTGATGTGTTTGCACAAGCTGAGTCTTTCAAAATTGTGGAACAATCTTTGGCAGACAACCGAAAAACTGACAGTCAGAACGGTTCTAAGGGAAAGACCGGTAAAAGGAAGGATAGATCTCCTAGTCCAACTCGTCGTATAGCAACTGGTGCTAACCGGGTAAATTTAGCTGAAACGGGAAGGAGTTGGTGTCCACCTGATACATACACTTACGATCAAAGGCCAGGTAATTATACTCCTTTAGCAGCTTCTATTGAACATATCTTTGAGGTGAATAAGAACAAAGGGTTCTTCAGAAAGATGGAACCATTGACCTTTTGGCAGAGTAAAGATAAGAAAAAGTATTGTGAATTCCATGAATCCTCAGGGCATAACACTCATGAATGTCGTCAGCTCAAGGAAGAGATTGAGGATTTGATTAAAGAAGGATACCTGACGGAATGGATTGTTAGGGAGGTGAAGAAGCATAGGGAGAATCCTGACAGGAGAGATGGAAAGCGCGCCCTCCACGGAGATGGTAAGCCAGAAGAGAAGAAATTCGTCAAAGAAGGGAGCATTCACACCATCTTTGGGGGACACCATTTAGGTGGAGATAGCAATCACGCTATGGAGAGATATTCCAGAGAAGCGAGATATCGACCTCTCACAAATGTGAATAGTTTGGAGTTGAGGCCGCCTAAGTTGTTCAAGGGAGAATGTGCTGATATTACTTTCACCGAAGAAGAAGCTAGATGGGTACATCATCCTCATAATGACGCTGTAAGATACCAGATTATTTTAGGATTTATTATTATTATTTTTTTATTATTTAATTATGTTAATTAGTATTTAAAGGATGGAATTGGATTTGAGGATATCGTTGTGGAATTCAACGATATTTAGTATTGAGTTTATATGAGTATATATTGAGTTATGAGTGCCAATGTGTGCCCCAGTATTTTATCGGTATTTTTAGTGGTTTAAAAATATTTAAATCAAGTATTATTGATCTTCAGAAATCTTTATTTAATTATCGGAGGGCTTAAAAATCATGAAATCTTTTGTAAAATTATCTTTATATATTTATTGAGTTTTTAAAATTGTTGGGTGGATTAATTTGGGTGTTTTAGTATTTTAAAATGATTTTAAGAGTTTTATTGTATTTAAAGGATCAAAACTTTGAAAATTCATATTTAATTCATTTTTGATCCGAAAACTATTTTAAAAATATGGGTGTGCTTTTAATTTTGTACTCTACATTTTAAGAGTGAAAAGATTTATTTTTTTTCATTAATTTCCCATTTAAAGTCAATTATTAACAGCTATGTAATTGAGTTTAAGTTGTTTTTTTAGCATTCTGGAATTCATTTATTTTGCCTATGTCTTTTAATCTTAAAAACCCAACCCATTCCCCTATTTTCTTCAGTACTACCGCTGTGATATCTCTCGAACCTTCTCGAGAAAAAAATTTCTCTCCTTTCAAAAAAATCTCTCGATTAATATCCCTCTCAATTACAGTGTTCTACTCGGGTCTTGCTGGTAAACCAAACCTTCCTCTCTGGCAGTCAGGCCGTCTGTATTGCGGCGTTTGTGTTCTGTGATTTTGTATGTGCTGCTGTCCACGCGTGTGTATATAAGAGTGTGTGCGTATGCTGATGTTCTTGGTTGCCATAGTTGTTGATTTCGATCGGAAGTTGTGGGGGCTGCTTGGTTGCCAATTCCAATGCCTTGTTCGTATAGATTTTGAATTGTAGAGGAGTATGTAATTTTTATGTGTTGATGATGTGGTTGTTTGATGTTGTAATGAAGGAGCCGAGTGGGAGTTAAGAGGAGGGAGAGAGATAGAGAGAGAAAGAAAGAGAGGGAGAGATGGAGGGATAGAAAACGTAGGAGAGAAAAGGCTGGAGAGATTATTGAATATTGGGAGAGATGAAGAGATATTTCAGAGGGAGCATCACGGAAGATAGAAGAAGAGATTTACACGGAGAGATGTCGGAGAGATGTAGGCAGGTAGGAGTGAAAAATCGATGAAGATGGAGAAAGAAAGAATGAGAGAGGGAAAGAGAGAGAGAGATGGTGGCGATTTTTCGGTGGTTTGTTTTTGGGCGATTTGAATCGAAAACGAAATGGTATAATCTCATATTTTAGTTATTTAATTTTTGTATTTAATTAGTTTAAATTGTGAGATTATGTGTTAATTTTATGATTAGATTAATATCTTAAATTGTGAATATTGTTTTATTTCGTGAAGTTATTCGGAGAGTATAGTTAATTATGATTGTTGGGTTTAATTTTGAGCCGATTAAATGTTCCGGTTAGTAATTGCAAATTGTAATTGTTGGTCGTTAGTTATAATTGTTAGTGGCTAATTATGATTTTGGTATTAGTTTGTGGGTTTGATATACGTTTGGGTTAGTAATTGTTATTTGTTAAGGGGATAATTGTGAGTCCAAAAATATGTTCGGATTAGTAAGTAGAAATCGTTAATTGTTAATTGTTATTGCCGTATATAATGTGTTTAGAGTTTATTTGAGTTGCTAGTCGTAATTGTTTATTTGCTAAGTGCTTATTTGTTAAATTCTTGGCGCTGGATTATATGTGATTATTTGAGTGTCGATAGTAGTAAATAGTACTTGGGATTAAATGATTCACTAAGTGATGTATTGTTGTATAAAACTGTATAAATGTTCAGTAGTGGTTTCTGAAAAATACCAATGGCCCTCGAGGCTATGTGGTTTGTTTTAATTTAGTTTTCAAATGAAATTTATAGTAAAGTTAAGTTATCAATTTACTTTTCTTACTTGTTGAGGTGCCGCATGTCTGGGCGGGTAAATTTCTTTACATGTTTAGTTGCCGCATGTCTGGGCGGATACTTTTCTTATGTGTTTAGTTGCCGCATGTTCGGGCGGGTACTTTTCATTATTTGTTTAATTTATGTTGCTGTCATAGAAACAGCTTGTTATTTCCTTGGATTGGTTGAATTGAAAAACAGGGTTGAATTGCTTTGGAGGGGCTGTGCCCATAGTCCGATAAACGAATACTACATGCCGAAATTTTCTAAAAATCCCCTGCGTTTTAAGTTATTTAAATAATTTGATTTAAAGATTTAAAGGCATATATGTGTATAAGTGTTTAAGTACATATGTGGTGATTAATGAGGTGTGAATATATATATATTTATATATGTATTGCTTTGCGAGTTATAAGTAATTAATTATCAAATTGGGTGTGTATGTACTAAATAGTACTTTACTATTATTCGAGTATAATTAGGGATTCGATATGGACCCAGTAAGCGTGTTGACGAGGCGATTGAAGGAAATGAAGGCGTGATCGAGTAAAGACCGAAGTATAGTAAGTAGCGAATCGACGCGTGGAAACGAGGCAAGTGTACTAACCCTCGCTTATCGTTCAAGCGAGATAAATATGTGTTTACTCAGTATAAGTATTCCCTTCAAATTTTTATTGCTTTTGTCATGTTCCTTCGGATTACTGTTAAGAAAATGTTTTATTCAAGTATCATGTTTATATAGTATCTCAAAGTTCTATTGCCAGTGTTATTCTTTCTCAAATGTTGATAGTAATATTCTGTTAAAGTCTTATTGCAGGTATTGTATTCTTATTATTGTTTTAGTACAATGTTCTTAATGTTTATAGTTTCACTGAGATTATTGATAGTAAATTAGTTTAATGGAATTGGAAAATTTTTTATAAAATGTGGACCAGCTTCATGGTCAGAGTAGTAAAGGCCAATGTCAATAAGTGCCTAGTGAGGGGATCCCAGAGTATTGTTTTTGGCTGGACTTTACGTGGCTGATCACCCGTAATGTCCAGAGTATGATTAAAACTCCAATTCTATTGAACGTTGTTTTTATGCAAGTATATTCTTATGATAGAATGTTTAAGTTAAAGTACATTTTTATTTCCCAGTATGATGGATATAAAGTATGATTTGAGTTAATAAGTACTATTAGTATAAAAGTGGAAAGTTATTTATATTAGTATTCTGAACGGTGAAAACTAATTCACGGTTATTATTGTTGCTGTGGCATTCGTTGCGCAGTGACGATGAGAATCGAGAATGAATTGAGATCTTCTTATTTATTTAAACTCATAATTGTCAGGCCGGTTTGGCAGCTAGGTATGCAAACGCTTAGTTGACATGAATGAGATTTGAATAAGTGAGAATTTCTTGGAGTTTTTGTTAAAGAGGTAGTTAAAGTATTTTGCAGTATTAAAAGTATTTAATCTAGTATTACGAACCTTCTCAGTTATTAAATCCAGATTTCGATATAGTATTGATTATAAATTGGTGAGCATTCATTAGCTCATGTCTATTGTTCATTTTACTTTTTAAGATAATCCTTCTTGAATTGCAGTTATTGCATTTAATTATCCAGTGCTATTATTTTATAACTTGCTGAGCATTTCATTCGCTCACCCTTGCTGTTTTTAAATCTAATATTTCAGTAGAAGTACCTGCGCAGTTCAGAAAGAGGAAGCAAGACGATGTGAAGAAAGCTGACGTGGATCAGGGTATCTAGATTTATTGTTTGATTTGTTGTATGTATATATAGTTTTAGTAGTGATAGTATGTATTTGATTAGTTGGCCTGGTATACTTCTATTCGAAGTTATATCAGTGATTTATGTTTGTATAAAGTTTTGTTTATAGAGTTGTATTTAAGTTGGTTTTGGGTTTTCTTGTTTCTAGAACTGTAACCTAATATCCTTAGTGGTGAGTTGGGGTCAAAGAACTTTCAGTTAAGCTTTTATGTTTTATTTCAGTTTTAGTTGATTTCAGATTTTTAGTTTAGTATTCAGCAGGTTTATGTTGTATTTACGAATACATCATGGCCAATTTTTGTTAGAATTATTGAGTTTGTTAGCGTGACGCCCAAATCTACTGACCCCGGATTTGGGGGCGTTACAAGTTGGTATCAGAGCGTAGGTTATAGTAAACTAGAAACGAGAGTGTGTAGGAGTGTGTATAGTTAAGTAAGGAACGTCAGAGTTCATATAGGACTCGTGTTAGACTATTGGATATAGTACCAGTTAGTGAGTTAAGATGTGAGTGGTGACAGATAGTTGAGCGGAGTTGGGTAGAAACCCTTGAGGCTGTAGGTAGTGGAATCTTCAGAGTCTAGTGCAAGTGACGACGACGTATAGAATAGATAACTTTAGGACGTGTAGCAGAAGAGTCTAGATCGAATGACGAGTGTAAAAGAACTGCTATACAGGGCGCGCCCTGAGGATGATACCTCGGTTCTTGATGAGCTTCAAGAAGGAATTTTGGAAGAAATAGAAGAAGACGCAGAGGAAGTAATCTCGTTTGATCTCAAGGGTGAGCAGGTTGAAGGGAGGCGAATGTTACTTGAAGGTTTGGTGCATACCCTTGTCGAGGAAGACTTCCCTCTTAAAGAGGACGTGCCCTCCAAGGATGCAGCTCCGGTTGAAGATCCTCGAAGTTTTGATTTCGATCTTGACCCAAGGACACCGCAACCGGTGGAAAAGACTGGTCCTGCAGAGGATACAATTTCTATTTTGGTAGATGAAAGGGATCCAACTAAGGTTCTGAAGATTGGATCGCAGTTGAACTCCAAGTTAAGAGGCATGCTCACCAATTTCCTTTTAAACAATGTGGATGTTTTTGCTTGGAGTCATGCTGATATGGTTGGGATTGATCCGAAGGTTATGTGTCACCGTCTGAATATAGATCCTACCAAGAAGGGAATTCGCCAGAAACGCCGGCCAGTAAGTGGAGAGAGAGCCATAGCATTGAAAGAAGAGGTGGATAGACTTCTAGATGTTGGGTTGATCAAGGAGTCATACTATCCAGATTGGTTGGCTAATCCAGTTCTTGTGAAAAAACCAAATGGAAACTGGAGGACTTGTGTGGATTTCACTGATCTGAACAAGGCATGCCCGAAGGATAGCTTTCCACTCCCGAGGATTGATCAGTTGGTGGATGCCACGGCAGGACACGCTCTTTTAAGTTTCATGGATGCTTACTCTGGTTATAACCAGATCCCTATGTATGAGCCGGATCAGGAGCATACTTCCTTTATTACAGATCGAGGATTGTATTGTTATATTGGCATGCCTTTCGGGTTAATCAATGCTGGCGCAACCTATCAGAGGTTGGTGAACATGATGTTTAAGGATTTGATAGGGAAAACCATGGAGGTATATGTGGATGATATGCTTGTTAAATCCTTAAAAGCGGAGGACCATGTAAAGCATTTGGAACAGATGTTTGAGATTTTGAGGAAGTTTAGGATGAAGTTGAATCCTCAAAAATGTGTCTTCGGGGTAGAATCCGGGAAGTTTCTAGGATTTATTGTCAATCATCGTGGAATCGAGGCAAATCCGGCAAAAATAAAGCTCTTCTTGACATGAAATCTCCGTCTAGTGTGAAGCAAGTTCAGAGTCTCACGGGAAGAATAGCTGCCCTTAATCGTTTCGTATCAAAATCATCGGATAAATGCAGAGAATTCTTCAAAGCAATAAAGGGGGCAGCCAAAGACTTTGTATGGACATCTGAATGTGAGGAAGCTTTTCAGAAAATAAAGGAGCATTTGGGAAATCCCCCTCTCTTAGCTAAGCCTGTGGAAGGAGAGACGTTAATTTTATACTTGGCCGTTTCGGAACATTCCATCAGTGCGGTATTGGTAAAAGAAGAAGTTGAGCATCAGTCTCCGGTTTACTATGTGAGTAAGCGTTTGCTCGATGCGGAAACCAGATACACTAGCATGGAAAAGTTAGTTTATGCCTTAGTTCTGGCATCCAAGAAGCTTCGGCCTTATTTTCAAGCTCACAAGATTGAAGTTCGTACGGCATATCCATTGAGAGGAATTCTCCACAAGCCGGAAACCTCTGGTCGAATGTTAAAATGGGCAATTGAGCTGGGACAATTTGATTTGGAATATACTCCAAGGACGGCTATAAAGGGTCAAGCTTTAGCTGATTTCATTCTTGAATTCGAGTCAGAAAATGAAGAAAAATCAATTGTATTGGTTGAGCCTGAAATTCTGCTTAAGAGGGCAACCCCATTCGAAGAAGTTCCTCAACCTTGGTGGAAGTTACAAGTAGATGGAGCTGTCAACAATGGAGGAGCTGGAGCAGGAGTAATCTTGTTTACCCCTGAAGGGAATCAACTCATGAGCGCTATTCATTTCAAATTTCAAGCAACCAATAATGATGCGGAGTATGAAGCCTTGATTAACGGGCTGAAGATGGCTTTGGAGATGAAGGTAGTAAATCTCATTGTGTTAAGTGATTCAGAACTAGTGGTTGGACAAGTGAAAGGTGGATTTCAGTGCAGAGGTCCAAGGACAGAGCTTTACATGAGGTGCGCTCAGCGGTTGATTAAAAGGTTTCGAGAAGTACGGGTAGAATGTATTCCACGAGATGAGAACTGTAGTGCAGATGTGTTAGCCAAGTTAGGGTCACAGAAAGATGCTATGCTGTTAGGGACAGTACCTTTGCAAGTACAGGAAGTACCTAGCATTCCAGAGGTTGAAGTCATGGAAGTGGAATCTATTCCCAATGTTACTTGGACGACTCCCATTCAAAAATATATTCGAGAAGGTATCCTTCCAAGTGAGAAGCTGGAGGCCAGGGGGCTTCAGTATCAAGCGGCTAGATTCGTGGAGTATGATGGGATATTATATAAGAGGGGTTTCAATCAACCACTTTTCAAGTGCATAGATGGAGATGAATGTAATTACATCCTTAGGGAGATTCATGAAGGGATTTGTGGCAATCACTCGGGGGGTGGTTCGTTGGCAATGAAGGTGTTAAGCCAAGGATATTATTGGCCTACCTTGAAGAAGGATGCTTACGAGTTTGTTAAGGCATGTGACAAGTGTCAGAGGTTTGCCAATTATTCTACCAGCCCAGCTACTACTTTGACTTCTTTAATGAGCCCATGGCCATTTGCTATGTGGGGAATAGATCTCATTGGAGAGCTCCCTAAAGCTAAGGGAGGAGTGAAATATGCTGTTGTCGCTGTGGATTACTTTACCAAGTGGGCGGAAGCAATGCCCTTGGCCACAATTACCGCAAGGAAGATTCGAGATTTTGTTTTCAACTCTATTGTGTGCAGGTTTGGAATTCCATATAAGCTTGTGTCGGATAATGGAAAACAGTTTGATAGCAAAGAATTGAGAAAGTTGTGTGATGACTTGGGGATAAAGAAGGAATTTGCAGCTGTGTATCATCCTCAAAGTAATGGGCAGACAGAGGCTATCAACAAAATAATCAAGCATACCTTGAAGACGAAGTTGGAAGAAAGCAAAGGGAATTGGCCTGAAGAACTTCCCATGGTCTTATGGTCGTATAACACAACTCCAAGAACCACAACTGGAGAATCTCCTTTCATATTGTCTTATGGATGTGAGGCAATGGTGCCGGTGGAAATTGGAGCAGGATCATTCCGAAGGGATTTTTATGACGAAGAATCAAATATGATAAATCAAAGGCTAAATCTTGATTTCTTAGAGGAGATGAGGGCAAATTCGCAGTTGAGGTTGGCAACATATCAGCAGAGAGCTGCACGATACTATAACAAGAAGGTGAAGGCTCAGCCTTTCAAGGTGGGTGATCTGGTTCTACGGAAAGTCATGCCAAATACAAGGGTAGCAGCACATGGAGTCTTTGGTCCCAACTGGGAAGGACCTTACAAGATCAAGTCTATTATCTGGGAAGGAACTTATCATATAGAAGACTTGGATGGCAACACAATCCCAAGAGCATGGAATGCAGAACATTTGAGAAAATACTATCAGTAGGGTGCGGCTTCGGCCCCCTACTTTGGAAGGCTTAGATATAAGTTAGACTAGTATCAATAATTGTTCTCCTAGTCTAGGGGGGTAGTGCATATATGCCTTCCTTAGTTCTAGTCGAGGTTTGCTGTTCTTTCCACGTTGTTTGAAGTTTATTCTCCTTAGCTTGGGGGGTAATACATGTATACCTTCCCCTGTTCGGTTGAGACTTGAATTTAATAAAGAATTTATTGGAAGATTAATGAAGAATATCAAGATATTTTTAGCTGTTTTTTGAAGATTGAAGTGCAAGAGGATGCACCCTATGTCTTAGGGCGCGCCCTGTGAAGTTCTGCATAATGATAAGTAAATTGACAAGTTAAAGAAAACCTGAAAAGGGCAATACCCTAGGCGCGCCCTAAATCTATATTTTAAAGATTTTTTGAAGGTATTTTTTCACAGTTAAAAATCAAGGTGAAAGTATTTCCTTAAATAAAAAGGACGCATCCCACATAGGGCGCGCCCTTATTGAAGAATTTAATGAAGAAAATAAAAGCATGAAGATAAATAATTCCAAAAGGCATAAAAGTTAACAGTTACAACTTGCAGGGTTTTACAAAGGACCCGCACCTTAAAAGTATGAACGGACAAGTTTTAAAGAAAGTTTGCAATTCTAAGGCACGCCCTTAGAAGGAGAAGAAGGAACTTTGGGAGAGGAAGGAGGCGCGTCCTGTGCATCATTAGGACGGACAGTGATGAGAGGAGATACGTCTGCAGGAGGTGAGTTCTGGGTAGAGATAACTGCTGGAGGAGAGAGTTGAACATTTTCGGTGGAGGGCGCGTCCTCGAGGGGATCCTCTAATCCAAGCTCAATTCTTTTCGCCTTGATGGCAACAGCTTCTTCAACTCTAAATTTTGCTACATCCTCAGCAGCAGCGGGACCAAACTTCTCTGCCCAGTTGTAGTCAGGATCATTGGCTAGAAAGCCAGTAAGATAGAAGTTGAATCCCTTCTCGAAGTTCTCATCCTCAATTTGTTCCCTCTGCTCTTTCAGCTTAGCCTTTTCTATTTCCAAGGCGTTCTGTTGAGATTGAAAATGCTCCTCTTTCTCCTTCAGCCTCTTGACTTGATCACTAAGATATAAACCTTCTTCAACAGATTTCTGAAGATCCAACTGGAGAGTAGCAATGCTGGCATCTTTGGCGTCACATTCTTTTTTCCATTTGTTATCAGTGTCGATAACCATTTTAGAATACTTTCTATTCTCAGCTTCAAGTCTGTTGATGTGCAGTTTTTCCTTATGAACCCTTTGGGCGCGCCCTAGGGATTGGATGAGTAGTTGGGCGGATGCTCGGATCATGGATTCGGATTCCTCATCAGCATTCATGTTTTGCCATGAATTGACTTCATCCTCTCCAATAAGAGGAGCTGCAGCTGGACCAATCAAGGTTTCGACATATGAGGGCGCGCCCTCGGTTCTCGGTTTCTTGCCTCTGTCAATGAAAGGTTCTTGGGTATCAGCATTCCTTTTTAAGGACTCTGTGGATGGAGTGACCACGTCACTAGAGTCCTTCCTTTGCACAAGGCGCGCCCTGGAATCTGTTGTGCCAGTTTGCTCGGTTTTCTTCTCTTTTTCATTTTTCTTTTTTGCAGCTCCAAATCCCCAAGGAATCCTAGGAGCCATACCTGCACGAGACAAAAAAAGGAAGAATTAGGCCGCGCCCTGGATAAAGGTATTAGACAGGTTATAAAAAAAAACTCTTGGCAAGAAGAAAGATAAGGACGCGCCCTATGCTATAACTTTTATACCTTCATCGGAGTCGTAATTTTCATCGCTATCACTAGAGGGTGAGGGAACGGCAACGCCATTTCTAAATTTCTTAAATTTACAAAAGGAACCAACCCTCTCAGAGAGAATCCCAACTCTTTTTAGGTTTTCTTCTGTGATAATAGTTTGAAGGTTGAATTTTTCTTCGGCAATTTTGAGGACAGCCTGAGCCCTGAGAGAGGCCGCGCCTTGGAGAGTTTTCTGAACTCTTCTATCTGTGTTAATTCAAAGTTAATGAAAGTTCAAGAGTGGAAAGTTATTAAGGAAAAAAGGATTTAAGGCGCGCCCTGACTTACAGGGATCGGTGTTGAACTGCACACGAACTCGAGGGACATCCCAAATGAAGAAGTATGGTTCCTTCCAATGTTTGGTGTGGCTGACCCTACCCTCAGAAAATCCTTTATTATTGTGAGGCTTATTTATTACTAAATAGTAATAGCCTATACTGGATTGACGAATGCTGTAGAAGAAACTGACTTCGTGCATGGAGGGAGCTCCAAATTCAAGATCGTGATATAGAATGAATAAACCAAGTAAAAGTTTGTAGCTATTGGGACTAAGTTGAATGGGTGCAAGATTGTACCATTCGAGTACCTGCCTTAGATATGGGTGTAAGGGCGCGCCCACACCAAGAGCAACTAGTTTTGGAGTTAAGACCATCCTCGGAATTTTGAAATTTTTACCATAATTGAAGATGTGTGGGCGGTGGTCAGCATATGGAATGTCCCAGATTCCTTCTTGGCCATAATATTGCATAGCCCATCCTACTTCGTCGCTTGTGGCTGTCGAAGACATATTCACACAAGCCAATTTGCCTCGTTTCTTTCTAAGAATATTTTTATCCTTTTCAGACATGGTATCATATTTACCAAAATCAATATCGATTTCTTCATCAAGGACTTCCCAATGTCTAAACGGGACTGGAGAAGGTAATGGAGATGTAGGTTCGGAGTCGGCTATAGGTGAAATAGAAGAAGCTGAGGGCGCGCCCTCAGAGGAGTAAGTATCAGAAGAGTGTGTGTCGTTGGAGGAATTGGAATTTGGAATATAATCATTGTCTGAGGGATCTGTATGCAAAGGGTTTGGAGTTTTTTCGGGTATTGGTTTTGAAGTTTCTGTGTTGTTCTTTATACGGCTGCTAAGGGGAATGTTATCCAAGGAGTCTTCACTGGAAAAACTCATCTTGTCTTCGTTAAAATCTTGGATAAGGCGCGCCCTATCTTCTGAGGATACGAATGAGAAGAGAGGTCTAGGCGGATTAGGGGGTAGAGGTGTTGGCAAAGGAGAGTAAGTCCCAATGCGTTTGTTAAGTTCCTTAAAGGGGTGAAATGGAGACGGCGCGCCCTCCAGCTGCAAAATTAAAAAAAAATAAAGAAACTGAGGGCGCGCCCATGAGAGGAATATAACGAGAATTTTTTCTACAAGTCAAAACTAATAGGTTGGTCAATAGAGAAGGTACTGATACACAACTAAGGACAGCCTTGTGTATTAGCAAAAGTGAAGCTAAGGACGCGCCCTATGTGTAAGGCGCGCCCAACAGATTAATTAGTATACAGCAACATGTTTTGTAGAAGTTACAACAGCAAGAGAAGATCAAATGTATATACATACAAATATACATACAAACAATATTGAAGAACACGGAGATAACCAATGGTCAAGGTACTAAATCGGACAAAAAACACGGTGAAAACTTGAAATAAAGACATGAAAACGTACCTTGTAAGTTCTAGAGTTCGATTTAGTGAAGAAATGACCAGAAAAGTGATGAGAACGGCCGGATTAGTGCTCGGAAAATTTAAAATCGCCGGTGTCGGTTTTGGTAGAAAGAGAGAGTGAAAAGAGTAAAGTGAAAGATAAGGGGGGGTATTTATAGTGGTTTGAAAAGATAGTGGATGACAGCTGTAGAATCGGTTAAAATTCCAAGGACGCGTCCTGTCTTAAGGCGCGCCTTGTTTAGAAGGTTGTAAGAATTTTGAGCTTTTGTTCGTGGAAAGTTCCATATATTATCTTTGATTTCACATGGAATTAGGGGGTAGTTGTTATAGCCAAAATTCGGTTCGGATATTTTTGAGATAGATTCGGGTCAATAACAGGATTTGGGATTTTAGAGTACGAATTATGGTTTTCAAGAGGTTAGGGCGCGCCCTGGGGGTATTAGGCCGCGCCCTAGGTTATGTTGGAATTCCGAGATGATAATAATGTCGATTTCCTGTTTGATTATTGAAGAATTCCCTCCTGTCGTATCTCAGGAGGGGGATGTCCGTCGCAGAAGGCCTCCAGGGGTTTGCGTGGATATGAGGACCCTTCTTAAACACTAAGGGCGTGCCCTAAGGTGGAAAGATGGGGACTTTCTGGTGTGTGCTTTGGGAGCTCTGTTCCTGTAGCCAATGGGCGCGCTCTCATTGGGGAACTTTGGAGTAATCCTGCACTTTGCACCCAAAAGCTCTGGATCACCTGTCCTGCTATCTGGTGGGTGCCTCTCATTCGGGGGACAGGGATGTGTTCTGCACTTGGGGTAAACCACGGCTATACCTGCATCCTTGAAATCAAGAAATAGCTGGTAACGGATAGGACTAGTCCTCGACGGGGGAAGTTTCCTTATCCGTGAAGTCTTGAGATCTTGGATGAGCCTTGGGCCTTTGTGGTTAGGCCTCATAGTAGAACATTCCGGAAGCTGGTCCGTTATCTAAGCCCATTTGGGTTTCTTGTTCTCCAAGAACTACGTCTGGCTTGATCCCCTATAAATAGAGGGGTACGTAGGCCGATTGAGGGGTTGGAAGTCGAGAGCTCTGAATAGCCGCCACTAACCCTATCAATCTCAGCCACCAATTACGTTCAACAGTCACACACCACCGTTTTCTCTGGCAAAGAACCACCGCAACAGATCTTGTTTCCGGCAACGTACCTCGAATTTTGTTGTTCCCAAATTCCTCCGTCAACACAACCCAATCTAGACCACCTCTCAAACAAGTATGACGTCAAAATATGGAAACATGATTTCAGAAAATAGGCCTATGCTCTCCCTAATAGCTAAACCAAAATTCGGGTGTTGGCCCCCAATATCACAATTTCAATGAAAATGGTTCAAAATATGACAGCTCAAAAACTTCGCCCCAAATATCATTCCAAAACACAGTTGTGTGTAGCGTTATGTTTTTTCTAGTAGAGGTGCGCACTTCTACTCTAGAAACAAAGTTGCATCTAGCATTTTGGCTAATTCATCTTTCAGTTTACAACCAAAACACAACTTTAAACTTTGTTTTGATGTATAAAACGCTAATTTATCTTTAGTTTTGACCAGAACGCTAATTTAAGTACCGTTTTGGATTCAAAAACGCTACTTAAAATGGTGTTTTGAACCTAAAACGCTACTTTAAGTGGTGTTTCCAATTTAAAATTTTTTAAAAATTTAAATTTAAAATTTAAAAAATCTAAAAATTGAAATTAAAAAATTGAATCCGACGGCTTGATTTTTAAACGCAAACGCGTTTTAAAAATCAGGATAAGTTAGGGTTTAGGGTCTAGGGTCCCTAAACCCTAAGTTCGTATACGGTTTATTCGTCGTTCCGAATATTTCTAAAACCCAAAATGGAAACATTGAACCGCTAACACGTTTAAAAATCAGGATTAGTTAGGGTTTAGGGGTTCCGAATATTTCTAAAACCCAAAATGGAAACATTGAACCCCAAAAGTTAATTGATGAACCCCTAAATTTAATTAAAATAGTACTTTTTAAATTTAAAAATTTTAATATCCAAAAGAAAATATTGATAAATTTTAAAATATTCAATTTTTTTTTTTTTTTTTTTTGAGTAAAAGTACTTGCATTAATCAAATTAAATCTTTGTCTAGTACATGCTTAAGAAAATCAGGAGGGTTAACAAACCATTCCCCTACGTCTGACATAGAATATGTAGCTTGAGCCAACTCATGTGCCACACTATTCGCAGAACGATAAACAAACCTAACTAGCACTGGATTTATGTGCTTCAATAATTCGATACAATCATTAATTATAGTACCGAAATACGACTCTCCCTTGCCTCCATTGCACGCATCAACTACGACCTTGGAGTCAGTCTCAATAATACAGCAGCTTTGCTTACGAGCTAGAACCCATCTCAAGGCTGCCAGTAAACCCCATGCCTCTGCTTCTCTTGGCGTCCATGCTCCAGATACTCTGCAACATCTAGCACCAATAAATGTACCTTGATCATCTCTCATGACACACCCAAGTCCGATGTTACCATCTCTAAACACAGCTGCATCTGTATTTATTTTTACCCAACCCTCCGCTGGCTTCCGCCATATATATTCGCCAGACCCACCCATTCCATTCTTTCTGCTATTCGACATTTGTGCTTCTTTCCAGTCAACATGAAGGTTCATCGCTGCCTCCTTAACCCCAAATGCCGATCCATTGACCCTATCCCAGAACCATTTATTGCGTCTATTCCAGATGGACCAGCAGATCATAGTAATTAAAGTACTTTGTTCTTGAGTGCATGTCTCGAAAATCCGTAGGAGTACTGTAAACGCTGGTTCCTGTCCCAGGGTTTGCACTTTCTGTTGAAGTCCTGCACTGTACCAAACTGACCTAGCGAAGTCACAGGTAAATAGTACATGTGTGTCCGTTTCAATTTCTGTTCGACACCATGGGCACTGCCCAGTTTCTGCAACCCGTTTGACTGATAAAGCTTGAGCCGTTGGCAGACACCCTCTACATACTCTCCAAACGAAGTGAATTACTTTACCTGGGAGCTTCAATTTCCACAATTTTTTCCAAAACCAGCTGTGCATATTATCTAGCTCTCCCTGTAGCCACCTATAACAACTTTTTACCGTACATCCCCCCATATCATCCCGCCACCAAAACCATGAATCTTCACGCTCGTAAAGTGACAGAGGGATCTTTTTAATTAATTCCACATCCCTATGATTAAATATATCATTTACCACATCCATATCCCAACTGTTCCCTTCTTCATTCATCAAGCTGCTAACCGTAGCATCTCTCAGATGTTCAGGCATAGTGGTTGTCACACAACCATTATTTTCACTCGGTAGCCACGGTATATGCCAAATTTTTGTTGCCTGTCCATTACCAATTTGCCTCCTAGTACCTGCTTTAACTACATCCATGGCAGCCACCAAACTTCGCCAAACATAGCTAGGATTGTTTCCTAACTGTGCATCCAGAAAAGTTGAGTCCGGGTAATATTTGGCTTTCATAATTTTAGACACAAGTGCATTTGTTTCTTGGAGGAGCCTCCAACCTTGCTTTGCTAGCATAGCCAAGTTGAACTTCCGCAAATCTCTAACACCCAAGCCTCCACAACTCTTAGGTGTACACACTCTTGACCATTCCATCCATCTAATCCCTTTACCTCCAACCCCCTTACCCCACAGAAAACCGTTCATTTTCCTTTCAATATCATCACATACGCCATATGGGATCAAGAAAAGGTTCATCCAAAAACTCGGTAACATTTGAGTTGCGGATGATAGGAGTGTCACCTTTCCTTGCTTTGATATCTCCTTGCTAGACCAACTGTTCATTTTCTGCTGTACCTTGTCTACTAAGAAGCCAAATACCTCATTTTTACTCCTCCCCATACTCATTGGCATTCCAAGATACTTGCCCGGTTTGTCTATCTCCTGAACTTCAAGGATATCACACACCATTCCTCTGTCCTCTCTCTTAGTGTTCGGGCTAAAGATAACATTCAATTTAAAAACAATATATGAAATTTTAAAATTTTAATAAAACGTAACTTTATGTTTTGTTTAGATTTACAAAACGCTACTTTAATGCATGTTTACAGTCTAGTTTGCATTTTGAATGAGACAGTCACAGAAACGTGACATTAATTGGTGTTTCTTGGAGCAAAACGTGAGATCCTGTTTTGTTAAAGGCAAAAACACTACACGCTTCAGCGTGTTTTAGAAAAAAGAAAAGAAAAAGTTTGAAACGCTAAATGATAATATGTTTTAGAGTGATATTTGGGGCCAATTTTTTGAATTGTGATATGTTGGACCAATTACTCTAAAATTGTGATATTGGAGACCTTTTTTCCCAAAATTCTTAGTATTATTGACTTGGTATTTTTTTATTGTGAAGACTAATTCGAAGGAACTTCCAACGGAGAGGGTACATCAGCCCAGAAAAAATGATAAAATAGGAAGAGGGCGTGTCTGTATTGTAAATGTTTTATTAACATCTCCCTTCCGAGCACTTAGCATTATGGGCTTGCTTTTTGGCATTAAGGCTTACACCATCATATACAATATTCAGGTGAGAAAGCGAGAAGTGAAAACTTATATTTAACTCGTAAATAACTCACTGGTAAGCATGAAGTTACCTAAAGGAAAATGGCAAGACTTGTCCCAACACTAGAGCCAACTTGCACCCCCATTCACACAACACATACCAACCTATGTGAACAAACAATCTTGCAGAGCAAACTACTACAACAGTTACAACACAAGTACCATTTATATAAAAACTACTCGTCCAAAAATAGCCTTAGCAGAGAACAAAATGGATTACCCACGTCCTTTAAAATCATGCATATTTTTTTGAATTTATCTGGGTATCCGACTCACAATTGTGAGCGACTAATCCCAGAGGAGGACTAGCTGAGCTCCACCACCCAGGACCTCCACGTAAATCCAGAGTTTTCATTTGCTCCGCGGTGGATTCGAACCCCTGACCAGGCTTAGCCTAGGACCAGGGGGTATCCGCTAGGCTATTGCCCGTTGGATAAATCATGCATATTATGCAAGACCATGTCAAACATTAGTACTGAAAATCCCAACTCGGCGATGAAAAAGGCCATTAAGTAGCAGGAAACATGTGTTCATAACTAAGCTTGGGATTCGCAACTGAGTAGACAATGCCAGTTTAAATGTAAAAGTAATCAACTTGAAATGTGCAAGGTATCCAGTTTTATCTCCTTTGAGCTGTTATTCCATTGAGAATGAGGTGAATCAGGTCAAACAGCAAATTACCCATTTTGATCTAAGTAGCCCATTATATAATATGAAGAGTAGAAGTAACCGCAGGTATACTAGACTAGGACTATGAAGGCAATCAAGCCCTGTTTTGCAGTGTTTTGGCACGCAGCCTCTCCATAAACTGTGGATTAGCTCGAAGCCTTTCCTTGACATATGAAGTCCGGGTGTCATATACCAACTGATTAGCTTTATAAGACTCCTCGAGAAGGGCATACAGAGTCCTAAGGCAGTCCTTCCTGCTCTCTTCCCGATGCTCAAACCTGAAAGGATTTAAATTAAGTATAATTATCAAATGCAAATTTCTAAGTGCTTGTTATAGTCTACATGACTGGATTCGACATTGATCTTGTAGAATAACACTCCCTCCGTCCCCTTTTACTCGTAACTTTGACTTTTTAGTTTTTACACATTTTAAAATGCATATAAAAGGTATCTCCATACATTTTTTTTTTTTGAATTTTTTGTCTAAATAAAAGTTTATTATATATATTCTTATTTAAAAAGATTCAAAAAATTATTTGTCAAAGTAACATTTCTATACACCTTAAAAATGTGCAAAATGCTTAGCAAAAAAAAAACGTGCAAAAAGTCAAAGTGACAAGTAAAAGGGGACGGAGGGAGTACCTTTAAAATTGAATAAAAAATTAAGATGAACACACTTTGATGGCTCTAGTTTGAATCTAATTTCATTTTTGAGGCCTGGTATATCACGATTCACGATGGTTTTAGGCATTTAACCTTATAGGCATCCATTGTGCGTTTACAGCTCCATTGGTGGTTGTTATTAGGGTTAATGGACTACTCTTTCACAGAACGCCTACTTCAGATTATTCATGAATCATGGGTAAAGTAAATATGTCAAGGTAATTTTCCACGTGCTTCCAAATTTATAACAACAGCCCTGGACTTGGCAAAAAAAACAACAGCCCTGGCCAAAATCATCCTTGAGCATTCTTATTTATAATACAAGCAATTTAGAAATGATAGTTTTGAGTCAGTCAATATTACCTCTCACTAGTGATCATTAATTCATCTTTCCCTGGATGGTATCGCTTTCCAACCAATTCCCTGAGACGACGGAATTCATGTTTGTTAAGTTCAAGCTCTTTCACAGTAACACCCATTTTCACTTTCCGGTTTTTTGGATGCCACGCATCACTACCAGGAGCAAAGACACATCTTGATTGCCATCTGAGGATTGCTCCCTCCCCAGGTGGATCATCTATGTCCTTTTTCGTGTCTGGCTTAGCATCATCAAACTGAGGGGGGCCCTCTGCTTCCATCAGTTTAGCACATTCAAGTACCATCTTATCCTCATACTCCTTAAAAAGCTCATAACCTTTTTCCTCCCCAATTTCACCAGCTTCAATCATGGCTGCTATCTCGGTAAACTTCTTATCAACCTTCTGCTTTATTTCATCTGAAACAACAATATATGATATGATGCAACTTACGTACTTAAGGCCCCAAACAAGCTTAAGACACCACACTGTATTTCCAAATTTAAAATCACGAAACATCAGCCACATTGATATCCATGAAACGAAAATAGGATGCTTTGAAATCTGTATTCAGTTATCTTTTTTTAGAGAGGGGAAAGAGATAGAGGAACAAGGACTATTAAGATACTTCAGAACCACAAAAGTAGATATCAAAAAACACGATCAGTGCAAACAGACCAGGTACAGTAGATGGACAAAGAAGGTTAGAGATAGTAAAAGATTTGACAAAATGGAAGAAACAATACTGACAACAGTATAATCATCTAGAGGTTTCCAAAGTCAAGAATGCTATATGATATAATGGCAAGAGCTATCTATGTATTGAAATTTAAAAAAAAAAAAGAAAAAAAACAAGAATATTGAATTACAAATAATAAGCAAACTTTTAAATAGGTATTTCCACAAGGAACATAAACAAAAATTATGCTAATGTCTAGTAAAAAGTAATCTTGTACCATGCAAATAGAGGGATTCTAGATTACTGCTCAAGTTTACAGTGCATTCCAGTTTTAATGACAGGCATTTAGCAAACACATCTCGCTTGAGATATTGACAAAACCAAACTATGTAATATAAATCACATAGTTAGAAAAAGAGAACAAGAGAGCAGAAACCAAATATGATAGCCTACACGGAATTACCCGGAAGGAGCTTATCCCAATTGAGCATATCCTCCAAAATTGCTTCACACTCCTTTGTATCCTTGAGAAGACCATGCTCAACACCTTCCTTTACTAACTCGTCCCATTTCTTATCATCCATGTTAAATAACTCATCTTTAGCCATTTTACACTTCACAATATCCATTGCATCGTACAAATCGTCAATCTCTTCATCAGTCTCGTGCATTTCTTCAAAATCAGATTCAAAGTCTTTGTCCTTGACATCCTGTAAAGGTTGCATCTGTAACTCATCCAGCAGCTCATCGTCTGTGTCCTCATGCTTGCCAACCAGCTTTCGCTTCAAAACTGCCTCAAATACGTCCGGAAGCGCCTCTTCATCACCTTTGAAACACTTTTCTATCTTTGCTTTCAGCTCTGCAATACAAAGTTCAAACATAACAGCAATCAATATCACAAACATCTAAATATACACATACATTACAACCATAAATTACATATTAATCTCAAACACATTACAACCATAACATACACATTAATCTCAAATTAGAGCTTGTAAAAACTACAATGCAACTGGTTGTCGAAATGCCCACGAGAAATTACATCAATCATCAAACACATTACAATCAAAACATAAAAAAACAAAACTCAAATTAGTACTTACACAAACCCCATATCAACTGTTTGTCAAAATGCCCAAAAAACCAAGAAATGTACCAAAATCATGTTTACATATATACATACAAATATTAATCTAGTTTTGTGTAGTTACCTTTATTACTAACATCTTCAACACCATCAAGAACAGCAAAATTCTTCTTCTCGGACTCATCTAAGCCACTAGCCTTTTCAGATGAGAAAAATCGAAACTTGGTGAGTATAGGTGAAGATATGAAAAAGCTAGCATCTGGGTTTGGTTTGTTTAAGTGAAAAGATTGTAAAAAAGGTGGATTCTTGAAATTATTAAGATGGTGAGTTCGAGTGAAGTGGGTGAGATTTCGAAGCGCTCGTTTCATGGCGCGCTGAGTGGCGGATCAAGCCAAATATGCAGAGGCTTGAACTTCAGTTCTATCCACTCTTTAGCTCTTCACCTCTCTATTTCTAATTTTGTTTAAACTGATACTGTATAATGAAAAAATACTACTCCATTATTTAGTCACCACAGAATATTTATCCAGCAGTAAAAAAGTAGTACACGACAGAATTTTTACCCAGTATTAAAAAGGTTTTTTGTTATTAACTACTCCGGAAGCCCCGGTGAGAAGGGTCGAGAGTCTTTCGGTTGTTGGGGTGAGGAGGAGAGGCAGACCGAGGAGGTCTTGGGAAGACCAGCTTAGGTTGGATTTGAAGGCTTTGAACCTAAGTGAGACCATGACCGCTAACAGGTGTTCGTGGAGGCGGCAGATCAGAGTTGTGGACTCTCTTCTAGGGGACGACTCTGTAGTGGAGAACCTCAGAGTTGGGTTGTCGCGGCTAGCCTTATCCTAGGAGTTCGGCTTTTCTCTTTATCTTTTTCCATTTTCATTTTTTCGTTTTTTGTTATCATATGTTTCCCGGTAATGCAGGTGCAGGGAACTTCGCTTGGTGGTATCTAGGTGCATGGTAGGTAAGGCCCGTGTGGAGAAAGCCATGGGCTCAAGTATTGCTCTGAAGTTTGTCGCATATCTTTTAGATTCCTTTGTATAAATCACTCACCGTATCTGTCGTGCACATAGCCGAGGGTCTACACGGAAACAGCCTCCCTACCCTAAAAAGTGGTGGGACCTATCAATATTTAATACTCCCTCCGTCTCAATATACTTCTCTCGTTTGATATGTCGGGACTATTCATAACATGAGACAAATTATTAATTTACGTCTAATCTATAAGACCAAATATAGTCATGAGTGATCTTGTTGGATTCGTATTTATGAGTACTTTAATACAGTGAAGTTTTTATATTTAAAATTAATATAAAATTAAAGATATTAACGATTAAAAGTGTGCGTTGGCAAACGTGTCCAAGAGAAATGGGAAAAGTTTTTAGAGACAGAAGGAGTAATAAATTTGAGATAGTGGAGGAAAGTAGTGGGTGTAACAGTATAGATTTGAGATAGTGGAGGAAAGTTAGTGGGTGTAATAGTATTTTTTATTATTAAAACTTTACTCCACTATTTTTGGAATGTATAGAAATGATGGGACACCCCAAAATAGTAAGTGTATAGAATTAAACGGACAGAGGGAGTACAAATTTTCATCCAGCTGGAACTAGGGTTTCTGTGGGTGGGTTGTATGATGTGTGAATATTTTAAAATATTATTTATTTATTTTTTTCTAAAAAAACAAATAAATTTATGGTGTATATATTTGTTTTAGTTTCTTTACTAATGGTTCATGTTGTTATATTTAGATTTGGCAAAATGGGTCTGGATCCGAAGAACCGAAATCCAATTTTATATCTGAAATGGTAAATTCGAAATTTACCCGAATCCAAAATAATACGATCCGAACCAAAATTAGTACATTATAGTCAAATTCGAAAAAGATCCAAAAACTAATTTGATCCGATCCAAAAATTATCTGAACCGAAAATTTAAACGAAAATAATGCGAAATATTAGAACCGATAATGACAAGAAACCGATCAAACCCGAATAAAAATTATCTGAACCGAATATAAACTCAAAGTGATGATCAGATATATATATCTAAAACCGAAAATACACGAATCAAAAAATTATCCAACAAATAAATATTCTCCCCTTATAAACTTATCTCATGTTAAAGCCAAAACATTTAAATTTTGGTGGTTTGGTTTTCGTTACGATTATCCTAATTATTATTTTAAATAACAACATGATGTAAGTAAAGGTAACTAACCTATTGCCTTTTTCACATTTACTTTTAGTCAAAAATATTACATTTTATAAATACCTAAAAACATAAATTGTATCATATCTTCGAATTATTAATATTTCCTTTTTTTTTAAAATTAAACACGTTAATTTTTAATTTAAAACTAATCATACCATATCTTCAAACCATCAATAAAATGTATATATCAAAAATCCGTATATGTTGTTTACAATTCGTAAACATGAGTACAATATGTCATTAAAATAATTTTTTAAAAAAATAATCACTATATAAAAATATAATAATAATATTAAAAAAAAATTATAACATACTAAAAGAAACTCGTGCTATAAGCTAATCTATACTATTATATAATAGCCGAAACATTAAAAGTTTTGGTACCAGTTTTTTGTACTTCGTGAATTTACTTATTTACCCTTCATTAAAAAGAAAAATATATTAGATATATATACTATTAAAATGCCTAAAATAAATAATAATACAATATAATTAATGGTAATTAGTCGATTGTTGAAGCTATTACCTTTTATAAACACTTAAAAACATGAATCGTATCATATCTTCCAATCATTAATATTTCCTTTCGAATTAAAACACGTTAACTTTTGATTTAAAACTAATCTTACAATCATTAATATATACCCGAAAATATCATACCATATTTTAATTATTCATAAAATATATTAAAAATCCGTATACGTTTGCTCAAAAAAAAAAAATCCGTATACGTTGTTTATAATAGGAAAATAATAGTACCTAAAAACATCAATCGTATCATATCTTCCTACCATTAACATTTTTTTCGAATTAAAACACGTTACTTTTTTATTTAAAATAAATAATAACATTATATAATTAATGGTAATTAGTCGATTTCCTTTTTCACATTTACTTTTAGTTGAAGATATTACCTTCGAGGGGAGATTGAGACGAGATCGAAGAAGGGGATGGCGAAAATCAATGGAAAGAGAGAGAAATAGAGAGGGAGAGATGAGGGAGAGGCTGTGTATGTGAGAGGTGTGTGTGTATGTCGACTGTGTGAGTGCCAGGTGTATTGTGTACGTGCTGTGTGTGTTCTGCGTGTGTGTGTGGTGATGCGGCGAGAAGACCACCATCGTGAGAGAAAGCTGAGGACAGATATAGAGAGATGCCGTCGAGGGGGAGGGATAGCGGTGGTGCGCGGTGGACGGCAATGAGGCAACTATTTTTAAAGAATCAGTGGTGAGTCGGTTGTGACTCAGTGACTCGGTGACCGTTAGACTCAAGCTCGACATAGATAGGGTAGCTCATTCCGATCTACATTCTCATAGTGGTTTCAAGCTTAGACTCGGTGGTTTTGCCAGTGACTCAGTTGACTCAGTTCAAGAACCCAAACTAGACTCTCGACTCTACATCTATTACATATTTGGAAATAAGAAAAGGTAAGGAATGTGTGTAGAGACCCCACATAAAAGGTGAAAATTTTATTAACCGCCATTTATTTTGTTCTATATTTTTTCTAAGTTGTATCAGTTTACTGGCTTTTGAGATTTTGTGTAGTGTGTCTTTAGTGTTGTTTTAGCCTGTGTTGCGCTAAGGTGTTTTGTGAGTATTTGTTTTGCAGTAATTGTCATTGAACTAGATGCGAGAATGTCATCTTCTTGTTTGTGGGGGCTCTGCTCAGCACGAATCTGGGATATATGCTTTCTGACAGGTTATTTGTTTAGTGGGTTCATCGGTATTTCGGCAAGAGGGCACTCTTTTTCCCCCTAGAGTTTTTTTCCCACTGGGTTTTGCTCTTGTGGGGTTTTAACGAGACCCTTTTTGCTAGAAATAACAGTGGTTCGTCATTTGAGGACCGGGCAGTTTCTGTAGAAGCTTCAGAGGTGGATAGAGAGCTTGTTGGCAGATGCTAAAAGCAACAAGAGATTGCAGGTTCAGAATTTTTATAGTGCCTCTAGATCGTCACTCTTCATTGATGCGTTCTAAAAACCAACTATAATTAGAACCCCGGTTCTTAATCTATAGTGTCTTTAGAGCGTCATTCTTGACAAATACGAGCTAGAAACCAATTATAAGCATTTATAGGGTCTATAGATCACTAATAATGATTGATGCGAACTAAAAACCAACTATAGATAGAATTCAGGTTCAAATTTTATAGTGTCTTTAGGTCGCTTTTAGTGACTCATAACATTCAGTGGTATATTCAGTGGTAGTATGCGACCTAAAAACCAACTATAATTAGAACTCTGGTTCTAAATCTCTATAGTGTCTTTAGATTGTTATTCTGGACTTATTTGATCTACAAATCGCCTATAATAAAACTCGGGTTCTAATTACTATAGTGTCTATAGATCATTAATCGTGATTGATGTGATCTAGAAACCAGCTATATATAGAACTCGGGTTCTATAGTTACTTTATAGTGTCTTCAGATCGTTTGTCGTGATTGATACGATCTTTAAACCAACTATAATTACAATTAAGGCTGAATAATTTTCTTATAGTGTTTTTAGATCGTAAATCGTGATAGATGCGGTCTAGAAACCAACTATAATTAAATCACAGGTTCTGAACAGTGATCCTGAAATTGCTCCTTCGGTGTGTGGCAATACTAAAACTGAAGACCAAATTCAGTGGAAGTATGTTCAGCGATAGATATTTTGAAGACCAAATTTCGGTGGTAGTATGTTCAGTGAAAATTTACATCGGTGGTAGTTTAGTGGAAATTGTATCCGTGATTGTATCATGTCTAGCCTTATGGCTTATTCTAATGAAATCTTTGCCTATAAAAAAAAGAAGATATTACCTTTTATAAACACCTAAGAACATCAATTGTATCATATCTTTCCATCATTAATATTTTCTTTCGAATTAAAATACTTTACCTTTTTGATTTAAAACTAATCTTATCACACCATATTTTTCAATTATTAATAAAATATATTAAAAATGCAAAAACGTTATTTATAATAAAGAAACATTAGTATAATTCGTAAACATGAGTATGCTAAATTATATTAAATTAAAATTAAAAATTTTTTAAAAATAATGATTATATAAAACATAATTGTAATATTAAACAAAATTTATAACATAATAAAAGAAACACCATATCAATAATCTATACTATTATATAATAACCGAAACATATTTACTTTTAGTTGAAGATATTACCTTCTATAAACACCTAAAAACATCAATCGTATCACATCTTCCTATCATTAATATTTCCTTTCGAATTAAAACACGTTACCTTTTTGATTTATCTAATCTTATCACACCATATTTTTCAATTATTAATAAAATATATTAAAAATCCATATACATTATGTTGATGGGTGGATTTCGTAACAACTTTTGAGAGGTTTTTGGTGAGTTATAAAAGCTAACGATCAACTGTTCAATGGAAAATATGGGTTGTGTTTGTGGGGGTGATTTGAGCTCAAGGGTGTCTCCAATAATCACAGGTGCCTTTAGAGAGAATTAGAGAGCTAAATTCGTCTTACCCTCAAGGTGCCTAAGTATCCTTTATATAGGAATCAAGCTCACGTAGTTCTAATGCTAAGCTGATTCTGCTTGACCAGCTGTATAAGGTTGTCTAGTTCGTGTTGGACTCAGGTTCCTTTAGAGTTTACCACGAACTGTTTGGCTAAGTAGAGTAGAACTCGAGTTCGTACTCTACTATAATTCTCATGTCTATTAGAGGCAATTTAGGATCAACCTCGCCCTAGAAGTACACTCCAATAATAAGTCTATATCTGTTCTAGATGACTTCTAGAACTTTCTGTCGGTTGCTTTTAGGAACCTAGTGCTCAGGAACCTATATCTCAGGAGCCTCCTTATTTCGGGACCTGTTGATCAGGAACCTCTATCTATGCATATGTACCTGCACAAATAACAAACTTGTTAGGCTGGATAACTCTTCTGATGTCTTCATATGCTCTTGACTCTCTCTGTGGTTGTTGCTGTACTGACTCGAACTCTCCTACGAGGAGAAAACTGGTCCATTAGTAATCTGTTTAGCTTCCAGGCCATTGGGAACCTCCTGATATTCATGGTTTCTTGATCATCTCTCGGTATGATGCTCATTTCTTCATGTCTGATCTTCATAGCTCATACTGGATCTATCTTCTGGCTTGTATGGATTGAACCCTATGGCTTAATGGGCCTAAATTCAGCCTATGGTAATTTTGGGCACAACTACCCCCGGTTCCTTGAAATCATGTAATGTGAAAGGAACCTATCTTTCTTTCTGATCAAGGGTTCAATGCTGAATCATTCCTCTTACAATACCTTGCTTCGATACCATTTATCCAAGCCTATATGAGCTAACTCGGTGTAGGAAATAGGACATTCAATATTTTCAGCTGGTATAACCTTGGTTAGCTTCCTTCCCACCAAGGAACCTGTCCTTCTGCTATTCTTTTCTGAATTTTCTTTTAAACTTTTCTTCTTCAAGCTGTAACTTCCAGAGTCAACTTATAGTCTTCAATCAGCTTCCCGTGTAATATGACTGGTTGCTTAACATTGTCACGTCTCTTTGAATTTTTATAATTTCAAAATTCAGGAGAGGATAATGGTTGGCAGCGAATATCTTAGAGGGATAACTAAAAATTCAAATTACCCTTATCAATTACCAAAGCTGTAGTTAAAGTAAATCGTTCCCAAGGTTCACACGCCTCTCACGCGTGTATCTCATCACTTACCGCTCCAATAATCCACTGCCACGTGTATGGGGTTGTCTCCTATTTACATTGATTATATAAATGAATGAACTGCTTCATCTCCATTTTTTACCTTTACCAAATATTTATCAAAAAACCCTCGGAGAGAGAAGAGAGAGAAGCACGACGGTCATTCATCCAATCCAGCTTCCCAGTCGCCATTTCCTTCAATCCCCGGTATGATTCTGTTTTATTTATCTCTACACTTTAACATTCTTGACTCGATTTTTAGCTTTCTGCTTGTTTTAATCTTGCACGTCGTCTCTTTTTTATCATCGTTTGCTCTCAACATCTGTACATGTATTTTGTTCTTAACATTCTATGTCGCACACACAAACCTTCACTGTATTCTGTTTAGTAGTTGCATATTCATCGGTTCATGGTCATATCATCTCATTTTTACCACAACCTTTGATTGTTTGTTCATCTTCCACACTTCTATACTTCTGTTCACCTTGTTATTGATGTAGAATCTTTATTGGAGTCTCTCAAATCACTTCCTTATTTGTGACGGTACCTGTCTAAGTATTCTAAGACTTTAGTCTCTCTCCTAGGTTTCTTAACACCTGACCCTTCTTTGTCTGTCTTTGAAGATGTCTTCTGAGTCTACTCATTCAGACCACCAATCCTCAATTCAACCTACTTCAAATATGCCAATAGGTGAAAGGACTAGATCTAGGGTTATCATTCCCGATGTGAATGAACCTGAAAATATTTTTATCAAGTCCCTAGCCTTACCGTCTATAAACCCTTCCATTCCTGACTTTGTTGATCTTGGAGATGACTGGCCCTCTGATGAAGAAGTGGTGTCAAAACCCGAGGTCCCTGATCTTACCATTAAGGAGGAACCTGAACCTGAGGTAGAGAGAGACCTTTATCGAATTGAAGCTACCCCTTACTGTGAGAAAACCGATTCTGTCATGACCCTGTCCAAACTTGAGAAACTATATAAAGAATTCCCCCGTCCAACTTGTACAATTGTTATCCCAGAACCTGGTGAGAGAGCTCACGGGTTTACTGTAAGAACCCCAGAACTAGGTGTCCCAAAAGCTGTGATTTCTGCTGCCTTCTTTAAGGTCGGTGTGCATATACCTCTGTATCCGTTTATTAGGGATGTTTTAGACTTTTACGAGTTAGATCCTCTTCAATTGACTCCCAATTCATATAGACTGGCTATCAGCACCTATATTCTCTATGCTAGTTAATTCACTGAGCCTTTAACTACGAAGGAGCTTGGTTTTTTCTTCAAGCTGAAAGACACTGGCAGAAGCTCTGGATGCTTTTACCTGTCTACATGGCCTTGTCATCAGGGCCAATGTATAAAAAAATGTAAAACAAAACTTTGAACAGTGGCCAGAGCAATTTCTATATTGCTATGATTGTCCTGAGGTTAGATATAAGTTCAATCGTCGCCCTAGGATCCCGAAGCAAACTCCTTTAACTGGCAAATGTCTTCTTAGAGCGAAAGAAATCTTACTGCTATCATCTTCCACTAGGGATTGCATGACTCTGATGACCCCTGATAACCTGACTGCCTTAGGTTTTATTCCCTCAAATTCTGGTATGAGCTTCCCTGTCATTATGCTCTCCCCTTTGACTGTATCTTTGTGATTATATCTGTTTACTTTATACATGTTTCTTTAATCTTGACTTGTTTACTTATGCAGATATGGCTCCAAAAATCCCATCTTTCATAAAAAGATCCAAGAACGTGGATGAAGTTTTCAAGATTGAAGATAAGGAGGTTCCACTTGTTGCAACTCCTGTTAGCCAAGTCCCTACTCCTACTTCTGTTCAGATTCAACCTTCTGGTTCTTCTAAGCGTAAACTGGCCCAGACTACTTTAGACTTGTCTGGAAGCTCGCAAACTCGATCTTTGAGGAAGGGAAAGGCTGTGAAAGTTGACCCTGTTGTTGTTCAGAATCAATTCAAAGATTTGATTGACACCCATGTTCCTGTGAAAGCTATTACCGGCTGGTCGAAGATGGATTCTACTGAAGCTCTTGAAGCCATAAGGTTTTCCGCAGCTCAAAACGCATTCTTCACTCTCAGATTCTGTGATGACTTTGCTGAAAAGACCCAGTACGACCTCCGACTGCAAGGAGAAGTTAACAAGCTTAAGAAGGAGCTGGCTGCTATAGAGGAGAGGGAGAACATTGCCACTGCTGTTGTGCGAAGATCGAAAGATGTTAACACCTCCATGAAGAATGAGAGAGAAGAGCTTCAGAGCCAAATCAAAAATTTAAAAGAAGAAAAGCTGTCAATGCTGGAGAAGGTCAATTAGCTAGAAGCTCGGGTTGATGCTCTAAATGTTGCCGCTGATGTCGTTAAGTCCTCTATGCTCATACAGGAGAAGGCCAGGTATGATGAAAGCTACAACGTGAAGGAATTTATGACCGTAGCGGAAGTGTAAATCACATTTACTTGCATAAAAACCTAATTAATCATGTATATAGATTTAAAAATTGTATGAACACAAGAAAAATACCTTGATAGCTTTCCTGGGATTGTTATGAATGTGTCTATGATTTCCAGCAATCACCCCTCAAGTGTGGAGTGCTCTAATGGTATCCACCAAGATCAAATATCATATAGTAGATTAAGAACAATTGAGAAAATTAATTAAATGGTTTGGAATGATTTTGATGAATGTTAGTAGTATTTTTGTGTGTTCGTTCTCAGGGAAGGACTGATATCAATTCTAATTCTGAGTCTTTTATCTCAAGCAGTTCAGAAGTGTGGAAGAATAGATTGGTGATTATGATTATTAACTAAATTAAACTAATAAACAAATAAAAACTATATAATAACGATGAGAGAAAATAATCCAAGATTTGGGGTTCTTCAATTGACTACCAAGAATGTCTAATTTGTGTCTCTTGTTCGTTAAAAACAATCCTTCTAAAGTTTATAAATTCCTCTCCCAAGGTAATTCATAATGCCTACAATCATCCCCTAATCGCCACTCCCATGGTCAATCAAAGTATAATCATAAACTATTAAAACCAAGGATTAACAGTTTCACAATTCTTTTATTAATCTCCCGATTCAATAATTAAATTGTGTCTATCATGTCATGTACTAGAATTACAACTCTTCTCCCGATTCGTTATAATCCCTACAGATTCAATCAAAAGTTAGCTACTCTTCTAATTGAATTAAGCCCTCAATGACAGATTAACAATAACAAGAGAAATCAAACAAACTCGACAAATCAACGAATACTACCCAACTCTTGGATAAAGGGAATTAACTACTCATAATTGAACAAAACAAGTATATATATAAAAACCACAAATCATGAGTTTAGAATTTAAGAACAAAGAATACAAATCTTGAAGTGTCTTGAACTCCGGACGAATCCCTTCGCTCCTTCCTTCAATCTTCTTCTCCAATTGATTCTCTCCCTTTTCTCTCCAATCTCAAAATAGTTCTAGATCTAAAGTATGAATAGTACTGAAAATAGGTTATGAATTACATCCTAAAATAATACCCTAGATGTGTTTATATAGGGCTCTAGACATCTTTCCCAGCAAGAAAATACCAAAACAGAATTATAATAGAATTTCTGCAAAATACGTTTCCTAAACTGATTCTGTTTTTTAAGGAAAATTCGTAGCTGACTTTTCTTCAGTATTTCTGGAACGTTCCAATCATAATTGGACCTCTGGACCACCTTAGAATGATAGAGAATCTTGTTATCTTCGCGTGGACTGCTTACGGGCCTCAAACGGACTTCTAGAACTCCAAATATGGCCAAAATAGTAAAATCTGTAATTTTTCAGCACCGCGGGCGTGCAACCTGCGCCCATCAGTCTGTTTGTCGCGCAGCCTGCGCCAACCACGCGCAACCTGCTCGTGCAAGACCTGTCCAAGGTTGTAGAAAATCTCCCAGGCTTCGCGTGGGCAGTAAGATCGCTGAAAACGGACTTCTAGAACTCTAGATATGGCCAAAACAGTGTAGACTGCGCAACCCTTCTCAGAAATCCGAATTTTAATCAATTAAATCTCCAAAAATGACAAAAGCATCCACCATAATCAACATTCTCGTAAATCTGCACAACTAAGCAAAACACATCAAAACTACAAGAAACTTGAGTCCAAGACAATCAATTTAAGCCGATATGGAACGCTCCAAGTGGATATAAAATCCACTTATCAATGAACTTCAAAAGCTCTCCATGATCTTCTAAACCTCCTGGGATGTTTTGTGTTATGTGTTTGTGATATCCTCCAACTCTTGGATATGTTTGATATTTAAAGAAATAAAGTCTTTACTTTATCTAATTAAATAATCATTTAATAATTAAAACCCTTTTAATTATTAATTCCATTCTGAAAATAATTCTCTCATAAAATTTAATTTCTCAAACTAAATTTTGTAATTAATAATTATTAAGAACTTTTCTTAATTTATTTATAATCTATTAAATCTCATTTAATAAATTATAAATAAGTGCTAATTAATTATTTATTCAATAAATAAATAATTCATAGCCATTATTAATTATTCTCATCATCTATAAATATTTAACCTTTTTATGGTGTGACCCTTTAGGTTCAATATTAAGCCGGTAGTAGAAATAAATAATAATAAACTATTTATTATTACTTATACGAATTACTAATTAATTCGTTAAATATAATTACATAAATAATTAATATTTATTCTACATCGTGAGTGATACTTTTGAATATATCGCGACTATCCGGATAATATGAATTCATTGCTTAGAATATATAAAACCTATTCAGCAAATGGTTACCGTACAATCAATTCCTTCTACCCGACAATATCCCGATTAAATACAAGGCATGGATCGCGTGTCAAGCCTATTTAATTTAATCATATAATTTCTTATACATTATGTCTAGTTCATTTGAATTAGAAACTCTTTCTAACTTCAATTACTCTGGCCAGAGATTCCAGAACTAACATAGTAAGAACATCATAGGATATTCACTTTCTTTTACTGAAAGGGGTAGATTCTTTATCGATCGTTAACTATCTTCATATACAAATTTCTATACCCAGAATAGAACTAATGATTGTCCCTTGAGGACTTAGAACTAAACCAAAACATAGTTCATTGTATATAAGATTACTTTAACGGTCTCAAGTCTAAGGACACTTGTACCACCGTCAACTTATGAACAACTATTAACACGTGAGTAAACTCCATTAGTCGTTCATTTGATCAAGTCACGTTCAGTGAACTTATTCTCCAATAAGCACCTACATACTAGCTATAGTGTCACCACACGAATGTCTATGAGAACAGACATCCTTCCGAGGAAGCAAGCATAGTATGTACCGGTCTTTACGGATTGACTAACTCCCAATTAGTTATCCTACGATCGGGAACTATTTAAGTTTAGTGTTATCATCTTCTAGATCTCATTATTATAATCTCATTATAATTCTAGAAGCTTTACTCTAAACTATGGAACTTCTTATTTAAACACTTTAAATAGATAAAGCCCATAATAAAAACAACAAGTCTTTTATTAATATAAATAAAATCAAATAAGATTACATGAAAGTATTTCCTAACCCATCACACATGATTGGGTTTAGGACAAAATACTATCACAACGAAGGTGTCCGTGACTACATGAAATCCATGTGGGAGAAAATGCCCGAACTAGAGTGGTCGCTTTTAGGAGAAGACGTAGTGGGCATGATTAAGGATTTCAAAAAAGAAGCTACTACCGAAAGTGATTCTGTACCTCCTGTTACCACAGTTGAGAGGCCTCCAGGTTCCATACCTGAGGCTGCAGAAGTCACTCTCCCATCTGGCCCCGAGGTTCCTGCTTCCCAGCTTCTTCAACCTGTTCCTCCTGCCTTGACCACTCCTGAAGAATCTGATAAGAAGATTTCCACCTGAACTTTTCCAAATGCTTGAATTTCTGATAACTTTTAATAACTTTGAATGAGGTTGCGGGCCCCTCGTAATGCCTCGCGAGATGTAAGTTTGAATCGGTTTCTAAGGCCTTCGTGCCTATAACTTTGGTTTTGCTGGTTCTTTGGGTCGTCGTACCCATAACCCTTTATGTTTCCAATGGTAACGATTTACTTTTGCTATATCTCTGTTCATAATTCGCACATCCATGCATACATATTCCTCATAGTAGCACCTTAACTAAACACTACACATCTTTTCCTCATTCTTTATAAAATCATTTATCTCTATGCATCTTAAAAATTACTTTGTGTCCATATTTATGCATTCAAGCTCACATGGGCTAACCCTTTGTAAGAAACGGAATACATTCATACTTTCACTTATAATTTTCTTAAATGCAGGTAATCAAATCTTAACAGTGTTATAACAACTTACTTGTAAGCTCAAAACTTCCTTTAGTAACGTTTTCAAAACCATAATACAAAATATAACCTCCGAACTTTTCATCATTGAGTTATTAAACCAAGTTCACTTTAAACATCCCTTTATAATTACTAATCCTGCAAAACAAAACAAGAAACATAAAAACAGAAAATAATTAGTGTTAGTAAAACTAATCATGTTAAGTACAGGCCAACTCGAGGAAAGGTCACCTGCTTGGTTTCCAATCCTAAAAATCTAGGTTCCAACATGCCAGTCTAGGTTCCATGTTGGTTCCTCGTGCCTCGAGGCATCTCTAGGAACCTGTGCGCCGTTCTGGGAGTCCACACAGATTCCTCTTCTTTATGCACCTGTCTCGGCTCTGCATAAAGGGGAAGCTTATAGCCCCCTTAAGGAGTGATATGCCGTCTGGGTTCCATACCATTTCCTTCTTCTTCATGTGTCATGCTGGACATCTTATGAAGGTAAATGCTAAGGAACTGAGTCCCTTCTTCCCATGTGCCAGAGGCGGCTCCACATGAGGGAGAGATTATTAGGCTTCTCTTTAAGAACAAGTGTGTCGGTCTAGGTTCCACACAAGTTCCCACTTCCTTTCGTGCCAGAGGCGGCTCCACGGAGGGGTGAGACATATAGTCTCAGGTTCCTGTATGCCAGTCTCGGCTCCATACAGGTTCCCTTAAGATGCCTTTCATCAGGGCTTTAGGTGCCTGTCAACAGGGCTTATTAATTATATGCTCAAGGAATCTAAGACTTTTAACTAAAATGTCTTGCTCAATCAGCTGAGACTTTTAAATCAAACTTGCTCAGGAAGCTGCCTGAGGCTTAAATCAATACTTGCTCAGGAAGTTGCCTGAGGCTTAATTCATACTTGCTCGGGAAGCTGCCCAAGGCTTAATTCTCAATACTTGCCCAGGAAGTTGCCTGAGGCTTAACTCTTGCTCAGGAAGCTACCTGAGGCTTAATTCAATGCTTGCTCGGGAAGCTGCCAGAGGCTTAATACTTATTCAATACAAGCTGTGTCTAATCAATCCTCGTAATCTGCACATTCTGTCTGCATTCTATCACATCATACTTATACTTCGTGAATACTACTGTCAAAGATACAGGTTACCTTGATCACAGGTTCCTGTTTCACATTACAAGTACTAAAACAAGCACTTAAAAAGTTTCAAATTGGCATGTGAAATAGCTAATCAATCATGCACGATACTGTCTAAGTAGGAATACTACCCCCCAGTTCTTTTGGGTAATTATTGTTACATAAAACAACTATTATAGAGCAATAATCATCAAAACTGCAATCAAAGAATGCAACGTAGAGCTATCAATGCTCAATACTAAAACTGTATTGCAAATAGGGGGTTCACATCAGGTACCCCCCGAGTACATGCATAATCGAATACGGAAATCAACAATTCTGGTTAGCTACAACTAATAAGCTGCCTTTATTCTTGGGCTGAAAGAGCCTTACTTTTCCTAAGAATAACATAGTAAAAGAGAGTTACCGATAGTACTTCTTGAGATGTTATGCATTCCAAGCTCTCGGAATGAGATTCCCATCCATATCCATCAAGTGGTAAGTTCCTTCCCAAATGGCTGACTTTATCTGGTAAGGGCCTTCCCAATTCGCTCCAAAGGCTCCATGTGCGAGAACCTTGGTATTAGGCATGACTTTTCTCAAAACTAGGTCTCCAACTTTAAAAGGTCTTGCTTTCACCTTTCTGTTGTACCTTCGAACTCTTTGCTGATAAGCTGCTAACTTCATCTGAGAATCTGCTCTTCAACTCTTCAACCATGTCTAGGTAGAGTCTGTGATTGACCTCATTATTCTCGGGGTAATAATGCTTTATTCTCAAGGAACCTGTGCCAACTTCTACAGGTACCATAGCGTCACAACCATAAGTGAGGGTAAAAGGAGACTCACCAGTTGTAGTTCTAGGGGTGGTGTTATACGACCACAAAACTCTAGGAAGCTCCTCTGGCCAGCTTCCTTTCTTCTCTTCAAGCCTGGTCTTCAAAGTGTGCTTGATAATCTTGTTTACAACTTCAGTCTGTCCATTGCTCTGTGGATAATACACTGCTGAGAATGCTTTCTGAATTCCAAACTACTCACACAATCCTTTAAGCTCTTTGCTATCAAACTGCTTCCCATTATCAGAAATCAGCTTCTGGGGAATACCAAACCTGCAAACAATAGCTCGAAAAACAAATTCAGTTAGTTTGGAGGCTGTGATCTTAGCAAGTGGTTCTGCTTCTGCCTACTTTGTGAAGTAATCAACTGCAACTGCTGCATATTTTACTCCTCCCTTTCCTATCGGGAGTTCTCCAATTAGGTCTATCCCCCAAACGGCGAATCGCCAAGGGTTGACAATCTGATTGATAGGTGCCACAGGCCTGCTATCAAAATTTGAAAACTTTTGACAATTGCTACATGCCTGAACAAACTTATGAGCATCTGATTTAAGGGTTGGCCAATAATATCCTTGTCGAAGGACCTTCATGGCTAAAGAACTACCCCCTGAGTGATTTCCATATACTCCCTCGTGTATTTCTTCGAGGATATATCTACACTGTTCTCCTGCTACACACTTGAGCAAAGGCTGATTGAATCCTCGTTTGTATAAGATTCCATCATAAATCACATACCTGGCAGCATGATACTTCAGCTTTCGAGCTTCATCCTGATTAGGAGGTACCTCTCATGTATCCAAGTAACTATAGATTGGAGTTATCCATGAATCTTCGACTGGGAATTCAATGTCCATAACCTCCTCTCTGAAAACACCAGGCTGTTCCTGAATCTGGAGTGGAATTACGCCCAACAGCGTTGACTCTCTCTGTGAGCCCAGTTTAGCTAATGCATCTGCATTGGTATTCTTTCTTCGTAGTATCTGATCTAACTTCAATTCTCTGAACTTTGTAAGCAACTCCTGAGAGTACCTCAAATACAAGTCTGTTCGTGGATCTCTTGCCTGGAAACCACCACGAATCTGCCAAACTACTAACATTGAGTCACTGAGCACTCTAATATTCTCCACTTTCATCTCCAAAGCTAGCTTGAGACCTGCAATCAACGCCTCATACTCTGCATCGTTGTTAGTAGCTCTAAAAGCAAAATGAATTGGACTATGAAGTCTGTGTCCTTCTAGGCTAACTAGTTTTATGCCAGCTCCATTGCTATTAGCAGCTCCATCCACATACAGTGTCCACCACGGTGCACAATTATCATCTTCTATCTGCTCTTTCATCAACTTTCTTGGTTCCTCCTGACCAGTAACCTCCACATGAGGTGGAAACTCAATTAAAAAGTCTGCTAAAGCTTGAGCCTTGATCGCTGTCTTTGGCTTGTACTCTATATCAAACTGTCCCAACTTCACAACCCATTTCAACATTATGCCTGAAGTTTCTGGCCTGTGCATCACTTGTCTAAGTGGATATGAGGTCCTCACTTCTATCTTGTGAGCCTGAAAATAAGGTCGTAGCTTCCTGGAAGCTAGAATCAAAGCATAAACCAGCTTCTCCATTCCTGTATACCTTGTTTCTGCATCAAGCAATCTCTTACTGACATAGTAGATTGGGCTTTACTATCCATCTTCTTCTCTAACTAAGACTGCACTGATAGAATACTCCGATATGGCTAGGTACATATTAACGTCTCTCCGTCTACTGGCTTAGCTAACAGTGGAGGGCTTCCCAAATGTTCCTTTAGCTTTCCAAAGGCTATCTCATATTCTTCTGTCCATTCAAACTTACTTCCTTTCTTTATTGCTTTAAAGAACTCTTGACACTTATCTGTAGACCTCGAAATGAATCTGTTCAAAGCTGCAACTCTTCCAGTAAGGGACTGAACCTCTCTCACAGTCCTTGGTGACTTCATATCAATCAACACTTTAATCTTGGCCGGATTGGCCTCTATACCTCTGTGATTCACCATGAAACCTAAAAATTTCCCTGATTCTACCCTAAATACACACTTCTGGGGATTCAACTTCATTCTTTACTTTCTTAAGATTCTAAACATCTCTTCCAAGTGCTTCACATGATCAGTAGCTTCCTTGGACTTAACTAGCATATCATCCACATATACCTCTCCATGGTATTACCAATTTGATCTTTAAACATCATGTTTACTAGCCTTTGATATGTAGCTCCAGCATTAATCAATCCAAATGGCATGCATACATAGCAATAAATACCTCTATCCGTAATAAAAGAAGTATGTTCCTGATCAGGTTCATACATAGGGATTTGATTATAACCTGAATATGCATCCATGAAGCTGAGTAGAGTATGTCAAGCTGTTGCATCCACTAGCTGATCAATTCGTGGCAGTGGGAAGCTGTCCTTCGGGCATGCTTTGTTGAGGTTTGTGAAGTTCACATAGGTTCTCCATTTTCCATTAGGTATCTTCACCAAGACAAGATTCGCTAACCATACAGGATAAAAAGATTCTTTGACCAAACCTGCATCCAACAACTTATCTACCTCCTCCTTCAATGTTTGAGCTCTCTTTCCACTAATTGGTCTTCATTTCTGTCTTATACCTTTATTTCTGTCTTATACCTTTATCTGCGTGACACCATGCAAATACATCCAGGTTTTTGCTCAGAAAAGAAATAAGAGATTCCTTCAAAGCTGGTTCAAGTTGTGCTCCAATCTTCAACACTTTTGTAACATCCTTGTCATTTATCTTCACATCCAATGTCTCACCAGCTGGTCCAGCCTTAACCACTATTTTTGGCATTCGAGGATCTAAATCTATATCCTTCTCACCTGCTGACTCTTCTTGAGGTTCCTCAACAGTGGGTGGTACATATGCTTCATGCATGACATTCCTTCTCTTAGATGCTAGCTGACTATCCTCACTGCTTCCACCGTGCTTCATTTTTCGAGACTTTTCATCATCCAATTCTTCTGCCATACACACATCACCATCCTTGTCCATAGGGGGTACACTTTCTAACAACAAGTAAGGGGTATCTGGTCCCTGAAAAACTGGAATCTCAGCATAAGGTTCCTCTTCTATGATTTCCTTAATTCAAACTATCCTGCAAGAAGCTGACACAAAACCCTCTAATGGTGGACTTCGTAAATCAACTGTTATATCATCTGGATTCTTCCCTGGAAAGTCATCAGGAACCTCATCCATTGGCTCAGGAAGCTTAGCAGCTTTAGCAGCATGCTGCAAAGCTTTAGTATAGCATTCTCTAGACTCATATTGGTTTCCTCGAACTATACCGATACCACTTGGTGTTGGAAACTTCATAGTCTGATGATAAATTGAGGTAACTACCCTCATCTCCTTTAAGATTGGCCTCCCATGGATAGCATTATAGTTCATATTGTCCTCTATAACAATGAATTCGGTTAACTGTGTAATGCAACAAGGTTTATCACCTAAAGTCACTGGGAAATGAATCTTACCTTTGATGGGAACCTGGTTGTTGGTGAAGCTATACAAGGTGTCCTTTGTTAGAGTTAGAACCCTATCCAGAAAATGCATCTTCTTGAAAGCTGAGTAGGATAACAAATTCACAGACCTTCCATTATCCACTAACACTCTATGAACCTCATAAGACCAAATTCCTTCCTCGATTACCAAAGCATCAGTGTAATAACCCTAACTTTAGAAATGCCACATTACTTAAATGAATAGTAATTTTGAGGATTTAGGGAAATGGTATGTAGGTACCCTATAAGTGAAACAGAAAATGAATAATCAAAAACCATATTAGCATCATACTATGAAAATGAGTGACTCGAAACGATGACGGATTTCAGAGATTCCTGAGTATAGATTTTTAAGATGTTTGATTTCAATTGAGCACTATTGTATTGGATATTAAATAGTATGGAATATGAAAAGGGTGTATACTTTGAGGAACATGTGAAATTAGTTTAAACCAGGGGATTATTAAGTCAAGGGAATGCCAGAGGAATTTAGATTGCTAAACAATTTAGAACCACTTGGAAATGAGATATTAAATTTGAGGAATTGAGGATTTAATATTTTGGAATTTTATTATATTTGATTTGAGAATTTAGAACGAAAACTACTGAGGCAGTGAAACGAACGTTCTAGAAACCGCTGAGACTTTAAAACGAGATTAAGCGATCAAGTGAATGAATCATGGGTTAAGGATAATAAATATTAGAAGTCCAAGGGAGGATATATTATGAGAGGGAAAGAGGATAGAGAATATAATCCTAGAGAAAAGAGAATGTAAACGAGTTTGAGAACACTTGAGAAACCGGGAGAGCAAATTCTGAGATAAAGAGAATATAGAAAGGATAATGGATTTAATATCTACTTGAGGATTAGAACCACCCTAACACACTAATATATGATGTGGGAAAGATAATATATATCCAAGAGATTTACGAGAAAGAAACCACTGAGACGATCACAGAAATCATTCGATGACAGAAATGACGAAAGAACTTACATAAAGCCCTAGAGCAAGGGGGAAAGCCCAATTTCGGCCCAACACTAATCAAGGATCTGATTTATCAAGTGACTCATGGTGAAAGCCAAAGGGCAAGGGTAGTGGTGGAAGGAATCTTGAAAAGCCAAGGACATGGAAGTAAAACACAAAAAAATGGAGTAACATGTTTCTAGCTTGACAAATGGTCCATTAGATCATCAACAATTGTTTTAATCTCATTGGTGGACTTCAAATACTCTTATTATAAGACTACACAACTGATATATAGGATAGATACAAGGAGAGAAACGTTTTTAAGGCAAAGAAGCAAGATTTCTTTTAACCTTATTTTGATAAACTGTTTATGTTAAAGAAAAATTGTGACGCCCCCAGATCCGGGTCGGAGATCTAGGCGCTCACGGTCCATTTTCCATTAATAACATACCTATTCTTGCACATAATATATATAAAACAACCATCGACCCCACAAAAAACTCACACCGCACACACACACACACAGGTTAGAGCCTCAGAAACGTCACCACATTGATTAAGCAGAAATAAAAGTATCAGAGTTATTACAGACCGAATTAAATAGTATTTATGCTACCAGTAACACTTCGATATGAAGCGAAGTTGGCGGCTTGAAAGTTTGTTACGATACACTGCCTTGCACAGGTCATACTGATAAATAAAACGAACTAACAAAAGCTGCCAACCAATCCGGCTAATGGGGCCTACCGGTGGAATCTCAACTACTGGCTCGGGTCTAGTCACCTGCTTTCGAGCAGTCTATCTGGGTCTTGCCATTTCGCTTAGCTGTTGTGTTTGTAAATTTGAAAACAAGCAAGAGTGAGCAACTATAGCTCAGCAAGAAATATATGTATAAGGTAAGCAATATAACATTTCATATGATTGGAAGTTATTAAACTTGTTTGTATCAATCAGATATAAAATCACTTGTCATTGTCGATAAATCTCGAAGGTGCAACAATGTGTGTCCTTGTTTTCAAAATAAACTTGCAGTTCTAGCTACTGCATTGAGTCAACATCTTTCTCATCAAAATAGAACACTATCAGCAACTTGGCACAAAAGCCTAAGAAGCAGTGACAAAGCATTCTTCCAAAATGGAGGAATGGGACTTAAAGAAAACACAAAACCTGACAAGGATTGACGATGAACAGTCGCCACATCCAAGTCCAATAATCCACGGGTCTTCTCTACCGGTAGAAGGATAGAAACTACATCCGTAACTATCCCCGGGTGAAAACTACATACGTAATCACCCTCGATGAAAACTACATCCGTAATTATCCTTCGGCAACACCTGGGCCGGAATAATAATTGATGGACCGCCTGGCTCACGGCCGCTTACACATCCCGGGAATCGTTCGTCAACGGTTCCCACACCTGCCAGAGTCCCTTTTTCCTTTTCTTTTGAAAACTTGATTTTGATTGAAAACTGAGTAGTTGAGGTCCGATATCAGCGACCGACGATTCTTGAAATCATACAAGAAGCAGAACCTGACCGGGGGTTTTCGAAAATGTTTTGAGTTCGAAAGAGTTCGAGTTTGAAAGTATTAAATGTATCTTGGATTGACTTCGTCTTTAAAATAATGAACGATAATTAATAAATAATATTTTAAGATTTAATATTAATAATTAATAAAATAATTATTCGATAAAATAAACTTTTAATCCAAGATAGGGTTTCAAGTATTTACGAAGATATGAACATAATTACTTGAGTATACGATACTCCCCGAATGACCCTTCGGGTTTTCGCAATCTAGATACGATATAATAATATACCGCTCCCCGGTCAATAGTATATACGGACCGCTACGACCTCTATTGCTAGAGTCGTTGTCCGAAGAAAACATTTCAATCTAAGTTCAAGGGGTACAAACATATATGTACTTATACAATCTCAATTGCATCAATACTTCGATAAACATAGCATTTGATATGGTTGAAAACTACAAACACAACAGTGAAAGTCCTTGTATATGTATAAGTTTTGAAAAGTAAACTTGCCTTGGTTTGGTTGGGGTGGTCGAGCGTGCGGAGTGGAACGATCTATACATAAGCAATAACCGCTCGTTAGTACCTTAACAATATCTCTTTAATTACGGGGTTTTAGGGGGGTACGAAATTAACTTAATGACTTTGTCTTATGACACTCTAGCCCCACTATATGTTCATGTCATCACTCGATTACGCTCGTCACTTATTCAACTTAATTTAGTTACCACATTCGAATCATAACCATTACTCCTAGAATTATGCTCCACTAACGACTTTTTCCCTTACGCAAAATTTACTCTAGCATTTTTATAAAATTCAAAAATTTGTATTTTAATCCAATTCTTCTTGGATAGCCTTCACCACTTCATTTCCTAGTTTCTCAAATTTTTCCATGATCCCACATATATTTTTAGGGGTTTAAACAAGGTTCACAAGGGGGTCACTTAGTGCAGTCTGGAATCCAGAAACACAATTTACTTCTCCCGCCATAACTTAAAATCTATACATCACCTAGTCATGAACCTTACATTTCCAGAAACTACATTCAATTATCTTTCCAACAATATATGGTAGGACCTCAGGGGACAATATTTGGGGGTTCAAAACCATGTTACAAAACAGGTCAATGTTCTTGGAAAAACTCAGCAAGCATGTATCACTTAGATCAACCAATTCTCTCAATTCCACAACACAACCAATACCTAATTCACTTAGTTCATGCTTTATAACATTCATGGAGATACATATACTATCCACAATCATAAAAATCACAATCACAACATCAAAACTCAAGATCCATATCATCCATTACTTATACAACGAAGATTAACACTATAACACATGGATCTATCACCAAACATCATAAACACTACATGACCAAAAGGGTTTATGATTTTTATACCTTCTTGAGCACCTAGGAGCCTTGGGTAAGCCTTACAAAACTCAAGAACACCTTGAATGATCTCCTACAACCCTTACAATCCAAGATCTAAAAGAAAACTAAACATGGTTACTATTCACAATATCTTTAACAATTTATAACTTGAAATTGAATGGATGAAAAGGCTTGAAACTCTTAATATACCTTTTTAGATGATGGAGAGGGCCTAGGATTTATGTCTTGATTTATGAGTGATGGGAAATGGAGGAGGAAGAAATTTTTTTCTTCTCCTTTAGTCTTGGCCGAGAGCTTCTTGGAGGGGGGTTTGTGTTTTTGATTTTTTTGTTGTTGGGTGAATAATTGATAAAGTGAGGTTGGGTGATACATAATGTTGTATGTATATGCATGGTACAAACCTAGGGTATGGCCTCATGTACTTCTTGTCTCCTCTTTTGAAAAAGCAATGTAACTAGTTACTATTCCTCTTCCATTTGGTTAACTAGTTTGCTTATTCCTAACCACTTGGTTACATGGGACTTGCATGCAATACTACTCCTTGTATCATTATTCTTCCACCAATGCTTGTCATTTAATCTTTAATTCGTATCGTATCTTAATTAATCTCTCGTAATAATATTTTGTCGCGTAGAGATTTCCCCTATAATTCCTTAAGTACTTAATTGTGTAAATTCCTCGAATATCCATAATTCCTCGTCATAATCCTTAATAAATCTTTTAATACTCTAACCATTCTCAAATCCCAAGTTTTATAAATCTTACTAACGATAAGACTCTTGCCCTCACAATCTTCTCTTTTATCTTACAGAGTGAATGTAACAACATAATTTCTCAGACAATCAATTCCATTTAAACAACAAGGGTGACTAGAAAGGTTCCAAATTGACAATGTCACATGATATTAAATAAAAGAAAAAATTACCAAAAATTAGGGTTCTTACAGCCTCCCCTCCTTAAAAGGATTCCGTCCCGGAATCAGGTTGAAAACAGTTGGGGGTGCTTTTCACGCATCGCGCTCTCTAGTTCCCATGTTGATTCTTCGACATTCTGGTTCCTCCACAAAACTCTCACTAGTTTGACAACCTTGTTCCTCAGCACCTGTTCTTTTCTATCCATGATTTCTACGGGTTGCTCCACATATGTTAAGTCTGGTTGCAGATCCACTTGATCATGTTCTATCACGTGTCGGAAGTCGGTATGGTAGGGTCGTAGCAGGGACACATGGAACACATTATGTACTTGCTGCAAGCTCGGGGGTAAAGCCAACTCATAGGCTAACTTTCCAACTCGTTTCAAGATCTCAAAAGGTCCAATAAATCTCGGGCTTAGTTTCCCCTTCTTACCAAGTCTTATCAATCCTTTTCACGGTGATACTTTCAACATCACAAACTCTCCTACCTTATATTCTTTGTCCTTGCGGGTCTGGTCCGCATACTTCTTCTGTCTATCTTGGGCCGCTACCAGCCGCCCTCTTATAAGTTCGATAGTTTCTCTTGTCTGTTGGACCAGTTCAGGCCCTAAAATCTTCCGCTCTCCAACTTCTTCCCAACACAAGGGAGACCGACATCTTCGTCCGTATAAAGCTTCATATGGGGGCATGCCTATACTCGCATGGTAACTATTGTTGTAAGAAAATTCGATCAACGGCAAGTGGTCATCCCAACTTCCCTTGAAATCTATGGCACATGCTCTCAACATGTCCTCGATGGTCTGGATGGTTCTCTCACTCTGTCCGTCTGTTTGGGGATGGTATGTAGTACTCATGTTTAACTTGGTCCCCACACAATCCTGAAAACTTCTCCATAACCTGGAGTTGAATCTTGGGTCTCTATCTGATACAATGCTCACAGGAACCACATGCCTAACCACAATCTCCTTTAAGTAAATATCTGCCAGCTTGTCGACAGTGTATCTCTCGTTGATTGGAAGAAAATGTGCCGACTTGGTAAATCTATCGATAATTACCCAAATGGCGTCATGATTAGTCTTGGTCCTTGGTAATTCGACCACAAAGTCCATCGCAATATGCTCCCACTTCCACTCGGGTATCTATAAGGGTTGCAACAATCCACTGGGCCTCTGGTGTTCGGCCTTCACTCTTTGACATGTCAAGAATTTAATTACCCACTCTGCCACGTCCTTCTTCATATTTGGCCACCAATAGTATTCTCTCAGATCTCTATACATCTTAGTGCCTCCAGGGTGAATTGAGTACCTTGAACTATGAGCTTCTTGCAAAATCTCATCTTTTAATTCTTGAACGTTCGGGATCCATATCCTAGATGCGTACCTCATAATTCCATTCCCGTTCTTCTCACACTTAATTTCCTCGCCAGTCAAAATTTTCTCCATCGAATTCTTTTCTTCTTCTATCTTCTTTTCCTGGCATAACTTAATCTTTTCCAATAGCGGTGGTTGGACTCTTATTTCCATTAGACTCTCTTATCCAATTCCTGGTAAACTTACTTCAATCTCCAGTTTCTCAAGGTCCTTGATCAACTCGTCCACTGACGTTATCATCTTGAGTTTCTCCTTTCGGCTAAGTGCATCGGCCAGTACGTTGGCCTTCCCTGGGTGATAATGAATCTCACAAACATAATCTTTGATTAGCTCTAGCCATCTCCTCTGCCTCATGTTCAACTCTTTCTGAGTGAATATGTACTTTAAGCTCTTGTGATCCGTGTAGATTTCACACTTTTCTCCGTAAAGATAATGTCTCCAGATCTTCAAAGCAAAAACTATCGCTGCTAATTCCAAATCATGGGTGGGGTATCTTATCTCATACTCCTTAAGTTGTCTGGATGCATACGCAATCACCTTACCGTGCTGCATAAGCACACACCCTAAACCTTTATGGGATGCGTCGCTATAAATCACAAAATCTCCCTTATCATCAGGTAGGGCTAGTACTGGTGCTGTCACCAACCTCCTTTTCAACTCTTGGAAGCTCTCTTCGCATTTTTCAGTCCACACAAACTTCTCGGTCTTGCGAGTTAGTCGGGTCAAAGGGGCTGCTATCTTGGCAAAGTCTTGGACAAATCTCCTATAGTAGCCATCCAACCCTATAAAACTTCTCACCTCTGTCGGAGTGGTTGGTCTCTCCCAATTTGATACAGCCTCTATTTTGGCTGGGTCCACTAGAATGCCTTGTTCGCTAATCACATGCCCCAAAAACTGAACTTCCTTCAACCAAAATTCATACTTCGAGAACTTAGCGTACAACTTTTCTTCTCTCAATGCTCCTAATACAATCCTCAAGTGCTCTGCATGTTCCTCCTTCGTCTTGGAATAAATCAAGATGTCATCGATGAAGACTATAACACACTTGTCCAAGTACTTCTTGAAGACTCGATTCATTAAATCCATGAAAGCTGCAGGGGCATTCGTTAACCCAAATGACATCACTAGGAACTCATAGTGCCCGTACCGGGTGCGAAAGGCCGTCTTTGGTATATCTTCTGGTTTAATCTTTAACTGGAAATACCCGGTCCTCAAATCAATTTTGGAAAAATAAACTGCATCTTTCAGTTGATCAAACAGGTCATCTATTCTGGGCAAGGGATACTTATTCTTTATAGTCACCTTGTTCAGCTCTCTGTAGTCTATACATAACCTCATACTACCATCCTTCTTTTTCACGAGTAACACCGGGGCTCCCCATGGTGACACACTAGGTCTTATCATCCCTTTATCCAACAACTCTTGTAACTGAGTGGCCAGCTCTTTCATCTCCACTGGGGCTAGCCGATATGGGGCTTTCGAAATTGGGGCCGTACCCGGAACTAAGTCTATAGCGAACTCGATGTCTCTATCAGGTGGTAGTCCTGGAAGATCATCCGGAAATACGTCCGCGAACTCATTAACGACAGGGATTTCCTGTAGGTTTGGTGCCTCTTTCTTGGTATCCTTCACATAGGCTAAATAGGGTTCGCATCTTTTCCGTAACAGCTTCTTAGCTTGAATCATAGTCAGGAACTTTTGGTTTTGCCGTTTCCCATTAAACACTACTTCCTCGTGCCGTGGCAGTCTCAAACTTACTTTCTTCTTTACACAATCAATCTGGGCTCCGTGGGTTGTTAACCAATCCATTCCTACTATTACGTCAAACTCTCCTAGTTTAAAAGGTTTACCCGAAAGTGTCGCCATTCTATTTCTAGGTCGCAACCTGGACATACTTGGTTAACAGGAATAATTTCATGATTAGCTATCTCTATTTGCAGTCTGTCTTTCAATGGTTCAGTCTTAAGGCCTAACTGACATACAAAATCTAGAGATATGAAAGACTTGGTAGCTCCCGAATCAAATAAAATATTTGCCTTAACTTAGTTGAGTAGTAGGGTACTTGCAATCACATCCGTGTTCCTCACGGCATCCTGCACCGTCATGTTAAAAGTTCTTGCAGTAGGGGCCTTGTTAGAAGCAGTTCCACTCACTCTTGATGCAGCTGGCCCAGAGGACATACATTCCCTCATTCGGTGCCCTGGTTTCCCACACTTGAAGCAATTACCTCCGGCACTGGTGTTGTTACCAGTTCCTCGACAGGCGTTAGCATAATGTCCTGTCAGCCCACACTTGAAGCACTTCACATCCTGTTGGTTACACACGCCCACATGTTTCCTTCCACATTTATTGCATTCTGGGGGTTGGGCTCGGGATGGGGTAGAGTAAGACGATCCCTGTGGTTGGCCGCTCTGGCCCACACTCCAACTTTCAGCTCTCTTGGTTCCAAAGTTTCAGCTGGGTTGGGACATCGTTCCTCGCTTAAATTTGCTCGGAAAGCTCCCTCCCGCAGAGTTTCCCTTTCGACTATCAAACTTCCTCTTCTTTCCTTCCCTCTCCTTCTGCATCTGTTCACTCCCAGCCTTAACAATTGATGCTTTCTGTACCAGGGTGGCATAGTCTGTCAGCTCGAGAACCGCCACACGATTCTGAATCCATTGTTTTTAGCCCTAATTGAAACCTTCGGGCCCTCTTTGCCTCAGAGTTCACATATTCCGGCACAAACGTCGACAACTCAGTAAATTTGGCCTCATACTCAGCCACCGTCATGTTACCTTGCTTCAGTTCCAAAAACTTTAGCTCCATTTGTGTCTCCATGAACCTAGGAAAGTACTTCTCCAAGAACAGCTCGCTAAACCTCTCCCAGGTCACCACACCTCTCCCTTCCAAATTCTTCTTAGCTTCCCACCAATAGTTCGCCTCACTCTTCAGAAGGTAAGTGGTGAAAACAATCTTCTGCTCCTCAGCGACACCTAGTATCTCGAAAGATTTTTCCATTTCCTTCAGCCAGGCTCTTTCCTCGACCGGGTCGGCAGTTCCTTTAAATTCTGGGAGTTTCAGGGATTTGAAGTTCCGGAAGGCATTTGCATTAGCATTTTGGGGTGGTTGCTGAACTGGGGGACGGTCCAAGTTCTGCCTAAGTAACTCCATGAACTGTTCCATAGGGCCTCCCCTAGGATGTTCTGCCTCTCGGGTGTCATCACCAGCTTCTTCTTCTTCTTCATACTCAGAGTCATCAAACAAGTTATGATCGTTGCCCTCACTCTCACTCAGGTTGACATTCTCCCCTTCACGGTTCTGGTGGCCTCCGGTCCCATGGTGGCTACCCTGGCCATCAGAACTGATCGGGTGAGCTCGAGTGTTCATTCTTCTGGGTGGCATGATTCTGATAATAAAACAAGAAATGGGTTAAGGTTTTCCAATTACCTGACAGCGTTTACACGGGTCAGGAACGTATCGTTCCTCCTCATAAAGGTAGAAGTAGCAAAAGTTTTAATAACCCGATGCTGGAGATAAAACGTCAAAACATTTTTGGGAAAACTCTCTATGGGATGCGAAAACATTTGCAAGAGTTTTCAAAATTTCGAAACCTCAAAAATATTTTTTTTTTTTGAAAAATTTATTTTAAAAATTGTAGGAACATTTTTGGAAATTGTAGAGAACATTTTGAAATCGCATATCGAAATTTGAAACAGCATGGTTGTATTTGTGGCTTGTAGCAATTGTATAATCACTGTTGTATATCAAAACAGTAAAGCATGGAATCAGAAAGTAAAGCAGTTGAGACAATATCAAGGAAACTGAAACTAAATAAGTACGGTACAAGGGTTATCACAAAGTTTGGATGTTAGAGCCAAATACATAGTTCCGATGTCAAAGTCTAGCAAAAGTGGAACAAATACAAGTACATCATCTGAATAGTCAGGTCTACACAAAAGTAGGGCTACATTCGTACATACTACCCGAAGTCACATCTACATATCTGTAGGTTAGTCTACTCATCCACTGGTCAGAAAGGATACCACTGCACAAGTCAACTATCCTGCAAAATCGACACACTAATGTCATCTGAACCTAGGGGACTGAGCTATCAGTAACACATCACGGGGCCGCACCACGGCGGAGCAAGGTCCTCACTCGGGTAAATGCATGACGCACAACACGCCTAGCATCCATAGCCTGGATCACTCCGCCCCCGCGGATCCCTAATCCAAGAATCCTCTCGCGACTCCTCCTCTCAATCCTATGGAGTCGAGCCCTAGTCCTCCTAGCAACAGCGGTCCTCATCTCAGCCCGGATCCTCAAGCGCGCCTCGCGCTCCTCCACTAGCGCCCGCCTCGCCTCGTTAAGTCGGGCCTCTGCAGATAGTAAGTCTCGGGTCAAGAACTGTACCACGTAAGCGTGCTCAGTACCCGACACTGGGGGTAGGTCCATCAGTGGAGGTGGTATGACAGGAACAGGAGCAGGTGCAGCAGCAGTAGCAGGAGCAGGAGCAGTAGCAGGAGCAGGGTCAAGCTCCTCCTCGCCAGAAGTATCATCCTCGAAGTCACCGTCCGATGAAACAGGGCTCGATGACTGCGGAGAAGGTGGGGGTGACACAACACGACCCTCGCCGGATCTCACACTCTCCTCATCAGTAGCTACAGGAGATGGGGTAACAGGCTCTGGCTCAGGCTCAGGCTCAAAGGGCTCCTCAACGGGATCCTCATCATCAGTATCTCCTATCAGCGTAATCCAGGGGCCGAGCTCAGAGTCAGCACCCATATCCTCCTCAGGATCCTCGGTATCTCGCATCAGTGCCTCATCATGCTCTCTCTCGAAAGCCTCAGGGTCTGGTAGGGGTGTACACGGGTCGGGTTGGCCGGGTTGAGGCTATTTAATGACCCAACCCATTTTAAAACGGTTTGAAAATTTTCAACCCAACCCATGAAAAATAAACTCATAACCCAACCCTATTTATTATAAATCGGGTTGGGTCGGTTTGGGTTGGGTTGGATGGGTTCATTATATCTATTTAAAATAATAACCTGTATAAAAGGGAACAATAAACAGAATAGTATTCAACATAGTAGTCTAGTATCCACTGCATCAAATTCAACAAAATATTACAGTCATCCTCAAATAGATCTTAATAATTAAGTTTTAACGCACTAAAAGAAATTAATTAAACAGTCTTTTAAGTTCACAAACTTTGGCGGGTGGTAGTTAGCTCATTCATCAACTTTGCCCTCTCATTACAAAATAGATGATGCACATCTCGAGCAATTGTTACTCTACTCGGAACAACAAACCTTGGCAACTTAGCTAGCACAACAACATTATGAGATGTATCTATGAAACCAGATTAATTAGCTAGCAACTTTGATGCACACTCAATTGAATAACATGGCATGTGCAAGCTATCAGTTAATACGACAATTACAATTTGATTACACAGTAATTCATAAAACGCAACAATTACAACAAGAATTAAAGTTACATGTACTAATTTAGTTCATAGAATAATAATGTATCCAGACCTTCAAGGCGAAGTGTAAGAACATCTCAATGAAAAAGATAACAAAATATGTGAAACAGATTCTCTTACACTGGGTTTAATATGTGAAAGAGTAACACAAACTATAATCATAGGAGTAAAGATAACAAAATATGTGTAAAAACATCTCAATGAAAAAGATAACAAAATCAGATAACTATAACACAAACATATAATCATAGGAGTAAAGAGTAAAGATTTTATACCGCCTTGAGTTTTGGTAGAGAAAGATGGGAGAGAAGTGAGAACTCAGAAGGGAGCGGACACCGGAGGCTTCACGAGAGAGACACACAAGTAGTAAGAGAATAAGATATGAGTAATTAGGTTAGGTTATTATTATTGGGCTGAAACTTAATGGGCTACTGATGCCTGATGGGCTAAGTGGTTGATGCCTGATGGTAATAAAACTAAAACATATATTTACTAAATTGTATAAACGGGTTGGGTTGGGTTGGGTTGGGTGAAAAAAACCTAAACCCATACCCAACCCATTAAAACCGGGTTGCAATATTTCGAACCCAATTAAACCTCGGTTTGAATATATTCGGGATGGGTCGGCCGAAAATAGGGGCGGGTTGGGTCGGTTTGGTCGGTTTGGCCAACCCGTGTACACCCCTAGGGTCTGGTATCTCCTCCATCTACACAAGGGAAATAAGGAGGGTCACTAACCAAAAAGAAAGGTTTAGGAGTAGTTCCCTCACGGGCCTTAAAGTCAGGGCTATATCCGATAACCCGACTACAAACTCGATGAGAGTTCTAAGTATTATTAAGGTTGTTATTAGGGTTATTATTATTGTTATTATTATTAGGGTTGCTTTCTTAAATTACTATCGTTTCTGAGAACTGTAATCTCGCTCTGATACCATTTCTGTGACGCCCCCAGATCCGGGGTCGGAGATCTAGGCGCTCACGGTCCATTTTCCATTAATAACATACCTGTTCTTGCACATGATATATATAAAACAACCATCGACCCCACAATAAACTCACACCGCACACACACACACAGGTTAGAGCCTCAGAAACGTCACCACATTGATTAAGCAGAAATAAAAGTATCAGAGTTATTACAGACCGAATTAAATAGTATTTATGCTACCAGCAACACTTCGATATGAAGCGAAGTTGGCGGCTTGAAAGTTTGTTACGATACACTGCCTTGCACAGGTCATACTGATAAATAAAACGAACTAACAAAAGCTGCCAACCAATCCGGCTAATGGGGCCTACCGGTGGAATCTCAACTGCTGGCTCGGGTCTAGTCACCTGCTTTCGAGCAGTCTGTCTGGGTCTTGCCATTTCGCTTAGCTGTTGTGTTTGTAAATTTGAAAACAAGCAAGAGTGAGCAACTATAGCTCAACAAGAAATATATGTATAAGGTAAGCAATATAACATTTCATATGATTGGCAGTTATTAAACTTGTTTGTATCAATCAGATATAAAATCACTTGTCATTGTCGATAAATCTCGAAGGTGCAACAATGTGTGCCCTTGTTTTCAAAATAAACTTGCAGTTCTACCTACTGCATTGAGTCAACATCTTTCTCATCAAAATAGAACATTATCAGCAACTTGGCACAAAAGCCTAAGAAGCAGTGTCAAAGCATTTTTCCAAAATGGAGGAATGGGACTTAAAGAAAACACAAAACCTGACAAGGATTGACGATGATCAGTCGCCACATCCAAGTCCAATAATCCGCGGGTCTTCTCTACCGGTAGAAGGATAGAAACTACATCCGTAACTATCCCCGGGTGAAAACTACATCTGTAATCACCCTCGATGAAAACTACATCCGTAATTATCCTTCGGCAACACCTGGGCCGGAATAATAATTGATGGACCGCCTGGCTCACGGCCGCTTACACATCCCGGGAATCGTTCGTCAACGGTTCCCACACCTGCCAGAGTCCCTTTTTCTTTTTCTTTTGAAAACTTGATTTTGATTGAAAATTGAGTAGTTGAGGTCCGATATAAGTCGACCGATGATTCTTGAAATCATACAAGAAGCAGAACCTGATCGGGGGTTTTCGAAAATGTTTTGAGTTCGAAAGAGTTCGAGTTTGAAAGTATTAAATGTATCTTGGATTGACTTCGTCTTTAAAATAATGAACGATAATTAATAAATAATATTTTAAGATTTAATATTAATAATTAATAAAATAATTATTCGATAAAATAAACTTTTAATCCAAGATAGGGTTTCGAGTATTTACGAAGATATGAACATAATTACTTGAGTATACGATACTCCCCGAATGACCCTTCGGGTTTTCGCAATCTAGATACGATATAATAATATACCGCTCCCCGGTCAATAGTATATACGGACTGCTACGACCTCTATTGCTAGAGTCGTTGTCCGAAGAAAACATTTCAATCTAAGTTCAAGGGGTACAAACATATATGTACTTATACAATCTCAATTGCATCAATACTTCGATAAACATAGCATTTGATATGGTTGAAAACTACAAACACAACAGTGAAAGTCCTTGTATATGTATAAGTTTTGAAAAGTAAACTTGCCTTGGTTTGGTTGGGGTGGTCGAGCGTGCGGAGTGGAACGATCTATACATAAGCAATAACCGCTCGTTAGTACCTTAACAATATCTCTTCAATTACGGGGTTTTAGGGGGGTACGAAATTAACTTAATGACTTCATCTTATGACACTCTAGCCCCACTATAGGTTCATGTCGTCACTCGATTACGCTCGTCACTTATTCAACTTAATTTAGTTACCACATTCGAATCATAACCATTACTCCTAGAATTATGCTCCACTAACGACTTTTTCCCTTGCGCGAAATTTACTCTAGCATTTTTATAAAATTCATAAATTTGTATTTTAATCCAATTCTTCTTCGGTAGCCTTCACCACTGCATTTCCTAGTTTCTCAAATTTTTCCATGATCCCACATATATTTTTAGGGGTTTAAACAAGGTTCACAAGGGGGTCACTTAGTGCAGTCTGGAATCCAGAAACACAATTTACTTCTCCGGCCATAACTTAAAATCTATACATCACCTAGTCATGAACCTTACATTTCCAGAAACTACATTCAATTATCTTTCCAACAATATATGGTAGGACCTCAGGGGACAATATTTTGAGGTTCAAAACCATGTTACAAGACAGGTCAATGTTCTTGGAAAAACTCAGCAAGCATGTATCACTTTGATCAACCAATTCTCTCAATTCCACAACACAACCAATACCTAATTCACTTAGTTCATGCTTTATAACATTCATGGAGATACATATACTATCCACAATCATAAAAATCACAATCACAACATCAAAACTCATGATCCATGTCATCCATTACTTATACAACCAAGATTAACACTATAACACATGGATCTATCACCAAACATCATAAACACTACATGACCAAAAGGATTTATGATTTGTATACCTTCTTGAGCACCTAGGAGCCTTGGGTAAGCCTTAAAAAACTCAAGAACACCTTGAATGATCTCCTACAACCCTTACAATCCAAGATCTAAAAGAAAACTAAACATGGTTACTATTCACAATATCTTTAACAATTTATAACTTGAAATTGAATGGATGAAAAGGCTTGAAACTTTGAATATACCTTGATTAGATGATGGAGAGGGCCTAGGATTTATGTCTTGATTTATGAGTGATGGGAAATGGAGGAGGAAGAAATTTTTTTCTTCTCCTTTAGTCTTGGCCGAGAGCTTCTTGGAGGGGGGTTTGTGTTTTTGATTTTTTTGTTGTTGGGTGAATAATTGATAAAGTGAGGTTGGGTGATACATAATGTTGTATGTATATGCATGGTACAAACCTAGGGTATGGCCTCATGTACTTCTTGTCTCCTCTTTTGAAAAAGCAATGTAACTAGTTACTATTCCTCTTCCATTTGGTTAACTAGTTTGCTTATTCCTAACCACTTGGTTGCATGGGACTTGCATGCAATACTACTCCTTGTATCGTTATTCTTCCACCAATGCTTGTCATTTAATCTTTAATTCGTATCGTATCTTAATTAATCTCTCGTAATAATATTTTGTCGCGTAGAGATTTCCCCTATAATTCCTTAAGTACTTAATTGTGTAAATTTCTCGAATATCCATAATTCCTCGTCATAATCCTTAATAAATCTTTTAATACTCTAACCATTCTCAAATCCCAAGTTTTATAAATCTTACTAACGATAAGACTCATGCCCTCACAATCTTCTCTTTTATCTTACAGAGTGAATGTAACAACATAATTTCTCAGACAATCAATTCCATTTAAACAACAGGGGTGACTAGAAAGGTTCCAAATTGACAATTTCACATGATATTAAATAAAAGAAAATATTACCAAAAATTAAGGTTCTTACAAAAATGATTTTGCTAGATAATATACGAATCCTATATCATTATGTGGTTAGGGATATTCCCTGTTTGTTGAGATTAGTTAATGTGATTATGGATTATGGATATGGATTATGGATATGGACTATGGATATGGATATGAATATGGATAGAGTTAATATACTTTATATTTTAAAGAGATATGAAAAAGAATGGTATCAGTTGTTATCTAGGGTTATATGGTTTATAATATTCTGTTAATTATAATCTTTAAACATTTGTGATTTAATAAATATTATATGATTATTATTTAATACTTTAAAAATGGATGGAATAGTTATGTATTTAAAAGCATAATTGACTCCATTAAATACGGAGGATATTTCTGAACTTATTTCAAAGTATCTGGAATATTTCTATCTTTTGAGTTAATGATCTCAGGTTTCTTTAAAGGAAGTTATATTTAAAGTATAATGATATATGTATGGATAAGGGTGGAAATGGAAAAGGAAATTCTTAAATGGAATAATGATTTTACAAAAAGGGGGATTACAACATACTTGCATAAGTGGTTGTGTTTAGCACAGTCCAGCATCCATCATTTTATGGGGAAGTAGTGGAGAACCTTCCTCATTATTTTATTGCGGCCCAACGGATGCCGAAGGAGGATGTAGTGGAGAACCTTACTCCAGGGATGATTGACATTCCTTCTACTAGTAGTAAACAAGGAGCAGGTACGATTAGGCGACTGATCATCATCCTAACGTATCAGGCGACAGTGGATATCCCCAAACTGTTAAAGGAAGAATTGATAATGATTACAGACTAGTATGCTGAAAGATGAAAGGAAAACTGGTATGAAAGGATGGAATCATATTATATTATATTAGAAGAGAAACTAATATTATATTGTTATATATATTTTTTCTCATAAAAGAAAAATGGAAGGTGTATGGAATAAGTAATGATTAATTCTTTTCTTAATTATTATAGTGGACTTTCCGTTTATATATATATATATATATATATATATATCTGTGTGTTTGTGTGTGTGTGTGTGTGTGTTTTAACTTTGATTCTGGTTTACAATATTATCTTGCTGAGCTATTATAGCTCAATCTTGCTATTTAATTACATAACAGCTAGGGCAGATGCCGATACTTCGTACTACACCCCGGAAGAGGGTAAGGGCTTTTGAGAGAGTGCTGGCACCTATCCCTGAGGTAGCTCTTATAAGACGGATGGGTATTACTAGACATATGTAAATTAGGTGTGTAAGCTTGTGTAATAACTTTTGGTTGTTGAAATGCTTCATCTAGAAGTAATATTCAGCAACACTACTTAAGTAAGATTCTGGGTTATAATAACTCTTTTAACTTTAAAATGTTATTATTATGGATGTTGTTCTCTGAGCATATGACTGGTGTGAAATGTTATAGTGTGGGGTCTATTATGTAAGGATTAGCAAGTATTTATATTTCAACTGTCAAGAATATAATGTTATTAAATGGAAATTGGATCGTGATGACCTGGATTCATGACCCCGGATCTAGGGCTGTCACAATCAGTATGTGGGTGGTGTACCCAGGAAGCATCCTCTTCTGTGAAGGTGATATCTGCATCTTCCCCTTCGAACAATTTAGGAGACCTCTGCGATAGATTGCAAACATTAGTCAATGGATGCTCTTTATCCTCACGAGTATGCCTTTTCATGGCATTTCTGCTGTTTCCTCCAATGTGGGGACCTCCAATAATAGTACGTATGCACCCAGCCTTAGGTGGTCCTTCCATCAACACAGGTTCCGTTGCCTTCTGAGTCTTCTCTTCTCTATACTTCTTTCCTTCCTGAGCTACCCATTCAGTTAGCTGCCCTTGCCTGATTAGAGTTTCAATTAAATCCCTTAGATGGCGACAGTCTGCAGTATTATGCCCATTGTTGTCATGAAAATCACAGTATGGACGCTCATTCTTATTCCCTGGAGGACCATTCTTGAAAGGCTTCTTAAACCATGGAGACTTCTCATTTACTGCATATATGTGATCAGTTGGAGCTACTAGAGGGGTGAAAGTTTCATACACAGGCCTCTCTCATCGATTATAGGAAGCTAGTGGTGGAACTTGATTCATAGCAGGTCTAGTGGGATTGACAGCTTCAGCTTCCGACTTCACCTGAGATGTGCGACTGATAACCTTTCTATTGTCTCGGTTATTAGGACTCCTGGGCCTTGTTCTCTTGTTTCCTGACCATCCACCTTGCTTCTCAAACTCTGGATCTTACTTCAAATCAGCTAAAGATTCCTCCATGAGACGAAAAGATTCTGCCTGAGCATAAATGTCTGCAGCGTCTCAGGTTCCTTCCCTTGCAATGATTTTTAGAAATCTGAACCTCCCCTGACACCAGCAATTAAGAAGTTCTTCAAAGTTTCCTCAGATGCTTTCCTGACCTTGGGAACCTCTACATTAAACCTTTTGAAATACTCTGTTAACGTCTCATTAGGTCTCTGCTTGATGTTGGCCAACGTATTGGTAGGAGGTGAAAACGAAACAGATGCCCTAAATTGAGTAATGAAGAGCCTTCCTATACTCTCCCAGGAACTAATAGAATCAGCAGGTAACCTCTTAAACCATTGATGAGCACCACCTTGCAAAGTTGCTACCAACAACCTACATCTTGTGGCTTCCTTCACCTGATAAACATCCATCTCCGTATTGAAACGACTCAAGTACTCAATGGGATCAGTGGTTCCATCGAACTTTAAATCATTCGAGGGCCTATAGGATCTAGGTAAAGCTGACTTCTGAACCTTCTTCGTAAAAGGAGAAGAAGCTATAGGTTTAGTTGCGAGATGCTTCTCATCCTTGAGTTTAGCCAATATCTTCTTAACATCCTCAACGGTCACCTCTCCAATAGCTTTTGTTTGCATCTTTTTACTCGTTCCTCCATCTTCTTGTGACTCTGCAGTACTAGACTCATCAGTAGTTTCCTCTGACTCTGTTTCATCATCTTCAGTTATCTCAACAGACGGCTCCTTATCTTTCTTCTTTTTCTGCGAGGAACCTTCTGCTTTAACCTTCTTTTTTCCCTTGGACTCCGTATGAACCTGGGACTGTCCCTTCTTGGTAGGAGTTTTATTCTTCTCAGGATTCTCTTGTTCTTCATTATCATCATCCTGTTTTGGTTCTTCCTCCTCCTCTTCGGCTTCCTCCTCGAGTTCAGGTTCTTTCTTTTCGAAATCCAACTGCTTCGGGGTAACCTTCGATTTCTTACCCTTCTTGGCTTTCTTTTTCTTCCTACTTGATGCCTGTTCCAAAGTTTAAAATCTTTCTCCAAAAGATTTTAAGACTTCTTGTACATCTGTTGAGGTGACCTTCTTCACCTGATGAGCATGTTCGTCGTAGTTGGGTGTTTTCTCCATGGAACGGGTTGCTTCGCTATCTGAGTTACCTGCCATCTTTCCACTCTTAATATTTTAACTCCCCTCCTTCTATCGCCAATGTTGATGAGTGGATTTCGTAACAACTTTTGAGAGGTTTTTGGTGAGTTGTAAAGGCTAACGATCAACTGTTCAATGGAAAATTTGGGTTATGTTTGTAGGGGTGAGCTGAGCTCGAGGGTGTCTCCAATAATCTCAGGTGCCTTTAGAGAGAATTAGAGAGCTAGATTCGTCTTACCCTCAAGGTGCCTACGTATCCTTTATATAGGAATCAAGCTCACGTAGTTCTAATGCTAAGTTGATACTGCTTGACCGGCTGTATAAGGTTGTCTAGTTCGTGTTGGACTCAGGTTCCTTTAGAGTTTACCACAAACTGTTTGGCTAAGTAGAGTAGAACTCGAGTTCGTACTCTACTATAATTCTCATGTCTGTTAGAGGCAATTTAGGATCAGCCGCGCCCTAGAAGTACACTCCAATAATAAGTCTATATCTGTTCTAAATGACTTCTAGAACTTTCTGTCGGTTGCTTTTAGGAACTTGGTGCTCAAGAACCTATATCTCAGGAGCCTCCTCATTTCGGGACCTGTTGATCAGGAACCTCTATCTATGCATCTGTACCTGCACAAATAACAAACTTTTTAGGCTGGATAACTCTTCTGATGTCTTCATATGCTCTTGACTCTCTCTGTGGCTGTTGCTATGCTAACTCGAACTCTCCTACGAGGAGAAAACTAGTCCATTAGTACTCTGTTTAGCTTCCAGGCCTTCGAGAACCTCCTGATATTCATGGTTTCTTGATCATCTCTCGGTATGATGCTCATTTCTTCATGTCTGATCTTCATAACTCGTACTGGATCTATCTTCAGGCTTGTATGGATTGAACCCTATGGCTTAATGGGCCTAAATTCAGTCTATGGTAATTTTGGGCACAACACGTTATTTATAATAAGAAAACATTAGCATAATTCGTAAACATGAGTATATTGAATTATATTAAATTGAAATTGAAAAATTATTAAAAAATAATGATTATATAAAAACATAATTTTAATATTAAACAAAATTAATAACATAATAAAAGAAACACCATATCAATAATCTATACTATTATATAATAGCTGAAACATTAAAAGTTTTGGTGCCTGTTTTTTGGTACTTCGTGAATTTACTTATTTACCCTTTATTATAAAGAAAAATATATACGATATCTATAATACTAAAACACCTAAAATAAATAATAACATAATATAATTAATGGTAATTAGTCGATTTCCTTTTTCACATTTACTTTTAATTGAAAATATTACCTTTTATAAACACCTAAAACATTAATCGTATTATATCTTACTATCATTAATATTTCCTTTTGAATTGAAACATGTTACCTATTCAATTTAAAACTAATCTTATCACACCATAATTTTCAATTATTAATAAAATATATTAAAAATCCATATACGTTATTTATAATAAAGTAACATTAGTATAATTCTTAAACATGAGTATTCTAAATTATATTAAATTAAATTTAAAAAATTATTAAAAATAATGATTATATAAAATCATAATTTTAATATTAAATAAAATTTATAACTTAATAAAAGAAACACCATATCAATAAATTTTATTTATAACATAATAAAATTTTATTATAATTTTATAAATTTATATCTTCCAATCAATAATATATATTTTTTTAAATTAAACACGTTAACTTTTAATTTAAAAAATAATCTTGCAATAATTAATATATACCCAAAAATATCACACCATATCTTCTAATCACTAACAAAATATAATAGAAATCCGTATACTACGGATAATGACCGTTAGATTGTGACGCCCCCAAATCCACCCTATCCGGGGACCCGGGTCGTCACACAACTCGATATCCTGTAACACACGTTAGCTCACAATATTATAAGAATAATACAAGATAATTATTATAACGAAGCATAATAGTCCCACTCCACATATCCAAGGATCGGTCTCACACATTATTATAGTACGAATTTATTACATCTCAGAATAATATCTAACATAAGTTCTAAAAGATAGTAGAATAAAAGTTCCAGCTGGGTACTCTAGTCTCTGGCGGCATGGCTCTGGACTTTCTACTTCCCTCTTGATGACTGGCTTGACGGCTCGCTTCTTTCCTTCTTGACAGCTGAATAAATGTTATAAAGCAAGAATGAGCAACCACGGTGCTCAGCAAGTTCTCTCCTTGCTCGGTGTATATATATATATATAACAAGATTTAAACAAAAGATAAAGTCCAAGTTTGACTAGACAGTTTAAAATTAGGAAGTCAATACCGACATAAATCTCATCTCAAGAAAACACAATACTCGAAAGAAATGACTCGTTACACATCTGATGAATCATGAGAAATGAATACACTGGTCCTCCAACCACTCGGTATCTCAGTGGTGCGATCAACTACCCGACCGAGAATACCGTCCTCCTATGACACCACACTTCGCCCGATCACGGCTACAATGTGGTATCAACAAAATATAATATATGTATATGCTAGCATTATAATGGGTTATTAAATCAACCCTGATAATATTAATGCCTCCAATATTCTCGTGTCCGTAAGATCGTACATAAGTCTCTTTCTCTCTACCATGGGCCTCTCTCCCATGTTGACCAGTAAGAATACAGAATTCCCGAGTATTTGGTAAACTGAGAAATTTAGATACACTTTTCAGGAAATATTTGTTTGGCCTGGCTGACTGCCAGTTTCATAGAAATGTTCCACCAATCCGAACAATGGAGTGATGTAGAACTTCAATAAAATATATTTTTTATTGGTTGTCATGAATAAAGTGCCAACCACTGACAAGAAAGGTAACTATCTCCAAATAATGAGAATAGTTCTAATAAATAACTGTCATGAGTTGTCCCAAACGATGAGCACAACTAGAATGTTTCAAATCAAATACACAAAATCGAAGCACGTTAAATCAGAAGATATTCATTTGATCATCGAGTAAAAGTTTCAGCGGTCCTACGATTTACACTATCTATTCGTTTGATTCGGGCAATGAATCAAATAAAAGATATTCAATAAAGGTTGTCGAATCCATAAGATAGATTCAACAGAAAAGAATGAATGTAACTATCTCGGACAATGAGAATAGTTCGGCTGAATAAAATACAAAGTCGTCTCGAGCTAATGAGAACCACTCGATAACAACGAAATCGCTTCTACGTTCACAGGAGATACAATTCTCAAATAAACATATTTTTGTAAACTAAAATAATCTCTACTGATAAAAATATTCAAGACATAATTCTTGTAATATTAGAAGCAATAAAGAAATCTCATAATTGATAACTCGAAATTAAATATGAAATAATAAAATACGAATAAAATACGAAATTTCCGAGAGTAAGGGTAGGAATGAACTTGCCTATGTCTCGACGCTAAACGCTACCAAATAAATAAAAGAGTGCTAACCGCGAGCAAGAGTCTCAATTCTCGAAAAGGGAAACTCTATAATAATTATCAAAATAATTTTAGTAATCGCACAATCAAATAATATTGAAGAATATAATTTGAGATATGTTCGTATCCTTAAAAATTGCACTGGTGTATTATTCGCAAATGAATATAATATTTTTAGGATGGAGGCTCTATTCGTTTTCCTAATAAATTTTAATAATGTATTTTATAACATCGATCCAACAAAAATATAATTTATGTGATAATCTCGCTCTATTTATTCACAAGGGAAATTCTCGTCCAAAAAGGTCTCTAACTATTCCTAAACAAATGTTAATAATTTATTTATTAAAAATCACATTTCTAAATTAAATTAGCTCTTAACAAGTTTCTACTAATTATCTAAACTATAAATAAAAGTATTTCAATTATCTCTTTTTAGTCCAATTAATAATCAAAAATTCAATTAAGTCTATTTAGAAAAATCCCCTAATTTTCTTCTCAAAATAAAATGACTCTAGAATCCATTTTTATTATCACCACTTTTAAACAAAATGTAAATTTATCTAAAATAATCCTAATTTGATTAGCCTCACAAATCCTAATTTCTTTCCCATTTTAATATTTACTAAATAAATCAAATTGTTTTTCTTTCTTTTAAAACCAACTTAATATTCCTAACTTATTTTAAGTGAACAAAATAATCAACCCCTTTTTTGTTTTATCACAATTAAGAATCTACATCTTCCTATTGCTACATTTGGTAAAATATTCATTTTAATCAAATTAAACTAATTTATTTTTGTAAAATAAATTCCAAATTATTTATTCTGTATTAATAATTGGGATATTTACAAAAATACCTAACTTTTCCACCTTCTCTTCCATTTTTACTTTCACTCAATTTCTCTTTCAATTCTATAATATTACTTTTGCAAATATACAACCAAATTTGTTTTTAACTTTTTATTTTTTTAAAAATACGTTCTACTCTTTTGTCCCCCGACCTACTTTACTTTGCCTCGTTCTTTTCTCCACCATCAATACTGCCATGACCACAACCCTTTTTCTCAGACCAGACCTCCTCTGACGACGTCTTCATCATCATCGAATCCGACCATCGATATCCACCCCCGCCATTCCACCACCCACTGCCTCTTCCATTTCTTTCTACCCCCAATAATATTGTCCTCATCACTCCGGTCATATTCTCCGGTAGAGGCCCCGCAGGGGCACACAGAATTTATGTTATTTCAATGCTCAATTAGGGAGAATTAGATATAGGAAAGTTGTGCATTTGTTGAGGTCTAGGTTTAGTAATTCTCAGGTGATTTTGAATTATGTGGTAAATATGTATGCGAAATGTGGGTGTTTAGAGGAAGTACGCCAGGTATTTGATGAAATGCGTGTGAGAGATTTTGTGTCTTAGAATGCATTGACTACAGAATATTCGCAACACGAGAGAAATGGGGAAGCGTTGGGGTTGTTTTCGGAGTTGTGGAATGTGGGATTGGAGCCGAATCATTTTACGTTTTTGATTACGCTTAATGTCGCTGGAGGGATGGAAAGGGAGGCGGATTCATGAGTTTTGTTTGAAATTTGGGTATGATGAAAATGTTTATGTGTGGAGTGCGCTTTTTGATATGTATGTAAGGTGTGGGTTGATGGAGGAAGGAGAGGGTGTGTTTTGTGGGTTGTCGATTAAGAATGATACCATGTTTTAATTATTTGATGGATATGTCATTTATTCTCTTGCATTTTTGTTAGCTCCGAATGTTGTTTTATCGTTATTAATTATGTTTTTCATCTTTCAGTGCCTCATGCTTAATTGTTGAAAAGATGGCTTATTTCGGGCATGAAAGCAAATATTATTCAAGAGGGAAGTTAGATGATGCAAGCTCGCGTTTTCGGGAGGTTTTTATTGTATAATCTTGAAGATTTTGTCTCGCACGAGCTACTGCACGGCCGTGCAACAGGCTGTGCAGAGTGTTCCAAGTTGTACAGAATGTGCGGAATTTCTCACGGGCTGCTGCACGACCGTGCAGCAGGCCGTGCAACCCGTGTTGTGTATTAAAAGAAGTCAAAACACATAACTTAACCTACATCTAACTTCATCTTCATTTTCTTCCTCTTCAAGAACACAATTAGGGTTAGTAGGAATTAGAGAAGAGACATTAATTACTTGTAATCTAGCATTGATTATGAGTAACTAACTCCATTTATTTGGCTCAAGGAGGAATTCTTGTACTAAACCCATTTCAATTTAAGTAAGATTTTTCACTCTATCTTGAATACTTGTAATGTATTGTTTATGATTTTGCTTGGAGATTTGTAAGTTGCTTCATCTTGCTCTTCTTGTAATTTCAATTGCTAATTGTTTGTGCTAATCCGTAATTGTTAGTACATTCATTGTAGTAGCACAAGGTTTGGTGTGCCTAAACTTCAAGATTCAAGTACAAATACCTAGGTTGAGCTTCTCATCCTTGGGTTTGTCCTAGCCTATAACGCCCTAGAAAATATCGTATTTGTTATTATTATTATTATTTAATTATTTAATATTAAATGTGGATTATAGGGTATGAATTTTTTTTGATAAAATATACGTGACATCATATTTACATGTTTATATGGTGATGTATGTGTGACGTGCTAGTCCGTATAATTTTTATTTGAATTTTTATGATTAAAACTATTTAAATATGCATTATTGATCTTCTGGGATTTTTATAAAATCATTGGAGTTGATAAAAATCACGAAATCTTTTGTGTTATTATTTTTATGATATTATTTAGTTTTTAAAATTATTGGGAGAATTATTTTGGGTATTTACATATTTTAAAATGATTTTAAGAGTTTAATGTATTTAAAGGATCAAAACTTGTAAAATTCATATTTAATTCGTTTTTGATCCTAAAAATATTTTAAAAATATGGGTGTGTTCGTAATTTTATACTCTTTATTTTAAAAATGAAAAGTTTTATTTTCCATCATTTTTCCATCTAATTTTGATTTTTGAAAGTTGTTTAAAATGTTTTTTTAAATAGAATTCAGAATTGTAAAATCTCAATTTTTTTCTCTGCTCTTCTTATTTGTTAAACCAGATCTATCCAGATTCTTCGGGAGTGTTCTCTTGGTCTAATCTCTCGACTCTCTCTCATTTTTCCTTCGCACGATCTCTCTCCCTCACTCTTGGTTCTCTATCTTCTTCTTATTTCTCCTCACCCGTATATCTCCCCGTATATAGATATATATGAGGCCTGTGTGTGTCTATACAAATCAGTATGTGTGTGTGTATAAACATCGTGCGCGTGTGTGCGTATGAAATTGTGTGTGTGTCATAATCTTTGGTGTTGAACTTTTGGGGATTTCAATTAGGAGTTCTAATTGGGGACTGATTTGGATATGAATTGATGAGGGTTGGATTTTGTTAGTGTTATGGGGGTATGAGTTGTGCAGGTGCGTGTTTTATATATATGCAATTGGGTGAAATTGTGGTGTTGGGTGATAGGAAACAGGGGAAAATGAATGGAGTCGACAGACATGAGTGTGGTGCAGCTGGTGTGGGCGCGTTTGGGCTCCCGGATGGTGAACAAGGGAGAGCTGCGGAGTAGGTTTCGAGGGGCTGTACAAGGGGGTGAACCATGTCCGTGTATTGTGTGTGTGTCCTTAAGGGTGTATGTGGGTATGTGGTTGTGGCATTAGAACAGGGGAATGACCGAGAGGGAGATGGGGATTGAAGAAGGGATAGAAAGAAATGGAAGAGAAGTGGATATATGTGAGTTTTAGGACTTTGGGTTTTGTTGAATTCTTGGCTTGAGTTCTTGGTTAATCGTAGTGGTCATTCGGTAGGGTGTAAATATGGTTGTATGTAATCTTTAAGAGCATGATTTCGAGGTGGTCAAGTTATGGACGAATTTCAGTTCGGTTCTTGGAGGAGCTGAATTTCAAAATTTGTGGATTGATATATATAATGTTATACCTGAAATTTTGGTAAGGAAAAGTTGATAATTAGGAAGTACTACTTGTATGTGGTTTTTGGATTTATTTAAATATTTTTGGGGTTGCTTTTGTTTGGTGAAGGAAAAGAAGTCATGGTTTGGTTTTAATTATCTTCAAAAGTGTTGATATGTGTACTCGTTATTGATTTGGTAGTGAAATTTTCGAATTATATAAACATATATACGAATTAGTTGAATTTTATAATATAAGGTTTAAGGTTGAGAGTTGTTGATTCTTGACAAGAATTTTGGAGAAACCGAGTTATATAATCAATGTAGACTGTCTTGCAACAATTAACTTATAGGCGAGTTTATGTGTGTAGTTTAAAGTAGTAATTGTGATTGCTGGTTGGTACAGGTTTTGGTGAATTAGTTATAGTTATAGAGGAGACTTTGTCGAAATTTTGTTAGAACTCAATAGCAGTACTAAAGCTATTTTAAAAAGAGACTCTTCTATAACTTATGTGTGTTATGTGATGATAGAGTTAATGCCTGATTGTTTAATTAATTGTTAGTGATATAAGTGATATGTGATTTAAGCTGTAAAGTTAAGCATTAAGTTGTTGAAAGGGTAGAATTAAGTTGGACGTTCTTAGATGGGTCGAGTGTTATGTAGAATTCTGAAGTGGTATCTTTACATGTATAGATTCGAAGGACGTAGACTCAAGGAATAAAGGAAAGGCAAAGGCTGAGGGTTTTTGAACTAAGTGACTAGCGTGGAAATATTTGGTTAAGGCAAGTAACTCGAACCTTTTATTAAAGTTAAGATTCTTTCAGTTATCCATTGATTGTTGCTTAAATTCTTATAACTTACTGTTTGTTTCTGTCAAGTTAATTGTAGAACCCCTTGTCCTATATTGTTAATCCTTATAAACTATTACTTAAACCTTTGTAACTTCTCATTTACCTTTATAGATTGTTGTTTAAATTGTTGTACTTCCTTGCTTATTCTAATTCTCGTTGAACTGCATATCTTGTGGTAAAACATACCTTTTGCATAAGCTTAAACATTATTTCATATCTATTCCCTTAATTCACACTAGCATTACTATACCTTATAACCCTTGATTTTTCTCTAAATCCTTAAACCTTGTTGTGTAATATACCTTTTGTACTAGCTTAAACCTTATTTCATCTCCATTTTATTAAACCACACTAGCCTAACTATACCTTGTAATCTTTGAATTAAACTCTAAATCCCTAACCTTTGTTATGTCCTTAATTAATTAATTACCCTTATTGCTTATATTCCTATTTTTCCCTTAGCCCTACCATATTCGATATCACCTTGTATTATGCCTCTAAAATGACAAGAGCTTGATAAACCTTTATTTTTAAATACTTGTGAATCACACTTGAACCCTACCTTGCGAACCTTATACAATTAAATTGGATTGCTTACTTGATTTTCAGTCACTTATTCTTGAAATTAAACAGAATAATCCCCTGCTCTGAATTATTGCATAAGAATTCTATTCATCGAAACTTGCTTTATTTTAAGGACATTTAATTAATTATTTTAAATTAGCGTAAGAGGCTAGGGTGGTCCTAGTCCAGCACTTTAATTTGGCGTAAGAGGCTAGGGTGGTCCTAGTCCAGCAATAGAGGCCAATGTGTTGCCTAATTGGGAACCCAATTTCAAAGGAATGGGGACATTACGTGGCTGATCACCCGTATTGTCCAGTTTTAATAAAAATATTAATCCAATTGAAACGTTTTAAAAGTGGAAATATGATATAAAAAGAGAATTGATTGTTTTCTCTCTTTCTCCCTACCTTTGGAAATGGATTATAAATTCTCAATTTTTGAAAGAGCTCAAAGAATGATTTCTTATATGGTTGTATCCACATTTCTGTTGTTGATTCCTTTGCATCTATATTGTTACTTGTTGAGCATTTGGCTCACTTCTTGCTATTGTTTCTAACCCTTTTTCAGTTAAAGAAGAAAAAGATACGAAGTAGGAGCTATATCCGAGAAGAACTTGTTGTGGACCTTAGGCAGCCTAGTTGCACTCTGCTAGAAGGTTGGACTTTTGGGTATCAGTAAAAATATGTGTAATAGTTCTAGTTGTTTGTATTTATATTTGTGGAGTGTATGTATCTTTTAATTAAGGATTTAGCATTGTAATGTAATAATTTAGTTAGTAGTTGCTTGTTTCATACCACTACCTGTTAGAGATCCGGGTTAGTAGTGGGGTTGTATTTATTTCTTATTATTTTGTTATCAAGGTTTATGTTTTTAGTGGGTATTGTGATGCCCCGATCTTTGCTCTGATCGGGAGGGCATTTTGGTATGGTTCACCTGATCGGTTAGGACAGGTTGAACATGTGCTGGTTTTTTTCTTAAATAGTTGGAATTGTCGTTTTTATTTATGAAATTTGGTTCGTTTAAAAATACAGGTGGATAGTCCGTATTACGAATACTTCATGCCGAAATTTTCTAAAATTCCCCTGTATCGAAGTCTATTTTATCTAATTAATTCCAATAATCGAGTATTTTATTATAAAAAGTATACTTTGGTAATTGGGAATTGATAAGAGTTGTGTGTGCATTGAGTTCTATTTTTTTTAAAATTCTCAGACTGTTTTTGTATTAAAAAAAAATATGGTTAAATCATGGTTTTATTATATATCTAAAAAGGTTTTGAGGTTGTCATATCTGTGTGTATATAATTATTCAGGTGTTTGTGAGTATATTATTATATAAAGTATATGTTTATGTTTATCAGCATTTACTTTTTGTAGTTGGATTGTTAAACAGTGTACCTTAAACTCTAAAACTGCTGTGTATTTTATTCACTCTGTTGGTACCATGACCTTTGTTTTCTTACTAATTACTCATTTTTCATTATATTTTTTTGAGTTGTCTACATATCTCCTGTTAAAAATTACTTGTTTAAGATAATACCTATGTTTCCATGTTCCTTACACCGTTATAACTTTTGTGATCACAGAAAACTCCAAATTTCAGGATTTGTAAACCCTATTTCTGTTACTTGTTTTCTTATCAAAATCATGCCTCCAAAGAAGAAAACACATACTGCAAATCCCGAAAACCAGAACACTGGCAATCAAAATCCAATTGACCCGACTATGACTCAAATCCTTCAACTCCTTCAACAACAAACAGCCGCACTAGCTCAACAACGACCCGCCCAACCAATTGTGACATTTAAAGCTTTTCAAGTTGTGCACCCTCCAGAGTTTAAAGGTACTATTAACCCAATAGAAGCTAGAGAATGGCTAAATGAGATGGAGAAAGCTTTTGCGTTGGTAAGGGTAGGAGAAGATCAGAAGACGGAATGTGCTAGCTATTACTTGAAAGCTGAAGCAAATTATTGGTGGGAGTCAACGAAGTTGCTGGAAGGTGAAGGAGTGATCACATGGCAGAGATTTACAGAGCTATTTCTCGAGAAGTATCTTCCAAGGTATATGCAAGATCAGTTGGAGATTCAGTTTCTAGAGTTAAAGCAGGAGAATATGAGTGTGGTGGAGTATGAGGCAAAATTCACCGAGTTAGCAAGGTTCATTCCTGAATATGTCAATACTGAAGCAAAGAAGACCAAGAGATTTCAACAAAGTCTAAAGCCATGGATACGTAGTAAGGTGGCATTATTTCAGTTAGAGAATTACGCAATGGTGGTGGAGAAAGCTATGATTGTTGAAGGTGAAAGAGAATTGTATCAGAAGGAGAGAGCGGGAAAGAAAAGAAAGATAGAAAGTACCGAAGAAAGTCAGAACCCAAGGAATGAGGGTCAATTTGATAGGAACAGAGGTTTTCAGAAGCTAAAAATGGAAATGGTGGTCAAGGCACACGTTTTCAGAATACCAATCAGCAGCTTGCAATCAGACCACCCTTACCTGAATGTACAACTTGTGGGAAGAAACACTTGGGAGTTTGCCGCAGACTAAGTGTTACATGCTTTAAGTGCAACAAGAAGGGACATTATGCGGGAGATTTTCCGACTTTAAAACCAGGGGTAAAATGTTTTAATTGCGGGAAACTTGGTCATTTTGCAAAGGATTGTAAGGAACCAGTTCAATCAGTAAATGTTTTGAGAATAGCCGGACCCTCATCGGCAAATGCTTTGAGGATAGCCGGGCCTCCAGCCCAGACCCAAATCTCCCCACCTAGAGCCAGAACCTTCAGCATGTCGATGCATGATGCAGTTCAGGAAGCTGATGTTGTCATAGGTACGCTTCCTGTGAATTTAGTAGAGGTTAAAGTTTTAAATTGATTCTGGATATACCAAGTCTTTCTGTTTATTGTTATTTTTTGATAATACCCCATCACCTTTGATAATCAATTATAATTCAATTGATGATGAATTTTTCAGATTCATTTAAATACATTCCTACTTTTCAGAGATACCTCTATTTTCCAGGGGATCGCTTGATTCAATATGATGCATATAAATTATTGAAACCCTTGAACTCTTTCTATTTTCTCGAATATTTGCTATTCCTTATTCAACATTGTATATACCTAAACTTTTGAAACTTTTGAAATCTTATTGTTTCTCTCTAAATACTTAACCTTCTTTATTCAAACTGGGATGAACAACCCTATGTATGTAGGGGATTCAGGGACATCTTATCCATGTGAGGAGTCTGGTGGGACGCCACTGCTTGTGTTTGTCATGAAAGTACTGAAGGCTGGCCACCTTTTGTACTATGGCGGTTGACCTAAGTGACAAATGCAACCTGAAAATAGTTCGGTGATCATATTGATCTCTCAGTTAAATCCTTTTATAAAATTCTCATCTTGTACTAATACATGTTAATACCTGTCTATTCTATTGATCCCTTTTGTTATAAACCCTTGTGTCTTCTATTGATCCGTGCAACAGGCTGTGCAGAGTGTACCAAGTTGTGCAGAATGGGCAGAATTTCTCACGGGCTGCTGCACGGCCGTGCAGCAGGCCGTGAAACCCGTGCTGTGTATTAAAAGAAGCCAAAACACATAACTTAACCTACATCTAACTTCATCTTCATTTTCTTCCTCTTCAAGAACACAATTAGGGTTAGTAGGAATTAGAGAAGAGACATTAATTACTTGTAATCTAGCATTGATTATGAGTAACTAACTCCATTTATTTGGCTCAAGGAGGAATTCTTGTACTAAACCCATTTCAATTTAAGTAAGATTTTTCACTCTATCTTGAATACTTGTGATGTATTGTTTATGATTTTGCTTGGAGATTTGTAAGTTGCTTCATCTTGCTCTTCTTGTAATTTCAATTGCTAATTATTTGTGTTAATCCGTAATTGTTAGTACATTCATTGTAGTAGCACAAGGTTTGGTGTGCCTAAACTTCAAGATTCAAGTACAAATACCTAGGTTGAGCTTCTCATCCTTGGGTTTGTCCTAGCCTCTCTTTGTTTAATTCCTTGACTTGGTTAAATTGATAGTGCTTCATTATTGGTTGCTAGTGTCAAGAGAGCTAATTTATGTGCTTCACTAAATTAGTGTTTATAGATGAGAAATAAGTGATTGTGTGCTTCACCAATTATCTTGGTTAGGTAGAGTTGATATCTTGCTCATATGTGTTTGGGAGAAGTGCTTGAATATCCATAATCCTTGGGTCAAATATCTCTTGTCTTGGTAATTTATTCATTGTGTTATGTTGGTAAATTTGGATGTTTGTCATTGACATAGTTGTATTTTTATAGCAATTTATTTCTTTTGTTCAAGGTGTTTGATAAAACACCACAACCAAATCAAAACCCCCCTTGTTCATACTTCTAAATTGTAAGAGGCAATCTACTTGAAATCGATATTAATAGTCCTTCCCTGTGAACGAACTACGAAAAACACTACCTTCAAATTGGCGCCGCTGCCGGGGAAGACAACAATATTAATTTTGAGTTAATTGTTTCTTATATTTTAGATTGTATATTTGTATATAGTTTTTTTTTTGTTCTTTCTTTTTATTGGTGTGTCTTCGTGTTTATTGGATATAGACATGAACTAACTCTTTCAGGAGACGATGGATAACTATTTTGGTTGGAATAACGCTCAAGATTTCACCTATGATCAAGAACGATATCAAGATTTTAATTCTTTTCATAATTTTAATGCGTATCAGGTGAATTCTTTATATTCTACAAACTCATGCTATGCTCCTTACCCTCCTAGCATCGATTATTCATATGCTTGTGAAAATCAATGTTATGATCCGCAATATAATTCCCAAGACCATCAAGGGTCTTCTTCATCTACATTGTCATCACTTGAAGAAATGATGAAGCAAATGGCGGCAAACAACCTCCAATTTCAAAACACCACTTTTAAAAGTATATCCAACTTGGAAAAGATCACTTCTCAAATGAAAAAGAACACTTCTCAAAGCATATCCAACTTAGAAAAGCAAATGAGTCAACTAGCCGAAACCGTGAGTCGATTAGAGGAGGTCAATTCTCCTACTGATCAATATTCCTGTTTTCTTATTGATGAAAATGTTGTGCATGATGAATCTGCTTGTTTAGTTGACGATTGCCCTATGCTTAACAATGATAAATTGGATGTAGTTGAGGATCTACCAAATTTAGAAAATATTTTTGAGCTTAATGAATTTGTAGATGAGATAAAAATTGATGAATGTCCGATTGAAATTGAGAAGTAATTAAAGATTGATGAGATTGAAATTTTTGCTTGGGTATATAAGGATCCAATTTGGGAGCAATTTTTGAGTCGTAGTTATAATGATTATTCTGACGGTTTTTCTAACTACATTTCTTTTTCAAAGTCTTTTGTAGATGTGAAGATCATAAAAATATTTTTATATTTTTATGGATCAAAGGTATATTTGCACACCTTGTTCTTATTATTGATTCGTAGGTATGTGCATTTATTTGTTTTTTCACCTCATTAGTTAGAATATTTGTATAAATAAGTCGAGCCAAAGACATTAAACAAAAGCGCTTTTGGGAGGCAACCCAAGGTACGCATGTATTTATATATTATGCGTGTATTAGGATGTTATGCATATTGTGGATTTGAGGATTGATCTAAATGTTAGTGAGTGGAGGCCACTTTTTCATCTGTTTTAATTCATGAGGAAAATAACCCAAAGACGTATGACAATTAATTGTTATATGGTTTTGTGGTGTGACCAATGAATTTTATAATAGATTAAAAAAATTGCTTTGATAATAATAAGGCCACACTCAAGAATATTTAGTATCGTTAATTTTAATTTTTATCTTATTCCACAATTGCCTTGATGTGTTTGTTCATGTTTTCAGGAATTAATATTTTATTCAAGCAATCAAGGATTTGTGCGATTCTGAAAAAAAAAATATAAAAAAATAAATAAATACTAATAGTGCAATTTTGGAGCTGCACGGGCGTTCAATAACCCGTGCAACAGGCCGTGCATTTTCAGGACCGTCCTGTCAATTTTTACAATCTGTGGAGGGTACGGGCGTGCAGCAGCCAGTGCAACAAGCCGTGAATTTTCCAAACCTTCCTGCATTCCTTGTCTACTAAAGCACTCCAGCTTACTACTTGTTGCACGGCTGTGAAGCTTTCTTAAAAAAAAAACAAAGAAATAGAAAAAGCAAGCATAAACAATTCTGGTCCCCTCATCTCTTATCTCCTCCTGTCTCCTCCACCGTGGATGTCCCCTCGCCAATCACCCACCACTACCGTTTTTTTTCTTCCGCCTTCACCCCTTTCCACTGCAATCACACACATCACCCATCCCCCTTCCCTTGTTGTTTCTTTTGTTAGTTTTCTTTTGTTTTTTTTATTTTTTGTTTTATTTCTTTTTATTCTCTTATTTAATTTTGATTTTGATTTTCAGTTTTAATTTTCTAAAATAAACAATTTTTCTAAATTCAAAAAAAAATCAATTTAATTTAATTTACTTTCAATTTGATTTTTGATTTTATTTATTATTGGTTAGTTATTTTTATTTTTAATTTTAGCAAAAAAAAAAATTTAATTTTTTTAATTTTTTTAATTTTTTTAATTTTGATTTCTGATTTTATTAGTATTTCATTTTTTAAATTTAATTTTTGCTTTTATTAATAATTGGGTAATGATTTATTTTATTTTTTAAAAAAAACAAAAATTTTAATTCTTTTTAATTTTGATTTTAGTTTTTCTTTTTCTAAAATTTAGTAATTTATATATATATATTCAAGAATCATTTTTTAAATTCACTTTAAATTTGATTTTTGATTTTATTAATAATTAGTTATTTATTTTATTTTCTTTTTTTTAAAAAAAACAAAAAAAACAAAACAATTATTTTAGTTATTTATATATCCTTAATTAGTGTTTTGAAGTGGCTTTGTAGGGTATGGATTTGACTTGTTGGTTATTTTCGTTGGGATGCTTATAGTGTGTGGCATTAATCCAATTCTCGACTTGCAATTTCGGAGTTGGATTAGTAAATAAGAGGGGTGCTCCTGGTTCTTGTTATTTATTTTCAGGGGAGTTCTCTTTCTCTCCTACCTCTACTTCGTTTTATTTGTCATGCATGAGGACATGCCATGTTTTAAGTGGAGGAAGGATTGTTCATTTTAATGTCCGTTTTGATGTCCGTTTTGTTTGCATGTGGTAAATAAGTTTAGTCATGAGTGTGTTTACTTGTTTGTGAAATTTATGACATTGTGAGCTTGTAGCCTTGTTTTCTCCTATTTCGTGCCTAGCATTACCAATTTGATGCGAATCTATAAGTTTGATGCACCTTATTGCACACACTCACTTAAAATGGCATGAAAAGCGTACATGTTTGTAATTAAATTGTGAGCATGACGATTATCTCTTAGCATGCATGGAATCAAATCGAGAAGATGTTATTACAACTTAAACCTTGTGAGTCCTTGAACGGTGATTCTTTTGCTTGTGTGTTGCTCCCTCTTTATGTATGTTTGTTGCTCTAGGGCTTGCATTAAACCTTCATTCATGGATGCACCATAATAAGGAAATAGGATAACTTCTTTTTTTCGGCCTTTTTAGCTTGTGAACCATGAAAATAATCCCTAGTTACCCCCTTTGAAGCTTATATCCATATTTTTCTTTGTCACTTTCTCCTTTTATACATGAGTCAAAGTCAAATACTTCACTCTCGACCTAGTTGAGCTAGTTGAGTCTTGGAAAGAATTGATTGATGAGCATGTGAATTTGGAGAAGTGGTGAAGAGGAAGGATTCTAATTATTGTGAGTGGGAACTAGTTTGATGTGTATATCTAGTTGTGGTTCAAAGTTCTTTGTAGTATTTATTTATGTTATGCATTCCCTTTGCTAAAAATAATAATAATAAAGGGGATGTAAAAAAAAAAAGAGAAATAGAAAAAAACAATAAATCTTTGTACTTTATTTTGTTTCAATTCTCTTGGTAAATGTGGTTGTGTTTTGTAATTGTAAATGAGTGAAGACATTCTTTAGTTTGAGAATTTGGTGGATGAAGCGAGCAAGCGTCATTTTGACTCAACTAGCGAGACTTTTACACCTTCCTTGAACTTAAATTTTCACACCTTCACCCAAGCCTCATTACAACCCATTTTATGAATTCCTTGTTTTTGGTGCAATCCGGAATTTAGGTGAACATGCAAGGTCAAGTAGAGCGCATGCATTTAGACTTGGAGTTGAGTGAAATCTCTAGCCCATACTTGTGTGATACATAATTGAGAGATGTGAGATTTTTCACCATACAATTTCATCTTCTTAATGCGAAGCCATGTATGCTTTGTGATAATCTTGTCTAGTGTTCACGATTGAAGTGCAATCATTCTATCTTTAATGTCATGGTTACATTTTGCACAAGGTGTGTTATCTTGATTCTTGAATTGGTTGTTAGCTCGTTATAGTGGATGACAAGGTGAATAGCTCTATATGTTTGATTTTAGTTACAAGTAGACGACTCGGATATGTGAATATAGTAGTTAGATTAAGTAGTAGGTATTGTTAGTTTCTTGTTTATTAGTGATTTTTGTGATTTTGTGGGTACATCATCTATAAACCCTCACGAGACCTCACTCGTCCACTAGGGATACCTAGGGGTTCCAAGGGCTTGTTGCATATGCCAAATGCAACCGTGATCACCTACGGAAGTGGTACTAGTTAGGAGTATATGGTTATGTTAATTTTTAGTTTGCTTGGGACTAGCAAAGTCTAAGTGGGGGAAGATTTGATAATGTGTATTTTATACACGTCTTGTCATTTATTCTCTTGCATTTTTGTTAGCTCCGAATGTTGTTTTATCGTTATTAATTATGTTTTTAATCTTTCAGTGCCTCATGCTTAATTGTTGAAAAGATGGCTTATTTCGGGCATGAAAGCAAATATTATTCAAGAGGGAAGTTAGAAGATGCAAGCTCGCGTTTTCGGGAGGTTTTTATTGTATAATCTTGAAGATTTTGTCTCGCACGAGCTACTGCACGGCCGTGCAACAGGCTGTGCAGAGTGTTCCAAGTTGTGCAGAATGGGCAGAATTTCTCACGGGCTGCTGCACGGCCGTGCAGCAGGCCATGCAACCCGTGCTGTGTATTAAAAGAAGCCAAAACACATAACTTAACCTACATCTAACTTCATCTTCATTTTCTTCCTCTTCAAGAACACAATTAGGGTTAGTAGGAATTAGAGAAGAGACATTAATTACTTGTAATCTAGCATTGATTATGAGTAACTAACTCCATTTATTTGGCTCAAGGAGGAATTCTTGTACTAAACCCATTTCAATTTAAGTAAGATTTTTCACTCTATCTTGAATACTTGTGATGTATTGTTTATGATTTTGCTTGGAGATTTGTAAGTTGCTTCATCTTGCTCTTCTTGTAATTTCAATTGCTAATTATTTGTGTTAATCCGTAATTGTTAGTACATTCATTGTAGTAGCACAAGGTTTGGTGTGCCTAAACTTCAAGATTCAAGTACAAATACCTAGGTTGAGCTTCTCATCCTTGGGTTTGTCCTAGCCTCTCTTTGTTTAATTCCTTGACTTGGTTAAATTGATAGTGCTTCATTATTGGTTGCTAGTGTCAAGAGAGCTAATTTATGTGCTTCACTAAATTAGTGTTTATAGATGAGAAATAAGTGATTGTGTGCTTCACCAATTATCTTGGTTAGGTAGAGTTGATATCTTGCTCATATGTGTTTGGGAGAAGTGCTTGAATATCCATAATCCTTGGGTCAAATATCTCTTGTCTTGGTAATTTATTCATTGTGTTATGTTGGTAAATTTGGATGTTTGTCATTGACATAGTTGTATTTTTATAGCAATTTATTTCTTGTGTTCAAGGTGTTTGATAAAACACCACAACCAAATCAAAACCCCCCTTGTTCATACTTCTAAATTGTAAGAGGCAATCTACTTGAAATCGATATTAATAGTCCTTCCCTGTGAACGAACTACGAAAAACACTACCTTCAAATTGGCGCCGCTGCCGGGGAAGGCAACAATATTAATTTTGAGTTAATTGTTTCTTATATTTTAGATTGAATATTTGTATATAGTTTTTTTTTTGTTCTTTCTTTTTATTGGTGTGTCTTCGTGTTTATTGGATATAGACATGAACTAACTCTTTCAGGAGACGATGGATAACTATTTTGGTTGGAATAACGCTCAAGATTTCACCTATGATCAAGAACGATATCAAGATTTTAATTCTTTTCATAATTTTAATGCGTATCAGGTGAATTCTTTATATTCTACAAACTCATGCTATGCTCCTTACCCTCCTAGCATCGATTATTCATATGCTTGTGAAAATCAATGTTATGATCCGCAATATAATTCCCAAGACAATCAAGGGTCTTCTTCATCTACATTGTCATCACTTGAAGAAATGATGAAGCAAATTGCGGCAAACAACCTCCAATTTCAAAACACCACTTTTAAAAGTATATCCAACTTGGAAAAGATCACTTCTCAAATGGAAAAGAACACTTCTCAAAGCATATCCAACTTAGAAAAGCAAATGAGTCAACTAGCCGAAACCGTGAGTCGATTAGAGGAGGTCAATTCTCCTACTGATCATGATTCCTGTTTTCTTATTTGATGATAGAATATATTAGTCAAACAATATTTATTTAGTAAATATTTTGTAATTATGTGTGATATATTCTGTTAACTAATTTGTAGCTAGATTGCATAATTCTAGGCTAAAGATAAGCTTGTACGCTGGTATATATAACAGCAGTGTTATGATAATTGATCAAGGAATTATCTCCCTTTATGGTATCAGAGCATTAGGGTTGTTTCTTTCCTCTCTTCCGCAACCAGCCCTGTATTCCTTCATCCTTCTCCTTATTTTTTTTCTCTTTTCTTTTACTGTGTCAATCACCATGGCTGATGCATCTAAATTCCATCCTGCTTTGGCAATTACCAATGTGAAATCTCTTCTCTCTATTACATTGGATATGGAATCTGGGCAATACCACTCGTGGGCAGCCTTATTTAAGGTTCAAGCTCGAGTCCATGGTGTCCTTGAACACATTATACCGCCGACGGAGGCCAAAGAGAAGGAGGCTTATGAGAAAGCCAAAGCGGCAGATCTTCCTCTCTGGAAACGACTCGACGCTGCCGTTCTTCAGTGGATTTATGCCACAATATCTCCTGATATACTCAATTCCATTCTCATCGATGATGACTCGGCAGAACATGCATGGGAAAGCGTCGCTGATCTTTTCCATGATAATAAGCACTCGAGAGCTATGTATCTCAATACTGAGTTCACCACCACAAGGCTTGATGATTTCTCTACAACCAGTGCGTATTGCAACCGGCTTAAGAGTCTAGCCGATCAACTTGCCAATGTTGGGGCTTCCATCAATGATCATGCTCTGGTTTTGAAGTTACTTCAGGGTTTGAATGAGTCATACAAAGATTTTGCAATGGTTATACAAAATAAGAAGAATCTTCCTTCTTTTGCCACGGTACGCTCCAAACTTGCATTGGCGGAGAAAAATCTGCAGGAACGTGCTAAACATGAAGCAGGTAGCACTACCTTCATTGCTCATGCTCAGCCGGCCAATGATCGTCCCCATGTCCCGATCAATCATGACTCCTCTCAAGGTAATAATTTTCGTAATTATAATAACAATAATTACCGTGGAAATAATAACAGGAAGAATAACAAATCTGGTGGCCGGAACAACGGCAAAGGCAACCGTGGCAATGGCTTAGGTGGGCAAAACTCGGGTGGTTATCGTGGCCAGCAACACCAGCAACAATGGCAGCCTCCTCCTTGGTTTCCATGGGCACCATGGGCATGTCCTCCTTGCCCTTATCCAACCTCTAACAACTGGGCCAGACCCAATCAGTCCAACTGGGCCAGACCCAATCAACCACCTAGGCCACAGCAACAGCAACCTGGAATTCTTGGCTCACAGCCTCACCAATCAGCCTACCATGCTGCTGCACCAAGCCCAACTGATATTGAGGCAGCTATGTATACTATGGGTCTCACTCCACCAGATGCAAATTGGTACATGGACACCGGGGCCACCTCCCACATGACTCCTGTTCAAGGTACTCTCTCGTCTTATTCTAATATGAGCAAAAATCATGGTATTCTTGTCGGTAATGGTCATTCTATTCCAATCCATGGGTATGGTCACACAAAATTATCATTCCCGAACCCCCCATTGACCTTAAATAATGTTCTTCATGCTCCTAAAATTGTGAAAAACTTAGTGTCGGTCCGAAAATTTACAGTTGATAACTCGGTTTCTGTGGAATTTGATCCGTTTGGTTTTTCTGTCAAGGATTTTCAGACAGGGATGCGCCTAATGAGGTGTGAGAGTCGGGGAGACCTATATCCAATCACCAACAATAAAGCCAACTCACCTTCCACCTTTGCCGCCTTAGCACCTTCTTTATGGCATGATCGTTTGGGACACCCAGGAGCACCTGTTTTTAATTCGCTCCGTCATAATAATTTCATTCAGTGTACTAGACCTAGGAATACTCATGTTTGTTCTTCATGTCCTCTTGGAAAACATGTAAAACTGCCATTTGTACCTTCTAGTTCTAGCACTTTTATGCCTTTTGATATTATTCATAGTGATCTGTGGACTTCTCCGGTTTTGAGCTCTATGGGCCATCGTTACTATATATTGTTATTGGATGATTTCTCTAATTTTTTGTGGACGTTTCCTTTATCGAAAAAATCTCAGGTGTTTTCAATTTTTTCGTCATTTAGAGCCTCCATCAGTACTCAATTTGAACGGGAAGTTAAGAACATACAATGTGATAATGGGAGGGAATTTGATAATAGACTTTTCTGGGATTTTTGTAAAACTAATGGGATTTCTTTTCGTTTTTCTTGTCCTCATACGTCGTCACAAAATGGGAAAGCCGAAAGAAAAATTCGATCCATTAACAACATAGTCCGAACCCTTCTAGCTCATGCTTCCGTTCCTCCATCATTTTGGCATCATGCGTTGCAAATGGCAACTTATCTCCTAAATATTCTTCCAAGTAAGCAGTTGGCATATCAATCTCCTCTTCGAATTCTCTACCAACAAGATCCATCATATTCTCATCTCCGGGTATTTGGGTGTTTATGCTATCCACTCTTTCCTTCCACTACCATAAATAAACTTCAAAACCGATCAACCCCATGTGTCTTCTTGGGATACCCTTCTAATCATCGTGGCTACAAATGTTATGATTTATCGTCTAATAAAATCATCATTAGTCGTCATGTAATCTTTGATGAGACTCAATTTCCCTTTGCCAAGTTGCATACTCCTCAAAGTCACACATATGAGTTTTTGGATGATGGTATGTCACCTTATATGATCCAACACTTGACATCTCAATCAGGTCATTCTGTGCCACCTGAACCTATCATGCCGCCACCTATAAATCAACCCCTTCTTACACCTCCTGCTGTGGTACCCAGTCCAGTCCAACCCACTATAGTGAGTCCACACCACAATCCCATACGCATTCACCAGCAGCCTCTTCCATCTACCACACATAGGCCAGTAACACGTAGCCAACGGGGAATCTTTAAACCAAAGCCTCAATTTAATCTGCACACCACAGTGTCTAAATCTCCTCTACCCCGTAATCCCGTGTCTGCCCTTCGGGACTTGAATTGGAAAATGGCTATGGATGATGAATATAATGCTCTTATGAAAAATAAGACGTGGGAGTTGGTGCCCCGTCCTGCTAATGTTAATGTGATTCGATCTATGTGGATTTTTAGTCATAAAGAAAACTCTGATGGTTCCCTTGAGAGGCATAAAGCCCGACTTGTAGCTGATGGTGCAGGTCAACAGGTTGGCGTGGATTGTGGAGAAACTTTTAGCCCGGTGGTTAAACCGGCAACCATTCGCACTGTTCTCAGTCTAGCTCTTTCGAAATCTTGGCCTATTCACCAACTTGATGTGAAAAATGCCTTCTTACATGGAGAACTCAAGGACACTGTGTATATGTATCAGCCTATGGGTTTCAAAGACCTGGATCGCCCTTCCTATGTTTGCTTATTAAAGAAATCGATATATGGGCTCAGGCAAGCCCCGCGTGATTGGTACACGCGGTTTGCTAATTACTTGTTCACCATTGGGTTCACTCACAGCATATCGGATAATTCTCTGTTCATACTGAATCAAGGGTCTGCTATGGCGTATGTTCTGGTGTATGTGGATGATATAATTTTGACAGCTTCGTCCGATGATCTTCGTAAGTCTATCATCTCACTTCTTAGCTCGGAGTTTGCTATGAAAGACTTGGGGCCTTTGAGTTACTTCTTGGGCATCGCTGTAACCCGTCATCCAGGTGGTCTGTTTTTATCACAACGAAAATACGCAGCTGAGCTCATTGATCGCGCAGGCATGACCTCCTGTAAATCATCACCCACTCCAGTTGACACTCACTCCAAGCTCAGTGCTCACTCTAGCACCCCGTATGAGGACCCAACCCATTATCGGAGCCTTGCTGGAGCACTTCAGTATCTCACATTTACGAGACCCGACATCACATATGCTGTGCAGCAAGTGTGTTTATTTATGCATGATCCACGTGAGGAGCATATGCAGGCGCTCAAACGCATTGTCCGCTACATTCAAGGTACTCTTGAGTATGGTTTACATCTCTATTCATCTCAGACATCCACTCTTATTTCTTATACTGATGCTGATTGGGGTGGGTGTCCGGATACTAGACGGTCCACTTCGGGATATTGTGTATTTCTTGGTGATAACTTGGTATCCTGGTCGGCAAAAAGACAACCTACTTTATCAAGGTCAAGTGCAGAGGCTGAATATCGAGGGGTTGCAAATGTGGTTTCTGAGTCATGTTGGTTACGGAATCTTCTTTTGGAGCTTCATTGTCCTATTCAGAAAGCTACATTGGTGTATTGTGATAATGTTAGTGCGATATATTTATCCAGAAATCCGGTACAACATCAACGCACTAAACATATTGAGATGGATATTCACTTTGTTCGCGAAAAAGTAGCTAAGGGGCAGGTTCGCGTTCTACATGTTCCGTCACGCTATCAGATTGCTGATATATTTACAAAGGGACTTCCCTTCGTGTTATTTCAAGACTTTCGAGATAGTCTCAGCGTACGCCAACCTCCCGATTCGACTACGGGGTGTGATAGAATATATTAGTCAAACAATATTTATTTAGTAAATATTTTGTAATTATGTGTGATATATTCTGTTAACTAATTTGTAGCTAGATTGCATAATTCTAGGCTAAAGATAAGCTTGTACGCTGGTATATATAACAGCAGTGTTATGATAATTGATCAAGGAATTATCTCCCTTTATTATTGATGAAAATGTTGTGCATGATGAATCTGCTTGTTTAGTTGACGATTGCCCTATGCTTAACAATGATAAATTGGATGTAGTTGAGGATCTACCAAATTTAGAAAATATTTTTGAGCTTAATGAATTTGTAGATGAGATAAAAATTGATGAATGTCCGATTGAAATTGAGAAGTAATTAAAGATTGATGAGATTGAAATTTTTGCTTGGGTATATAAGGATCCAATTTTGGAGCAATTTTTGAGTCGTAGTTATAATGATTATTCTGACGATTTTTCTAACTATTTTTCTTTTTCAAAGTCTTTTGAAGATGTGAAGATCATCAAAATATTTTTATATTTTTATGGATCAAAGGTATATTTGCACACCTTGTTCTTATTATTGATTCGTAGGTATGTGCATTTATTTGTTTTTTCACCTCATTAGTTAGAATAGTTGTATAAATAAGTCGAGCCAAAGACATTAAACAAAAGCGCTTTTGGGAGGCAACCCAAGGTACGCATGTATTTATATATTATGCGTGTATTAGGGTGTTATGCATATTGTGGATTTGAGGATTGATCTAAATGTTAGTGAGTGGAGGCCACTTTTTCATCTGTTTTAATTCATGAGGAAAATAACCCAAAGACGTATGACAATTAATTGTTATATGGTTTTGTGGTGTGACCAATGAATTTTATAATAGATTAAAAAAAATTAAAAAAATTGCTTTGATAATAATAAGGCCACACTCAAGAATATTTAGTATCGTTAATTTTAATTTTTATCTTATTCCACAATTGCCTTGATGTGTTTGTTCATGTTTTCAGGAATTAATATTTTATTCAAGCAATCAAGGATTTGTGCGATTCTGAAAAAAAAAATATAAAAAAATAAATAAATGTTAATAGTGCAATTTTGGAGCTGCACGGGCGTTCAATAACCCGTGCAGCAGGCCGTGCATTTTCAGGACCGTCCTGTCAATTTTTACAATCTGTGGAGGGTACGGGCGTGCAGCAGCCAGTGCAACAAGCCGTGAATTTTCCAAACCTTCCTGCATTCCTTGTCTACTAAAGCACTCCAGCTTACTACTTGTTGCACGGCTGTGAAGCTTTCTTAAAAAAAAACAAAGAAATAGAAAAAGCAGGCATAAACAATTCTGGTCCCCTCATCTCTTATCTCCACCTGTCTCCTCCACCGTGGATGTCCCCTCGCCAATCACCCACCACTACCGTTTTTTTTCTTCCGCCTTCACCCCTTTCCACTGCAATCACACACATCACCCAGCCCCCTTCCCTTGTTGTTTCTTTTGTTAGTTTTCTTTTGTTTTTTTTTATTTTTTGTTTTATTTCTTTTTATTCTCTTATTTAATTTTGATTTTCAGTTTTAATTTTCTAAAATAAACAATTTTTCTAAATTAAAAAAAAATCAATTTAATTTAATTTACTTTCAATTTGATTTTTGATTTTATTTATTATTGGTTAGTTATTTTTATTTTTAATTTTAGCAAAAAAAAAAATTTAATTTTTTTAATTTTTTTAATTTTTTTAATTTTGATTTTTGATTTTATTAGTATTTCATTTTTTAAATTTAATTTTTGCTTTTATTAATAATTGGGTAATGATTTATTTTATTTTTAAAAAAAACAAAAATTTTAATTCTTTTTAATTTTGATTTTAGTTTTTCTTTTTCTAAAATTTAGTAATTTATATATATATATTCAAGAATCATTTTTTAAATTCACTTTAAATTTGATTTTTGATTTTATTAATAATTAGTTATTTATTTTATTTTCTTTTTTTTCAAAAAAACAAAAAAAAAACAAAACAATTATTTTAGTTATTTATATATCCTTAATTAGTGTTTTGAAGTGGCTTTGTAGGGTATGGATTTGACTTGTTGGTTATTTTCGTTGGGATGCTTATAGTGTGTGGCATTAATCCAATTCTCGACTTGCAATTTCGGAGTTGGATTAGTAAATAAGAGGGGTGCTCCTGGTTCTTGTTATTTATTTTCAGGGGAGTTCTCTTTCTCTCCTATCTCTACTTCGTTTTATTTGTCATGCATGAGGACATGCCATGTTTTAAGTGGGGGAAGGATTGTTCATTTTAATGTTCGTTTTGATGTCCGTTTTGTTTGCATGTGGTAAATAAGTTTAGTCATGAGTGTGTTTACTTGTTTGTGAAATTTATGACATTGTGAGCTTGTAGCCTTGTTTTCTCCTATTTCGTGCCTAGCATTACCAATTTGATGCGAATCTATAAGTTTGATGCACCTTATTGCACACACTCACTTAAAATGGCATGAAGAGCGTACATGTTTGTAATTAAATTGTGAGCATGACGATTATCTCTTAGCATGCATGGAATCAAATCGAGAAGATGTTATTACAACTTAAACCTTGTGAGTCCTTGAACGGTGATTCTTTTGCTTGTGTGTTGCTCCCTCTTTATGTATGTTTGTTGCTCTAGGGCTTGCATTAAACCTTCATTCATGGATGCACCATAATAAGGAAATAGGATAACTTCTTTTTTTCGGCCTTTTTAGCTTGTGAACCATGAAAATAATCCCTAGTTACCCCCTTTGAAGCTTATATCCATATTTTTCTTTGTCACTTTCTCCTTTTATACATGAGTCAAAGTCAAATACTTCACTCTCGACCTAGTTGAGCTAGTTGAGTCTTGGAAAGAATTGATTGATGAGCATGTGAATTTGGAGAAGTGGTGAAGAGGAAGGATTCTAATTATTGTGAGTGGGAACTAGTTTGATGTGTATATCTAGTTGTGGTTCAAAGTTCTTTGTAGTATTTATTTATGTTATGCATTCCCTTTGCTAAAAATAATAATAATAAAGGGGATGTAAAAAAAAGAGAAATAGAAAAAAACAATAAATCTTTGTACTTTATTTTGTTTCAATTCTCTTGGTAAATGTGGTTGTGTTTTGTAATTGTAAATGAGTGAAGACATTCTTTAGTTTGAGAATTTGGTGGATGAAGCGAGCAAGCGTCATTTTGACTCAACTAGCGAGACTTTTACACCTTCCTTGAACTTAAATTTTCACACCTTCACCCAAGCCTCATTACAACCCATTTTATGAATTCCTTGTTTTTGGTGCAATCCGGAATTTAGGTGAACATGCAAGGTCAAGTAGAGCGCATGCATTTAGACTTGGAGTTGAGTGAAATCTCTAGCCCATACTTGTGTGATACATAATTGAGAGATGTGAGATTTTTCACCATACAATTTCATCTTCTTAATGCGAAGCCATGTATGCTTTGTGATAATCTTGTCTAGTGTTCACGATTGAAGTGCAATCATTCTATCTTTAATGTCATGGTTACATTTTGCACAAGGTGTGTTATCTTGATTCTTGAATTGGTTGTTAGCTCGTTATAGTGGATGACAAGGTGAATAGCTCTATATGTTTGATTTTAGTTACAAGTAGACGACTCGGATATGTGAATATAGTAGTTAGATTAATTAGTAGGTATTGTTAGTTTCTTGTTTATTAGTGATTTTTGTGATTTTGTGGGTACATCATCTATAAACCCTCACGAGACCTCACTCGTCCACTAGGGATACCTAGGGGTTCCAAGGGCTTGTTGCATATGCCAAATGCAACCGTGATCACCTACGGAAGTGGTACTAGTTAGGAGTATATAGTTATGTTAATTTTTAGTTTGCTCGGGACTAGCAAAGTCTAAGTGGGGGAAGATTTGATAATGTGTATTTTATACACGTCTTGTCATTTATTCTCTTGCATTTTTGTTAGCTCCGAATGTTGTTTTATCGTTATTAATTATGTTTTTAATCTTTCAGTGCCTCATGCTTAATTGTTGAAAAGATGGCTTATTTCGGGCATGAAAGCAAATATTATTCAAGAGGGAAGTTAGAAGATGCAAGCTCGCGTTTTCGGGAGGTTTTTATTGTATAATCTTTAAGATTTTGTCTCGCACGAGCTACTGCACGGCCGTGCAACAGGCTGTGCAGAGTGTTCCAAGTTGTGCAGAATGGGCAGAATTTCTCACGGGCTACTGCACGGCCGTGCAGCAGGCCGTGCAACCCGTGCTGTGTATTAAAAGAAGCCAAAACACATAACTTAACCTACATCTAACTTCATCTTCATTTTCTTCCTCTTCAAGAACACAATTAGGGTTAGTAGGAATTAGAGAAGAGACATTAATTACTTGTAATCTAGCATTGATTATGAGTAACTAACTCCATTTATTTGGCTCAAGGAGGAATTCTTGTACTAAACCCATTTCAATTTAAGTAAGATTTTTCACTCTATCTTGAATACTTGTGATGTATTGTTTATGATTTTGATTGGAGATTTGTAAGTTGCTTCATCTTGCTCTTCTTGTAATTTCAATTGCTAATTGTTTGTGCTAATCCGTAATTGTTAGTACATTCATTGTAGTAGCACAAGGTTTGGTGTGCCTAAACTTCAAGATTCAAGTACAAATACCTAGGTTGAGCTTCTCATCCTTGGGTTTGTCCTAGCCTCTCTTTGTTTAATTCCTTGACTTGGTTAAATTGATAGTGCTTCATTATTGGTTGCTAGTGTCAAGAGAGCTAATTTATGTGCTTCACTAAATTAGTGTTTATAGAAGAGAAATAAGTGATTGTGTGCTTCACCAATTATCTTGGTTAGGTAGAGTTGATTATATCTTGCTCATATGTGTTTGGGAGAAGTGCTTGAATATCCATAATCCTTGGGTCAAATATCTCTTGTCTTGGTAATTTATTCATTGTGTTGTGTTGGTAAATTTGGATGTTTGTCATTGACATAGTTGTATTTTTATAGCAATTTATTTCTTGTGTTCAAGGTGTTTGATAAAACACCACAACCAAATCAAAACCCCCCTTGTTCATACTTCTAAATTGTAGGAGGCAATCTACTTGAAATCGATATTAATAGTCCTTCCCTGTGAACGAACTACGAAAAACACTACCTTCACTATGCGGGACTTTCCGCAAGGTAAACTAGATATTGGTGCTCACAAAAGCAAGGTTGTCTTATTATTTTATTCCTACGGAATGTCAAAGCAAATATACAACTATGAGAGTAAGTCGGAGAACATTGCAAAGGCTCCAACAACAAAAGCTACATCACCAAAGGCTCTAACAATAAAGGCTCCAACGTCAAAGGCTCCATCAACAAAGGCTCCAACAACAAAGACATATGAGAGAAAGAGAAAGGTAAGAGATGTGAAGAAATGAGTCGTGTTTTTTATTTTATGACATTAAGTAGTATAAAAACAATGTTGCTGACATAACTATGTAGTTCTTTTGGTTCGATGAATTTGATAATTAATGTTTCAAATTTAAAAGAAACTTTGTTTTTCAATTATGTTTGATAATGGTTCGTTGTTTAGATATTTTATGCAATTGTTAATGTTTGGTAATGGCTCAATATTTTATGCAATTGTTATGCTACATTTTACTATTTCTTGGGACTGTAATCTTTGTCTCATCATTCTTTGAGGGCATTGTTGCTCATTTTGTTTATTATCCAGTTACAGACAGTTGCAACACTATTTGTAACTTATCAATATCAGTTGCAACACTATTTGTAACTTATCAATATCAGTTGCAACCTTTGCAACCATGTTTGCAACTCCTGCAACCTTGTTTGCAACTTATGCGACCATGGTTGCAAAGGTTGCAACTGATACATAGAATAATAAATAAATAAATAAATTATTCCAACTCCACATTTGAAACAACTCTAGTTAATATTATGAAGATACCAATTTCTTAATCAACTTTTTCGCAAATAACTATATTGCAAGTTACGTCTAAATCCTCATAAATAGTATCCTTCAAAGAAGTAAAGCCATCATTGTATGACACATGTAAGCTGTAAAACAATTAAGTTACTGAAATATAGAGACCTCAAGTTCATTGGTATTTAATTTTACACTATCCCATAGCTATACCAAGCTCAAATTCTAGTACGATTAGCAAGGGAAGAAATATTAGTTTCAGAAATGGCCATCAAACTTGCTTAAGCTTTCTATGTTATAAGCTACAAGTGCTTTACTAAATCATCCTTCCTGGTCTTTCCAAATGGATCCACTTGTGTACAGTGCTGTTCGACATATTGTCATGATGACTAGATAATGGAACATCTGGAAGCAAAGAGTCTCCACAGTCAATAATGCTATTCTTCGAAACTCGAAGCTTGAAGAAAAAAAAACTTAGAAATTCAGAAACACATGTCATATCAGTTCCATTGCTATTTTCAACCTAACTTAGCAATTCAGATACATGTCATATCAGTTCCATTGATATTTGTAATAGTATTTGCAACTTTAATTTCTAAATAACTAATTTATTTATTAGATAAATGAGGACAACACCTCGTGAATTTATAAAGATCCAAAAAGAATATACAAGAGTCAAAGAACTCATCGCAAATAAAAAATCTTTTGGAACAACCTCCAAAAAGACAAAACAAAACATACTCCAAAAAAAATAGCCGTGACACTCCCTACTTCTTCATCACCATTAAATGGATTAAGGCATTTTCTTCCCTTTGTACACCCGTCCGGGAGTAGTTCCATCTCTAATTGAACCAATAGCTCTATGACTCTTGGATTCGTTAATCATCAGCCCTTTTTTGAAGTTCCATCTCTTGATACCACCTGGTATGAAAAAAAATACAGAAGGTCAGTTCTGATACAAACTCGATTATTATAAATGAGTAAATGACAACCCACCTTGTTGCTTTTACATTGAGACAGACATATAATTTCATATTTCTAAAGACAATATGATTATCCGTAGAGCAGGCCCCGTAGGGGCACCCATCTTAATAGTCAGATTTAACTATTTTTATCAGTTGCAACCTTTGTAACCATGTTTCCAACTTCTGAAACCTTATTTGCAACTTCTACAACCATGTTTGCAAAGGTTGCAACCATGATTGCAAATTCTGCAACAATGGTTGCAAAGGTTGTAACCATGGTTGCAACCATGGTTACAGAAGTTGCAAACATGTTTGCAACTTATTTGTATCAGTTGCAACTTAAAAAAATTTACATTAGGCATAAAATTAAAATTACACATGTTTCAAGATGATTATACATGGTTGTAAAGGCTCACACATGTCATCCATATACTTTTATATTTTGAAAGAAAATATGATCTTCCGTTGGGCAGGCCCCGCAAGGACACCCATCTTGATAGTCATATTTAACTATTTATATCAGTTGCAACCTTTGCAACCATGTTTGCAACTTCTATAATCTTGTTTGCAAAGCTTGCAACCATGGTTGCAAAGGTTGCAATTGATAAAAGTACTTCACTGAATTTTAAAGCAATAATACTATGCAAAAGTTAGATAAGTAATATCTAACTTATCTTCATTCTTAAGAAACAATCATAAGGCTGACTTTGAAAGGCCAGACATACTCAAGAAGAAGAAAAACATACCACTGAATACATACATAATTAACCAATTTCAGTTAATCTAACTCATTTATTTATAAACTTGAAGCTTGCCTCAAAGGTAGTGACAATATTAGCATATATCATCATCATTTTGTCTCTGATCATACTTGCATATAATGCATCATTGGCAAACCATATAAGAAGTATACATACAATCAGACAGAAAACGAATTCCACAAAGCAATTACACAGGATGAAACATTCAAAAGTGGCTAGAGCCTCAGCTTCGATGATTCATGTTATTAAAAAAATTAATCATTATAAAATTTCATAATATCTAATTGCATCACTGGCTCATAGCATTAATCTAATTACAGTCCAGGAAGAAATTTCATGTTTTGACAAGTGATTATGTTAGAAAGGAAAATAATTTGGGAGTGCATCAAAGAGATTCCTATTGACAAATCATCACATAAACCCAAAAGGGTTTTTTGATGTCCCTGTCTAGTTATCATCATTTGCACAAATTGGAAAACTAACAGCTCAATCAACCATTAATAAGATATTCACTTCTAGATACAAAATCAACAAACATAATTTAAAAAAAGCTGAATTGTTAGCAACAAATGAGCCACAGATTTAGTTGTTTTCATAGTAGAAATACTCAAAGTATATTTATAAATCATCATTGGCAGACACACATTTTATCACTTTAACAAGCAATCAAATTAGTCTAAATAAAATCATTTAAGCATTAAAATCATATTTAAACTCGATAAATCAGATTGCATCAGAGAGATTCACATCTCTTTGGACTTGTCACCAGTACCCTGGACTTGTTAATTAGGGATATAACTTCATCTACTACCAACTCTCAAGTGATTCCGATGAGAACTCACCGCCGCCATCGATTGAGAAACTGCCCCTGCGGGGCTTGTTAGGAGATGCTCGACTGAATCAATTGAAGGAGATGATCGCTAGTAGTAACTGTGGAGTGACTGTAGTTATTGTCGGCGATGAAGGTCGGGGAGGTGGAGGTCGAAGGTCGGCAAGGGTGGTGATGGATGGAGATGAAGGTCGAATGTTGGGTTTAGGAATTGAATTTGAGAGATGAAGCAGGTTGAGAGATACATGTACGTATTTTTAAAAATAGTGAACTCATGATCGTATTTTCATAATATTAAAATGTTGAGTTGTATATTTTTAAAAAAACCAATAGTTAACATGGGTAGTTTTGAAGAAGTCCCATAATAATTTCAATTGAATTTTTTACATCTATGCTTTTATCTCTTATGTATTAATAAATTCAATTGTATTAATAATGGTATAGTACACATTGTAATTTTCTTTTCTTTCTTTCTTTATACAGTGTAGATAACACATGATAAAGCCCATATGCTTATTGCTGTTGGATTGAAGTGGTCCAATGACGTTAAGATTAACAATCCAAAAGCCCATATCCTAAACCGAGTCCGCCTGCTTATTAAAAATGTACGTATCACTTCTTAGTTCTTACAGTAGTAATGTAAGTATGTCACATTGTCACTCCAAATTCCAAAGTATACTATCTATGAGACTATGACTAGGATAAATTTCGTATTATATGCTTAATTATTTTTAATATGACATGCTTTTGATTACAATACCTGTAGTGTTGATTTTTATTTATATTTCGAATTGTAATTTTAAGATTATGCGCTATATATTACCTGTTACATAAATAATTTCTTATCATTAAAATGTAATGTTATTTAATTTTTGGAAAGAATTTCAACTTTCAACTCCCCTCGTAACAACGATAACAGGATATAAAAAAAAAAACTATACTTCCTTTATCGTATAAAAATTATCGTTTTATAAAGATTTAAAATACAAATTAAGCTACTTTTAATTAAAAAATTAATAATTGCTATACATAAAAATTATTAAAATAATATCATTAAAGAATTTTAAAATTTTAATCATATACTTTTATCTAAAAAACAAAATTTGAAAAATAATAAATTTAATTATATGATTATGTCAAAAGTCAAAATATTAAATAAAAAAAATTGAGGGAATGCATTAATTTAACAGCATGTTTGGGTACCGTTGCTTAACCGAGATAGCTCCTTTAAGTTAAAAATGCTCTGTTTGTGTAACTTGCTTAAATCTGAGCTTTAAGTTAAAAAATTCCTTTAAGTCATAAGTTCCTTTTAGGTACTTTTAACTTATGACTTATGACTTATCCAATTTTTTTATTTTTTTTTGTTTCAGGACTCTTGTAAAGTTAAAATATTATGAATTTAAATTTTTTTTAAGTCAAATTTCACTTTAAATCAAAATTATTAAACCCCCATTTAACTTTAAGTAAAATTACCCAAACACATCCATTTAACTTAAAGTAAACAACTTTACTTTCTCCTTTAAGTTAAAAACACCACCATTAAGTCAAAAAGTAACTTATTTTAAGCAAGGCCAAACATCCTATAAGTTACGGTACGTCGGTGAGAGTTTTAACTTTTTATGGATAAGTCGACTAAGGCAACTAGTACATGCACAGTTTAAGATGTTGAACAAGGGTCCCACATAAAAAAGAGAAACAGTAGTACGTGTAGGTTCAAGAGGCTTCCAAGGTGAACGTGTATCTATTACGTGAAGCCACGTTGCAGCTGCGCTCTCTTGAAGTTTCTCACTCTTATGTGCTGCCCCCCGGTTATTTTTCTTTATAAAACACTCAAGTCCCTTTGTATCACTCCTAACAATATTGCTCTTCGAATTTATCTACTTGTTTACACCAAAAGAAAGAGGCATTTTCCTGCATCGTTTCTGCAAGTTCAACAATGGCTTTCAGATCTTCGGTAAGTTCTTATAGCCTTTTCTCTCTCATTCTCTGCATATCTGTACCTACATATGCAGTTTGCAATTTCTTTTTAGTAAAGCTTTTAAGTTATATATAATTAGTCGTATATAATCGAACTCAGAATCTGGGATCGACTAGTTTGTGATTTGTGGATAATTTATGTGTTCTACATATATGTTATTTCTGAGCTAGTCGTTTTTTATGTGGTGAAGCAGAATTGTGTGAAATCGATTATTGGTCGCCTCAGGATTGGAGCAAGTCCAAGCTCTACATTTACAACTTCCACCACTCCTAAGCTCAAACCACAGACTTTATCCGTTGATCAGTCCGCCCATAATCCAAGATCAGTAAAGTATGCATATTTTGTTTCTTTTATTAAATTATAGTTTAGTGAAAGTGTATCATTAACAAGTTGTAATTAAAATTGAGCAGGAGCAACCACGGAGATAGGGTCCCAGTGTATGTGGCAGTGGGGCTGATAATGTTGTCAGCTGGTTTTGGTGTGCATACGGTGATACAACAAATAGGTCGAGCTCCGGGAGTGTATGTGAAGAAATCAAGACGAGAGACGGTGCCTGAGGTGGATGATCCTGATCAGCAGCTGGAGTACGCGGATCGCCTCATCAACAAATCTTTCTTTAGGAAAATTGCTCATGTTCAAGACTCTAGTCACCACAACATGCCTGATTCTATTGGCGACGACATTTATGCAAGGTATGCGTACATCTTACACTTCCAGATTACCAAGTCTAGCTGATAATAGATTTTTGGATGCGATCATGTTGGTACAATCTGATTTGTTTTTTTGAAATGTAAATAATGCAGGAGGCCACGAGCCGAGACATTGAAGTCAGTTGGAGTGGATCCAAAGTCTCACTAATCTTTATACAAAATGCCCTGCGTCGATAGTCATATAGCTAATGAAGCACCAAATACTAGGTTGTTGCTCTGCTAGCTCTCTCCCGTCTCCTTGAGTGGTAAAGAAACTTGAAGCACTTTCTCGTACTAATTCAAGATAAAATAAAATAGGAAGAAGAGCTTTGTACTTGTATATATTGTTGTAATACTAGTACTTTTGGTATCGACCATTCAATGTTATGCAGTGTGTTGTTATGAATCATCTCAACTTCGAGTTGGAACCTTTTTTACGGTATGCTAGCGTTTGGTAATTGGCATGTAAATTTTTGCACTGACATGTGTATCAAAACTACTCATATGCTTTAAGCCCAATTTGCATTGGGGCCTGTTGTATCGGCCATTCCCACCTTTTAAACAGCCACATTATATTGGGCCATGTTGTGTTGGTCATTTTAACCTTCCAGAAAAATTAATCCACGTCGAGAAACTTGATCCAGTTATGGAGTATATATTTAAGTTACAATATTCGTGAACATTTCTGAAAGTATTTTTGAATGCCAATTGAAAAGACGGAGTATTAAAAGTGTGCAGCATAATATTCTAGAACAACGAGATATTATTGCAAGCAACGCTTTTTCAACGTTAAACAGACCCGAGCCCAGACCTCGAGTAATGGTCAACAAATACATCTTGTTACAAAGATTAAATTTGTACTATAGAGAAATAAATAATAAATAATCCTCAAATTCGATGAAATAAATAATCCTGTTTTATTCTACAAAGTTTTGACTACTGTACTCCTAATCTCCTACTCCCTCTCCCTCCGTCCCTCTTGATATGTCCCTCTTGATAGTTGTCCCTCTTGATAGTTGGAGACCAAGACAATGTTTAAAAAATAAGTAAAGTTAGATGAAAGTGGGTAAAGTGGTAGGACCTATCAATATTTAATAATAGATTAGAAATAGTGGAGGAAAGTAGTGGGTGTAATAGTGTTTTTTATAATTAAATATGAGATAGTGGGGGAAAGTAGTGGGTGTAATAGTGGAGGAAACTTACTATTTTTGGTAATGTAAAGAAATGAGAGGGACGGCCCAAAATAGTAACAGTAAAGAAATGAGAGGGACGGAGGGAGTATCAGTTTACGGTAAAACCTCTATAAAACCTATATAAATTAAAATAAAATTATATGCCTTTACAATACTCATTTGTTCTCAATAAATCTCGGGATAAACGAGAATCGAACTTTGGATTTGGGACGATAAATAGGGATGGGCATTCATCCGGCCCGTCCGATCCCGATCCGATCACCGCACCGAATGGGGCGGGGAATCGGGGATTTTTTCGGGAACGGGCCGGGGAGCGGGGACAATTTTCAAAAAATACCGGGGAGCGGGCCGGGGCCGAAATTTTATGTCTCCCCGGCCCGATGCCCGACCCCCGCCCCGATTCTCAATCCCCGACTTGATCCCACCACATTATAATATATATATATATATATATATATATATATTAATATATACGAATTTTTAATACTTTATATTGGAAACAAAATAATATTTTAATCTTATATGTTTGTCTTTCTATTAGTTAAATAACTTCATTTCCATGTTATTTATTATTGTTTATTTAAGTTATATTTTTTTATCTTAATTTAGTTCTTAAAAAATTGTTTCAAACTCACTAGTTAGTGTTTAAAATTGTTTACAATGTTAGTTTTTGTTTAAAATGAAATTCCTCGATTCCCCGCGGGGATCTCCGTTACCCGTTCGGGCCGGGGACGGGAATAAAAAATAATCCCCGACGGGGATCGGGCCGGGGACGGGGATCGGATTTGAATTCGGGGATGGGGGCGGGGATAGCACTCCCCGGCCCCGAATTGTCCCGATGCCCATCCCTAACGATAAAGGACTCTTATCACTCATCCAATATATTAATAATATTAATAACATATTGTATCTTATTATATTAATGTATAATAAGGAACTTTGTAATAGTGATCAAGGAATAGGGGGTTTTTAATAATGTATATTTATTTATTTATCCTTCATTATAAAGAAAAATATATACGATATCTATACTATTAAAACACCTAAATAAATAATAACATAATATAATTAATAATAATTAGTCGACTACCTTTTTCACATTACTTTTATTTGAAGATATTATCTTTTAAAAACACCTAAAAACATCAAAAGTATCATATCTTCCAATCATTAATATTTTCTTTGGAATTAAAATACGTTATCTTTTTTTGTTTAAATCTATACTATTATATAATAGCCGAAACATTAAAAGTTTTGGTACCTGTTATATATATATATATATATATATATATATATATATAGTCTGAAAAAGAGGTCGAAAATGACAACTGAAAAATCGAACTTGAAATCAGAAATTTAGTTGAATGTGGTTGCATTCAGTTGAATATGCCTCTGCGGGGCCTTGGAACCCAAAATCAACCCACCTTAAAAAAAAGTTGCATGTGGTTGCATTCAGTTGAATGTGGTTGCATTCAATTACTAATTTCAAGTTCCATTTTTCAATTATCATTTTAGACCTCTTTTTTGGACTCTAAACCAAAATATAATCCCTCCTTAAAAAAAAAGTGTTGAATGTGGTTGAATTAGGCGAGCAGGCTGCTGGGCAGGGACAGGAGGGTTGCCCTAAATGGTAGTATTTTTGCAATATTGAAACTTAGGTTAGTAAAATTGCAAATATCTTTTATTAACAAAAGTAGAATTGCAAAAATTTACTTTTTTTATATATATTTATGAAAAAAACCCTTTACTTATTTACCCTTCATTATAAAAAAAATATATACGAGATAGCTATACTATTAAAACACCTAAAATAAATAATAACATAATATAATTAATAGTAATTAGTCGACTACCTTTTTCACATTACTTTTAGTTGAAGATATTACCTTTTATAAACACCTAAAAACATCAAATGTATCATATCTTCCAATCATTAATATTTTCATTGGAATTAAAACACGTAATCTTTTATTATTTAAAACTAATCTTACAATCATTATTATATGACCAAAAATATCACACCATCATCAAACGTATCATATCTTCCAATTATTAATATTTCATTTGGAATTAAAATGCGTTATCTTTTTTTATTTAAAACTAATCTCACAATCATTAATATATGCCCAAAAATATCACCCCATATGTAAGAACCCTAATTTTTGGTAATATTTCCTTTTATTTAATATCTTATGACATTGTCAATATGGAACCTTTCTAGTCATCCCTGTTGATTAATAGAATTGATTGTTTGAGAAACTGCGTTGTTGCATTCATTATGTAAGATAAAAAGGAAGATTGTGAAGGCATGAGTCTTATTGTTAGTAAGATTTATAAAACTTGGGATTTGAGAATGGTTAGAGTATTAAAGGATTTATTAAGAATTATGACGAGGAATTATGGACATTCGAGGAATTTACACAATTAAGCACTTAAGGAATTATAGGGGAAATCTCTACGCGACAAAATATTATTACGAGAGATTAATTAAGATACGATACGAATTAAAGATTAAATGACAAGCATTGGGGGAAGAATAATGATACAAGGAGTAGTATTGCATGCAAGTCCCATGCAACCAAGTGGTTAGAAATCAAGCAAACTAGTTAGCAAATTGGAAGAGGAATAGTAACTAGTTACTTGCTTTTTCAAAAAGAGAGACAAGTAGTACACATGCCCATGCCTTGCTAGTACTTGCCTATACATACATTATATGTATCACCCAACACTTACATCAATTATTCTACCAACAACCAAACACAAAAATCAAAACACTCTCCCCCCCTTGTTATTTGCTTTCGGCCAAAGAAGAAAGTGAAGAAGAAAAATTCTTCTTCCCCCTTTCCCAGCACTCATAAATCACAACATAAATCCTAGGCCATCTCCATCATCTAGACAAGGTATGTTAGTAATTTCAAGCCATTTCATCCACCCAAATTCAAGTTATAAATTGTTAAAGATTGGGTGAATAGTAAACATGTTTGATTTTCTTTTAGATCTTGGATTGTAAGGGTTGTAGGAGACCATTCAAGGTGTTGTTAAGTTGTGAAAAGCTTATCCAAGGCTCCTAGGTGCTCAAGAAGGTATAAAAATCTCAAACCCTCTTGGTTATGTATTATTTATAATGTTTGGTAGTAGATCCATGTATTTGTGAGCTAATCTTGGTTGTATAAGTACTGGATGACATGGATCTTGAGTTTTGATGTTGAGATTGTGACTTTTATGATTATGGATAATATATATATATCTCCATGAGTGTTATGAACCATGAACTTGAAAATACACCTAGAGGGGGGGGGGGGTGAATAGGTGTTATGACTAACAATGATCAAATAAAAAATCTGTCTAAAATTTTACTCTGGCAGCTAGCTGGATGAAATAAATTAGTGAATAAGCAGCTAGCTGAGTTAACTTGATTTGGCAGATTAACAAATAAGCAGCTAGCTGGATATGCAATGCAGAAGGACAAAAGTGCAGTAAGTAAAGAACACCAAGAATTTTAGCTAGGTTCGACCCCTAATCTTCTATGGTCTACGTCCTAGTCCCTTACCAACTTGGTAAGAGAATATATTATTGATCACAATTAAATCCAATTACAAGACACAATAATATATCTCCCTTATCACCCAGTTACTGACTGCAGCTAGCTGGAACCCCTTGTTTCTTGAACACAGCTCTCTAAGCTCTATACTAAACCAAGTATAAACTTCTCTAGCCTAATGCTCCTTGAACCCTGGTTCCACAAGCTTGACAAACCAGCAACTACCAACTTTACAAGTTGAACAATACAAGGATGAATTAAATAAATACAACTCAAAAGATTTGAACTCTCTAAACTGTATATACGATATAATACACGAGCTCTTTGAAGTATATGTGCTGAGTTGTTTTCTTGACACTTGAATATTGCTTGTATGTTTTTCTCTTGGTTCGTACCTGTGAAGAACATTCATACAAGTATATATAGTGAAGTAAAGAAACTAGAATTAAAGATGCAAACTTGTAACGGTCTTGAATAGCATTTCTCACGTTTCAAGATTTGTTCCATTAATTCTACTTCTAACGTTCACAATCAGTTTAAACAATAATTCTTACTCAGAAAATAATTTAGTTTAGAAATGGAGAGATAAGAATGTTTAAGAGGAAAGAAACCGTTAGAGAGAAACTTGAAGAAGATAAAGAATATGAAAGAATATGATAATGAGTGCATGTAATTCTTTACAATCTTTAACCAAGACAACAGTTGGTGGAGGATAGGAATAAAGCATAAATGATATTAAATAAGAGCATGCTTGGAAAGTAAGCACATGGGTTGCCTTTTTTAAGAACATTAAAGAATTCAAAGATTCCTTTTTCTAAGAAAGTATTGTTTTAGAAATACTTTTGAAATTATGTCATGTTATTAAAATATAAAAAACCGTTCATGCCACTTTTGCAATTATAAGCATAATAAAATCATTTATTCGAATACTTGTGAAACTGGACAGACTGCCAGCCAGCTTGCTGAGTTGAACTGTCAGCTAGCTGAGTTACCCTGTTTTTCTCACAAAATTTTATATGAGGTAATCCTGCAAAACAAAATTAGTCTAATGCAGAATCCAGCTTGCTTACTAAGTATGATCATCAAAATCATAGAGTTTCAATCTCCCCCTTTTTGATGATTATACACCAATTTTTAGGAGAGATGAAAACCAACTCCCCCTGAGTCTAGCAACCTTATAAACATATAACAATTTGATAAAAACCAAGGGTAATACACAAGGATAACTTAAGAAAGATCAAAACCAACACATGACAGATAAGCACATAAATAACACATGTTCTCAAACCAAAATATCCCACATAATAGGTTCAGATATACATAATTCTTAAACACATAAACAGGTTCATAGGTTCTTAAAAACTTAAACAAGTTCACAGCACATAAACAGGTTCATATGTTCTTAAAAACTTAAACAAGTTCACAGGTGCATAGACAATCATATCATATCATCCTAAAAAGTTCTCCCCCTTAATCATAAAAAGGAAAAAAAACTTAAGAGTCCTTATCCTCATCATCAACTTGAGCATTCTCAGCTTGAACCACCCCAGAAGCAGCCACAATTGGAGCATCCACACTTTCTTTGAGCACATCTTCGGTAGCAGCATTTGCAAGATCATTAAGCCCTTGTGCATCAGAGACAGTGGCAGAGAATAAACCAGTGCGAGTTGAGGTAGACGGACGTGGACCAGCAACAATGTCACGAAGGAAGGAAAGTTCATCAGCCATATCAGTTACCTTATCAGTCAACACTTTCAGGGCAGCTCGAATTTCCTTCATGTTTTCAGAATGGCCAGCCTCAGTCCTACTCTCACTTTCCAACAATGCAGGGGATGGGATTGGAGGTGGAGGAGGTTCCATTCGAATTACATTACCATCAGAATCCAACTTCAAATGAGATTGCAACAAGCTCTTAGCATCCAGAAACTCTTTAGCAAGCTCACACTCTTCATTTTTTAAGTCAATACCATACCATTCAAAAATTCTAGTCAATAAACAGCCATAAGGGAGGCTTGGAGAGGTATGTGGCTCGAATACATCCAACATATTTTTCAAGATAAGTCCAGCCAGGTTGAATGGCTTCTCAGAGAGTAACATAGCCACCACAGAAACATCTTGACCCGCAAAATTCGAACGACTACCAGTACGAGGGTTTACATTATCGATACACATCTTAAACAACACATGACTGATAGGGGTCACAATGGAAGTAGTTGGAGGGGCATAAACAAGTAAACCATCTAAACCACGAATTAATCTCAACTGGTCCAATTCAGTAAAATTTGGAAATTCAGTAGGACCCTTTTTGGTTGTGATAGAAACAGACGATGGTTTCTCAATTCCAAGGATATCATTCAAAACATTAGTAGTTAACATTAGTTTTTGACCACGAACTACCGAAGAAAAGACCATTGGTTTGACAATAACAAGGTTTGAATAAAACTCATAGACAAGAGATGGATAACATTCTCGGGGTAAATCTTTGATAAAGGAATCAAACCCTAATTTAGAGAAATAAGCAAGAGCCCCGCATTTGACATAGGAATTACCTGCAATTGGGCGTCCAAAAACGATTCGACGGTTGGCCAGATCGAGTTGCTTGAACCTGGATTCTAGTTCTTCATTTGTAAACTTAATTCCATACTTGGTTCTCTTAGCAGGCGTGCCATCCTTAAGCCCAGATTTCTGAACTTCCGACATTTCATCTCCGCTGTCGACTTGAACCCTATCAATGTCATCTTCTTCATCAAAGAGCCTTTTGTTCTGCCCTTTCTGAGTTTTGGGGACAGAGATTGGAGTTTTCTTGGAGGATCTAGTTTTGCCCATGGTGAGATTTGGTGTCGAGAGAGAGAGAAATGGTAAGAGCGGCTAGAAACCCTAAACTTGATTTGGGAGTGGTTTTAAGATATCTCAAGAGTCGGATTGGAATGTATTAAGTAATTCTCTTTTATTAATTAAGGGGAAAAACTTACTTATTAAAATAAAAAATCATTTCATCCCGACATATAACATATTTGACCAATAGCATTGAATAAGGTACTAAGTATAAAAATAAATCACAGAGACATATTTCAATGCAATAATTAATTTTAACTCAGCACTTAAAAAAATAAACAAATAGCACAAAACCATTGAGCATGAAATTTTACATAATATCATAAGAATGTACCGAATTTCCATGGCAGCTAGCTGGCTAGTCATAAAAGATTTCCATCCTTCCATAGCAGCTGGCTGGCTAGACATTACACATGCCTAATTCTCTACGCAGCACAGAGAAACGCTCCTCAGCTAGTGGCTTTGTGAAGATGTCAGCTAGCTGGTACTCTGTACTTACAAAGATTAGCTCAATTTTTCCCTTTGCAACATTGTCTCTCAAGAAATGATGTCGAACATCAATATGCTTTGTTCTTGAGTGATTCACTGGATTCTTTGATATGTTGATAGTGCTTGTATTGTCACCATAAATGGGGACTTTGCCACATTTAATTCCAAAATCTAGAAGTGTTTGTCTCATCCATAGCATTTGAGAGCAACAACTTCCAGCTGCTAAATACTCCCCTTCAGCTGTGGATAATGCAACAGAAGTTTGCTTCTTGCTTTGCCAAGATACTAAACTCTGTCCTAAGAATGCACAAACACCACTTGTACTCTTTCGATCAGTTTGACAACCTGCATAATCTGCATCACTATACCCAACAAGATCAAATGCATTTGTGATTGGATAAAATAAACCAAGAGTAGTAGTTCCACTTAAATATTTAAAAATTCTTTTAATAGCATTCAAGTGAGATTCTTTTGGTTGAGCTTGAAACCTAGCACAAACACATACACTATACATAATATCAGGTCTAGAGGCTGTAAGATATAATAAACTACCAATCATACCTCTATACTTTCGAACATCTACATCTTTACCTCTTTCATCTGCAGCCAGCTTGCTGGCAGAACCCATAGGTGTAGATTTTGCCTTGATATTCTCATATCCAAACTTCTTTAGCAAGTTCTTGATGTATTTGGACTGATGTACATATATTCCATCTTGAGTTTGCTTGATTTGGAGCCCCAAAAAGTAGTTGAGCTCACCCATCATACTCATGTCAAACTCACTATGCATGCACTTAGAAAACCACTTGCACATCTTATCATTAGTTGATCCAAATATAATATCATCTACATATATTTGCACAACTAGAATATCATTACCAGTAAGTTTAGTAAACAATGTAGGATCGATTTTACCTCGAATGAACCCATTCTTTATCAAAAACTTACTTAGCCTTTCATACCAAGATCTAGGAGCTTGTCGTAATCCATATAATGCCTTCTTCAATTTGTAAACATAATTAGGAAATTTGTCACTCTCAAATCCAGGAGGTTGCTTGACAAATACTTCTTCTTTCAAGTATCCATTAAGAAATGCACTTTTCACGTCCATTTGATATAGCTTGAACTTCTTGAAGCATGCAAATGAGAGTAGCATTCTTATTGACTCTAGCCTTGCAACCGGGGCATAAGTTTCATCAAAATCGATTCCCTCTTGTTGATTATATCCTTGAGCAACAAGCCTTGCTTTATTTCTAGTAACCGTTCCTTCTTCATCAACTTTATTCTTGAACACCCATTTAGTTCCAATGATTGAAGCATCTTTAGGTGGCTCTACAAGTTCCCAAACATCACATCTTTCAAATTGATTAAGTTCTTCTTGCATTGCCATGATCCAATTTTCATCTTTTAGTGCTTCATTGACATTCTTTGGTTCCTCTTGAGCTAGGAAGGCAGAAAATGCACAAAAGTTAGCTTGGCTTCTCCTTGTCTTGATGCCTTCTGATTTATCACCAATAATCAACTCTGGAGGATGATTCTTTACTGTCCTTGTTGACTTTGGAAAATGATGATGAGCCATAACTTCTTCATTGGCTCTAATTCTCTTTGATGGAGGAGGGGATTCATCCCCATTATAAATTGGCATCTTTTCTTGTGATCTCTGGCCTCTAGATTCTTCCAATGTGAGTTTTGACACCTTATCACAAGTTTCATCTACTGGAGAAGAGATTTCAGCTTGATTATCATTAGCTGAACTTGATTCAGTTTCTACTGCAGCTCGCTGGGTTGCTGCATTTCCTGAGTCTGCTTCATTGGCAGCTCGCTGAGTTGCTGTATCTGACCTTGGCAGCTCGCTGGCATCATTTGAACCTGCAATATCTTCCTCATCTCTTGACAGATCAACATTAGATTCTTGAAATGAGACATCAATTGACTCTTCAACAGTACGTTTAGATATATTATAAACTCTATATGCACGACTTGTTGTAGAATAACCCAAGAATATAGCTTCATATGATTTGGCATCAAATTTACCATCTCTATCAATGGATTTGAGTACAAAGCACCTGGATCCAAAGACCTTGAAGTAGCCTATGTTTGGCTTCTTGTTCTTTAGCAATTCATAAGGAGTCTTGTTGAGAATAGGTCTGATTAGAACTCTGTTAAGAACATAGCTAGTTGTGTTCACTGCTTCTGCCCAGAAACTCCTTGGCAGCTTGCTTTCTTGCAGCAATGTTCTAGCTGTTTCTTGCAATGACCTGTTCTTTCTCTCCACAACTCCATTTTGTTGTGGGGTTCTTGGAGCAGAGAATTCATGTGAAATGCCTCTATCTTCACAATATGAGATAAAGTCCTTTTGGAATTCACCACCTCGATCACTCCTTATTCTCACAAGTCTTAACTTAAACTTGTTCTCAAGTAACTTAATTAGCTTTTCAAATTCACTGAAAGCACAATCTTTAGTACGAAGAAACAATACCCAAGTATATCTAGAATAATCATCTACTATAACAAAAGCATATTGTTTACCTCCAATGCTTTTATATGCTTCCGGACCAAATAAATCTAAATGAAGTAGTTCTAAAGGTTTAGAAGTTGATACCATCTTCTTTGATTTATGTGGAGTCCTGATTTGTTTGCCTAATTGGCAAGCCGAACAAGTTTCCATTTTGACATACTTCAATTTTGGCAATCCTCTAACTAGCTTCTTCGAAGACAGCTTGCTGAGTAAGTCCATATGAGCATGTCCAAGCCTTCTATGCCAAATTTCTGGATTTGAATCAACAGCAGCTAGACAACAAGATGAATCCTGCATTTCAAAGTCCAAAATATATATATTTCCTTCCCTTCTAGCAACTAGGGGGACTTTGTTAGTGCCAACAATAATAGTACACTTTTCCTTATCAAAAAGAACAGAATGTCCATCATCATATAACTGACTTACACTAAGCAAATTATATTTAAGACCTTGAACATATTGAACTTTATCAATAGAAATGACACTATTACCAATTTTCCCTTTCCCAAGAATCTGGAGTGTTTTGCTATCACCAATGGTGACATTTCCACCCTTTTTCTTACTGAGAGACAGGAATTGTGATTTATCACCACTCATATGTCTTGTGCATCCACTATCCAAAATCCATTGATTTGATCTCACTTTGACAACAAGACATACCTACAAAACAAATAAAGAGCCAACTCAACGTTTTGGTACCCATATTTGCTTGGGTCCAGAATGGTTAGTTGATAGAACATATAAAACATTTAAATCAGATTTCTTGATCCACATTTGGATCACTTTAGAAGCTGTATTTCTTGTTCCATCTGTTCTGTCAGCTAGCTGCCTGTGACCTGTCTGTCTGTTCCAGCTAGCTGGGTTGGCATTCTGAATTTTGCAATGATTTGCCAAATGGCCTTTATTTCCACATTTATGGCAAATTCTCCATGGCATGGCATAGTCATAGGGGATTCCATGTTTGCCATCATACTTTAGAGGTGTTTTGGAAGCCGATCCAACTCCTTCTCTTTCGATTGGAACTTTTGCATATCTCATCATTGTTTTGAGAGTATCTTCTCCTTGAATGAATTTTCCCATTCCTTTCTGGAGGTCCTTGATTTCCGTTTCCAATTCTTTGATTCTTTCAGCTTGTTGAGATATTTCCTTTGAGCATGATTCCCTTGGACTAAATGCCTCTAAACATGCATCTTGAGCTTCTATTTCTGTTCTCAACTCGCTGAGTTCCTTCATAAGTGTATCATTTCTCTTGATAAGCACTTTGTTTACACCTTCAAGCTGGGATATCTCAGCCTTAAGATCAGTAAGCTTTTGAGTATGATTTGTAGCAGGTGTCTTCTCATCCATTAACTCAGATATGATCTTCTTAAGTTGAGTATTTTTCTTCTTGAGTTTATCATTCTCATATCTTAATTTTTCAACCACTTCATTTGATAGATTACTATGATCCTGCATGGTTAATTCATCTAATTTTGAGGAATGAGAATACATATCAGAAAAATAATTTACCTCACTATTGTTGTCATCCGAATCCGAGACATCACTATCTACAAGGCCATCTTGAAAAATTCCTTGAGCATTATTCTCATCATCAAGACCAACAAGAGCTAGGTTCACCATCTCATCACTTGACTCATTATCAGAATCCGAATTTTCATCATCACTCCATGTCAAAAATGCCTTAGCTTTCCTTTTGCCTTTAGAGGCAGCTAGCTGCTTCTGCTTATTTTTCAGCTTATAGCAGTCTCTTTTGTAGTGTCCTTTCTTGCCACATTCAAAACATGCTTCATCTTTGACATCTTTCTTCGTTCCAGAAGCTCTACCTTTCTCCTTCTTTAGCTTGTTCCTTAAGTCAAGCATCTGCTTGATTTTTCTGGATAGAAGTGCTAGTTCTTCATCAGAATCTGATTCTGATTCTGAATCCAGCTTGCTGCTACTGGAGTGCAAAGCTAAATTCTTCATCTTTTCAACTGGAGCCTTGACTGATTCCATCTTGCTACTGTTGATTTTGCTTTCAAATTGTTCCAATTCTACAAATACGGCCAAATGATCCATAGAATCAATGAAGGGACTTGATTCCAATGCAGTGACTTTAGCTTCGAATATAAATGGGACTGCACTTAGAATTTTCATGTTTATTTCATCTTGAGGAATGGTTTTTCCAAGTCTCTTCAGAGTGTTGATAGTGATTTGAAACCTTGCTTGGCTCTCTTTGATAGTTTCACCATTCTTGAGCTTGAAATTTCCGAAGTCATTCATCAATTTGCTAAGTTTAACTTTTCTCAAAGTTTTCGAACCTTCGTGATAGGATTCCAAAGCATCCCACATTTCTTTTGCTGTTTTTAGAGAGGATACCTTGTCATATTCAGATTGATCAAGTGCATTCATTATGGAGTTTCTTGCTTCTCCATTATAGCCACACTTGATAATCTCATCGAGGGTGAGATCATCAACATCTTTTGGTTCGTTTTTGTCATTGAGAAATTCATAGTTCCCTTTCTGCACAACTCTTAGAACCAGAGGTTTCTTGGACAAATAAGTCTCCATTCTGCATTTCCACCAACTATAGTTTTCTGATCCAGTGAGAAGTGGAGCCTTATAATCCGACCTGCCTTCAAGGTAATTGTCAGCCATTTGATCGATACTTTTCCTGTTACAGAAATATTAGTATACCAAAGCTCTGATACCAAATGAAAATACACCTAGAGGGGGGGGGTGAATAGGTGTTATGACTAACAATGATCAAATAAAAAATCTGTCTAAAATTTTACTCTGGCAGCTAGCTGGATGAAATAAATTAGTGAATAAGCAGCTAGCTGAGTTAACTTGATTTGGCAGATTAACAAATAAGCAGCTAGCTGGATATGCAATGCAGAAGGACAAAAGTGCAGTAAGTAAAGAACACCAAGAATTTTAGCTAGGTTCGACCCCTAATCTTCTATGGTCTACGTCCTAGTCCCTTACCAACTTGGTAAGAGAATATATTATTGATCACAATTAAATCCAATTACAAGACACAATAATATATCTCCCTTATCACCCAGTTACTGACTGCAGCTAGCTGGAACCCCTTGTTTCTTGAACACAGCTCTCTAAGCTCTATACTAAACCAAGTATAAACTTCTCTAGCCTAATGCTCCTTGAACCCTGGTTCCACAAGCTTGACAAACCAGCAACTACCAACTTTACAAGTTGAACAATACAAGGATGAATTAAATAAATACAACTCAAAAGATTTGAACTCTCTAAACTGTATATACGATATAATACACGAGCTCTTTGAAGTATATGTGCTGAGTTGTTTTCTTGACACTTGAATATTGCTTGTATGTTTTTCTCTTGGTTCGTACCTGTGAAGAACATTCATACAAGTATATATAGTGAAGTAAAGAAACTAGAATTAAAGATGCAAACTTGTAACGGTCTTGAATAGCATTTCTCACGTTTCAAGATTTGTTCCATTAATTCTACTTCTAACGTTCACAATCAGTTTAAACAATAATTCTTACTCAGAAAATAATTTAGTTTAGAAATGGAGAGATAAGAATGTTTAAGAGGAAAGAAACCGTTAGAGAGAAACTTGAAGAAGATAAAGAATATGAAAGAATATGATAATGAGTGCATGTAATTCTTTACAATCTTTAACCAAGACAACAGTTGGTGGAGGATAGGAATAAAGCATAAATGATATTAAATAAGAGCATGCTTGGAAAGTAAGCACATGGGTTGCCTTTTTTAAGAACATTAAAGAATTCAAAGATTCCTTTTTCTAAGAAAGTATTGTTTTAGAAATACTTTTGAAATTATGTCATGTTATTAAAATATAAAAAACCGTTCATGCCACTTTTGCAATTATAAGCATAATAAAATCATTTATTCGAATACTTGTGAAACTGGACAGACTGCCAGCCAGCTTGCTGAGTTGAACTGTCAGCTAGCTGAGTTACCCTGTTTTTCTCACAAAATTTTATATGAGGTAATCCTGCAAAACAAAATTAGTCTAATGCAGAATCCAGCTTGCTTACTAAGTATGATCATCAAAATCATAGAGTTTCAGAACTAAGTGTATTAAGTGTTGGTTGTGTTGTGGAATTATGAGAAATGGTTGATCTAAGTAGTATGTGCTTGCTGAGATTTTCCAGGAGCATTGACCTGTCTTATAACCCGGTTTTGAACCCCCAAATGTTGTCCCCTGTTGTCCTACCATTTATTGTTGGAAATATAATTGAATGTAGTTTCTGGAAATGTAAGGTTCATGGCTAGGTGATGTATAGATTTTAAGTTATGGCCGGAGGAGTGAATTGTGTTTCTGGATTCCGGACTGCACTAAGTGACCCCCTTGTGAACCTTGTTTAAACCCCTAAAAATATATGTGGGATCATGGAAAAATTTGAGAAGGTAGGAAATGCAGTGGTGAAGACCACCCAAAAAGAATTGGATTAAAATATGAATTTTTGGATTTTATAAAAATGCTAGAGTAAATTTCGCGCAAGGGAAAAAGTCGATTAGTGGAGCAAAATTCTAGGGTTAATGGTTATGATTCGATTGTGGTAACTAGATTAAGTCGATTAAGTGACGAGCGTAATCGAGTGATGACATGAACCTATAGTGGGGCTAGAGTGTCATAAGACGAAGTCGTTAAGTTAATTTCATACCCCCTAAAACCCCGTAATTAAAGAGATATTGTTAAGGTACTAACGAGCGGTTATTGCTTATGTATAGATCGTTCGACTCCGCACGTTCGACCACCCCAACCAAACCAAGGCAAGTTTACTTTTCAAAACTTATCCATATACAAGGACTTTCAATGTTGTGTTTGTAGTTTTCAATTATATCAAATGCCATGTTTATCGAAGTATTGATGCAATTGAGATTGAATAAGTACATATATGCTTGTACCCCTTGAACTTAGATTGAAATGTTTTCTTCGGACAACGACTCTAGCAATAGAGGTCGTAGCGGTCCGTATATACTATTGATCGGGGAGCGGTATACTATTATATCGTATCTAGATTGCGAAAACCCGAAGGGTCATTTGGGGAGTATCGTATACTCAAATATTATGTTCATATCTTCGTAAATACTCGAAACCCTATCTTGGATTAAAAGTTTATTTTATCGATTAATTATTTTATTAATTATAAATATTAAATCTTAAATATTATTTATTAATTACTGTTCATTATTTAAAGACAAAGTTAATCCAAGATACATTTTAATACTTTCAAACTCGAACTCATTCGAACTCAAAACATTTTCGAAAACCCCCGATCAGGTTCTGCTTCTTGTATGATTTCAAGAATCATCGGTCGACTGATGTCGGACCTCAATTACTCTATTTTCAATCAAAATCAAGTTTTTAAAAGAAAAAGAAAAAGGGACTCTGGCAGGTGTGGGAACCGTTGACGAACGATTCCCGGGATGTGTAAGCGGCCGTGAGCCAGGCGGTCCATCAATTATTATTCCGGCCCAGGTGTTGCCGAAGGATGATTACGGATGTATTTTTCATCGAGGGTGATTACGGATGTAGTTTTCACCCGAGGGATAGTTACGGATGTAGTTTCTATCCTTCTACCGGTAGAGAAGACCCGCGGATGATTGGACTTGGATGTGGCGACTGATCATCGTCAATCCTTGTCAGGTTTTGTGTTTTCTTTAAGTCCCATTCCTCCATTTTGGAAAAATGCCTTGACACTGCTTCTTAGGCTTTTGTGCCAAGTTGCTGATAGTGTTCTATTTTGATGAGAAAGATGTTGACTCAAAGCAGTATCTAGAACTGCAAGTTTATTTTGAAAACAAGGGCACATATTGTTGCACCTTCGAGATTTATCAACTATGACAAGTGATTTTATATCTGATTGATACAAACAAGTTTAATAACTGCCAATCATATGAAATGTATATTGCTTACCTTATACATATATTTCTTGCTGAGCTATAGTTGCTCACTCTTGCTTGTTTTCAAATTTACAAACACAACAGCTAAGCGAAATGGCAAGAACCAGACAGACTGCTCGAAAGCAGGTGACTAGACCCGAGCCAGCAGTTGAGATTCCACCGGTAGGCCCCATTAGCCGGATTGGTTGGCAGCTTTTGTTAGTTCGTTTTATTTATCAGTATGACCTGTGCAAGGTAGTGTATCGTAACAAACTTTCAAGCCGCCAACTTCGCTTCATATCGAAGTGTTGCTGGTAGCATAAATACTATTTAATTCGGTCTGTAATAACTCTGATAATTTTATTTCTGCTTAATCAATGTTGTGACGTTTCTGAGGCTCTAACCTGTGCGTGTGTGTGCGGTGTGAGTTTATTGTGGGGTCGATGGCTGTGTTATATATATTATGTGCAAGAACAGGTATGTTATTAATGGAAAATGGACCGTGAGCGCCTAGATCTCCGACCCCGGATCTGGGGGCGTCACACCATATTTTTCAATTATTAATAAAATATATTAAAAATTTATATATGTTGTTTATAATTAGGAAATAATAGTATAATTATATTAACATATGATTATCTAAGATTGGTTTGGACAAAAGAGAAAATAAAAACCCTCTGCGTCGTTTTGAGAGTCGGCCACCTTCATCCATCCTTCACCCATCCCTCACCTCCCCATCCTTCCATCAAACTCACATCCATCCCACCCATCCTCTCATCCCATTTCCTCTATTTCTGAATCTTTAATTTCTATTTTTTTAGTTTTTCAATAAAATCGAGATCCAGTCCTTTTTGGGTAAGATCTTTTTGTCATACCCATCCTTTTGGGTTGTTGATTGTTCCCAATTTTTTGGAATTTATGTTTTGTTGCGTTTTTGATTTGTTGTCATGTTGCGTTAAGAATGATTTCTACAGTGTATTGAGAGATCTGGGAAAACTGCTTCGAATCTATAATTCTGGTGATTATCGCGAGAGCTCACCTTGCACAACAAAGGATTGTTCAATATATGGGGTATATGTATCCCCAATCTCGGTTGGTGTAACTGATGGGTATGAACACTGTTCTATCACCGGTTTTTTATGTGCGCATGTCATTCGTGATTCTACTGTTTTCAGGGATGTTGGTGTCGACTGGATTGCTCGAGAAACTTTTGTAGTCATTTTTATTATCAAGAATATTTATATTCTATATGTTAAGCAATCTGAAAACAAAACGGCTATTTACTTAGCTCGTTTTTTGTTTCACAATCAGGTTGTAGTTGACAGTTTTGGGGCTTGTCCCAGTTGGGTTTTGGTTGATGCAAGTTAATAAAATCCTTTTGGTTGTCAAAAAAAAAACAATAGTATAATCCGTAAACATGAGTATATTACATTATATTAAATCTATACTATATTATAATAGTTGAAACATTGAAAGTTTGGTCAGTCGATCGTATTTTGTATTTTTACTTAATTACCCTTACTTAATTATTATTGACTTAATTTCTTTTATTTGGAATATATTTATTTTATAGTTACGGGCAATTCTATTTTATAAAAAAATTAACAATATTATAATTCTTTATAACTAACTAATTAGCTTTTTCAGGTACAACACATTATCTTTTCTAAGTAAAATCCCTCCTTTTCCAAAAATATCACGCGTTATTCTATTTTATGGAATAAACTAATAATATTGTATAACTAACTAATTACCTTTTTCAGCTTAAACGTAATATTTCTTTTTATATTTTCTAACTAAAATATTTTCTTTTTCTAAAAATGCCATGTGACATATATGTAATATTTTAATGAAATCATATCGGTTAAAAATTTTAGGACAAAAAAATTCATATCTTGAAAATTTCAAACATAAATTAAATAAAAAATATATAAGCCTACAAAATTCATATCTTAAAATTTTTAATGACAAATTTAAAAAATTATATTAAATTAAAAAAATTGTGCAACGCACGGGTTCTAAAAATTACAATAGTTTTAACATAATATTAAAATAAATGTAATAGCCGTAAAATTCTTATAATATTTCGAGTCTCGTCCTAATAAAATATCGCAAGATTTAAGATTTTGTTTTATTTATTATTAGGGGCACTTGCAAATATTTATTTTAGTGCATTACTAAACTCTAATAATTTTGGTCATTATTATCACTATTATGTAGTTATTATTATTATAGAATAAGTAGAATATTATTGTAAGTGGGCCAAGTGTGAGCCCAATGAGTCATGACATTACTTGGTTAAGTAGACATGATCAAAACTTTATAGCTAAATTATAATCCCATTAAAGAGCCCAAGTGCAATAGGAAATTATATATATATATATATATATATATATATATATATATATATATATATATATATATATATATATATAAACAAGGAAAGAGATCATCTTCCCCACTATTTCATTTAACCGAAACACTAAAGACATCACCATCTCATTTTTTTCTCCCTTAACACCAAAACCTTATAAATCCTATATCTTTAAATTTCTTAACTTGATCTTGCATGCAATAGCATATTCGAAAAGAGGAGTTCGAGTTCTATAATTCGATATATATATATATATATATATATATATCTTAAAGGTTTCGGGAAAGTTTTATTTTATCCGAGTTCTAAACTTTGATTTCGTAAGAGGGTATGAATCTATACCCTTAAATCTTTTTGTAACCATGTTTTCATTCTTTTCTTTACTAAATATTGTTTGGAAACTTTATTTTAAATTAGGGTTTGTGATAATTGATTTGGGGTTTTGTAAAAATTTGAACCTTGCCATGAATTTTTGGTTTGATTTAATTGATTTGGGGTATGGTAAATAATTGTGGTTGTTGTATTGAAGGGTTCGGGTGTTGCATGTTAGAATCGGGGGAGGGGGAGTCGCCATCGCGGTAGTGATTGGTGACTGGCGGTGGCGGATGGTGGCGATGGCGACGGGAAGCAGGGGTGAGAGTGGGAGATTGAAAGAGAGAGGAGAGATGAAGAGAGAGATGGTCAGAGACGGAGAGAGAGAGAGAGAGAGAGAGAGAGAGAGAGAGAGAGAGAGAGAGAGGCGAGTTGAGATAGAGATTGAGCAAGAGATCGAGAGAGGAAGGAGGTAGAGAGATTGAGATCGAGAGAGAATGAGAGAGATGGCGAGAGTTATAGAGAGAGAGGGGGGGAGAGAGATAGCGAGAGTTATGGAGAGAGAGAGACAGACGGGGGACGGAGTACTAGTAGGGGAAGGGGAAGTGGACACCGCCGGCGCAGTCGTGCCGTCCGGCCGGTGGCTGCCGGTTGGTGGTGTTGAAGTATTTAATTATATTTTATTTAGTTTTTCTAATTAAATTAAGTAGAAATTTGTTTATTTTAGATTATTGTGATAAAAGTGGAATAAAATATGGGTTTGGTAAATAAAGAAATTGTGTTAAAAAGGGAATTAACAAATTTGAGTAATTTGATTTAAATGGAATAATAAAACCTATCAGTTTTATTTCTACAAAGTTTTTGACTACTGTACTCCTAATCTCCTATCAGTTTACAGTAAAACCTCTATAAATTAAATTAATACAGTTGGCACCGAAGAATTCTATTAATTTAAAGAAATGTTATTTAACTGATATATTAATAATTATTAATTTATTGAGAATTTTTGGCATCAAAGAAATTTTATTTTCAATTATATATATTTAAATAGAATGGATTGTATAATTTATATTTTATACTTAATTCATTATACACTGTTTTACAAATTCAGTAAGTATTTGCGAGATTCAAAGTAAAGATTAATGTATATTTAGATGATGTCAAAAATAAAACAACTATTTTGGAATCTTTTACACATAAAAAATCACTTAAAGATTTTAAAAATATTGATTAATAACCTTTCAATGCCTTACGAAAACATCATATTCAAACTTTTGGTAGCAATAAAGAGAGTTAAGGATGCGTTTCATATAAATTGAAATTTTAAGAACCCTAGAATCATATTTTACAAAAGGGTAATACATATATTTTTATGATTATAAAGGACTTATTAATTTATAATATTATTTGGACCATATATTTATATAGAGTTTTTTTTAAAAATTAGTATCTTATTATTATTTTATCGAAATTGATCATTTTTTGAACTGACCAAAATTGGGATCGGAAGAAATTATTAACTTAGAGAAATTATTAATTTATCGAGTATTAGTTTAAAGAGGTTTTACCAGACTAATAATTTTTTTATGAATAGTGCTAAATATTCCAAAAAAATTCCAAAATTTATTAAATGGAAGATTTTGATTAGGTACACATATTTTACGGAGTCTCGTATTATTAAGTAAGATATATATATATATATATATATATATATATATATATATATATATATATATATCAGTTTTTGGGAAAAATTTGGAAACGATTTTTAGATATCTAACATTTTATAATAGATTAATTTCTTTAAAATTACTTACAATACTAACATTATATACCATTTAAAAAACTCTCTAATGAGAGTCAGCCACCCCATCTCCCTCTAATCCTAATCGCCCACATCTCCTTTCTTCCCATCTCAATTCTCTCTCTCTCTCTCTTCCTTATACCCATCTCAATTCCTAGCCGCACCTTCCCAATTCACACATTACCTCTTCCCTTGTTTTTTTAATTTTTCTATCAATAAACATACTCTTTTATTTTGTTTTCTTCTTCAATAAAATTGAGTTTGGACTTTTTCATTTCTGTTGTTTGAGTTATTATTTGTGTGTTTGAGTGTCTCGCTTTGTACGATGTGTCTCGCTTTGTGCGATGTGTCTCGCTTTATGCGATGTGTTGGTTGTGTTGAAAATGAATTTTACGGTGTATTGGGAGATCTGGATATCTCGCATCAACAACACTTTCGACAGATTTATAGCCGGTATCCGGCAGGTACATAGCTGGGGTGTATTTGAAATGGTAGTGAAAATCGTATGTGCTCACCTCTCACAAAAAAAATCTGTTCATAACATGAGGCCTCTAAACTCAGTTTTTGCAACTGAGTCCTCTGAACATTGCATTATCCACGGAATTACTATGAGGGTCAATTGCGAAGCTACTGTTTTCAGGGGAGATGCATGCTGGATTGCTCGTGTTGTGGAATAAAAACTAGGTTACTATTTGTAATTAATGCTAGGGTGGTTGAGCTTCGAGCTTTAATGGCTGTTTCTGCGTTCGAGACTTAATCGGTCCTCACAGAGTGCCTACGTATCTCGTATTGAGAATCAAGCCAACGTAGTTCTGAGTGATGGTGCCCTCGAGGCTACGGCGGCGAGAGCTCACCTAGGACGCAATGGCTTGTATGTCCTTATTCGAGGATTAAGCCAAAACGTGGTGGGTAACGTATGGAGCTGTCCAAAAACGTAAGTGACGTATTGAGCTCTGCCCAAAAACGTAATTCTGAGATGAGGGGTTAGACCCTTTATATAGGCTGAGAAGCCCTAGAATTATGGTAGGAGTTAGAGACTTGGTGGACAAGTCTTCCTTGAGGAAGGTTCTAGATCTCTTCCTTATAGGAATCAGTTTCCATGTTGAAATATGTATCTTGGAAGATAAGTCAGGCAAGAGTAATATCCTTGTTTGACTCTAATCTGCTGAGCTGTTTATTACCCTTAATATTAATTACGAAATTAATATTATAAATAGGGTTTGGGCCCATCTGGTGGGCCCCACGTTTGGACCATTCCGGGTCTAATTAATGCCACATTAAATGTGTCTTTAAGGCTTACTTTTAGCCCATATCATATTCCCCCCAACTTCTAAGAAAACTGATCAGGTTTTCCTTGAAGTTTTAACGACCTTTTTCGAGACTTGGGTCAGGGTTCATCTTTGTACACTAGTGTTTCACGAGTATTGTCTTTATGTAAAGCGTGGAGCGATCGACGCGTTCAGGACAATGTTAATTCGATGCTAACCGGCACTAATCAGCCTTAACGATGCTTAAACAATGTTTAAACGACGTTAAACGGCATAAAACGGCACTAAACGGCGCTAAACGGCATTAGACAGCGCTAAACAGCCTTAAATAATGTTTAAACAGTGTTAAATAATGTTAAAAGGATAAAATGGCACTCACGGTGCTAAACGACACTACTCGGTGCTAATCGGCACTAAAACGACGTTTAAACGATGTTAAACGACGCTAAACGGCGATAAACGGTGCTAAACGGCACTAAACGGCACTAAACGACACTAAAAGGTGCTAAACAGCCTTAAACGATGTTTAAACGATGTTAAACGACGCTAAACGACGATAAACGGTGCTAAACGGCACTAAACGACACTAAACGGTGCTAAACAGCCTTAAACGACGTTTAAATGATGTTAAACGACGCTAAACGGCGATAAACGGTGCTAAACGGCACTAAACGATACTAAACGGTGCTAAACGGAGGAGATTCAGGACAATTGTAACCTCTTCCGGGCAGCGAGTCAGCCGACAAGGGTCCTGGCCAGCTGCCAGGTGCTCCTGGTCGGCTGCCACGAGATCCTGGTCGGCTGCCAGGAGATCCTGGTCGGCTGCCAGGAGATCCTGGTCGGCCAGACCCCCTCTGTGGCACCTGGTCGGCTGCCAGGAGATCCTGGTTGCCTGCCAGGTGCTTCTGGTTGCCTACCAGGTGCTTCTTTATCGCCGGCAGATTGACGGGAGATCCAGGTTGACTTTAATGATGTCACACGATGCTTAAACGACGTTTCAATGTTTGTGTAAACGACGTTAAATGGCATAAAATGGCACAATATTGTGCTAATTCGAAGGTCGATGTTTGTCACGGAAAGTGAGAAACCTTCAACAAAACCATCAAACGATCCAATCAAACGATGGGGGGTGCCAAGATGGGTACCGGGAAGTCAGCTGGAGCCTCTCCGTGGCTCCTGGTTGGCTGCCAGGTGCTCCTGGTCGGCCGCCAGGAGATCCTGGTCGGCCAGACCCTCTCTGTGGCACCTGGTCGGCTTCCAGGAGATCCTGGTTGCCTGCAAGGTGCTCCAAGTTGCCGGGAAGTGTTTAAACGACGTTTCAATCTATGTTAAACGACATTGAATGGCATAAGACGGCACTACACGGTGCTAATCGATGCTTGAACGACGTTTCAATCTATGTTAAACGACGTTGAATGGTATAAGACGGCACTACACGGTGCTAATCGATGCTTGAACGACGTTTAGTTGGAGGTCGATGTTCGTTCCGGAAAGTGAGAAACCTTCAAAAGAACCATCAAACGATCCAACCAACTGACAGGAGGTGCCAGGAGGTCGGCTGAAGCCCCTCCGTGGCACCTGGTCGGCTTCCAGGAGATCCTGGTCGGCCAGACCTTCTCCATGGCACCTGGTCGGCTGCCAGGAGATCCTGGTCGGCCAGACCTTCTTTATGGCACCTGGTCGGCTGCCAGGAGATCCTGGTTGCCTGCCAGGTGCTCCAGGTTGGCTGACAGGTGCTCCATGGTCACTTTGTCGTGCCTCTCAGAGCTTTTCGAAATGCCCGGAGTCTCGTTCTTGAATCACGTCCTTGACATTTGTATGTTGTATACATCCTTTCAAGGCATAATTAATCTCTCTTTCTTGTTCTAAGATGTGGAGCTTGTGATGAAGATTTTTAGTTCTTGCCCCCCTTGTTTCATATGGTGGAGGTCTTGCTTCTCGTTTGATCGTTCAAGAAGTTTCTTTTCCACTGAGCACTTGACTTCAAGTCTGGTTTGCATTGTTATCTGGTTGTCAACCCTTTATCTTGATTCTAGGTTTCCAACCTTCCTTTGGTTTGAATTCGATTGACGGCTCTTGATTCAAGTCCTTAAACTCAAATGACGAACTCGATTGGAGGCAGACAACCTTTTTGGCCATCTCGATTGGAGACAGACAGCCTTTTTGGCCATCAAGGCTAAACATTTGTATCGGAATTTGAGATTCCAGATTAAGTAAGGAATGACAAAGGACCTCTTATCTCAACATTCTCACTAACAGTTTCTGTGCCTTCAAGGCATTATCAGGGAGCCAACCAGTCTCAGGGTGAGCTTTTATGAGGGTCTATCCTTCAGCTTACATCAATTGGTGCTATCAATTTGAAATAATAGACGGGGCCTTCAAGACCTGAAAGTAAACTCTTCCGGCGTAGTTCTCTATCTCAGAAGAAGTAAACTTAGATTGGGCATCAGCCTTAACGTTCTGTTCTCTCTAAATGTGCTTCTCATACCATTCACTCAAACTCAGTCATCACGGCCTTCACGACTCTCAAGTACTTTGCCGTAGTTTGAGATTCTTGACTCTCATTATTCTAGCCAAGCCTAAACCGGCTATCAAGGCTTCATACTCAGCTTCGTTGTTAGTTGTCGGAAAGTCCAATTTTAAATCATACTCGACTGTAAACCAATCGGGGCTTTGTAAGACTAAACCTGCACCACTAGATTTTGTTTTTGATGCTCCATCAAAATAGAGCTCCCAATGTTCATTCTGATCAGGTACAGGCTCTTGATCTTTTTCTTCATTTCCAGGGGTGGTTACTATATCCTGCCCCCCGACTTCTTGGTTGCCAATGGTACATTCAACCACGAAGTCAGCCAATGCCTGGGCCTTAATGGCTATTCGAGGCTCATACGTGATGTCAAATTCTCCAAGTTCAATCGACCATTTAATTAACCTTCCACCGGCTTTCGAGCTATGTAATATGCTTCTCAACTGTTGGTCCGTCAGGACTTCAATCTTATGTGCCTGGAAGTACGGGCGTAACTTCCTCGAGGCTGTTATCAATGCCAAGGGGAACTTCTCAATGGGAGAGTAATTCAACTCGGCTCCGTGGAGCACCTTGCTTACATAGTAGATAGGCCTCTGAACCTTGTTCTCTTCCTTAACGAGGATGGCACTCAATGCTTGTTCAGACATTGCTAGATACAGATAAAGAGTCTCTCCGGGACTTTGCGTGGCCAACAACGGGGCTTCGGCCATGTACTTCTTCAACTGTTCAAGGGCCTCTTGGCTTTTACTAGTCCATTCAAAATTTTTCACCTTCTTCAATGCTTGAAAGAAAGGCAAGCACTTATCACCAGACTTGGAGATGAATCTCCCTAGAGCGGCCATTCTGCCGGTTAACTTCTGTACGTCCCTCACAGAACGGGGTGGTTCCATGTCTAAGATTGCTTTGATCTTGTCGGGATTGGCCTCTATGCCTCTTTTCGAAACCATCAAACCCAAGAACTTTCCAGACCCAACGCCAAAAGCACACTTGGCTGGATTCAACATCATCTTGTGGTGCCTCAGCACTTCGAATGCCTCTCTGAGGTGCTTAATGTGATCTGCCTTGAGTAGGCTCTTGACTAACATGTCATCAACATAGACCTCCATGGTTTTTTCAATCAGATGGGCGAATATCTTATTCACCAATCGTTAGTAAGTAGCTCCTGCATTCTTTAGACCAAAAGCCATAACAATATAGCAGAAAACACCAAAGTCAGTTATGAAATATACCTTAGGGATGTCATCCTCGTGCATCTTAATCTGATTGTAGCCGTTGAACCCATCCATGAAGCTCAACATCTCATGTCCAGCTGTGATGTCTATCAACATGTCTATCATTGGCAGGGGAAAACAATCCTTTGGACATGCATCATTCAAATCAGTGAAGTCTATACACATCCTGCACTTTCCATTCGCTTTCTTGACCATCACCGGGTTAGCTAACCATTCGGGAAACTGAAGCTCTTCAACAAACCCAGCCTCTAAGAGTTTGTCAACTTCTTGTTTAATGGCCTCCTGCCTTTCAGGAGCAAAATTTCTCTTTTCCATTTTATTATCTTCCGCCCCGGATCAACATTCAACTTGTGAGTTATGAGTTGGAGATCAATCCCTGGCATATCAGCTACAGTCCAAGCAAACACATCGCTAATTTCTTGTAAGAATGCTATCAACTTGGCCTTCAGGGGTTCTTTCAAAGATGCTCCAATATAAGTAACTTCTCAGCTCGCTTGGCCGTCATGGCTTCAATATTTGTCTTGGTCTTGGGTGTTGAACGTCGATGTTCAAAGGTTGAACGCCAAAGTTTGAAATCAAGGGTTTTCAATCTCAATGGTGTTTTAAATCACCGAAATATCTATCAGAGCTGGTCCAAGGCCAGGGGGTTTCTGGTTAGCCCCACGAGGTCTTGAACCTTCTCTAGGAGGTTTTCAAAATTACATATTGGTTTTCAAGTCAACATGAAGTTTCAACCTTTGGATATTAATTGGAGGTTCATGACCCCCCCTCAAGTTTGGCCTTCATAACTAACCTTGGCCTTCATGGCTTACAGCTTCTGTTCTTCAACCTAGGATTCGGGGTTGATTCCTCGATATAGATTTCGATAAATGCAATCCCGTTGGCTTCTTGCCTTTTAAACTTCTGAGACGAGAGCTTGCTTGAACTTCTTAATCCTTGCTTAAGGTTATCTATTGGCCTTCATCCTTGGATCCTTAATCCAAGTCCTTAATAAGTATTGAAGAGTAGCTAGTCCTTAACATCCTCGGCCTTTCATGGCTTTGACCCTTCGAGATCTTCACCTATGCATTTGTTTGTTTTCCATTCGTTATTCTTTTATTTTCGGTACTCGTTCATCCTTGACTTGCACTCATCGGGTGATTGAGTACTATTGTCCGACTCGGAGCAACATGCTCTGCAATGGTTTCCATGAACCTTAGTTCTACTTCTACTAGATGAAGCTAAGTCCTACTAGGATAACTTGAGCCCATCGGGGCATTGCAAGACTAGGCCTGCATCACTTGATTTTGTTTTCGATGCTCCATCAAAATAGAGCGTCCACCATTCCTTCTGGTATCATCATTCTTATTTTGAAGTTCACTTCCTGCTTGGGGTACTACCTCCTGCCCCCCGACTTCTTGGTTGCCAATGGTACATTCAACCACGAAGTCAGTTAACGCCTTAGCCTCAATGGCTGTCCAAGGCTTCTATGTGATGTCCTCTGCTGGCCTTTTTGGTGTTCCTTTCTTCTGCGGACATCCATGTCTTCAATTGGAAGGACTTGCCCCCCGACTCTATTAGGCCTTAACGAGGCTACATAATAGCTTTGTGCCATCTTTTGATCACCTTTATGTTCTCTAACGCCATTCCTGGTTGGGAACTTGATCTTCATATGATACGTTGAGGCAACAGCCTTGAATGCATGAAGTTCAGTCCTTCCGAGAATAGCGTTGTACGTTGAAACCGCCTTGATTACCAAGAAGTTCAACATCTGAATGGCCTCCTTGGGCTCCTGTCCAATAGTTATAGGCAACTGAATAGTCCCTTCAACTTTGGATTTTACTCCATTAAATCCATATATAGGCATGTTATTAGGGGTCAATTGAAAATCATTGTACCCCATCTTCACAAATGTATCATGAAACAGAATGTCAACGGAAGCTCCATTGTCCATCAAGACTCGCTTCACTTCCGAGTTCCCAATCACAGGGGTTATGACCAACGGGTCGTCATGGGGAAACTTCACCCCTTCGAGGTCTGAGTCATCGAAACCAATTGCTATCTCAGTCCTGGCACGCTTTGGGGCTTCTCCCACGATGTGCATCACTTCTCTGGCATACGCCTTTCGAGAGTTTCGGGTTGTACCGGCCGCTGTCGGGCCTCCCCAAATCATGTTAATAACTGGCCCTCGGAGCTGTGGGTTACGATCCCGACCTCGATCATCATCCCTTCTATCATTGTCTCTTCTATCATATTCCCTCCTTTGAGTTCCACGATCATCACCCTTAGTGAATTTGTTCAGCTTTCTTTTTCGGATCAAGAATTCAATCTCATCCTTCAACTTCCTACAATCATCTATATCATGCCCCACATCGCGGTGGAATCTACAGTACTGATCCTTGTTTCTCTTTGCGGGATCACCCCTAAGTGGATTCGGCCATCGAAAATCTTTGTCTTTCTCAATATCTAACAAGATCTGACTCCTAGGAGTAGGGCTGGCAATTTTCGACCCGCGACCCGAACCCGACCCGAACCCAACCCGCATGGGTCGGTTTCGGGTTTATATTTTTCGGGTTCGGGTCGGTTTCGGGTTGACCCTAACTTGACCCGAAAAAATCGGGTTGGGTTCGGGTTACCCGAAACTGACCCGAATATATATATATATATATATAATTATAATTATTTTTAATATATATATTATATATTATTTTTAATATATATATATATTATATATTATTTTTAATAATATATATATATATTATTAATATATATATATATTTTTAATTAATATATATTGTTTTTAATATATATATTATTTTTAATAATATATATATATATATTATTTTTAATATATATATATTATTTTTAACAAATATTATTATATATATATATATATATATTATTTTTAAAATTTTCAAAAATTAAATTTCGGGTCGGGTTACCCGAAACTGACCCGAAACCCATTCGTGTCGGGTTCGGGTTGAGCACCTGTACCCATTAAATTTTCGGGTCGGGTTCGGGTTGGGTCAAAAATATGACCCGAGTCTGCTGACCCGACCCGAACCCGACCCGAAACCCGAAATTTCCAGCCCTACCTAGGAGCATTCAGTCTGCATAGTCGTTGAATCTTGGTCCCAAACTCTTCTTCGGTGGTGATTCAGAATCCTTGCTAGTCCGGGGATACTTGTCCCTAGCATCATACTCTTGTTCTTTCTTCCGTATCTTAAAGTCATTGGAGCCCTTGCCATTGCCTCCAGCAACTTCTTTTTTCATGCTATCCTCTGCCTTGATATACTTGTCGGCCCTTCGTTGGAGCTTGGTCATGTTCTCAGGAGGATGCTTTGCCAAAGACGGAGACCTCTTGAAGAAAGGATCAGTGGTTCCGTGTTCCAAGGCTACCATGGCCACTTTATTCTCCAGATCTGTAATATTCAATGTCTCCTTGGTGATTCGCTTGAGATAATCCCTTAGATTCTCGTTCTTCCCCTGTACCACATACATGAGGGATGCAGAACTTTTTTCATGAACTCTTCCACTAATGAATTGGCTAACAATGGCATTCTTCAACTCCTTGAAAGAGCCAATTGAATTTTCAGGTAGCCTGCTATACCACCTTTGAGCCATACCCGACAGGGTTTGAGGGAACGCCCTACACTTTAAGGCGTCACTAGCAGGTTGCAGCAGTAGTGCAGCTGTGAATGTCCTGACATGAGTTTCAGGATCGCCTGTTCCATCATAGGCCTTGATCGTCGGCATCTTGAATTTCTTTGAGATGCGGGCATTCATCACCTCCTCAGTGAACGGAAGTGTTGGATCATCAAGATCTAGCGGCATCAGATCCTTGGGGTTGTTTCTGGGGGTTTCTGCCCTCGTTGCTCTTTCAGTTGAGGTATCGGCCCTTCTTCGTCTCCTAGACGACCTCTCCAGATCTATGACGGGAACCCTTCCTGAGATTGGAGGAGGTCGATGCAGACTTTGATTCTGCCTTGCTTGCTCTCTAGCGGCGTCATCTTTCAGCCTCTGGATCTCAGCCTCATGAGCCTTGATCCTTTCCTCAGTCGTTTGTGGAGGTCCATCATGGATTCTTCAGGCCCTCCTTCGGGGCTCTCTACTAGCACGTCGCCTCCTTGGGGCTTCGTCACGGTCATCATCGTCATCCTCAGGTGTCGAATCAGTAGTATAGGGGCCGGAGTAGTCCAGATACTCGCGATCTCGGATCTGCAAAGCATGATCACTCGGTCCAGGTTCTCGAACAGGGGGGTAGTTGGGCAGCCCATACATTGGGTTGGTATTCACGGGGAGATCCGTAGTATGGATCTGTACCCCAGATGGAGGGTGATTAGGATCAACCAGGGGAGAGATCACCATCTGAAGAGAGTTGGTTCCCTGATCTGGATGGACAACCATAGGCAGCGTACTCCCAGCAGGGGGATTCGTCCCTGGAGGCTGAGAAACTTGAGTTTGGGGGACCGTCCCTTGTTCAAACGTGGTTGTCCCAGAGGTAAGAGGCGGAGCGAAGCTGATTGGTAAAGTTTCGGTGTAGAGCTTGGTGCAGTTCTTCGTGTGCTAACCATGGTTGATGTTGTCTTCCCACAGACGGCGCCAAATGTTGTGGAATAAAAACTAGGTTACTATTTGTAATTAATGCTAGGGTGGTTGAGCTTCGAGCTTTAATGGCTGTTTCTGCGTTCGAGACTTAATCGGTCCTCACAGAGTGCCTACGTATCTCGTATTGAGAATCAAGCCAACGTAGTTCTGAGTGATGGTGCCCTCGAGGCTATGGCGGCGAGAGCTCACCTAGGACGCAATGGCTTATATGTCCTTATTCGAGGATTAAGCCAAAACGTGGTGGGTAACGTATGGAGCTGTCCAAAAACGTAAGTGACGTATTGAGCTCTGCCCAAAAACGTAATTCTGAGATGAGGGGTTAGACCCTTTATATAGGCTGAGAAGCCCTAGAATTATGGTAGGAGTTAGAGACTTGGTGGACAAGTCTTCCTTGAGGAAGGTTCTAGATCTCTTCCTTATAGGAATCAGTTTCCATGTTGAAATATGTATCTTGGAAGCTAAGTCAGGCAAGAGTAATATCCTTGTTTGACTCTAATTTGCTGAGCTGTTTATTACCCTTAATATTAATTACGAAATTAATATTATAAATAGGGTTTGGGCCCATTTGGTGGGCCCCACGTTTGGACCATTCCGGGTCTAATTAATGCCACATTAAATGTGTCTTTAAGGCTTACTTTTAGCCCATATCAGCTCGGAAAACCATTATCTTCATTTTTAATTTTCAGAATATTTGTATTCAGTTAGTTAAGCAATCCGAAAACAAGACGGCTAATTATTTATCTCGTTTATTTGTTTTTCAACCTGGTTGCATGATCAATTGGGGGTTTGTCTCAATTGAATCTTTTTCAAAGTATTAATGAAATCAGCTTTAAATTTGGCAAAAAAAAAACATTATATACAATTTTAAAATCAAAATGTAAAACTAATTTTAATGAAATAAAAAACAGCACTCTGCATAAAATCGTAAGTCCGCAAACAATCCGTCTATTTTTAAAAACAAAGCTATGGCGTAACCATCGTCAACACTCAACAAACAAGGGTAATTAACACGCTACACTTAGAAACAATATCGAATAATCATATATCATTAATCATTATACTTTTCATCACAACAAATCACAGGTCTAATCAAATTTTTAATATTTCGATAGTTTTTTTTTTAAGGGAAGGAATAATTAATAAATGATAGAAATGCTATCTAAATATTAATTAAATATTATTTTAAAGGACTTTTCAAAAAAAAAAAAAATTATTTTAAAGGAGGCAAACGCTACTGTAATAAACAACAGTCACAATTGACTTTTTTATTAAAAGAAAAATGATAAATGACGATCCAGTCAAACACCCATTCTTCTCCAGCAAACGATCTCAGTCGTCCAACCAATACATCTACGCCACGGAGATTTAAACACGTGTAGAAATATGATTGGTCGATCACATGTGGCAAACGATATAATTGGTCGAAACAACGGAAGCACACGTATTTTATATTTACAAATTATTACGTACATGCATATATAATAAAAACCAACAAATCCTAAAAGACCTCACTCACTCTCTCTAGAGCTGGTCTCCCTCTCTCTCTCCCTCTCCCTCTCTCTCTATCTCTCTCTCTCTCTTTCAATTTGTGAATCTAGCTTAGGGTTTATTCATTATTGAACAAATTGCACATGGAAGAAACTAAACGGAGGATACTCCCTTATGTTTTCCTGCTTGTAGTTAGCTCATTTGCTTTTCAGCTACTCGCTTCTACTGATACGGTATGTTTCGTAATTTCGATAAATAAATAATCTTGTTAAATTAATCAGTAGATGAATAAATTATCACGTGTCAAGTTTTAACTGTACGTGTATTTGTGTGGATCTGAAATATATTGTGAAATTGTTGTAATTGTAGATTTTTTACGAGTCATTTGATGAAGATTTTGATGGACGATGGATCGCTTCGGAGAAAGATGAATATCAAGGTATTTATGTAATTAGACTTGTAATGTTTTTGAATTTTAAATTGATTTAAATTTAAATTTTATAATTAGCTGATTTGTTAAGTATGTTGCTGTTACTAGATTAGTATAGTTAATTGACGGTGTATGATTGTGTAAATAGTTTGTTATCGAAGCGTAACTATTACATTAGATCTCTGTGGAGATGTTTATGGATTAATACAAAAATATTTGAGCTGGATCTCTGTGTAATTGTAATTTCTGATTGCGGCTTGTTCAAATTTGGTGAATCAATAACTATATAAGCTTGTACATTTGTAGAATTTTTAAATTGTTTTAATATCTTATGGAGTCTGCTTAGTGTCATGAATACGGAGCTATTTCAGCTCAGCATCTTTTTTTTGTGTGTTCATCTGATCTTTACATATTTGTTGATCATTTAGATTGTTGTGGAATTTTAACAGTTTGATTGATATGTTCAAAATTAGTGGGCTTATAATGTCTGCTATATGTATGATTGTACAAAGTCCCGGAAAATGTAGTTTCTTTTCGTTGTGCATGATGTTTTTTCTTTACCTCTTCATGTATTGGTTGTTTTCCCAAGTGTCACCTTATTTATTCATCTCTCTACCTATGTAGAGAAATAATCATTATCCTGCATTATTAGGTTTTGTAAATCAAAGTGATGTGAATCTAGATGAGAGCAGCACAAAATTACAAAATTGTTAAGAATTTTAGTACTACATGATTTATTATTTGTTGTAGTTATATGTTAGGCATCTTAAGTAATGAGTTATATAAGTATGTTAACTACTTTTAATGATTCAGTAGCTGGGAAGTTATGCTGGAACTGATCTTCTCTGTTGGTTGTTCAGGTGTATGGAAACACTCCAAAAGTGAGGGACATGATGATTATGGACTTCTTGTGAGCGAGAAGGCAAGGAAATACGCTATTGTAAAGGAGCTTGATGAACCTGTAAAACTCAAGGATGGAACTGTTGTTCTCCAATTTGAGACACGTCTACAGAATGGGCTAGAGTGTGGTGGTGCATATCTGAAGTATCTCCGACCCCAGGAGGCCGGTTGGGTTCCCAAGGGATTTGACAATGAATCTCCCTACTCTATTATGTTTGGCCCTGACAAATGTGGAGCTACAAACAAGGTCCATTTCATTTTGAAGCACAAAAACCCAAAGACCGGGGAGTTTGTTGAGCACCATGTTAAGTTCCCACCATCTGTGCCATCTGACAAATTAACTCACGTGTACACCGCAATTTTGAAGCCTGACAATGAATTGCGAATCTTGGTTGATGGGGAAGAGAAGAAAAAGGTTAATTTCTTATCTGCAGAAGATTTTGAGCCAGCTCTAATTCCTGCCAAGACAATTCCCGATCCAGATGACAAGAAACCTGCAGACTGGGACGAGAGAGCAAAAATTCCCGACCCTGATGCTACAAAACCAGACGATTGGGACGAAGATGCACCAATGGAGATTGAAGATGCCGAAGCTGTGAAACCTGAAGGATGGCTAGATGACGAGCCCGAGGAAATTGAGGACCCAGAGGCATCGAAGCCAGAGGATTGGGATGATGAAGAAGATGGTGAATGGGAGGCTCCCAAGATTGACAACCCCAAGTGTGAGGAGGCACCTGGCTGTGGTGAGTGGAAGAGGCCAATGAAGAGAAATCCAGAATACAAGGGAAAGTGGAGCGCACCTCTTATCGACAACCCTAACTATAGGGGTATATGGAAACCTCAGCAAATACCAAATCCTGCATACTTTGAGCTTGATAAACCTGATTTTGAGCCTATTGCTGCTATTGGTATTGAAATTTGGACAATGCAAGATGGTATATTGTTTGACAATATATTAATAGCAAGTGATGAGAAGGTTGCAGAAACATACAGACAGACCACATGGAAGCCAAAGTTTGAAGTAGAGAAAGAGAAGCAGAAGGCCGAGGAAGAAACAAGCAGCCTCTCAGATAGTCTGAAAGGTTTCCAGGTAATCTATTTGAGGTTTTGCTTTTCTGTTTCTCCCTTATGGTGTAATTTTGCTTTGCAGTATTATTTAATCTTCACTATTTAATGTGCTTATGGCAGAAGGTAGTATTTGACCAACTCTACAAGATTGCAGACATTCCTTTCTTGCAGAATCACAAATTCAAAATTTTGGTAAGTACCCCATCAAATCTTACTTTGCATTACAGTTTGCCTTGTCGAAAAAATATGGGTTTGTCCGTCTATTAATATATTGTTACTAAACTTTGTCTTGCAGGATCTCATTGAAAAAGCTGAGAAGCAACCTAACCTAACTGTTGGTGTAATTGTATCCGTTGTCGTAATTATTTTCACTGTTCTGCTTAAACTTCTATTTGGCGGAAAGAAACCTGTGAGTATTGAAGCTTCTTAATAACAGCTTAGTGTATCTGTTTTATTTGGAGATTTCTCACTGTGGCAGGACTTGTAAATAATGACAGGCAAAGGCAAAGGTCAGTGTGGAACCTAAGAAGGAAGAAGCAACCGAGGCTTCTAACAATGAGGACAGTAGCGAAGAGAAAGATCAGAATGAGGACACAACGGCAGCGCCTCGCAGGAGGACAAGGCGTGATACTTAGTATGGATGAGAATCTGTTGCCCTCTTGAAGTGGTCATTAGTTTGGCTTTTGTTAGACTCGTCTAGGTTTTGATAGTTTTGTTGGTACTAATTTTTTCCCTTGGTTATGGATATGCGGTGAGTTTTTACCTGTTAAGTTCGTTATGTTAAACAATGTATGACGATGTAAATGAGATTTTATCTAATAGGATCCGATTATCTGTCGGATCCATCTCTATTACTATGCCAAAGAAACATAATTTCAAGAAGTTTTTTGTGGTATGAGAGAGCTCGATGGTATTGTTTAAAGTTGCTATACAATCCCATTTGCCATTTGAATTTTACTTTGGTCTAACATCTACAGAACCCGTAGAATTATTCCAATTCTCTAGTACTGGTTCAGAAATGAAATATCAAATCACAATTGGTGTACTTTTTCTTTTTTTACTAAATCACAATTGGTGTACTTTAATCTTGTTATGTCAAAAGTTACTTGTTGCAGGGGTTTATGGCCACCTTGGTTGTGACCACTTCTAACAAAAGATAGGACGTTCTCTATTTCAAGAGCCAATGAGATTTACTGTGAATCATTTACCACTAAAAATTGTTCATACTCTTATTTGTATGCATGGAATAATCTACAATGGTGGCCAAAGATGTATTACTACTATTATAATATTTTTGCTTGCTGATTCACGTTATAATTTCTTATTCTTTGAATAATTAGACTTAAATATTTTATAAAAGAATATTTGTTCTAACAAATTTGATTGAACAAGAATCGAATCCATGAGTAAGAATTGAATTCATGAAAACGACAAGAGATGAGTTCTTAGTATTTGAATTATCTAATCGTAAAATAAGAGTAAAATCTAGCAAAAGTGCAAAAATGTAAATAAAGACAAAATATAGACGGTAGCACACCACGACTACACAACCACAACCCAACCCAAACTACAAACCTGCATAGTGCGCTTATTATTTCTCGGAATGAGAAGAAGCTTTTCACTTAGAAGTTTTAATAGAAACAATTCAGATATCTATTAGAGAAAATTAAAGCTGAGTATACTTCATTTGTATATACTTAATCTATATTTACAGTTTGTAACATACTTTGATTTAATAAAATATAGATTAAAGTGAGTTATTTGTGTTTTTAATTTTCCGCACTTAATCTTTGATAAAAACTTACATACTAAGCTGCAAAACCAAACATAGATTCAAATGAGTTGTCAAACGAAAGAAAATTAAGAAAGATTTGAAAATACATTCACTCCCTTTGTATTTTCTCGATGTGTACTTCATACTCAACAATCGGTACCAGAGCAGACTGTTAAGCAAAACAATAAAAGATCAAGATATGTACACCAAAGACAACAAGAAATGTGAAGGTACCAAAGATCAAAATTTTTAATTTTTTTTGTTTTGTATTAAAATTTATCTATCCTATTTAGCATAAACCAAAAATCTTAAAAAAATAATATGTAATTCTATGTTATTTTTAGGTCGGAAAATGTTTGAAAACTTGTTTTCTTATTTTTACAACTAAAATATGCGTTTATTTTTTTGGTTTTTATGTGTCTTTTTTAGAGGCAAATAATGTCACGTAATAATTTTTAAATTTTTTTTGTATTAAAATTTATATGTCCTATTTAGCGTAAGCCAAAAATCTCGGAAAAATGATATGTAATTCTATGTTAGTTTTAGGTCAAAAAATGACCAAAAAACACAAATTTCATGAAAACTTGTTTGTGGAGGCATGTTGAGGGGGCTAAAAAAACATATTTTTACATGTGTTTTTTAATTTTTTTTTATTCCATATTAAAATTTTTGCTTCCTACTTTGATACAAGCCAAAAATTTTGAAAAAATTTAACGTGAAACTATGTTATTTTATGGTCCAAAAACACATATTTTAGAAAAACCTATTTCCAAGGCATGTTAAGTGATCTAAAAACATTTTCTACACATGTATTTTTTTTTATTTTTCTTTTTTCCGTATCAAAATTGTAGGTCGAAAATTAGTACAAACCAAAAATATCGAAAAATTATTAAGTGAACTTATGATATTTTATGGTTCGAAAATTACTGAAAAACATAAAATTTAGATTGATGGTGTAATTACTTATTATAGACAAGTGTTTAGTGTTTAATATTTTTTAATTTGTGGTACATTAATTAATTATAAATTAGTATTTAATATTTTTTAGCTAGGGATACATTAACAACTTATAGATTATTAATTAATTCTTTTTAACTAGGGGTACATTAACTAATTAATTATATCACTAATCTTAAATTAGTTAATGTAAAACTAATTAAAAAACAGGTAAACACTAATTTATAATTATTTTATGTACCATTAATTGAAAAAAATTAAACAATGTTCTAATTTTTTTTTTTTGAAATTGCCTAAAATACCCATTTTTTTACAAGAGACATACCAAAATATCCACTTTGGCAAATATTGACTTTTTTATCCACCATATATGCAATGAATAATGATAATATAATTGTGTTATGTATGATAATACACAATATTAAACACTTCGAAACTTGCTTGTCACTTCCTCGTATTTACTAACTGATAGTTAGGACGAAATTAATAATACTACCTAAACCTAGAAAAGAATATGCATATTCTCTTGAATATTGATCAGCGGCAAAATGTTGTATGATACAAATGATTAGTTCATCTGCTCATTTAGACCCAAAATTCCAGAAAAAGCAATGAAAGTAAAAATTATCTATCATGCACTTTTCACTGCCAAATTTTTTCTCTGTTGATGCTCCGCAACTTTATAATCTATGACTTCACGGAAGAGATTTGGGTCAAGCACACAGTTCTCACTTCCGTAAACAGCAGCCTAAACACCAACCATCAGCTTTGCTATTTCTATCTTCCGCTGTTCTTTTCTAAACAAACTAGAGAACAATCCCCACTTTCTCACCCCCGCTTGTGCAATGTACTTGTCCAAATAAAGTTTGAGAAGTTTATATTTTTCATCTTCCCCAGGCAAAGGAAATTCTAACTTTTATTATATATTATATAAATTCGGTTTTTTTTTGGGTTTTCCGGTTAACTGCGGTTAAAAACCGAAAAACCAAATTTCAGAAAAAAGTAAAACCGAAAACCGAGGTTAACCAAACCGAAAATATTTCGGTTATTCGATTCGGTTTTCGGTTAATCGGACCGAATACTCACCCCTAATCGCCAGCGCTGAGAACTTTGACACATATTTGGCAAATGCGTATCCCGTACTGTTAGGTCCCAAAGTATCGTAGAAGGGGGGGTTGAATACGATACTATAAAAATTAAAAATAATTCCGAGAATATATCTTTATTGATAATAAACTCGAAGGGGTGTTACAACTTCTAATCCAATGGATTAGCTTTAAAATTAGAACACTCCTAAGGATAGTTTAGGCACGAGGACCTTTAACCCGACACTGCCTGAAAGCGGGCTAAGCCGACTTTCCTACTAGACGGACTATCTAGCAGCTTACACAGAAAATATATGAGAGAGAAGAGAGAGTTGTGTGTAGAGGTGTGTTTTGAAATGAAATACAACAGGCCTATTTATAGGTTATAGAAAGTCACTATGCAGTTAATATACGTAACTGATTACGTATATTAACCTGCCTAATTTCAACAACCTGCGTTCCTGCTTTTCAACCACTTCATTTTCAATTTCAAAGTCTTACTTTGATTTTTAATACATGTGGGCCCCACATTTTCCCTACTTTATGAATAGTACTTTGGGTACTATTCACATGAATAGCAACTTCGGTTACTATTCACCCGGTGTGAATAGTGATTCCGGTGAATAGTAATTCCGGTGTGAATAGTGATTCCGGTGAATAGTAATTCCGATGTGAATAGTGATTCCGGTTACTATTCATTTTCCTCTTATTATTGACATCCTTAAATATTTAGTTTCTGAAATGGAGGATATCAACACTGCTCTCAATCATACCTCTTTAACAGTTTTTCTGAGTTAGATACTTCGATTCCTTTGTGAAAATGTTGACGCCTAGTGCAACTGGTCTGGTTCACAGACGACTAACATTCACTCGTGGTCTTCGTATCATGTCTTTAAGAATACTGCCAAGAATTGTGCAACCATAAAAACTTTATCACTGGAATCTTTTGGCCCTTCAACTGAATCATCTGTACATCTTATTTTTGTCACCGAGGCTTGATCATTTTAATGAACTTCTTTCAGCGACTTAATCCTTGTTGGTGCCTGTTCTTCAAATTTCACGATCCCTGTATAGAGTTTATTATTTATCTTTTATCCTAGTTGAGTTATATATGTCCTCTATTACATATTACATTTTTATGCTTTACAATCTCCCCCTATTTGATTGTCAGGGTTTGACAAACAAATTCCTAGAGGATAACTCAACTGATACAACAAAAAATAAAATACAAAGATAAATAATATAAACGTACATTCTGGATCATATATATATATTTTCCAGATTTCCAAGTGCAAGACAATTGTTCCTCTAGACTGAACATATCTTCAAGTTTTGCCTTGCTTTCTTTTCACATAGCACGAATACTTCCATTAGCTTTTCCTTTCCCAAGATAAAGTTAATTCCGTGTCAACAACCTTTTCCTTGCCTTTATTACGCCTAGTAGCTTCTTGGTCATCCACCTTCTCCCCCTCAGTTGGGTTATCCTCCAAGATAGTAGGATGTGGAGTTGGTAATTTAGACGAAGCTATCTTCACCAAGGAATTAATTGCATGACTAAACTTGGCTGCCATGGAACTTAATTGAACCTGGAATGCATCATGTTGAATAAGTTGCAAATTTTTGATTTCTGCAATGGACTTACAGATATTTGGCAACTCTTTCTCCAATTTTTGGACCCGTGTAAGGAGTCTGCTGTATTCCTTTCTGGTTACAGGTGCATGTGGTTGAGTAGGTTGCTCACTCGTATGTTCTGCAGGTGTTTCACTCAACACTCTATATTCACTCGGTTTAGTGGTTTGGGTGACACTTACATGTTCTGTTCGTGTTTCCCTCAACTCTCCTCTAGAGCTTCCACCGATATGTGTACCTGCAAATGAAATCATCCTAGCCCCTTTTTCAGAGGTCACGGATGGTGCAATGAAAGTTCGTGAGCTTCCATCCTCGCGTGAAGCGAGTTGCCGACCACTGGTAAATAGTGGTAATCTCGAAAGAGATCCAGAGATTTTTTCTCTGGGAGGTTAAACTTGAATCGATTAAATGGCACAAAGCCCAAGTTTCCCTCGTATGTCTGTGAAGACACTTGGTTCATAAAAGAACCACCTATCGATGGATCTTTTCGTAAAATGGAAGATTCACCAGCAGTTATTGAGGTAGGTAATTCCACCTCGGATGCCTGTGAAGGCATTTGATCTTTAGAAAGATCATCAACCACTCTTATGTTCCGTGAAATGGAACTCAAGATAGTTGCTCCCGTCAATTCATCCTCATTTACATTTTCACTCATTTGACAAGGAAGAATTGTTTCCCTAACAGTTACAGTTACCTCAGGTTCTTTTGGTTTACTTCGTTTAGAATGAGGTAGAGCTGCTGATGTAACTAACTCCTTATGTGGTGCTGCTGAGGCACTATCTCCCTCAAAAGTGTTGATGGTTGGTCGTTTAAGTGACAATTGAGGTGTAGGAGTTTGTTGTGTTTGTGTTTGCATTTGTAAAATGGGCTCTTCGACCTGTGTTAGAGTCGGTGGGATTTCCTGCTCTTGGTCGGGTAAGATGGCCACTGGGGGCTGTAGAAACTGTATTTCCTGTGACACAACAGGGAATACAAAGGTTGGAATAGCAGGGATTGAAATATTACCTTGTCGTATACCTGCTCTCACTGGTCTTGGTAACAACGGAAGTGGGACAGTCTTTAGATATTCAGTTAGGACTGTAGGCACATTCGTATATTTCTTTTTGCTCATGTAATTAATTACATTCGTCTTTATGGAAGAACATTCCACCTTTTGACCATTTTCCAAGCGTACCCTGTCTTCATCATTCAAAAAATCATTTAATATTAGCTGTAGAAACCTTGGATATAGACATTTGACATTTTGAGTCCGAACATCTCTTGTTCCAAAGTGTTTCATCTTTAAAATGATTTGACCAAGCACTATTTTTCCAAAATTAATCCTCAAATTATTGGCGACCGCATACCCTATTTTTTTGGATATATTCAGGTATTCGATCTTGATTTGTTCTATCTGAGGAAAAAACATGGTTAAGAGTGTGAAAGAAGAAACTCCAATACTGGGTTAGAAACGTTCTATAAAGATTACCAGTATTGAAATTGCCATCTTGGTACCTTATAAAACGAAAGAACATTTCAATCTGTTCAGGTGTAGGATCAGAAACGAGATTTTCCATAGGAAAATGAAGAATTCGATTAACATCTCGTTCAGTGACCCTAATCGACCTACCAAATAGTCGATATGTGAATGCACACCCGTCCTGTCCAGAAGTGTTAACCGCACTGCAATATAGTTCACGCAATGCATCATGGTTAAGCTGCACTGGTGTAACTAAAGCATGTCGAATTAATGAATGTTCATTCAAAAATTGTGTCCAAGCCCGAAATTACTCATCCTGAATGGTTTCGATTTGCTGAATGGAAATAGGATTAACTTTAGCAATTAAAAAGCTTCCCTGCAATGCCATTTTCAAAACTTCGAGGAAATTCAAAAACAAGGGTTAGTTTTTATAAAGGATGATGTATAAAGCAAGAATATAAAATCCAATCTAAAAACCACCAGCTAGATTGAGAGATCTTTCCGATCAAAGCTCGAAATATTCAGCAATCGTGTGTATATGCTCTGTATATCTGAAAAATGATGATGTTAAACACAAACAAAAACTCATCATTTATAAGGTTTCAAGGTTTAGTAGGTTAGGTGTAATAGTGATAGGTTATGTTTGAAAAACAACACCGCTCAATAATTTCTCACCTAACAACCTAATTCGCCGAAAAAACATCTTATCACCGAAACCTGTCGGCCGAAAAAACATCTTATCACCGAAACCTATCAGTCTATACACATATACACATATTTATTACTTCTAATTATTATGGATTTAAAAATAATCACGCTGTAAATCAAGAATTAATCCACAATAATCAGATAAACTCACAATTAAATAGATATAAAATTAACAAAATATCATTAATTGATATATGTCAATAAAAAATTTATTTAATTATGCTACAGTGATATCTCCAGAATAATCATGCAGATAATCAAATAAAACAAACAAAATCCAGAGAATGAAATTCACTGGCTGCAATTAATTGAACATACATTTTAAAAAATCATGTGAAATTTAACATACCAAGCTCACTTACCAACCTTGAAAAGGTTGCTTCATCCAAAGCTTTAGTAAAAATGTCTGCCAACTGTTTTTCACTAGGAACAAAGTGCAGTTCCACAGTGCCTTCCATCACATGCTCCCTGATGAAATGGTATCTGATGTCTATGTGCTTGGTTCTAGAATGCTGCACTGGATTATGTGATATTGCAATTGCACTCGTGTTGTCACAGAAAATTGGGATCTTTTTAACTTTAACTCCATAGTCAAGTAGTTGATTTCTCATCCATAGAATCTGTGAACAACAACTCCCAGCTGCTATGTATTCAGCCTCTGCAGTTGAGGTAGATACTGAGTTCTGCTTTTTACTGAACCATGAGACCAGCTTGTTTCCCAAGAATTGACAGGTTCCTGTGGTACTTTTTCTATCCATTTTGCAACCTGCATAATCTGCATCTGAGTAACCAATTAGATCAAAACCAGAATCTCTAGGGTACCAAATGCCAAGTTTTGGTGTTCCATTGAGATATCTGAAAATCCTCTTAATAGCTACCAAGTGAGATTCCATAGGATCAGCTTGAAATCTAGCACATAAACATGTAGCAAACATAATATCAGGTCTACTAGCTGTTAAGTATAAAAGAGATCCAACCATGCCCCTATAGCTTGTCATGTCCACCTTCTTTTCCTTAATATTCAGTTCAAGCTTAGTGGCAGTGGCCATGGGTGTTTTTGCAGAAGAACAATCTGCTAAATCAAACCTTTTTAAAAGATCATAAATGTATTTTTTTTGACTTATAAAAATTCCCTCATTCACTTGTTTAACTTGTAAACCAAGAAAATAAGTTAATTCACCCATCATACTTATTTCATATTTACTTTGCATGAGTTTGGCAAACCTCTTGCAAAGTTTCTCATCTGTAGACCCAAATATTATATCATCTACATAAATTTGGACAAGTATCATAGAGCCATTGACATTTCTATAAAAGAGAGTTTTATCAAGTACCTCGAATGAAGTGATTCCCTATAAGAAACTGTGAGAGTGTGTCATACTAGGCTCTAGGTGCTTGCTTCAAGCCATAGAGTGCTTTGAGTAGAAAGAACACATATTCTGGAAAGTCTGGATCTTCAAAACCAGGCGGTTGACTAACATACATCTCCTCCTCCAGAATACCATTAAAAAATGCACTCTTGACATCCATTTGATAGACTTTGAAATTGGCATGCGCTGCATAGGCCAGGAAGATCTTTATTGCTTCTAACCTTGCTACTGGTGCAAAGGTTTCTTCAAAATCAATTCCTTCCTCTTGACAGTAGCCTTTAGCAACTAATCTAGCTTTATTCCTTTTGACTATGCCATTCTCATCCATCTTGTTCTTGAATACCCACTTAGTGCCAATCACTGATTTGTCTTTAGGTTTGGGTACAAGTTTCCATACTTCATTTCTCTCAAACTGGTTTAACTCTTCTTGCATTGCTAAAACCCAGTCTGGATCCAGAAGAGCTTGTTCAACTCTTTTAGGTTCTTATTTGGATAGAAAACTACTGTATAAGCATTCTTCTTGACTTGCTCTTTTGGTTTGGACCTTTGCATTAGGATCTCCAACGATAAGCTCAAATGGATGATCCCTGGTCCATTTTCTCTGTGGTGGTAAGTTTGACCTTGATGAAGGGGCTTCATTTTCTCTGTGTTGATCATTGTGACTTATTGTTGATTTTTGACTGTGAGAAACTCCCCCTGAGTGTATGGCCCTCGAGATTGATGGATTTCTTGCAGATTCATCAATAGATGCTTCTCTTTGATTTTCTACAGATGCTTCAATTTGATTTCCAACTGATGGTGTAATTTGCTCTTTAACAGGTGGTTCATTCTGCACTTCAACTGATAATCCTTGTCTGTTTCTCACACCATTTGATCTCCATTCTTCATCATCATCTTCACTTTCTTCACCCCTTCTCTCATTCTGGAATGAGAGAGACTCATGAAAACCTTCATCTACTAGACCAGATATTTTCTTGTCATCAAAGACAACATGTATGGACTCCATTACAATGTTTAGTCTTTGGTTGTAGACTCTGTAGGATTTTCCAGCTGAGTATCCAACAAAGATAGCTTCATATGCTTTTGAATCAAATTTTCCAAGATGCGCACCATGATTTTTCAGTACAAAGCATTTGCATCCAAAGACATGCAGAAAGTTGATTGTTGGTTTCTTGCCTTTAAAAAGTTGATAAGGTGTCATGCCTTTTGCTTGATTGACCAAAGAAATATTTTGAGTGTAGCATGCAGTGTTTACAGCTTCTGCCCAGAAGTATGTTGGTAGCTTAGATTCTTCAAGCATTGTCCTTGCAGCTTCAATTAGAGTTCTGTTCTTTCTTTCCACTACACCATTCTGTTGAGGAGTTCTTGGTGCAGAGAATTCTTGGATAATTCCTTCTTCTTCACAAAACTCTCTTATTACAGAATTCTTGAACTCAGTTCCATTGTCACTTCTGATTCTCCTTACTTTGAGTAAAGGATTGTTGTTGACTATCCTGATGTGATTTAAAATGACTTCACCTGCTTCATCCTTAGAGTGCAGAAAGAATGTCCAAGAGAATTTTGAGAAATCATCAATAATCACAAGACAGTATTTCTTAATTGAAATTGATAACACATTGACTGGTCCAAAGAGATCCATGTGGAGTAGTTGCAAGGGTTGATCAACTGATGACATTGACTTTGATTTGAAAGAGGCCTTCTTCTGCTTCCCTTTCTGGCATGCATCACACAATCCATCCTTGGAGTAATCCAATTTTGGAATACCTCTAACCAAATCCTTCTTTACCAACTCATTCATTGCTTTAAAACTCAAGTGTGACAGTCTTTTGTGCCAAAGCCAACCTTCATCTACACTTGCCTTGCTGAGAAGACATGTAGTCATGTTTGCATTTGTTGAATTGAAGTCAGCAATGTACACATTTCCTCTTCTATCTCCTGTCAACACTACCTTGTTGTCACTTTTCTTGAAAATGACACAAGCTTCAGATGTGAACCAGACGTTCTGGCCTTTATCACACAATTGACTGACACTTAGCAAGTTATGCTTAAGTCCATCAACCAGTGCTACTTCTTCAATGACAACATTCCATTGTGAAATCAAGCCATATCCTCTAGTATATCCTTTGCTGTTGTCTCCAAAGGTAATGCTAGGGCCAGCTCTCTCCTCAAACTTAGTGAGCAGGGTAGAATCTCCAGTCATATGCCTAGAGCAGCCACTGTCCAGATACCAAAGATTCTTTCTGTTTCCTTGCACACATCAACACAAAATCAAGTTGATTTTGGTACCCAAGCTTTCTTGGGTCCTGTCTTGTTAGCCAATTTCTTAACCTTCAAATCCCTTTTAACCGAAGGTTTAGATTGAGTTAAATCAATTTTGACTTTTGGTTTGGGCCTTTGAGAGACAGAATTTAATACTTGCTCATATGTGTTATAGTTAATAGCATTATTAGGCATAGTCTGTGCAAACATGTTATTCATCATCCATGGCATCTATGGCATATTGTAGTATGGATTATACATGAATGACATGTTATCATATTGACTAGATGCATGAGCAGAGGGAGCATACATATTTAGCATAACATTCACAGCAGGCATAGGCCATATAAGGCACAGAAGCATTCTTAACAGATTTACAGTTGGTAGATAAATGATTAACACTTCCACACTTTACACATTTTTTCCTAGGAGCATTTTTATCAGGTGTGTAATTGTTGTGTTTGTTAATCCCTACCTTACCATTTCTATTCTTTTTCTTGTCCTTAACACCTGACTTAACATTTTCTAGCTTGTCCTTCAATTGCTTGTGGGACAAGTTGCCTATGTTTATTTGTTCAATAGATTTGGTTTTGCTGAACTCTCCAACTACAAAGTTTTTGTTGACAGGTCCATATTGGTTATTTAATTTAGTTAAAGTTGCTTTGCTAACAGGCTTAGGTCTCAAAGAACATTCTTTTTCGACTAAATCACTATCTGAAGCAACTTCCCTATTAACATCTAACTTAGCTTCTGCTAATTTGTGAAAAGAATCAACTCCTTGTATACTGTACATTTCTTCAGTTTTAGCCTTTGATCCCTTCCACTTAGCAATTAAGTCTTGTTCCTCTTTTAACTTTTTTATTAAGCACTCTTCTCTTTTCAGAGCCTCAAGTAACTCATTCTTAGCATCCTGGAAATCTCTTTTCATTGTTTCAAAATCAATTAGTTGAGTTTCTAACAGAGTATTCCTATCACCTATCTTAGCATTAAGATCTTTAATCTTTTTGTTCTCCTTGTTAAGTGATTTTAATGTGACATGCATGTTGTACAATTCATTAGACATTTCATCAACAATATTGGCACATTCATCTTTGGAAAGCTCAGTTAGATTTGTAGAGTATACCTGGTTGCTTGCTGAACTAGCCTCTTCATCAGCTTCGTTTGCCATGAGTGCAAGATTGACAAACTCTTCTTCTGCATCTAAGTCACCTCCAGCTGCCCAATCATTATCTCTTGATACGAATGCTCTCTCCTTTTGCTTGAGAAGGTCAAAGAATTTCTTTTTGTAATCGACAGTCTCAAACTGTTTCCTTTCATTCTCAGATTTGGATTTTCTGCATTAATTGGCAAAGTGGCCAGCAATTCCACAGTTATAGCATTTGAACTTTGATCTTTCAACCACATCCTTGTTTGGTTGATAGTTTTTCTTGAATTGCCCGGCTCCTGCTGAATTCTTCTTGAATCTTAGCTTCGAAAATCTTTTTGATAGAAATGCCAAATATTCATCTAGATCTTCAGCTTCATCCTCACTTAATGCATCAGGTTCTTCAATCATCTTGTTTTTACCTTGGCTAGTTGCAGCTCCACCTTCCCAAGTTCTTTTACTTGGTGTGGCTTCTTTATTCTTCATCTTCTCTCCATCTTGGTTTATTGGAATATTGGCTACCAAAGCTATATTTCCACCTTTCTTCTGGCTTTTCTCAATTTCTTCATCTTGTTGCAACTCGAGCTCATAGGTCTTTAAAATTCCATACAGTCTCTCAAGTGTAAAATCTTTGTAGTCTTGAGAGTTTCTCAACGAGACTGTAACTGGCTTCCATTCCTTAGGAAGAGATCTCAGAAATTTTAAGTTGGAGTCTTTGACTTCATATGTTCTCCCGTACAACTTCAGGCCATTCAGTAGTTTCTGAAATCTACTGAATATATCTGTTAAATTTTCTCCAGAATTATGATGGAAGTGTTCATACTGTTGTATGAGGAGTTGCATCTTGTTCTCTCTGACTTGTTCAGTTCCTTCACAGAGTGTTCGAATAGTGTCCCACACTTGCTTGGCAGTGGTGCAGTTGATGACATTGTCGAACATGTCTTGATCAATACCATTGAACAGTATATTCATGGTCTTTTTATCCTTCCGGACTTCTTCTTTGTCTCCATCTTTGAATTCTGCGGATAATTTGGGAATAGGCCTTCCAGCAACTCCAGTTCCTGCTGCTTCTCCAACTACAGTGTTGGCCTTCATAGGAATATGAGGCCCTTTCTCTAAACAGTTTACATAACCTTCATCAATAGATAAGAGATGTAAATGCATCTTTACTTTCCAGTGAAAGTAATTATCTTTGTCAAGAACAGGTATTCTCACGCCTGAATCCTTCATTCCCATGGTGGTGATCTTTAGACTTCTTGTATGCTAGAAGCTTGCTCGGATACCAATTGTTAGGTCCCAAAGTATCGTAGAAAGGGGGGGGGTTGAATACGATACTATAAAAATTAAAAAAAATTCCGAGAATATATCTTTATTGATAATAAACTCGAAGGGGTGTTACAACTTCTAATCCAATGGATTAGCTTCAAAATTAGAACACTCCTAAGGATAGTTTAGGCACGAGGACCTTCTACCCGACACTGCCTGAAAGCGGGCTAAGCCGACTTTCCTACTAGACGGACTATCTAGCAGCTTACACAGAAAATATATGAGAGAGAAGAGAGAGTTGTGTGTAGAGGTGTGTTTTGAAATGAAATACAACAGGCCTATTTATAGGTTATAGAAACTCACTATGCAGTTAATATACGTAACTGATTACGTATATTAACCTGCCTAATTTCAACAACCTGCGTTCCTGCTTTTCAACCACTTCATTTTCAATTTCAAAGTCTTACTTTGATTTTTAATACATGCGGGCCCCACATTTTCCCTACTTTATGAATAGTACTTTGGGTACTATTCACATGAATAGTAACTTCGGTTACTATTCACCCGGTGTGAATAGTGATTCCGGTGAATAGTAATTCCGGTGTGAATAGTGATTCCGGTTACTATTCATTTTCCTCTTATTTTTGACATCCTTAAATATTCAGCTTCTGAAATGGAGGATATCAACACTACTCTCAATCATACCTCTTTAACAGTTTTTTTGAGTTAGATACTTCGATTCCTTTATGAAAATGTTGACGCCTAGTGCAACTGGTCTGGTTCACAGACGACTAACATTCACTCGTGGTCTTCGTATCATGTCTTTAAGAATACTGCCAAGAATTGTGCAACCATAAAAACTTTATCACTGGAATCTTTTGGCCCTTCAACTGAATGATCTGTACATCTTATTTTTGTCACTGAGGCTTGATCATTTTAATGAACTTCTTTCAGCGACTTGATCCTTGTTGGTGCCTGTTCTTCAAATTTCACGATCCCTGTATAGAGTTTATTATTTATCTTTTATCCTAGTTGAGTTATATATGTCCTCTATTACATATTACATTTTTATGCTTTACACGTACGCTTTTTCTGTAGACGTAACCTGTTGATATACGTTTCTTCTGTAGTTGTGTCCCAGGACTTACAGTTCTTTTGTGGGCGTATCCCAAGACTTACGGTTATTTTGTGTGTGTGATCCAGGATATTTCTCTATCATAGGCTAGACGTATTCCGTGGATATTTAGGACGATGTTCTCGTGGAATTCACGAATGGGTATTTTTGGGTTTCAAATAATAAACAATGGGTGTATTTAGGGCAATCACCCAAATTATCTAACCACAAACATGAATTAATTAATTTATCACTACTCTAAATATTAAATAAAATAATTCTCTTAAACTACAAATTCAAATTTTTACATAATCTAAAGATCCTATATATAAGTACTAATATATATACTTAATTTACCATTAATCCAAAATTAGTTAATGTACCATGACTTTAAAAATAATGAAATTTTTTCTCCATTCCATTTTATTTTACACAAGTATAAAATTTTATTTTATATTCAATTATTATTAATAAACTCATAGTATCAAAAAATGGTATTGTATTATTCAAAAACTAACAAGTAAATAAGTAATTGTGGCAAATATAAATGGAAAGTATAATAAATGAGAATATTATTAACTTTTTTCAATAGGATATTGTTTAATTATCATAACTAATTTTAGAATATTGTTCAAGTTTTTTAATTAATGGTACATTAATTAATTATAAATTAATGTTTACTTATCTTTTAATTAGTGTTACATTGACTAATTTTATATTAGTAATATATTAATTAATTGGTTAATGTACTCTTAAATAAAAATAAATAAATTATAATCTATAAGTTGTTAATATATCCCTATTTATAAAAAATAAAATATTAATTTATAATTAGCTAAAGTACTACACAAACAAATTGTTATGAACTTTATATAACGCCTTAGAAATTTTCAGAATTTTTAATTACTATTATTTATTTATTTAATATTAAATGTGAATTATGTGGCGTGTATAATTGTTGAGAAGAGAAATTGTGTGTGGAATAATATTTGTGGGCTTAGTTGGTGATTTATATGAGTTGGTTAAGCTCGGGTATTTTTAATTATATTTTTGGGAATTTTATACCATTTTATTTCATTATATTTATCTTCCGCAAATTTTGTAAAATTGTCGGAATGGCCAGAAATTATGAAATCTTTTGTATTATTTACTTTATTAACTTATTTGAGTTTTAGAAATGTTAAGTGTATTTATTGCGTGTGTGTGTGGGCTTCGACAGGAGTGTGTGTGAGTATTAGTGTGTGTGCGTGTGCTTGAAAGTGGTATTGGGTGGGAGACTTGCGGTGTTGATGCTCCGTTTGGAGCTCCATCGTGAGCCCCTTTCTCCGTTGATCTTGCTGGTTGTGTGTGAGTTTGCAGTGGTGGCGCGTGTGTTGCGTGCGCGTGTGTTGCGTGAATGGATGTGCAGTGGGTGAAGTTGTGTTGACAGTATGGTGAAATTGTTCTGTATTGTTCGGCTGTGTTCCTTGGTTATTCTGTTGGTTATTGCAGTTCGAATATTGTGGCGATTTTTATTCGAATTATTTCCGGAATTTTTCTGATTATTGATTCGTGATTTTACAAAATAATTCCGAAAAATTATTTTAAATATTTAGAGCGAAGTTTCGGGTCGGGAATCTGAAATCCGGGGACCCCCGAAATTTTGCCCCCTCGACAATGATTTAATTTGAGTCGAGGGAAATTGGTGATGATGATTCGTGAGCCAAAAACGTATAATATATATTTATTTGATTTATTTGATTTATCGTAGTATAAAATTTAATTTAATTTTATCTGTAAGTTATGAATTGTATTTCGATGGTAGTAATTAATTGTTATGTAGAAGACTGAGATGGATTTGGTATTGGTTTGACATTGGGTTGTGTATATTGTGGAGATAGTCGGTTATGTTCCGACTGGCAGTCACCCGTACAAAGGGGATGCCGTCGAAATTTTTCTAAAAATCCTAAATAATTCTCTTGTATAATTGTGTATATAATTCTATAATTTGATCGAGGTATTGGATTGTCTATCTGTTTATTTAGTTAATTATTTAGTTGGGTATATGATCAGTGGTTATTAATTGTTGATATATTATTTAAGTAAATGAATTTAGGAAGTAATTCGCAAGGGTAGATTAAGTTAATTTTTGTTAGTGATCAGTAATATTAAATAAGAGTCCTGAAATAGTGTTATATTGTGTGTAGATCCCACAGATAAAGGGAAAGCTAAAGCTGAGGACGTAAAGACTCTCCGAATTCTGTGATTTTCTGGTTAAGGCAAGTAAACCACTTCACTTATCTTTCAAGTGAATTATGATTATCATAACTTGATTCTTATGTTCATTTGATTATCATTGATATAACTGTTCTATAAATTTCCAATAAATTAAATATTCGATTGTTATACCCCAAATCAATAATGTTAATTTCATTGATTCTATTAATGACGTATCCTAATCAGTACCCCTTTTTGATATATCGAAATTGTCGATATCTAGGTCAGAAATTTACCCAACCTTACTTTATTTTGTGAAATTTGAGATGTTGGCCTGGAACGAAATTGTCCAGGGTGTTTAGCAGTTGAGGTGGTCGATTGTTCCGACACCTGATGTCTAGTTATAGGATTGGACTGTTAGTTTTTTAAAAATGTGGACCGTAAGGGTCGGACCAGATTCGTGGTCAGAAATTATTAAGGCCAATGTGTGCCGTGGATCCATTAAGGACATTGCTGTGTGCGTTTGTCCGGGGTTAGTGCGTGACTGATCAGCAGCCTAACCTTATGATTGTTTTTATTTATAAAATGCATGATAGTCCAATCCTCTCCTATTTTTGATTCAGATAAAAGATATATCTTTCAGTTGAGCTTTTATATTGTTGATTGCAAGTTCCTAACAAACCTGCAAATATTTCAGTTCATTTATGCTTTTAATTATATATATACTTGCTGAGCATTTTAGCTCACTTGCTTGCTAATTCTGTTTCCTCAGCTAAGCACGAAGATGTCTAAAAGGAGTGGACTGTCTGGTTGGGGCAGCCAGAGAGTCGAGGTGGTGGGATGGGTAGTCAGCTTATAACCTTATTTCTTGTCATTTCGGTATCAGTTAGACAGATTACTTAATTTATGGAGTTGTATATTATTTTATTCAGTATTGGGTTGTAATAGTTAACTAGTAGTTGTTTCATATTGTGACCTGTGAGCGATCTTGGTTGGTATAGTTATATTTTTCTATGGTTTTGTTATTATCACGCAAGTGAACAGTTTAGTATTAGTTGGTTTGGTTTGGTTGACTTGGACAGGTGGTTAGTCCTATTTATGAATACATCATGTCAAAATTTTCTAAAATTCTTCTGTAAAAATATTTATTTTATTATATAATGTATGAATATTATTATTGGATAGTGAGGGTGCTACACTTTATGTATACTAGTCAATTTTGAGCCTTAAAAAAACATAATTACACTTAATATTTTTTGGTGGTTTTTGGGTTGTAGCAAAGTAGGATGTTAAAACTTTAACATAAAATTAAAAAAAAATTAAAATAATTTGTAAAAATACATTTTTTAGACCCTCAACATGCCTTCACAAACTAATTGTTAAGAATTCGATGTGGACTTGCCACATTTGGACCAAAATTTAACATAGTTACACAAATTATTTTTTTGAGATTTTTTTCTTATGCAAAAAGTAGAACGTGAATAGTTTAATACGGAACAAAAAAAATGAATTAAATTTATTTGAAAATACATTTTTTAAACCTATTAAAATGACTACTAACAAAGTACTAATGTAGTTGTAAAAATATGCCAACTGTGAAACAAGAAAAAAAAAAGGTAATAGCTTCCGCCACTTGAACTAACGTTTTATTTTGCAATTTGGTCCAACAGCTTCCGCCATTTCAAGTGGCGTTTTCTTCTTTTCTACTCAACTATACCATAAGTGAAAATCAACATTCAGCTATATCAGAAATGAAAAATCTGTTGAATTATGTACCAAAAATGAACAGAGCCCAATTTTGGGGTAAACAACCAAAAATAGCACTATTCAAGAAAAAGGCCCTTTGAAATACAAAGAGTGAAAGAAGCTTTAAATGAAAATTGTTGATGCCGATTTTTGTCATGGACGGGCATCATGTTTTATAGATTTCCATGGCCGTTTACGGAGGAGGTTAGGTTTTTTTTGGGGAGTTTTAGACTGAGCTTGGGAGTTTATTCTAAGAAAGAGTTTCTAGAATTTCGGGTATCGGATCCCCTCAAAGTGCCTACATATCTTTATATTTATAAAGAATCAAGTCAACGTAGTTCTATTAGGATCCACTACCTTCTCCGAATATATTTCTAGTTAGAACAATACTCTTAATTTTTATGAGCAAGTCACCTAATTTTAGTGATCTCCTCGTTATTGGGCCTATTTAATATGGACCGATACCCATAAGGGATTGGACTTATATCTCGTATCAACATGTCCCAGTATTTATTGGAGGTTTCCTTCGATGAATACTTAATTAAAGTATTTTTGTTCATTTGATCTATGAAATTGAGTTTGTTCGACAATATGTCAATTTGTACCTGCATTATGGTTTTTGTTATAATGTATATATTGACTATTCATGCATATGTTTATTAGATAATATATCTAATATTGTCACATATGGGAAACAATTAGGTGGGAAATTTGGGGTAGAGTTATAAGAAAGGTTAGGATCGTTTTGTGAGAGATGGAACGTCTAACTATAAGATATTTATATACTATAGGCACCTGTTTCTGGTTCCGATTCAGACCCGGACGAGGATCCGGAAGGAGAGGCTTCCGTACCGCAGCAGGTTCCCCTAGGAGCTATGCAGCCATATGTAGGATCTCAGAGCTTGGTGAACGGGCCAGTGTACCGTTATACTCATCAGCCTGTTCCATATCATGAGTATGAGCGAGTGGCTAGAGAGAGGGACTATCTCTTAGGACAGGTGGCAGAGCTGAGGGCTATGAGATCTGGAGAGGCGGATCTGGCTAGACAGCGAGATAGGGCGGTAGCAGAGTTGGAGGATGTTCGAAGGCGCGTACGAGCGATTAGGCATGTTATCACTAGGCGGGGACGGATTAGGTCCAGAGATGAGCCCGCGTTTGTGACACACCAGGTGACTCTATGCTTGGTGAAGGCGGATCTGGAGAGCATTCTTGGATCAGCTTGGCGGGGAGAGTCTGATGCTGATGACCAGTGATGGCTAGGGTAGTACGATGATGTATGTGGTATATAGAGGCATATTATGGTAGTAGTAGTATATCAGGATTTGCAGTACGACCAGTTTTGTTATAGATATATATCAGTTGTGCTGTGACTAGATGCTAGCAGTTTTCTTTGCAGTATTATATTGTATTCCTAACGAAGCGTTGTTCTTACGCTTGTATCGGATCTATATATATATCATTATCACTTTTGCAGAATTGTTGTTAAATTTCTTTTACATACTGTTGTTTACTTTTGCGCACGGTATTTACTTTTCCGCACTATATTTCTTCTCAGTACCCCATTTACCTTCGGCATCATATTTACTTTTCAGCATTGTATTTATTTTCAGCACCATTTCTTTTTCCAGCACCGCATTCCTTTCCAGTACCACGTTTAATTTCGGCATTATAATTATTGCTTCGATTAATGTTTCTACCAGATATTCATGAATACCTTGTGTAACTTTGGTTTTTGTATTCTGTTACATCTTGTAAGCCAATTGTTGACCCGAGTAATGGCTGAGAACCTTGAATTATATTTCAATAGTATATTCATTGTTGCTTAAATTAAATTCTTTTAATTTATTGATTCTTGAACCTGAACCTAATAATTGTTCCTTGATTTCAGAAATATGCCTCCAAGAAAGAAGAAACAAAACCCTCGAGCAAATACTCGTAACCCCAATCAAGAAGAACCAATCAATCCACCCCCTGCGGGCCAAATGGATCCTGCCTTGGTCCAAATACTACAAACCCTAGCACAACAAACTGCTACCCTAGCTCAACAGCAACAACAGATACAACAACAATTGTTAGCGCAGCAACAACAACAACCACAACAGCAACAACAACAACAGCAACAACCAATTCCCCCGGTAGTTACCTTTAAGTCCTTTCAGGTAGTTAAACCTCCCGAATTTAAAGGATCAGCGGACCCAGTAGAGGCGAGATCTTGGATGAAAGAGATGGAAAAGGCTATTGAACTGGTGGGGGTCCCAGCAAATAAACAGATTGAATATGCAAGTTACTTTCTGAAAAATGAACCACATATTGGTGGGAGTCGGTAAAGATGCTGGAAGCTACAGAAGTAATTCTTTGGGAAAGGTTTACATAATTGTTTTTGGAAAAGTATTTTCCGGATTATATGAAAGATCAAATGGAGATGAAGTTTTTAGAGTTAAAGCAGGGAAGTATGACAGTGACAGAGTATGAAGCGAAGTTTACTGAACTAGCTAGATTTGTTCCGGCCTATGTAGACATGGAGAGGAAGAAGGCAAGGAGGTTTCAACAAGGGTTGAAACCATGGATTCGTAGTAAGCTAGCAGTTTTAGAACTGAACACCTATTTAGCAGTAGTGCAGAAGGCTATGCTAGCAGAAGGAGAAAGTGAATGTTACTTCAAGGAAAGGGAAGGAAAGAAAAGAAAAGCTGGATCAGTAGAAGGGCGACAAGTGCAAGGCAGCTCTCAGAGTGTTCCCAATAAGAAGCCAGGATTTCAGTCAGGAAAGAATGGGAATTCTAAGAAACTGGGATCGGGGAATGGAGGGCAAGGAAATAGACCTCAAGACTCAAACCAACAGAAACTGGTTAGGTCGCCTTTGGCAGAATGCAAGACTTGTGGAAAGAGGCATCCTGGAGTGTGTGCAAAGTTGGAGGTGACGTGCTACAAGTGTAATCAGAAAGGTCACTATGCTTGAGAGTGTAAGGCAGGGATTATATGCCATCGTTGTGGGAAACCAGGGCATGTAATGAGGGATTGTAAAGTACCTATGGTGAAACCTCCGGTTCTGGCTAACCCAATGTTGCAAGCGATTGAGGCACCCCCAACAGCAAATGTCAGACCACTGGCGAGGACCTTCAATATGACTATGAATGAAGCTGTTAAGGATTCTGATGTGGTAGCAGGTACGCTCCCTGTAAATTCTGTTAAAGCTAAAGTATTAATTGATTCCGGGGCTACGAAATCCTTTATATCTAAAGAATTCATTCAAAGATTAAATTGTGAGATATGCATGTTACATGAGGCTATAGTGATAGAAATAGCTAATTCAGAACGAATCCTAGTTACTCAAATATGTCCTCGTTGTAAGATCGATTTCTCAGGGCATTGCTTTTACGCTAATTGATACCTTTCCAGTTAGGTGAATTTGATGTCATTCTAGGAATGGATTGGTTAACAGAGAATAATGCACAAATGGACTGTAAGAACAAAAAGGTGAAACTTAAGCCCTCCGATAATGTAGAAGTTATCTTTAGAGGTCAGAAACAGACCATAAGATTTTTAGCCATCATGCAAACAAAAAGACTATTGAGGCAGGGATGTGAGGGATACATGGCCTATGTTTTGGACACTAAACAGGAAGCACCTAAAATAGAAGAAATACCAGTGGTGAGTGAATTTCCCGATGTTTTTCCAGATGAACTCCCCGGGTTACCTCCAGATAGGGAAATAGAGTTTACCATAGACTTAGCGCCAGGAACTGAACCTGTGTCGAAGGCCCCTTACCGTATGGCACCCGTAGAGATGAAGGAATTGGCAACTCAGTTACAAGATCTTTTAGAAAAAGGTATTATTAGACCTAGCGTGTCTCCGTGGGGAGCTCCGGTATTATTTGTAAAGAAGAAGGATGGAAGTATGAGATTGTGTATCGATTATCGAGAATTAAATAAGTTGACCATTAAGAATAAGTACCCTTTGCCAAGAATTGATGATTTATTCGATCAGCTGAAAGGAGCAACTTGTTTCTCAAAAATTGATTTGCGATCAGGATATTTCCAATTAAAGATTAGATCGGAAGACGTTCCAAAAACAGCGTTTCGAACTAGGTATGGGCACTACGAGTTCTTAGTGATGGCTTTTGGGTTAACTAATGCACCAGCAGCGTTCATGGACCTAATGAATAGATTCTTTAAGAAATATTTGGATAAATTCGTGATTTTGTTTATAGATGACATTCTGATATATTCAAAGACTGAAGAAGAACATGCGGGGCATTTGAGGATAGTATTAGAGACGTTGAGAAAAGAGAAACTATATGCGAAATTTTTTAAGTGTGAGTTTTGGTTGAAGGAGGTGCAGTTTTTGGGGCATGTGATCAGTAACGAAGGAATTAAAGTGGATCCCGCTAAGATTGAAGCTGTTATGAGTTGGGAAAGACCCAAGACACCTACAGAAATCCGAAGTTTCTTAGGACTAGCTGGATACTATCGAAGGTTCGTTCAGGACTTTGCAAAGATAGCCACCCCATTAACAAAGCTAACTAGGAAGAATGAGAAGTTTGTGTGGAATGAGAGATGTGAAGAAAGTTTTCAAGAATTAAAGAAAAGATTAGTGACTGCTTCTGTATTAACTCTACCAGATGAGAAAGGAAATTTCGTGATTTACAGTGATGCGTCTCACAAGGGCTTAGGATGTGTACTAATGCAGCATGGTAAGGTAATTGCATACGCTTCGAGACAGTTGAAACCCCATGAGCAAAAGTACCCTACCCACGATTTGGAACTTGCCGCAATTGTTTTTGCCTTGAAGATTTGGAGACACTATCTGTACGGAGAAAAGTGCGAGATTTATACGGACCACAAGAGCTTAAAGTATATCTTTACCCAGAAAGAGCTGAATATGAGACAGAGAAGATGGTTAGAATTACTCAAGGATTATGATTGTACCATTAACTATCACCCTGGGAAAGCGAACGTGGTGGCGGATGCTTTAAGTAGGAAGGAGAAAATCAACATGTTGGAAATGCCTGAGGAGTTATACAAAGAGTTTGAAAGATTGGAAATAGAGATATGTATGCCCGCAAGCAGTAGAGATATGGTGTACACTATGACATTTCAGCCAGAGTTGTTAGAAAAGATTCGCAGATGCTAGGAGAAAGTCATGAGTGGAGATGTGAACAAGTTAACAGGTGAGGAAATATGCACACAAGTATATGACAGTGGAATATTGAGATTTTCTTCACGTATTTGGATACCCAATGTGACAGAGTTAAAGAATGAGATTCTACAGGAAGCCCACAGTTCAAAATATTCGATTCATCCTGGAAGTACGAAGATGTACCGAGACTTAAAAAGGAACTTCTGGTGGCCGGATATGAAAAGGGATATCGCAGAATGGGTGAGCAAGTGTTTAACCTGTCAGAGAGTAAAAGCTGAACATCAGAGACCAAGTGGGATGTTGCAACCACTGGAAATCCCTGAGTGGAAATGGGAGCATATTGCAATGGATTTTGTGGTAGGATTGCCAAGGATGAGACACAACCATGATGCTATTTGGGTAATTGTTGATCGGTTAACGAAATCTACACACTTCCTTCCGATAAATGAGAGGTTTTCGCAGGATAAACTGGGCCATCTATATATAAAAGAGATTGTGGTACGTCATGGAGTTCCAGTGTCAATACTTTCAGATCGAGATCCAAGGTTTAATTCAAGGTTCTGGAGAAGTTTTCAAGAATGTTTGGGCACTGAATTGAGAATGAGTAATGTTTATCATCCTCAGACTGACGGTCAGAATGAGAGAACAATTCAGACGATTGAAGACATGCTCCGAGTTTGTGCATTGGATTTCGAGGGTAATTGGGATGATCACCTTCCATTAGTGGAATTTTCATACAACAATAGCATTCATGCCAGCATTGGAATGCCACCCTACGAAGCATTATATGGACGAAAATGTCGATCTCCAGTTTATTGGGAAGAAGTTGGCAAGCGAAAGATACTCGGACCTGAGTTAGTACAGCAAACCAAGGAAGTGGTTCAGCTTATTCAGAAACGCTTAGTGACGGCTCAGAATCGACAAAAGAAATACGCCGACTTAGCCAGAAAGAATATGGATTTCGAAGAAGGGGAACAGGTTTTGTTGAAAGTATCTCCGTGGAAAGGACTGGTAAGATTTGGTAAAAAGGGGAAGTTGAGTCCAAGATTTGTCGGGCCTTTCGAGGTTTTGAAGAAGGTTGGAAAATTTGCCTACGAGTTAGCCTTACCGCCTCATATGCGACATATTCACAATGTATTTCATGTATCGATGATTAAGAAATACCATCCGGATTCTAAACATGTCATCGAGTATGATCCGATAGAGATTCAACCGGATTTGTCATATGTAGAGCAGCCTATCAAGGTATTAGATCGTAAAGAAAAGATCCTGCGAAACAAGACAATACCAATAGTAAGAGTTCTGTGGAGAAACCCTTAGGTGGAAGAGTCAACTTGGGAGTTGGAAAGTGAAATGCTCAAGAATTATCCTCATTTGTTTACTTAGGTGAGATTCTGAGGACTGAATCCTAATAAGGGGGGAAGGGTATAACGCCTTAGAAATTTTCAGATTTTTTAATTACTATTAATTATTTATTTAATATTAAATGTGAATTATGTGGTGTGTATAATTGTTGAGAAGAGAAATTGTGTGTGGAATAATATTTGTGGGCTTACTTGGTGATTTATATGAGTTGGTTAAGCCCGAGTATTTTTAATTATATTTTTGGGAATTTTATACCATTTTATTTCATTATATTTATCTTCCGCGAATTTTGTAAAATCGTCGGAATGGCTAGAAATTATGAAATCTTTTGTATTATTTACTTTATTAATTTATTTGAGTTTTAAAAATTTTAAGTGTATTTATTGTGATTTTTAGGGATTTTAAAATGATTTTACGAATTAATTTGTGTTTTATGGATTTAATCTTGTAAAATTCATATTTAATTCGTTTTTGATCCGAAAAATATTTTAAAAATATGTGGGGTATCGTAATTTTCTATTCTATATTTTAGAATTTTAAAATTTAATGTTTCATAAAATTTTCTGCGACATGATTTTGGAAATTATGTAGAGAGTCGATTCGTTATTTAAAAAGTAAGTTACTTTAATTCCTTTTTCCCCATTTTATTTACCAATCCCTAATTCTATTTTGTTTTCCACAGACACTAACATCAATCTCTCGACCTCAGCCGACTCTCTCTTCTCTCTCGAATTTTCTCGATCTCTCCTCTCTCCCCTCCGGTTCTCTCTCACGAGACTTACTCCCGATCAATTCTCTCCGGTGAAACTCACCTCTATCCCCCCTATTTTTTCCCCGTTGTTCGGTTCAACAGCAAGGTGCGTGTGTGTGTGGGCTTCGACAGGAGTGTGTGTGAGTATTAGTGTGTGTGCGTGTGCTTGAAAGTGGTATTGGGTGGGAGACTTGCGGTGTTGATGCTCCGTTTGGAGCTCCATCGTGAGCCCCTTTCTCCGTTGGTCTTGCTGGTTGTGTGTGAGTTTGCAGTGGTGGCGCGTGTGTTGCGTGAATGGATGTGCAGTGGGTGAAGTTGTGTTGACAGTATGGTGAAATTGTTCTGTATTGTTCGGCTCTTTGGTTATTCTGTTGGTTATTGTAGTTCGAATATTGTGGCAATTTTTATTCGAATAATTTCCGGAATTTTTCTGATTATTGATTCGTGATTTTGCAAAATAATTCTGAAAAATTATTTTAAATATTTAGAGCGAAGTTTCGGGTCGGGAATCTGAAATCCGGGTACCCCCGAAATTTTGCCCCCTCGACAATGATTTAATTTGAGTCGAGGGAAATTGGTGATGATGATTCGTGAGCCAAAAACGTATAATATATATATTTATTTGATTTATCGTAGTATAAAATTTAATTTAATTTTATCTATAAGTTATGAATTGTATTTCGATGGTAGTAATTAATTGTTATGTAGAAGACAGAGATGGATTTGGTGTTGGTTTGACATTGGGTTGTGTATATTGTGGAGATAGTCGGTTATGTTCCGACTGGCAGTCACCCGTACAAAGGGGATGCCGTCGAAATTTTTCTAAAAATCCTAAATAATTCTCTTGTATAATTGTGTATATAATTGTATAATTTGATCGAGGTATTGGATTGTCTATCTGTTTATTTAGTTAATTATTTAGTTGGGTATATGATCAGTGGTTATTAATTGTTGATATATTATTTAAGTAAATGAATTTAGGAAGTAATTCACAAGGGTAGATTAAGTTAATTTTTGTTAGTGATCAGCAATATTAAATAAGAGTCCTGAAATATTGTTATATTGTGTGTAGATCCCACGGATAAAGGGAAAGCTAAAGCTGAGGACGTAAAGACTCTCCGAATTCTGTGATTTTCTGGTTAAGGCAAGTAAACCACTTCACTTATCTTTCAAGTGAATTATGATTATCATAACTTGATTCTTATGTTCATTTGATTATCATTGATATAACTGTTCTATAAATTTCCAATAAATTAAATATTCGATTGTTATACCCCAAATCAATAATGTTAATTTCATTGATTCTATTAATGACGTATCCTAATCAGTACCCCTTTTTGCTATATCGAACTTGTCGATATCTAGGTCAGAAATTTACCCGACCTTACTTTATTTTGTGAAATTTGAGATGTTGGCCTGGAACGAAAGTGTCCAGGGTGTTTTGCAGTTGAGGTGGTCGATTGTTCCGACACCTGATGTCTAGTTATAGGATTGGACTGTTAGTTTTTTAAAAATGTGGACCGTAAGGGTCGGACCAGATTCGTGGTCAGAAATTATTAAGGCCAATGTGTGCCGTGGATCCATTAAGGACATTGTTGTGTGCGTGCGTCCGGGGTTAGTGCGTGACTGATCAGCAGCCTAACCTTATGATTGTTTTTATTTATAAAATGCATGATAGTCCAATCCTCTCCTATTTTTGATTCAGATAAAAGATATATCTTTCAGTTGAGCTTTTATATTATTGATTGCAAGTTCCTAACAGGCCTGCAAATATTTCAGTTCATTTATGCTTTTAATTATATATATATATACTTGCTGAGCATTTTAGCTCACTTGCTTGCTAATTCTGTTTCCTCAGCTAAGCACGAAGATGTCTAAAAGGAGTGGACCGTCTGGTTGGAGCAGCCATAGCGGTAGCCAGATAGTCGAGGTGGTGGGATGGGTAGTCAGCTTATAACCTTATTTCTTGTCATTTCGGTATCAGTTAGACAGATTACTTAACTTATGGAGTTGTATATTATTTTATTCAGTATTGGGTTGTAATAGTTAACTAGTAGTTGTTTCATATTGTGACCTGTGAGCGATCTTGGTTGGTATAGTTATATTTCTCTATGGTTTTGTTATTATCACGCAAGTGAATAGTTTAGTATTAGTTGGTTTGGTTTGGTTGACTTGGACAGGTGGTTAGTCCTATTTATGAATACATCATGTCAAAATTTTCTAAAATTCTTCTGTAAAAATATTTATTTTATTATAAAATGTATGAATATTATTATTGGATAGTGAGGGTGCTACACTTTATGTATACTAGTCAATTTTGAGCCTTAAAAAAACATAATTACACTTAATATTTTTTGGTGGTTTTTGGGTTGTAGCAAAGTAGGATGTTAAAACTTTAACATAAAATTAAAAAAAATTAAAATAATTTGTAAAAATACATTTTTTAGACCCTCAACATGCCTTCACAAACTAATTATTAAGAATTCGATGTGGACTTGCCACATTTGGACCAAAATTTAACATAGTTACACAAATTATTTTTTTGAGATTTTTTTCTTATGCAAAAAGTAGAACGTGAATAGTTTAATACGGAACAAAAAAATGAATTAAATTTATTTGAAAATACATTTTTTAAACCTATTAAAATGACGACTAACAAAGTACTAATGTAGTTGTAAAAACATGCCAACTGTGAAACAAGAAAAAAAAAGGTAATAGCTTCCGCCACTTGAACTAACGTTTTATTTTGCAATTTGGTCCAACAGCTTCCGCCATTTCAAGTGGCGTTTTCTTCTTTTCTGCTCAACTATACCATAAGTGAAAATCAACATTCAGCTATATCAGAAATGAAAAATCTGTTGAATTATGTACCAAAAATGAACAGAGCCCAATTTTGGGGTAAACAACCCAAAATAGCACTATTCAAGAAAAAGGCCCTTTGAAATACAAAGAGTGAAAGAAGCTTTAAATGAAAATTGTTGATGCCGATTTTTGTCATGGACGGGCATCATGTTTTATAGATTTCCATGGCCGTTTACGGAGGAGGTTAGGTTTTTTTGGGGAGTTTTAGACTGAGCTTGAGAGTTTATTCTAAGAAAGAGTTTCTAGAATTTCGGGTATCGGATCCCCTCAAGGTGCCTACATATCTTTATATTTATAAAGAATCAAGTCAACGTAGTTCTATTAGGATCCACTACCTTCTCCGAATATAGTTCTAGTTAGAACAATACTCTTAATTTTTATGAGCAAGTCACCTAATTTTAGTGATCTCCTCGTTATTGGGCCTATTTAATATGGACCGATACCCATAAGGGATCGGACTTATATCTCGTATCAACATGTCCCAGTATTTATTGGAGGTTTCCTTCGATGAATACTTAATTAAAGTATTTTTGTTCATTTGATCTATGAAATTGAGTTTGTTCGACAATATGTCAATTTGTACCTGCATTATGGTTTTTGTTATAATGTATATATTGACTATTCATGCATATGTTTATTAGATAATATATCTAATATTGTCACATTTTTTTTTTACCATCCATAGCATGTTTATCCCTTATAAATCATTGATAACAAGAGTCACTTGTATCAACTTAAGGTTAACCTGGATGAAGTTGGATTCGTCAATCCCATGCACCAAGTTTGGGCTCACATTATTAGCAAGAGCTCTCTACTAGTCATACCGCCTTATGGCATGAGTACTTTTCAAGCCTGTGCTTCCAAGCCACAAAATGTTAAATATAAATGTGAAATATTAACTCTGCTCGCGCATGGATGAGAGGTCTTCCGTAAATCAAAAAATTGTCCAAAGACTCTACTTACCAATAACTCATCTTCCGGTTGCCAATACCCGAATTTTTATGTACCATCGCAGCTCAGAGGCAGTTTTTTGGTTCATATATTGGCATTATCATGGCCTCGCAGTGATTTGTTCTCGTAAGAAGATATCACTGGTCTAGGTCGGATCAATTTTCATCAAATTGTTCCCCCGAATACCTTATCAACTGATCAGGAAGTTAAGGTGGTTAGGATTACAACTGATCAATTATTTTTATTTTTATTATTATTATTTTTTTGTCCCCGAGTGCTCATCGTAAGTGTTCCATTTTCTCTAACAGTACCCTTACGAGAAATATAATATATGTTGGCTATCAATCGAAGAATTTCAGCTCGGAGGTCGTAATGTATTTTTTCTCAAGATATGTCAGCTGCAAAAATATTTTAGGGAAATTCTCAATGACACACCTGTAGATTTGGCTTTTCTAAATGCTACACCAAATAAAATTATCTTCTCGTTGGTACCCTTGTACTAATATACTTCTCTTCACCATACCCCTACCGTCACTCCAACGTTAAGAAAACGTTTAATGATCTCATGTGACCCCAGAAACAGTATAAAATTGAAATGAGAAATGTTCTAGAGATCATATAACAGCAAGAACATGATAACTATAGAAAAATAAATAAAAAATGGATAACAGAAATCATTAAACTAGATAATTATAATCAAACGTTTGATTAACTCTAGAAGATCAACAACATATATATCATCAGTAGACTCTTTCGATGTGTTGAGACTCTTCACGATTTGTTGAGTAGCCGCTAACACTCTATCTTCACCTTCCACCGTCGTCGCCACCATAACCAAACAGTTTGTACGTATTGTAGTTTAAGCTACTATACTTGAATCAATTCTATCATATGTAAAATGAACTATTCACACAGAATATGGGCGTTAAAGAACCTTATTCTCATTACCTCCTAGAAAGACTGATTACAAAGCCTTTTAAAGAAAAACTACCACCCAATGTGGCTACAGAACAGGACACTAGTAAACTTCAGACTCCCAAACAAACTTCACCACTAGACTTATTCAAAGTAGTTTCTAAAAATACTCTGTCAATACACGACTAAATCAAATACTGAATACTTGACTAAAATAAAACATTAATAAATAAAATACTACAGGTTTAAGATTAAACCAACATTTGCCCCCCCTAATCTTAAACATGACTGTTGGAAGGGCTTTAGTCAATATATCAGCACGCTGGTTCTCACTGGATACATGCTCAACAATTATCTCCCCTCGCTCAATGCATTCACGAATGAAGTGGTACCGAACATCAATGTGTTTGCTGCGACCATGAAAAATCGGATTCTTTGCGAGATCAATTGCAGATTTGTTATCGAGATATAACAGAACTGGCCCAATGCTTTCATCTGTCACTTGCTGTAACACCTTACACAACCATATACTTTGACAAGCTACTGCAGTCGCAGCCATAAACTCAGCTTCGCAGGACAACAAAGCTACACATCTCTATTTTTGTGACACCTAAGTAATCAAGCTTTCGTTTAAATAAAAAACCATTCCTCCAGTACTCCTTCGATCTTCAATATGTCCTGCATGATCACTGTCCGAGTAACCTGTCAGCTCATTATTGCCATTCTTCCTTGAATACACTAACCCAATTTCCAGTGTACCCTTTATATACCGAAGTATTCTCTTCACTACATTCATATGCAACACTGTTGGAGTCTCCATAAACCTGTTCACAATCCCCACTGGAAACGCTATGTTTGGCCTGGTATGAACTAGGTACCTCAATCCTCCCACCAGACTTCTGTACTTTATAGCATCAACTCGTGCACCACCTTCGTCTTTTGTCAACTGCTCCTTTAGATCCATGGGAAGATTTGTAGGATTACAGTCCTCCAGCCCAGCTTGCTTTAAAACCTTCTTTGCATACCCAGTTTATCTTAATTCTAAAAACCCATCTCTCTGATCAAATTCAATTCCTAAATTTTATGTTATCTTTCCTAGATCACACATCTCGAAGAAACCAGTCATCTACCTTTTGAATGCTTCAATACTTGACATACTCGAGCCTGTGACCAAGAGGTCATCTACGTACACACCGACTATTAAAACTTCACCGTTCTCCTTTTTGGCATAAACCGCGTATTCATACACGCACCATTTAAAACCAAGTTTTTCAAGGCAGCTATTTAATTTAGCATACCATGCTCGAGGCGTCTGCCTCAAGCCGTACAATGCCTTCGCCAACTTGTAAATCAACTGTTCTTTCCCTTTTTTCACATATCCTTTTGGTTGTGCTACATACACCTCTTCGTTAATATCTTCATTTAGGAATGCAGTCTTCACATCTAAATGATGTACTTCCCAATCATTTTTAGCTGACAATGCCAACAATAATCGAACCGTTTCCAATCTCGTGACAGGTGCGAAAATTTCTTCATAATCAATACCGTGCTCCTGGACATATCCCTTAGCAACCAACCTCGCTTTGTGTTTAATTATTTTCCCACTTGCATCTTTCTTTAGCTTGTAAATCCACTTCAAGTTAATAACTTTGTTCCCATCTGGTAACTCCGTCAGTTTCCAAGTCCCATTTTTTTTATATGGATTCCAGTTCCCTTTACATTGCTAACCTCCACTCTTTCTCTTTCACTGCTTGTTCATAACAATGTGGCTCCTCCATTCCCATGAGCATTAACTCCTCCTCCAACTCTATTGGCTCAGTTACATTGTAGATTTCAGTCAGTGGTCTATAACGCCGAGGTTCACCACTCTCATCATGATTCTCTCTACCATTACTAACTCTAGCTGACTGTGGCAGTGTATTATCTCTAGTCGACCCAGTTTCCTCTTCCTGATCGTACTCTGCAATCTCCTGATTGTCTTCGCCTGTCTCATCATTACATAGAACCGAGAACGTGCCCATATCCTGAACATCATAGCCCTCTTCTTTCTCCCACTGCCAACACCTTGACTCGTCAAACACCACATCCCTGCTAACTAAAACTCGTTTACTTATGGGATCATACAACCTATAGGCTTTAGTGCCTGGCTCCCTTCCCAGGTTGATCACCTCCATAATTCTATCATCTAGATTTTTTGTTTGAGCAGCTGGAATTTTCATATGAGTTACACACCCAAAAATGCGTATATGGCCAATGTTTGGCTTGAACCGGTCCAAGCTTTATACGACGTCTGATCAGATAAACTTCTGGTAGGCAATCTATTCAAAACATACACGGAATGTCACACAGCTTCGCCCCATAACACCACAGGCAAATTCATTTCCTTCAAATAACTACGTGCCATTTCAACCACCGTCCGATTTCTGCGCTCCACTATGCCATTCTGCTGAGGCGTATACGGAGCCGTGTAATGTCTTTCAATTCTTGTCTCTTCGCAGTACTCTTTAATTTCGTTCGAGTTAAATTCCCCCTCGATCCGTCATGAAAATCTTTATTTTCTTCTTCTCATCTTCAACTTGAGCTCGGAATTTTTTAAACACACCAAATTCCTCATCCTTTGTCTTCATCATGTACACCCACATAACTCTCATGAAATCATCCACCAAAAGAAAAAAATACCTGCTTCCACCAGATGTAGTTGGGTCAATTGGGCCACACAAGTCACCATGAATTAGCTGCAATGCCTTGGTAGCACTGTAACTCGACTTCTGTGGAAAACTCTTCCTCACCTGCTTCTATTTTAAGCACCCTTTGCAAACCTCATTCGACAAACCTATGTTCGGAAGCCCATACACCATCTTTTTCTTATTCATCAAAATCATGGACTGATAGTTGACATGTCCTAAGCGTGTGTGCCACAATTTTGATACCTTCTCTGCTTTAGATAACAAACAACTTGGTTTCACTGTTTCAGCAATCAATTTATACAGACGATTTGGTGACCTTTTAACCTTCATAAATAATTTTCCCTCATTTTCAAATACCCACAAGTAATCTCCTTTAAGTACCACCCTATTGCCATCTTCCGACATTTGACCCCGACTTATTATATTACTACACAATGAGGGAATGTAAAATACCTCGCGGAGTTTCCGATCTTCACCATTCTTGCATCTGAAAATAATCATTCCCTTGCCTTCAATTTTGACCGTTGAACCGTCACCAAACTTCACCAACCCAGTAATTCCCTGATCTAGTTCCACAAACTTTTCTTTGTCACCCGTCATGTGATTGCTCACTCCATTATCCAAGTACCACAAACTTGATGTCTCTCCTTTCATCCTCTTATCAGATGCTAGCTTTGGCACCACACCTGCTTCATTCAATAAAATTTTCTCACTTTCTTTTTCATGTTTAGCCAACAACATGGCTGGCTCGTCATCTTCAGTTCGAGCCATAAGAGCCTCTTATTTTGCCTTCCTGGAATGTCTTGGCCTTTTACACTTGGCAGCGAAATGGCCATACAACTGACAATTAAAACACCTGACTCTACTCTTGTACCTTACTCCATAGTTTCTTGCATTTGATGATCCTTCAGTATTTCCTCTATTCGTACGCTTTTGCCACTCCTCCTTGGTCAACAGCAGTTTATTCTCACCACTTTCCTTTTTAGCCCATTCTTTCTTCATCATGAGAAGCTGACCACCACCAGTGTTCTCCGTGTTGCCCTTCATTCTTTCTCCGTGAGCTTTGAGCGAACCTACCGCTTCCTCAATCGTCATGGTCTCTATGTTTCCAAATTGCTCCATAGTAGATGCAATCTGCAAGAACCTTGGTGGCACGGCACGCAGGATCTTCTTTACTACATATGATTCCTTCACCTCCTCGCCAAGTGCTCGAATGTTTGTCACAATCCCATTGAGCTTCATACAGAAATCCTCTATCTGTTCTGTATCTTTCATATTCAAAAATTCAAATTCAGCTTTGAGTGTCTGAATCTTTGCAGCCTTCGCTCAACTGGCACCTTGATACATAGTCTTTATCGCCTCCCAGACGTCCTTTTCTCTCTTTTTCTCTACAAGAGACAACAAATGTTCTTCAGGTATGCTATGGTAAATCATCGCAAGAGTAACCTTGTCTGTTCTATCCTCCATAGCAGCTTTCGGGTCACTTGGCTCTATCACCTCCCAGGCTTCATGCGCCTGCATGAAGACCTTCATCTTCATTAACCAAGCTGTATAATTTGTCTTGGTTAACATCGGGTAACTCAAACCCATTGTACCTCCCTTGCTCTTTCCAACGTCCATTGTAGCTGGTTTCGATATACACACGAGATGACTTCAAGCACACCTCAGCTCTGATACCAAATGTAGCTTAAGCTGCTATACTTGAATCAATTCTATCAATATGTAAAACGAGCTATTCACACAGAATATGGGCGTTAAAGAACCTTATTCTCATTACCTCCTGGAAAGACTGATTACAAAGCCTTTTAACGAAAAACTACCACCCAATGTGGCTACAAAACAGGACACCAGTAAACTTCAGACTCCTAAACAAACTTCACCACTAGACTTATTCAAAGCAGTTCCTAAAAATACTCTGTCAATACACGACTAAATCAAATACTGAATACTTGACTAATAAAACATTAATAAATAAAATACTACAGGTTTAAGATTAAACCAACATGTATATGTATATGTATATGTATATGTATTTGTAATAAATAAATTCAGAAGATTAAAAGAAGGAAATGATTAAAGAGCTGAATTAGTGTTAGTACCTTTTAGTAAGTAGCCAATGTTTTCTCCATTTTGTGTTTGTTTTGAGTGTGTGAGAGAGAAGATGAGATGATGTTAGGGGAACTGTTTGGCCGGCTTTTAGTTTATCTTATTATTACACGACTAGAGTTAGAGTACTTGAAAAGTCCCCCCCCCCCCAATGTTTATTTTGTCTTAAAGGACTCCCTTAATTCAGGTTTTTAAACTTTTTTTAGTATTTTTTATTTTTATTTTAAGGTTAATTAATGATAATCAAACTTTTGATTAACGTTGAGTGACGGGAGGGATATGGTGAAGAGAAGTACATTAGTACAAGGCTACCATGGAGAAGACAATTTTATTTGGCGTATCATTTAGAAAAGCCAAATCTGCAGGCGTACCATTTAGAATTTGATATAGGATGCATCACATAAAAATATAAAGTGTGACAAGTAACACTTATCTTGAGTTTGTGTCGAAAAGTCGCTTGTATTTTTTGATGTTCGATCTTGTCAGGTTAACTCAACTGTTTATTTGATTTATTTGTATTGGAATTGACGTTGTTACTTTGTTCACTGTTTGCTCGCAACAAGCATCAAACCACTCGCGGTTTTTCGTTCCAGTAACAAATTTTCCGGTGCGCTCACTTGCTTTTGTATGCCTCTGCGTCATGATTTGTTTAACAGGTTGATAATCAACACCATCCTCTTTAATTCTCTGTTTGCCTGAATATGAATTTACCACCTTGCTCACTATTTAATAAGGAGCATTCTTTCTTGGATTTAATAGAAGCTCCCTTTGCTCGATATTAGCCTTGACAGTGTGTTGGGTTGTCAGTGCCACATATATGCTCCAATTTTATGTTCTTCAGTTTATCCACCACGATGAGGAAATACCGAGTGGATTTGTTTAAGCCAATTTTTCTATACCTTTGTTGTTGATTTGTATTATAATTTTGTTTTCATCATTTTTGCAAGCTTTCTAGTTTTTGTCGTTGACTAGATTATATTCTGGATGTGGTAAATTTCTTCACCTGGCAAGTTGCTCTTGCTTCTACATTCTGGATTCCAGCACAACTTTTATGTTACCTTGTCGACCTTTGCGCTGCTTTAGGTACCAGCACACATGTTATTTGGTCAGCAAAAGATAAATTTGTCCTCATGAAGCATTTGTTGGCTCCCAAGCACATCAGTATTGTGACTAATTTCATTTTCTAGCTTGATCTGATCAGATATGTGCATCAGGAAAAGGCTCATAAATTTGTGTATGCCTTCTCTCTCTTTTTTTTTTGGAATTTGCTATTCATGCTCGCCTGGTTTTTTTTCCATTGTGTTCTTCATATTGGTCAGCTTTTGCTGATTTTTTTCCATTCTTCATAGACCTGAAGCCATGATTTCTGATAATTGATTTTCCATTGTGTTGTAGACGACTTATTGGTAGTTCCTGAAAGACAAATGGATCCAGCAAATAAGCTTTCATGATGCTGCTAACGTTGCACAGTTTACCAAGTCAGAACTTCCCTTTCAGATCCTGCTTTTTTTTCCTTCAGATTTTCGCTTGCATGTTTGCTCATCGCTGCTGACATGCCAATGCAAGTTAGTCCCTCTGATATGGCTTTTTCCTCTTGTTTTAGCTCCCTGTATATTTCATTACCTACCACCTCTGTATGCTAGCTTCCATTGTTTCATGACAGGATTTATCGAGTTTCAGGTCCTCGTAACCAATGTTAGACCACTTGTTTCTTCTCTGAGCAACACACTCAGGAACAAGCTTTCCATCATGCCCATTGTAGCATTAAATTGCTATAAGCTTTTGTCTTGTATGCTGCTAGTTGTGCTGAATCGCTATTGTATGCCCATGTATGTAGTTGTGCCTGTTGAGATGTGCCTGCAAATGATGCTAGCATTGACTGATATTTAGTTTGCATTCTTGTCATCTTTTACATACTCTCCATCTAACTTTTGCTTTATTAAAATAAGTCTAAGGCTGCTAATCTAACTTAGCTGCTAGTCTAAGGCTGCTAGTCTAAGTTATATTGTCATGCATTCACACAAACCAAACATAGACTTTATGTACTAGTTTTCCTCTATATATTAGGACTTGCTCATGTAATATCTTCAAGCTGAATACTACATAGCAATACAAGAGTTCGTTTGTTCTTTCTCTTACATTGTTGTTCAGCTTCCCTTGTAGTCTCATATTGCTTATACAATATTGTAACTCTGCTACGTTACACATATGTACACACAAGAAATGGAACAAGGTCACCCGCACAATTTGTACATGGTATCAGAGCTTTTAGCTCATGGTGTTGTCTATTTCCGCTATCACCAAAAAAAAAAAAAAATTTTGCAGAGCTTACCTACTAGCTCCGGTAGATAAGCCTCTGTCAAGTCTCTGGCAGGCTCATTTGTTCTGCCCAGCTTGCCCTGTCAACTCTCTCTTCTCCGCTGCACTTTATGCTCCCGGCCTCCATAGTTTCCGGCCACAACTATCTTTGTAAGTGCACCAGTTCTTTGTGGCATTTAAACAAACAGTTGTTGAGTTAAACTCGACGACCGAGTTACACTCAAATCAGTCACAATACGGATCAAACACACACCACCATCCGCCTCCAAACCTCATTCCCACCATTCGAGTCATCATACTCCGACGTCACGCCGCTGCGCCACGCCACGCCGCCGCGCAGGGACGTCGGCCACCACTGCCACCGGACTGAGCCTCCTGCAGTTCCTCTTCCATCAAACCCGATCCCACATCTTTGTATATCTCCCATCTCTCTGTCCAAGATTTAGGTTTGTTTAAGTTGCGGTAGTATATGTGATTGATACACACATACGATACAGTACAAACAAGTATACAACCTTGGGCTAAATCTGTTTTACCTATCAGGCCATTTGTTCCTCTACTGGGCCAACTTATGAGCCCATTGGTTTCATTTAGTTGGGTCCAATGACAATATTTGGGCCACGTCAAAATTAGCCCACCTGAGCCACATAATAAATCCATGATTTATTGGCACAAATTACAATCCTACATCCAATCTTCGTAGATCTTGCAAGTTGATCCTCCAGCTTTTCTCAACTAACACTTCAGCCCCTGGACTATTTAATTTCTGTAATACAGTTCCCGAAGTTTTCAAACTTTCATTGTAATCCCTGTACTTAACAAAATCAAGAAAAAAAAAATAATTCACCTTCCACTGCATTCACAGTCACTACGGGATCATCAGACAGGACAACCTCTTGGGACAGAACGAAGCCGCGAAAGGTTCTAATCGACATTCAATCTCTATATCACACACAACACACATATATATACATATTATTGTCATATTCATATATTTTCGCTCGTGATTTCAACGTATCACAACATAGCACTCGTATATATGCATATGCCAGTCGTATACATATATATTGGCTCATATTTTCATAGCACATATATATACATATAATTATCACATTTATATATATTTGCTTTGTGATTTCAACGTATCACAACATAAGCACACACACACACACACACACACACACACACACACACACACACACACACACACACATATATATATATATATATATCACAGTTATATACACATATATTTGCTTGTGTTTTCAAACAACACACATAAATAGAGATTGATTGTCATTTCACCCGTCAAGAAGTGGTAAAGGGCACAGTCCATCTTCATGCTGTCTCTAGTACTGAAAATGCTGCAGATATTTTTACGAAAGCTCATTCTCCTGGCAGCTTTCACGCTTTCGTTTCCAAACTCAAGATGTTCCTTCAACCATCTTCAGTTTGTGGGGGGTGTTAAAATAAGTCTAAGGCTGCTAGTCTAAGTTAGCTGCTAGTCTAAGTTATATTGTCAAGCATTCACACAAACCAAACATAGACTTTATGTACTAGTTTTCCTCTATATATTAGGACTTGCTCATGTAATATCTTCAAGCTGAATACTACATAGCAATACAAGAGTTCGTTTGTTCTTTCTCTTACATTGTTGTTCAGCTTCCCTTGTAGTCTCATATTGCTTATACGATATTGTAACTCTGCTATGTTACACATATGCACACACGAGCAATGGCACAAGGTCACCCTCACAATTTCTACATGCTTGAATGGATACTGGGGATTTCTGAATTTTTCTGTTGCCTTCTTTTTTGCGCATCTCCTGCATTTTTTCTTTAATCTTTCCGTTAATGAGCCAGGTTTGCTGTCTTCGTGCATATGGTAAAGAGCAGGTTCCAATAGTTTGATTTGATGGCTGGTGTGAAAATTTTGAAAGGACCACAAATATACTCCTCTTCATTTATTCTTTCTTGTTGTAAAAGATTATCACCAACATATTTCTTCCCTGATAAATCAAATTGTTTAGTAACAAACACTCTCAGGTGTGTAAATATGCACTTTGTTTAATAATAAATCCATCTATGTAAAACTAATAGGGATGATATATTTATAAAACTAAACTCATATATTATATAGATGGATATCAGGGACAAAACAAATTATTGTTTCAAGTTCAACACAATCAAAAAATTTGCAGCGGGCTGTAGTTTATATATTATATGGATATAATTACAACACAATCAAATTGGTTTTGTTTTGATGATTCAAGTATGGTCAGATGCTCATAATTTATGTAAATAGAGAGAATAAGCAAAAGTGTAAACTTATCTTGTGAACTATTTTTTCATCTCTTCTTCGTGCCATGCAGCTGCCAATTTTTGCAGCTGCCAATTTTTGTCGCGGACGGGCATCATGATAACGGGTATTCTTATAGAGCTTTTATAGATTTCCATGGCGAGTGTGAGAGCTGCCTTAGTGGAAACGAGGCCTAGCGTTGATCCAAAGGGTCACGGGTTCGAACCTCACCCGCCCCCTGCGTGTAGCTGTGTTGGAGAGACAGTGGAAACTTTGACCAAGACAAGGCGCGGTGTATCTTGCGTATCGCAGGGAAGCCCAGCCACTGGGTCTTACCGCACGGTTAGCATGATTTACATGCCGGTGTTGACCATGGGGCTGGTCGGCCGGTCCTGGTATATAATCCAGGCAGGCTAGCGTGTCCTGAACAACACGTTCTTGACCAAGATTTCCATGGCTGTTTACGGATGAGGTTAGGGTTTTTTTGGAGAGTTTTAGACTGAGCTTGAGAGTTTATTTTAAGAAAGAGTTTCTAAATTTCAGGTATCGGATCCCCTCAAGGTGCTAAAGAATCAAGTCAACGTAGTGCCATTAAGATCCACTACCTTCGAATAGAGTTCTAGTTAGAACAATGTTCCTAATCTTTTGGAGCAAGTCACCCAGTTTTAGTGATCTCCTCGTTATTGGACCTATTTAATATGGACCGATACCCATAAGAAATCGGACTTATATCTCGTATCAACAAACATGCAATGATTTCTTAATTTTAATATTCTGGATTCTGTGGCAACAAGGGCCACCTACATTTTGACTCCATATTTAAAATTTTGAAATTGAACAAAGCTTTTTTGTACAAACGCTCATGCCAGGAACAGATTTGTTAACTCAAAACGCGCCATTAACAAGTGTACAAGCACTTTTACATAATTTCTTTTTATTTGTTACAAGCTGTTTTGTGCATGATTACAGTGCACTTTTACATAATTTTTTTATTTGTTACAATTAAACATGCATTGAAGGAATTAAGCGAATGAAACAGTTGGGGAAAACATCGTAGGAAGAAGCTAATAGGAAGTGTTGAACATAACCCTGCGGGGTTGATCAGTCAGTCCCAGATATCTCCTACCATTCACAACCACTATACCAACATCTTTACACATAACTTTACAATATTTGCATACTGTCGGACAGTACACAAGCTTATAGTCATCGATAAACACTTCAATCTTAAACCAATTGCCTATCGTTTGAGGCCCAGGGTTCCCTTGAACTCCCCCGGTTGTCACAAAATATGGCCCGTTTGGATCATCAAACTGATTTAGCATCCACACCATGGACTCATTACAGGTTGTATCACCATTGTACTTGATATTCAGATCAGTTGATTCGCGAATAACTCCCTTCTTCGAATTTACTGGTATAAAATTAAAAGAAAGGCCTTTGTCATTTTCATCGATCTCTTGAACAACATCAAGAGGGCAGCTTTTATTCCTGGTTGCAAGAAGGTTGAGTCCGCCACCTCTGATGGGTACTGTTGGGTCTTCACTGGGAACAGGCACTATAAAGTAGCTTGGGCCTTGCCGGAGATACCTGCCCCGAGTGTCAACCACGGGATTCGGTGCTGCGCCAAGAGCATAAGGGACAAAAACAAGAAAAAATAGAACGAAGAGAGATGTCTTCATTTAACAAACTATATTCTTATTATTGTGATATAATGATATGTAATCAAATGAATGATTATGCTATTTATAGTGAAGTTTATATCATACAATAACTTAAACAAATGCGAAAGGATCGTAGAAAAAAAAATCATCTAATGCATATGAAGATGCAAGTAAGAAACAACGTGTAGGGGTTGACTATACCACCAGATTCATATCATCAATATTAGGCATGGGTTCTGACTTAAGAGCTTTGAGTACCAATAGTCAGATCTTCTCTTATCCTTTCTCTTGTCCATTCAACTTGACTTTATTATAACAAAACTCTTTATCTGAATCTCAGAAATATAATTAACTATGGGCATGGGAAGAATTAAGTAGATATTCGTGATTGCTGGCCCAGTTTAACAGCCTGTCCTTTTACTAAACTTTCAGTCAATCTCTGTTTTGTTCCAATACCTATTAAATTTTTGATTGCATTGATATCTATATTATGTGTTCTTGTAAATAAGCATTATGTCATCCTCTGGTCCTCTCATGCCTTGATTGTTAACACGTAATGCTCCGAAAATTACCAGTGCCGAGTAGTTAGTGTGCGTGCACAGTGCCATCTTGCACACGATCCCGAAATCAAAAGGATCTAAAATGTCCAAACCCAAAATTACAGTGTAAATTACAGCGAGTACGTCCATAAATTCAACTCACATTACACTCACTTTGAAATCTACCCACCTTCAGCCTCAAATCTAAAAGTGACCCTGTAAGGCTGTAACCAACTAAACACCATACTAGCAAATCCGGTACCAAATTATTAAAAATCAAGTTTTTTCGAGAACTTGGTTCTGCTTTATCAATACGTTAATTTTTAGCTTCCTTCAACTTAGACTTGTGTTTAACATAATAGACTATACACACACACACTGCATATATCATAATAGATAGAATGGAGGTACAATTCAAGGGTTAAAACTGTACATAAAGCTCTTATTTTAGCAATTTTATTGATATTGTAGCAAGAGTAAATTACAGAGTTACATTATTTATCAGCACGTCTTAAGCATACGACATAAAGAGAAGCAGTGAATGCTTCAGCGATTTGATAATCCATAACATATAAGCTTTAGCCCTTGAACGCCTTCCTGAACAAAACCACAAGTGGTTCATCAGCCAATGTCAAAAGAATCGCACCACGTTGATAATATACTCCAACATTGTTGCAAACAGGATTGCAAGGTTCAGTAACACAGTGTACTTGTGTACAATACACAATTTTATAATAATCATCCTTGTCTTGTTCAATTCTAAACGAACCGCGGAGGAATTCCCCACCTTGCTTGCCTTCTATTCCTCCAATTGTAATGAAATATCGCCTCCTCAAGTAGTCATACTTATCCACCTTCCAGATTGTTGATCGTGCACAAGCTTTGGCAGTTGAGAATCTTATAATTAAATCAGTAGATAAGCGTATAACACTGCCACTTGCACCTTTCTTGATATTTACTGGATGGAAACTCACTGCTAGGCCTTGTTTATAGGCCTTCAACTCTTGTGCAACATCAAGCGGGCAAGTTTTATTCCGAGTGGAGGCTATTGTTATGCCACCACTACTGCTACCACCTGAAAACGGAAGAATGTAGTACTCTACCCCTGTCAGGAGCTTTTTATGTGAATGATCATAAACAGGGTCGAGGTCTGCTGCTGCAAAATAAAAGGCATGTAGAAGAAAGATAAAAATAAGGAAAGTTGTCTTCATAATTTGAAATATTTGTTGAGTGAGTGGAGGTACAAGGAAAGAATTGGTAATCTTATAGATGACTCTGCAACGTATATACGCTCATCCCCATGCTTCAAATACTAGCTATAGAACATAGTAACTGTGATACTACTGCTGCAACGTATATACGCTCATCCCCATACTTCAAATACTAGCTATAGAACATAGTAACTGTGATACTACTGCGGCAGATGTAAGTGACTGAAAGTCTCAATTACATTGTGTTGTTTCTTTCACACTGTGAACTTAAAAAGGCACAAAACGCTAGGTGTGTTCATCAAAATACAGGCAGGCGTAGCAATAGATCGTATTTCATACGAAATATATCAAATTATTTTGGGATTCGATTGTGAATTTTTTAATTAATTGCTAGGCATTGATATAACTAGTAGTAACGTAAGGTTTTTTGAGTTTAAAATTTGTGTGGAAATCTAAACTTGCTTAATTTTGTGAAATAATTTTTATTGCATGATTATATTGGTACGTGTACTACCTTTCAAGTTATAAACTAGGCCTGACTAGTATACATTAGTCTTTAATTGTTACTCGAAACCAAATCTTTATCTAATGTATGACAATTCATTCACAAACCTGGCTACGAAGGAGTTTTTTTATGCAAATAACTTCTAGTTGAAAATGAAAGCACTAGTATTGACCTTCAGTTCTTCTGTTTTGCATTTTCTTTTCTTTTTTCGTAAATACTAATCTTCGATTCTGCAATTAATAAATAGATTGGCCTTTAAGTTACCTATATTATCACTGATATCTAGCTTGAGCCACTGCTTTATTCCCAAACCAGGCGCTACAGAGGAGTTCCCATTTATGCAGTTGCCTCTTCGTCAAAATGTAATCTTCGTCAAAATTGAATGTGTTGGTCCTAATTTCTGTGTTCTGTATGTGCATTCTATTCATTATGTTAGATCTTATATCTTTAATTTTAGATCTAATATCTTTAATTTACTGGCTTTTCTTTTAAGACATATGGACCAGAAAGTAGTGGTAAGACCACCTTGGCACTCCATGCAATTGCTGAAGTGCAGGTACTATGTTTCTTCTTAAATTTTTATTTTTTTGGTTGCTGGGAAAGCTCATCTGTTACTTGAACTTTGTCAAGGGTACTTATCTGCTTCTATAATGATGTTCGTATTTCCATTGTTTAATGTGTAGAGATTAGGAGGAAATGCTATGCTTGTTGTTGCAGAGCATGCATTTGATCCAACATATTCAAAAGGAGTAGGAGTGGATGTAGAGAATCTGATTGTTTGTCAACCTAATAACCGGGAGATGGCTCTCGAGAGTAAGTCAATCTTCTTGCTTAAATTGTATAGTGCTCGGATCGAGATGAAGGATAGACTTTATATTATTGTCGAGTATTACTTGTCAAAACACTCAACAAAGTGCAGAAAGCAATCAGTGCTGGTACCTCAGTTTTAGGTTTGGAATGTTTGGTAATTGGTTTTGAGGATGGTAACCTTGAATTGTAGCTATGAGTTATTTTGTGAATTCATCTTGAACATTAAATTTGGTAATGATCAATATTAGTACATATTTGTTGTGTTTTTTGGTATAAATGTCGATATAGTTATTGTTTTCGTAAGCCGGGACAATTCAAATTAACATCACATATAAATTAAAAACGATTTCCTAAATAATCTATAGTTTACTTAAAACCGATGTGGAAATTAGATTAAACTAATGTTAAATGCAACAACTCATCAACTTCATTAACAAAAATCGATGTTAATAAGAGCATACAACATTGCTAAATTTTGAAAATCGATGTTAATATAAAATTCAACAACAGGTATTGATTATAAACTGATGTAAAAAGTATCATTCATAAAAAATTAAGTAGTAAAACCGATGTCTTTAAAGTATGTTACATCGGATATTTTAAGAATGTGATGTCTTAGAGTATCTTTAACATCAGTTCTATAATAAAACTGATGATAATTACCTTCTTAGACATCGTCAGAGTTTTAGTTATCGATGTTAATATCTGTTTCTAACTTCTGTGTTACATGCTTAAGTAGCTCTAACCTTGATAATATAACAATATTGAAGTTGACAATATTACAAAATTATTATAAACTAATAATATATTCAGGGCAAAGACATCAGAAACACACTGAAAAGCGATGTGTAAATATGTAATAGACATCGGTTAAAAATGATGTCTAAACTTCAGACTTTTAACATCACACGCGAAGACATCGGTTCGTTTTCAAAAAAGACATCGGTTTTTACCCGATGTCTATTGCCATATTTCTTGTAGTGCTTGAAGCTTTTACGTAGTTTTTGATCCCCAAATTTACCTTTTATTACAATTGTATGCTATATCGTTGTCTGTAAAGCTCTTATTCTGGAAATTTTATTGAAATGTAGCAAAAGTAAAATTATACAGCAGTGTCATTTATCAACCAGTAACATATGACAAAATGTGAGCCAATGTTTAAGCCATATGATAATCGATAACAAATAAGCATTACAAAAAGGTAGTACATATATTTTTATGATTATAAATGAATTATTAATTTATAATATTATTGGGACCATATATTTATACAGGATTTTCAAAAAAAATTATTATCTCATTATCTTATCGAAATTGATCATTTTTTGAACTGGCCCAAGTTGGGACCGGAAGAAATTATTAACTTAGAGGGATTATTAATTTATCGAATATTAATTTAAGGATGTTTTACTGTATTATCACTGATATCTAGCTTGAGCCACTGCTTTATTCCCAAACCAGGCGCTACAGAGGAGTTCCCATTTATGCAGTTACCTCTTCGTCAAAATGTAATTACCTCTTCGTCAAAATTGAATGTGTTGGTCCTAATTTCTGTGTTCTGTATGTGCATTCTGTTCATTATGTCAGATCTAAAGTTGCCAAGTAATGAGGCTCTCCAAAAAATCAACTACTTATTTGATTTTTATTTTTGGAGGAGTTCAGAATAATTTTGAAGAAATTTTGAAGACCAGAAAAAATAGTATTCCGTCACAGCTTTCTGCACCGAAGAATTGGGAGTAGTTGTTATGCTCGAAAATTGATATGAGCTCTAAACAGACCCATTACGAGAATTTACAATAATATTGGGCTAGCAGATCTGAAAATCTAGTACAGATCTCATACTGATATGTTGACAGCACCATGTACTGCAATGAGGAGGAGGCCTCACAACATATGAGGCTGTGAGGAGGCCTCGCAACATAGAGGCTGCAAGGAGGCCTCGCAACGTATGAGACTGCAAGGAGGCCTCGCAAAATAGGGGCTGCAAGGAGGCCTCGCATATGAGACTGCAAGGAGGCCTCTCATTATAATAACAAGGAATAGAGAAAAAAGCAATCTCATCGTACTTTAAGAAGACTTGAAGATATAGGTGAAAGCCTGAGCTCACACATCAGCAGGACAGAAGATATAATTATAACAATTTATGACTGCAAGGCCCTATGGGGTCGCCTCTCAAGGTCCCTGCTGGATCACATTACGCTTGGAAGAATCCTTTGAGGTCACCATTACTTATATATACTTGGCTTCACATTAATTGAAAGACACACAATACGTGTCATCATCTTAGCGGCTGGGAGCAGATCTCGAGACACGATAACTGCCCGAAATTATTCAAATTCATAGGGGTCGTGATACGATCCCAAGGCACTTGAGATAGTTATGCTTTCATCTACAACAATTTATAGCGAGCACAGGCCTCGCATCGAAGTTTTGACAAAGCAGTTTTTGAGTCCACATTGCATTTTTAATAACAATATGGACTCGGGGGGTAGTTGTTATGCCCAAATCTTGGCATGAACCCTAAGCAGGCCTAATGGGCTTGAATAGAGGTCCACAACTCATAATGGGCCTAGAGATGAAGATTGGGTCACTAAAACCCACCACCAGGAGTCAGTCCAATATACTATCAGCACAATATGGAAGACAGCGACCCCTAGCTATGGGTCGAGTTCGCCAGCAAAGTCCCTAGTATGGGATCGCACCTGCCTCATCTCTCTACAAGGTCCAGCGAGGCCTAGAGGTCCAGCGAGGCCTAGAATATTGTCTCTGCAAGGTCCAGCAAGGCCTAGAGGTCCAGCGAGGCCTAGAATACTCTTATGAAGGCTAGAGGTCCAGCGAGGCCTAGAATACTCTTATGAAAATCTAATATCTTTAATTTACTGGCTTTTCTTTTAAGACATATGGACCAGAAAGTAGTGGTTAGACCACCTTGGCACTCCATGCAATTGCTGAAGTGCAGGTACTGTGTTTCTTCTTAAATTTTTATTTTTTTGGTTGCTGGGAAAGCTCATCTGTTACTTGAACTTTGTCAAGGGTACTTATCTGCTTCTATAATGATGTTCGTATTTCCATTGTTTAATGTGTAGAGATTAGGAAGAAATGCTATGCTTGTTGTTGCAGAGCGTGCATTTGATCCAATATATTCAAAAGGAGTAGGAGTGGATGTAGAGAATCTGATTGTTTGTCAACCTAATAACCGGGAGATGGCTCTCGAGAGTAAGTCAATCTTCTTGCTTAAATTGTATAGTGCTCGGACCGAGATGAAGGATAGACTTTATATTATTGTCGAGTATTACTTATCAAAACACTCAATAAAGTGGAGAAAGCAATCAGTGCTGGTACCTCAGTTTTAGGTTTGGAATGTTTGGTAATTGGTTTTGAGGACAGTAACCTGGAATTGGTAATTGGTTAAAAACCGATGTCTAAACTTCATACTTTTAACATCACACGCGAAGACATCGTTTTTTACCCGATGTCTATTGCCATATTTCTTGTAGTGCTTGAAGCCTTTACGTAGTTTTTGATCCCCAAATTTACCTTTTATTACAATTATATGCTATATCGTTGTCTGTAAAGCTCTTCTTCTGGAAATTTTATTGATATGTAGCAAAAGTAAAATTATACAGCAGTGTCATTTATCAACCAGTAACATACGACAAAATGTGAGCCAATGCTTAAGCCATATGATAATCGATAACAAATAAGCATTAGCCCTTGAACACCTCCTGGAACAGAACCACAAGTGGTTCATCAGTTAATGCCAAAAGAGTCCTCCCATGTTCATAATATGCTCCAACATTTTTGCAGACAGGATTGCAAGGTGTAGTAATGCACTTTACTTGGTGACAATGCAATATTTTATAATCATCCTTCTCTTTTTCAATCCTAAACCTACCACGAAGAGATTCGCCACCTCCTTCCCTTGTGCTCCTCCAATTGTAACAAAATATCGTCTTCTCAAATTTTCATACTTATCCACCTTCCAGACTGCTATTCAAGCACAGCCTTTTGCAGAGGAGAACTTAATAATCAACTCAGTAGATACGCCTATGACACGGCCACTCACACCTTTCTTAATATTTACTGGATGAAAAATCACTCATAGGCCTTTTGCATAGGTGTTCCGGTCTTGAGCAACATCAAGCGGACATGTTTTTATTCCGAGTGAAAGCTATTGTGATGCTACCGCCTCTGCTGCCACCCAAAAATGGTTGTATGTAATACTCTACCCCTGTCAGAAGCTTTTTATGTGAAGGATCGTAAACTGGGTCGAGGTCTGCAGCTGCAATATAAAAGGCATACAAGAGAAAGGAAATAATTAGGAACGTTGTCTTCATAATGTGAAATGTATTTTGATGAGAATTACCACAAGAAAGAATTGTTCTACTTATAGATGAAATTGCGACCCAAAATTCCAGAAAAAGCAATGAAAGTAATAATTACCTATCATGCACTTTTCACTACCAGATTCTTTCTCTGTTAATGCTCTGCAACTTTATATTCTATGACTTCACGGAAGAGATTTGGGTCAAGCACACAGTTCTCACTTCCGTAAACAGCAGCCTAAACACCAACCATTAGCTTTGCTATTTCTATCTTCTGCTGTTCTTTTCTAAACAAACTAGAGAACAATCCCCGCATTCTCACCCCCGCTTATGCAATGTACTTGTCCAAATAAAGTTTGAGAAGTTTATATCTTTCATCTTCCCCAGGCAAAGGAAATTCTAAGAAATTCTAACTTTTATTATATATTATATAAATTCGGTTTTTTTTCGGTTTTCCGGTTAACTGCGGTTAAAAACCGAAAACCCAAAAAACCAAATTTCAGAAAAAAGTAAAACTGAAAACCGAGGTTAACCGAACCGAAAATATTTCGGTTATTCGGTTCGGTTTTCGGTTAACCGGACCGAATACTCACCCCTAATCGCCAGCGCTGAGAACTGTGACACATATTTGGCAAATGCGTATCCCGTACGCTTTTTCTGTAGACGTAACCTGTTGATATGCGTTTCTTCTGTAGTTGTGTCCCAGGACTTACAGTTCTTCTGTGGGCGTATCCCAAGACTTACGGTTCTTTTGTGTGTGTGATCGAGGATATTTCTCTATCATAGGCTAGACGTATCCCGTGGGTATTTAGGATGATGTTCTCGTGGAATTCACGAATGAGTATTTTGGTTTCAAATAATAAACAATGGGTGTATTTAGGGCAATCACCCAAATTATCTAACCACAAACATGAATTAATTAATTTATCACTACTGTAAATATTATTAAAATAATTCTCTTAAACTACAAATTCAAATTTTTAAATAAAATTTGGATTAGTTACTAATCTAAAGATCATATATATAAGTACTAATATATATATATACTTAATTTACCATTCATCCAAAATTAGTTAATGTACCATGACTTGAAAAATAATGAAATTTTTTCTCCATTCCATTTTATTTTACACAAGTATAAAAAATTTTTTTATATTCAATTATTATTAATAAACTCATATTATCAAAAAAGGGTATTGTATTATTCAAAAACTAACAAGTAAATAAGTAATTGTGGTAAATATAAATGGAAAGTATAAAAAATGAGAATATTATTAACTTTTTTCAATAGGATATTGTTTAATTATCATAACTAATTTTAGAATATTGTTCAAATTTTTTAATTAATGGTACATTAATTAATTATAAATTAATGTTTACTTGTCTTTTAATAAGTGTTACATTGACTAATTTTATATTAGTAATATATTAATTAATTAGTTAATGTACTCTTAATTAAAAATAAACAAATTATAATCTATAAGTTGTTAATGTATTCCTATTTATAAAAAATAAAATATTAATTTATAATTAGCTAAAGTACTACACAAACAAATTGTTATGAACTTTATGTATACTAGTCAATTTTGAGCCTTAAACAAACATAATTACACTTAATATTTTTTGGTGGTTTTTGGGTTATAGCAAAGTAGAATGTAAAAACTTTAACACAAAATAAAAAAAATTAAAATAATTTGTAAAAATACATTTTTTAGACCCTCAACATGCCTTCACAAACTAATTGTTAAGAATTCGATGTGGACTTGCCACATTTGGACCAAAATTTAACATAGTTACACAAATTATTTTTTTTGAGATTTTTTTCTTATGCAAAAAGTAGAACGTGAATATTTTAATACGGAAAAAAAAAATGAGTTAAATTTATTTGAAAATACATTTTTAAGCTTTTTAAAATGACGACTAACAAAGTACTAATGTAGTTGTAAAAATATGCCAACTGTGAAACAAGAAAAAAAAGGTAATAGCTTCCGCCACTTGAACTAACGTTTAATGTTGCAGTTTGGTCCAACAGCTTCCGCCATTTCAAGTGGTTTCTTCTTTTCTGCTCAACTATACCATAAATGAAAATCATCATTCAGCTATATCAGAAACGAAAAATCTATTGAATTATGTACCAAAAATGAGCAGAGCCCAATTTTGGGGTAAACAACCCAAAATAGCACTATTCAAGAAAAAGGCCCTTTGAAATACAAAGAATGAAAGAAGCTTTAAATGAAAATTGTTGATGCCGATTTTTGTCATGGACGGGCATCATCTTTTATAGATTTCCATGGCCGTTTACGGAGGAGATTAGGTTTTTTTTGGGAGTTTTAGACTGAGCTTGAGAGTTTATTCTAAGAAAGAGTTTCTAGAATTTCGGGTATCGGATCCCCTCAAGGTGCCTACATATCTTTATATTTATAAAGAATCAAGTCAATGTAGTTCTATTAGGATCCACTACCTTCTCCAAATATAGTTCTAGTTAGAACAATACTCCTAATCTTTATGAGCAAGTCACCTAGTTTTAGTGATCTCCTCGTTATTGGGCATATTTAATATGGACCGATACCCATGTGGGATCGGACTTATATCTCGTATCAACATGTCCCAGTATTTATTGGAGGTTTCCTTTGATGAATACTTAATTAAAGTATTTTTGTTCATTTGATCTATGAAATTGAGTTTGTTCGACAATATGTCAATTTGTACCTGCATTATGGTTTTTGTTATACTGTACTGTATATTTTGACTATTCATGCATATGTTTATTAGATAATATATCTAATATTGTCACTTTTTTTTTTACCATCCATAGCATGTTTATCCCTTATAAATCATTGATAACAAGAGTCACTTGTATCAACTTAAGGTTAACCTGGATGAAGTTGGATTCGTCAATCCCATGCACCAAGTTTGGGCTAACATTATTAGCAAGAGCTCTCTACTAGTCATACCGCCTTATGGCATGAGTAAGTTTCAATCCTGTGCTTCCAAGCCACAAAATGTTAAATATAAATGTGAAATATTAACTCTGCTCACGCACGGATGAGAGGTCTTCCGTAAGTCAAAAAATTGTCCAAAGACTCTACTTACCAATAACTCATCTTTCTGTTGCCAATACCCGGCTTTTTATGTACCATCGCAGCTCAGAGGCAGTTTTTTTGGTTCATATATTGGCATTATCATGGCCTCGAAGTGATTTGTTCTCGTAAGAAGATATCACTGGTCTAGGTCGGATCGATTTTCATCAAATTGTTCCCCCGAATACCTTATCAACTGATCAGGAAGTTAAGGTGGTTAGGATTACAATTGATCAAATATTTTTTTTATTATTATTTTTTTTGTCCCCGAGTGCTCATCGTAAGTGTTCCATTTTCTCCAACAGTACCCTTACGACAAATATAATATATGTTGGCTATCAATCGAAGAATTTCAGCTCGGAGGTCGTAATGTATTTTTTCTTAAGATATGTCAGCTACAAAAATATTTTAGGGAAAGTCTCAATGATACACCTGTAGATTTGGCTTTTCTAAATGGTACACCAAATAAAATTGTCTTCTCGTTGGTACCCTTGTACTAATATACTTCTCTTCACCATACCCCTACCGTCACTCAAACGTTAAGAAAACGTTTAATGATCTCATTTGACCCCAGAAACAATATAAAATTGAAATGAGAAATGTTCTAGAGATTACATAACAGCAAGAACATGATAACTATAGAAAAAAAATAAAAAAAGGGATAACAGAATTCATTAAACTAGACAATCATAATCAAACGTTTGATTAACTCTAAAAGATCAACAACATATATATCATCAGTAGACTCTTTCGATGTGTGGAGACTCTTCACGATTTGTTGAGTAGCCGCTAACACTCTATCTTCACCTTCCACCGTCGTCGCCGCCCTAACCAAACAGTTTGTATGTATTGTAGTTTAAGCTGCTATACTTGAATCAATTCTATCAATATGTAAAACGAGCTATTCACACAAAATATGGGAGTTAAGGAACCTTATTCTCATTACCTCTTGGAAAGACTGATTACAAAGCCTTTTAAAGAAAAACTACCACCCTATGTGGCTACAAAACAGGACACCGGTAAACTTCAGACTCCTAAACAAACTTCACCACTAGACTTATTCAAAGCAGTTTCTAAAAATACTTTGTCAATACACGACTAAATCAAATACTGAATACTTGACTAAAATAAAACATTAATAAATAAAATACTACAGGTTTAAGATTAAACCAACATTTGCCCCCTAATCTTAAACTCGTTTGTCAAGCTCCTTAACCCCCAGTAACTTCCTCATTCTCTCAAACCTGACTGTTGGAAGGGCTTTAGTCAATATATCAGCACGCTGGTTCTCACTGGATACATGCTCAACAATTATCTCCCCTCGCTCAATGCATTCACGAATGAAGTGGTACCGAACATCAATGTGTTTGCTGCGACCATGAAAAACTGGATTCTTTGCGAGATCAATTGCAGATTTGTTGTCGAGATATAACAGAACTGGCCCAATGCTTTCATCTGTCACTTGCTGTAACACCTTACACAACCATATACTTTGACAAGCTGCTGCAGTCGCAGCCATAAACTCAGCTTCGCAGGACAACAAAGCTACACATCTCTGTTTTGTGACACCTAAGTAATCAAGCTTTCGTTTAAATAAAAAAAACCATTCCTCCAGTACTCCTTCGATCTTCAATATGTCTTGCATGATCACTGTCCGAGTAACCTGTCAGCTCATTATTGCCATTCTTCCTTGAATACACTAACCCAATTTCCAGTGTACCCTTTATATACCGAAGTATTCTCTTCACTACATTCATATGCAACACTGTTGGAATCTCCATAAACCTACTCACAATCCCCACTGGAAACGCTATGTCTGGCCTGGTATGAACTAGGTACTTTAATCCTCCCACCAGACTTCTGTACTTTATAGCATCAACTCGTTCACCACCTTCGTCTTTTGTCAACTGCTCCTTTAGATCCATGGGAAGATTTGTAGGATTACAGTCCTCCAGCCCAGCTTGCTTTAAAATCTTCTTTGCATACCCAATTTATCTTAATTCTAAAAACCCATCTCTCTGATCAACTTCAATTCCTAAATAATATGTTATCTTTCCTAGATCACTCATCTTGAAAAAACCGGTCATCTGCCTTTTGAATGCTTCAATACTTGACATACTCGAGCCTGTGACCAAGAGGTCATCTACGTACACACCGACTATTTAAACTTCACCGTTCTCCTTTTTGGTATACACCGCGTGTTCAAACGCGTACTGTTTAAAACCAAGTTTTTCAAGGCAGCTATTTAATTTAGCATACCATGCTCGAGGCGCCTGCCTCAAGCCATACAATGCCTTCGCCAACTTGTAAATCAGCTGTTCTTTCCCCTTTTTCATATATCCTTTTGGTTGTGTGTTAGGAATATGTTGTACTTGATGATAACTTCACAATTAATCAAATTGTATAAGTATTATAGCTGTCAACGGATGAGGATTTATAACTCTATCCGTTGACAGGTAGCTCATTAACGAATGAGGTTTTGTAGCATACTGCAGTATCTCTATGTTATCAATTGATAGTGTTTTTATCCACAGTCATGTTGACCATCAATGGAAATAAGCTATGCTATGTAATTCTGTTTAAGTGAAAGTGTATCAACTGATGAAGACAGAACTCTATCAACGGATACAGCTCAAATCTACAATATCAACGGATACAGCTCAATCTATTATCAACGGATGATAGTGTACAATGTCAACGGATAATCATTAACACTTTCTTCTATGCTAGCTGGGGGTTAGCAGTTGATAAAGACAGGTTTGACTAACAGATTACATGGGTTGATAGTAGGTACAAAAAGCAGTATGGCAGCCATACTTTGGAAACGCAGAAGAAAGAAGCATTCCGTTTACACCATGAATACAAGAAAGGTGCAGGGGACATGTCTGTTCACAAGGACAACCTTTCGGCTACATGTGTATTTAGAGTGAAGTAGCAAGTCAACTTGAATTAGATTAGTATTATCTTATTCCTGTAGTACTTGTAAACTTGGGATATATAACCAAGTGTAGCAACTCTTTAGAAGGTAAGAAAACAGATACATTTGCTTAAAGTTTTCTTGAATATCCTTAGAAAGCAAAGAGTTGTAAAACAGCAGCTGTGTACATTTGTATCACAGAGTTTTCTTCAAATAAAAGCTTCAGGTGGTGCATTTAACTACCTGATTTTATATGTGTTTGTGCATTAATCTTTATACAGCAATTATCTTCTTATAGATTTCTGGAGTTCTTATCAGGAATTTATAAATATCAAGAATTGTATTCAACCCCCCCCTTCTACAATTATACAAGTGTGTAATCTGGGAATAACAATTGGTATCAGAGCAAGCTTCTAACATATTTGAAGTTTAAAGATCAACACACTTCCAACATGTCTAAGAAGGATTATGGAGTAAAGATACCAGTTCTTGATAGAGAGAATTACTTTCACTGGAAAGTAAAAATGCGTCTACATCTCTTGTCCATTGATGAGGGTTTTGTGGATTGCATTGACAAGGGTCCTCATGTTTCGATGAAGACTGTAGCAAGAGTTGGCCTTGCTGAAGATGCACCTGACACTCTCATTCCCAAACCTGTTTCTGAATGGAGTCTTGAAGATATGGCAGAAGTCCACAAAGACAAAAAGACCATGAATATACTGTTCAATGGTCTAGAAACAGACATGGTGACAATGTTATCAGCTGTACTACCTCCAAGGAAGTATGGGACACTGTTCAAACCCTTTGTGAAAGAAAAGAACAGGTGAGGGAAAACAAGATGCAACTACTAATCCAATAGTATGAGCACTTCCATTTCAAGAGTGGAGAAACATTGAATGACACATTTAGTAGGTTTCAAAAGCTACTAAATGGCTTGAAACTGTATGGAAGAATCTACCTAGTGAAAGATTCTAATCTCAAATTTCTGAGATCACTGCCCAAAGAATGGAAGCCAATGACTGTTTCTCTAAGAAACACTCAAGAGTACAAGACATTTACTCTTGAAAGGATTTATGGAACTTTAAAGACATATGAGCTGGAAATGGAGCAGGATGAAGAGATTGAGAAGTCCCAAAAGAAAAGTGGGTCAGTTGCACTTGTTGCCCACTTGGAGCAGAAGGAGGAGAAAAGGACAGAAGCTGTTTGTTCTACACCAAAGAGGGAGGTTTGTAAAGAGGGAGGTTTGTAAAGATAGAGCAGAATCAAGCAGGAGCAAGGAAAAGATGTCTAAAAAATTGAATGTCCTTCAGCAGGATGAATTGGATGAGATAGATGAGCACTTAACCTTTCTGTCTAGAAGATTCTCTAAGCTGAAATTCAAGAGAAACTCTGGGGTGGCCAAGCCATTTAACAAGGATTATTCCACAAGCAACTTTGTGGATAAATCTAAAATTAAATGCTACAATTGTGGAATTGCTGGTCACATGATAAGTGAATGCAGGAAGCCCAGATCTGAGAAGAAGGGAAAGCCAACTGAAGCTATTGATTACAAGAAGAAATATTTTGATCTTCTCAGGCAGAAAGGAAAGGCATTCATGACCCAAGAGTATGACTGGGCTGCTGATGGAAATCATTCTGATGATGATGTTGAGTATGTCAACCTTGCATTGATGGCTGATTCTGGAGATCAGGAAGCAAGTTCAGCTAGCAATCAGGTATTTTCTACTAATCTCTCTGAGCTCACCAAAGAGGAATGCAATAGTGTTATAGATGAAATGTCTACTGAACTATATCACTTGAGTGTTACTCTTAAATTACTTACTAAAGAGAACAATAGGATTAAAGAGACTAATCTATTTTTAAGTGATAAAAATGCTGCTCTAGAAGTTCAATTTCTAGAATTTGAGAAAATGATAGTTGATTGCAATAATGCTAAAAGTGAACTTGAACCTATGTTAAAAAGAGAACTGATTTTAAGAGACCAGCTTAAAAAAGAACAAGGGATAATTGGTAAATTTCAAAGCTGTAGGAATATTACACAAAACATAATAGAAGTCCAGAGAATAGAATCGTTTGTGAAGGAGACATGGACTCAAAAGAAAAAGGAGCTAGAACCTTGCCTTGAGGATCTAGAGACTATTTGTGAATCAACGGATAGTGATCATCCGTTGAGAGATGAACCATCAATGGATGAGAGGTATCCGTCGACTAACAAAAAGTTTGTTAGTAAGAGGGAACTCCAGAAACTGGATATTAAGTATGGTCCAGTCACCAAGAACTTTGTTACTGGTGAGTGTAGCCAAACCAAATCTAGTGGGAAGGCTAAGGCAGGTGATTTACATAACAAAAAGGCTGTTGGTAAATCAGATAATGAAAAGGTAGAAATTAAGGGTAAAAAGAAAAAGAACAAAAATGGTAAGATAGGCATCAACAAGAAAAACAATTATTCTCCTGACAAGTTTGCCCCTAGGAAAACTTGTAGTAATTGTAATAGTGTCAATCACCTATCTTCTAATTGCAAGATTGTTAACAAGGCTCCTGCTCATGTACCTCAAACTATACCATGTATGCCTGCAATGCCTGGTTTGTATCAGAATGCTCATTTTAAAAATCCATATGTGAACATGCCATGTGTGTTTAATCCTTATTTTCAATCTGTGAATATGCCACAAATGACATGGAACAACCCAAGCATGAATAACATGTATGCTAATCTTTCACAAATGCATGCACCAAGTATTTATGCAAATGAGCATCTATCTAACCATATCACTCAAGTATCTACACCTAAGTTGAAGAATGCTAAGAGTCCAAAGTCAAAGGCTAACAAGAAAGGACCCAAGGAAGCTTGGGTACCAAAATCAACTTGATTCATTTTTGGAATGTGTGCAGGGAAACAGAAGGAATCTATGGTACCTAGACAGAGGATGCTCTAGGCACATGACAGGAGATTCAACCCTGCTCACAGAGTTCAAGGAAGGAGCTGGCCCTAGAATTACCTTTGGAGATGACAACAAAGGATATACTAAGGGATATGGTTTGATTTCAAAAGACAATGTCATTATTGAAGAAGTGGCCTTAGTTGAAGGTTTGAAGTACAATTTGCTGAGTATCAGTCAGATTTGTGACAAAGACTATGAAGTAAGGCTCACAAAAGAAGCCTGTGTTGTTTCTGCCAAGGAAGACAACAATGTGTTATTGACAGGCTTTAGAAAAGGAAATGTTTACATAGCTGACTTCAATTCAGCATGCTCAGAATCTATTACTTGTCTCTTCAGCAAAACAAGTAAGGATGAGAGTTGGCTATGGCATAAGAAGCTGTCACATTTGAATTTTAAAGTTATGAATGACTTGGTAAGAAAGGATCTTGCTAGAGGAATCCCTCAATTGGAATTTATCAAAGATGGACTATGTGATGCCTGCCAATTAGGGAAACAAAAGAAATCATCCTTAAAGAGCAAGACAGAGTCATCCATTGTTAAGCCACTTCAATTGCTGCATATGGACTTATTTGGTCCAGTAAATGTCATGTCTATTTCAAAGAAGAAATACTATCTGGTGATTGTAGATGATTTTTCTAAGTTTGCATGGACCTTCTTCCTGCACTCCAAGGATTGTGCAAGTGAAATCATCATCAATCACCTCAGAATACTAAACAATGGTTTTAAAGACAAAGTACAAAGAATCAGGAGTGACAATGGTACTGAATTCAAGAATTCCACAATGAAGATTTTCTATGAAGAAAATGGAATTGTCCATGAGTTTTCTGCTGCCAGAACACCTCAACAAAATGGGGTTGTTGAAAGGAAAAACAGAACTCTCATTGAAGCAGCTAGAACAATGTTAAGTGAATCAAGATTACCAACATATTTCTGGGCTGAAGCTGGCAACACTGCATGCTTCACTCAGAATATTTCCTTGGTCAATCAAGCTAGAAGAATGACTCCTTATCAGTTGTTAACCAACAAGAAACCAACTTTAGCTTTCCTTCATGTCTTTGGATATAAGTGTTTTGTACTAAGGAATCATGGAGATAACTTGGGCAAATTTGAAGCAAAGGCAGATGAAGCTATTTTTGTTGGATATGCAGCAGGGAAAGCCTATAAAGTCTACAATCTAAGAACCAACATTGTTATGGAATCTGTACATGTTGTGTTTGATGATCAAAAGATTCTAGGTCTAAATGATGGAGGCTCCCATGAAAAGTTGAAATTTGAGAATGAGGTAGAAGGAAGAATGTACAATGATGATGATGAGGAAAATGAAGATCATGACCATGAAAATTCACCAAGAGTTGTTGGCCCAACTAGAAGTGATGCTCACACTGGAAATGAAGCATCCGTTGACAGTCATATTGAAGCATCTGATACTTCCGTTGACATGCATTCTCATGCATCCGTCGACGGGCAAAATGGAGCATCCATTGATAGACAAGGAGATGCATCCGTTGACAGTCAACTTCATAATTCTGCAAGGACAACAAACTCATGGGGAGTTTCTCAAAGTCAAAACTCAATGACCTATCAACAAGATCATGCTCATACAGATGAAGCGACCTCATCCAGGTCAAATCTTCCACCTCCAATAAAATGGACTAGAGATAATCCATTTGAGCTAATCATTGGTGAATCAAATTCAAGAGTCCAAACTAGGAGGGCCACTCAAGCAGAATGCCTATACAGTAGCTTCCTGTCTCAAGAGGAACCTAAGAAAGTGGAAGATGCCCTTCTAGATCCAGATTGGGTCTTAGCAATGCAAGAAGAGCTAAACCAATTTGAAAGAAATAAAGTTTGGAAGCTTGTGCCCAAACCTGATGATAGAAGTGACATATGTACTAAATGGGTTCTCAAGAATAAGACAGATGAAAATGGCATAATTGTGAGGAATAAAGCTAGATTAGTGGCAAAAGGTTATTCTCAAGAAGAAGGGATAGATTTTGATGAAACTTTTGCTCCAGTGGCAAGACTTGAGGCAATTAGAATCCTCCTAGCCTATGCAGCACATGCCAATTTCACAATCTATCAGATGGATGTCAAAAGTGCCTTTCTAAATGGGGAACTGGAAGAAGAGGTCTATGTCCATCAACCTCCTGCCTTTGAAGATCCAGAATTTCTAGAATATGTATATCTTCTCATGAAAGCACTTTATGGTTTGAAGCAAGCACCAAGAGCCTGGTATGACACTTTATCTCAATTTCTTTTGGAGAATCACTTCACTAGAGGTACAGTAGATAAAACCTTATTTCATAGGAATATCAATGGCTCTTCAATACTTGTTCAAATCTATGTAGATGATATTATTTTTGGGTCTACAGATGAGAAGCTTTGCAAAAGGTTTGCCAAACTTATGCAAAGTAGGTATGAAATGAGCATGATGGGTGAATTAACTTACTTTCTTGGCTTACAAGTAAAGCAAGTTAATGAGGGCATTTTCATAAGTCAAACAAAATATATTTATGATCTTTTAAAGAAATTTGACTTAATGGATTGTACCTCTGCAAAAACACCTATGGCCACTGCAACTAAGCTTGAGTTGAATACTAAGGAAAAGTTGGTGGACATCTCAAGCTATAGAGGCATGGTAGGTTCACTTCTATATCTAACAGCTAGTAGACCTGATATAATGTTTTCTACTTGTCTTTGTGCTAGATTTCAAGCTGACCCTAGAGAGTCTCACTTGATAGCTATTAAGAGAATTTTCAGGTATCTCAAGGGAACACCAAACCTTGGCATTTGGTACCCAAGAGAATCTGGTTTTGATCTAACTGGCTACTCAGATGCAGATTTGCAGGTTGCAGAATTGATAGAAAAAGTACTACAGGTTCCTGTCAATTTCTAGGAAACAGGCTTGTTTCATGGTTCAGTAAGAAACAGAACTCAGTCTCCACTTCTACAGCTGAAGCTGAGTTCATTGCTGCTGGAAGTTGTTGTACACAGATTCTCTGGATGAAAAATCAACTTATTGACTATGGTCTAAAAGTTGAGAAGTTTCCAATTTTTTATGACAACACAAGTGCTATTGCCATCACAGGGAATCCAGTGCAACATTCGAGAACCAAGCATATTGACATCAAATACCACTTCATTAGAGAACAAGTGATGAATGGTACAGTAAAAATGCACTTTGTGCCAAGTGAAATGCAGCTTGCAGATGTCTTCACCAAGCCTCTTGATGAATCCACATTCACAAGATTGGTAGGTGAACTAGGTATGCTTAATTTGTCATAATTCCTAGTGATATTTGATCTTACTGCTTTGCAGCTAGAAATGTGTTTTGATTTACTTGAGAATTAAAAACTCTCAGAAAAATTTTCTGCAGAAATTTTGTCTAAGGCAAAATTATCTTATCAACGGATATCCTTTTACCCGTTGGTAGTATAAACACATTACTAGATTTTCGTATATCAACGGATAACAGGTTGTCCACAACATCGATGGATAAACTGTTTCTCAACCGTTCATCTTATATCCATTGATATACATATTTTCTTTTAAATATAGCCGTTGGTAAACATGTATATATAGGCATGACTGTATTTATTTTATTTTATTAACTGACAGTTACTTTTGACCAATGGGTAATTACTTTTAATTATTTCATTTTCAACTCTTGAAAAATATAAAAGGCTGTCTTGTGCTCTCACATCTCACTTTTATCCACTTTCAAGATTTTCATAAGTAAACTTCATCTTCTTCACTCAAACTCTCTGCAACAAAAGTTCAAACACTTCAATGGCGCCTATTGTTAAGATGATGTCTTCCAATGGGTTCACCTATGAGAAGAACAACTTCGCGGCCTATGTTGATACAGTGAATGCTCCAGAAGTTTATCACACAATGATGAATTTCGTGAAGAACTGTAGGCTGTCATATGCTATGACTACCACCACACCCCTCATCCATGAAGTAATTGAGGAGATGTGGACATCAGCTGAATTCAATGGTACTAATGAAACTCTATCTTTTTCTCTTAAGGGTAACAACTATGTGGTTAATTCTGATGTTCTAACTGCATGTTTGAAATTACTTGAGAATAATTGTTCATCTGCACCAACTGATGCTGAAACTGTTACCATGCTTAATTCAATTAATTATGCTCTTAGTACTGATAATTTAGGCAAAATTGTTAGGAAGGGCATGGTTAAAGAATGGAGTTATCTTTGTGATGTCTTCATTAAAACTTTTTCTGGTAAAATTAGCAATTTTGATGCTGTTACTAAATCCATGCTTGTGATGCTATGTATGCTCTTAACTGATAGATATTATAATTTTAGCACACTAGTGATGTATGAAATAGCAACTAAATTAGGTAATAAAGAAGCTAGGGGCAAGAATATCTACTTTGCTAGATTTTTTATGCTCTTAGCCCTGCATATTTCTGAGAATGAGCTATCCATTTCTAACCCGGATAGCAAGTTCAATTGTTTTGTACAGGAGAAGAGAGTCCTTAGTGACTTGATTCGAATGAATCTGAATGCAGGGGTACAATTGGTTTATCTTCCAATTGTTCAGGTAGCCTCTAACCTTAATACTCCTATCTCTACCCCCCCAAATTTCTTTACCTTCCACTGTCACAATGGAGTCTGTAGTAGTGACCAAACAGGCTCCTACCCAAGTGACTAAAACAAAAGTTTCCAAACCACAATCTAAAAGACAAACCTCAGGTGCTTCTCAAAAAGCACCTGTTGCAAAAACTACCACAGCTCTTGAGGGGAGTGTGAAGGAGGTAGTGAGTGGTGAGGGACAAGGTGCAAGCCCTAAGAATAAGGTAGGTTAGGAGAGTGCACCAAATAGCCAAGCCTTAGTTACATCCTCTCAACAGGGTGTGACTACTGACTTAAGTTCCACAAGAACTCTGCACAAAAGGGTAAGGGACACTAGCCCTCTCTCAAAAACCTATGGTAGAAGAGTAAAATCTAAAACCACTGGGGTTACACAGGGTGCACATACTGTACAGGCAACTGTACCTTCTCAAAGTTAGTTTGATGTGGCTCCAGCAAATGTGGAGTCACAGCCCCCTATTCATAACCTTTAAATCGATACACATTACAATCCACCATCACCAACTCCATCTCTGGATGTGGATATGATATCTACATCAATTCCTGATTCTCCATCTTTAAGATTCTTGGAGAAGCCCCACTATGCAATTGGTGGTCATCATCTTTTAGATGATTTGTTGGGCCATCAATCTTCCATTCCTGAATTCACAACAAAATCTGTGGCCTCGTCTTTAAAATCAATCTCCATAGATTCAATGTTGGTTTTCACTTCAACGGATACTATTTTTCCTTCATCAACGGATATCCTTCATCCGTTGACAAGTGTTTCTCCATCAACGGATGCGCCTATGTCTAGCCATCCGTTGACAGCTATAACTACTCCATCAACGGATATCCCTTATCCGTTGATAACTCACTCTACCACTGCTATATCTGACATTCCTATGTCAAGTGTGGAGGAGTTCTCAGTAGTTGAAACACTTTTAGGAATGAAGGAAGGGAGTGAGAGGCTGCCTTGTGAGCAGGCAAAAGGAGAGGTAAATAATGAGAGGCTGACCATTTCTTCCGGTTAGGCAAAAGGAGAGCAAGAGAGTTCCACCTTAGTAGGTGAAGGTGAGGGTGTGAGAGGTATGAGCCAGGAGGAGCCCCTGATGCAAGAAAAGAGAGATGAGAGGAGAGAAGGGACTACAGGAGATATAAGGCAGGAAGATCCAGCCATTGCAAGTGAGTTAATGGAGGTTGATGAAGCTTCTAAAGAGATGGAATTTCAACAAGAATATCAGTCAATCATTGACTCCATCTCTTTGGATCCTGAAACCTTTACTCATCCTGTTTCTGCCTATCAAGTCATGGCACAACAGGGCAATGTGGAGGCAGAGGAGGCAATGCACCTAGTGCACACCTCACAATCTCTACAAAGAGCAAAGGAAGCTTTGACAGCTCTGCCTTCAGATGGTGAAAGTGAAGAGTTTGGCAATGATGACAGTGCTAGCACAGAAAATGATGAAGAAGTCAATGTGGAGGATACTCCAGAATGGCTATTTTCTACTGCCACTGTGGTTGGTGACTTCAATGTGGAAATTATGAAGCAATATCAAACTGCTATGGCTGAGCACCGGAATGCAGATCCACAGAGGAAGGCTGTCCTTCAGCAAATAATGGCCTCCCTGAAACTTCACAAGATGCAAATGTTTATTCAAAGAACACAACAAGAGGAGGTCCAAACTGCAATAAGAGAAATGAAAGTAGAACTAGATGCCAGGATTAAGGCACTAGCCCCTACTACCACTCAGAAGGTGCTGATTAGCAAACTCTTAAAAGAAGATAGCCTGGCCAAGTCTGTTCAGCATCTTTCCTCCAGAGTGGATAGTATGGAATCTCAAATGAAGAAAATCATTGACAACCAAGCAAAACAGACCGAGCTACTGGAAAGGCTACTTGCAGCCTCACCTCCAGCCCTTGATGCTAACAAAAATGGGGAGAAAAAGGAAACAAGAATAGAAGAGGTTGCAGCTACTACTAGTCAATTTCAAGCTGTTAGTAGCAAGATAGCACAGACTGAGGGGGAGCAACAGCCAACTATAGTGGTCAATCCAATAGAATTTTCTATAGAGGCTTCCCCTGTGAAGAAACAAAAGGCTTTGCCTGTGATTCCTGACTTATCAGAAATCTCAGATGGTGAGAGGCAAGCCAGAATTGAAGAATTAGAGAAGATCAACAAGGAGGCAACTGAAAGAATAATGCGGACAAAAAGGATGATCAATGAATCAATTGCATCAGCTTTGTTCTCTACTCAAGCTTCTACTCCAACAATCTCAACCACAATTCTGAAGGTGCTCACTCCAGCAATTGTGACTCCTACATTTTATGATGTTGAACCTTCCTTTGTCAAAGAAGTTGAACCCTGCATAAAAACCAGAGCTTACTCTCCACCTAAAGCAAATGGGAAGAACAAGTTACAATTGGACTTTCCATTTCCCAAGGATGATGAAGGGAAGCTAATGGGAAAGCAAATTAAGAAGTTCAAGGAAAATGCCAATAGGAGTGTAAGAGAATGGATGGCTGTAATAATAAGGAATGGAAAAGTCTTAAATATATCCAACAGCCATCCTAGATTTGTTGAAGCAAAAAGAGAGGAGACCTCCAGACTTCTCAGGGAAGCTCATCCAAGTGAAGAAGAGAGATATGAAAACTCAAATGAGAAGCAAGCCAGGCTGGATCAGGAGTTAATGGATGAGGTAGAGGATAAAATGAGGGAACCTGAGGAAGTCCCCAAATTCAAACCCAAAAGGAGAGTGAAAACAAAGGCAAAGAGGCCCGTCTCTCCAGAAAATGTAAGTAAGGAAACTACTGGCTCATCAATATCTATTTCTGCACAAGTAATCAACCCAGCTGTGAATTTCCATGGTGACCCTATAATACCTAAAGAGGAACCAATGAATCTTGACTCCATTGAGGTTCCTTCATTCTTGATGTAGCCTCAACATAAGCCTAAATAGAAGAAAAGGATACCAAGGAAGCAACCTTCAAAGGAACCAATTCAAGTTGCTAAGGTGCCTGCTATTGTCAAGCAGCCAATCTTGGAAAATAAGGATGATTTTATCTATCAGGCAGATATTGAAGAATACTCTGGCATGAATCTGTATCTGGATGAATTGCCAGATTTAAGAGGAATTGAAAAATACAAGCATTTGCCTGAGAGATTGGTCTTTGTATACAAGGGAGGAAAGGAAAGGACATTGCCACTACAGAGGGCTCTTGGAGAAAATTATCTGACCTTAACCAAGGTGTTCTCTGCAATTAAGAGATACACTGGGTTCTCTAAGATAGCAAAAGGGGAGATACTGGACAGAATAGAACAGATAAGGAGAGAATGGAACTCACCATCAAGACTACCAAGGAAGATGAAGATCTCATACAATGAACAGAAAATCCACATTCAACCCTTCTGGATGATGGAGTTCAGGGATGAAGATGGTTGCAGGAGATTTTTCAGGTTAGAAGACCAACTATCAAAGGCTAGTTCTCAATACCTGAGATGGTTACAACAAAAGCTAAATCCAAAAGTTGTTGAAGAAGATGCCTTCTATAGGCAACTCCAAATGCAGATTGAGTCCAACTCTACCAAAGAAGGAAAATCAAGGGTGATGCCAACCAGAGAGAAGAAACAGTATTAATCTGCTCAGTCTAGAGGAGCACTTCTCTGTTAAGTTTCTTAGAACTTTTTGTTTTTAATTTTTGTAGCTTAATACAATTTTTGCATTGTTCTATATATATCTTTAGGAATGTTTTGTTATCATCAAAGTCCTGAATTTATGCTTTATTGCCATCAAGTATAAATTGGGGGAGATTGTTAGGAATATGTTGTACTTGATGATAACTTCACAATCAATCAAATTGTATAAGTATTGTAGCTGTCAACGGATGAGGATTTATAACTCTATCCGTTGACAAGTAGCTCATCAACGGATGAGGTTTTGTAGCATACTGCAGTATCTCTATGTTATTAATTGATAGTGTTTTTATCCACAGTCATGTTGACCATCAATGGATAGGCAGAATAGGGTAGCCAATTGTAAATAAGCTATGCTATGTAATTCTGTTTAAGTGAAAGTGTATCAACGGATGAAGACAGAACTCTATTAACGGATACAACTCAAATCTACAATATCAACGGATACAGCTCAATCTATTATCAACGGATGATAGTGTACAATGTCAACGGATAATCATTAACACTTTCTTCTATGTTAGCTGGGGATTAGCAGTTGATAAAGACAGGTTTGACTAACAGATCACATGGGTTGATAGTAGGTACAAAAAGCAGTATGGCAGCCATACTTTTGAAACGCAGAAGAAGGAAGCATTCCGTTTACACTATGAATACAAGAAAGGTGCAGAGGACATGTCTGTTCACAAGGACAACCTTTCGGCTACATGTGTATTTGGAGTGAAGTAGCAAGTCAACTTGAATTAGATTAGTATTATCTTATTCCTGTAGTACTTGTAAACTTGGGATATATAACCAAGTGTAGCAACTCTTTAGAAGCTAAGAAAACAGATACATTTGCTTAAAGTTTTCTTGAATATCCTTAGAAAGCAAAGAGTTGTAAAACAGTAGCTGTGTACATTTGTATCACAGAGTTTTCTTCAAATAAAAGCTTCAGGTGGTGCATTTAACTACCTGATTTTATATGTGTTTGCGCATTAATCTTCCTAAGCGTGTGTGCCACAATTTTGATACCTTCTCTGCTTTAGACAACAAACAACTTGGTTTCACTATTTCAGCAATCAGTTTATACAGACGATTTGGTGACCTTTTAACCTTCATAAGTAATTTTCCCTCATTTTCAAATACCCACAAGTAATCTCCTTTAAGTACCACCCTATTGCCATCTTCCGACATTTGACCCAGACTTATTATATTACTACACAATGAAGGAATGTAAAATACCTCGCGGAGTTTCGGTTCTTCACCATTCTTGCATCTGAAAATAATCATTCCCTTGCCTTCAATTTTGACCGTGGAACCGTTACCAAACTTCACCAACCCTGTAATTCCCTGATCTAGTTCCACAAACTTTTCTTTGTCGCCCGTCATGTGATTGCTCGCTCCATTATCCAAGTACCACAAACTTGATGTCTCTCCTTTCATCCTCTTATCAGATGCTAGCTTTGGCACCACACCTGCTTCATTCAACAAAATTTTCTCACTTTCTTTTTCGTGTTTAGCCAACAACAGGGCTGGCTCATCATCTTCAGTTCGAGCCATAAGAACCTCTTGTTTTGCCTTCCTGGAACGTCTTGGCTTTTTACACTCAGCAGTGAAATGGCCATACAACTGACAATTAAAACACCTGACTCTACTCTTGTCCCTTACTCCATAGTTTCTTGCATTTGATGATCCTTCAGTATTTCCTCTATTCGTACGCTTTCGGCACTCCTTCTTGGTCAACAGCAATTTATTCTCGCCACTTTCCTTTTTAGCCCACTCTTCCTCCGTCATGAGAAGCTGACCACCACCAGTGTTCTCCGTGTTGCCCTTCATTCTTTCTCCGTGAACTTTGAGCGAACCTACCGCTTCCTCAATCGTCATTGTCTCTATATTTCCAAATTGCTCCATAGTCGAAGCAAACTGCAAGAACCTTAGTGACAAGGCACGCAGGATCTTCTTTACTACATATGATTCCTTCACCTCCTCGCCAAGTGCTCGAACCAATGTTTCATGACAGGATTTATCGAGTTTCAGGTACTCGTAACCAATGTTAGACCACTTGTTTCTTCTCTGAGCAACAAACTCAGGAACAAGCTTTCCATCATGCCCATTGTAGCGTTAAATTGCTACAAGCTTTTGTCTTGTATGCTGCTAGTTGTGCTGAATCGCTATTGTATGCCCATGTATGTAGTTGTGCCTGTTGAGATGTGCCTGCAAATGATGCTAGCATTGACTGATATTTAGTTTGCATTCTTGTCATCTTTTACATACTCTCCATCTAACTTTTGCTTGAATGGATACTGGGGAATTCTGAATTTTTTTGCTGCAATTTTTCTTTAATCTTTCCGTTAATGAGCCAGGTTTGATGTCTTCGTGCATATGGTAAAGAGCAGGTTCCAGTAGTTGATTTGATGGCTGGTGTGAAATTTTTGAAAGGACCACAAATATACTCCTCTTCTTTTATTCTTTCTTGTTGTATAAGATTATCACCAACAGATTTCTTCCCAGATAAATCCAATTGTTTAGTAACAAACACTCTCAGGTGTGTAAATATGCACTTTGTTTAATAATAAATCCATCTATGTAAAACTAATAGGGATGATATATTTATAAAACTAAACTCATATAGTATATAGATGGATATCAGGACAAAACAAATTATTGTTTCAAGTTCAACACAATCAAAAAATTTACAGCGGGCTGTAGTTTATATATTATATGGATATAATTACAACACAATCAAATTGGTTTTGTTTTGATGATTCAAGTATGGTTAGATGCTCAGAATTTATGTAAATAGAGAGAATAAGCAAAAGTGTAAACTTATCTTGTGAACTATTTTTTCATCTCTTCTTCGTGCCATGCAGCTGCCGATTTTTGTCGCGGACGGGCATCATGATAACGGGTATTCGTATAGAGCTTTTATAGATTTCCATAGCCGTTTACGGAGGAGGTTAGAGTTTTTTGGGGAGTTTTAGACTGAGCTTGAGAGTTTATTCTAAGAAAGAGTTTCTAAATTTCGGGTATCGGATCCCCTCAAGGTGCTAAAGAATCAAGTTAACGTAATTCCATTAGGATCCACTACCTTCTCCGAATAGAATTCTAGTTAGAACAATGCTCCTAATCTTTTGGAGCAAGTCACCCAGTTTTAATGATCTCCTATTTAATATGGACCGATACCCATAAGGAATCGGACTTATATATCGTATCAACAAACATGCAATGATTTCTTAATTTTAATATTTTGGATTCTGTGGCAACAAGGGCCACCTACATTTTGACTCCATATTTAAAATTTTGAAATTGAACAAAGCTTTTTGGTACAAACGCTTACGCCAGGAACAGATTTGTTAAGTCAAAACGCGCCATTAACAAGTGTACAAGCACTTTTACATAATTTCTTTTTATTTGTTACAAGCTGTTTTGTGCATGATTACAGTGCACTTTTACATAATTTTTTTATTTTTTACAATTAAACATGCATTGAAGGAATTAAGCAAATGAAACAGTTGGGGAAACATCATAGGAAGAAGCTATTAGGAAGTCTTGAACATAACCCTGCGGGGTTGATCAGTCAGTCCCAGATATCTCCTACCATTCACAACCACTATACCAACATCTTTACACATAACTTTACAATATTTGCATACTGTCGGACAGTACACAAGCTTATAGTCATCGATAAACACTTCAATCTTAAACCAATTGCCTATCGTTTGAGGCCCAGGGTTCCATTGAACTCCCCCGGTTGTCACAAAATATGGCCCGTTTGGATCATCAAACTGATTTAGCATCCACACCATGGACTCATTACAGGTTGTATCACCATTGTACTTGATATTCAGATAAGTTGATTCGCGAATAACTCCCTTCTTCGAATTTACTGGTATAAAATTAAAAGAAAGGCCTTTGTCATTTTCATCGATCTCTTGAACAACATCAAGAGGGCAGCTTTTATTCCTGGTTGCAAGAAGGTTGAGTCCGCCACCTCTGATGGGTACAAAACTGTATATACAAAACAGTTTGAAGAAGAAAACGAAGAATGAAAGTTTGTTATTAGATCTGAACAACTTGCCATAACAGATAGTAGGCTAGAGTATTTATACAATAGGTTCAGTCAAACCACAGTTGACTATTGTAACAAACTATTAGAAATGACAGCTGGAAAATCAAACACTATATTACAATAACAAAACTAAGTCCACATATCTTGAGCTACTTGTTTATTGACTTGAGACTTCAAAGCTAGCATGATCTTAGACTTGAAATTATGCTTCTGATTATTCTCCAAAGTAACATTGTTAACCTTTGCTGAAACTTCATGCTCATTCTCATTACTCCCCCCACAAGTTGTAATTACACAAGGATTGTGTAATCCCAACTTGGAACATAGAAACCAATGTGCAGAACTACCAAGTGCTTTAGTAAAAATATCAGCCAAATTAAACTTTGTAGAGATCTTGACAGGAAGAATGACTCCAGCTTGTACTTTTTCTCGAATAAAATGGCAATCCAACTCAATGTGTTTAGTACGAGCATGCTGGACAGGATTAGAAGCAATGTCAATAGCAGCCTGATTGTCACAAAAAATAGACACTGCTTTAGTAACAGGAACTAGCAAATCAGCCAACAGATATTTCAACCACATGATCTCAGTAGTAACAGAAGCTAAAGCACGATATTCTGCCTCTACAGAACTCTGAGAAACAACAGATTGTTTCTTAGCCTGCCAAAAATGAGAGCATTCCCAAACTGTATACAAAAACCAGAAACAGAACGACCAGTCATGGTACATCCTCCCCAATCACTGTCACAAAAACCTTGAAGCTGTAAATCAGTACCAGCTGGAAAGAAAAGTCCCAATCCTGCTGTACATTTCAAATATCGTAAAACTCGATAAACATAAGACAAATGTTTCTCTCGAGGAGCTTGCATAAACTGGCTCAGAAGATGAACAGAATAGTTGATATCAGGTCGTGTAAAAGTAAGGTATAAAAGTTTCCCTACCAAACTCCTGTATAAAGAAGGATTAGATATAAGATCACCAGACTTAGAATCATTGTACAACTTGATGTGCTGATCAAGAGGAATAGACAGAGGTTTGGAATGAAGCAAATTAGTGGAATCAAGCATATCCAAGATAAACTTCTGTTGACTCAATAAAATACCAGCATCTGATCTGGAAATTTGCAATCCCAAGTAGTACTTAGCCTCTCCTAAATCCTTAATGCTGAATTTAGCATGAAGAGCAGCTTTAAGTGATTGAATCATTGAAATATTACTACCAGTCAATAAAATGTCGTCAACATAGATGACTACTATGGTAAACAAATCACCAGAACTATGAGTAAACAAGGCATAATCAGCCAAAGATTGAGTGAAGCCATGAGTAAGTAAAAAATCTGTTAACTTCTCATTCCAGCATCTAGAGGCTTGATGCAATCCATAAATGGACTTGTGTAACTTACAAACCAAATGTGCAGTATCAGATGTAAGCTTATAACCAGGTGGTAAATCCATGTATACCTCCTCATGAAGATCCCCATGCAAAAAAGCATTATTGATATCAAGTTGAAACAAAGACCATTGTTTAGAAGCAGCTAAAGCAATGACAGTTTTAACAGTAACAGCCTTGGCTACAGGGGCAAAAGTATCATGAAAATCTACTCCTTCTTCTTGTGTATAGCCTTTAGCTACTAAACGTGCTTTGTATCTATCAATCTCACCATTTGCTTTATATTTGATCTTGTAAACCCAACGACAACCAATAGACTTTTTATCAGAAGGCAAAACAACTAAAGACCAAGTATGGTTTGCCTCAAGAGCATTCAATTCCTGTTGCATAGCAACAATCCATTGAGGATCTAAAACTGCCTTGCCATAAGAAGAAGGTTCTTTGCTAAGATTTAACTTTGCTAGAAAAGTAGCATGATTTGGAGCAAAAGCATGATTGGACACAAAATGGGACATAGGGTATTTGGTTGTAACTGCACCAACTGTGTGAGAACTAGAAACAGAAGTCTTAGACTGAGGAAGAGTAACATCATAATCATGCCACCAAACAGGTCGACTTTTAAACCTGGTGGACTTTCGACATACATTGTCTGTAGGCATAGGAGCAACATCAACAATACTAACTAAGGTATCACCATCAGGTGGAAAAGTGGCCCAATCATCATGACAAGACTCCACACTAGAAGGTTCAGATATAAGAACAGGAGAAGAATCTGAAACTTCATGCTCAGGGACATAAGGCACAGATATAGGTGAAATATGTGATATAGAAGGAGACAACGGTTGTTCAGGAACAGGTGAGGGAATAATAGGTGGATCAAAAGGAACCAACCAAGACTGAACATGATGAGGATCTGAATCTTTGGATTGTTCAGTATTTGTTAAGAAAGGAAACTCTGTTTCACTAAATTTAACATGTCGAGAGATAAAAAATTTATGTGTCTCAAGATTAAGCAATTTATAGCCTTTGTGACCATAAGGATATCCCATAAAAACAGATTTAACAGCTCGAGGGGCAAACTTATCTGACTCATGTATGGAGGCATAGCATAAGCAGCCAAAAACTTTAAGAGATTCATAATCAGGATGATCATTATATAAGCAGAAATAAGGAGTTTTATGTTGTAACACTGGTGTTGGTAACCTGTTAATAATATGAGTGGCAGCTAAAAGACACTCCCCCCAATACTTAATAGGCAATCCTGACTGAAAACGAAAAGCCCTGGCTATAGACAAAAGTTGTCGGTGTTTTCGTTCTACAAGACCATTCTGTGCAGGTGTCCCTACACAAGATGCCTGTTGAACCACTCCTTTATTGTGGAGAAAAGAGGTAAGAAAATGGTTAAAGAACTCAGTACCATGATCACTTCGAAACTGTTTTATCATGGTATGAAAATTGTTTTCTACATAAGCAAAGAAATTCACTAATTATTTGAAAACATGTTGCTTAGTAGGAAGTAAAAAGGTCCAAACTGCCCTAGAATGGTCGTCTACAATGGTGAGAAAATATCGACAACCAGTAGTAGTTTCATGTGCATACGGTCCCCAAAGATCCACATGAATCAAATCAAAAGAATTAGAAGCATGACTAGTGCTGAGAGTGAAAGGTAGTTTAGTCTGTTTGGAAAGTGGACAAATAGGACACATCTGATTATGTTCCTCTGAAATACTAGAAGAAATAGATTCAATATGACGTAAAACAGGTGTAGAAGCATGACCCAGACGCATGTGCCAAAGTGCACTGAGTCGTCTTTTAGAAACAGCAACATTACTAGAAGAATGAACCATGGGAACAGATTTAACAGAAGAGAAATCTATCTGATATAAACCATCAGAAATCTTACCAGTGGCAAGAATATGAGAATGATGTGGTGCTTGAAAAACACAAGAATCAGGGAAAAACAAGATTCTTCCCCCAGTATCAGAAGTCCACTTAGGAACAGAAAACAAATTGTACTGAAACTGTGGGACTATCAAAATACCCTGAAGTTGAATATGATCATTAATAGCTATGGAACCAGTATGAGTGACTTGAACTGAATGACCATTAGGTAAGGCTACATATACAGGCACAGAGAGTTCCACAACATTATGTAAAAGAGTACTAGAACAGCACATGTGATCCGTTGCACCAGTATCAATTAACCAAGTATACTTGGTAAAAACAGCAGAAGCAAGGTTTGATCGAGAAATGACCATACCTGCTAAATGATCCTCTGGACTTTTGATGTCCTTTGAAGGCCCTACAAACATATTCATCATAGTGCTCAACTGATTAATCTGTTGTTGCATTTGTGAAAACTGAGAACTGGAAATAGAATCCATAGAAGAAGCTGATCCATCTGCATTTACTTGATTAGCCTTTGGCAAACTTCTGAACTGAACTGGTTGACTCTGTCCTCCAGTTAAAACACCTAATTTCTCCTTCTTCTTCCAGTTAGGTGGATAGCCAATTAGTTTGTAGCATTTGTCTCGAGTATGACCATTGAAATTGCAATAAGAACACTTCAAAACTGGTCTGGTAAGATTATTAGGCTGAGCTGAGGACTTATTATTCAAAAACTTGTTAGCTGCAGCTGCAACATTGGAGGAATTTGACAAGACTGAATGAGCTATGACATTAGTGTCATTAATCAAGGACTGAAAACCTTGTCTTGCTTTCTCATCTTGTTTAACATAAGCATAAGCCTGAGATACTGTTGGTAGAGGACTCATCATGAGAATTTGACCCCTAACATTAGAATTACTATCATGTAATCCCATCAAAAACTGTAGCAACTGTCTCTTTTGATCTCTCTCAGCTTGAACTCTATGAGCACCACATACACAATTCACAGATGGCTCTAAAACTGCATATTCATCCCACAATCCCTTGAGCCTATGAAAATACACTTCCACAGATCTATTTCCTTGTTCCAAACTATGAATATCTTTCATAATTTGATAAATTCTATGTCCATTGACACTAGAAAATCTCTCAGCCAATTCCTTCCATACTGCAGCAGCAGTAGTGACATAGTTCAAACAATCGCTTATGTCATCAGCAACAGAATTAAGTATCCAGGTTATAACCAAATCATTTACTCTCTCCCACTGTGAACACAAAGGAGAAGTAGAAACAGGCTTCTCAAAGCTGCCATTAACAATACAGAACTTATTTCTAGCATTTAAAGCTATTTGCATAGACCTGCTCCATGGAGCATAGTTATCTGGACCTGTTAGCTTCTTTGCAATCAACACGAGTCCAGGATGATCATTATTGTGTAGAAACAAAGGATGTGAATTATTATCAACAAAATTCACATCAAAAGTCTGAGAAATTTGTGAATTCTCTCCAGAATTCTCTTGTGACTGATGATTATCATCATGATTAACAGAAGAAATATTAGGAATTTGTTGATTCGCACTGTTAGAAGCACTAATTCCTTGAACAACGTTTACAAAACTATTACGCAACATGACTGTGAAAAGCTAGGGTTTCGAGATGAAAAACGAGAAGAAAACTCACAATTCTGAGATCACCAGATCGAGAAAACAGAGGATTTCGCCGGCGAAGTGATGAATCGAAGAAGACGATGAAACTTGACCGATGAAACAAAACTTGAAGATCGTAAAACAGTCATGTTAGCTCTGATACCATTATAACAAAAGAGAATGTAAAACTATATATACAAAACAGTTTGAAGAAGAAAACGAAGAATGAAAGTTTGTTATTAGATCTGAACAACTTGCCATAACAGATAGTAGGCTAGAGTATTTATACAATAGGTTCAGTCAAACCACAGTTGACTATTGTAACAAACTATTAGAAATGACAGCTGGAAAATCAAACACTATATTACAATAACAAAACTAAGTCCACATATCTTGAGCTACTTGTTTATTGACTTGAGACTTCAAAGCTAGCATGATCTTAGACTTGAAATTATGCTTCTGATTATTCTCCAAAGTAACATTGTTAACCTTTGCTGAAACTTCATGCTCATTCTCATTAGTACTGTTGGGTCTTCACTGGGAACAGGCACTATAAAGTAGCTTGGGCCTTGCCGGAGATACCTGCCCCGAGTGTCAACCACGGGATTCGGTGCTGCGCCAAGAGCATAAGGGACAAAAACAAGAAAAAATAGAACGGAGAGAGATGTCTTCATTTAACAAACTATATTCTTATTATTGTGATATAATGATATGTAATCAAATGAATGATTATGCTATTTATAGTGAAGTTTATATCATACAATAACTTAAACAAATGCGAAAGGATCGTAGAAAAAAATCATCTAATGCATATGAAGATGCAAGTAAGAAACAACGTGTAGGGGTTGACTATACCACCAGATTCATATCATCAATATTAGGCATGGGTTCTGACTTAAGAGCTTTGAGTACCAATAGTCAGATCTTCTCTTATCCTTTCTCTTGTCCATTCAACTTGACTTTATTATAACAAAACTCTTTATCTGAATCTCAGAAATATAATTAACTATGGGCATGGGAAGAATTAAGTAGATATTCGTGATTGCTGGCCCAGTTTAACAGCCTGTCCTTTTACTAAACTTTCAGTCAATCTCTGTTTTGTTCCAATACCTATTAAATTTTTGATTGCATTGATATCTATATTATGTGTTCTTGTAAATAAGCATTATGTCATCCTCTGGTCCTCTCATGCCTTGATTGTTAACACGTAATGCTCCGAAAATTACCAGTGCCGAGTAGTTAGTGTGCGTGCACAGTGCCATCTTGCACACGATCCCGAAATCAAAAGGATCTAAAATGTCCAAACCCAAAATTACAGTGTAAATTACAGCGAGTACGTCCATAAATTCAACTCACATTACACTCACTTTGAAATCTACCCACCTTCAGCCTCAAATCTAAAAGTGACCCTGTAAGGCTGTAACCAACTAAACACCATACTAGCAAATCCGGTACCAAATTATTAAAAATCAAGTTTTTTCGAGAACTTGGTTCTGCTTTATCAATACGTTAATTTTTAGCTTCCTTCAACTTAGACTTGTGTTTAACATAATAGACTATACACACACACACTGCATATATCATAATAGATAGAATGGAGGTACAATTCAAGGGTTAAAACTGTACATAAAGCTCTTATTTTAGCAATTTTATTGATATTGTAGCAAGAGTAAATTACAGAGTTACATTATTTATCAGCACGTCTTAAGCATACGACATAAAGAGAAGCAGTGAATGCTTCAGCGATTTGATAATCCATAACATATAAGCTTTAGCCCTTGAACGCCTTCCTGAACAAAACCACAAGTGGTTCATCAGCCAATGTCAAAAGAATCGCACCACGTTGATAATATACTCCAACATTGTTGCAAACAGGATTGCAAGGTTCAGTAACACAGTGTACTTGTGTACAATACACAATTTTATAATAATCATCCTTGTCTTGTTCAATTCTAAACGAACCGCGGAGGAATTCCCCACCTTGCTTGCCTTCTATTCCTCCAATTGTAATGAAATATCGCCTCCTCAAGTAGTCATACTTATCCACCTTCCAGATTGTTGATCGTGCACAAGCTTTGGCAGTTGAGAATCTTATAATTAAATCAGTAGATAAGCGTATAACACTGCCACTTGCACCTTTCTTGATATTTACTGGATGGAAACTCACTGCTAGGCCTTGTTTATAGGCCTTCAACTCTTGTGCAACATCAAGCGGGCAAGTTTTATTCCGAGTGGAGGCTATTGTTATGCCACCACTACTGCTACCACCTGAAAACGGAAGAATGTAGTACTCTACCCCTGTCAGGAGCTTTTTATGTGAATGATCATAAACAGGGTCGAGGTCTGCTGCTGCAAAATAAAAGGCATGTAGAAGAAAGATAAAAATAAGGAAAGTTGTCTTCATAATTTGAAATATTTGTTGAGTGAGTGGAGGTACAAGGAAAGAATTGGTAATCTTATAGATGACTCTGCAACGTATATACGCTCATCCCCATGCTTCAAATACTAGCTATAGAACATAGTAACTGTGATACTACTGCTGCAACGTATATACGCTCATCCCCATACTTCAAATACTAGCTATAGAACATAGTAACTGTGATACTACTGCGGCAGATGTAAGTGACTGAAAGTCTCAATTACATTGTGTTGTTTCTTTCACACTGTGAACTTAAAAAGGCACAAAACGCTAGGTGTGTTCATCAAAATACAGGCAGGCGTAGCAATAGATCGTATTTCATACGAAATATATCAAATTATTTTGGGATTCGATTGTGAATTTTTTAATTAATTGCTAGGCATTGATATAACTAGTAGTAACGTAAGGTTTTTTGAGTTTAAAATTTGTGTGGAAATCTAAACTTGCTTAATTTTGTGAAATAATTTTTATTGCATGATTATATTGGTACGTGTACTACCTTTCAAGTTATAAACTAGGCCTGACTAGTATACATTAGTCTTTAATTGTTACTCGAAACCAAATCTTTATCTAATGTATGACAATTCATTCACAAACCTGGCTACGAAGGAGTTTTTTTATGCAAATAACTTCTAGTTGAAAATGAAAGCACTAGTATTGACCTTCAGTTCTTCTGTTTTGCATTTTCTTTTCTTTTTTCGTAAATACTAATCTTCGATTCTGCAATTAATAAATAGATTGGCCTTTAAGTTACCTATATTATCACTGATATCTAGCTTGAGCCACTGCTTTATTCCCAAACCAGGCGCTACAGAGGAGTTCCCATTTATGCAGTTGCCTCTTCGTCAAAATGTAATCTTCGTCAAAATTGAATGTGTTGGTCCTAATTTCTGTGTTCTGTATGTGCATTCTATTCATTATGTTAGATCTTATATCTTTAATTTTAGATCTAATATCTTTAATTTACTGGCTTTTCTTTTAAGACATATGGACCAGAAAGTAGTGGTAAGACCACCTTGGCACTCCATGCAATTGCTGAAGTGCAGGTACTATGTTTCTTCTTAAATTTTTATTTTTTTGGTTGCTGGGAAAGCTCATCTGTTACTTGAACTTTGTCAAGGGTACTTATCTGCTTCTATAATGATGTTCGTATTTCCATTGTTTAATGTGTAGAGATTAGGAGGAAATGCTATGCTTGTTGTTGCAGAGCATGCATTTGATCCAACATATTCAAAAGGAGTAGGAGTGGATGTAGAGAATCTGATTGTTTGTCAACCTAATAACCGGGAGATGGCTCTCGAGAGTAAGTCAATCTTCTTGCTTAAATTGTATAGTGCTCGGATCGAGATGAAGGATAGACTTTATATTATTGTCGAGTATTACTTGTCAAAACACTCAACAAAGTGCAGAAAGCAATCAGTGCTGGTACCTCAGTTTTAGGTTTGGAATGTTTGGTAATTGGTTTTGAGGATGGTAACCTTGAATTGTAGCTATGAGTTATTTTGTGAATTCATCTTGAACATTAAATTTGGTAATGATCAATATTAGTACATATTTGTTGTGTTTTTTGGTATAAATGTCGATATAGTTATTGTTTTCGCAAGCCAGGACAATTCAAATTAACATCACATATAAATTAAAAACGATTTCCTAAATAATCTATAGTTTACTTAAAACCGATGTGGAAATTAGATTAAACTAATGTTAAATGCAACAACTCATCAACTTCATTAACAAAAATCGATGTTAATAAGAGCATACAACATTGCTAAATTTTGAAAATCGATGTTAATATAAAATTCAACAACAGGTATTGATTATAAACCGATGTAAAAAGTATCATTCATAAAAAATTAAGTAGTAAAACCGATGTCTTTAAAGTATGTTACATCGGATATTTTAAGAATGTGATGTCTTAGAGTATCTTTAACATCAGTTCTATAATAAAACTGATGATAATTACCTTCTTAGACATCGTCAGAGTTTTAGTTATCGATGTTAATATCTGTTTCTAACTTGTGTGTTACATGCTTAAGTAGCTCTAACCTTGATAATATAACAATATTGAAGTTGACAATATTACAAAATTATTATAAACTAATAATAGATTCAGGGCAAAGACATCAGAAACACACTGAAAAGCGATGTGTAAATATATAATAGACATCGGTTAAAAATGATGTCTAAACTTCAGACTTTTAACATCACACGCGAAGACATCGGTTCATTTTCAAAAAAGACATCGGTTTTTACCCGATGTCTATTGCCATATTTCTTGTAGTGCTTGAAGCTTTTACGTAGTTTTTGATCCCCAAATTTACCTTTTATTACAATTGTATGCTATATCGTTGTCTGTAAAGCTCTTATTCTGGAAATTTTATTGAAATGTAGCAAAAGTAAAATTATACAGCAGTGTCATTTATCAACCAGTAACATATGACAAAATGTGAGCCAATGTTTAAGCCATATGATAATCGATAACAAATAAGCATTACAAAAAGGTAATACATGTATTTTTATGATTATAAATGAATTATTAATTTATAATATTATTGGGACCATATATTTATACAGGATTTTCAAAAAAATTATTATCTTATTATCTTATCGAAATTGATCATTTTTTGAACTGGCCCAAGTTGGGACCGGAAGAAATTATTAACTTAGAGGGATTATTAATTTATCGAATATTAATTTAAGGATGTTTTACTGTATTATCACTGATATCTAGCTTGAGCCACTGCTTTATTCCCAAACCAGGCGCTACAGAGGAGTTCCCATTTATGCAGTTACCTCTTCGTCAAAATGTAATTACCTCTTCGTCAAAATTGAATGTGTTGGTCCTAATTTCTGTGTTCTGTATGTGCATTCTGTTCATTATGTCAGATCTAAAGTTGCCAAGTAAGGAGGCTCTCCAAAAAATCAACTACTTATTTGATTTTTATTTTTGGAGGAGTTCAGAATAATTTTGAAGAAATTTTGAAGACCAGAAAAAATAGTATTCCGTCACAGCTTTCTGCACCGAAGAATTGGGGGTAGTTGTTATGCTCGAAAATTGATATGAGCTCTAAACAGACCCATTACGAGAATTTACAATAATATTGGGCTAGCAGATCTCATACTGATATGTTGACAGCACCATGTACTGCAATGAGGAGGAGGCCTCACAACATATGAGGCTGTGAGGAGGCCTCGCAACATAGAGGCTGCAAGGAGGCCTCGCAACGTATGAGACTGCAAGGAGGCCTCGCAAAATAGGGGCTGCAAGGAGGCCTCGCATATGAGACTGCAAGGAGGCCTCTCATTATAATAACAAGGAATAGAGAAAAAAGCAATCTCATCGTACTTTAAGAAGACTTGAAGATATAGGTGAAAGCCTGAGCTCACACATCAGCAGGACAGAAGATATAATTATAACAATTTATGACTGCAAGGCCCTATGGGGTCGCCTCTCAAGGTCCCTGCTGGATCACATTACGCTTGGAAGAATCCTTTGAGGTCACCATTACTTATATATACTTGGCTTCACATTAATTGAAGGACACACAATACGTGTCATCATCTTAGCGGCTGGGAGCAGATCTCGAGACACGATAACTGCCCGAAATTATTCAAATTCATAGGGGTCGTGATACGATCCCAAGGCACTTGAGATAGTTATGCTTTCATCTACAACAATTTATAGCGAGCACAGGCCTCGCATCGAAGTTTTGACAAAGCAGTTTTTGAGTCCACATCGCATTTTCAATAACAATATGGACTCGGGGGGTAGTTGTTATGCTCAAATCTTGGCATGAGCCCTAAGCAGGCCTAATGGGCTTGAATAGAGGTCCACAACTCATAATGGGCCTAGAGATGAAGATTGGGTCACTAAAACCCACCACCAGGAGTCAGTCCAATATACTATCAGCACAATATGGAAGACAGCGACCCCTAGCTATGGGTCGAGTTCGCCAGCAAATATAAGAACCAGCTGAGTCGTCAGGCCTTGCTCGAAGTCCTGACTGCTCTTGAAGAGATAATCGCCCCCACTTACACTGTGTCGGGATGCTTGCAACAACTCTTCCAGGATAAAACAGCTCCGAGTAAGATGATCACAGCAACCAGAATACTCGACTTCGACTTGCACCTCAGTCGCCGGAAAAACCCACTAACAGAGAAGCTACGACAGGAAGGGAGAAGAGAGTGTAGAGAGGAGAGGAGAATGTAGGGTGTGGTGTGTCTAAAATCAGCAGGCTAGCTCTCAATTTATAGGAGAGGCCAAACGTAACTGATACCACCCTCATCAATATCGTAACTGCCCATCTCATTTAAAAAAACGAAACGGTCGATTAAATAAAAACGAAACGATCAATTAAATAAACGAAACGGCCGATTTAAAAAATTGTAACAGTTACTGTATATATATTTGTCCACATTTCAGTTTTAATATATTAATCTGAATATATTATCCTGTCCAGGTTCATTCTAATATTTATTTATATTTTGAATATACATCAATTACAGAGCCCAACTAGTCCATCAGATTTAATCTGATCCAGCCCAGCCCAATTGATAAATATATTTTAATTAAAATATTAAATCACTCATAAATAAAATCCCTCTCCCAGGTCGTCTCGCGTACGCGTACGCGAGACGCCGAGACATTCGCCCAAATCGCCCTTCGATAGAGCCGACCCGAGTCGGGATGAGGCGTGGCGGGCGGCAGCGACGCGCGTGTGTGTGTGTGTGTGCGCACGCACGTGAAGCACACAGTAACACCATGCACCATCATACACCTTAGTAGTTGTGTTAGTCACAGAGGCATGCCTGATTACATCTAATAACAAGCCTAAGTATGTGTAATGCTATGCATTACCTACATGACCTCTTAACTGAGGGAACCTCTAGTTGTAGAGTTTCTATTTGTTCTGTACTTGTAATAGGCATCAAATCCTAGTTGTGTAACTGTACTTATAAAGTCAAGAATAATGCTTGAAAGAAGTTCCAAGGTTTATGCCTCAAGCAAGGAGATAAAGACTGCCAAATAATCACAGTTGGGATTTGAAGAAATGAAGAATTTGCCTAAGTACCAATTCGAGAAGTACATTTGTCTATTCGAGAAGGCTAGCATTCGAGAAGTCAGGGATTCGATATCTCAGAAGACACTATTCGATATCTTTGAATACATTGTTCGATATCTCATTCGATATCTCAGAGATTCGATATGTCTATTACTCTGTTCGAGAACTCAAGGAGTCAACAGGTCAAAGGTGATATTCGAGTTCTCAAAATGGTCAACAAGTCAATGCTCTATTCGATATCTCAAAGACTCAAGATGCTATTCGACATCTCAGGGATTCGATATGTCAAAATGTTCTATTCGAAATCTTAAGGACTCCCAGAGAAAAGAGCTATTCGAGAAGTGATTCGATATGTCAATATAACACTATTCGAGAACTCAGAGTTATCGATTAAGTCAATTCTAGTTCTCGAATCATTCACTTAGCCACTTCTCGAATACATTCTTGGAGACAAAATACTGAAGAATTGTACAAGTCAGAAACCTGCAACAAGCCAAGACGCTTTATTTGACTATGTACTATAAAGCACGTTGGAAAGCCTACAAAGAAACTTAGAGAGATAAGACAGGGGACAAGGAGCTAAAGAAGTGGATCTGAATAGGCTTTGCAAAGTCAAATCTGTATCCGTTTGGACTCTTACTCAAATGAGATAGACAGACTGGAAAGTATTTTGTTTACCTGCCTTATTTGTAGTAAGTAGGTGTATCCATGTCTATAAGGATACAGCCTCACTTCCTTAGCAGATAAGAGATAAGTTTTTCAAGATACATCACAAGAAATATCTCTCTGAGAAAAACGAAGCTGAGAATACTATCATTTGTATTCACAGATTGTAGCAAAATCTTTATCTAATAAAATATTAGATTAAAGTAATATTGTGTTGTGTTTGTCTTTGTTCTCCGCACTTACATATCTCACACACTCAACACATATCTTGCTGCAAAGATTCAAGAACGAATAAAAGTTCAAGAATCCATTCACCCCCCCCTCTGTATTCTTTTACTGTATTCAATACTCAACAAGTGGTATGAGAGCAAGTTGTTTAATCTAAACAGAAAACGATCATGAGTTCGAATACACCAAAGACTACAGGTACGGTAAAGGTCCTTAAGTTTGACAAAGAGAATTACAACCTCTGGAAAATAAAAATGTTGTTGTTCATCAAAGCTGCCAATCCTCCCTACCCTGACATCCTCAAGAATGGTCCATTTGTACCACAAGAAATTGTTGAATCTATAGTGGGCACAATAGTCATTCCTAGATCATATGTTGCAAAAGAGCCATCCAAATGGACGGACTCAGAGAAGGAAAAGGTTTCCCTAGACAGTCATCTCATGTTGCTGATCATATACTCCATGGATATGTCGATGTTTACCAACATAGCATCATGCACGTCAGCCAAGGACATGTGGAACCACATCGAGGTGTTATGTGAAGGGATAGAGGAGGTAAGAGAGAATAGGAAACAGATACTGGTCACACAGTATGAGGCTTTCATGGCACAGTCCAAAGAAAGTATTACTGATATGTTTGAGAGATTTCACAAGATGGTGACTGATCTTCAAATGAATGGGAAGGTTTACAACACTAAGGAATTAAACATGAAGTTTCTACTATCTGCACCAAACCATCTAGAGCAAAGGGTCATATCTCTAAGAGAAAGAGATTTGAACAAAGTCACATATGATGTGCTCTATGGGGTTTTAAAGACTCATGAGCTTGAGCTACTTCAGAAGAGGGCTATCCAAGCCAACCAAGGCAGAATGGTAAACACATCATGTGCCTTGATTGTCAATAAATCTGTTCAAGACCTGGAAGCATCTACAAGTCAGCTGAGAATAGAAGAGATAGTAGATGATGAAGAAACTGAAGAAGAAGTGACTGAACCTGTTGATGAAAAGGAAGAAGATGAGTTCCACACTCTTGAAGAGTTGGATGCCATGGAAAACACTTCATATGCTTTTATGGCTAGAAAATTCCCAAACATCAGATTTAAGAGGAATCAGCCCTTCAAGCCTAGATCTCAAAATCATTCATTCAACAAGAGCAAGGCACCTGTGAAAGCAAACAAAAACAAATTCAAAACCAGCTAGGTCATCTATGAGATGTTATAGATGCAATGACCTGGGGCATTTTCCCAGTGAATGCAAGAAGCCTAAAAAGAAGGATAAGGAGTTTCTTGAGCTTGAAGCTAAGTATGAGGCTCAGCTAAAGACGCATACACCAGGTAAGGCCTACATAGCTGAAGGGAAGTGTTGGGATGATTCTGATAGTGATGGAGAAGAACAAGAATTCTGCAACTATGCCTTGATGGCCAACTCCAAGGAAGAACCATCTGCATCAGACTCTCAGGTACCATCCCTCACTACCATAGACATGTCTGTTTCTGAATACAAATCTATGGTTGAGCAACTATCTGTTGAGATGTTTAATATTCATACAAGTATGACTGCTGCTAATGAAGAAATTGCTAAACTGTCTACTAAGAATGAACTGTTGAACAAAAGAAATGAGGAACTAGAACTAAATGCTATGCAAGTAGAAAACCTTAAACAAGAAATTGAATATCTAAAGAATAAGGTTCTATGTGCTAGTCAAGTTGAGAAAGCTCTTAGGGATGAACTAGCTGAAAATGAATTTAAATTGAAAACATTTAAGAATTCCTCTAGTCTATTGCAGTCCTACCATGAGAAAAATCTAGCTAGACCTAAGGCTGCCATTGGACTTGATTATGACACTCTTAAACAGAGGAAAGGCTATGCAGTCATAGAAGATGACATTGTTGTTCAAGAGGAAGTGCCTCAGGTTTTGAAAAAGACTGAGAACCCAATATTTAAAACACCAACACTTGAGATTGATGAGGATGCCTTACTCATTAAGCAAATGTTGGATGATGAAGATAAGGCAAAATCAAATGAACAACAAGCATCCTCTAAGAGTGAGAATGTCAAAACCAAAGCCAAGGAGCCAGTAGGAGGTAGACCTAGACCTGAGAAATTTATGAAGTTTGTTTCAGCTGGGAATAATGATTTTGAGAAGAAAGTGGCTAAAAAGAAACAAAACAGGAATGGCAAATTGGGGATTAACAAGAACAACAACTATGCTTATATGCCAAATGCCCCTAGGAAAATTTGTCAAAACTGTTTTAGCACTAATCATTTAACTCATGCATGCAAGAAACCATCTGGTAGTGTTGCTAAACCATTCTATGATTGCTCTGTGCCTTTAAGACATAGAGACTCTCCTTTCTGTGATAAATTTGATTGTATGCCATGTAACATGAATGTAATGACTAGTTGTTTTAATTTAAGAAGACAATTCATGGAAGGTTGCATCAGTCACAATGTTCACACACACTACACAAAAACAAAGTCTTCAAGTCCTCCTAAAGTTAGGAAGGTACCTCTGTCACCTAAGTCTAAGAACCCTGATTCTAAAACTTCTAACAGTGACAAGAAGACTAACATCAAGAAAATAGATAAGCATGCTGTTTATGATAAAACTGTTGCTAAGCCACATGGACCCAAACTTGTTTGGGTACCAAAGGAGAAATAATACCTTTGTGTTTGCAGGGCAAAGAAAGTGAAAAGAAGGTCATGTGGATTTTGGACAGTGGATGCTCAAACCATATGACTGGTGATATGGCCCTGCTATCACAGTATGAGGAGAAGGCTGGCCCAATGGTTGCTTTTGGAGATGACAGCATTGGCAACACATTTGGATATGGCAAGTTGGAAATTGGAAATGTCATCATTGAAAATGTAGCACTGGTCAAGGGGCTCAAGCACAATCTACTGGGTGTTGGTCAATTTACTGACAGAGGCTTCAAAGTGAATTTTGACAAAGATGAATGTTTGATCACCCACAAAAAGACTGGTGACTTTGCTCTATCTGGAGTAAGGAAAGAAAGCCTGTTTGTAGCCAATATGAACTCTGTAAACAAGGACAAAATTTGTTGTTTTTACTCAAAAGCATCAAATGAAGATAGTTGGCTGTGGCACAAGAAGCTATCACACTTGAACTTCAAAGGCATTAATTCTCTAGTCAAAAGAGAGTTAGTGAGAGGCATGCCCACACTTGAATTCTGTCAAGAAGGAGTGTGTGAGGCTTGTCAAAAAGGAAAAATGAAAAGATCAAGCCACAAGTCAAAGGCAGTGACATCAATAACCAAGCCCCTACAACTAATTCATATGGACTTGTTTGGGCCTGTCAATATTATGTCACTAGGAAGGAAGAAGTATGCTCTAGTGATGGTTGATGATTTCACTAGGTATACATGGGTAGAATTTCTGGCATCAAAGGATGAGGCTCCACAAGTAATCATTGAGCATATAAAGAAAATTGACAAGGAAGCAAAGGCCAACAATGCAAGTGTGATTGCATTAAGAAGTGACAATGGAACAGAGTTCAGAAATGCCATGCTTGAAGCATTCTGCAAAGAGAATGGTATTTCTCAACAATTCTCAGCTCCAAGGACTCCACAACAAAATGGAGTTGTTGAGAGAAAGAATAGAACTCTGATTGAGGCTGCTAGAATAATGTTACTTGATGCAAAGATGCCTACATGTTTTTGGGCTGAGGCTATGAGCACTGCATGCTATATCCAAAACAGAACCCTCATAAACAAAAACACTGGAAAGACACCTTACAACTTGATGACTGGAAAGAAGCCTACTCTAAAGTATGTTCATACTTTTGGAAGAAAATGCTTTGTGTTAAAAGACAATTCAGAATATGTTGGAAAGTTTGATGCAAAAGCATTTGATGGAATTTTTTTGGCTACTCTATGGAAAGAATTGCATACAAAGTTTATGCCATCAGTCAAAAGAAAGTTATGGAAAACACAGATGTGACATTTGATGATGGCAAACTACCTGGATTAGAAGAAGCCAATGATGAAAATAAAGATCCTTTGAAGTTTGACAATCTAGATGATTCTGATGAGGAGATTGAAACTGAATTTGAGCCCACAATCCAACAAACTCAAGTGAATGAAGAACCTGTGTCAATCAACAATGAAGAAACAAGCATCCAAGACACACCTGTGATTAGTGGCAACTTCACAGGGGGAGGAAATGTAAATGATCATGATCTGGATGATGAAACAATATCAAGGCTGAGAAATCAATCTGAACATACAAGGAAATGGGATAGATCACATACTGCAGATCAGATAATTGGAGATCCAAATACAGGAGTGAGGACAAGGAGAGCAACTCTAAATGAATGTCTCTATGGTTGCTTTCTATCCCAAGTTGAGCCTAAGAAACTTGATGATGCATTGTTGGATCCTGTTTGGATAATTGCTATGCAAGAGGAGCTAAATCAATTTGAATGAAGCAAAAGTATGGGAACTTGTGCCTGCACCAAAGGATAGAACCATTGTTGGAACAAAATGGGTTCTAAGGAATAAGATGGATGAAAATGGTGTAGTCATAAGAAACAAAGCAAGGTTGGTTGCAAAAGGATACTCTCAACAGGAAGGCATTGACTATGATGAGACTTTTGCCCCTGTTGCTAGACTAGAGGCCATCAGAATTTTCTTGGCATTTGCTGCACATTCTAATTTCAAGGTTTATCAAATGGATGTCAAGAGTGCATTTCTGAATGGGGAGTTGGAAGAAGAAGTATATGTGCAACAACCATCTGGCTTTGAGGATCCACAATTCCCTCACTTTGTCTACAGATTGCTTAAAGCATTGTATGGACTTAAGCAAGCTCCTAGGGCATGGTATGACACACTATCACAATTTCTACTGGAGAATCAATTCAGTAGAGGCACACTGGACAAGACACTGTTCTACAAGAAACATGGTGATGATATTATCTTAGTTCAAATCTATGTGGATGATATCATATTTGGCTCTACAAATGAGAAGCTGTGTGAGAAATTCTCTAAGCTCATGCAGAGCAGATATGAGATGAGTATGATGGGAGAATTAACATTCTTTCTTAGGCTGCAAGTTAGTCAAAGGAAGGATGGCATTTTTATAAGTCAAACCAAGTACATCAAGGATCTATTGAAGAAATTTGACTTGGAAGAATGCTCACCTGCAAAGACACCCATGGCCACTGCCACCAAGTTAGATGAAGATGTTAAGGGCAAGAAGGTAGATATCTCAATCTACAGAGGCATGGTTGGTTCTTTACTCTACCTCACTGCTAGTAGGCCAGACATCATGTTTGCAACATGCTTGTGTGCAAGGTTTCAATCAAATCCAAAGGAATCACATATGATAGCAATAAAGAGGATTTTTAAATATCTGAAGGGCACACCAAACTTGGGGTTATGGTCTCCTAAGGACACAGGGTTCAATCTGGTTGGTTATTCTGATGCTGATTATGCTGGATGCAGAGTGGATAGGAAAAGCACCTCAAGTAGCTGCCAGTTTCTTGGACAAAGGTTAGTCTCTTGGTACAGCAAGAAACAACAATCTGTGTCAACTTCCACAGCTGAAGCTGAGTACGTAGCTGCTGGAAGTTGCTGTGCTCAAGTGCTTTGGATCGGAAACCAACTTAGAGATTATGGACTTGTGTTGGAAAGAATTCCAATCATGTGTGACAACACAAGTGCAAACTCTATAGTTTCCAATCCTGTCAATCATTCTAGGACAAAGCACATTGACATCAGATATCACTTCATAAGGGAGCATGCAACTAATGGAACCATTGAGTTACATTATGTTCCCACAGAAAAACAACTATCTGACATATTCACTAAGCCATTAGATGAATCCACCTTCACAAGGTTGGTTAGTGAGATTGGAATGCTGAATTCTTCAAATTCTGGCTAAGTGAATATATCAACTAGATTGTTGCAGCAGTAAATACTTACTTTATCAAATGCTCAATATTTTTGAAGTAAGTATTGGCTGAAGTATGATTTATAAATATTCCACAATGCTGCATATGTTGAAAATCATACATCTTTAGCTTGAAATTTCTGTGAAATTTTGAGAGAATCATTATTTAATTTGGTAGAATATTCTTCAGTGAATATTTCTGGTAAATTTTAAAAGATAGTGAAAATTGAATTTTATGAGTGAAAAGTATAGTTTGATAAGTCAGACTTCTCGAATGGTTCATTGTTATGTCATGGCTCGAGTTCTCGAATAGGCCTATCTAGAACCCTCTTGAGTTCTCGAATAGTGTCTTTTGGAGAAATCGAATAGCACACTCTGAGTTCTCGAATAGAGTATTTTAGTTCTCTAATGATGGAGTTCTCGAATACTGTATTTGAGTTATCGAATCATTTGAAAAGGCTGATTTTTCGCTGACACTTAATCACTTTTTGAATCTATATTCAAAATTTCATTTCGCTCATAAAAACATATTTTATTTAGCTTAGAATTATTTTCTGAGTTAAATAACTGCCAGCTGTGAGTTACAAACTGCTTGAGATATCGAATAAGCCTTTCTTGACTTATCGAATAGTTGTTTTATACTTCTCAAATGACTGTCTTGTCGATACAAAACTTATATCTAATCGACAACTCAAGTCACTCACATATATACAATTTCACAACTATTCAACTCATTTCGTTCGATTTCTCAAGCATCTAAACTCCTAAAACCTCTGAAAACCCTAACTGCGAATTTCTTCTTCACCTTAATTCTCTTTTCTTCTCTACCCAAATGGCAAACACTCAACTCACCATACCATCTCAAACCAATTTCATCGCAATTACCAATGATGTGGAAGCACCAAATGCTAATTTCAAGTGCTTTGTTCGGTGGTTGTCTGAATCTTACATCAAGGGTGCACTATCAGCCAACCCAACCCTGTACATAGACTTATGAGGACAGCTACAGTGGAGGTCATCGCCCTTGAGAATGCTATCACCTCATATGTTGTCTACTGCAAGATTCAAGGCGAGGATATTATTATCACTACCGCAGACATGAATCAAGCCTTGGATTTGCAGCAAGAGGCATATGACTCCCTGGCCACAGATGCTGAGTTGGAAGAATTCTTTGAATTTATCAACTACTCAGATGTTATTAAACCTGGGAAGCTGAATAGGAAGTACTTGAGAAAAGAATGGAGCTATGTTTTTGCTACACTCCTTCATGTATTCACTGCAAGGAAATCGAGCTTTGACCAGATTAGTACACCTGTGCAGCAGCTTGCCTATGCCTTGGCTCATGGGAGAAAGATAGATGTTGGACATCTCATCTTACAGGAGCTATATGGGAGACTTGGTAAGAACACAGCCAAGAGAGGTATTGAAATTTTCTTTCCTCGTTTTATTCAATCAGTACTTAATTTTAAAAATGCTTCATTGATTGAATTGCCTGGATTAGATAAAAGTAAAATAGGCTATCCTAGGTCCATGACCAAACTCATTTTTGGTAACTTGGAGACTATGAATGATGTGGATGTAAGGCTTAAGATAACTCCCCACATGGAGGGTTTGTTTAGGTCTTACCCCCACAACATGCCAATATTTGAGTCTAAGTCTCAGTTAGCACAGCCTAAGCAAGAAGAACAAAATGCTAACCCAAGGCTTGCTAACCAACCCTCTCAGACAAACACTCTACCAAACACAGAGCCAACTGCATCATCCTCTCAAAAGGGTGATGTTAGTAAAAAGAAGAGAAAACAGGTTGCTTCTGAACCTTTAACCATCTTAACTGAAGCAGCCTTGGCTGTAGAACTAGGTTTAGAAGGTGAGGAACCTGAGTCACCTATCATTAGCCTAAAGAAAAAGAAGAAGTCTAAAACCACCTCTTCAGTCACCCAAATGGCTGAAGTTGTAAAATTAGGGGCACACAGCTCACTAGATGTATCCTCTCAACAGGGTGCATTTATAGAATCAAGCATCCTCCCCAATGCATGTATTTGTAAAGAGTCAGCACATGGGAGTGATAAGGCTGGCACAACACTGAGTGGAGAGCACATCACAATTGAAACTCCCTCTATCTCTCAGGGGGAGTTGCCAAAATCTAATCTACAACACACTTCTCTTCTAGAATCTACCACTCATATTTCTTTGGAGCCTGCAACTCAAGCAATTGAGGAGCAAGGCATTGATCATCAAGAATTCTTTTCTCTTGATGAGGCAATGGATTCAAGTAACTTGGTGCATGACACCTTGCTCACCACCCAGGTACCACATTTAGATGGTCATCGAATGCATGCTGGGGCATATCCTAATGACACCATCACAAACACAGAGGATTCAATAGTTTTCACTAGAGACTCTGTGTCTGTGTCACTTACTGTTGTAACTCATCCCACTCCTGTGGAGACCACAGTAGTAGAGTCTTTCCATCCGGTTATAGAAGTTGCATCTGTAACTGAGGAGTCTAGCTTGCCTAGCTCTAGCTCTAACTATATGTCTCAATGGCTGAAGCCTGTGCAACATGACAGTGCTTCAGGATCAGGGTCTGTTCCACCACAATTGACGGTTGAAGCACTCCAAAGCTTAATTGTGGATCAGATTCCTGAGTTCACAAAGATTGCTCAGCACCTTCTCACTGCAGACATGCCCAATCCAGACTATGAAGCTATCCTCTTATGCCACAGAGATGATGTAGAAAAACAGAAGGCAAAGATCATAGATGAAACTAAGAGAGATGGAAATATAGATGCTTGGCTACAAGGAACAAATGACATCCCTCTCTCAGAAGGTCTCCAGTATCTCAGAGAGGAGTACATCACTTCACTAGGGTCCAATGCCAAATCTCTCACCCCTACTGATGTGTATGAAGCAGTGAATGACAGCTACAAGGGCATTCTCAAGGCTGCACACTACCTTGGAAAAGGTCTAAAGACAGAAGTTAATGAAGTGTGTTCAGCCACAACCAAGGAGGTGCATGAGATAAAGAGGACTTTTGATTCCAAATTCCCTCAATTGGAGACTGTAGTCAAGGATATCCTAGCCTGTAAGTCTACCTGCACCAAGATGGACAATGGTTTAGCCATTCTTAAAGATGCTGTCACAGGACTCGGGCACAAATTCCAAAATCTCACTGATCAGACAACTGAGGCCAATGCCATGCTCAGGACCCTCTTTGCAAATCAATATGGAGACAAGCTGGTCACTGAGGTCCCTGTGCATGAGATGTCAAGGTTTGAAGTGCAGAGACTTAAAGAACAATATCTTTCTGGTTTTAAGGCCAATGAGCTCTTCACTAAAGTGGATACTCTTGAAAAGGAGGTAGCTTCTCTCCAACAGTCTAATGCTCATCTTACAGACACTGTAACCTCTCTGACTGAGTAGTTGAACGCTCAAGCCACCACCACAGCTGATGTTCTTCTGCATCAACAATCAATGTTGTCTGCAATGATGAAGCACATGGGTCTCCCTCTACCTGAAGAATCTTCAACCCCAAAGGTTACTCCTACAGCCTCTGTGCCTGACAACAAGCCTAAGGGGGAGAAGAGGATTTCAAGGTCAAATACAAAGGGGGAGAAACCAACAAAGGGGGAGAGACCACTAGAAAAGGGCATCAAGTTCAATGAGGGTGGCCATCAAAGAGCTTCAAAATCTTTAACTCATGTGCCTAGAAAAGGAAAAGACAAAGTTGATGAGCCTCCTACTTCTCTGCCAGTTGTCACTCTACCAACTGTGCACATCACTACTCCCAGTGGTCAAAAGCAATCTATCACAACCACAGTAGTTACAGGGAGTATGCCATCTGACAAACCTCCATTCTCCATATCTAAGAGTGCCAAGCCAGTAGAAGTGAAGGTGGTCACTGAGGCCAAGCTACAAGAAATTGCAAACTCAAATATCTATCATGATGATGCATTCTTGGAGTTTCTGAAAGTCTCAAGAGAACAGGCTGGTGATGCTCTATCATATCATAGGAGTTTGAAGAATCAGATTGACTATCTCACTGTAGTACCAAGGAGAGTTGATGGCCTATGGCTCAAAGAGATAATGATGGTAGGAAAGAATAAGATATGGCACTTAACCATCAACACTCTACAGGGTCTAAAGCACTCAGAAGTGGATGTTTTCCTTGGAATTATTGAAAAGAAGGATGAAAACTGCAAGAGTCTCTTTGATGAGTTAAGGGATGGTCAACCAGCAAGGCTACCTGAAGTATTCACAAATCCTAGAACCATTATCTATCAGGCTGCAACAAGAATTGATGATATCAAGCAGCTGGTCATTCCTAAGCATCTAACTCCTCATAACAAATCTCTCATTATTGCCATCATTGAGCAGCTGAACAAGAAGAAGGGTTTAAGAACAGCAGAAGAATTGGAAGCTATATCTTATCTCAGGTCATACATTGCAATTGGCATTGTACCTGAATCTGCTAAGTTCAACCCAAGCAAGGATGGTGATCAAGACAAGGATGGAGACAGAAGTGATGGAAGGAGAAGACATCATAGGAGTGATAAGGGTGATGAAGATAAGAAGAAGAAGAAGGATGACAAGGATAAGAAAAATGATGATGACCAAGGTAAAGTCTATGAGAGGAAAAGTGGAAGACAGCAAGCCTTAGGCATTGCTAACAGTAACCTCACCACAACACAAGACTCTAAGTCTAGGGTGAATACTGTTAGTAGTGACCTAGCAAAATCTACATCTATGGCTTCTGCAACTGTTTTGCCACCTCAAGAAGAGAAGATTATTCAAGTCAAGAAACCATCTGTATGTTTCAAAAAGCAAACTGCTAATGGAATATTATAATGGTCTACAAACAAAGGTCACATGCTACTGCCAGGCAACCATGTAAAAAGGATCAAATTCAAACAAGCTGCAAGGAAACCAAAGCTATCCAAATCAAGTACTCTGACAATCTATCCAGGCTTAAAACTCCAACCACTAGATGAAGATTTTGATGAAGACCAACTGCAATTCTTACAAGCTCAAAGAATCTACCATGTTGCCATTGTTGATAGCTGCCTTGAGATCAAATATACTGATGGAAGGGAGGAGAAATTCAAACAAGGAGGATGTCAACACTGGGGCAAGCTACATGACATAGAAAGAATCATTGCATTGTTGAGCTCAGAAGATAAAGTGGAAAGAGTATGGAAGCTGGAGCTAATTGATTTTGTGAAGATGAAGAGAGATCATGAGGAGAGAATCAGAAAAGAGTGTCTTGAGAAATGGCTAGCAAGGGAGAAAGAAATTGAGAGACTGGAGATTGAAGCAGAAAAGCTAAGGGTAAAGGGATTGTGTAGAGTTCAGTTTAATCCCTATGTGGTGAAGTATAGGAGGAGAAATGGGGATCAGGTCCACATCAGAATGAACCTACTCAACCACTATCCTGCAAACAATCTGAAACCAGTACTTGAAGATTTCAAAGATTCAATTTTTCTTGAAGAATTGGATGCGATGGCAGAAATAATAAAAGCTATGGATGAGAATACAAGGAAGGAGAAAGAAAGAAGACGGAAAGCATATGATGACTTGCAAGCCAAAGCTATGGAAAGGGAAACAAATGACAATGGCTAGTACTTCATCATAGGCTGTAAGATTACTCACCCTGTAGTTCTATCCACATTGCTAATCAAAATTCATACATGTACTGTCAAGTTTTATCTTTATGTATGTTAGGCTTGTACTGTCAAGTTTTATCTTTATGTATGTTAGGCTTGTTATAAGACATGAAATTGTGACTAAGGGTCTTACTCACAATTTGGGGGAGATTGTTAGTCACAGAGGCATGCCTGAATACATCTAATAACAAGCCTAAGTATGTGTAATGCTATGCATTACCTACATGACCTCTTAACTGAGTGAACCTCTAGTTGTAGAGTTTCTATTTGTTCTGTACTTATAATAGGCATCAAATCCTAGTTGTGTAACTGTACTTATAAAGTCAAGAATAATGCTTGAAAGAAGTTCCAAGGTTCATGCCTCAAGCAAGGAGATAAAGACTGCCAAATAATCACAGTTGGGATTTGAAGAAATGAAGAATTTGCCTAAGTACCAATTCGAGAAGTACATTTGTCTATTCGAGAAGTCTAGCATTTGAGAAGTCAGGGATTCGATATCTCAGAAGACACTATTCGATATCTCTGAATACATTGTTCGATATCTCATTCGATATCTCAGAGATTCGATATGTCTATTACTCTGTTCGAGAACTCAAGGAGTCAACAGGTCAAAGGTGATATTCGAGTTCTCAAAAGGGTCAACAAGTCAATGCTCTATTCGATATCTCAAAGACTCAAGATGCTATTCGACATCTCAGGGATTCGATATGTCAAAATGTTCTATTCGATATCTCAAGGACTCCCAGAGAAAAGAGCTATTCGAGAAGTGATCGATATGTCAATATAACACTATTCGAGAACTCAGAGTTATTGATTAAGTCAATTCTAGTTCTCGAATCATTCACTTAGCCACTTCTCAATTACATTCTTGGAGACAAAATACTGAAGAATTGTACAAGTCAGAAACCTACAACAAGCCAAAACGCTTTATTTGACTATGTACTATAAAGCACGTTGGAAAGCCAACAAAGAAGCTTAGAGAGATAAGACAGGGGACAAGGAGCTAAAGAAGTGGATCTGAACAGGCTTTGCAAAGTCAAATCTGTAGCCGTTTGGACTCTTACTCAAATGAGATAGATAGACTGGTAAGTATTTTGTTTACCTGCCTTATTTGTAGTAAGTAGGTGTATCCATGTCTATAAGGATACAGCCTCACTTCCTTAGCAGATAAGAGATAAGTTTTTCAAGATACATCACAAGAAATATCTCTCTGAGAAAAACGAAGCTGAGAATACTATCATTTGTATTCACAGATTGTATCAAAATATTTATCTAATAAAATATTAGATTAAAGTAATATTGTGTTGTGTTTGTCTTTGTTATCCGCACTTACATATCTCACACACTCAACACATATCTTGCTGCAAAGATTCAAGAACGAAGAAAAGTTCAAGAATCCATTCACCCCCCCCCCTTTGTATTCTTTTACTGTATTCAATACTCAACAAGTTGTACACTACCCATGTGTGTGATTCTATTTAAAGCCAACAACCCCTTTTATTTATTTCAATGTGGGACAAATACACATTCTCATTTTCAAGCTCTTTCAAGCTACTAACTTCAACTCTATTTCTCTATGGATTTCACTAAGAAAATTACTTAGACCCATATATGAAAATTTAAGTCCTCATAGCAAGGAACAATTTCCAATCGTTAAATCCGGAATTAACATCAAGAACATAAAATAATTATGCTCCAAAAACTCCATTTTCTAACATACCTTTAATATTATTGTTAGTTAAAAATGGAGAGTTCCGTTATTATGTTAATTTCTATTATTGAGAATTAGGTATTTGCTATATAAAAAATTGTGATGTATTGTAATAAATTTGAGGCGAGTGCCTCCAATTGTGAATGATAAAGAGAATTTGTGAGATTATTTTATCATGGTATCAGAGCCAATGAGAAAAAAAAACTACGAGAGTTCGTGGGTGCATGTGAGAAAATCCTGCGAGAGTTCGTGGGTGAGAGAAAAAAAAGAACCCGCGAGAGTTTGTGGGTGAGAGGAGAAAATCTACGAGAGTTCGTGGATCTGAGGAAAAGAAAACTCCTACAAGAGTTTGTGGGGGTGAGAAAAAAAACTTGTGAGAGATCATGGGAAAAAAAATCTACGAGAATTTTACGAAAGATCATGGGGGCGAGTGAAAAAAAAGACTGTGAAAGATGGGAAAAAAATCTGTGAGAGTTCTTGGATATGGAATAAAGAATAATCATGAAAGCAAAGATAACGATAAGGTGAAAGCGCAATGATGATGATGATGATGGGATTGTGGAAGAGACTATATTAAACGAACGCCAACCAAAAGAGAGATTTTGAGAAGAATTGTGGCAGAAACAATAATGGTGGCAGCGATGACAAAGATGATGAAGACGAGAATGAAAAGTTGAACACAACGAGAAGTTGATTCAAGTGGATGATTATGATGATTGGAGCAGATTATTCAATTTTTTTATTTTGGCAAACTCTAGATTGAGTATCGTAAGTTTGCGGGGGGATGTTGAGATATATGTTAAGATATTATTATGGGAAAATATAGAGACTTACCTTTAATATTATTGTTAGTTAAAAATGGAGAGTTCCGTTATTATGTTAATTTCTATTATTGAGAATTAGGTATTTGCTATATAAACAATTGTGATGTATTGTAATAAATTTGAGGCGAGTACCTCCAATTGTGAATGATAAAGAGAATTTGTGAGATTATTTTATCACAGGTGTAAAACGTTAAGAGCTCTCTAGTTGTCCTAATCTATACATATACTAATAGCAGAGGTTTGAAGCTGTGATGTGGCGGCTTAACAATCTTTTAAGCTGATTTCATTATTATTTTAAGTGCCTTGCTCCTGAAAATGTGGCGCTGTGTCCAGTTTGTGCGCCAAGACAATGAACACGGGATCAATCCACCCCTCCTACTCTATTTTTCCCATTTCTCTTTTTTCGGAAACCAATTTTTCCATTTCTCTTATAAACCTGTTGATTGTATGATCTTTCTTGGTGTACCTATTATTTAATAAAATAACTATTATTGATCCTTAAATTTGGAATAAAAATATTTATTCACAAAATATAATAAAATTCTAAATATAATTACATACTTATATATCAATTACTCTTTATTATTAGTAATAATATTCAAATATATTTCCTCCGTCCACTCATTTTGTTATCAATCGAATTTTCATATTTTATTCATGTATATTAAATAAACTAACATTTATCAAAAATTATATTATTTTTAAAATAATTTAATGTAATTAATCCCTAAATTACCATATTAATGAAATATGGACGAGAAAAAATGAATAAAACGGAGGGAGTGATAATCAATGACCTTTAATTATGAGTAATAATAGAACTTTTCTTGGGGTATGTATTTACATTTTCATTTTAAGTCATGCTTTACTTTTTAGTTTAATCAATTCATTTTATAAATGTAATATTGTAAACTCAATTTCTTTTCCCATTATTGTACCAAAGTTTTTTTGTAAAAAATAAGAAGTTACAACCATATAAAAAAGTTAAGAGAAAAATTGTCCTATAAAAAATATATTAAAATTGAATTAATTTAAATTCATTATTAAAAAGCAATTTTGATATATTAATAATGTTAAATTATCTGATTAAATAAAAAAGAAATTAACTACTAAAAAAAGTTGTTTAATAAGAACACATTTTGTTATTTCGTATTATCTACGTGTAATAAAATGTTTCGGTTAATTGAAATACTTTATTTTATTATCTTTTAATAAAAATATATAGATTTATAGAAAAATAAAAAATAAAGTGATTGACGAACTAAAAAAAGGTTGTTTAATAAGAACAAAATTAAATTATTTCATATTATTTAATTTAATTATTTCTTATTATCCTTATGTAAAGAGGTTGTTATCTAACTGAAAGTTGTTATTTTATTTTTATTTTAAAGATATATTATAGAAACTTAGTAGGCTCTACCTGGTCGGAAGTGTAGAGTAAATGTACGAATTTTTGAGTGTGTTTATGGGCTCGACGAGGACATTGATCCAATTAGAGGGGGTGCTTGTAATATCCCACATTTATTAAAATAAGAGTGTTTTAGACTTTTATATAAACAAGTCAATAATTAATGTGTACCAATTTTCTATCACCAATGGATTGTTGGGTCCGGTATGCATTCGATTGTAGATTTGACTGATGTATATGGTATCATAGTCGACTCTTGAACCCCATATGAATAATTACATATATTAAATATTCTAGCTTATAGCCCATACAAAGCACGGGTTAGTTTTAAATATTTTTAAATGATATGATTAAATAAAGTAGAGTATAATAATTTATTATGGATAAAATTCAATTTTATAATATTACTTATTAAAATTATTAGTAATAATAATAGTTAATTAATAATGATATGTATTGTTTAGAACTAAAAATAAAAAATCTTAATGAAAATTTATTGTTGACGGGATTCGAACCTTGTATCTTTAGAAGGGAATTTAAATATAAAATATTACTTATTATTAAATATAACGGATATTATCTATTTATTAAATATTTAATGGTCACAATTTCTTTAATGGTTTGTAATCATAATGTAATGTAATATGTAACAGAGGATATATATAACTCAACTAGGATAAAAGATAAATAATATTAAATCTATACAGGGATCGTGAAATTTGAATAACAGGCACCAACAAGGATAAAGTCGCTGAAAGAAGTTCATTAACATGTTCAAGCCTCAGTGACAGAATAAGATGTACAGATGATTCAGTTGAAGAGCCAAAAAGATTCCATGTATTTACATAATTTGAAGATACTACTACAAGCTAATCAATTGGAATGTAACGAAGGTGTGAAGATCAAGATCAGTGTTAGTCACTTGTGAACCAGACCAGCGCACTAAGTGTCAGCACATATGAGAAGGATCAACACATTAATTTACAGAAAGAATTGCCAAAGCCTATTGACGATCAAGGACAGACATAATATTTCAAGAGATGAATTAAAACACCAGAATAAAACAGAAGAAAGAAGCCCGAGAGATACAAAAATAGTATTACTATGCACAGTTACTATGCAAAGTTAATATGCATGGTTACTATTTGGGGCTGGTGTAATAGTGCCCGGTTACTATTTGGGGTTGGTGAAATAGTGTCCGGTTACTATTTGGGGGTTGTTGGAATAGTGCTCGGTTACTATTTGGGGGTTGTTGGAATAGTGTCAAATAGTGACTTTCTATAATCTATAAATAGGCCTGTTGTATTTCATTTCAAAACACATCTCAAAACACAACTTTATCTTCTCTCTCTTATATCTTCTCTGTGTAAGCTGCTAGACAGTCCATCTAGTAGGAAAGCCGGCTTAGCCCGCTTTCAGGAAGTGTCGGGTAGAAGGTCCTCGTGCCTAAACTATCCTAGGAGTGTTTGATTTTGTAGCTGATCCATAGGATTAGATTGTGTAGCAAACCTCCCGGTTTTATCTATTCAAAGATATTTCCTAAACAGTTGTGTTATTTCGATTCAGTATTTTTGATCTCATATCCACATCAAAAATCGAAATATTTCTTAAATAACGTATTCAACCCCCCCCTTCTACGTTATTCCGGACCTAACAATTGGCATCAGAGCCACTCTGTTATTATACAACAGTTAAGATCCAAAAAGCTATACAATCATGATAGAGAAAACACAAACTCCAACAACAAGCAGATATGAATCAATTAGAGTTCCAATACTTAGGGCATCAGAATATCCCATATGGAAGGTGAAGATGGAAATGTTTCTGGAGGCTACAGATCCAGAGTACTTAGACAGAATTCATGATGGTCCACATAAGCCGACCAAATTGTCTGTTGCAGTTGATAAAGAGGAACAGAAAACGATTCAAAAGGAGAAGAAAGACTACACTCCTGAAGATATCTCCTCTATTAGCGAGGATGTCAAGGTAAGGCATTTATTATATAGCGCTCTTAACAATGTTATGTCTAACAAGGTCATTGGATGCAAAACTGCTAAGGAGATTTGGGATGCTTTGGAAGTCAGATGTCAAGGAACCAAAGCCATCAAGAAGAACAGGAGAACAATACTCACACAGGAGTACGAGCATTTTGACTTGAAGTCTGATGAGTCATTAACAGATCTATATGACAGATTCCTGAAATTACTGAATGATTTGTCACTGGTAGATAAGGAGTATGATCTTGAAGACTCCAACTTAGAAGTGGGATTTAAAGGCCACTACCATCAGAGACAATTATGATCTAGAAGACATGTCTCTTGATGAAATCTATGGAATGCTCAAGACTCATAATCTTGAGATGGAACAAAGAAGCAAGAGGCATGGAGGCAAGCCCAAGTCAATTGCTCTTAAAGCTGAGGAGAAAGCTTCTAAAGAAGTTACTGTGAAAAAGAGTCAATCCAATGAAAAGGCTCTTATTACAAAGTCTAATACTGAGTCATCAAACTCTGATGATGACTCAAACTCTGACAATCACATAGACTCTGATGATGATGATGGCAGTGATGCTGAGATGATACAACTTGCAGCCCTGATGGTAAAAAGCTTGAAGAAGATGGCTTACAAGAACTTCAGGAAAGGAAAGAAGTTCACACGAAGAGATTCAAATTCCGAAAAGAAGAATTTCAGAAAAGCTGAAAGAAAGGAAGGCAGGTCTGGGAAAGTGGACAAGTCCAAGATCAAATGCTATAATTGTGGTGAGAAAGGACATTTTGCACCTGAGTGCAAGAAAGCCAAAGTTGATAAAGGTCAAGCTTACATCACAAAGAAGAAGGACTGGGCTGACACTTCAGACTCTGAAGATGAGGTGAACTATACCTTGATGGCAAATGCTGATAGTATCTCTGAAGCTACTGAGACCAAGGTACCTCACTCTACTCTAGTTTTTGATATTACTGCTATATCTGAGTTAAGGCTCTTTCTTAAAAACTTGCATGTTAGCTACAGAGATCAGACTTTAGAAAATGAAAGAATAAAATCTGCTGAAAGTCTAGACCATAGAAAGAGAAATGACTATCTAGAATTAGAATTAGTCCAGATGTTAAAAATTCAGAAAGAGATAGATGATGCTATTATTGTTAAAACTGAAATATTGAAAAAGCATGCTTATCTTGAATGATCTGAACTTGCTAAAGAAAGAAACATTATTAAAACTTTGACTAACTCTGGTAAAACTACTCAGAGTATCTTAGAGAATGGTTGTTGGAAACAAGGTCTAGGTTACACTGATAAAAAGAAAACTGCCAACCTAGAAGCTAAGACCTCTAAACCTGTATTTACTGAAAGGGCTGCAAAGCCCAAAATTAATCCGGTGAGGTTTGTACAAAAATCTGACAAACCAAAACAGGATGAAGTCAAATCAATAAATATTGACTTAATGTCTCAGAAACAGCTTAAACACAAGCTGAAGGAGATAAATGGAGTGAACAATGTAAAAGAACCTAGGAAAAACAGAAATGGAAAGGTAGGCATCAATAAAAGCAATAACTATATGTCTATTTCCAATGCTCCTAGGAAGAAATGTCACAACTGTGGAAATCCTAACCATCTTGCTACTTTTTGCAGGAGGAATAAAAATATAAACTCTATACCTCCTAAGTCAGGAGTTAAGAGTGATTCAGTTAGGTTTAAGCCACAGAATCCTTGTTTTCACTGTGGCAGTATTTGGCATTCTATTTATACATGCAAAGAGTATCATAATTTGTATTATGAATATTATGAACTTAAACCCTCTTTGAATAAATTCAAGATTGATTCTACATGTATAAATTATGATAAAATGTATGTTAGCACAAACTCTGATAAGACTTCTGCTGCAAAAGCTAACAGACTTAATAAGGCCAAAGGATCCAAGCAAGTCTAGGTCCTTAAAACTAATCATTAGTGGTTTTTGTGATTGCAGGGTAACAAGAAAAATATCCTTGTTCTGGACAGTGGATGCTCAGGGCACATGACTGGAAATAAAGCCCTACTATCAGAATTTGTGAAGAAAGCTGGCCCAAGTGTTTCTTATGGAGATGGCAACATAGGAAGGACTCTGGGATATGGCAATATCAATCTTGGGAATGTCATCATTGAAACTGTAGCTCTAGTCTCAGGACTCAAACATAATCTGCTAAGTGTGAGTCAAATCTGTGATAGAGGTTATCATGTGGATTTCATTGAAGAACACTGTGAAGTTATAAGCAAATCTACAGGCAAAGTTGTTCTGAAGGGATACAGGCATGGTAACATTTATGAAACCAAGCTTTCAACAAACTCTGATGGCTCTGCAATCTGTCTACTGAGTAGAGCATCAATTGAAGAAAGTTGGGATTGGCACAAGAGACTTTCTCATCTGAATTTCAACAGCATTAATGAGCTAGTGAAGAAAGATCTTGTGAGAGGATTGCCCAAATCAGTTTTTACTCTAGATGGCCTATGTGACTCATGTCAGAAGGCAAAACAAAGGAAAACTTCATTCAAAAGTAAGACTGAATTCTCAATTCTTGAGCCATATCACTTATTGCATGTTGATTTATTTGGTCCAGTAAATATAATGTCTATTGAAAAGAAAAAAATATGCTTTGGTTATTGTTGATGAATACACCAGATATACATGGGTGTATTTCATGCACAAGAAAGAAGAAACTGCATCGATCTTAACAGAGCATGTCAGACAACTGGACAAATGATCTAAGCATACAGTGAAAATCATAAGGAGTGATAATGGCACTAAGTTCAAGAATGTAGCCATGGAAGAGTTTTGTAAAGAAAATGGAATAAAGCTAGAATTCTCTGCACATGGAACTCCACAACAAAATGGAGTAGTAGAGAGAAAGAACAGGACTCTTATAAAAGCTGCAAGGACCATGCTTGATGAAGCAAAGCTGCCAACTTACTTCTGGGCTGAAGCTGTGCAAGCTGCTTGTTTCACACAGAATGCTACACTCATAAACAAGCATGGTAAAACACCATATGAGATGGTGAAAAATAAAAAGCCGAACCTGAAGTACTTTCATGTGTTTGGATGTAAGTGTTTTGTTCTTAAGACTCATCCAGAACAGCTTTCCAAATTTGATTTAAAAGCTGATGAAGGTATCTTTGTTGGATACCCACTATCCACAAAAGCATTTAGAGTCTACAATCAGAGAACAAAAGCGGTCATGGAATCTATTCATGTGTCTTTTGATGATAAGAAGATAACAGGACTTAAAGATTTTTATGAACATGACCAGCTGAGATTTGAGAATGAAGAAATAAATGTTGATCTACAAAATTCTGATACTCTTTCAGACAATATTGTTCAATCTATACAAGTATATCAGACTGTAGCGCATGTTGAGGGGGAGCAAGTGAACGATGAAAATGAACCCCAATTAAGTGAAGAAACATCAAAGAATGCATCTACTGCTAATGATTCATTAAACTTTGATTCATCAAACTCTGAAAGCAACAGCTCAGGGGGAGCAAACAATGAGTTTGGATCTACTAGTCACCACACTCAACACAATTATGAACTTGGGGAATCATCAAGATCAAATCTGCAGAGACAAAGGGTATGGAGTAGAGCGCATCCCTTTGAACAGATCATTGGTGAACCGGACACGGGTGTACAGACTAGAAGAGCAACATAGAATGAATGCAATTTCACAGGATTTTTATCTAAAATTGAACCTAGAAAGGTTGATGAAGCTCTAGATGATCCAGATTGGGTAACTGCAATGCAGGAAGAACTCAATCAGTTCGAAAGGCAGAAAGTATGGAAGCTAGTGCCAAGACCAAAAGATAAATCTATAATTGGTACTAGATGGGTGTTTAGGAATAAACTGGATGAAAATGGTATTGTTACGAGGAACAAGGCTCGATTGGTAGCAAAGGGTTACTCTCAAGAAGAGGGAATTGATTATGCTGAAACCTATGCTCCAGTTGCAAGGCTTGAAGCAATCAGGATGTTCTTAGCATTTGCTGCACACTCCAACTTTAAGGTTTTTCAGATGGATGTGAAGAGTGCATTTTTGAACGGAGATCCAGAAGAAGAAGTCTATGTTGAACAACCCCCTGGGTTCGAAGACAAGGAATTGGAAGGTTTTGTGTACTTTCTCTTCAAAGCTCTCTATGGTCTCAAGCAAGCCCCTCGAACATGGTATGATACTCTCTCCAAGTTCTTACTTGAAAATGATTTTACAAGTGGTATCATCGACAAAACTCTCTTTCATAAAAAGCATAAAAATGATATAATTCTAGTGCAAGTATATGTGGATGATATAATATTTGGTTCTACTAATGATTTACTATGCAAGAGATTTGATAAGCTAATGCAGAGTAAGTACGAGATGAGCATGATGGGTTAATTGTCCTTCTTCCTTGGACTTCAAGTTGTTCAGAAGCCTGATGGTATTTTCATCTGCCAATCAAAATACATAAAGGATCTTCTGAAGAAGTATGGGATGGAAGAAGCAGCTACTGCCAAGACCCCGATGCCAACTGCTGTCAAGCTTGATCAAGACAAATCTGGTAAGTCAGTTGACATCATGAAGTATCGAGGTATGATCGGCTCTCTCTTATACTTAACTGCTAGTAGACCGGATATTATGTTCGCAACTTGTTTATGTGCTAGATTCCAGGCTAACCCTAAAGAGTCACATCTTATAGCTGTTAAACATATTTTTAAATACCTTAAGGGAACCCCCAATCTTGGGATTTGGTATCCTAAAGGAACAGGTTTTGACCTAGTTGGCTATACAGATTCTGATTTTGCAGGGTGTAAGATTGATCGGAAAAGAACTTCTGGAAGCTGTCAGTTTCTAGGAAGAAGGTTGGTATCTTGGTACAGCAAGAAGCAACACTCAGTATCTACCTCGACAGCCGAAGCAGATTACATTGCGGCAGGTAGTTGTTGTGCTCAGATCCTGTAAATGAGGAATCAACTTCAGGATATGGACTCATGTTGGACAAAATTCCAATTCTATGCGACAACACGAGTGCCATTGCCATTGCCAACAATCCAGTTCAACATACCAGGACTAAGCACATTGATATCAGGTATCATTTCTTACGAGAGCATGTCATGAATGGAACTGTGGTATTATATTTTGTTCCCATAGATCAACAAATTGCAGACATCTTTACTAAACCACTAGATGAATCCACTTTCTCCAGGTTAGTTGGTGAACTTGGGATGTTAAATCTGTCTAATTAATTTTGGATAATCAATAACTGCAATTTGTTATAAGTTCACATGTATTTTAAATGTCCATATGTTTAGGATTTGTGAATTTATTTGCATCTAGTCCTCATATTACAGTTATCTCTATATTAATTACCATGCTTATAAATGCTATATTTTATGGTAATTAGTTAGTAAATAATTGTGTCAATTGTAGCATAATTAAATAAATATTTTACTGACATATATCAATTAATGATACTTTGTTAATTATATGTTTATTTAATTATGAGTTTGTCTGATTATTGTGGAATAATTCTTGAATTATTGATTGGTTATTTTAAATCCACAATAATTAGAAATAATAAGTATGTATGTGTGTGTGTACATAGGCTGACAGGTTTCGGTGATAAGATGTTTTTTCGGCTGACAGGTTTCAGTGATAAGATGTTTTTCGGCTAAGTAGGTTGTTAGATGAGAAATTATTGAGCGGTGTAATTTTTCAAACATAACCTGTCACGCTCTCACCTAACCCACTAGTCCTTGAAACCTTATAAATGATGAGTTTTTGTTTGTGTTTAACATCATCATTTTTCAAATATACAGAGCATATACACACAATTGCTAAATATTTCGAGCTTTGATCGGAAAGATCTCTCAATCTAGCTGGTGATTTTTAGATCGGATTTCATATTCTTGCTTTATACATCATCCTTTATAAAAACTAACCCTTGTTTTTGAATTTCCTCAAAGTTTTAAAAATGGCATTGCAGGGAAGCTTTTTAATTTCTAAAGTTAATCCTATTTCCATTCAGCAAATCGAAACCATTCTTGATGAGCAATTTCGGGCTTGGACACAATTTCTGAATGAACATTCATTAATTCGCTATGCTTTAGTTACACCAGTGCAGCTTAACCATGATGCACTGCGTGAACTATATTGCAGTGCGGTTAACACTTCTGGACAGGACGGGTGTGCAATCACATATCAACTGTTTGGTAGGTCGATTAGGGTCACTGAACGAGATGTTAGTCGAATTCTTCATTTTCCTATGGAAAATCTTGTTTCTGATCCTACACCTGAACAGATTGAAATGTTCTTTCATTTTATAAGGTACCAAGATGGCAATTTCAATACTCGTAATCTTTCTAGAACGTTTCTAACCCAGTACTGGAATTTCTTCTTTCACACTCTTAACCATGTTTTTTCCTCAGATAGAACAAATCAAGATCGAATACCTGAATTTATTCAAAAAATAGGGTATGCGGTCGCCAATAATTTGAGGATTAATTTTGGGAAAATAGTGCTTGGTCAAATCATTTTAAAGATGAAACACTTGGGAAGAAGAGATGTTCGGACTCAAAATGTCAAATGTCTATATCCAAGGTTTCTACAGCTAATATTAAATGATTTTTTGAATGATGAAGACAGGGTACGCTTGGAAAATGGTCGAAAGGTGGAATGTTCTTACATGAAGACGAATGTAATTAATTACATAAGCAAAAAGAACTATACGGATGTGCCTACAGTCCTAACTGAATATCTAAAACTGTCCCACTTTCATTGTTACCAAGACCAGTGAGAGCAGGTATACGTCAAGGTAATATTTCAATCCCTGCTATTCCAACCTCTGTATTCCCTGTCGTGTCACAGGAAATACAGTTTTTACAGCCCTTAGTGGCCATCTTACCCGACCAAGAGCAGGAAATCCCACCGACTATAACACAGGTCGAAGAGCCCATTCTACAAATGCAAACACAAACACAACAAACTCCTACACCTCAATTGTCACTTAAACGACCAGTCATCCACATTATTGAGGGAGATAGTGCCTTAGCAGCACCACATAAGAAGTTAACTACATCAGTCGCTCTACCTCATTCTAAACGGAGTAAACCCAATCAACCTGAGGTAACGGCAACTGTTAGTGAAACAATTCTTTCTTATCCAATGAGTGCAAATGTAAATGAGGTTGAATTGATGGGAGCAACTATCTTGAGTTCCATTTCACGGAACATAAGAGTGGTTGATGATCGTTCTAAAGATCAAATGCCTTCACAGGCATCCGAGGTGGAATTACCTACCTCAATAACTGCTGGTGAATCTTCCATTTTACGGAAAGATCCATCGGTAGGTGGTTCTTTTATGAACCAGGTGTCTTCACAGACGTACGAGGGAAACTTGGGTTTTGTGCCATTTAATCGATTCAAGTTTAACCTCCAAGAGGGAAAATCTCTGGATCTCTTTCGAGATTTACCACTTTTTGCCAGTGGTCGGCAACTCGCTTCACGCGAGGACGGAAGCTCACAAACTTTCATTGCACCATCCGTGACCTTTGAAAAAGGGGCTAGGATGATTTCATTTGCAGGTACACATATCGGTGGAAGCTCTGGAGGAAAGTTGAGGGACACACGAACAGAACATGTAAGTGTAACCCAAACCACTAAACCGAGTGAATATAGAGTGTTGAGTGAAACACCTGCAGAACATACGAGTGAGCAACCTACTCAACCACATGCACCTGTAACCAGAAAGGAATACAACAGACTCCTTACACGGGTCCAAACAATGGAGAAAGAGTTGCCAAATATCTGTAAGTCCATTGCAGAAATCAAAAATTTGCAACTTATTCAACATGATGTATTCCAGGTTCAATTGAATACCATGGCAACCCAGTTTAATGATGCAATCAACTCCTTGGTAAAGTCATCTTCTTCTAATTTACCAACTTCACATCCTACTACTCTGGAGGATAACCCAAATGAGTGGGAGAAGGTGTGTAAGAACCCCAAATTTTGGATATAATTAAAACTTTTTATTAAGTAATGATAAAATGAAGAACAATGATTTCGACAACAAGGTCACCAGCTCTAATGAATGGTGGTTTCAAAGAACAATGATTGTAATGAATGGATATTGCTTTGGACAATGATCCTGATGCATTGGTATATTGTCAGAATAGAGTAATTCGATGGTTGAGAACCTAGATAAGAATAATCTACCATCCAGGAAGGAGCTAATGGATCCTTGAAGGGAAATGAGTACGTGCATAGTGTTTCCCATACGTGCATAGTATTTCCCGTACGTGCATAGTATTTCCCGTACGTGCATAGTGTTTCCTGTACGTGCATAGTAATTTGGTGGATGAATAGCAATTTTGTAAGTTGGAAAACTTTTCACTCCACCCTATGTACGGGACGTGAGATGGATGTTTCGAAGTCATATTAGTAATACGCGGAGGAAATAAGTGAATGCAGAGACGGTCGGAATTCAGAAATTCCAAATTCTTTTTCGGTATAATATTTGACCGGACAGTGGATTAAATATTATTATAATCCTAGAATTGAGATATTAACTTTGAGGATTTGATATTTTGGGATGTTATTATATTTGATTTAAGAATGAAGGTAGGAAACCACTGAGGAGTGGTTATGGCTACAATGTAATAATTGATATTTGGAAAGAATGAATGGAATTCGACTTTATTATTTTTATGTCTTGAAGGATGCTAAAGGGTAACAACATAGGTAAGAATAATCTATCTTCTAAGGGAATAAGATATGGCAATTTCAAGCAGGAGAATACCCTCATGTCATCCAGATCGATAACGATAAATCCAGTAGTCCCGTAAAAAGGTTAAGGAACGATCGAAAGAGAATACGGACAATTGTACCACCCTAAGAGAACAAGTAAAGAATACAGAATGAATAGTGTTTGGTGGGAGTATATAATAATATGAGACGACACTATACAGAAGCATTCGGAACGGATTTCCGAGTTCGTATTAGTGATCCAGGGGGAAAATAAGTGTATGTAAAAGCTGTCGGATTCTGAAAAACCGCACTTTTATTTTCTCCGAGAGTTCCCTGGACACTGATAGCCTTAAGTATTTAACGAATGGATTTAAGGAATATAAATTGGAAAGTTAGAATGAAGGATGGAGAATGAAAGTATTAATATTAAAGAGGATTCCCGGTAAACCCTAATTAGAAATCCGTGAAATATTCCCACGAACGATCAATCGAAACGGGTAATAACCGGACACAGAAACAAGCATAGGAAGCAAGAGTCTTGTGTAAGCTACTAGAATAAATATCTAGTAACCAAGTGGGCAAGAGTAACTAGATTAATTGGAGTATAACTAGTACTTAGAAATCAAAAACCCTTGGTTAAGCTTTCAACCATGGAAAACACAACACTTGTCCATGCTAATTACCTCATCCAATGCATCACACTCCACTAGCACCACTTGGATGAGATATTATCTCACAAAATCACTTTAAACATTATTACAATCAACCAATACAAAGAAAAGAGCAAGAACACTCCCCCCCCCCCATTTACCATTCCATTCGGCCTCAACACAAATTCCAAATCCAAACTCCACCTTCCCACCATTGTTTGTTCTTGAAATAATTAAGGTGAGTCTTACATTTCATAAAACTTATCTCCTCAAAATCTTAGCTTCAAACTCATCCTTTTCCATTTTCAAAAAAATCAAACAAGAGGAGGGTGAATAGTGTTCATCAAGTACTAACTTTGTTTTCTTGATTTTTCATGGTTGATCTAGCAAGCATAATCACTCCTAAGGACCATACAAGGCTTAGTAAAGCTATATCACTATCTAAGGAAGGTATAAAGCTCTTGAAACCCTAACCCTTGTTTGAGATTTAAGCATGTTTATGATAGTTATAACTTAGTTATGGTTATGTTAAGATTATAAGCATGATTATGTATGGATTTTGGATTAATGATGTAAATAGCTAGATGAACGGAAAGGCATTGCTTGGCCTCAGTTCATGTGTATAAGTCATGTATATGATGTTTGGGTTGGATACTATGTTTATGGGAAGATTCGAAATTGGTAGATATTCGATTTACAACCGTTATAAGGCCCGATTTTGCAATACCATGTTTTGTATGCCATTTTCCATGTTGAACCCCTACTGTCCAGAGATCTTATCTGCCATGATAGGATAGGTAATGTTCTAAGCTTCGTTTTGATATAAAGATCACGTGAAACGGACTTACGGTTTAGGATTTATGACCAAATTACTAAAAGTAGTTCGAATCCGTAAACGAAAGTTCGTAACTGTAATTGAACCCTCGTAAACTATGTAACGTCATGGCGAATCTTGGTAAATAAATACTAGAGGTAAAAAGGAAGGCGTGAAAGAAAACCGTATGTCAAAAGGATCATTTTTCGATTTATTAAAAATGTTCGAGTCGAGGTTAAACGCGAACGAACCCCTAAAAGACGACTCTTTCATAACTTCGGTAAAACACTTAGAAAACGGGCGATAAAACTCGGAGTATAATATTGGTTCGTAACGATCAACCTTAGAACTCATATGACTTAAGTATGTCCCAAGTATAAGTGCAGTGACATGTCGTATTAACGAACGAATGTCGGGTCGGATCAGTGATAAAAGTAATCCACTAAAAAGGGGTATAACGAGATAACTCGAGAACGTGTTTCGAATTAAGTATAACTTAACTTTTTATATGTTAAGTGATTAATCCCGAATGCCTTGGCTATTTATAGATCACCAAGCTGAACCGGGACCCGCTACCACTACCCCTTACCGTACTCGACTACCAGGCAAGTTTCAATTCCCTTCTTTTAGGCTGTTGTTGTGATTGAATAAATATATATATATATATATATATATATATATATATATATGATTGCTGATATACATATGCCATTTCATGCATGCCTACTTTCAAGTTGAATTGATATACTTGTTCCCTGAATGTTATTGTGGGCTTATAAGCTAGATAGTTAGATATCAGTTATAAGCCGGGGATTGTAAGACCCTCATAGAAGGGCATATACATCTTATTAATCGAATATAGACCGGGAGTCAATATTCCTTGATATATCGAGATTACCTCGGAATAAAATATTTAAGTAAATATTTTCTATTATTCAGGCGACGAATATTATTTGAATATTCGTTCGAGATTATTTATTTAATGATCCTTATTTCAAATATTTATTTGAACGTAACTATTCAACGAATAATACTTCTCAATATTCATTCAGAGTCGAATTGATTATCGACTATTATTTCGAATATTCTTCTAAAGATGAGACTACTAAATGAATATTATTTGGATATTCTTTTAGAATATTATTTTATTAAATAAATATTACTTTTGAATGTTCATTTAAGATATTAAGTACTTGATGAATATTATCTTCAATATTCATCTGAAGCTTGATTTATTTATCGAATATTATATCGAATATTCCTTTAAAGCTTGGATTACTAAGTGAATATTATCTGGATATTCATTTAGAATATTATTCATTAAATGAATATTACTTTATCAATATTCATTTAAATTCCTAATTAATTATGAATATCATTTTGAATATTCATCCAGGGTTCTATTTAATCATCGAATATTATTTTAAATATTTTAAATAGTTCTTTCAGGACTTATTAAGTAATGAATATTATTTTGAATATTCATTTGATTATTTAATTGTGCAATAAATATTCTCTCGATATTTCTTCAAGAATTATTTGGGAAATACTCTGATTAAAGATATTCTTTCATATTCCTAAATAATCTGTAAAATATTTTAATTCAATAAATATTCTCTGAATATTTATTCCATACTTAGAATAACCTCGATAAGGTTTATCTTCTTCGATTATTACAGAAAATATTTCGGAGTCATATTATTATTAATCTTATATCAAGAAAGGTTCTCAGACATCATTCTTCTTTGAGTCTATCTCCTTAATAATAAGGGAACCTTACTTGGAAAAATGTTATTTATCTTGTCGACTTCCCGGTCATAAAGTATTTCCTTCACTCGCAACTCGGGTGCTGTTGACTTATTAAGTCGTTGCTTACCTTCTCATCTTTCGAGGGGTAAGATTACTGGAACAAGTTGATATCCGTTACCAAGTAATAGCTTGGGAGTTATTGGTAAATTTTCCTTTCCAACTAGATACGACTACTTTGTGGAGTCTTATCAACAAGTATTATACTTGGGTAAAGGGGGACGAACGTTACATTCAGAATCATGAATTCTATTTGAACTAGGAGTCGTGTAAGAGGCCGAGTAGCGCCGGTCCATCCCCTTTGGCCCAACCGTTGGCCGGGGAGAGCTAGTAAGGCGGTATACAAGTAAAGCCGTCAGTTCTTCCTTCTACCGGTAGTAAATCTAAATTGAGCTGTACGATCTCGACTGATCATCAAGATTGGAACAGCGGGCGCGGTGAATACTCCATCATTGGTTCATCATCCAAATTTATTTATTTCCTGCAACATGATTACTGTTGGCAGAGTTGGAAAAAGGGTCATAACTGGAATTGCAACCTTTTCTTGCAAGTTCCTCTTCTTAATAACAATAAGAATATCTCGCTTACTTTGATGTAGCAGATATTTCTACAAACAAATACTTTAAGTTACCTTGTAACTTCATCGTTCATATTATACTGGCATCATTTCCGTAAATGCATGGCATATGGTTTGAAAGATACTTTTGAACTGTTATACTTTATCGTTCAGTTATATATTATTGTTGGTGGGCTATTGCTCACCCTTGCTTTATTATTATATCACAACAACAGCTAGACCAGATGACTCGCACAAGGCGCACTCGACGCGGGCGAGGACGATGAGACTACCAAAGCTGAAGAAGAAGCTATTGGTAGGGTATATTTATTCTTTCAGTACCAAGAATATGGTATAGTATGACTTATGTAAATGGATGGCAAAGAGTATGTATTTATATTGAAATCCTTTTGGATTGTAAGAACTCATAATGTGATTAATAAAAATTTGATTGTTACTCTGATTTCATCTCTGGGACTATAACGGGTGTGTTTTATATTGTTGTGTTGGGTTATAGAGACGTAATTTATTGTATGTTAAGGAAAGTTCAATTGTTGTGGACAGAATTGGAAACCGTAACCACCGGATCCCGGACCCCGGATCTGGGGGTGTTACAGAAGTGGTATCAGAGCGTACGTTATAAACCCCAGAGATGAGGTGACGTTAAAACAATAAATTCAATAAGATAATAAGAACTCTTGCCAAGTTCATAGTCGGACTACTTAATGTAGTGATGACATATAAAACCCTTATGGGAACTCATAAGTATAACGATAGTAACTTAGCTCGATATCGTATCGACGAGTAAGGCGACTGACCTTGAGGCATACGAGCAACAGCGCGATGATGCTTTATATGCTGAAGATCAGCGGGTAAATTCAATGGAGTACCCTACTGGAGACCCGGAAGAGGTTCCAACAGATAAGGAAAATCCTGTTAGGATAAGGAGCTTACCCATGGGTAATGAGGGTCACAGCCAGAATGACTGTGATGATTAAGATATGGTGCTCAGAAAAGTGAGTATAAAGAACGGAGATATTATTAAGAGATCTGAAGATGCATGTTGAATTCATAGCCGGACTACCAGATGTAGTACCAGCAAGAAAGAAGGATGGGAAGAATTACTTGAGATCTTATACGGAAATAGATGAGAATCCTTAGAGATTTTTCATCTTAACAAAGAAAGAGCTAGAGGGATGTATGATTATCAAAGACATCGATTTAGGGCGAGGAGCAGAGTCCCTAGGAATAGTTGAGAATGAGGCAGTAAGTGCCATATCATTTGATAAATGAATCAGTATGAATATTGTCAGTAATAATTTGCCACGAGAAGGCAGATGTCATAGGTTATAATTTACGAAACCAAAGTGAGGTTAATGAAGTGGTTTTATTAAGGAAAATGTTCATTTTATGAATGAATCATTTAGAAAGTAACGACATTGGGAAGTGATAGCATGATTGGGTAAAGTTATATAAGGAAGTAGTAAGCAAGACAATGATCTCAGAATCTATCGGAAGATAAGACCAGTGAGTCAAGATGAACTCGTAATGAGACTACTGCCAGAGACTGAGTATAGAGTTAATTCAGCTCAGTTAAATGATGAACCAGAAACGTTAGATGCATGTGATTCAGAGGAATATTAAATTCCTTCTTCTCTTTGAATGGATTATAGTAGTGCCTTAAGTTTATTCCGATGCGGAATTATAATAGATCAAGTAATACAATCAGCAATTAAAGAGAGAAATGTGAGAAAATCTTCCTGGAGCTAAAAGGTGAAATTGGTAATGACCAAGGGCTGGCATTGCTTAATGGAAAAAAAGAGACTTTGTGCTTCCAATAACGCTTCGCATAAAGGGTTAGGTAGACCGACATTTGGTAGTATTGAATATCAGGACGTATAGGTATCAGGACGTTGTGACGGGTTTCAGTTTGAAACTATTGATTCCCTTCTAAGGGATGGATATAATTGATTCCTTTCTAGTGGGTAAACTTCCAATCTGATGATGATTATTTCGTTAACTATGACTGCTTTTGATTCCACCTGCTTGGAGGTTCAAAGAACTATTCTTCAGGTTTCGAAACTGGTCTCCTTAATGTTACCAGTAGGTGGGTAGATTGATCAAAATTTTCCTGAGTCTGGAAAGGAATTCGGTGAATTCTGGCAAACCTTGTCTTTCTGATTATCAGAGAATGTCATGGAAGAGAGTAGAAACTGGAGCAAACCCTGTGATTTGGGTAAGGATGCTGTAAAATGGGTTAGTAAACGGACCCTGAGCATTACAATCGACTGTAGTGATAAAATGATGAAGTGAGATTGGACGCAAACAGGAAATGTAAGTAAGAAACTAGCCGGACGGAGAAACTCCGGGATTGACTTAAGTGAAAAGGCTGTTATGCCAGGAATGGTAAGCTTGCGTGGCACGCGGGATTGATAAGAATAGTTGAAAAGATAAAAGTGGAGGAAAGGTGACCGGAGACAGTGCCGAGTAGTCGATTAAGACTTATTTGGAGTAAAGTTTTGGAAAGGTAGAAAGGTATCAAAGAAGAAGGCACTATGCCGGCAATTGCTAGAAAAGTAATGCTATTAGCCAACCCCTAAAATCATATATTTTTATTTTAGTGTGGCCAGTTGAGGCCAAGTCACAACGGACTATAAAGTGACTAGACCAGCAATGAAAAGACAAAGCAGGGTTGCTTCTAAGTAAGCACCGACTGCAAGGGCTTCTGATATAAAGGAAATATTAATGAGATCGTAGGAGTCATCTACTAAACCCTTTGCAACCCATGTTTTGATGGGGAATTTACTAGACCTTTTTGGGATGGGGTAACCCGTACTAAAGTGACTCATGTGTATATGGTTGTCCAAGATTACGAGTAAAATGGAAGTATAGTGACTTGAGATGTATGATGTTAGGGTATCATGAATACCCTGAACATATTACGACTAAGGGAAGTAAACAACGAAGGTTTATGAAGAGAGTATAGAAATGGTCAGAGATGGATCAGTATGCTGTAGGAATATTGTCTGAGGCAAGTACCTTTGCGAAGAACGATAAGCACTAAGAGATTCACGTTGAACTCGACCAATATCTTCCAGAACATCCTTGCTACCATTAACAAGTTCGGTAAGAGAAGAGTTAGGCATACGTTGCCTTTTTGGAAGGCCAAATAGGCTGACAACTATCTGAAAGAAGAGGGTGGCATTAAGCCACCGATCGATTATCAAATGAGAATGATTGAAAAGAGACCTTTATTAAGGATACATGATCTGATTGCCAATTATAAGATGCAAGAATTCCTTGGCAGTTGAATTACGGATAGGATATCCATAAATTAAGACAAACCCTGGGGAATGCACAAGGGGTGGCATTAACCCTAATAACGACATTATGACTTCAGATGATATGAGCTGGACTTGCTAAGGCAACAATGACCGGTAAGGATTATTAGAAAGAGTTCTGGAAAGAACATAGATAGAATTATTAGAGTATTGATCAATGACATTTTGATATACCCGGTACCCAGAAAATACCGGAGGAATGATAAGGATGGCCTATGAAACCTTACAAGGAAAAAGGTAATATTCCGAACTTCAAAAATGGAAGTTTGGTAAGGAATGTATGACATCGTAACAATAATGCCAGATGAGGCATGTATGAAACCCTGAGGAAGTATGGGTTGAACCTATAAAGGTTGAGATTATCCTAAGATAAAGAAAGAACTAAGAAAAGAAGTATCCTAAGTAGGATTGGGAATAAACGTGATAAAGTTCCCACGGGTAGGTGGAAGCAATGACTTATGGAAATGACTGATAGTTATATTTTCTCCTTCAGCAGAGCTTAAGGGAGAATGCTTTAACCCAACAGTGATGGGAATGAGGTAGAAATGTTTGAATTGGAATATATCCAGAGAACAAGGGTTACCAAAAAATTATTATTATCAGGAAAGGCCAATGAGGTGGCCGACAGTCTAAGTATAAAGGAATAATTATAAATGTTCATACCGAAGAAACAAAATGATATTTGGAAAGACCTGGAAGGTCATATTGGAGTGGAGGAAGTTACATTCCTTTTGATGATTGTGCAAGAATCGAAGGTAATAATAGTTTAAGTAAAGATTCGATTCCTGATGGAGTCTTAAGCATATTACGTACCTTAGAAGGTTCCGTTTTGAGGCAAACCAGGACCATGGTACAAAATTGATGAAGTAAACCGTTAAGTTTCCAGTCTTTTATGGAAGATGCATAAGTGATAGTTTCATCAACCGGACCTAGCTGCGATGCTTGAAACTCTTCTGCAATTCTATCTGCTTCATGTTATATCTACATCAAGTTCAGGAAGTGTTCCTTATGAATAAGGAATAATGATTACTTTGTCTCCCTAAGGGATTTGAAACCCGTAGGGTTAACTATTAACGCACTACGTAAACAACAAGCGATGGTGATTCTTCTAAGAAAGGAGATGACAACGTAAAGATAAAGAAAGTGCTGCTATTGATAAGCTAAATGGCATGTTGATGAATGACAAGCAAGTTTGTGTTAGTGTACTTCTGCACAAACAAGATAGAGAATATGAGGTTGATAATTCGTGATGCTAAACGTATTCCCGTAGAAAGAATTAATGAGACTTGGAGGGAAGGGCGGTTGAGCCCGAGACTTATTGGGCCACCTGAGAGTTTATAAGTGTTCGGACGGCGGTATTCGAGCCAGCCTTACCCCCAAAACTTATAGCACGGTCATAACGGGTTTTCATGTGGCCAGGCTACGCCAGTAAAATGTAGATGTCAACAGATGATAGGAGTACGAGCATGTAGATATACGACCTGGTCTGACTTACGAAAGACAACCTGTGGAAAACCACGGATAGAAAAGAACAAATGATGAGAAACAAGGTTGGCAGAAGTAGATTATATGACTCTAAGTTAAAGGGATCGGGCCAGATTCATTTCGGAAAGTTAAATTGGAATAACGTGATGATTATAGAATAAATGTGACGGAATACCGATAAAGAGGTACCAAGTGCAAAAAGGTGTCTCAATAAAGAGATGAAGGTGGAAGTAAATAACAGAAGTAAATAAGAATCAGATAATAAGAAGGATGTGATTGATAAAGAAAAGGCGGGGAAAGCAACTACGAAATATGAGGCAAGGAATGTTAGGAATGGATTAATGAATGGGTTTTCTAATGAATTCTCAGGATGACAACCTGATAGTGTCAATATTATAATTATGATTAATTTCTTCCTTAATGAACCTCTATAGTTCAGAGGTAAATTCTGAGTATGATATTTTACAATCATGAAAACTTTCTATAATCCTTTAGAACTCTTTTCTCTTCTTCTCTCTTATTCATCTTCTTTACGAATTGAGAAGAACAACCCTTTTAGGAGGGGAGGTACTGCTACGTGACTATCTGTCTATGTGATAGAAGTCTAAGTGGAATGCCATGACTTGTTTAATTGCTTGTCAAGTACTAAAGGCTGGCCCCCTTCTGTACTAACTATGCAATATAACAAATGTTCAATTGATCATAGTGATCTCTCAATAAATCTTTCCACTTCTCTATATTGATCGAGATTGCGAAGATTAAAGCGATCAGGAAATGCACAGTACGAGCGAGGTTACCTCCGAATCGTAGGGTGATAGTGATACCAATGTTACTGCAGGTATCAATAAGGATAAGACTAAGTAAGAGTATAACCCGGATAGTGAGTTGTACGAAAAGTAGCAACGTTGATGGAAAAAGGATACAGTATGGATTGTAGCACTAGAAGATGTGCTGAGGAAGGGTAGAACGACTCTTTGCTTCCTACCTGATTCCGGGACGGAATCCTTTTAAGGAGGGGAGACTGTAAGAACCCCAAATTTTGGATATAATTAAAACTTTTTATTAAGTAATGATAAAATGAAGAACAATGATTTCGACAACAAGGTCACCAGCTCTAATGAATGGTGGTTTCAAAGAACAATGATTGTAATGAATGGATATTGCTTTGGACAATGATCCTGATGCATTGGTATATTGTCAGAATAGAGTAATTCGATGGTTGAGAACCTAGATAAGAATAATCTACCATCCAGGAAGGAGCTAATGGATCCTTGAAGGGAAATGAGTACGTGCATAGTGTTTCCCATACGTGCATAGTATTTCCCGTACGTGCATAGTATTTCCCGTACGTGCATAGTAATTTGGTGGATGAATAGCAATTTTGTAAGTTGGAAAACTTTTCACTCCACCCTATGTACGGGACGTGATATGGATGTTTCGAAGTCATATTAGTAATACGCGGAGGAAATAAGTGAATGCAGAGACGGTCGGAATTCAGAAATTCCAAATTCTTTTTCGGTATAATATTTGACCGGACAGTGGATTAAATATTATTATAATCCTAGAATTGAGATATTAACTTTGAGGATTTGATATTTTGGGATGTTATTATATTTGATTTAAGAATGAAGGTAGGAAACCACTGAGGAGTGGTTATGGCTACAATGTAATAATTGATATTTGGAAAGAATGAATGGAATTCGACTTTATTATTTTTATGTCTTGAAGGATGCTAAAGGGTAACAACATAGGTAAGAATAATCTATCTTCTAAGGGAATAAGATATGGCAATTTCAAGCAGGAGAATACCCTCATGTCATCCAGATCGATAACGATAAATCCAGTAGTCCCGTAAAAAGGTTAAGGAACGATCGAAAGAGAATACGGACAATTGTACCACCCTAAGAGAACAAGTAAAGAATACAGAATGAATAGTGTTTGGTGGGAGTATATAATAATATGAGACGACACTATACAGAAGCATTCGGAACGGATTTCCGAGTTCGTATTAGTGATCCAGGGGGAAAATAAGTGTATGTAAAAGCTGTCGGATTCTGAAAAACCGCACTTTTATTTTCTCCGAGAGTTCCCTGGACACTGATAGCCTTAAGTATTTAACGAATGGATTTAAGGAATATAAATTGGAAAGTTAGAATGAAGGATGGAGAATGAAAGTATTAATATTAAAGAGGATTCCCGGTAAACCCTAATTAGAAATCCGTGAAATATTCCCACGAACGATCAATCGAAACGGGTAATAACCGGACACAGAAACAAGCAGAGGAAGCAAGAGTCTTGTGTAAGCTACTAGAATAAATATCTAGTAACCAAGTGGGCAAGAGTAACTAGATTAATTGGAGTATAACTAGTACTTAGAAATCAAAAACCCTTGGTTAAGCTTTCAACCATGGAAAACACAACACTTGTCCATGCTAATTACCTCATCCAATGCATCACACTCCACTAGCACCACTTGGATGAGATATTATCTCACAAAATCACTTTAAACATTATTACAATCAACCAATACAAAGAAAAGAGCAAGAACACTCCCCCCCCCCCATTTACCATTCCATTCGGCCTCAACACAAATTCCAAATCCAAACTCCACCTTCCCACCATTGTTTGTTCTTGAAATAATTAAGGTGAGTCTTACATTTCATAAAACTTATCTCCTCAAAATCTTAGCTTCAAACTCATCCTTTTCCATTTTCAAAAAAATCAAACAAGAGGAGGGTGAATAGTGTTCATCAAGTACTAACTTTGTTTTCTTGATTTTTCATGGTTGATCTAGCAAGCATAATCACTCCTAAGGACCATACAAGGCTTAGTAAAGCTATATCACTATCTAAGGAAGGTATAAAGCTCTTGAAACCCTAACCCTTGTTTGAGATTTAAGCATGTTTATGATAGTTATAACTTAGTTATGGTTATGTTAAGATTATAAGCATGATTATGTATGGATTTTGGATTAATGATGTAAATAGCTAGATGAACGGAAAGGCATTGCTTGGCCTCAGTTCATGTGTATAAGTCATGTATATGATGTTTGGGTTGGATACTATGTTTATGGGAAGATTCGAAATTGGTAGATATTCGATTTACAACCGTTATAATGCCCGATTTTGCAATACCATGTTTTGTATGCCATTTTCCATGTTGAACCCCTACTGTCCAGAGACCTTATCTGCCATGATAGGATAGGTAATGTTCTAAGCTTCGTTTTGATATAAAGATCACGTGAAACGGACTTACGGTTTAGGATTTATGACCAAATTACTAAAAGTAGTTCGAATCCGTAAACGAAAGTTCGTAACTATAATTGAACCCTCGTAAACTATGTAACGTCATGGCGAATCTTGGTAAATAAATACTAGAGTTAAAAAGGAAGGCGTGAAAGAAAACCGTATGTCAAAAGGATCATTTTTCGATTTATTAAAAATGTTCGAGTCGAGGTTAAACGCGAACGAACCCCTAAAAGACGACTCTTTCATAACTTCGGTAAAACACTTAGAAAACGGGCGATAAAACTCGGAGTATAATATTGGTTCGTAACGATCAACCTTAGAACTCATATGACTTAAGTATGTCCCAAGTATAAGTGCAGTGACATGTCGTATTAACGAACGAATGTCGGGTCGGATCAGTGATAAAAGTAATCCACTAAAAAGGGGTATAACGAGATAACTCGAGAACGTGTTTCGAATTAAGTATAACTTAACTTTTTATATGTTAAGTGATTAATCCCGAATGCCTTGGCTATTTATAGATCACCAAGCTGAACCGGGACCCGCTACCACTACCCCTTACCGTACTCGACTACCAGGCAAGTTTCAATTCCCTTCTTTTAGGCTGTTGTTGTGATTGAATAAATATATATATATATATATATATATATATATATATATATATATATATGATTGCTGATATACATATGCCATTTCATGCATGCCTACTTTCAAGTTGAATTGATATACTTGTTCCCTGAATGTTATTGTGGGCTTATAAGCTAGATAGTTAGATATCAGTTATAAGCCGGGGATTGTAAGACCCTCATAGAAGGGCATATACATCTTATTAATCGAATATAGACCGGGAGTCAATATTCCTTGATATATCGAGATTACCTCGGAATAAAATATTTAAGTAAATATTTTCTATTATTCAGGCGACGAATATTATTTGAATATTCGTTCGAGATTATTTATTTAATGATCCTTATTTCAAATAATTATTTGAACGTAACTATTCAACGAATAATACTTCTCAATATTCATTCAGAGTCGAATTGATTATCGACTATTATTTCGAATATTCTTCTAAAGATGAGACTACTAAATGAATATTATTTGAATATTCTTTTAGAATATTATTTTATTAAATAAATATTACTTTTGAATGTTCATTTAAGATATTAAGTACTTGATGAATATTATCTTCAATTTTAATCTGAAGCTTGATTTATTTATCGAATATTATATCGAATATTCCTTTAAAGCTTGGATTACTAAGTGAATATTATCTGGATATTCATTTAGAATATTATTCATTAAATGAATATTACTTTATCAATATTCATTTAAATTCCTAATTAATTATGAATATCATTTTGAATATTCATCCAGGGTTCTATTTAATCATCGAATATTATTTTAAATATTTTAAATAGTTCTTTCAGGACTTATTAAGTAATGAATATTATTTTGAATATTCATTTGATTATTTAATTGTGCAATAAATATTCTCTCGATATTTCTTCAAGAATTATTTGGGAAATACTCTGATTAAAGATATTCTTTCATATTCCTAAATAATCTGTAAAATATTTTAATTCAATAAATATTCTCTGAATATTTATTCCATACTTAGAATAACCTCGTTAAGGTTTATCTTCTTCGATTATTACAGAAAATATTTCGGAGTCATATTATTATTAATCTTATATCAAGAAAGGTTCTCAGACATCATTCTTCTTTGAGTCTATCTCCTTAATAATAAGGGAACCTTACTTGGAAAAATGTTATTTATCTTGTCGACTTCCCGGTCATAAAGTATTTCCTTCACTCGCAACTCGGGTGCTGTTGACTTATTAAGTCGTTGCTTACCTTCTCATCTTTCGAGGGGTAAGATTACTGGAACAAGTTGATATCCGTTACCAAGTAATAGCTTGGGAGTTATTGGTAAATTTTCCTTTCCAACTAGATACGACTACTTTGTGGAGTCTTATCAACAAGTATTATACTTGGGGAAAGGGGGACGAACGTTACATTCAGAATCATGAATTCTATTTGAACTAGGAGTCGTGTAAGAGGCCGAGTAGCGCCGGTCCATCCCCTTTGGCCCAACCGTTGGCCGGGGAGAGCTAGTAAGGCGGTATACAAGTAAAGCCGTCAGTTCTTCCTTCTACCGGTAGTAAATCTAAATTGAGCTGTACGATCTCGATTGATCATCAAGATTGGAACAGCGGGCGCGGTGAATACTCCATCATTGGTTCATCATCCAAATTTATTTATTTCCTGCAACATGATTACTGTTGGCAGAGTTGGAAAAAGGGTCATAACTGGAATTGCAACCTTTTCTTGCAAGTTCCTCTTCTTAATAACAATAAGAATATCTCGCTTACTTTGATGTAGCAGATATTTCTACAAACAAATACTTTAAGTTACCTTGTAACTTCATCGTTCATATTATACTGGCATCATTTCCGTAAATGCATGGCATATGGTTTGAAAGATACTTTTGAACTGTTATACTTTATCGTTCAGTTATATATTATTGTTGGTGGGCTATTGCTCACCCTTGCTTTATTATTATATCACAACAACAGCTAGACCAGATGACTCGCACAAGGCGCACTCGACGCGGGCGAGGACGATGAGACTACCAAAGCTGAAGAAGAAGCTATTGGTAGGGTATATTTATTCTTTCAGTACCAAGAATATGGTATAGTATGACTTATGTAAATGGATGGCAAAGAGTATGTATTTATATTGAAATCCTTTTGGATTGTAAGAACTCATAATGTGATTAATAAAAATTTGATTGTTACTCTGATTTCATCTCTGGGACTATAACGGGTGTGTTTTATATTGTTGTGTTGGGTTATAGAGACGTAATTTATTGTATGTTAAGGAAAGTTCAATTGTTGTGGACAGAATTGGAAACCGTAACCACCGGATCCCGAACCCCGGATCTGGGGGTGTTACAAGGTGGATGACCAAGAAGCTACTAGGCATAATAAGGGCAAGGAAAAGGTTGTTGACACGGAATTAACTTTATTTTGAGAAGGAAAAGCTAATGGGAGTATTAGTGCTATGTGGAAAGAAAGTAAAGGCAAACTTGAAGATATGTTCAGTCTAAAGGAACTATTGTCTTAAACTTGGTTAATTTTAGAAATCTGGAAAATGTATATATATGATCCAGAATGCGCTTTAATATTATTTATCTTTGTATTTTATTTTTGTTGTATCAGTTGAGTTATCCTCTAGGGATTTGCTTGTCAAACCCTAACAATCAAATAGGGGGAGATTTTAAAGCATAATGTAATGTAATATGTAATAGAGGATATATATAACTCAACTAGGATAAAAGATAAATAATATTAAATCTATACAGGGATCGTGAAATTTGAAGAACATGCACCAACAAGGATCAAGTCGCTGAAAGAAGTTCATTAACATGTTCAAGCCTCAGTGACAGAATAAGATGTACAGATGATTCAGTTGAAGAGCCAAAAAGATTCCATGTATTTACATAATTTGAAGAAACTGCTACAGGCTAATCAATTGGAATGTAACGAAGGTGTGAAGATCAAGATCAGTGCTAGTCATTTGTGAACCAGACCAGCGCACTAAGTGTCAGCACATACGAGAAGGATCAACACATTAATTTACAAAAAGAATTGCCAAAGCCTATTGACGATCAAGGACAGACATAATATTTCAAAAGATGAATTAAAACACCAGAATAAAACAGAAGAAAGAAGCCCAAGAGATACAAAAATAGTATTACTATGCGCAGTTACTATGCAAAGTTACTATGCATGGTTACTATTTGGGGTTGGTGTAATAGTGCCCGGTTACTATTTGGGGTTGGTGAAATAGTGTCCGATTACTATTTGGGGGTTGTTGGAATAGTGCTCGGTTACTATTTGGGGGTTGTTGGAATAGTGTCAAATAGTGACTTTCTATAATCTATAAATAGGCATGTTGTATTTCATTTCAAAACACACCTCAACACACAACTTTCTCTTCTCTCTCTTATATCTTCTCTGTGTAAGCTGCTAGACAGTCCATCTGTAGGGAAGCCGGCTTAGCCCGCTTTCAGGAAGTGTTGGGTAGAAGGTCCTCGTGCCTAAACTATCCTTGGAGTGTTTGATTTTGTAGCTGATCCATAGGATTAGATTGTGTAGCAAACCTCCGGGTTTTATCTATTCAAAGATATTTCCCAAACAGTTGTGTTATTTCTATTCAGTATTTTTTATCTCATATCCACATCAAAAATCGAAATATTTCTTAAATAACGTATTCAACCCCCCTTCTACGTTATTCCGGACCTAACACGGTTCAATTATTGAACCAAATTATTAATAATTATATCCATATTTATTTGTTATAGTTTAGTATAGATGTATAATCCTTAAGAAAATGAGTTAGCAATTTAATAATCCTCAAAGTTCACTAAAAGTTCTTTTTTATATAAGTTCTTTTTCATCTGTTTGATCATATAATTAAATTTAGGGACAAGTTAATTAAGTTATTCACTCTAAAGATTAAAATTTTTGATGATCTAGAAAAATATTCATAAATGTTAATTTTAGTTATCGAGAAACAAATTTTTATAAGTATTTATCAAAAATTGCTTTCGAAAGAATTTCTTAAAATAAAAAAATGTGATTTATTGGAAAATTATTTTTTATTATAACTTTCTTTCTTTCTTTATTTTTTTTTTAACGAAAGGAGAAAACTTCATTAAAACAATTGAACCCAGCCGGGACAAATCCCCGAACTGTCAACAACAGCCTGATAGTGAAACAAAAAATGAACTAAACAAATAGCCACTTTGTTTTCAGATCGTTTTACAAGATGAATATTTAACATATTCTTGATATAAAAAATGATTAAAATAGATTCTCGAACAATCCAAACGACTACATCCCTGAAAGTAGTAATATCACAATTGACCTTCGCACAATAAAAATCATTGTTAGACCAGTGTTCATTACTCTCAGTACCCCAGCTATCTACATGTCGGATACCAGCTATAGACATGTCGAAAGTGGAAGCCTACATAGGATGAACAATCTTTGGTTGTGAAAGTTGAGCTTTTGCAATAATCTTCACTACTCCAGCCCCGATGCGAGCTTTCTGGATCCCCAAAAACATCCTATAAATCATTTTCAAAAGAACCAACATAGAGATAAATCGTACAAAGTGAAACAACAAACGACAAAACGGGTAACAATCGCACACAGAGCGATACCACGCCAAAAAGCGAGACGAAAAAACCCAAAAATTAAAAAATCTCGGAATGACACCAAATTTTGGTATGATGATAAGCCGGAGATTTAGAGTCTAAGGATGATTTTTATTAGAAGATTCGAGCTACAGACCTATGCAGCTCTGAGAAAACTCAAATGGTTTTATTGAATGAAAATGAATGAAAAACAAGAAAGAGGGGGTTAGATGCGAAGGTGGAGGACCGAAAGTGGGATGATGGAAGGATGGAGGATTTAAGAGATTGAAGAAGGTTGTAGATCTGGGGGCTAATTTAGAAAAACGGGGGAGTCAACTCTCATCAGTTGGTACTGCTCACAATTTTGATGCATTATTAATAATCCATGAATTTGATGGAGTTTAACTTTCTTTCTTATTAGTACTTAAACTATTAAACATTCCAATTCAATTGTATTTTTAAGTGTATGTTATGCCCAAAATCACCATGGACTATGTTTAGGCTCATTAAACCATATGATCCAATCCATAAGTAGTGTATGAGCCAAGAGACAAATACAGTACAGGATATGAAGACCAAACATGAAGAAATGAGCACTAGATGAGAAGATAGTCATGAAATTATGAGTATCAAGATTCCTGATGAACCAGTAGCTGAGCATATTACAAATAGATTAGGTTCATCCCCGTAGAAGAGTTCAAGTTAACCCAGTAGCAGCAATGAGGACAACAAGAAGTATATGGAAACCACAGAAAAGCTCCCCGGGCTAATATATTTGTTATTTATGTAGGCACAGACCTATAGAGAGTTTCTTGAGAAACAGGTTTCGAGATATAGGTTCCTGAGCATAGACAGCAGAAAGATCTAGAAACCAGCCAAAAGAAAGGTAGACTTTTTGTTGGAGAGTACTCCTAAACGCAGATAATCCCAGATTACCTCTAATAGATAGACATTTGACAGACAAATTATAGTGTAGTATGAATTCGAGTTCTACTCTACTGTTCGTAGTTGGCTCTAGAGAAAAAAGAGAACAACTCGGACAAGAACTTAGACATATAGCTGGTCAAAGCAGAATCAGCATAGATTTAGAAATACGTGAGCTTCATCTTCATAGAATAGTTGATCGTTAGCCTTTACAACTCAACGTAAACCTCTCAAAATTTGTTACGAAATCCACTTATCAACAGTGTATATATAAAAACACATAATACAACATTACAATTTTGATAATACGTAATGAACAATTTTCAATTTATTATATCAGTTATCAAATAATTAAATTCGATTGACAACAATATCAAAGATTTGCATTTCAAAATTATTTTCGCGCCGCGCTTAACGCGGCTGTATTACCTAGTTGATTATAACATTTCATTGTTGTCCCAATTAAATTTACTAGCTTATAGTACTACGAGTTAATTTTTTCTTTTTTAAATTTATTGTAATATATATAATATTATAATTATTATTTTTAATATGTTATTAGAATTCAAGTTTTAAATCTTTGTATATAAACAATTTTTAGTATTAAATCTAAGTTAGTATGCTGTTGACAGATTCGAACATCTGTGTATGTAACATTATTGTATTTAACCTGTTAGGAATATGTTGTACTTGATGATAACTTCACAATCAATCAAATTGTTTAAGGTTTTGTAGCAGTCAACGGATGAGGATTTATAACTCTATCCGTTGACAGGTAGCTCATCAACGAATGAGGTTTTGTAGCATACTGCAGTATCTCTATGTTATCAGTTGATAGTGTTTTTATCCACAGTCATGTTGACCATCAACGGATAGGCAGAATAGGGTAGCCAATTGTAAATAAGCTATGCTATGTAATTCTGTCTAAGTGAAAGTGTATCAACAGATGAAGACAAAACTCTATCAACGGATGCAACTCAAATCCTCTCTATCAACGGATACAGCTCAAGTCTCAATATCAACGGATACCGCTCAATACATCATCAACGAATGTCAGGGTACAACATCAACGGATAATCATTGACACTGTCTTCTATGATTAGCTGGGGATTAGCAGTTGATAAGGACATGTTTGACTGACAGATCACATGGGTTGATAGTAGATACAAAAAGCAGTATGGCAGCCATACTTTGGAAACACAGAAGAAAGAAGCATTCTATTTACACTATGAATACAAGAAATGTGCGGGAGACATGTCTGAACACAAGGACAACCTTTCGGCTACATGTGTATTTGGAGTGTAGTAGCAAGTCAACTAGAATCAGATTAGTATTATCTTATTCCAGTAGTACTTGTAATACTTGGGATTTATAACCAAGTGTAGCAACTCTTTGTAGGTTAAGAAAACAGATACATCTTGCTTAGGGTTTCTATTGAATATTCTTAGAGAGCAAAGAGTTGTAAAACAGAAGCTGTGTACTTTTGTATCACAGAGTTTTCTTCGAATAAAAGCTTTAGGTGGTGCATTTAACCACCTGATTTTTATGTGTTTGAGCATTTATCTTTTACAAGCAATTATCTAAGTATAGATTTCTGGAGTTCTTATCAGAAATTTATAAATATCAAGAATTGTATTCAACCCCCCCTTCTACAATTATACAAGTGTGTAATCTGGGAATAACAATTGGTATCAGAGCAAGCTTCTAACATATTTGAAGTTTAAAGATCAACACACTTCCAACATGTCTAAGAAGGATTATGGAGTAAAGATTCCAGTTCTTGATAGAGAAAATTACTTTCACTAGAAAGTAAAAATGCGTCTACATCTCTCGTCTATTGATGAGGGTTTTGTGGATTGCATTGACAAGGGTCCTCACGTTCCAATGAAGACAGCAACAAGAGTTGGCCTGGCTGATGATGTGCCTGACACTCTCATTCCCAAACCTGTTTCTGAGTGGAGTCTTGAAGATATTGCAGAAGTCCACAAAGACAAAAAGGCCATGAATATTCTGTTCAATGGTCTAGAAACAGACATGGTTGACAATGTTATTAACTGTACTACCGCCAAGGAAGTATGGGACATTGTTCAAACCCTGTGTGAAGGAACAGAACAGGTAAGGGAAAACAAGATGCAACTACTAATCCAACAGTATGAACATTTTCACTTTAAGAGTGGAGAAACATTGAATGATACATTTAGTAGATTTCAAAAGCTACTAAATGGTTTAAAACTGTATGGAAGAATCTATCAAGTTAAAGATTCTAATCTCAAATTTCTGAGATCACTGCCCAAGGAATGGAAGCCAATGACTGTTTCTCTAAGAAATACTCAAGAGTACAAGACATTTACTCTTGAAAGGCTCTATGGAACTTTAAAGACCTATGAGCTGGAAATGGAGCAGGATGAAGAGATTGAGAAGTCTCAAAAGAAAAGTGGGTCAGTTGCACTTGTTGCCAACTTGGAGCAAAAGGAGGAAAGGACAGAAACTGCTAGTTCTACACCAAACAGGGAGGTTTGTAAAGGTAGAGCAGAATCAAGCAGGAGCAAGGAAAAGATGTCTGAGGAATTGAATGCTCTTCAGCAGGATGAATTGGATGAGATAGATGAGCACTTAGCTTTTCTATCTAGGAGATTCTCTAAGCTGAAATTCAAGAGAAACTCTGGGGTGGCCAAGCCATTTAACAAGGATTTTTCCACAAGCAACTATGTGGATAAATCCAAAATTAAATGCTACAATTGTGGAATTGCTGGTCATATGATAAGTGAATGCAGGAAACCTAGATCTGAGAACAAGGGAAAGCCAACGGAGGCTGTTGACTATAAGAAGAAATATTTTGATCTTCTCAGGCAGAAAGGAAAGGCATTCTTGACCCAAGAGTATGACTGGGCTGTTGATGACAATCATTCTGATGATGATGTTGAGTTAGTCAACCTTGCTTTAATGGCTGATTCTGGAGAGCAGGAAGCAAGTTCAGCTAGCAATCAGGTATTTTCTACTAATCTCTCTGAGCTCACCAAAGAGGAATGCAATAGTGTTATAGATGAAATGTCTACTGAACTATATCACTTAAGTGTTACTCTTAAATCACTTACTAAAGAGAACAATAGAATTAAAGAGTCTAATCTATTTTTAAGTGATAGAAATGCTGCTCTAGAAATTCAATTTCTAGAATTTGAGAAAATGAGAGTTGATTGCAATAATGCTAAAAGTGAACTTGAAGCTTTGTTAAAAAGAGAACTGATTTTAAAAGACCAGCTTGAAAAAGAACAAGGGATAATTGCTAAATTTCAAAGTTGTAGGAATATTTCTCAAAACATAATAGAAGTTCAGGGAATAGAATCATTTGTGAAGGATACCTGGACTCAAAAGAAAAAGGAGCTAGAACCTGGCCTTGAGGATCTAGAGACTATTTGTGAATCAACGGATAGTGATCATCCGTTGACAGATGAACCGTCAACGGATGAGAGGTATCCGTCGACTAACAAAAAGTCTGTTAGTAAGAAGGAACTTAGGAAACTGGATATCAAGTATGGTCCAGTAAACAAGAATTTTGTTAGTGGTGAGTGCAGCAAAACCAAATCCAGTGGGAAGGCTAAGACAGGTGATTTACACAACAAAAAGGCTGTTGGTAAATCAGACAATGAAAAGGTAGAAATTGAGGGCAAAAAGAAAAAGAACAGAAATGGTAAGATAGGCATCAACAAAAAAAACAATTACTCTCCTGACAAGTTTGCTCCTAGGAAAACTTGTAGTAATTGTAATAGTGTCACTCATCTATCTTCTAATTGCAAGATTGTCAACAAGGCTCCTGTTCATGTACCTCAACCAATGCCATGTATGCCTGCAATGCCTGTTATGCCTGGTTTGTATCAAAATGCTAGTTTTTCAAATCCATACGTGAACATGCCATATATGTCTAATCCTTACTTTCAATCTATGAATGTGCCACAAATGTCATGGAACATACCTAACATGAATAATATGTATGCCAATTTTCCACACATGCATGCATCCAATATTCATGCTAATGAGCATTTGTCAAACCCCATCACTCAAGCATCTACACCTAAGTTGAAGAATGCTAAGAGTGCAAAGTCAAAGGCTAACAAGAAAGGACCCAAGGAAGCTTGGGTACCAAAATCAACTTGATTTGTTTTTGAAATGTGTGCAGGGAAACAGAAGGAATCTATGGTACCTAGACAGTGGATGCTCTAGGCACATGACAGGAGATTCAACCCTGCTCACAGAGTTCAAGGAAGGAGCTGGCCCTAGAATTACCTTTGGAGATGACAGCAAAGGATATACTAAGGGATATGGCCTGATTTCAAAAGACAATGTCATCATTGAAGAAGTGGCTTTAGTTGAAGGTTTGAAGCACAACTTGTTGAGTATCAGTCAGATTTGTGACAAAGACTATGAAGTAAAGTTCACAAAAGAAGCCTGTGTTGTTTCTGCCAAGGAAGACAACAATGTGGTATTGACAGGCTTTAGAAAAGGAAATGTTTACATAGCTGACTTCAATTCAGCATGCTCAGAATCCATTACTTGTCTCTTCAGCAAAGCAAGTAAGGATGAGAGTTGGCTATGGCATAAGAAGCTGTCACATTTGAATTTTAAAGTTATGAATGATTTGGTAAGAAAGGATCTTGCTAGAGGAATCCCTCAATTGGAGTTTGTCAGAGATGGGCTGTGTGATGCCTGCCAATTAGGGAAACAAAAGAAATCATCCTTCAAAAGCAAGACAGAGTCATCCATTGTTAAGCCTCTTCAATTGCTGCATATGGATTTATTCGGTCCAGTAAATGTCATGTCTATTTCAAAGAAGAAATACTGTCTGGTGATTGTAGATGATTTTTCTAAGTTCACATGGACCTTCTTCCTGCACTCCAAGGATTGTGCAAGTGAAATCATCATCAATCACCTCAGAATGCTAAACAATGGTTCTGAAGACAGAGTACAAAGAATCAGGAGTGACAATGGTACTGAATTCAAGAATTCCACAATGAAGATTTTCTGTGAAGAGAATAGAATTGTCCATGAGTTTTCTGCTGCCAGAACACCTCAACAAAATGGGGTTGTTGAAAGGAAAAACAGAACTCTCATTGAAGCAGCTAGAACAATGTTAAGTGAATCAAGGTTACCAACATATTTCTGGGCTGAAGCTGTCAACACTGCATGCTTTACTCAGAATATTTCCTTGGTCAATCAAGCTAGAAGAATGACTCCTTATCAGTTATTAACCAACAAGAAACCAACTTTAGCTTTCCTACATGTCTTTGGATGTAAGTGTTTTGTGCTAAGGAATCATGGAGATAACTTGGGTAAATTTGAAGCAAAGGCAGATGAAGCTATTTTCGTTGGATATGCAGCAGGGAAAGCCTACAAGGTCTACAATCTAAGAACCAACATTGTTATGGAATCTGTACATGTTGTGTTTGATGATCAAAAGATTCTAGGCCTAAATGATGAAGGTTATCATGAAAAGTTGGAATTTGAGAATGAAGGTGAAGGAAGAATGTACTATGATGATGATGAGGAAAATGAAGATCATGACCACAGAGATCCACCTAGAGATGTTATACCAACTAGAAGTGATGCTTACACTGAAAATGAAGCATCCGTTGATAGTCACTCTGCAACATCCGTTGACAGTCATTCTGCAACATCCGTTGACACTATTAGAGATGCATCCGTTGACAGATATTCTCAAGCATCCGTCGACAGGCAAAATGATGCATCCATTGACAGTCAACTTCATAATTCAGCAAGGACAACAAACTCAGGGGGAGTTTCTCAAGGTCAAAATTCAATGCTAAATCAACATGATCAGGGAAATGAAGCAACCTCATCAAGATCAAACCTTCCACCTGCAAGAAAATGGACTAGAAATCATCCATTTGAGTTAATCACTGGTGAATCAAATTCAAGAGTCCAAACTAGAAGGGCCACTCAAGCAGAATGTCTATACAGTAGCTTCCTGTCTCAAGAGGAACCTAAGAAAGTGGAAGATGCCCTTCTAGATCCAGATTGGGTGTTAGCAATGCAAGAAGAGCTAAACCAATTTGAAAGAAATAAAGTATGGAAACTTGTGCCCAAACCTGATGATAGAAGTGTCATAGGTACTAAATGGGTTCTCAAGAATAAGACAGATGAAAATGGCATAATTGTGAGGAATAAAGCTAGATTAGTGGCAAAGGGCTACTCTCAAGAAGAAGGAATAGATTTTGATGAAACTTTTGCTCCAGTGGCAAGACTTGAGGCAATAAGAATCTTTCTAGCCTATGCAGCACATGTCAATTTCAAAGTCTATCAGATGGATGTCAAAAGTGCCTTTCTAAATGGGGAATTGGAAGAAGAGGTCTATGTCCATCAACCTCCTGGTTTTGAGGATCCAGAATTTCCAGAATATGTATATCTTCTCATGAAAGCACTTTATGGTTTGAAGCAAGCACCAAGAGCCTGGTATGACACTTTATCTCAATTTCTCTTGGAGAACCACTTCACTAGAGGTACAGTAGATAAAACCTTATTTCATAGGGATATTAATGGCTCTTCAATACTTGTTCAAATCTATGTAGATGATATTATTTTTGGGTCTACAGATGAGAAGCTTTGCAAAAAGTTTGCCAAACTTATGCAAAGTAGGTATGAAATGAGCATGATGGGTGAATTAACTTACTTTCTTGGCCTACAAGTAAAGCAAGTTAATGAGGGCATTTTCATAAGTCAAACAAAATATATTTATGATCTCTTAAATAAATTTGACTTAATGGACTGTACATCTGCTAAAACACCTATGGCCACTGCAACTAAGCTTGAGTTGAATACTAAGGAAAAGTCTGTGGACATCTCAAGCTATAGAAGCATGGTAGGTTCACTTCTATACCTAACATCTAGTAGACCTTATATAATGTTTTCTACTTGTCTTTGTGCTAGATTTCAAGCTGACCTTAGAGAGTCTCACTTAATAGCTATTAAAAGAATTTTCAGGTATCTCAAGGGAACACCAAACCTTGGCATTTGGTACCCAAGAGAATCTTGTTTTGATCTAACTGGCTATTCAGATGCAGATTATGCAGGTTGTAGAGTTGATAGGAAAAGTACTACAGGTTCCTGTCAATTTCTAGGAAACAGGCTTGTTTCATGGTTCAGTAAGAAACAAAACTCAGTCTCCACTTCTACAGCTGAAGCTGAGTACATTGCTGCTGGAAGCTGTTGTGCACAGATTCTATGGATGAGAAACCAACTCATTGACTATGGTCTAAAAGTTGAGAAGATTCCAATTTTCTATGACAACACAAGTGTTATTGCCATCACAGGGAATCCAGTGCAACATTCGAGAACCAAACACATTGACATCAAATATCACTTCATTAGAGAACATGTGATGAATGGTACAGTAGAAATGCACTTTGTGCCAAGTGAAATGCAACTTGCAGATATCTTCACCAAGCCTCTTGATGAATCCACATTCACAAGATTGGTAGGTGAGCTAGGTATGCTTAACTTGTCATAATTTCTAGTGATATTTGATTTCACTGCTTTGAAGCTAGAAATGTGTTTTGATTTACTTGAAAGTTAAAACTTTCAGAAAAATTTTCTGCAGAAATTTTGTCTAAGGCAAAATTAGCTTATCAACGGATATCCTTTTATCCGTTGATAGTATAAACACATTACTAGATTTTCGCATGTCAACGAGTAACAGGCTATCCACGTCATCAACGGATAAACTGTATCTCAACCGTTCATTCTATATCCGTTGATATACATTTTTTTTTATAACCGTTGGTAACCGTGTATATCTAATCATGGCTGTACTTATTCTCTTTTTTATTTATTATCTGACAGTTACTTTTGACCAATGGAGTAATTACTTTTAATTATTTCATTTTTAATTCTTGAAAAAAAATATAAAAGGCTGACTTGTACTCTCACATCTCACTTTTATTCATTTTCAAGCATATCAAAAGTTAACTGCATCTTCTTCTCTAAAACTCTCTGTAACCAAAGTTCAATCAATGGCGCCCATTGTTAAGATGATGTCCTCCACTGGGTTTACCTATGAGAAGAACAATTTCGCGGCCTTTGTTGACACAGTGAATGCTCCAGAAGCTTACCACACTTTGATGAGTTTCGTGAAGAAATGCAAACTGTCATATGCTATGACTGCCACCACTCCCTTAATCCACGAGGTAATTGAAGAAATGTGGACATCTGCTGAGTACAATGGCACAGACGGTACAATTGCTTTTTCTTTAAAGGGTAAAAACTATGTGGTTAATTCTGATGTAATAACTGCTTGTTTAAAATTGCCTGAGAATAACTGTCTGAAAGTACCCACTGATGCTGAAATTGTTGCCATGCTTAATTCTATTAATTATGCCCTTAGTACTGAAAACTTAGGGAAAATTGTTAGGAAAGGAATGGTTAAAGAATGGAGCTATTTCTGTGATGCCTTCATTAAAACTTTTTCAGGAAAAATTAGTAATTTTGATGCTGTTACCCAGTCCATGCTAACTATGATGTGTATGCTCTTAAATGATAAATTCTATAATTTTGGCACATTAGTTATGTATGAGATAGCTGCAAAGTTGGGTAAAAAGGAAACTAGGAGCAAGAATATCTACTTTGCTAGATTTTTGATGCTCTTAGCACTGCATGTATCTGAGAATAAGCTATCCATTGCTAACCCGGATAGCAAGTTCCAATGTTTTGTTCAGGAGAAGAGAGTCTTAAGTGACCTGATTCGAATGAACCTCAATGCAGGAGTACAATTGGTATATCTACCAATTGTTCAGGTAACTATCTCTAACTCTGAAACCCCTATCTCCAACCCCAAAATTTCTTTGCCTTCCAGTGTCACAATGGAGTCTGTAGTTGTGACCAAACAGGCTCCTACCAAAGTGGCCAAATCCAGAGTTCCAAAATCACAGTCTAAAAAGCAAACCTCAAGTGTCTCTCAAAAGACACCTGTTGTAAAACCTACCAAAACTCTTGAGGGGAGTGTGAAGGTGGTAGTGAGTGGTGAGGGACAGGGTGAACATCAAAGAAGCCCTAAGGATAAGGAAGGAGAGATGAGTGCAACCACCATTTCAGTCTCTCAAAAGACTGCTAATGTAACTTCAAGCCAAATTCCAGTTACACTCTCTCAACAGAGTGTGACTACTGAATCAAGTTCCCCACAAGGAACACTGCACAAGAGGGTTAGAGACACATATAGCCCAATCTCAAAAACCTATGGAAGAAGAGTGAAATCTAAAACCACAGGGGAATCACAGGGTGCACACACAGTACAGGAAACTGTACCTTCTCAAACTCAGTTTGATGTGGCTTCAATAAATGTGGAGTCACAGCCCCTTGATCTTAATCTTCAAATCGACACACATTACAATCCACCATCACCAACTCCATCTCTGGATGTGGATATGATATCTACATCAATTCCTGATTCTCCATCTTTAAGATTCTTGGAGAAGCCCCATTCTGCAATTGGTGGTCATCATCTTTTAGATGATTTGTTGGACCATCAATCTTCCCTTCCAGAATTCTCAACACAGACTGTGGCCTCGAACTTAAAATCAATCTCCACAGATTCAGTGTTGGTTTTCTCTTCAACGGATAAAATTATTCCTTCCTCAACGGATATCCTTCATCCGTTGACAAGTGTTTCTCCATAAACGGATGCGCCTCTATCTAGCCATCCGTTGACAGCTATAACTACTCCATCAACGGATATTCCTTATCCGTTGATAACTCACTCTACCACTGCTATATCTGACATTCCTGTGTCAAGTGTGGAGGAGTTCTCAATAGTTGAAACACTTTTAGGATTGAGGGAAGGGAGTGAGAGGCTGCCTTGTGAGCAGGCAAAAGGAGAGGTAAATAATGAGAGGCTGGCAATTTCTTCCGGTCAGGCAAAAGGAGAGTTTGAGAGTTCCAGCTTAGTAGGTGAAGGTGAGGGTGTGAGAGATGTGAGCCAAGGGGAGCCCTTGATGCAAGAAAAGAGAGATGAGGGGAGAGAAGGGACTACAGGAGAAATAAGGATGGAAGAAGCAGCCATTGCTAGTGAGTCAATGGAGGTTGAGGATGCAGCCAAGGAAATGGAATATCAAAGAGAATATCAGTCCATGATTGACTCCATTTCTTTGGATGCTGAAACATTTACTCACCCTGTTCCTGCCTATCAAATTCTGGCACAACAGGGCAATGTGGAAGCAGAGGAGGCAATGCACCTAGTGCACACCTCACAGTCTCTACTTAGAGCTAAGGAATCTATAGCAGCTCTGCCAACCACTGCTGAGCGTGAAGAATTTGACAATTCTGAAGATGAAGACAGCCAGAGCTCTGAAGATGAAGGTGGTAGCAGTATTCATGATTTTACATTTGCTCACAACTACACCTATCATCAACTTGATATGGAAATCATAAGGCAATATAAATCTGCCCTGGCTGAGCACCCAGAAGCAGATCCACAGAGAAAGGTTGTTCTTCAACAGGCAATTGACTCCCTTAAGTTACAAAAGATGCAAATGGTGATTCAGAGATCCAACTTAGAGGAGGTCAAACAAGAAATCAAGGATGTGAAGATCTCTGTGGATTCCAAGCTAGAGCAACTAGCTCCTACAGCCACTCAGAGGGTGTTGCAACAAAGGTTCATCAAAGAAGACTACCTGGCTAAGTCTGTGCAACTACTCAACTCAAGAGTGGAAAAGATGGAATCCCAGATGGAGCAATTTCTTCAACATCAGAAACTGCAAACCCAACTGTTAGAAAAGTTAGTTGCAGCCCCAACTTCTAGTCAAACCCTTGATGCTAACAAAAAGGGGGAGAAAGTGGAAGAGGCTGTGGCAACTACAAGTCAAATCTTAATTTCTGAAAGAAGGGAAGCAGCAAGTGAGGGGGAGCAGCAGCCTACCATAGTGGTCAATCCACAGGACTTCATTGTCACAGCCTCCCCCAGCAACTCCAAACCTGAACAAGTAGCTCTATCTGAAGAGTTTGATTTCTCAAACTTGGCAGAAGAGGAAAAGCTAGCCAAAATTGAAGCTCTACAAAAGATGAAAGAGGAAAACTATGAAAGGATAATGAGGACAGAAAGATTGATCAATCAATATATTGTATCAACTCTGTTTTCTAGCCAATCCTCAGCTCCAACAATATCTACAACAATTCTGAAGGTGCTCACTCCAGCAATTGTGGCTCCTACATTCTATGATGCTGAGCCTTCTCATGTTAAAGAATTTGAACCCTACATCAAAACAAGACCCTACTCACCACCAAAAGCAAATGGGAAGAACAAGTTACAACTGGACTTTCCATTTCCCAAGGATGATGAAGAGAAGCTGATGGGTAAGCAAATCAAGGAATTCAAGGAGAAGACTAACAGTTATGTAAGAGAATGGATGGCTGTAATCATAAGGAATGGAAAAGTTCTAAACATATCCAACAGCCATCCTAGATTTGTTGAAGCCAAGAGAGAAGAGACTTCAAGGCTGCTAAGAGAATCTCAACCAAGCACTGAATATCAATATGAAAACTCAGATGAGAAGCAAGCAAGGCTGGCTCAAGAGTTATTGGATGAGGTAGAGGATGAATTGAGGGAACCTGAGGAAGTCCCCAAATTTAAAAAAAAAAGGGAAATCAGTCCCCAAATCCAAATCTAAGAGAATAAAATCAAAGGCAAGGAGGTCTGTCTCTCCAGAAATTGAAAACAAGGAGACTGTTGGTGCATCACAACCTATTGATGTAAAAGTATTCAACCCAGCTGTGAATTTCCATGGTGAGCCTATAGTACCTAAAGAGGAACCAATGAATCTTGACTCCATTGAGGTTCCTTCATTCTTGCTGAAGCCTCAACAGAAGCCTATATAGAAGAAAAGGAAACCAAGGAAGCAACCTTCAAAGGAACCAATTCAAGTTGCTAGGGTACCTGCTATTGTCAGGCAGCCAATCTTGGAAAACAAGGATGATTTTATCTATCAGGTAGATATTGAAGAATACTCTGGCATGAATCTTTATCTGGATGAATTGTCAGAAGTAAGAGGAATTGACAAATATAGACATTTGCCTGAAAGATTGGTCTTTGTATACAAGGGAGGAATGGAAAGGACATGGCCACTACAAAGGGTTCTTGGAGAAAATTATCATACCTTAACCAAAGTGTTCTCTGCAATCAAGAGATACACAGGGTTCTCCAAGATAGCAAAAGGGGAGATACTGGACAGAATAGAACAAATAAGGAGGGAATGGAACTCACCATCAAGTCTACCAAGGAAAATGAAGATCCCATACAATGGACAGAAAATCCACCTTCAACCCTTCTGGATGATGGAGTTCAGGGATGAAGATGGTAACAGGAGATTCTTCAGGTTAGAAGACCAACTACCAAAGGCTAGTTCTCAATACCTTAGATGGTTACAACAAAAGCTAAATCCAAAGGTAGATGAAGAAGATGCCTTCTATAGGCAACTCCAAATACAGAATGAGTCCAACTCTGCCAAAGAAGGAAAATCAAGGGTGATGCCAACAAGAGGAAAGAAACAGTCTTAATCTGCTCAGTCTAGAGGAGCACTTCTCTGTAAATTTCTCAAACTTTCAGTTTTTAATTTTTGTAGCTTAATACAATTTATGCATTGTTCTTTATATATCTTTAGGAATGTTTTGTTATCATCAAGGTCCTGAATTTATGCTTTATTGCCATAAAGTATAAATTGGGGAAGATTGTTAGGAATATGTTGTACTTGATGATAACTTCACAATCAATCAAATTGTTTAAGGTTTTGTAGCTGTCAACGGATGAGGATTTATAACTCTATCCGTTGACAGGTAGCTCATCAACGAATGAGGTTTTATAGCATACTGCAGTATCTCTATGTTATCAGTTGATAGTGTTTTTATCCACAGTCATGTTGACCATCAACGGATAGGCAGAATAGGGTAGCCAATTGTAAATAAGCTATGCTATGTAATTCTGTCTAAGTGAAAGTGTATCAACAGATGAAGACAAAACTCTATCAACGGATGCAACTCAAATCCTCTCTATCAACGGATACAGCTCAAGTCTCAATATCAACGGATACCGCTCAATACATCATCAACGGATGTCAGGGTACAACATCAATGGATAATCATTGACACTGTCTTCTATGATTAAATGGGGATTAGCAGTTGATAAGGACATGTTTGACTGACAGATCACATGGGTTGATAGTAGATACAAAAAGCAGTATGGCAGCCATACTTTGGAAACACAGAAGAAAGAAGCATTCTATTTACACTATGAATACAAGAAAGGTGCGGGAGACATGTCTGAACACAAGGACAACTTTTCGGCTACATGTGTATTTGGAGTGTAGTAGCAAGTCAACTAGAATCAGATTAGTATTATCTTATTCCAGTAGTACTTGTAATACTTGGGATTTATAACCAAGTGTAGCAACTCTTTGTAGGTTAAGAAAACAGATACATCTTGCTTAGGGTTTCTATTGAATATTCTTAGAGAGCAAAGAGTTGTAAAACAGAAGCTGTGTACTTTTGTATCACAGAGTTTTCTTCGAATAAAAGCTTCAGGTGGTGCATTTAACCACCTGATTTTTATGTGTTTGAGCATTTATCTTTTACAAGCAATTATCTAAGTATAGATTTCTGGAGTTCTTATCAGAAATTTATAAATATCAAGAATTGTATTCAACCCCCCCTTCTACAATTATACAAGTGTGTAATCTGGGAATAACATAACCGTCTTGAGTTATAGATATAAAGGGATAAACAAAATGAGATAACTAGGTTAATCAAATTACAAAATTTACCATCTTTTACTTATTATAATTAGTATAAATTAGAAAATTATAGTATCTCGTAGAAATTGCAAGTTGTCCAAGTTATGGGTCATTTGTTAAATTTGAATAGCATTTTCTGAACAAGTGAAAAATCTGGATGAACGATAAATCTGGATGCTGAACGAGTAATGTCGTTTGGTAAAAAAAAATCAATACCATTTGAATATAAAAAACTTATTATTAATAATTTAGTATTTTTTAATACTAGCTTAAAACTCGTGCGATGCACGTATTTCTTCTAATATTATATGACTTTTTTTTATTAATATGAATTATTTTTTAAAAAATATGAATTTTGGAGGCTTAAATTTTTAAATGAGATGATTTGATAATAATCATATAAACGTTATCCGTGATAATTATAGGAAATGAGGAATTTTAGTTAAAAAAATATTGAAAAGATTATAAATTTTAGTTGAACAAAGTAATCGGTTAATTATAAGTAATTATAAAATTATTATTTAATTTTAACAAATAGAATGCTTGTGATTTAATTGGAAAAGGAGAGATCTTAGTTAGAAAAAATTAAAAAGAAAATTAGGTGAAAAAAGAAATTAATTAGTTTATAGTAATTACAATTTAATTATGTTATTTTACTAAATAAAATTGCTCGTAATGTTTTTAGAAAATGAGAAATTAATGTTGCCCGTGATATTTTTAGAAAAAATAGGGATTTTAGTTAGAAAATATAGAAAAGCTGATATGAAATATTGTTAATATTAATATTATGATATTAATATTATGATATTGTTATTTTATTTTATTAAATAGAACCACCCGTGATCTAATTGAAAAAGAGAGATTTTAGTTAGAGAAAATAAAAAAGGTAATGTGAAAATTAAAAAGATGACATGTTTTAGGTGAAAAGGTAATTGATTAGTTTATAGTAATTATAATTTAATTTATGTTATTTCAATAAATTAAATTGATTGTAGTGTCTTTAGAAAGTGAGAAATTAATGTTGTCCATGATATTTCTAGAAAAAAAGAATTTTAATTATGAAATATGGAAAAGATGAGTTTTAACTGAAAAACGTAATCATTAATTATTAGTATTATAATATTACTATTTTATTTTATTAAATAGAACCACTCGTGATATAATTGGAAAAAGAGATATTTTAGTTATAGAAAAGAGAAAAGTGTTAAATATAATTGATGCGTTTTAATCAGTGTTTAAGTGTTACAGTGAATTATCAGAGTTTAGCTGGAAGCAGTCAGAGTTTAGTGTAAACTCTGACAGATGGAAGCTCGACAGAGTTTGTCAAACTCTGTCTGGAGGAAGCGTCTACTGGTCAACAGTGATTGAAGATTTATTATGGAAGCGATATCTTTGAAGATTGGATAGCTATCAAAGAGATCGAGTTGACATAGGAGACGTGTGACAATCTGTAATTGATATCATTGTATAGCTTATTATTAGGAATATCAATTAGAGATTGTATCGTAGCTGTATGTTATATAAATACAGTTAGGTTAACCCTAGAAGGGTATCGATAACGAATTATCTTTATTGTAACCTAGCAGCTCTTTGTGATATTTACATCACGAAGAGGGTTCGTAATACAAGAAGTTTTTAAGTGCATAAACGCTTTTACTTGTTAAACTCTCATACAAAGTTGATTATTAATTGTGTATTCGGCCTAACAAGTGGTATCAGAGCCAATCTGTTACTTTATTACAGGTTAAGATCCAAACACAAAAATAATCATGACAGCAATTCCTCCACGAACACCTACTGTTTCTGAAAAGGCTCCTACTACTGTGAGTCGTTATGAACCAATCAGGGTTCCTATTCTGAGGCCATTAGAGTATGCTATGTGGAAGGTCAAGATGACTATGTTTCTGGAGGCTACAGATCCAGAATATCTTGACAGGATTTATGAAGGCCCTCACAATCCTACAAAGCTATCTGTTGCAGTTGCTGGTGAAGAAGCAAAAATGGTTCCAAAGGAAAAGAAGGACATGACTCCTGAAGATCTATCATCAATTGCTAAGGATGCAAAAGTTAGGCATTTACTGCATAGTGCTTTAGACAATGTTATGTCTAACAAAGTCATTAACTGCACCACTGCAAAAGAAATATGGGATGCTCTTGAAGTCAGGTGTCAAGGAACTGCGGCTATTAAGAAGAATAGGAGAAACATACTCACACAAGAGTATGAGCATTTTGAGGCTAAACCTGAAGAGACCATGACAGAAACATTTGATAGATTCTGTAAACTAATTAATGATCTGTCATTGGTCAACAAAGAGTATGATCTAGAAGACTCGAATCTCAAGTTTCTTCTTTCTCTACCTAAAAAGTGGGATGTGAAAACAACCACTATTAGAGACAACTATGATCTTGCTGAAACAGAGATTGATGAAATCTATGGACTGCTCAAAACTCATGAATTGGAAATGGAGCAGAGAAACTGGAGATCAAGCAGGAAAGGAAAGTCTGTTGCTCTTAATGTTGAAGAGAAGCCTCAGAAGAAAGAAGCAACAAGAAGGAAAATGAAGGGAAAAGCTTTGGTCATACATTCAGAAAGTGAATCACCAAACTCTGATTATGATTCAAACTCTTCTGAATCATCTGACTCTGAGGATGATGAAGAAGAAATGAGGAAAATGGCTGTGTTGATGGTGAAGACTTTCAAGAAAATGGGCTTCAAGAATTTCAAGAAAGGAAAAAGGTTTTCTAGGGATTCAAATGAAGACAGGAAAAGCTACAGGAAGTCTGATAAGAGAGATTCTAAAGGGAAGAAGGATAAGTCTGAAATTCAATGCTACAAGTGTAAGGAGATGGGTCACTATGCTCATGAGTGCAAGAAGGGTAAAACTGGAAAGGTACTCTACACTAAAGGCAGAGACTGGGCAGATACTTCAGATTCTGATGAAGAAGTAAACTATGCTCTCATGGCTACTACTGAATCAGAATCCTCTGAAAATCAGGTACCTCTAACTACCTATGCTTATAATATTGATGACATTGCTCAATTAAGAATTTATCTTAAGTCATTGCATATAAGCTATAGGGATCAGACTTTAGAAAATGAGAGGATAAAAGCTGAAAATTCTGAACTTAAGGTAAGAAATAAACTTGTTGAAGAAAAACTTGAAAACATGCAACAAGTTCAGAAAGAGAGAGATGATGCTGTTTGTAAAGAACAGAATTTGATTCAGAAGTATAAACAACTAGAGTCAGAGTTGAAGGAAGCAAATAATAAAATTAGGACTTGGACTAATTCTGGAAAGGACACTCAACAGATTTTTCAAACAGACACTGTTGGTCTAGGTTATAATGAGGGGGATGAACTTAGATTTCAAAATCAAGTTAAAGTCAGAACTCATTTTGTTCATGGAACCAGTAAATTTTTGTCTAAAAATGAAAAGGAAGCTGTCAAAAGTAAACCAGTAAAAACTAGTGTTAAACAGGTTAATATTGGTTCAATGACAGATAAACAACTCAAACATAAACTGAAGGAGTTAAAATCTGTTGAGAAACAGAAAGTGTCAAACAAGAACAGAAATGGAAAAGTAGGCATCACTTCAGGAAATAAACCAATGCTTGCTAGTTTTGCTCCAAGAAAGACATGTCATAACTGTGGTAGTACTAAGCATCTTGCAAATTTTTGCAAGAAAAATAAAAATATAAATTCTTTACCTACAAAGTCTGAGGTAAAGAAGGATTTTGCTAGAACAAAGCCACAGACTTTATGCACACACTGTGGAAGCACTTGGCATTCCATTTATACTTGCAGAAAATATCATGCTATCTATCATAATTACTATGAACTAAAACCCAATCTGAAATGGGTTAAAGTTGATACTGCAAGTGTAAACACTGATACTGTTAGCTCAAACTCTGATAATGTTAATTCCGCTGCAAAAGCTAACAAAGTTAAGAATGCCAAAGGATCCAAGCAAGTCTGGATCCTTAAAACTAATCCTCAGTAATTGCTTGTGATTGCAGGGCAACAGGGAGGCAACCCTAGTCGTGGACAGTGGATGTTCAGGACACATGACTGGAAATAAAGCCCTGCTATCAGAATATGAGGAGAAGGCTGGCCCAAAAGTTTCCTATGGTGATGGCAATGTAGGAACAACATTGGGATATGGCAATATTAATCCTGGAAATGTCATCATCAACAATGTAGCTCATGTCCCAGGACTCAAGCATGACTTGTTATCTGTGAGTCAAATATGTGACAAGGGATATCATGTAGATTTTCAACCTGAATATTGTGAAGTAATCAGCAAATCTACAGGAAAGGTTGTTCTAGTTGGTCACAGGCAAAACAACATTTATGAAATCAAGCTTTTGATAGACTCTGTTGGAAAAGCTGTTTGCCTGTCTACAAGAATGTCTAGTGAAGAGAGTTGGAAGTGGCACAAGAAACTCTCACATTTGAACTTGAACAACATCAATGAATTGATCAGAAAGGATCTTGTAAGAGGACTCCCAAAGGCTCTGTTAAATGTTGATGGCCTGTGTGACTCATGTCAGAAGGCTAAACAAAGGAAGTCATCTTTCAAGAGCAAGACAGAATTTTCTATCACTGATCCCTATCATCTTCTGCATGTTGATCTCTTTGGTCCAGTAAATGTTATGTCTATTGCAAGGAAGAAATATGCTTTAGTCATTGTTGATGAATACACTAGATTCACTTGGGTGTATTTTCTAGCAAAGAAGGATGAAACTGCATTAACTCTGATGGAGCATGTGAAGCTTCTGGACAAAGGATCAAGCAACAAAGTAAGAATCATCAGAAGTGATAATGGAACTGAGTTCAGAAATGCAACAATGGAAGAATTCTGCAAGGACAATGGAGTGAAACAAGAATTTTCAGCACCTGGTACACCACAACAAAATGGTGTAGTTGAAAGGAAAAATAGAACCTTAATTGAAGCTGCCAGAACTATGCTTGATGAAGCAAAATTGCCAACTTATTTCTGGGCAGAAGCTGTTCAAACTGCTTGTTTTACTCAAAATGCAACACTGATCAATAAGCATGGAAAGACACCATATGAGATGGTGAAGAAAAAGAAGCCTAACCTGAAATACTTTCATATTTTCGGGTGCAAATGTTTTGTTTTGAAGACTCATCCAGAACAGTTGACCAAGTTTGAGCTAAAGGCAGATGAAGGAATTTTTGTTGGTTATCCACTGTCAACAAAGGCATTCAGAGTTTACAATCTGAGAACTAAAGTGATCATGGAATCTATACATGTTTCTTTTGATGATAAGAAGATAACTGGACTTGAAGACAAAGATGAATATGATCAACTGAACTTTGAAAATGAAGATTTAAACTCTGATGAAGGAAACTCTGATGAAACAATTCTGACAGACTCTGTTGAAACAAACTCTGAACCTCTACTGGTAAACACTGGAGAAACTTCTCAGTCACAACAAAGGGGAGAACCAGTTGAGGGGGAGCATGATCAAGATGTAGACTCAAACACTGATACTGAGTCAACTGAAAAATCTGGATCAAACTTTGATACTTCAAACTCTGAAAATTCAAATTCTGACTCTGGGCAGTCAAGTTCAGGGGGAGTCTCAGAAAACGAAGATAGATCACAACAAAATCAGGAGAGCATGGATCAAGGGGGAGGATCACATGCTGATAGAAGTCATTTACCTTCTGCTAGGAAATGGACTAAATCACATACACCTGATTTGATAATTGGTGATCCAGATGCAAAAGTAAAGACAAGAAGTGCTACTGCAAGTGAATGTCCGTTTCATGCATTCTTGTCTAAAAATGAACCAAAGAAAGTGGAAGAAGCTCTTCAAGATGCAGACTGGATAACAACAATGCAGGAAGAGTTGAATGAATTTGAAAGGAATGAAGTTTGGACCCTTGTACCAAGGCCAAAGAACAGATCTATTGTTGGTACTAAATGGGTTTTCAGAAACAAGACTGACAGTGAAGGTGTTATCACAAGGAACAAGGCTAGACTGGTAGCAAAAGGCTATTCACAGCAGGAAGGAATAGATTATGATGAAACATTTGCTCCAGTTGCAAGATTGGAGGCAATCAGAATTTTTCTAGCTTATGCCTCTCACAAGAAATTCAAAGTGTTCCAGATGGATGTGAAAAGTGCTTTTCTGAATGGAAAGCTTGAAGAAGAAGTGTTTGTTGAACAACCACCAGGATTTGTGGACCCCAAATATCCAGATTATGTCTACAGGCTAGATAAGGCACTATATGGACTTAAGCAGGCACCAAGAGCATGGTATGAGACACTTGCTCAGTTTCTTCTAGAAAGTGGATTCAACAGAGGAACAATTGACAAAACTCTGTTTTATTTCAATCAAGGAAGTGACCTCCTTTTAGTTCAAATTTATGTTGATGACATCATTTTTGGGTCTACTAATGATAAACTCTATAAGAAGTTTGCCAAGCTCATGCAGTCCAGATATCAAATGAGCATGATGGGAGAGCTTAGTTACTTTCTAGGCCTACAGGTGAAACAAACAGATGATGGAATTTTCATTAATCAAGAAAAATATACCAGAAATCTTCTCAAGAAATTTGGTATGCTTGACTGTTCATCTGCATCAACTCCCATGGCAACAACAACTAAATTGGACAAAGACACAGGAGTTTCAGTGGATATGACAAATTACAGGGGCATGATAGGATCTCTTCTATACTTGACAGCTAGTAGGCCTGACATCATGTACGCAACCTGTCTTTGTGCAAGGTTTCAGGCAGATCCTAGAGAGCCACATTTGACAGCTGTGAAAAGAATCTTCAAGTATCTCAAGGGCACCATATCATTAGGTCTGTGGTACCCCAGAGAATCAGATTTCAAGCTACTTGGGTATTCTGATGCAGACTTTGCAGGCTGCAAGGTAGACAGAAAGAGCACTAGTGGAAGTTGTCAATTTCTTGGTGACAGACTTGTTTCCTGGTACAGCAAGAAACAGAAATCAATCTCCACATCTACAGCAGAAGCAGAGTATATTGCAGCTGGTAGCTGTTATGCACAGATCTTATGGATGAAGAATCAATTGCTGGATTATGGATTGAGGTACAGTAATATCCCTATTTACTGTGATAATCAAAGTGCTATTGCTATGACAGGTAATCCAGTACAGCATTCAATGACCAAGCACATCAGCATAAGGTACCACTTCATCAGAGAACATGTGGAAGAAGGAAATATTGAACTACATTTTGTATCTACAGAACAACAGCTTGCAGATATCTTCACTAAACCATTGAGTGAAGCTACATTTACAAGACTGGTCAATGAACTAGGAATGGTCTCTGGTTCTGACTAGGAATGTTGGTTAGATTCAAATCTTACTTATGTAGTGTATTACTCATATTTCCTGATTGGTTAAATGCTAAGTGAACTCTGTTGACTAAACTCTGTTATGCATACTCTGTTAAACTTTGTCCGCATGCCTATATGTCATTCACTGTTAATAAGTTTGATAAACTATGTGAACTCTGAGTTGATTTTTGTCTGAATGAAAACACCAATGAAGAAATATGTATGAAGCATGATTCTCAGCAATTAATCATGAATCTTTCTGAGTTATTGTGATCTAATCTTAGATTGTGCAGAAAGTTAACACAGCATGATACTGGCTCATATTTATAGCATCTCTTAGTTTATTTTGTCCTAAACTCTGAGTCTATAAATACTGTGTGCATTACCTTACATGAAAAACTACTGATGTTGATGAACTCTAAACTCTGTTAGTTATACTCTGATAGAATAAAATGCTTACTGCAATACCCCAAAGAAAATGTATATAGGTTGTTATACTCCTTTGAGATTATGTTGGATACTAGGATGACCCAGGAACCTATTGGTATATAATATGTGCTAAAATTCTCTGATTTTTGGTGACTAGTTAAATACTAGGATGACCCAGGAACTTATCAAAATGATAAGGGCTAAATTTTTTGAATTTTTGGTGACTTGTTCCAACCTCTGATTACTGGAATGAAAAATAAAAAAAAAAATAAAATAAAAAAAAATGATGAAAAAAATGATGAAAATACAAATAAAAAAAATGTATATAAAGGGGGTATAAAATAAAAGTTACTGTATATAGTTTGATTACTTCAGAGTTTAGCTTTCATCATACAGTCAGTGTTTACTATGACAGTTTGTGCATCCAGTGTTTATTGATTTACTTTATGGATTTTATGAAAAATTAGATGCTCTAAAAATTGATTTAGTAAACTCTGCTTCACACACACATATTCACAACTGTGCAATTTATGAAAGGGTTTCGGTGATAAAGTATGAGAATTGACAAACGCTGTTGATTTGTGATTTGTACTCTAAGGTAAATTTTCACTTGGACAATTTGAAAATCTTGGAGTAAATAGGGTTCTTGACAACTGTTAATCAGTGGATTGTTGATGAATGTGTTCTTTATATGATTACTTTAATTAGTTTTCATATTCTCTTCTTGATTTATTTTCTTGAAGAACAGTTCATAAAACATAAATAAAAGTTGCAGAACACAATGAATAAGATTAGAGAAACATAATTTTTCATTGATAATAAGAAAGAGATTACAAGCAAACTTTACATCTTTTTGTTCTCTCTATCTGCTAATCTATTCAACATGAAAATAAAAGGTCAGTCCAAACCACACCATTGTTAGCAAAAATTCCCAGATCCCATCTTTGCCACTTTATTTGGGTGGAAGTTGAAGGGATAAGGTTATTTTTGCTGACATATTCATTAACAATGGTTGGTGGTGTTGGATGAGGATGCCTTCGAGGAGAGCCACGCATATGTTGCTTGGAGGGCAGCATCGATGTCGATCACCCTTGCAGGTTTCTCTCTCTCGATCTCTTCCAGACCGGCATCCATTTGCAGCCACAGCGTCTCAAGCTGCCTTTCCCACTCAAACGATTCAAATTCTTCACGCGTATAGCTGAAGATGTCCCTATTCTCGACAAGATGAAGGTTCTTTTCTTTGATGGTAAGGTTGGCCATTGCTTTTCAAGAGTATTTGGTTTGAAGGGTTTGTGATTTTACAGGGGAGACTGAAAGGTTAAAGGTTTAATGAAATAATCTGAGAAAGTCTCTAGGCCTTAAATAGAGATTGGTAAGAACGAAGTTCTTAAACGCTTCGTATTCTGGTTATTAAAGGCAACAGGTAAACGCTTCAAATTCTGGTTTTACTTGGGTCCAGATATTTTAAAAGAGTATTATTTGATTTTTGTTTAAATCAAATATTTTAATGTTTTAATTTTCAAAATACTCTTCTTAAAAATAAGCGCACGTGACCCACTCGCCCATTAATGTGTCCCACTTACCTATTATCGTGTCCCACTACACACTAATCTAGGAACTGATTGAGTGTTTGTTACATAAGAGATTGGGTTTTTAATTACTTTAATCACTTTTGTGTCCAAACGATTGTGTTTTATTCTTACATCTCACAGTTCTCTTATTTTCACTTGGGCATTCACGCAAACACCTTTTCTACATACATTACTCTTGGAAATTCTTGCAAATTTCTTAACTCCATGGCTTCTAAAGCATTCACTGCTCTTGGTTTACGGTTTGTTCCTAACAACTATGAAGCTCCACTCTATCATCAACGCGTTCCATAATCGTTTCATCTAATGCAGAACTTCTTGAGGGATTCAGAGATTGGACAGGCTCTGGTTGGACCTGCTACTCTCTCTGCGTCTCAAATTGCTACATTCTGGCAGAATTCAGTTTATGTAGATGGAGGAGAGAACGGAACTCCTAACATTATCTTCACTTATGAAGACCAAGATTATGTGATTACTCCACAGACTGTGCGAGATACAATGGGGTTTGAAACACATACTTCTTATACTCTGGTCAATGAAACTTATTTGAGAGAGATGCTACAAGAGGTAGGTTACATGGAATCTCTTGACAAGCTTGGCGGTATAAAGAGACCAAATCTAAGAAAGGAATGGAACTTTTTCTTTGATTGCATCACAAGGACGTTCCAGAAGAAAGTCACCAACTGGGATGCCATTCCAATAGACAGTCTCCAAATCGGGTATTCTCTCCTCTATGGTACTAATTTTGATTTTGGTCGACATGTTCTGATGAGCTTAGGTGATAAATTGTCAGAATCTACTACTGTTTATTATGCTCGTTTTTGTCAAATGCTGTTCAATGCTTGTGTACCTGGTCTCGAAATTGATGATACTGATGAAATCGATCCTTTTAGAGTCAATAAGAGAATATTCTCTGATATGACTAACAAGGATGTTGGTAAAGCAAATCTCCCTGCTTTTGTTATGCCACTTGCTCTGCGAAATTTTCTCAATCAACCACAAGAACCACAACAACCTGAACCACAACAAGATCAACCAGAACCACAACAACATGAACCACAACCACAACCACAACCACAACAACAACCTGAACCACACCCTGAACCTCAACCAGAACCAAACACTGAATCACCTGCTCACTCAGCACCTACAAAACAACCTTCACCCACTCCACACACAAACTCTGATTCGTCACAATCTCCACCAGAATCACAGTCTAAAGCACAAAGAGTTAAGAAGGCAGTAACTGAACGACATGCAAGTCTAAAGCAGGCGAAAGAGACACAAAGAAAATCAAAACGGAAATCTCCTAAAGCTGTTTATACTAAAAGGGTGAAAAGAATAAAAGTACGGGCAAAAATGCCTAAGTCACCATCTAGTGAAGAGGATTCAGATAATGTACCTCTAGCAAAACGAAGAAAACTGATATTCTCTGATTCTGTGGATGAAGATATTGAAGCTCCAGAGGTCGTTCCACAGCAAACACCTCATGTTGAAGTTGAGAAAGATGCAATACCTGCAGAGGCTGAAATACCTGCAGAGGATGCAATACCTGCAGAGGCTGAAATACCTGCAGAGGATGAAATGCCTGCAGAGGACAAAATGCCTGCAGAAGAGGATGCTAGAGATGGTGTTTCTCCAATAAATGATATTCTTGATTCATTTATGCCATTCTCTGATCCTAACTCTGATATTGGTGTAGCTGATCAACCTACGGTTGTTCTTTCTGAAGCTGTGGCATCCCATACTGAGATAATATCTGATGCTCACCAAACTGTTGAAGGAGGAGAAGAAATTGATCAGGCCACCAAGGTCACTTCCCAGTCAATGCCTGTTGCTGAGCCTGAGGAACATGGAGAAAATCTTGACAAGCCTACAGAAGAAATTGCTAAAATTATGGCTGAAGATGAACCTGTTAAAGCTACAAGTGTTGAAACTGGAGGTGAAAGTAGTGCAAACTCTGATGCTGCACCAGTACAAACAGACAATAAACATACACCTTTCACTCAACCTTGTACTTCTCATGAAGTTGAGAGAGCACAATTTGCAAAGAATGCTGCTGAATGGTACAAAGAAGATTGTATTTTTCCACGAGGAAGAGCAGCTGATTTTGTTAAGAAAAATGCTGATACTATCTCCAATCCAGAGATTCTTTCTTGCTTGAAAGCAACTGTAGTTCAAGTAAAAACTCTGGATAGAAGATTTGATGATACTACATTGGCAATCACTGCTTTGCGAAATGAGGTTGTAGCCAGAGAAATGAAAATGGAAAGAGAGTCAAAGCTAGTGACTACAAAATTCTCTAAAGCTCAAGACAATCTCTTTTCCAGGCTGAGTAAAGTTGAAGAGAATCAGTCTGACTTATCTGCTAAAATTGATTCTATTGCTACTTCCCTGGAGTTAATTACATCTATTCTTATCCCTGATGATGTCAAAAAGGGGGAGAGAGTTGTCAGAAGGGATAGTGCTGGAGATGGAGGGGCAAATAGTAAAGGAAAGAACAAGGCTGAAGAGGTTCAAACTCTGAGAACTAGCAAGTCATCAAAATCACAGTCTGTTGGGAGAAATACTGATACTCAAGGTACTTCAAAGACCAAGAGTTTGCTGTTACCTTCTAATCCACAAACTGATGAAGAATTGGCTGCTAAGCTATTTATTGAAGAGAATGAGGAAGGAGTTACGATTGAGGATATTGAAGCTGAAGAGAAGAGTTTACAAGAAGAACATCTTAAAGCTTTAAAGTCTGGTAAGGTACAAAGAGGAAAAACTCCTAGACCTGTTGTTAAAGGTGTTGTGATCAGAGAAAGGACTAATGTTAGTCAAAGTTCTCGGTTTTCAAAGGAAGCAATTGCAGCAGAGGCTAAACTTAAGCTAAAAGGCATTGAAGGTGAAAGTTCACAGAAGAAAGTTACAACTTCTGTTGCATCACAAGCAATGATCACACCTTTACACTCTTCTCAGTTGAAATCGGTTTTTGGTAAAGGAACAATTTCTGATCCAAATGTATTATCCGGAGTCTTTATGAATGTTTCTGATGGAAAAGCTTTATCTGGCAAAGTTGGTAATAATAAAGGTGGACTAGGTTCACACAAAGACAAGAGGCAATATACTGGTCCTAGAGATCCTTCTTCACTGGCTGTTCCAGGTCGTGGTGTTCCTCAAGAGAGTTTGGACAGACTGGAATCAGTACAGTTAGTTCATCAGAAGAGTTTGAACAAGGATTTTCTTTTGTACTTCATGGCTGATGGGACAGTATTTAAAGTTGGAGAGGATGATATTGGCTTGAAATGTTGGGAAGAACTAGAGTATGTTCTGTATCTTCTCAAGGTTAATAGTCGAAGGACTCAATCAGTTGCTAATGTGCTCAGAAAGAGAATGACTCAGAATCTGGCAATCAGAGGAGAGAAATATAATAGCAGATATGTTCCTAAATACAGGGATTACAAAGGAAATCTCATTGAAATGAAGAAAGGTACTGCAAAGTTAAAGACTAATTTGGGAATCACAGTACTTGATTTCAATTCACAGTCGGAAAAAGTCAGATTTATCAGACTGGGTAATGAGATGAGAAGGAACAAGATTTATGATCTTAGGGCTGCTATCTACCAAACAGATGAAAGTGATCCTCAGCTCAGAGAAATCAAAGAAGCTATGAAGATTGAGTTTGAAAATGCAAAAAGAAGATTGCTGATAGACTATCTCAGAGCTATGCCAGATCTTGAAATGATAAGAGATTAAGGTCTGTAAGGATTTTCTTATTCTCTGTAGTTTTTATTAAGTAGAAGCTTAAACTCTGAATTTGTATAAACATTGTATTTGTCTATTTGTTTTGACATCATCAATTATTGTCATTAACTTGTGCATTTTTGCTAATGAACAAGTTGGGGGAGATTGTTAAATATAATTGATGTGTTTTAATCAGTGTTTAAGTGTTACAGTGAATTATCAGAGTTTAGCTGGAAGCAGTCAGAGTTTAGTGTAAACTCTGACAGATGGAAGCTCGACAGAGTTTGTCAAACTCTGTCTGGAGGAAGCGTCTACTGGTCAACAGTGATTGAAGATTATTATGGAAGCGATATCTTTGAAGATTGGATTGCTATCAAAGAGATCGAGTTGACATAGGAGACGTGTGACAATCTGTAATTGATATCATTGTATAGCTGATTATTAGGAATATCAATTAGAGATTGTATCGTAGCTGTATGTTATATAAATACAGTTAGGTTAACCCTAGAAGGGTATCGATAACGAATTATCTTTATTGTAACCTAGCAGCTCTTTGTGATATTTACATCACAAAGAGGGTTCGTAATACAAGAAGTTTTTAAGTGCATAAACGCTTTTACTTGTTAAACTCTCATACAAAGTTGATTATTAATTGTGTATTCGGCCTAACAAAAAGGTAACGTGTTTTGGTTGAAAAGGGTAATTGATTTGTTAATAGTAATTATAATTATTATAATAAAATTATTTTATTTTATTAAACAAAATTGCTTGTAGTGTTTTTAAAAAAGGAGAAATTTTAGTTAGATAAAATATAAAAGATATTGTGTTTTACCTAAAAAAGGAAATTAATTAGTTAATGAAAAATGAATTTAATTAGTTAGTGAAAAATAGGAAAGGTAATATGTTTAACCTAAAAAGAAAATTGATTAATTAGTAAGAGGGATTTTATATGTAATTAAGTAAGGGTAAATAAGTAAAATCAATATGTACCGTACTAACCAAACTTTTAATGTTTCGGCTTTTATATAATAGTATAGATTCACTATCGTAGTATTACAACTCGTACATAATAGATAAATATAATCATTTGACCAAAAAATTGTTATAATTTGTCGTAATAATACACCTGATTCTAATTAATTTAATTGGTTGTCCATAAAAAAATCATATGTTTATAACTCAGAAAAAATTATGATTTTTTTTATATATAAATATTTGTAATAACTTTTTCATAAGAAAGAGATTGCAAAATAAAAGAGCAAATAAAATTAACTAACATAAAAAAATATTACAATTAAGGAGTGATTGTACTAAAATAATGCTAAAGGCCACATATGATAGAGGCTTGATTTTATAAGATGTGTCATTAAGAAAATGATACGCAGTCTTTTTCTTGTAGGTTTTGGTGATTTGTCAAAGTGCGAAAATGAAAATTAAATTAGATATAGGAAGTTAGTAGCTGACATAGTAATTACTCCCCTAGGATTATTCGATGTGACATTAACGAATAACGAGTCAATTTAACAAAAACGTGCATATCTGTGCTATGATATATCCTAATCTAGATTTTATATAATACATTTCAAAGGCAAAGTTCTTTAAGTAGGCACACACACACACACACATATATATATATATATATATATATATATATATATATATATATATATATATATATATAGGAAATGGGTCAGCAGCCACAGTTGGATATTTTGTAATATCCAACCAACCCATCTTATACCGTTAAAACATCCAATCAACGGTCAGGATGAGGGGACTTACGATATATAATATAGCGTATTACGCTATATAATAGAGCGTAAGTTAAAGTTTTCAAAACCCCCATTTAAATTTTGTCGAAATATATCAAATATGGTATGCAAAATGATCGTTGTGAGATGTAGAAAAATACAGTGAAGTCGGATTTCAAAAATATCTCACCAATTGACGGAAAAAATCAAATTAGAAACGGAGGGATTTTGGTATAAACTTACGCTATATTATATAGCGTAATACGCTATATAATGTAGCGTAATCTTTTCAAATCCTAGCTGTGCATTAGCTTCCTGGTCACACATGGGTTGGTTGGATATTAGATTATATCCAACTTTGGCTGTAGAAGGCGTCCCATATATATATATATATATATATATATATATATATATATATATATATATATATATATATATATATATATATATATATATATTCCCGAACACTTATTTTTACGCACTAAAAACGAGAGTTTTATTCAAAACAATGTTCCTTTCAAATGTTTTTATCCTCAAATATATTCGATATATTTTCCAAAAGATCACTTCAAAAGTACCTTATTTATTGGCTTGCCGAAAGTATAAAAACAGATTTTATCACGAACCCTTAACAATTTTTTTTACTTAAATGGATAAAATAAATATTTTATTAATAAAAATAAAATAAAAAAGAACTAGAAATATTTTAAAAATAAAAAATATGTGCTAATTTTTTAGGTATCGTCCAGAGAATGTTCAAGTGCAAAATTAGATCAAATTTCGTCGATTTTAGATTAGGCGCTCCAATAGCTAGTGTGTTTTGAGTTGCTCTACCAAACAAATCAAACTGACAAATCCTAAAAGACCTCACTCTCTTCCTCTCTCTAGAAGAGTTGTACTCTCTCTCTCTCTCTATCTCTCTCTCTATATCAATTTGTGAATCTAGCTTAGAATTCATTAGTGAAAAAATCGCACATGGAATTAACTAAACGGAGGACACTCCCTTATGTTTTCTTGCTTCTAATCAGCTCATTTGCTTTTCAGCTACTCGCTTCTACTGATACGGTATGTTTCATAATCTCGATAAATGAATAATCTCGATAACTTATTTTTCGAATACGAATACATTTTGTGATCTGATAAATGAATAAAATATCTGCTTGTGTATAAGTCTGTATTAGTAGATGTATGTGTTTGTAAGTATGTGTGTGGATCTGATATATAGTGTGAAATTTGTGTAATTGTAGATATTTTACGAGTCATTTGATGAAGATTTTGATGGACGATGGATCGCTTCGGAGAAAGATGAATATCAAGGTATTTTTGTAATTAAACTTGTAATGCTTTTGAATTTTAAATTGATTTAAATTTTAACATTATAATTAGCTGATTTGTTATTGGCCTTACGAAGCTTAGTAGTATGTTGTTGTTATTAGATAAGTATAATTAATCGAAGGTGGATATGATTGTGTGAATAGTTTGTTTGAATCCTAACCGTCACATTTGTTATCTAACATATTTGGTTGGACTTGCCACTTTGTAATTGTAATTTCTTATTGCCGCTTGTTCAAATTTCGTGAATCAATACGTATTTAAGATTGCACATTTGTAGATTCTCTAAATTGTGCTGATATGTTGTGGAGTCTGCTTAGTGTCATGAATACGTGACTATTTCAGCTGAGCATTTGTTTTTGTGTTTTTACCTGATCTTACCTATTTTTAGATTTTTTAGATTGTTGTGGAATTTTAAGAGTTTGATTGATATGGTCAAATTGGCAGCATTATAATGTCTGGTCTATGTATGAACGTACTGTTGAAGTCCTGGAAAATCATGGTTTTTTTTATGCATGATGTTTATCTCTTCACATATTGGTGGCATTATATATTGGTTCTTTACCTCTTTATATATTAATTATTTCTTTATCTCTCTACGTATTTAGGATAAAAAATCTTTATCCTGCATCTACGGGTTCTGTAAATCATATGATGGTAGAATCTAAACGAGAGCAATACAAATTTACAATTTTTAAGAATTCCGTACACAATTTATTATTTTTAGCAGCTATGTTAAGGCATCTTGAGTGATGAGTTTTTCAGTATATTAACATAAAAGGGTTTGATGTGTGCTATGGCTACTTTTTAACCAAACCTTCAGTATGGGAATACTCTCTTTCTCAAGCTATTAATCATATTTACTACAACAATAAACAAAAATACTTTCCACATGCAGTTGGTTGCTAATTTATCATATGATTCAGTAGCTCGGAGGTTGTGCTGGAACTGATCTTCTCTTTTGGTTGTTCAGGTGTATGGAAACACTCCAAAAGTGAGGGACATGATGATTATGGACTTCTTGTCAGCGAGAAGGCAAGGAAATATGCAATTGTGAAGGAGCTTGATGAACCCGTAAAACTCAAGGATGGAACTGTTGTTCTCCAATTTGAAACACGTCTACAGAATGGGCTAGAGTGTGGTGGTGCATATCTGAAGTATCTCCGACCCCAGGAAGCCGGTTGGGTTCCGAAGGGATTTGACAATGAATCTCCCTACTCTATCATGTTTGGCCCTGATAAATGTGGAGCTACAAACAAGGTCCATTTCATTTTGAAGCACAAAAACCCAAAGACTGGAGAGTTTGTTGAGCACCATGTTAAGTTCCCACCATCTGTGCCATCTGACAAATTATCTCACGTGTACACTGCAATTTTGAAGCCTGACAATGAATTGCGAATCTTGGTTGATGGGGAAGAGAAGAAAAAGGTTAATTTCTTATCTGCTGAAGATTTTGAGCCAGCTCTAATTCCTGCCAAGACAATTCCCGATCCAGATGACAAGAAACCTGCAGACTGGGATGAGAGAGCAAAAATTCCCGACCCTGATGCGACAAAACCAGACGATTGGGATGAAGATGCACCAATGGAGATTGAAGATGCCGAAGCTGTGAAACCTGAAGGATGGCTAGATGACGAACCCGAGGAAATCGAGGACCCAGAGGCATCGAAGCCAGAGGATTGGGATGATGAAGAAGATGGTGAGTGGGAGGCTCCCAAGATTGACAACCCCAAGTGTGAGGAGGCACCTGGCTGTGGTGAGTGGAAGAGGCCAATGAAGAGAAATCCAGCATACAAGGGAAAATGGAGCGCACCTCTTATCGACAACCCTAACTATAGGGGTATATGGAAACCTCAGCAAATACCAAACCCTGCATACTTTGAGCTTGATAAACCTGATTTTGAGCCTATTGCTGCTATTGGTATTGAAATTTGGACAATGCAAGATGGTATATTGTTTGACAATATATTAATAGCAAGTGACGAGAAGGTTGCAGAAACATACAGACAGACCACATGGAAGCCAAAGTTTGAAGTAGAGAAAGAGAAGCAGAAGGCCGAGGAAGAAACAAGCAGCCTCTCAGATAGTCTGAAAGGTTTCCAGGTAATCTATTTGCTGCTTTGCTTTTTTGTTTCTCCCTTATGGTGTAATTTTGCTTTGCAGTATTCTTTAATCTTCTCTATTTAATGTGATTATTGCAGAAGGTGGTATTTGACCAACTCTACAAGATTGCAGACATTCCTTTCTTGCAGAATCACAAATTCAAAATTTTGGTAAGTACCCCAACAAATCTTACTTTGCACTGTAGTTTACCTTGTCAAAATTTTTTGACTTTGTCCGTCTATATTGTTACTAAACTTTGGGGGTGTTTGGGGTAACTTTTTTTCAGAATAAATCAACTTATTTTAAGACAAAGTTAGAGATTCATAACTTTCCAACTTATTTTCCAACTTATTTTTGCAACTTATTGAATCTCATACATACATTAAATACTTGTATAAAAAAAAATTATTAAAATATAAAATTTTTACCCGAAAATAAGTCCATAAGCCCATGAAATAAGCTTAGCCAAACAGGCTATTTGTCTTGCAGGATCTCATTGAAAAAGCCGAGAAGCAACCAAACCTAACAGTTGGTGTACTTGTATCCATCGTTGTAATTATTTTCACTGTTCTGCTTAAACTGCTATTTGGCGGAAAGAAACCTGTGAGTATTTAAACTTTTTATGATAGCTTAGTGCATCCATTTTATTTGGAGATTTCTCATTTTGGTGGAACGTATAATTATGATAGGCAAAGGCAAAGGTCAGTGTGGAACCTAAGAAAGAAGAAGCAACCGAGGCTTCTAACAAAGAGGATAGTGGTGAAGAGAAAGAACAGAATGAGGACACAACAGCTGCACCTCGCAGGAGGACACGGCGTGATACTTAAAATGGATGAGAATCTGTTGCCCTCTTGAAGTGGTCACTAGTTTGGCTTTTGTTAGACTCGTCTAGGTTTTGATAGTTTTGTTGGTACTAATTTTTCCCGTTGATTATGGATATGTGGTGAGTTTTGACTTGTTAAGTTTGTTATGTTAAAAAATGTAAATGGGATTTTATCTAATAGGATCTGATTCTCAGTCGGGTCCATCTCTATGACTATGCCAAAGAAACATGATTTCGAAAGTTTTTTGTGGTATAAGAGAGCCCCCTTGGTATTGTTTAAAGTTGCTACACAATCTTATCTGTGATTGGCATGTCACTTTGGTCTAACATGTACAGAACCTGTAGAATTTTTCCATCTCTATGGTACAGGGGCAGAAATGAATCTCAAATCACAATTTGTTGTACGTTAGTAGTCATGTCAAAAGTTTCTTGTTGCCGGGGTTTTATGGCTAGTTTGGTTTGTAACAACGCACTTGGCTGAATTAAATTGGACCAGGCTCGGACGCTCGGTTAGATATGGGGATACTAAGATACTGCATTGAAAGAAAATTGATATATTCGATGTTGGATGCTGGTTCATAATGTTGATATTAGAGTTTGATTTTATAAGTATTTTTATAAAGAAAGCTTTGTTATCCAAATTTTTTGGAGAATTTTGGTACTCTTAAAAGGCCGAGTTTCTAGAAAACTTCACACAAAATGCTCAAGAGAAGGGGTGTATCTCGTATCAATATATCCAGAGGAAACAAATTAACAAAGTAAGTCACATTCTATATTTCAAGAGCCAATGAGATTTCTATAAACCATCCAACAACAAATATTGTTCATACTCATAATTATAGTAAAACTTCTATAAATTAATATAGTTGGGACCGAAGAATTCTATTAATTTATAAAGGTATTAATTAATCGATAAATTAGTAATTATTAATTTATAGAGAATTTTGGACATCAAAGAAAATTAATTTCCAATTATATACATTTAAATAGAATGAATTGTACAATTTATGTTTTATAATTAATTCAATTAATTCAATATATATTGTTTACAAATTTAATGAGTATTTGCGAGATTCAAAGTAAATATTCATGTATATTTATATGATATCAAGGATAAACGAACTTTTTTTTTGAACTTTTTTCACGTAAAAAAACACTCAAGACATCAAAAACATTGATTAATAACTTTTTAATGTTTACGAAAACATCACATTCGAACTTTTGGATGCAACAAAGACGGTTAAAGATGAGTTTCATGTAGATTCAAATTTTAAGAATCATAGAATCATATTTTACAAAAGAATAATACATATATTTTTATGATTATAAAGGAGTTACTAATTTATAATACTATTGGGACCACATATTTGTATAGGGTTTTCAAAAAAATTATTATCTTATTATCTTATCAAAATTGATCATTTTTTGAATTGGCCCGAGTTGGGATCATAAGAAATTATTAACTTAGAAAGATTATTAATTTATCGAGTATTAATTTTACGAGATTTTACTCTATGTGCACGGAATAATATATACTTATAGTGTTAGTAACAGTCATATAATGTACTACTACTTCTATTTTATTGCTTTAAATATCATTTTGTGATCATACATAGATAGTAAGTAATTTTAGGTTTTTTTATCATTAATGTAATTTTATTATCTAACTTTATCCTTCATCTACTCCTATTTAATACCAATACTTAAAGAAAGAGTATAGTTATAAAACAAAGGTATTTACATAGAAAGAAAATTTAGTTTTTTTAAAAATATAAAAACTATACTTAAACTGAAATTCAAACATAATAAAAAATGACACTTAAAAAGAAATTAAGGTAGTATTGTTGTACTAAATTTTTTGTCTTCTGATCACTATTATAATATTATTGTTTTAAATTACATAAAATAAGAGTAAAATCTAGGAAAACTGTAAAAACATAAGTACAGTATAGTCTATAGATACTAGTATACACCCCAACAAAGCAGCATAGTGGTATAATTGGAGAAAAAGTATTGGGCCCAAAGCGTATATATCGTTTAAAAGTTTTGTGAATATAGCGGTGACCCGGACGGAAAAAGCACAATTTCAAAGGTAAAGCTTGAAAAATGTGGAAGAGAGCAGCAAGCAAAGCTATTGTACACCCATGGCGCATGTTAGCATCACGTCCGGCGACGTCAAAGTCAACGGCGAATGTTTCAACAGCAGTCAACTCCATGATTCTCCGTTCACTCAAAGAACACTATCTTGAAGTCTCTAAAATGACTCCTCCGCCTGTATTACTCTCTCTCTCTCTCTCTCTCTCTCTCTCTCTCTCTCTCTCTCTCTCTCTCCCCCCCCTTCTCTCTCTCCTTCTCTCTCTCTCATATATATATTGGGTGTATATTGGGTTCATATAAGCATCTTAACATGTGGTTTATGTGGGTTTGTAGATTAACTAGTCTTTTTTATGAGTATGCTGAATTTTATGTTATTATTTAAATATTTTTTATTTTCTAAAAGTTTAGGGTTTAAGTAGGGTTTATGTATTTTGTGTTTTTTTGAATTAGTTTGAGTTAGACACTAATGGCCAATGGGTCAATTGGGTTCTGAATATTTAAGTGTCACGAGAAATTCACCAGGCGCATATAAGTGAAATGTGTGTATGTCTTATGCTCCATTTGGTTGGGAAAAAATGGAATGTGGAATGGGAAAGGAGGGTGTAACAACTGATTATTAGTTTCTAGCTCTTTTGGATCGACACGTGGTGGGTTGTGGAATGATCGCCGGTTACGTGTTAGGCATTGGGGCTTGGGCTTAGAGCATTACAAATGAAATAAATATTTGTGAACAAAATTAAAGGGGAAACATGATATTAGTGGAAGAGTGAAAAAAATTGCCTGTGGCAAATTTATCCGAATAGAGTTTTTGAAGATTATAATAGGAAGGAGAACTGGGAATTCTTTCCCAAATTGATGGGTTTTAGCTCTTGTTTGAATTAGTAAACAAAGGAACGGAGGAAAAAATCAAGATCATTAATATTTGTCCATATAGTAGTAAAGTACATTCCATTTCCTTCCCACTTTCATTCATCCCATCCATAACATTATAGAGGTTCTTTTTACATTTGTCTTTGATTTTCTGCTATCTTTCATATTGCTAAGTGTCAAAGAGTTGTTGGGGGTATGACATCATGCATGACATCTTAGGGGTTGTTGTAATAGTAGATGGTTGTTGGGGGTTTTCGAAATAGTGTTAAAGTATAGTTCTATATAAGAGGCAATTACCTCATTTGTAATACTTGGAGAAGTATGAATACAATTCTCTTCTACCCCAACTGATTTCTCTCTTCTCTCTTTATAATCTCACCATATATCCTATATTCTAACATGGTATCAGAGCAAGTCGATCTATAGAGAGATTGAGAGCATTTCAGTTGAAGCTTTGTTGTTTTTCAAGGGAAACACAGGCTGCCTATTTTCTTCAGTTTCATCAACACATTCCAGAGAACAACCAGGCGACCCCTACCAGTACAAGAACAGCCAGAAAACTACCAGTACAAGAACAACCAGAAAACAACCAGTACAAGATCAGCCAGAAAACAAAGCAGCAGAAGTAGTTGTACTTTATACAACACAGTTCACTGTTATTTCTTTACATTCATTTTCCTCAGCAGAAGGACGAATTCGTGGACGATCTTAAGGGATGCAGTCTACCAAATCTATCGTTCTAGTTGATGCATTTGCAGCTCCTCTGGTTTTTTGATATGGCCTAAAATGTACGGCGTGGTCGCGAAGTCGAGTCCCGGTATTCCCAAAATTCTCAATTTCAATCCTAGAGATGGGTCTAGTTGGAAGCTTAGGTTATGCTCAAGGGCTTCTAAGTGTTTCACTCTTCAATCCCAAGATAGGTTTTTTATCCCAAGATGGGATTTCGAGTGAGGGGGCGTGTCAAAGAGTTGTTGGGAGTTGTTGTAATAGTAGATGGTTGTTGGGGGTTATTGAAGTTTAGTTCTCTCTTCTCTCTTTATAATCTCACCATATATCCTATATTCTAACATGGTATCAAAGCAAGTCGATCTATAGAGAGATTGAGAGCATTTCAGTTGAAGCTTTGTTGTTTTTCAAGGGAAACACAGGCTGCCTATTTTCTTCAGTTTCATCAACACATTCCAGAGAACAACCAGGCGACCCCTACCAGTACAAGAACAGCCAGAAAACTACCAGTACAAGAACAGCCAGAAAACAACCAGTACAAGAACAGCCAGAAAACACGCTGCCAGGCACTGGTTGGCGTGTGGTTCAGCTCTGGTCATATTCTGTTGAAACTTCTAATCAGTTCAAGGGCTGATTGGTGGCCATGACGACAAAGCATCAAAAGTAGTTGCATTTCAAACAACACAGTTCACTGCCTAAAGTATGCATGTGCGGCACTTTCAATATTTTTTGACATTGCCTAAAATGTACTACGTGGTCGTAAGTCGAGTCCCGGTATTCCCAAAAATCTCAATTACAATCCTAGAGATGGGTCTAGTTGGAAGCTTAGGTTATGCACAAGTGCTTCTAAGTGTTCCACTCTTCAATCCCAAGATAGGTTTTTTTATCCCAAGATGGGATTTCGAGTGAGGGGGCGTGTCAAAGAGTTGTTGGGGGTATGACATCATGCATGACATCTTAGGGATTGTTGTAATAGTAGATGGTTGTTGGGGGTTGTTGAAATAGTGTTAAAGTATAGTTCTATATAAGAGGCAATTACCTCATTTGTAATACTTGGAGAAGTATGAATACAATTCTCTTCTACCCCAACTGATTTCTCTCTTCTCTCTTTATAATCTCACCATATATCCTATATTCTAACACTAAGTTTCGGAGTAAGAAAGCCAACGATGCTAGGCTTGTCTAGGTGAGTTTTTCTGGTGCCTCAGGTTATGTGGCATGACCTTTTTTTAATTGGTTATAGATGATGGAAAATGCTATTTCCATAGCCAAATTTTAATTTCCAGAGCAATATAAAAGTTAAATACCATACTATCCTTAACATTAACTTCCAGAGCAATATTAATTTCCAGAGCTTTAGTAGATTTTACAAAACTAATAGGTCCATAGCGTACAAAACTAACAGCAGCTGAGCATTACACTTTCTAGGAACAAAATATGAATCAACCACTGGTCCGAAATTAATTGTTCTAAAAAATTCACAAAAATATTAAGATATCCACATTTATATGATAATATGACCAGTTTTATGCCCTGTCTCTAAAGATCGAAGAAACCAAGTCTTTCCTCATTCTAGGACCAAGAATAAAAGAACGAGTAAGACACGATTAAAGAAATATTACACAAAATATACATTCAAAATAATACAATAAAAGGTTACTTACATTAAGATATGAATTTCGCGAGAAGTCGTCGGATAAATTATAAGGATCTGAACTAATGTTGTCCTCATGGAGTGTAGAAATTCATGTATCAAGGCACATTATTTTTACCTCGGCAGGAACGACTATTGTGTCCGGTCTATCCACAAACACTACACTTTCTTGTTTTTTCAACAATCTCAAATCATGAAAGATTTCGTTTTGTACAAGAATTCCTTTTGTTCATTGATCCTTGTGGTCTTCCTTTGTGTGACACAATTTCCGGCTCAAGAAGTTGGGATGAATTCCCATTAACAATTTGAGATAACACATCCAATGCATTATCTTTTTGAGTAAGAGGCCATTCTTGATATTTGTCTTCAAAAGTACCAAGTAACTCCTTTATTTGCAGAGCGTTAGGATCAATCTCAGCACCATGAAAAATTAATTGTCTATTGTCAATCCTCCACTGAGAGTGTATGTCATCAATGGGTATGACATTCTCTTTCCAACCATTCAACATATGTGCGCAGGGAAGCCCCATAATTGTTTTAAACTCTTCGGTGCATGTAGACTTCATTTTTCCATATCTAACCAACTCCCATTGCTTAAATAATTCTTTCATCGCAAAATGTGACACCCGAGTATTTAATTCTCAACAAGCATAATATTACAATCATGGAGAGTTCGAATTTTCTCACTTGAAAGTCGCGATTTAATCTCCTGAAAATCATTCTCAATGGCCAAACACATTCTTTCTTTCACTTTCTGAAAGTCCCCAGTTGAAACTTGTAAATATTGTTTCAACTTAACATGTGCACTTCTGCTCTAGATGAAACATGGCTACGAAAATGTTTACATTTTTCAGTCCATGCATGAATAAACCTCTTTTTATGTGGAAGCCATGTGTTCTTTATGAATCTTGTAGCATCTTCTTTTTCTTTATACGCAAGCTCAAATTCAGACCAAGTTTTCATGTATTCCTCTTCGGTTTGGGAATATATCACTGCATTCCATTCCGACAAAAACAACTCCCAGTCTTGTTGCTTATCAAAATAATTCTTACATTTTGCCAAATTTTTTTTTCAATATGCCAAACACATAAGAAATTAATAGCTCTGGGAAATACGATCTCAATAGCTTTCATCAAGGCTAATTCTCTATCCGTTACAATCACAAAAGGCTCACATCCGGGTTCTAAAATGCCTTTAAATTTTTCCAGAGCCCAAATATAATCATCACACTTCTCACTCTCCAGGAATGCAAAACATGAATAAAAAGATGTGTTAAAACTTGACATTCCTACTATATCAAGTAATGGCATCTTGTACCTATTTGTTTTGTAAGTACATTCCATAACAAAAATAGTTGGATAATGTAACTCCTAGCAAGTGTGATCGTGATTGGATGAGGAAAAAAAAAGTCGCTTAATCTTTCCAATATCATGATGAGCAACATCAAAAATAAAATTACCTCGACCAAGTTCGTCAAATAAAGCTTGAATTGGAGTTCGACCAACCAACTTTTTTTTAATCTTGAACGTCATATATGCAATAGTCCGCGAAACTACATTAGTATTGACATTCTCTTGTCGCAATGACGAAAGTATTTGACGAGTTTGCACACCAGCTCTTGTCATTCTTTCGATAACTAATGTTTGTTCTTCTGATAATTGACGACATGAACGATGACGCGACATATCCGATGATGGCTCATGGTTGTGCAAATTATTTTCCATCTTAAGTGTCCAGGACCCTTCAAATTGTTTCTTACCACGAAGTTGAAATGGACAATTAATAAGTCGAGATCTTGATTTTTTCTTTCGATCTTCAGCAGAAATGTTCCAACTTATTGCGATAACAACCTCCTCTATCACAACCAAGATCAACATACTTTTCTTTTCTAGAACACTTGATTGATAAAGCATATCCGTGCACCAAGTAAATTTCTTTGGTAAAACTGATAGATCTTCCGGGACTTGAAGGATGAACTAAGTAATTGCATTTCTTCATAATCTTTAGAATTGAATTCTGAAAAATAAGCAACCATTACATTAAATAAAAAACAATCCAAACTTGTTATAAGTGTAAGAAGTGAAAGTTGTTAAATTACCTTTAACGGATGAATCATTAGAGGACATTCGAGTTGCTTAAAATTCATCCTCCATGCCATTGTAAAATACCGTCACTGTGATTGTGAGCTGCATGAACTTGGGTTGTGTTTACAAATGATGATAGAAATTAGGGCTCGTAGATTAGAAATTGGGACAAATACGTGTTTTATGTCTATATACATATGTTATTATATTAAGGGTAAATTGGACTTTTTAAAAATGTTGCTCTGAAAGTTAAATATAAGCTCTGAATTTAATATGCAATGTTACTCTTAACAATATAGCATACAGAGAGTTTACAGAAGAAGAAGTTTTATATATTTTTTGTGTGTATTACAAGAGCTCTCTGAAGTCCTATATATAATCTATATACTGCCTAACTTCTGCCTAACTCTACGTAATCAATTACATCAGCACTGTAGACCGTAGACTTAATTTAACACTCCCCCTCAAGTTGATGCATATATATCACTCATGCCCAACTTGCCAATAAGTGGATGTAATATTTTCTTGACCAACTGATGCAACACAATAACAATTAATGATAAACGATAACAAGATTATGATAAACACAACAAGAACAATGATTATAAACCCTCGGGAGATTGAACCGCAGAACAATCTCTACCCCAAGCCATCCCCAAATTGATACATCATCAATATTCAGAGAAAAGTTTTATGTATATAATCAAAGTCTACCTCATAAGAAGCTAATACAAGGATATATATAGGTTGTTTACAAACCCAAACAGCTGGGTATAATAATAATTTAGCAAACCAAGTCAAGCACACAATTGAAATTACAAGCACACAATTGAAATTACACTACTACAAAGTCAAGCACACAATTGGAATAATTATCTCAACTATATAAGTCAAGATAAAACCCAAACAGGATACACACTAAACCTGATCAACTTAAAACTACTATTAAAAATACCTAAATTAGTTACTAGTAAATTAAAGAGATCCTTTTTATGTTCATTCCCCATCATTCTCCCCTTGTTAGAGAAAACTCGACCACGAGTTTTGTAAAAGGCAAGAATCACGCAAGGATGAGATGGAGCCAGGATGAACTTTGTGCTCTTCTTTGGAAACGGCTGAGGTGCAAAGAACTCTAAAAATGGACTACCACGCAAAGGAGGCTCAAGCGAATATTCTGGAATGATGAAGTCAATATGTTTAACCTCAATAATATCATCAACTACTTTATAATCATCGACAATTTTAAAGCAGTCAGGTTGTGGCAAAATTTCTTCTACTTGCTCCTCAATAGCAATCTTTGTATCCTCAACTTGTTTAACCTCCTCAAATGGGTCTTCCATAGAAGCTTCTTCAACATGCTGCTCAATTTCCATTGAAATTTCATCCCCTTTAACCTTCTTCGCATTCTCCAAATGTACAAGGCGTTCAACTTTAGATGTAAGAATCTTAACAGTCCTATGTAGTTCCTCTTTTTCACGTTTGTACCTTTCTTCCCTCAGCTCAATGTTGTACTTCTTTTGCAACCTTTCAAGTTCATCATATTGATTATCTAACTCCTTCAATGTAAGCTTATATTCAAATAACTTACTTTCACGATAGCAAACATAGGTTTCGTAGTACAATGCATCACATTCATCCTCAAGAATACATATGTAATCTTGTACTCGCACAATATCGGATTGGATGTGTCGAGACATGATTTAAAACATAGCATAAATGCAAAATTCTGAGCAGTAAAGGCTGATATGAAAGATTTTGCACTTAAGGACCGGTTTGCAGTTTTTAGAAGTTCAGAGGACAGAATTGTAATTTTCTGAAAGTTGAAGGACTGTCTGGTAAATTTAAGAAACCCAGGGCAGAACTGTTACTTTTATAAAGGCCAGGGACTTAATTTTAAATTCTGAAAAGCTAAGGGATCAGATTCAGGATTTCAGAAAGTCTGAGGTACTCACTGCACTGCAGTTTTGCAAATTATATAGAGATAAATATTAGGGTTTTTACCACTTATAACTCAGCAGCAGCCGTGTAGAAAAGAAGCAGCCTCTCCTATACTTATCTTCTCCTGAATGAACAGTTCTTGACTGTCGCAGTACTCTCAGGCAGTGAATAGTAACTTTTCCAGTAGTGAACAGTGACTTCGGCTGTGAATAGTGATCAGATGAACAGTGATGAAATCTGGTGGTGCCAAGAGGAATGGTATTCAGTGACTGAAATTAGGCTCATGGAGTTTGTAGCCGTGGTCTGGGTGGAAAGCAGGGTGAATATAGTAGCGGATGAATAGTAACAATAGGATGAACTATAACAATAATAACAACCAGAATTTTAGCTCTGATGCCAATTTGACGCAGCACAATAACAATTAATGATAAACGATAACAAGATTATGATAAACACAACAAGAACAATGATTATAAACCCTCGGGAGATTGAACCGCAGAACAATCTCTACCCCAAGCCATCCCCAAATTGATACATCATCAATATTCAGAGAAAAGTTTTATGTATATAATCAAAGTCTACCTCATAAGAAGCTAATACAAGGATATATATAGGCTGTTTACAAACCCAAACAGCTGGGTATAATAATAATTTAGCAAACAAAGTCAAGCACACAATTGAAATTACACTACTACAAAGTCAAGCACACAATTGAAATAATTATCTCAACTATATAAGTCAAGATAAAACCCAAACAGGATACACACTAAACCTGATCAACTTAAAACTACTATTAAAAATACCTAAATTAGTTACTAGTAAATTAAAGAGATCCTTTTTATGTTCATTCCCCATCACCAACCCCTTAGTCAATACATCAGCTAGTTGATCTTCTGATCGTACAAAGTGAATGTTAATGATATCACTATTAATTTTTTCTTTGATAAAATGCCGATCAATCTCGATATGTTTAGTCCGATCATGTTGAACTGGGTTGTGTGCAATATCAATGGCGGCCTTGTTGTCACAATATAACTTCATTGGATTCCCGGATGAAAGGCCTAAAGTCCTATCCAGAACAATTCACGTACTCCTTTAGCCATAGCTCTGTACTCTGTCTCAGCACTAGATAACGCAACAACATGTTGTTTCTTGCTTCTCCAAGTAACTAGGTTACCTCCAACAAACGTACAATATCCTGACGTGGAACGTCTGTCATCTAGACAACCAGCCCAATCAGAATCTGTATAGCCCTCAATCTCGAGATGATTGTTTTTAGTAAACATCACTCCTTTTCCAGGAGCAGCCTTAAGATATCTTAATATCATATAAACTGCATCCAAATGTGGTTGACGAGGATCATGCATATATCTGCTTACAATTCCCACGACATATGCTATATCTGGTTGTGTATGTGAAAGATAAATTAGTCTTCCAACTAATCTCTAATATTGGGGCTATCGACAACGTCACCTGTTTCTCCACAAAGTTTATGGTTCGCTTCTATAAGAGAATCCGCAGGTCTACATCCCAACATACCTGTTTCATTTAAAAGGTCAAGTGTATACTTCCGTTGTGAAAGGAAGATACCACCTGGACTTCTGGAGACTTCAATGCCAAGGAAATACCGTAGTTTTCCCAAATCCTTCATCTCAAATTCGGAGGCAAGTCTATGTTTAACATCTGCAATCTCACATGTGTCATTGCCAGTGATCACAATATCATCAACATAAACAATCAAGACTGTGATCTTTTCCCCTTTTCTTTTTACAAACATTGTGTGATCCGAATTGCTCTGTTTATAGTCAAATTTAATCATTGCTCTTTGAAATTTGCCAAACCAAACTCTTGGAGACTGCTTCAATCCATAAATAGTCTTCTTCAATTTGCATACTTTCCCGATGGTTGCAGCTGTAGAAAATCCAGGTGGGATATCCATGTAGACCTCTTCTTGTAGGTCTCCATGTAAGAATGCATTTTTTACATCCAACTGTTGAAGTTCCCATCCAAGATTTGCTGCACAGGAAATAAGGACTCGAATAAAAGCCATTTTTGCCACTGGAGCAAAAGTTTCCTGATAATCAATCTCATAAGACTGAGTATACCCTTTCGCCACAAGTCTTGCTTTGTACCTATCAATCAACCCATTAGGTTTTTGTTTCACAGTAAACACCCATCTGCATCCTACTACCTTTCTTTCAGCAGGAAGATGAGTTAACTCCCAAGTGCCATTATGTTTCAAGGCATTCATTTCCTCTATCATAGCATCTTTCCATTTAGGATCACATAAAGCATCCTGCCAAGTATGTGGAACAGAAACACTAGACAAGGATGACACAAAAGCAAGTGAAGATGGAGGTAATGCATTATAAGATACAAAGTTTGAGATAGGATGGTTAGTGCAAGAACGTACACCCTTTCTTATAGCAATAGGAAGATCTAAAGTAGGATCAAGAATATTACCAGTTTCTGGCTCAAACACAGGAGATGCAGGATCTGTCTTGAGGTCAGAGGTCTCTGGATGCGGTAAAGTGGTGATATCATTTCTTTTCCGCCTGGAATATGTAATCAAATCTGGTATATCCAACCTATTTAGATCATCTGACTCATTACTCGTATATGGAGGAATAGATAACCTGTTTGAGCTAGTGTTTGGAATAGGTATATTAATAAATGGAAGTGACTGTGACTCATCTGTTGCTTTACTATCAAGACTGTGTTGGTTTATCTCCCCCTGAAGCAAGGAAGAGGAACCCGAAGAGAAATAAAAAATGGTCTCCCAGAAAGTAACATCATGATTGACAAATATGCGACGCGAGGAAGGATGATAACATTTATATCCCTTCTGAGTTGGTGAATACCCAATGAAAACGCAGCGGAGGGCCCGAGAATCAAGTTTATCCCGAGAGGGAGCATGATTATGAACAAAACATACACTTCCAAATACTCGAAGGGGTAGTGGGTGAGAAGAAGGTGCAGGAACACAGGACAACAGTGTTTTGAATTTAAGAACATTAGAAGTAAGACGGTTTATAAGATATGCAGCAGTCATGACTGCCTCCCCCCAAAGATATTTGGGAACATGCATTGTTAACATAAGCGACCGAGCAACCTGTTGTAAGTGACCAATTTTCCTTTCGGCTACCCCATTTTGTTGAGAAGTTGACGCACGAAGTTTGATGAATTATACCACATGTGTCCAAATAAGATATGAATGGTCCTCCATATTCAGTACCGTTATCACTCCGAAGAATTTTAACAGACGCATTAAACTGTGTTTGTACCATGTGGTGAAAAGATTTAAAACACTCGAAAACTTCACTTTTTTGTTTAAGGAGATATACCCAAGTAAGCCTAGAATAACAATCAACAAAGACAACAAACCATCTATACCCATCATGAGTAGGATGTCTAAATGGACCCCAAACATCAGTATGAATAATAGAAAACAAAGTAGAGCTTTTATTTCTGGATGGATAAGATGATCTTTTATGTTTGGCTAGTTCACATGGTTCACAAAAGAAATCTTCCTTCTTACAGTGTTTTACTAAGGCAGGGAATAGATGTGTTAAAACTCCAAAAGATGGATGACCTAGCCGTCTATGCCACTGATACAAAGATTCAAAAACAGAATTTAACTTGGATGACACCTGATAATTTGAGGGAGAAATAGAATTCTCTTCCATAACATAAAGTCCATCTACCACTTTACCATTGCCAAGGACCCTGCCTGTCGCCAGATCCTGAAATACACAGTGGGAAGAGAAAAAAGTTACCGAACAATTTAAATTTTCAGTAATACGATGAACAGATAGTAGATTTGCAGATAAAGAAGGAACACGCAAAACATCTGATAATGGTAATGAAGAAGAAAGACAAAAAGAGGTGCCTTTGTCCATGAACAAGTGCAAGAGCTCCATTAGCAACACGAATATTTTCTGTTTTATCATGATATGATTCCAGGAGACTAGAATTTTCAGTCATATGTGCTGATGCTCCGGAATCAATGATCCAAGATGTTGGACATTTATCAGAAGTAAGATGACAAGATATACCTGCATGGGCAGAATTGGCTGTAGGTGGAGTGCTGTTCATTTGTGACATTAATTGGCGGAAGGTGTTGACCTCTGAAGCAATCATCGTCCCTGTTGAAGAATAAGACTCACATTCTGATGCAGCATGATGAGCATTAAAGGGAATACCTCTACCCGTGCTTCTGCCAGATGAGACACCACGGTAACCACCTCGGCCACGCCCTCCTCGTCCTCGAATTCTGAGATGAGGGTGCAGGATAAAACATGTTTCACGAGTGTGGTTCAACTTTTTGCAGTAGTCACATTGAAGACTGGATCTTTCACCCATTAAAGCTATTGGCACTTGTTCAGGTTGTTCTCGCTCAGATTGCTGAACATTTCCAGTTAAGAGTGCAGATCGTTCAGAAGAGACCACCGGAGCCATACTTTGCTTTCGACTTTCTTCTAACCTGACACGTCCATAGGCTTCTTCCACAGTAGGAAATGGAATTTGTCCGATAAGTTGGTTTTTGATTGAATCATACTCATCAGACAATCCATCAAGAAACTTCATCACTTTTTCTACAATCATCATCTTTTGATATTTTTCTTGATCTTCAGCATGTTTACACTCAAATATAGTGTAATGTTCCAATTCACTCCATAATGATGTAAGCTCAGAATAATACTGAGCTAATGTGTGACTTCCCTGAGCCAATGCACACATCTTTCGTTTGATTTCAAATTGCTTGGCTACATTTCCGGAGAAGGAATACGTCCGAGTGAGAGAATTCCACACATCTTCAGCGGTATCAATGAAGATATATGTTTTTCGAATATCCACCTCCATAGAGTTAGATAACCATGAACACACCATGGCATTTTCATATTCCTAATCATCGAAACTGGTATCACTTTCCAAAGGTTGTTTGGCTTTCCCATTGATATATTTCATCATTTTATGAGATTTAAGTGCCATTGTACAAGCTTTGGATCATTCCAGAAAATTCTTTCCGTCAAATTTAGGACTTACATACGGAGTACTATGAAATCCAGATTTCCTGCTACTTATAGCACTACTTTCGGATGTATTATCTAACACCCTACTCTCGGATGTATTATCTAAAACTTCCACCATTTTATATCTAAATAGAGTAATATCCAATCAATAATTATTGAACATAATATACTAATATCTACTGCTATCTATCTACGTATATAGCAGTTTATAGGAATCCAGCAGGAAAAAAAACTGACAGAAAAAACTTGATAGAAAAAAAAACTTCTCAGATTCAAGAAACAGTACCACAGTTAGATTCGGAATTAGGAGGAGAACAAGAGTCCCTGAAGAAAAATTTTCAAAAGATGCCCGGAACAGGCCTCACGCGCCGGCGCGTGGGCGCGTCTGCCGGCGCGTGAGGGCGCGTGGATTGCCGGTTTTCCAGTCTACTTGTTTCTGTAATCTCCTCTTTCAGTGCTCTACTCGTGCTCTACTCAGTGGTATATTTGTATTTTTGTTTTGATAAGTTTCGAATTTCTCGAATTCTTGGCAGTTTGGTTTTTTTCTTCTGCACTTTTGATTTCTTCTGCAACTTTGATATGTGTTTCCCTATGATATAACATGCTCTGATACCATCTTAACAATATAGCATACAGAGAGTTTACAGAAGAAGTTTTATATATTTTTTGTGTGTATTACAGAGCTCTATGAAGTCCTATATATAATCTATGTACTGCCTAACTTCTGCCTAACTCTACGTAATCAATTACATCAGCACTGTAGACCGTAGACTTAATTTAACAGTTACCATTGCATATTAAACATTGCTAGCTTACATGTTTTTCCCATATAAATACCTGAATTTTCTTAATTGTAACTATATTTGGGAATTAAGCGTCTCGTAATATTGCAATCTATTGATACTTTTTTCTGAACGTAATTTATTTAGGCTATGCGCCTTTGTCATTTTCTAGTTTGAGCTATCTTTGTTTTCAATGCTTTAATACGATATTGCATAGAATTTTGGCGGGTTTTGTTAAATTATCTTTTTTTTGTGCACAGAAAGTGAGCCCCCCATCACCATTCACGGTTGTGAAAGGGTCTCTTGAAAGTTATGGTCCTGTTTTGACAAGGACTTACGGGAATGAGGAAATCAACATATCAGTGATGCGGTTGACAAACATTATTCCTGCTGCTGAGGATGATGAAGATGATGGAATGAACCAGTTATTTCTCCATGTTGATGTTTCTAAGCCAGGGCAGAGTCAGTCTTTGCTTTTTCTTTGTGGATTGTACCCAGATGCAGTAGGGATTCACTCAATTTCGATAAGGCCCAAGAGCGAGGATTCAGGTTTTGTCATGGTCCCAACCAAATATAATGGGCCCACCTTCCAGGATCTTGATGATAAGATGAAGGATGCAATTCATGGTTACATTGAAGAGCGAGGCATAAATGAAAGCCTCTTTCCATTTCTTCAAGCTTGGCTTTATGTGAAGGATCACCGGAAACTCATGGAATGGTTCAAGTCAGTAGGCACTTTCATTGCGGAAAAGAAGGAGGCTTAGGTTATCAGTCTATGTTTAATACGTGGAATGATTTATTTAGTACTCCGGATAAATAGGATTATTCCGTCAGAGTTTCATATCTAATGTAAGGCTGGTCTGTAAGGGCGGTTGTACGTTTTGTTTGACCATTATTTTGCAAAGCTGTCGGATGTTTTTAACAGTGATTCTAAAGACCCTAGTCACTTGTGCTTAATAGTTTACTATATCTGAATAGTACAAGGACAAGCAATACAGCTTGCCATGAAGTATCTGAAATCTGAATACTATCACTTAAAGATTTTGGTACAAAAGAAGTGATATTTGGTGCTAAATAGAACTTATACATCAATGTTATTGCTAAATTAGCGACAATATTGTTAAATTTAAGTTAAACTTCATTTGTTAAAGACATTCCCCTCTTTGTTTAGCTATCTTTGATACGGTACCAAGATAGCCTTTGGTGCTATAATTGATTATTATTTTTTTTCTAAATCTAGCTCTACAATCTATACTTAGCTATTGCTATAGAATAAATCGCACATGGAAGAAACTAAACGGAGTATCTTCCCATACATTTTCTTACTGTTAACTGGATCATTTGCTTTGCAGTCTGCAGCTATTTGCTTCTACTGATATGTTATGTTTCTAATCTCAATTTTGTGTGTGTGTGCGTGCGTACGTGTGTGTGTTTTTAAGTATGTGTGTGGATCTGAATATATGCGTGGAATTGTTAATTGTGTATATTTGTTGAGGCGTTTGATGAGAATTTTGATGGACGATGGATCGCTTCAGAGTAGGAATAGGATGAATATCAAGGTACATATGTAGCTTATTACGTATTGTTTTTTAATTTGCAAGTGATTATAAGTTTACAATTTAGCTGATTTTCGATTGGCCTTGATAAATCTTAGTAGTATCATAGTATGTTGCAATTATTATATAGAGTAGTACAACTTGTGTTGCATGCTTCCTTTAGGGAAAGTGAAGTTTGCTGCTGCCTTTTCAAATTTGGCAAAATGATGAGCAATATTCGCTCTGGAGTCTGCTTTATTTGGTTCAAATCTCCTTACTCTATTATGTTTGACTCTGATAAATATGGAGCTAAAAAGCTAAAAAAATACACATAAACAAACACTTTTCCACCGAAAGTTCTCTCTCTCAACTTTGAAGAAAACACAGTAAGTTCCCTCACTCCGGCGGTGGTTCTCTACTGTTGAGTATTGAATACAGTAAAAGAATACAGAGGGGGGTGAATGGATTCTTGAACTTTTCTTCGTTCTTGAATCTTTGCAGCAAGATAAGTGATGAGTGTGTGAGATATGAAGATGCGGATAATTAAAGACAAACACAACACAATATCACTTTAATCTAATATTTTATTAGATTAAGATTTTGCTACAATCTGTGAATACAAATGATAGTATTCTCAGCTTCGTTTTTCTCAGAGAGATATTTTCTGGGTATTTGAGAAACTTCAACACCTTAACAGCTAAGGAAGAGAGGCTGTATCCTTATAGACATGGATACACCCACTTACTACAAATGAGGTAGGTAAAACAAAAGCACTTTCCAGTCTGTCTATCTCATTTTAGTAAGAGTCCAAACGGCTACAGATTTGACTTTGAAAAGCCTGTTTAGATCCACTTCTTCAGCTCCTTGTCCCTTGTCTTATCTCTCCAAGCTTCTTTGTAGGCTTTCCAGCATGCTTTGTAGGACAGAGTCAAATAAAGTGTGCTGGCTTGTTGCAGGTTTCTGACTTGTACAATTCTTCAGTATTTTGTCCTCAAGAATGTATTCGAGAAGTGACTAAGTGAGTGATTCGAGAACTGGAGTTGACTTGATCGATAACTCTGAGTTCTCGAATAGTGTTATCTTGACATATCGAATCACTTCTCGAATAGCTCTTTTCTCTGGGACTCCTTGAGATATCGAATAGAGCATTTTGACATATCGAATCCCTGAGATATCGAATAGAGCATTTTGACATATCGAATCCCTGAGATATCGAATAGAGCATTTTGACATATCGAATCCCTGAGATATCGAATAGAGCATTTTGACATATCGAATCCCTGAGATATCGAACAGTGTATTCAGAGATATCGAATAGTGTCTTCTGAGATATCGAATCTCTGACTTCTCGAATGCTAGACTTCTCGAATAGACAAATGTACTTCTCGAATTGGTACTTAGGCAAATTCTTCATTTCTTCAAATCCCAACTGTGATTATTTGGCAGTCTTTATCTCCTTGCTTGAGGCATGAACCTTGGAACTTCTTTCAAGCATTATTCTTGACTTTATAATTACAGTAACACAACTAGAATTTGATGCCTATTACAAGTACAGAACAAATAGAAACTCTACAACTAGAGGTTCCCTCAGTTAAGAGGTCATGTAGGTAATGCATAGCATTACACATACTTAGGCTTGTTATTAGATGTATTCAGGCATGCCTCTGTGACTAACAATCTCCCCCAAATTGTGAGTAAGACCCTTAGTCACAATTTCATGTCTGATAACAAGCCTATCATACATAAAGATAAAACTTGACAGTACAGGTATGAATTTCCATTAGCAATTTGGATAGAACTACAGAGTGAGTAATCTTACAGCCTATGATGAAGAACTAGCCATTGTCTTTTGATTCCCTTTCCATAGCTTTGGCTTGAAATTCATCATATTCTTTCTCTCTTCTTTCTTTCTCCTTCCTTGTATTCTCATCCATAGCTTTTATTATTTCTGCCATAGCATCCAATTCTTCAAGCAAAATTGAGTCTTTGAAATCTTCAAGTACTGGTTCCAGAATATTTGCAGGATAGTGGTTGAGTAGATTCATTCTGATGTTGACTTGATTTCCATTCCTCCTCCTATACTTTACCATGTAGGGGTTGAACTGAACTCTACACAAACCCTTTTTCCTCAGCTTTTCTGCTTCACTTTCCAGTCTCTCAATTTCTTTCTCCCTTGCCAGCCATTTCTCAAAACACTCTTTTCTGACTTTTTCTTCATGATCTCTCTTCATTTTCACAAAATCAATTAGCTCCAGTTTCCATACTCTCTCCACTTTATCTTCTGAGCTCAACAGTGCAATGATTCTCTCTATGTCATATAGCTTGCCCCAGTGTTGACATCCTCCTTGTTTGAATTTCTCCTCCCTTCCATCAGAATATTTAATCTCAAGGCAATTATCAACAATGGCAACATGATAGATTCTTTGAGCTTGCAAAAATTGCAGTTGGTCTACATCATAATCTTCATCTAGTGGTTGGAGTTTTAGGCCTGGATAGATTGTCAGGGTTTTTGATGTGGTTGGCTTTGATTTCCTTGCAGCTTGCTTGAACTTGATTCTTTTTACATGATTACTTGGCAGCAGTATGTGACCTTTGTTTGTAGACCATTGTAGTATTCCATTAGCAGTTTGCTTTCTGAAACATACAGATGGTTTCTTGACTTGAATCTTCTTCTCTTCTTGAGGTGGCAAGACAGTTGCAGAAGCCATAGATGCAAATTTTGAAAGGTCACTACTGGCAGCATTCACCCTAGACTTAGAGTCTTGTGTTGTGGTGAGGTTACTGTCAGTAATGCCTGAGGCTTGCTGTCTTCCACTTTTCCTCTCAGAGCCTTTACCTTGATCATCATCATTCTTCCTCTTCTCATCATCCTTCTTCTTCTTCTTGTCTTCATCACCCTTATTACTCCTGTGATGTCTTCTCCTTCCATCACTTTTATCTTCATCCTTGTCTTGATCTTTGCTTGGGTTGAACTTAGCAGTCTCAGATACAATGCCAGTTGCAATATATGACCTGAGATAAGATATAGCTTCTAATTCTTCTGCTGTTCTTGATCCCTTCTTCTTGATCAGTTTCTCAATGATGGCTATGATGAGATTTTTATTTTGAGGAGTTAGATGCTTAGGAATGACCAGCTGCTTGATATCTTCAATTCTTGTTCCAGCCTGGTAGATAATAGTTCTAGGATCTGTGAAAACTTCAGGTAGCCTTGAAGGTTGACCATTCCTCAATTCATCATGAAGACTCTTGTTCTCATTTCCCTTCTCAATTAGTCCAAGGAGCACATTCACTTCTGAGTGCTTTAGACTCTGTAGAGTATTGATGGTTAAGTGCCATATCTTGTTCTTTCCTACCATCAATATCTCCTTGAGCCATAGATCATTAAGCCTCCTTGGTACTACAGTGAGACAGTCAATCTGACTCTTCAAACTCTCATGATATAGCAGAGCATCACCAGCCTGTTCTCTAGAGACTTTCAGAAACTCCAAGAATGCATCATCATGATAGACATTTGAGTTTGCAATTTCTTGTAGCTTGGCCTCAGTGACCACCTTCACTTCTACTGGCTTGGCACTCTTAGATATTGAGATTCGAGGCTTGTCAGATAGCATACTCCTTGCAACCACTGTGGTTGTGATAGACTGCCTTTGACCATCAGGAGTAGTGATGTGCACAGTTGGTAGAGTGACAACTGGCAGAGAAGTGGGAGGCTCATCAACTTTGTCCTTTCCTTTTCCAGGCACATGAGTAGTAGATTTCAAAGTTCTCTGATGGCCACCCTCAGTGATCTTGATGCCCTTTTCTAGTGGTCTCTCCCCCTTTGGATTTGAGTTCTTTGATATCCTCTTCTCCCCCTTAGGCTTGTTGACAGACACAGGGACTGTAGGAGACACTTTTGGAGTTGAAGATTCATCAGGTAGAGGGAGACCCATGTGCTTCATCATTGCAGACAACATTGATTGTTGATGCAGAAGAACATCAGCTGTGGTGGTGGCTTGAGTGTTCAACTGCTCAGTCAGAGTTGTCACAGTGTCTGTAAGATGAGCATTGGACTTGTGGAGAGAGACTACCTCCTTTTCAAGAGTATCCACTTTAATGAAGAGTTCATTGGCCTTAAAACCAGATAGGGATTGATCCTTCAGTCTCTGCACTTCGAACCTTGACATCTCATGCACAGGAACCTCAGTGACCAGCTTGTCTCCATATTGATTTGCAAAGAGGGTCCTGAGCATGGCATTGGCATCAGTTGTCTGATCTGATAAGGATTGAAATTTGTGCCCCAGACCTGTGACAGCATCCTTGAGAATAGCCAAACCATTGTCCATCCTGGTGCAAGTAGCATTGCAGGTTCGAATGTCCTTGAGAACAGTCTCCAATTGAGGGAATTTAGCATCAAAAGTCCTCTTGATCTCATGCACCTCCTTGGTTGTAGCTGAACACACTTCATTAATTTCTGTCTTTAAGCCTTTACCAAGATAGTGTGCAGCCTTGAGAATGCCTTTATAGCTGTCATTCACTGCTTCAAACACATCAGTAGGGTTGAGAGATTTGGCATTGGACCCTAGTGAAGTGATGTACTCTTCTCTGAGATACTGGAGACCTTCTGAGAGAGGAATTGAATTGGTTCCTTGCAGCCAAGCATCGATATTCCCATCTCTCTCAGTTTCATCTATGATCTTCTCCTTCTGTAGCTCTACATCCTCTTTGTGACATAGGAGGATAGCTTCATAGTCTGGATTGGGCATGTTTGCAGTGAGAAGGTGCTGAGCAATTTTTGTGAACTCAGGGATCTGATCCACAACTAAGCTTTGAAGTGCTTCAACCGTCAATTGTGGTGGAACAGACCCTGATCCTGAAGCACTGTCATGTTGCACAGGCTTCAGCCATTGAGACAAAAAGTTAGAGCTAGAGCTAGGCTTGCTAGGCTCCTCAGTTACAGATGCAACTTCTGCAACCGGATGAACAGACTCTACTACTGTTGTCTCCACAGAAGTGGGATGAGTTACAACAGTAGTTGACACAGGCACAGAGTCTCTAGTAAGAACTAGTGAATCCTCTGTGTTTGTGATGGTGTCATTAGGATATGCCCCAGCATGCATTCCCTGACCATCCAAATGTGGTACCTGGGTGGTGAGCAAGGTGTCATGCACCAAGTCACTTGAATTCATTGGCTCATCAAAGGAAAAGAATTCTTGATGATCAATGCCTTGCTCCTCAATTGCTTGAGTTGCAGGCTTCAAAGAAATATGAGTGGTAGATTCTGAAAGAGAAGTGTGTTGTAGATAAGATTTTGGCAACTCCCCCTGAGAAATAGAGGGAGTTTCAGTTATGATGTGCTCTCCACTCAGTGTTGTGCCAGCCTTATCACTCCCTTGTGCTGACTCTTTACAGATAGGTGCATTGGGGAGGATGCTTGATTCTATAGATGCATCCTGTTGAGAGGATACATCTAGTGAGCTGTGTGCCCCTGATTTTACAACTTCAGCCATTTGAGTGACTGAAGAGGTGGTTTTAGACTTCTTCTTCTTCTTTAGGCTTATGATAGGTAACTCAGGTGTCTCACTTTCTAACCCTAGTTCTACAGCCAAGGCTGCTTCAGTTAAGATTTCTAAGGGTTCAGAAGCAACCTGTTTTCTCTTCTTTTTACTAACATCACCCTTTTGAGAGGATGATGCAGTTGGCTCTTTGCTGGATAGAGTGTTTGGCTGAGAGGGTTGGTTAGCAGGCCTTGGGTTAGCACTTTGTTCTCCTTGCTTAGGCTGTGCTAACTGTGATTTTGAATCAAATATTGGCATGTTGTGGGGGTAAGACCTAAACAAACCCTCCATGTGGGGAGTTATGCTAAGTCTTACATCCACATCATTCCTAGTCTCCAAATTACCAAAAATGAGTTTGGTCATGGACCTAGGATAGCCTATTTTACTCTTATCTACTCCAGGCAATTCAATCAATGAAGCATTTTTAAAGTTAAGTACTGATTGAATAAAGCGAGGAAAGAAAATTTCATTACCTCTCTTGGCTGTGGTCTGACCAAGTCTCCCATAGAGTTCCTGTAGGATGAGAAGTCCAACATCTATCTTTCTCCCATGAGCCAAGGCATAGGCAAGCTGCTGCACGGGTGTACTAATCTGATCAAAGCTTGATTTCCGTGCAGTGAATACATGAAGGAGTGTAGCAAATACAAAGCTCCATTCTTTCCTTAAGAACTTCCTATTCAACTTTCCCAGCTTGATAGTATCAGAGTAGTTGATGAAGTCAAAGAATTCTTCCAACTCATCATTGGAGGCCAGAGCATCATACGTCTCTTGCTGCATATCCAAGGCTTGATTCATGTCTGCAGTGGTGATAGTGATATCCTCTCCTTGAATCTTGCAGTGAACAATATAAGAGGTGATAGCATTCTCAAGAGCGATGACCTCCACAGTAGCAGTCCTCCAGAATTGTTCCAATAGATCTATGTACAGAGTTGGGTTGGCTGAGAGCGCACTCTTGATGTATGATTCAGACAACCACCGAACAAAGCACTTGAAATTGGCATTCGGTGCTTCCACATCACTGGTGATTGCGATGAAATTAGTTTGGGATGGTATGGTGAGTTGAGTGTTTGCCATTTGGGTAGAGAGGAAAAGAGAATCAGGTTTGAAGAAGAAATTCGCAGTTAGGGTTTTTCAGAGGTTTCAGGAGTTGAGATGCTTGAGAAATCGAACGAAATGAATTGAATAGTTGTGAAGTTGTATATATATATATGAATGTCTTGAGTTGTCGATAGATAAGTGTTCTGTTGCGACAAGTCATTCGAGAAGTATGAAACAACTATTCGAGAAGTCAAGAAAGGCTTATTCGATATCTCAGGCAGTTTTTAACTCACAGCTGGCAGTGATTTAACTCAGAAAATAATTCAAAGTTAAGAATATATTTTTATGAGTGAAATGAAGGTTTGAATATAAATCCAAAAAGCGATTAAGTGTCAGCGAAAAATCAGCCTTTTCAAATGATTCGATAACTCAAATGCAGTATTCGAGAACTCTATCATTAGAGAACTAAAATACTCTATTCGAGAACTCAAAGTGTGCTATTCGATTTCTCTAAAAGACACTATTCGAGAACTCAAGAGGGTTCTAGATAGGCCTATTCGAGAACTCGAGCCATGACAGAACAATGAACCATTCGAGAAGTCTGACTTATCGAACTGTACTTTTCACTCATAAAATTCAATTTCCACTATCCTTTAAAATTTACTAGAAATATTCATTGACGAATATTCTACCAAATTAAATAGTGGTTTACTCAAAATTTTTACAGAAATTTCAAGCTACATATGTATGATTTTCAACATGTGCAGCATTGGAATATTTATACATCATACTCCATCCAATACTTACTTCAGAAATATTGGGCATTTGATAAAGTAAGTATTTACTGCTGCAACAATCTAGTTGATATATTCACTTAGCCAGAATTTGAAGAATTCAGCATTCCAATCTCACTAACCAACCTTGTGAAGGTGGCTTCATCTAGTGGCTTAGTGAATATGTCAGCTAGTTGTTTTTCTGTGGGAACATAATGTAACTCAATGGTTCCATTAGTTGCATGCTCCCTTATGAAGTGATATCTGATGTCAATGTGCTTTGTCCTAGAATGATTGACAGGATTGGCAACTATAGAGATTGCACTTGTGTTGTCACACATGATAGGAATTCTTTCCAACACAAGTCCATAATCTCTAAGTTGGTTTCTAATCCAAAGCACTTGAGCACAGCAACTTCCAGCAGCTATGTATTCAGCTTCAGCTATGGAAGTTGACACAGATTGTTGTTTCTTGCTGTACCAAGAGACTAACCTTTGTCCAAGAAACTGGCAGCTACCTGATGTGCTTTTCCTATCCACTCTGCATCCAGCATAATCAGCATCAGAATAACCAACCAGATTGAACCCTGTGTCCTTAGGATACCATAACCCCAAGTTTGGTGTGCCTTTCAGATATTTGAAGATCCTTTTTATTCCTTAGAACCCATTTAGTTCCAACAACGGTTCTATCCTTTGGTGCAGGCACTAGTTCCCATACTTTGCTCCTTTCAAATTGATTTAGCTCCTCTTGCATAGCAATTATCCAGTCAGGATCCAACAATGCATCATCAAGTTTCTTAGGCTCAACTTGGGATAGAAAGCAGCCATAGAGACATTCATTTATAGTTGCTCTCCTTGTCCTTACTCCTGCATTTGGATTTCCAATTATCTGATCTGCAGTGTGTGATCTATCCCATTTCCTTGTATGTTCAGATTGATTTCTCATCCTTGATGTTGCTTCATCATTTAGATCATGATCATCTACATTTCCTCCCCCTGTGAAGTTGTCACTCCTCACAGGTGTATCTTGGATGCTTGTTTCTTCATTGTTGGTTGACACAGGTTCTTCATTCACTTGAGTTTGTTGGATTATGAGTTCAGATTCACTTTCAATCTCCTCATCAGAATCATCTAGATTGTCAAACTTCAAGGGATCTTTATCTTCATCATTGGCTTCTTCTAATCCAGGTAGTTTGCTGTCATCAAATGTTACATCTGTGCTCTCCATTACTTTCTTTTGACAAATGACATAAACTTTGTATGCAATTCTTTCCATAGAATAGCCGAGAAAGATTCCTTCAAATGCCTTTGCATCAAACTTTCCAACATATTCTGAATTATCTTTTAGCACAAAGCACTTGCTTCCAAAAGTATGAACATACTTTAGAGTAGGCTTCTTTCCAGTCATCAAGTTGTAAGGTGTCTTTCCAGTGTTTTTGTTGATGAGGGTTCTGTTTTGGATGTAGCATGCAGTGCTCACAGCCTCAGCCCAAAAACATGTAGGCATCTTTGCATCAAGTAGCATTGTTCTAGCAGCCTCTATCAGAGTCCTATTCTTTCTCTCAACAACTCCATTTTGTTGTGGGGTCCTTGGAGCTGAGAATTGTTGAGAAATACCATTTTCTTTGCAGAATGCTCCAAGCATGGCATTTCTGAATTCTGTCCCATTATCACTTCTTAATGCAATCACACTTGCATTTATGGCCTTTGCTTCTTTGTCAACTTTCTTTATGTGCTCAATGATTACTTGTGGAGCCTCATCCTTTGATGCCAGAAATTCTACCCATGTATACCTTGTAAAATCATCAACCATCACTAGAGCATACTTCTTCCTTCCTAGTGACATAATATTGACAGGCCCAAACAAATCCATATGAATCAGTTGCAGGGGCTTGGTTATAGATGTCACTGTTTTTGACTTGTGGCTTGATCTTTTCATTTTTCCCTTTTGACACGCCTCACACACTCCTTCTTGACAGAATTCAAGTGTGGGCATGCCTCTCACTAACTCCCTTTTGACTAGGGAATTAATGGCTTTGAAGTTCAGGTGTGATAGCTTCTTGTGCCACAGCCAACTGTCTTCATTTGATGCTTTTGAGTAGAAGCAACAAATTGTGTCCTTGCTTGCAGAGTCCATATTGGCTACAAACAGGCTTCCCTTCCTTACTCCAGATAGAGCAAAATCACCAGTCTTCTTGTGGGTGATCAAACATTCATCTTTGTCAAAGTTCACTTTGAAGCCTCTGTCAGTGAATTGACCAACACTCAGTAGATTATGCTTGAGCCCCTTGACCAGTGCTACATTCTCAATGATGACATTTCCAATTTCCAACTTGCCATATCCCAGTGTGTTGCCAATGCTGTCATCTCCAAAAGCAACCATTGGGCCAGCCTTTTCCTCATACCGTGATAGCAGGGCCATATCACCAGTCATATGATTTGAGCATCCACTGTCCAAAATCCACATGACCTTCTTTTTACTTTCTTTGCCCTGCAAACACAAAAGTATTACTTCTCCTTTGGTACCCAAACGAGTTTGGGTCCATGTGACTTAGTGACAGTTTTATCAAAATCAGCATGCTTATCAGTTTTCTTGATGTTGGTCTTCTTGTCACTGTTGGGAGTCTTAGAATCAGGGTTCTTAGACTTAGGTGACAGAGGTACCTTCCTAACTTTAGGAGGACTTGAAGACTTTGTCCTTGTGTAGTGTGTGTGAACATTATGATTGATACAGCCCTCCATGAATTGTCTTCTTAAATTAAAACAACTAGTCATCACATTCATGTTGCATGGCATACAATCAAGTTTATCACAGACAGGAGAGTCTCTATGTCTTAAAGGCACAGAGCAATCATAGAATGGTTTAGCAACACTACCAGATGGTTTCTTGCAAGCATGAGTCAAATGATTAGAGCTAAAACAGTTTTGACAAACTTTCCTAGGGGCATTTGGCACATAAGCATAGTTGTTATCTTTGTTAATCCCTAATTTGCCATTCCTGTTTGGTCTCTTATTAGTCACTTTCTTCTTAGTCTCATAATTTCCAGCTGAAACAAAATTTACAGATTTCTCAAGTCTAGGTCTACCTCCTACTGGCTCCTTGGCTTTGGTTTTGACATTCTTACTCTCAGAGGATGCTTGTTGTTCATTTGATTGTGCCTCATCTTCATCCTCCAACATTTGCTTGATGAGTAAGGCATCTGTTAGGTCCAAATGTGTTGTAGAGGGGGGGTGAATACAACTTTTCGAATATGAGAGGCAATAAAAACGATGCAATAAATGAACACACAGATTCAAGGAATATATTTCTTTATATATAACTTGAAAGGGTTGCTACAACATTCATTACAAAGTATAACAGAAGTTGAGAGAGAAGTGAATGATACTAAGCTCTGTGAATGCACTCTCTCTTTTTCTCTTGTGTTTTTCTCTGGAATTGCTCACTAACTAAAACATTACACAAGTACTTCTATTTATACTACATGTAATCTATGTCCTGTAGTCTTCAAAGACTAAGATGTACGTGGCCCAATGATGTCCACATAATTCTTGCCTTATCTTGAAAGCTTGGAAATCTGCCAATCAGAAGATGCCATGTGTCATGTTGAAGCTGCACCTAAGTAGAACTTCTACTTGAGAATTTCTACTTGGCTATCTCGAAATTCCTAAGTGGAACTTCTACTTGGTTATCTCGAAATTCCTAAGTAGAACTTCTACTTGAGAATTTCTACTTAGCCATCCAGAACATTTAGTACTTAGAAAATATTCTGGTCTTCAACTTGAAACTTCAATGCACATCTTGAACTTGTGATATCTTCATGTCTTCTTTATTCTTCAACAAGCTCTTGAACATGGTTCTTTATTACTGACATAAACTTGCTATCAATGTCCTGACACTTGATGCACTGGTCTGGTTCATAAGTGACTAGTCTTGATAGTGTTTCTGCTTCTTGAATAAATTACCATATTCACTGAATAACTTGGCTTTCCAATATTTGCTTTCATTCTTCTTCACTTGAAATCAATTGGTCTTGTTGATACTGATAGTTATGATCTTGATTCTTGATTTATCAAATCACTGAGGCATGAACAACTTTGACTTGAACTTCTCTCAATGATTTCTTCTTGGCTTGATCATAGTTAGCATGTTTAATTGTATCAATTACCTTGTCTTCATTTAGTGTTGATTTCTTGTGACTTCCTGTTCTTGATTGTCTTCTGGTTAAGTATCTTTTCCTTTAGTTTGAGTTACATTAGTTATAGTGTTACAAGTTTATACACTCTGCCTTTCAATCTCCCCCAATTTGATTGTCTAACAATGACATTCAAATTAATGAAGGATAACTCAACTAAACAATGAGACGAGAAAAGATAATTAACATTACAGTCTTGAATAATTTACAATTGAAATTTACATGAAAACAATACAAAGAACATAAAAACTAGAAACAGAATTCGAACCTCGAATTAAAGATCATTTGAATGATTCCTATCACCTGGATTATTTCATACCTTCTAGTCAAACTTATATCACCTTATTGGATTCACTCTAAGGTGAATTTCCTCAAGTGAGTTAAAGCAACCGAAAGACATGAAGTTTTTCCAACTTCAAGTTCACACCACTCTGACCTTTAACCCTAATTCCGTTTTCTCTTTCTAGCTTCAGCAGCTTGGTCTCTCTCTTCTTTCTGCCTTTTGCGCTTCTCCTTCTGCTGCTGTTCTTTCTTGTACACTGGATCGTGAAGCTGCTTCCACCTAGCATTCAACAGACTTACAGCTTCCATTTCTAGAGGGTTCCTGGGCTCTGGGTTAGGATGTTTGAAAAGCCTTCTGAGTTTATCAACCTCCTGAGTAGTCCTGATCTTTGGAATTTCCTCAAAGTTCTTCATTATGAGCTGAGGTTTCCAATGAGATTTAGTGGCTTTGAGATAACGATATATCATCTTGGGGTAGCCCTTGACACGGTCAGTATTATAGACACTAGCCGCATCTCGCTCCATTCGCTTCTTCTCCACAATTACTTCAGACAGGTAACTCACGAGTCTCTGCTTTTCTTCAACAAACTTGTCTTCCACTTCGCCCCATTTGAACACATATAACACTTTCTCTAGAAATGCAGCATCTTGAGTCTGTAGCAGCCATTGTCTACTCATATGCAAGAGTGTTTGTTTCTGGTCTGCATCTATGTATGCTAAGGCATCAGCTGTATCATCAGCATAAGAGTGTATCCAGTATACACTATCTTTCCCTGGAACGCCAACTGCCTCCCTTATTTCTCCTTGTTCCAGTTCTCCAGAAGGAAGAGTCAAAGCTTCATCTACATTCTTCATTGCTTGAAGAATATTCCATTTCTTTTCTATCAGCTCCGGCTCAATCTTCACGTTGTCGAGAGGGTTTGGAGCAATGACATCACACTTCCACACCTCATTGCTCTTCAAGAATATGACTCTTTCAATGATCCTCACGGATTTATCTTTAAGCTCAGAGGCGAATCCCTTACCCATCATTTGTCTACATACAGCTTTAAGAGATTCCACTGAAAGTTCCATTAAGTCCTTTTCCTCCATGCTCACCCTCTTCATCTTTCCTTGAACCACCATCCGGACAAAATTTGGATAAGCTGAGAATTCTGGACCCTTGTCCTCTGCTAGCTGCATTAACTGATCCCTGTACAGAATGCTTAGCTCCTCAGATTGAGAGTACTGAATTTTAGTCGCTAGCAAGAACAACTCTGACGCAGATCTCCTCATTATGAATTGGTCATCCACATATAGGAAAGATGTTGGGACTCCTTCTACCAAAGACAAGATAACCTGCCACTCCTTAAGATTTGCATTGTATCCAACCCTGACTTTAGAAATTAATCTCTTCAAAGCATTTATATAGTCCCCAGTCATTGGATTCTGCAAATTCAAGTTGTAGAACAGATCATCTGCATCCTTGTTATGAACTCCTTTTGCACATGGTCCCATCATTATCTTCCTTGCTTCATCCCATTTCTGCCCTATCCTTCTTTTGTCCAGATCAACTTTAGGATTAGCTAGCCTTGCAAGCTCATACTCATACTGCTTCCCTTGTAGCTCCACCTTCTGTTCTAGGAACGCAGCATGTTCTTGCATCATCTTCATTTTATGGAACTGAGCTTGTTCCAAGGCTAACTGTTGAGACTGCAGGGTTTCTTCATCAACAGGATCTTCTTCAGGCATTCCGAAAGACATACCAGCACCTCCACCTTGTTCCTTCAAAGATCGCTTTACAGCATGTGCGAAAGGTACGTCTTCCATATCAGAATCTGAGTCTAGTACCTCCTGTACTGTTTCCTGATGACTCAGGTCAATAACTGGTTCATCTTCTTCAACCATTATTGCCTTACCCTTTCTCCTCCTCAGAGCCTCTTCAGCAACAGCAGGCTCAATTTCTGGTTCCTTGACAAGATCAGCGGGTTCTTCAATTTCTTCGATGTGAACTGCCTGCTGTCTCGTCTCCTTTCCACTCTCCCCCTTAGGTGAGTTATCCTGAGCTCCACCATGGTCTTCAGATCCACCAGCTGCATAGGAACCTCCAAAACCAGAACCAGAGGCTCCCGCTCCACTAGCACCACCTGCACCACCTGCTCCAGCATCGGGGGGAGGTTGTTCCGACTCGAAGCACTCCGGGGGCACAAAACTCCTGACTGCGAACATCATTCTACTGATCTCCACAGTCATTGTATGCATTGTAGACTCCAATGCCCCCATCCTCTCGTTGAGAGTGCTTCCCAAGACACCACTAGCATGGCCCAAGTCATTGACCTTATTTGTCAAATCATCAAAAGCTGTAGCTTGACTTGCCATTCTTGCTGCGTAGTCGTCTAGAGCCCTTTGGTTGTTTCCAATATTGATCCCGAACTGCCCCATTGTCTGCCCGAACTGCCTCATCTGATTTTCCATTGAATTCATACGAGTATCAAAATTTTCAATATGAAGGGACGGTGTTTGGTTTAGGTGACCTCGCTCTAATACGCGTTCTGTTGGTATTTGGCGCTCGATTTCAGGCCTTAAAAATGAAGGTCCCTCTCTCCCTAACCTCTCACACACACTCCCTGTCTCACACTCGTGTATGTCTTCAATGATTGATCCAAATAGTGAAGCAGTACCTGCAGAAAATTGATAAGAAATGTTGTTGACAGTTATAGGATCAAATTCTGTTTGTTCCTGAGTTGGAATCTCAGTCTGAGAGGCTGCAAAGTGTCCTTGTACGACATCAGAACCGATCCTCTTTGCAGCATCAGTACGTACCGGTGAAGGTACGGCTGAAGTTCTTAAGACTTCATGTCCTCTTGAAGCAACAGTATCATCAAGAGGCACATCATCCTCACCAAAATCAAAATCCCTATGTGCAGAATGTTCAAGGGGTGAACCACTCGCGTGAGGTGGAGTGGTTGCGTGTGACACGCTAGGGTTTGACTGTGGTTGTGAAGTAGCAGCGTGGAAAAGTTTGGCTTTCTTGCGAATAAGTTGCTGCTCTTCGGGTTCATTCTCCTCATCATCTTGTATAAATATACGTGCTGGTTTTCTGACTTCCGTTAACAGGGGTGATAAAGAATAGGAATGTGTATCAGACTCAGAGTCAGAAATATGGCTCTTACCCTGGGATAGATCCTGCGGGTTAGCAGTCTCTCGGGTCGCGGAATCAGAAACATAGGAGGAGGAATGAATAGTATGCATAGAGAGATTACCTGATTGATTACCTTGTGCATCATCGCTTTCCTCATCCGGAATCTCATCAAATGCCTCAGCATGAACAGATGGATTTTGAGCATGTGATGAGACTTGTGATGATGCCTCCAAATTGGTAACTCCTGCATCATATCTAAGCCACATTTGAATATTTTCAGGAGTAGACATTGGCTTACCTTGATGTTTATCCTGATTTGCAATGGTTGCAAGTGACTTAGTGCCCATCCCCAGCGATTCAGATGTGGGGCTTCTGGCAAATCCCTGTCTAATAGCAAGAGCATCCTTCGGTATTAAGTCATTGATTAGCATTTGAAGAAACCGAGGAAACCAGCAGACGACATCAGTGGAAGAGAGGTCTCTGCTTGCAAGGGATCCCATTGAGGCCACTATCTCAGAGAGAACTATGCGTCCATAGTTTATATCCAGTTCTCTTGCTAGGGCAACTGCAAAGGTTTGCATGGGAATTGGAATTTGATGAAAGTCTTTTTCGCGTGCCCGAAAACATCTTGTGATGGCCTCGAAAAAGTAATTCCATTCCGCATGGAAGAATTGCTTTTGGATATTTCCCGTGATTGGGCCTTTTGTAGGATAACATCCAATTTCTTCAAAGAATCTGAGGCGTTCTGCAGCAGTAGGTTCTGGATCATAGGCATCTTTAATTGGGAATCCTAGAACTCTGTTGACAATTTGTTCTGTCACCTCATATTCCTGACCCGCTAAGGTAAACCTGAAACCGTAGGGGGTTGATTTACTCCCAAAAGTAACCGCACTAGTCCATAATTGCTGTAAAGCATCATGTACTAGTGTAGGTTAACACAGACAATAGCAGTCAACAAATCGGCAGTAATTCGTGATTAGTACGAGTTTAATCACAAAAACAAGGATCAAAGGTATGTAATTAGTGAAATCGCACTGTTCTTGTGAAACGGCTGCTGAAAATTAGAATTAGGTAAAGTGAATTAGGCATCGAGTTAGAGATGTATATATAGGTGAATGAGAAATGACAAAAATGTCCCTGTTAAAAAATGTGAAAAGTACTAAGTCCATACAGGGGACATCTAAGTCGAACTCTATCTCGAACTTTTCTATCTCGAACATCAAGTCGAACTTCGAGATAAAGTTCGAGATAGAGGTTAACTCGAATAATTATGCACAAAGAAGCACTTTAACCAAAATTACAGCAGAAACTATAGGGAAATACTATCTTGAACATTATTGATTTGTAGTAAACTTGGAAAAACAGAAAATTCAAGATACTTTTCGAGTTAGAGTCTATCTCGAACATCAAGTCGAAATTCGAGTTGAGTTTCGAGATAGACTAAGTACTCTATCTCGAACATCAAGTCGAACTTCGAGATAAAGTTCGAGATAGAAGTTAACTCGAAGTTAATCTCAAATTCTTTCCAAAATACTTCCTTGAATCAAAAAGTCCAGGGTAATTCAAGATATGTTTCGAGTTAGGAGTGTAACTCGAAAAATTCCCTTTAGCTTAACTGAGAACTCTATCTCGAACACCAAGTCGAAATTCGAGTTGAGTTTCGAGATAGACTAAGAACTCTATCTCGAACATCAAGTCGAACTTCGAGATAAAGTTCGAGATAGACTAACTCGAAGTTAATTCTCAGTTTTTTTCAAAATATTCCCTTAATGGAAACCTCATCTCAACCTTAGAGATAAAATTCGAGATAGACTTTATCTCGAATATTTTGAAGATAAAACTAGGCAAACTGGTAACTCGAACTCGAACTCTAAGTCGAATTTCGAGATGAATTTCGAGATAGGTACTAACTCGAAATTCTTCCCAGACTTAGAATTTTCAAAACTTCACCCTGGAAGCTCAAGTCGAAATTCAAGTCGAATTTCTACATGAGTTTCGAGATAGAGACTAACTCGAAATTTTGAAGATACTTAGAATAATTTGACAATTTTTCTTTGAAAAACTCAACAATTAATTTTGTCAAATTAATATAAATATCAATTCAAGGATTTTAATATATGACATAATTAAAACATTCCTTGATAATTCTAAGACCTCTAATCACATGAAAAACACAGGTAAATTCATCTAAAAATCATGCAATATTTAGACTATTATGAATTTAACTCCCCCTATGATCATGCAATCTAACAAGCATAAATTCACAGATTTGTGCTATAAAAGACACTTAAAACACAATGAATTCATGCAAAATCACACTATATGCAACCTATAACAATCATTAATAAGGCATTTTAAAGTCTAAGCACATAATGATTGATTAGCTTGCACATACAAACATAAACATGGATTTTACAGATAGAAGGCTTTACTAACTTGTGTTAAGCATTCCCAATTCACCAACCAACCTATTGAATGTTACTTCATCAAGAGGCTTGGTGAATATATCTGCAATTTGTTGCATTGTGGGCACAAAATGTAGCTCCACAGTCCCCTCCTCGACATGTTCTCTTATGAAATGATACCTGATGTCAATATGCTTGGTTCTTGAGTGATCTACAGGATTGTTGGTTATGGCAATGGCACTTGTGTTGTCACACATGATTGGAATTTTCTTGTGCTCCATGCCATAATCCTTCAATTGGTTCCTCATCCACAGTATTTGAGCTACACAGCTTCCAGCAGCAATGTACTCAGCTTCAGCAGTAGAAGTAGATACTGTATGTTGCTTTTTACTTTGCCAGGACACCAATCTTCTGCCAAGAAATTGGCAAGCACCAGATGTGCTTTTCCTATCAATCCTGCAACCTGCATAGTCTGAATCCGAATAGCCAATAAGATTAAAACTTGTATCTCTTGGGTACCAAATCCCTAGATTTGGTGTGCCCTTGAGATACCTAAAAATTCTTTTGACGGCTACGAGATGTGATTCTCTAGGATCCGCTTGGAACCTTGCACATAAACAAGTTGCGAACATTATATCTGGTCTACTTGCAGTTAAATAGAGGAGTGAGCCAATCATACCTCGATAGCTTGTGATGTCAACTGATTTACCTGATTTGTCTTCATCAAGCTTCGTGGCTGTTGCCATGGGAGTCTTAGCTGCTGATGCATCTTCTAGATTATACTTCTTGAGTAAATCTCTTACGTACTTGGATTGACAGATAAAGATACCATCTTTTCTCTGACTGATCTGTAATCCAAGGAAGAAGGACAGCTCTCCCATCATGCTCATCTCATATTTTTCCTGCATTAGCTTGGCAAATTTCTCGCACAAGCGCTCATTTGATGACCCAAAAATAATATCGTCCACATATACTTGAACAAGTATTAAGTCATTTCTCACAACTTTATAGAACAATGTTTTATCAATTACTCCCCTAACAAAACCATTTTCAATTAAGAATAGAGATAGGGTTTCATACCATCGCCTTGGGGATTGCCTGAGGCCATAGACAGATTTGAAGAGTAGATACACAAAATCTGCATGTTCTGGATCAACGAAGCCGGGCGGCTGTTCCAGATACACTTCTTCTTCTAACTCTCCGTTCAGGAAGGCACTTTTCACGTCCATCTGGAATACCTTGAAGTTCTTATGTGCTGCAAATGCCAAGAACATCCTGACTGCCTCAAGTCTTGCAACTGGTGCATAGGTTTCATCATAATCAATTCCTTCTCGCTGAGAATAACCTTTTGCAACCAAACGAGCCTTGTTTCGTGTTACAAGTCCGTTTTCATCCAGTTTATTTCTGAATACCCACCTAGCTCCAATTACGGATTTGTTCTTTGGTCGGGGTACCAGTTTCCAAACTTTCTGCCTTTCAAACTGATTGAGTTCCTCTTGCATTGCAATCACCCAATCAGCATCGCCAAGAGCTTCTTCTATTTCTTTAGGTTCAAGCTTGGATAAGAACCCAGAATATAAGGAGATATTAGCCATGTCAGCTCTTGCAGTTCTTCTAGTAGTCACACCAGCATCTGGATCACCAATAATTAACTCAAACGGATGGTCTCTATTCCATACCCGTTCACCTGGAAATTGTCTTGATGATTCAGCTTGACTTTCTGAGATGGGGTGCTGACTACTTTGAATATTTTCACTAACTCCCCCTGAGTTAGTGCCAGCTCCTACAGAACTAGAGTCAACTCGACTCGAGCCTTGAACAATAGTCCTTGAGCTGCTATTTACTCCCCCTGAGTTGTTGCCGGTTGGTACTGAAGAAGTCTCTCCTGATCTTGTAGAATTAGCTTGTTCACTAGACTCAGGTTCTTCATGTACGCTTGGAACATTTAATGGAACAACCAACTCAGGTTCATCTTCAAGATCTTCTAAGTCCAGATTCTGAAATTTTAGGGACTCAGGTTCACTAGAATCTCTTGAAATTGATGAGAGTTTGGTATCGTCGAATCTGACGTTGTAACTTTCAGTCACTTTTTGATCATTCACCAAGAACACTCTATAAGCTGCCACCACGTCTGTAGAGTAACCAACAAAGATTCCTTCACGAGCTTTTGCTGCAAACTTGCCTAGATTTTCATCATCTATAAGCACATAGCATTTTGCTCCGAAGACATGAAAGTATTTGATTGTTGGTCGTCTGTTGTTCATTAGCTCACATGGTGTCTTTTCTTTATCTTTTATGATCAAGGTTCTATTTTGAGTGTAACAAGCGGTACTCACTGCTTCGGCCCAGAAATACAAAGGAAGTTTTGAATCATACAACAAAGTTCTTGCTGCTTCAACCAAAGTTCTATTCTTCCTTTCAACTACTCCATTTTGCTGTGGAGTTCTCGGGGCTGAATACTGACGACGTATTCCCTTAGATACACAGAAGTCATTTAGCACTGCGTTTTTGAATTCAGTGCCATTGTCTGATCTAATCGTCTTCACAGTAAGTGTTGAAACATTCTCAATTTGAGTGATGTGATCAATGATTAAGAAAGGTACTTCGTCTTTCGTCATTGCGAACAATACCCATGTATACTTGGAGAAGTCATCCACGATTACCAAAGCATATCTTTTCCTAGACAAAGATAGGACATTCACTGGGCCAAACAAATCCATATGAAGAAGTTGCAGAGGCTCAGTAATACTAGAAATTTCTTTGCTTTTATGCGATGCTCGCTTCGACTTTCCCATTTCACAAGCTTCACAGAGTCCTTTCGGAGCGAACTCCATTTGAGGTAGATCTCTCACCAATTCTCGCCTCGCGAGAGCATTCATCGTTTTGAAGTTTAAGTGAGATAGCTTTTTGTGCCATAACCAGCTTTCATCATCCGAGGCTTTGCTGTAGAAACAGGTGACCTCATCCTGATTTGCTGAATCCATATCTGCAACAAAAAGATCTGCCTTTCGAACTCCTCTTAAAGCTAGTGAGCCTTCCTTGATGTGAGTGATTGAGACACCTTTCTTGTTGAAGACAATTTCGTAACCTTTGTCACAGAATTGACTTATACTCAACAGATTGTGCTTTAGTCCCTCAACATAGGAAATATCTTCAATGATGACATTGCCAGTTTTCAGTTTGCCATATCCCTTAGTCACACCTATGCTGTCATCTCCAAAGGTAACATAAGGGCCAGCCTTCATAACCAACTCTGTAAGCAGGGACTTGTTTCCAGTCATATGCCTCGATGCTCCACTGTCTAGCACCCATATAACTTTATTTCTATTCTGCTTAATGCCCTGCAATGACAGATTGGTTAGACATTCTTCGGAACCCAACTTTGATTGGGCCCGGCTTTTCGATAAGATCGAGAATCAACAGATTTAACAACAGGAGATGCACTTTTCTTCACATTACTAGAGCTTTCGACTATCTCCTTTCCTTTCTCAGACTTGACAGATTTGTCAGTCTTAGGAGAAGGTTTGTCACTCCTAACTTTAGGAGGACTGACAGTCTTGGCTCTACCATACTTTTTCTTGATATTTGAACTAGCAACAGTATTTGAGCATGACTGGCTAGATGCATTCATTAAATGCACAAAAGTTTGCATGATATTAAAAGTGCATGGCATACAGTTAGGTTGACCACACTGTGCATGATTCTGATGCAGATTATTCATTGTATGTGTAGTAGGCATGGCATGTGCAACAGGAACATTCATGTTAGCTTTGCATGCATAAGAAAGATGTTCAGTAGATTTACAATGATAACATGCTTTCTTTATTCGTTCAGCCTTAACCTCTTTTATGCCTTTTTCTTTCTTTCCTTGTTGTTTAACAGCCTTAGCTCCTAATCCCAGTCTAGATTCATCTCTAGGGAAATTGATTTTAACTTGTTTGATAGGAGTTACAGGTTGTTCTCTCTGGCGATCTTCCATCTCAATCTCATATCTAGCTATCAATTCAGTCTCTTCTTCTTCTATTCTAGGAACAAGATGTTTGTAAATAGGTTTGACAGCCGATTTAAGAATTCTAGGTGTTTCCTGTTTAAGGTCACTGGAACTAGGGTCAATAGGTCTCTTTCCTTCTTTCTTAGGAAGGTCAGAATAATCAAGCCCTATACCTACTCCAGTTATCTTCTTAAATGTGTCATTATCTACATACACTTTACTAGCAGCTAGTTTGTAAGCTTCGCATTTTGTTTCTAACTCAGCTAGGTTGTTCCTAAGACATGCTTCTACTTCTTCCTTAAGGACGAGCTTGTGTTCCAGAGATTTAATAAAGTCTCTTAGAGAAGTATCTACAGTGCAAGCAGCCTCTAGCTCTTCCACTTTTGCCTCAAGCATTCTGCATTTGGCAACAAGTGTTTTCTGTTCCTTTTGAGAAGAGTCTAGGCTTTTGCACAACATATAGATCTCTTCACTAAGAGCCCCGTTCTGTTCTTTATAATCATCAATAGACATTTCTACTTTAAGAGTCAGAACTGGTACCTCTGGTTCCTCTGATGTCTCAGCCATGAGCGCAAAGTTCGCTACATGAGTAACGTCTTCCTCATCTGAATCATCCCAAGCTCTTCCTTCTGTCACCAATAAAGCTCGTTTTCCATGTCTTTCCTTCAACAGTGCTTCATAGTTGCTTTTGAGAGCTTCAAATGTTTCTTTTGGATAAGTCTGTCTAGGCTTTTTGCAGTCCGAGGCAAAGTGTCCAGCTTCACCACAATTATAGCATTTGAACTTCATTTTGAAATCCAAAGGAGATTTGTAGCTGGTATTCTTGCCTTTTCCTTTGTAGCCTGACGAACTACCACCACCCTTAGCAGCCCGATAATAAGATGAAGATTTTCTCTGTGGTCGGTTGCTCTTTCTAAATCTCATGTTGCTGAACTTCCTTGCCATGTATGCCACGACACTATCGTCCATGTTGTCCAGCTCTTCTTGGGTGTAGTAGTCATCATCACTGTCAGATGCGCACTCGTCATCATTATCAACTTGATGTGGTGCAAGTGATGATTTAGGCTTTGCTGCAACCATTGCCTTCTTAGACTTTTCCTCATCAGCAACTAATCCTGATGCACTTTCTTTTCCCTTTGAATCATTGTCCCATGCTTGATCTTGAAGAGTTTCCAGCTCATAGGTCTTTAATATTCCATAATACTCTTCCAGAGAAGTTGTATGCAAATCTCTGGTTTCTCTGATTGCGTAGACCCTATGCTCAATGCTTTTTGGCTGGTTCCTCAGATATCTCGTATTAGTCTCAACCATGGGGAGAGTTACACCTCTCAGATTCAAATCCAATACCAACTGACTGAATCGTAGGTAGACGTCTGTTATGCCTTCTCCTTTTCGTATTCTAAAGGTGTCATACTCCATCTTGAGTATGAGTGTTTTGTTGCTTCTGACCTCTGCAGATCCTTCCATGACAACTTCTATCTTGTCCCAAATCTTCTTCGCTGTAGTCAGACCTTTGACTATGTTGAACATTTCATGATCAAGAGATTCCATCAAGGTTTGTCGAACGGCAGTATCACATGCTATTTGTTCCTTGTCAGCATCCGAAAACTCCGAGACCTTTTTAGGCTCAGACCGAGGTGGTATAACCACTCCTCCTTCCGTATGTGAAGGAATAACTGCCATTGGGACAAATTTACCCTTGTCAAGGACTTCCAGATATTCAGGGTTAATAGTCTCTAGATATAGTCTCATTCTGAAAACCCATTCTTTATAGTGATCTTTGTTGAACATTGGGATCTTGAATGCATTTTTAGGAGCCATCTCAATTCTGGTCACTAAAAGTTTCTAAGTACCCAAGACTAGGCTATGTAGAATATTTATGTAGAACTTTTGCCTAAGTCGAAATTTCTCTAAGTAGAAATTTTGCTCAAGTCGAAATCACCAAGTAGAAATTGTCCAAGTCGAAATTCTATGTAGAAATTCTCAAGTAGAAATTCTATGTAGAAATTTTTGCCTTAGAATAATTTTTCTGCAGATTACTTTAAATATTGAATAAACAATATTATCTCTTTAACACCTTTTGACTTTGAATGCTTTACTCACCTAACCCACCTAACCCACATGCTAGGTACTGAGTATGTCTTTTACTTTCGGCCGAATAAAGTAAATCAAAAAGTCCAAAAACCACCTTTTTATTCTTTTACTATTGAAAAGGAGATCAAAAAGTTGTTGGGTTGTATTCTTTGATAAGAACAGATGATGAACACTCAAGAACACCAAATATGAACTAACCCAGATAAATTCACAAAAATTAATTAAAATACACCCAAGCTAAATAATCACACCTGGAGTATTTAAATAATTTTTCAGATGAGTTTTCACTACCAACGAATTAAAACACACTTTTCGAGAAAATGAAAAGTAGATCTGAAAAATGAAAACTCACGATTCTTCTACTCAACACAAGGATCTATGTTTTGTATGTTAAACATATAGCTCTGATACCAATTGTTAGGTCCAAATGTGTTGTAGAGGGGGGGGTGAATACAACTTTTTGAATATGAGAGGCAATAAAAACGATGCAATAAATGAACACACAGATTCAAGGAATATATTTCTTTATATATAACTTGAAAGGGTTGCTACAACATTCATTACAAAGTATAACAGAAGTTGAGAGAGAAGTGAATGATACTAAGCTCTGTGAATGCACTCTCTCTTTTTCTCTTGTGTTTTTCTCTGGAATTGCTCACTAACTAAAACATTACACAAGTACTTCTATTTATACTACATGTAATCTATGTCCTGTAGTCTTCAAAGACTAAGATGTACGTGGCCCAATGATGTCCACATAATTCTTGCCTTATCTTGAAAGCTTGGAAATCTGCCAATCAGAAGATGCCATGTGTCATGTTGAAGCTGCACCTAAGTAGAACTTCTACTTGAGAATTTCTACTTGGCTATCTCGAAATTCCTAAGTGGAACTTCTACTTGGTTATCTCGAAATTCCTAAGTAGAACTTCTACTTGAGAATTTCTACTTAGCCATCCAGAACATTTAGTACTTAGAAAATATTCTGGTCTTCAACTTGAAACTTCAATGCACATCTTGAACTTGTGATATCTTCATGTCTTCTTTATTCTTCAACAAGCTCTTGAACATGGTTCTTTATTACTGACATAAACTTGCTATCAATGTCCTGACACTTGATGCACTGGTCTGGTTCATAAGTGACTAGTCTTGATAGTGTTTCTGCTTCTTGAATAAATTACCATATTCACTGAATAACTTGGCTTTCCAATATTTGCTTTCCTTCTTCTTCACTTGAAATCAATTGGTCTTGTTGATACTGATAGTTATGATCTTGATTCTTGATTTATCAAATCACTGAGGCATGAACAACTTTGACTTGAACTTCTCTCAATGATTTCTTCTTGGCTTGATCATAGTTAGCATGTTTAATTGTATCAATTACCTTGTCTTCATTTAGTGTTGATTTCTTGTGACTTCCTGTTCTTGATTGTCTTCTGGTTAAGTATCTTTTCCTTTAGTTTGAGTTACATTAGTTATAGTGTTACAAGTTTATACACTCTGCCTTTCAGCATCCTCATCAATCTCAAGTGTTGGTGATTTAAATATTGGATTCTCAGTCTTTTTCAAAACCTGAGGCACCTCCTCTTGAACAACAAGGTCATCTTCAATGACTGCATAGCCTTTCCTCTGTTTAAGAGTGTCATAATCAAGTCCAATGGCAGCCTTAGGTCTAGCTAGATTTTTCTCATGATAAGACTGCAATAGACTAGAGGAATTCTTAAATGTCTTCAACTTAAATTCATTTTCAGCTAATTCATCCCTAAGAGCTTTCTCAACTTGACTAGCACATAGAACTTTATTCTTTAGATACTCAATTTCTTGTTTAAGATTTTCTATTTTCACAGTAGTTAGCTCTAGTTCCTCATTTCTCTTATTTAACAATTCATTCCTAGTAGACAGTTTAGCAATTTCTTCATTAGCAGCAGTCATACTAGTATGAATGTTAAACATCTCAACGGATAGTTGTTCAACCAAAGATTTATATTCAGAAACAGACATGTCTATGGTAGTGAGAGATGGTACCTGTGAGTCTGATGCAGATGGTTCTTCCTTGGAATTGGCCATCAAGGCATAGTTGCAGAATTCTTGTTCTTCCCCATCACTGTCAGAATCATCCCAACACTTCCCTTCAGCTATGTAAGCCTTACCTGGTGTCTGCTTCTTTAGAAGGGCCTCATACTTAGCTTCAAGCTCAAGAAACTCCTTATCCTTCTTTTTAGGCTTCTTGCATTCACTGGCAAAATGCCCTAGGTCATTGCATCTATAACATCTTACAGATGACCTATCCACATAGCTGGTTTTGAATCTGTTCTTGTTTGTTTTCATAGGTGCCTTGCTCTTGTTGAATGAATGATTTTGAGGTCTAGGCTTGAAGGGCTGATTCCTCTTGAATCTGATGTTTGGGAATTTTCTAGCCATAAAAGCATATGATGTATTTTCCATGCCATCCAGCTCTTCAAGAGTGTAGAACTCATCTTCTTCCTTGTCATCAGCAGGTTCAGTCACTACTTCCTCAGTTTCTTCATCATCTACTATCTCTTCTATTCTCAGCTGACTTGCAGATGCTTCCAGGTCTTGAATAGATTTGTTGACAATCAAGGCACAGGATGTGTTTATCATTCTGCCTTGGTTAGCTTGGATAGCCCTCTTTTGAAGCAACTCAAGCTCGTGTGTCTTTAAAACCCCATAGAGCACATCATACGTGACTTTGTTCAAATCTCTTTCTCTTAGGGATATGACCCTTTGCTCTAGATGGTTTGGTGACGATAGTAGAAACTTCATATTTAATTCCTTAGTGCTGTAAACCTTCCCATTCATTTGGAGCTCAGTCACCAGCTTGTGAAATCTTTCAAACATATCAGTGATACTTTCCTTGGGCTGTGCCATGAACGCCTCATACTGTGTGACCAGTATCTGTTTCTTATTTTCTCTTACCTCCTCTGTCCCTTCACATAACACCTCGATGTGATTCCACATGTCCTTGGCTGATCTGCATGATGCTACGTTGGCAAACATCGACATATCCAAGGAGTCTATGATTAACAACATGAGGTGGCTGTCTAGGGCAATCTTTTCCTTCTCTGAGTCCGTCCATTTGGATGGCTCTTTTGGAACGTATGATCTAGGAATGACTACTGTGCCCACTGTGGATTCAGCAACTTCTTGTTGTGGTATGAATGGACCATTCTTGAGAATGTCAGGGTAGAGAGGATTGGCAGCTTTGATGAACAACAGCATTTTTATTTTCCAGAGGTTGTAATTCTCTTTGTCGAACTTAGGGACCTTTACCGTACCTGTAGTCTTTGGTGTATTCGAACTCATGATCGTTTTCTGTTTAGATTAAACAGCCTGCTCTGATACCACTTGTTGAGTATTGAATACAGTAAAAGAATACAGAGGGGGGGTGAATGGATTCTTGAACTTTTCTTCGTTCTTGAATCTTTGCAGCAAGATAAGTGATGAGTGTGTGAGATATGAAGATGCGGATAATTAAAGACAAACACAACACAATATCACTTTAATCTAATATTTTATTAGATTAAGATTTTGCTACAATCTGTGAATACAAATGATAGTATTCTCAGCTTCGTTTTTCTCAGAGAGATATTTTCTGGGTATTTGAGAAACTTCAACACCTTAACAGCTAAGGAAGAGAGGCTGTATCCTTATAGACATGGATACACCCACTTACTACAAATGAGGTAGGTAAAACAAAAGCACTTTCCAGTCTGTCTATCTCATTTTAGTAAGAGTCCAAACGGCTACAGATTTGACTTTGAAAAGCCTGTTTAGATCCACTTCTTCAGCTCCTTGTCCCTTGTCTTATCTCTCCAAGCTTCTTTGTAGGCTTTCCAGCATGCTTTGTAGGACAGAGTCAAATAAAGTGTGCTGGCTTGTTGCAGGTTTCTGACTTGTACAATTCTTCAGTATTTTGTCCTCAAGAATGTATTCGAGAAGTGACTAAGTGAGTGATTCGAGAACTGGAGTTGACTTGATCGATAACTCTGAGTTCTCGAATAGTGTTATCTTGACATATCGAATCACTTCTCGAATAGCTCTTTTCTCTGGGACTCCTTGAGATATCGAATAGAGCATTTTGACATATCGAATCCCTGAGATATCGAATAGAGCATTTTGACATATCGAATCCCTGAGATATCGAATAGAGCATTTTGACATATCGAATCCCTGAGATATCGAATAGAGCATTTTGACATATCGAATCCCTGAGATATCGAACAGTGTATTCAGAGATATCGAATAGTGTCTTCTGAGATATCGAATCTCTGACTTCTCGAATGCTAGACTTCTCGAATAGACAAATGTACTTCTCGAATTGGTACTTAGGCAAATTCTTCATTTCTTCAAATCCCAACTGTGATTATTTGGCAGTCTTTATCTCCTTGCTTGAGGCATGAACCTTGGAACTTCTTTCAAGCATTATTCTTGACTTTATAATTACAGTAACACAACTAGAATTTGATGCCTATTACAAGTACAGAACAAATAGAAACTCTACAACTAGAGGTTCCCTCAGTTAAGTGGTCATGTAGGTAATGCATAGCATTACACATACTTAGGCTTGTTATTAGATGTATTCAGGCATGCCTCTGTGACTAACATCTACCACTGACCGGAGGTTTTTTAAATTTCAGTCTTTAATTTCCTGTTTGGTTCAATAACGAGCTTACCCATATATTGGGTCCTTTCTCCGTCCTCCTTGGATCGTGTTTTTTCTGCCCGTTTGGATCGTGTATGTTTCTTTTTCTTTGTAGTTTTTGGGAATCTGACGAGATAGATCAAACTGAGATTCGACGCAGATGCTATTTTCAACAAGATGTTTGTACCGTTTTTATAACGAGGATCTCTACCAAAGATGCAAAGAAGTCATCGACGGAGCCGTTCTTGCAGCGTTTATGCTTTATCAATCATAGAGAATGCTTTTGTGATGATATTTCAGCTATGTTCTTGTTTGTCATAGGAAAGTTTCTTGATTGTAGATGCCGTTTGGCTTTATGTTATTGAAATTTTTCGTTCCCGATCAAAAAAAAAAAATAAAAATAAAAATATGGAGCTACAAGCAAGGTTCACTTGATTTTGAAGCATAAAAACCCAAGGAGCGGAGAGTTTGTTGAGCATCTTGTCAAGTTCCCACTTCCCACCATCTGTGCCATCTGACAGACTATCTAAAAAAATTTGTGACTATCCGAATGATCTTACTTACACTTACACACTACAGTTTGCCTTGTCGAAAATTTCTGATTGTGTCCATCATTAGTATACTATTACTAAACTTTGTCATGCATTGAAAAAGCAGAGAAGCAGCCAAACCTAAAAAATATTACTAAAAAAATTTATGTTTTGAAAAATGATGAGTATATGTGCATGTAGAAAAAATATTATATCCTTCGAAAATGTAAAGTCAATCAGTTTTTTATGAATTCATGACTTTTCTTAAAATTCATGCAGACCAAAGAAATATAAATAAATTTGGAAAATATTCAAAAAGTCAAACAACACATAAATATATTTAGTTGAAAATATTTTCAAAGGACAAATACATGTCCAAAATTCAAAAAGTATTTTTCAGTAAACAAATAGACTAGGCTGAATAGGTCTAAACAAATAGCTACAAATTCATGCATGTATTTCCATATGGTAAAAAAGTAAATATCAATTCAGATCGAAAAATATTTTTTCCGAAAAAATATAGAAAGTCAAACAAAACATAAAAAATATTTTTACCGAAAATATTATCAGGAACAAACAAATGCCCAAAAATTCAATGAAAATGTTTTTTCAGGAAACAAACAGGGCAGAGTAGGTAGAAACAAATAGTTACAAATTCATACATGCATTAATCCATACTGTAAAAAAGTAATTATCGATATCCTACAATCGAAATATATTTTGAAAATATGTTTCTGAAAATATTTTTCATTACAAAAATTAGTAATAAAATATTGGTTTTAAAAATGTTAACCCTTTGGAAGGGAGAAATCATTTTACAAAAATTCAAGACCTCACTCAAAGTGATTTTCTTCTATAAAAATATTTTATTTTCCTCAAAATCAAACAGAAACAAGAAAATTTTAAAAATAATTTTGAGAAATTCAAACTGACAGAAAAAACATTTTTCTCGAAATATTTTCTTTCTAAAAACATCGACTTAGAAACACAAATCCACACGGAAATCACAGATGGTAGGTAGAAAGTAGAAACAAACATTGGAAAATTCAAAAAGCATTTTAAGCCAAACAAATATTGAAAAATTTAAAACACATTTTTTGGGAAACAAACAGAGCCTTAGATTGATTCAGCTGAGTAGGTAGAAACAAATAGTTACAAACTGATACATGTATCAATCCACTTTGTAAAAAAGTAAATAACGGTTCCATGAGACCAACGGATCCCGGAAAACAATTCCACAGTAAAATCACAGATAATCAAGTCACAAATTCTTTAACTTTATAGAAACTGATGGATGTCTCCTTATTAGGGGTAATTGTGTGTATGTAATAACACATTAAAAAGTAAAGAAAACCAAAACTGTTTTCTAATGATCTAATAACATTTTTCCAAATTAAACAAAGCAAACTTAAACATAATATCCTGTCATGGTTCTCTTGTAGCATCTTTCCATCCTATATTGTTCTCACCTAGATTATTTTGGTTGTTGGAAAACCATATTCACCTCTTGCCGGTGGTTTTCCTTACTGGAGCACTGTCCTCGTCGTCGGACATGATATCTCCATACTCCCACATGCCTAGCCTCTTGGTGCGAGCTTCTTCCTGGTCTTTCTCTAATTCATCAATGACCTGCTTTCTTTCTACCGGCTCCCATCTCCTCCGCTTCTCTAATCTAGCAAGTCCTTCCTGCAAAATGTCACATGTAAAATACTGTAAAAGAATGGAGACATGCAGAAGGGAGGTCCTTCTTTACAGTATGAAATAAAAAGTGAAAAAAATGCAATAGCTAAATAACTTGCATCGAGGGAAAGTCACTGAGTAAATATATTTTAAAATGTAAAGCTAGTTGACAATCCAAATATAACTTTAAACAATTGCAGATTTTTAAAAATCATTTTGTAGCAAAGTAAGCACATTGAAAATCCATGAATGGGGATTTCAGAAAAAATATATGTATGTGGTATGTATATGCGTACATGTTTGTATTTTTAATCAACCACCACGTTTGCAATAGAAACATACCTTCAACATGCGAGAATTTATACTTTCATTAGCTTCCTCATCAACCAATGTTACCATAAGAATAGTCCCAGTTCCTTGTCCTTTGACTTTTCCTCCGGAAGCATCTCTCTCTACAACTACAGCCTTAAACTCTTTCGGGTCACTTAGTGTGTGCTCACTTAGACTAAAAGCAGCCTCCTGCCCATAATCCTCCTCCAGACTTGGAACCTTCACATAAGCAAGACTGCACAGCTGCGCAAGGCCAGGTGACGAGGACACGGAAGAATCAAGAGGTCGCAATTGACTGAAAGAAACCATTTCTTGATTCCCATAGTCAATGTAAAACACTTCAAATTTGTCTTTTGGAGATTCGACAACACCTCGAGGAGCATTTACAATCTTCAAGTATTTGATGACAAGAAAATTTTAAAAAACCATCACAGAAATAACAAAGATAAAAATTTTGTGCCATGCATGCAGATATCGAAAGAAAAAGAAGTGTCACTCTCACCATAGCTCGATTCCAGGAATTATCCGCACTAAACTGTGCAAGGACGAGGTCGCCTTTCTTTGGATTGAAAGCACCAATCAAAGGAGCCTCCTGGAGTGTCAAAGAAGCAAGCTGCTGCTGAATGGACACCACTTTCTGATCTGCTGGCTGAACATAGAACTTGCCACCACCAAGGACTTCGGTAACCACTACCTGAGAGTACATACAAGTAAAATATGTCAGAACTTAATCGATCGTCTAACAAGTACTAGTCGAATTGATCAAAAATTTACATTATACCTTGAATTCTTCTTTCTTTCTTTCAGAAGTTGGGCCACTAGAAACTTCTTCTCCCTCAACATAGTTCTCCCAAATCTTCAACAAAAAGAAGTAATAACTTATAAGCAACATTAACAAGAGGGATAGTTGTGCCAGGATACCAATTCTCAATCTCACCTTTAATTTCTGCCTCTTGGCGGACTGCTCGGCTTGCACAAGCAGGTGAATATCAGGTATCCTATCAGTGCCAAAAGAGGTTTGAAGCTTGGCCAAACCAGCTTCAAGTAGTATCAGTGCGACATTGGATTTCGACTCCCATAAAGTTCCCAAGAAAGTGCCTGTTCGGTCAACAGTTTCTACTTCAATCTGTAAAACAGAAAAATTATCAGGTTAAAAGATTACGAAGAAAATTTATAAACATTAGCCAGGACATAAAATTTTTATGAACATCATGCACTACCTCAACATCCCTCTGCATAATTTTCCTTCTCATTAGTGCAATTGCTTCACTTGAATAAGGCTCATCTCGTCCGGGGCATCTAACTCCGGAGATCGAAAAAGCAATGCTGCAAGTTTCTTTTGGAATATATAATTTAAATCGGTGCCCACTTAAGACATATTCCACAACAGCAGTCATCCTTCTATTCCGTTGTAAAAATGGCAAGAAATCTTTCGCTTTTTTAGCTGAAGCCTGTAATGATTTTAAATTTTAGAAAGTGAATTTTATGAATCCTTATATGCATTAAACATGTATTAGGTTGTATTTCTGACCGTTATGAAGTCATTGACATGCATCACTGGAGCATCCTTGCCAGAATACATGCCCTTCTTCCCAGCTTTAGCACGCGATTCCGCAGCAAGAAGGGAATCATAATAGTTTGATCGAACCTCAAGATCACGATGCTTGATGACTTCACCAAAGCCGCGAGAAATAATCAACTCAGCAATATTTATCCCTGTCTGCTGACTGCCTGCACTAGGTGGAACCTGTGGGGCAACCTCACCATCCCTCGGCAAAAAGACTGATCCAAAATCCATGACCCTATCTGCAGCTCCAGTTGGAGCACCAGGTCCCTCTGCCACGTTTACCTTCCTCGAATATTCCATTGAAACATGTACCTGAAATAATGTTATTCCAATAAGTCAAAGCCACTTTTGGATAGATTCTTTAAATGAGAACACTAGTAACGTCCATACTTGACGGCCAATTAGGCGTGTTCGCAGAAGATCCTTTGCTTCACGAGCATAAGGAGGGCTTTTTTCATCTTTTCGAGGGTTGCCTAGTCTCGGACACCTTATACTTGAGAGATTTACTCTTCGCTCAGCTAATGGACTTCCAAATGGAAGAGAATCATCTGCTACAACAATGCAATCCCCACTCACGACCTCAATAACCTAAAATAAATTCACATTAACAATGAGGAGGATTCAGTTTTGAAAACAAATAATTACACATGTACTTGGATAAACAAAAACCAACCTTTCCACTGAAATTCTGGTCATGAATTGCCTTTGAATTAGAAATCGGAGGCACATAGCTTGTCCACATTCTTAACCGGCTCTTTTTTGCTTCAAGCTCAGCATTTTTTAGTTTGCGTTTGACATCATCATCCAACATGCTAGCACTCCACTCAACATATTTAGCTAAGCCCTGCATACATGATTTGTTCACATACAAGTAGTGCTTTAAAACGAGATATGAACTTCTAACGAGCAATTATGCATTATAAATACGAGGGAGGCCAAAATCATTGAAATTAGGAAAAATATGATTATTACTAAATATGGGAATTCCATTTTACTATTGAGGATATGGAAAAGAGCATTATATTATTAAATTTAGGATTTGTACTTCAGTGAAATAAATATTAGTTTCTGCTTTTTTCGCATCTATGTTCAATGTTTAAGTCGGAAACATACCTGTTCAACAAGCTCCATAGCCAAATCCTTGGCAACATCACCATCAGGATAATATACTGAACCGATCAAGTTGCTAAATTTATCAACGCCCTCCAGAACAATGCGTACCTATAAGTTAAATCATGGAATTATAACCTAAAAAGTACAAATCACAGTGAAAATAGGTTGTTCGTTAAAACAGTACTCACATCTCTATGTAGTACACGAATCTCAGTAAAATGTTTCCCTTCCCGTGCATACAATTCAGGGGTAACTTCATTAGACGACGCTGACGATGCTGCAAGTCTCTGTGCTGATGTTAATGGGCCACGAGACTTGGTAGAAGTATTACCATTTTCATCAGCTAAGGTGGTTGTTTCAGGTTCAGGAATAGGGTCCTGAACAGCCCTTCTTCCCATTGACGGTGCCTGTAATATATAAAAGAGACAAAACATGAACACTAATTTTATATATGAAACCTATTAGAAAAACGCCAAGGTCAATCTCGGATTCTACCTGAATGCCAGCAACAAATACTTGGACGAACTGAAAATCTGGAAGCAAAAAGACACGAAGACTACTTCCGTCACGAACTTGCTCCACAATAGCTTCCATGGGCCTGCCTTTGTTGGCAGCTAAAAGGCTCATTGCATCTAAGTTACTAGGATCACCAACTGCGGATGGAGGTAAGTTTCTGATGGCTGCCTCAGAAGCACCAGGCACCTATGAGTGATGTTTCTTTGTCAGAATGTTTGCACATGAACAAGTATATTAATAAGAAAAGAAATAGACAGTCAAGGCCCTAAAAAGGTTATGGTCAAAGAGACGACTAAAGGGCTTATGCACATAAGAATATAGATATACATGAAATCAAACTCTGATTGTCAATAAACAGTCCTCTAGCAATAAAATATGGAGATATGAGACTAACCTTGCTCCAACGACCAACGCCTTGTTGCTTGGCTTGCTCTTCCAGTCGTAAAAGTTCAGCTATAAATGGACTAACTTCAGCTTTCTGTTGACTTTGGTCCCGAACCTCTCTAACCTGTAGAACAAGATTCAATCAATGTTATTAAAATAGAAGGGTGATTTATCATCAGCTATGAGAACCTAACATAGAAAACAAGCTGGGCAAACTAGAAGCATGATTAATCATCAGCCAGCAGAAACTAAGAGTGGAAACAAGCTGACCTTTGCCCAGCCAGCAGCAACAGCGAGACATGCAACGTTCTTATCACCAATAAAAACAGAACCAAATTCTCGGTTTATGGATGGCACTTCATAGTCCACTTTAAAGATGACCTCCTATTGAACCAAAATTGAGCAGGGCTTAATGCTTATAAAATTAACAAATATATGAGTGAAAACTAAGCCACTAATAACCAATTACCTGTCCTATGCAAAGCTTCCTTAAAAACTCTCTGCTCTCCCATGCAAACGGCTCATCATCACTGTTTTTGCGAGCCTGCAGATGATAACAAATGGTAGATTATTAAATATAATAATTTCCTTTTAAATTAATTATATAGAGTAAGCAGTTTAAAAGTTTCCCCTGATTAAGCTACTTGTAAAAAACTTTTCCATTATATATATGTAAGACAACCATTCATCCAGTAATAAAATATTTACTTTGTAATGGAACGAAAGAATCCAAGCATGCCTTGTACAAATTTATGGTCGGAAACTAAAAAAACAATATAAAGATTTGAGACCAATGGCCTCTTGGTCTGGCGGTATCTCCCTCGCTCCCTCTACGGGATGGTGAGGGTTCGAATCTTGTCAAAGACAAGGTGAGTGTGTTTAACTATCAAAAATATAAATAAATACATATAAAGATTTGATCTTTAAAGGTCTGTATAGATTTACCAATCTTGGAGCAACAAGCGATGACAAAGTTATCGTCTTCTCAGGAGGAATTTCAGCCTTTGTGTTCCCCATTATCACCAGAGAGTCCCCAGATGGAACAGCTTTAACTTTTCCCTTCAACCATCCCGAGGCTCCCGCTGTCGCCATTCTACCAGCTGAAACGTCTGCACAAAGTAAAATATAATTAGCCGTGCTCGACAAGTAATCTTATTCAACGACAATAAAAACATTAATGATCTCGTATCTAAATCGAGAATTCACATCAAACCATTCATGCAATGTATATCTATCTAAACACTTACAGCAATCCAATCAAACAATCCACAACAACAACACAAAATTCACAATTCCGACACAACAAAATTTAATCTTTACACACAACTCGAAACATCTGCATGTAAAAACACGTATCGATCTACACAAATAGAAAATTCAACACGTATATCATCAATTCATAAACACAACCAAAATCAAAACATACACATTAATCCACAACTTAAACATTAAACATCACCACATCAAAAATAGGAACACAGATGAATCTCACAGCCAAAAGAACTAATCTTTTACGGCTCGATCCACCAACACGAAAACAGTCATTCATTCAAACAACACGTATCACACTAGCTATGATCACACCTCAAATCACTAACAAAATCATTAATCAACAAATTCAACAACGCACCGATACAAATGAGCAACAATTACACATACAAATCCAGAGCAACAACTCAATTCAATCAAAACCGATACAAACAAGCAACAAATATACATAAATTTCAAAAAACTCAACTCAATTCAATCATGAAATCATTATAAACATTCAGATCTACTCAATAAACACAATTCACAACCTTCAACAACACAAAAATTCAATAAATTAACAGCAACAGATTCATATAGCATCGGAATGTTAACACATACATACAGATGAATGTATCTATCATTAAAATCAGTTACATAGATCTGAGATTGATACCTGTTAACGAAGCTTTCTCTGTGTTTCAGTTTATACGGACGGCGGATCAACAGAAACGTAGATACAGAAGATGTATGTAATGGTTGTTATATATAGTGAAGGCTAGTATGAGGGTAAAAATATGCCCTCCATATTGAGTAAAATATCGAAAATGCCACTGTTTGTTAATTCTCGTAACATTGGCTTGGGTGACAGTGACTCTGTTTTGACTAATGAGGAAAGGTAAATTTGCCTTATTTACATCGTCATTACGAGGAGGTACAATCAAATTTAGCCACTAATATGATGCCACGTATTACTGTGGTGAGCTTTTTGGTCAGTTACGGTTACCCTGATAAGTTTTGACTTTTTTACGGCTAGTGTAATTATGGTCAAAATGTACTTTGATGCGCTTGATAACGGATTTGATTTTATTCCACTAATTGTAAGAATTTTTATTCATCGGTAATAATTAATATGTTAGAGGGCCTGAAAATTGATCCTACTATTGTCATTTCATAAAAAAAGATTTACAAGTCAAATTTTTATATTATGTTGTTATGTTGAAAATTTAAATCTAATGAAATATATCATTCAAATATCAACAAAACACATTTTTATTCTTGTTCCGCTTCCACTTATATTTGATCTCATATAATTTATTCTGCTCCCGCTCGAATTTGATATTAGGTAGTTTTTTTACTAAATCATTCTATCCGAATATGATTTGTAATTCGAATCCAACCAAATTTTGAATTTAGATATTTTTATCCGATTATATTTATAACCTAACATGCTCGAATTTTATATTAGGCAACTTTTTACAAAATGATTCTAGCCGAATGTGATTCGTAATTCGAATCCGACCAAATTCTGAATATGGACATTTTTGTTCCATTATATTTATAACCTAACAATCACGTTGATGTACTTTATAAATTTAAACTTGAGAAATGTTAGGGATCCCGAAAGGGTTCCCGAATAATGAGTTGGCAATCATTGATTGGATATTTAATTTAAAAATAAAAAGATCCCATGTATGCGCATCAATAACACAAATCAAATCATGTCACTTGACATTCGAGAACAAATTCGAGAATCCTTTTGGGTCCCTAGCATTGTTCTTTAAACTTTTACTTAAAACAATTATATATTCGTAATAAATCAATTATTAACCTATCAAAAATTTTACATACTTAATGCGTATATCATATATTTGTATTTTTGGTTTATGACGGCTAATTGATTTGAATTAATGTAAGTGAAACATATTCAAATCGTATACAATAAATCACAAATTATTTAGTTAATTAAAAGTGATGTATTTGAATTAAAACTTTAACACTTTGGACCGGCTTTTAAGCGAACAAAATCATAGAAATTTTAAATTTGATTCGAATAAATTTTATAAAAGAAATATGTCCGTACTAACCAATTAAAATACATGTCACTTTCTTTTAACGGTTAGCAACATTTATGATAAAATAATATTTATTATATAATTAATCGCCGTACCTTTTAATATATAAATGTAGATGGTACCATTTTTTTTTATTCAATAAAGATTTGATTCATTAAAAAATAGATATGAATTTATTTCATTTTCAATTTATTAAAAACGAATATGATTTTACTTTTTCTATTCTGATATTTATATTATAACTTAGTCGATCAACTTTTATGAGTTAAGTATGAAATTTGTATCGTTCGAACTTTTTTGTCATCTCAATTCTACACATATCAATAGAAATTCTACACATATCAATAGGGTGATATGTCTGAGATTGTCCTCTCGTTCTCCCTGAGGTTAAAAGATTTTCAATATAATTTTAAGAGTATATATGTAAATTATTGTAAAAAAAAATTATATTTATAAAATTGCTCCTGCGGGGTCACTTGTTTTATAGGAACAAAATCTTTTAACCTCAGCGTTGTTCCTGAGACAACCTCAGACCCAGTTTTCTCCATATCAATATTTCATTTTAATTTTTTGTCCATGAATTCACAATATTTCTAATTTTTATATTTTTTAAAAATGTTATATTTACATTTTAACCAAAAAGGTTGACTTACATACTTCTGACTTCTGAGTTCTGACCAGTCTGTAATTTGGTAAAATTTATGATAATTAATCTTAAAATTAAATGTAGAGATAGACATGAGACGTGTACATTTGAACTGTAGCTATTTATGATAAGGATATGCACAACGAATACTAGCCTTTTTAAAGATCAGTTTCTCTATTGCCATCAGCTCCTAACCAAAAATGGTATAAGCAACTCCAAAAAGATAAAAAGAAAAGGAAAGCAACAAAAGAAAAAGAAGGATAGAGATGGAAAAAGAAGAAATTTAGGAATAAACATGATGGTGTAAAGTGGAAAACCTTTACAACTTATAAATGGCATAAACTTCAAAAGCGAATTTCAAATTTTTAAAATTTACACTTTTTTTTTATTATAACTACATTACAGTTTTATGAGTAAAAGTAATTTTATAAAACTTCATTAATTTTTCGAATTTAACAAAATTGATAAAGAAAGTGAGAAATTCGTAGTGGAAATTCCTATATATTTTATAATAATTAGATTATAACCCGTGCAACGCACGGCTCCTTTCCTAATATCTATAATTATATTATTAATTTTTTTTAAATATTTATATGTTGATAATTTAAATATCAAATTGTTACTAAAAAATTAATATATATAAGATTTTACACGTTCAATTTAATATTTGCACTCTATTTAGAATTTTTAAAATTTGATTTGAATAATTTTACAGCCAACGTGATATTAGAAAAAATAATTTTAAATTTAGTGATGGCTTAACAATGATTTTTCAATTAAAACTACGCAAAAACAAAAAAGAGAAGAAATTGATCATTTTTTACGTTGAAAATTCTATTCGATTTATGAAATTTATTCATATTTCGTTTTGATTATCAAAATACCTTTCTTATTATTTGAAGTTAGTTCTACTAACAATCAAATACAATTTTAATAATAAGTATAAGAGTGATTTTGTCCAAAACTTTGGTAGTTGGTAGTTTCGTATTCAATACGATAAAATAAATAAGAACCGTTAGATCATAAAATAAATAGATGAAAAAGAACCGTTAGATCATAAAATAAATAGATGAAAAACGATGGATCAAGCATAAAAAGTATTTTATTTTTTAAAATATAAACTAAAAAGTGTATTTATATTGAAATACGAAAACGTGTATGTTAATGATTTTAATCATATATAATTTTGTAATCTAAATTGAATAGGATTATTAATGTGATCTTCCACACTGAATATAATTAATGTAAAAATTCGTAATTATATTTTTTCTTGAGATTCTGAGTGTTTCCATTTCGATTATAATTATTAAATCATCACTAAATTGAAATTAATTTTTTGAGTTTTGCGTGGGCTATAAAATCATCAAAATCTGATTTCTAAATCTCGGAATAGAGCCCAAATAATAAATATAATTTTTTTTAATATCAATAAAAAAATTAAGTAAAATTCAATTGTATCATTTTTTAATTATATCCTTTTCATATTATAAATTTATTTTTAAAATTCAATTCCAATACGACCTTTTTTAATTATATAATTTACAGATTATAATTTTTTTTATATTATATAATGTTGATCGTCTATTTTTAAAAATATTAAATTCGACCATTGAGATTGTTTTGGTAGTAGAGTGATCAAACCAAAGGTAGTATAGTGACAAAACTAAAATTATGGATAAAATCTATTTTACGCTTATTATATATTAGCTTACAACCTGTGCAACGCACGGCTCCTTTTTTAATATCTAAAGTTATATTAATTTTTTAAATATTTATATGTTATTAATTTATATATCAAATCCAACATTTCAAGCTAATCTAATGACGAATACCTCAATACAAAAAACGTATAATAATCTACCCCCTACTTAGTATTATATAAAAAAAATACTGTTCACTACTGACATGGCTGTGAACAGTTTTTTTTTTTTGTGAACATTGGTGAGCTAATTTATGACATTTTTTTAAGGTGCCCCTGGCGGGACCCTTAGAATAAATGAAATATAATATATTTAGTGTTGGTTTGTAGTTATCATTTTTAAAGTGGGTTGTATTTGAGGAAAAGTCTATATATATATATATATATAATATAGGGATTGGCTCAATAAGAAACTCTAATCTATTGAGGAACTGGGTAACTAAATATCAACCATCCGATTAGACAAATCACAAGTCACGCACAAAGGTCCACGTTGCTGTCCGTTTCTCTATTTTTGCACTCCCAATATATAGGGGTGTCAAAATCCGACACGACCCGAAACCCGACACGAAACCGACCTGTAAAAGTACGAATTAGGGTTGAGGTTTTTCTGTTTCGGGTCGGGTTCGGGTTGGGTTAATTTCTACCCGAAAAAATCGGGTCATTTTCGGGTTGACCCGAAAAACCCGAACCCGACCTGTTTATTTTTATATAATATATAAAATATATATATATATATATATATATATATATGTATAAATTATGTCGGCCGGCCCAGCCCATTAGTAATGTCAAACCCTTAACTCAGTGTCTCAATCTTATTTACGCCTCTCACAGTCTCACCGCCTCTATTACTCTCTCAAACCTCATCTCTCTCTAAAATCTAAATGACTAAATCTTACAAATCTTACAAATCTTATAAACCCTAACCTTACAGATCTTATAATTACTAAACTCTTTACTTTCATTCTCTTTCGATTTCAAATCGCCGCCGCCTCTCTTCTCTTCTCAGGTATATAATTTAACATATATAATTGTCTCTTTCGCACATAGCTATATCAATTAGTTGCGATCTACTTTGTGCTTAATATGTATGCGTATCTGGGTTTTGCTTGCTTGATAGGTTGTTTTAATTGTTATTTTTTTTAATTATGTGGTTTCGAATATGTGGTATGCAAATTGATATGTTTGTTTACGACGATTAAAGGCCTGGATACTATAAACCCCCGGATGGATTATTTGAAATCGATGTATAGTACTTGTTCGATTTAATTAGGGGGGTATATATTGATGGGTGGGGGTGTACCTGCGGGTTCGATTGAATTAGGGGTATGTGCTGATTGATTAATGTTACCAGACATACCTAAATTTTAGTAATATGACGTCGATTGTGTTTACTCGTGAAATGAGTTGTTTTTGGTATCTTTAACTGTCAGTGTTCACTTTTGATATCTGTATCAGTATTACGTAATTTGCTATAAAAGAATATTTTTAGTTTGTCCTATCACGAGTGAGTGTAGGAGACATGGAGGTTAACAAACTCTCAGGCAACATGTGTATATAGACAGATATTATGTTTTTATTTTTGAAAGAGGTTGTCCTTCTGAATTAAATTTACGAGACAAGTTGCAGTTAATAGAAGATTAAATTTATGTTGTTTACATTTGAGCTTATGGTTTTGTTATTTACATGTGCAGATCTAATGGAAAGTGAAAGTGAAAATCAGAATGTGAACACAAACTCTCCAAATCAGGACTCTCCAAATCAGGACTCCATCGATGTCGATGGTGTGGAGGTGTCGAAATTGGATGATTCAGCCTTGAAGAGGAGGCTCAATTCACATGTGTGGGATCATTTCGACATTTATTTGGGGCCGGACAAAAAACAGCGCTGTAAGTGTAAAAAATGTGGTACGGCATATGCTATTATATCTGATGGTTATTTATCTTTGACTGCTCACTTTGTTGACAAAGACTGGATTTTACAGAAGCGAATACTTAATTACTCTCATATGCCACCTCCTCATACCGGTGTGAACTTGAGTGAAAAAATTTATTCCTTGCTTTGTGAGTGGGGAATTGAGCATAAAGTTTTTTCAATGACTTTGGATAATGCAAGTTCTAATATTGCTTTCATCAATTTGCTGGTTTCTCGATTGAACATTAGAAAGTTGTTGGTTAGTAATGGAGATTATGTGCATATTCGTTGTTGTGCGCATATCTTGAATCTAGTTGTACAAGATGGTTTGAAAATGATTAATGGATGTCTTGAAAATATTAGGGAGAGTATAAAGTATTTAAAAGGGTCACAAACTAGAAAAGAAAGGTTTAAGGAATGTGCTAAAAATATGGCAGTTGAGTGTCGAAAGGGTTTAAGACAAGATTGTAGTACCAGGTGGAATTCCACATTTGTGATGCTTGATGGTGCTATATATTATCGCCGGGCCTTTTGTCATTTGAAGCTTTGTGATACTAACTATACATTCTGTCCTTCAGATGAAGAGTGGGATAAAGCGGAAAAAATTGCCAAGTTCTTAAGTGTATTTTATGAGATAACTCAAATATTTTCTGGAAGTAAGTATCCCACTGCAAATTTGTACTTTCCAGTAGTGGCAATTGCTCATTTAACATTGAAGGATAAGTTGGATTGTGAAGATGAGTTTATGAGATCAATGGCAGCCAAGATGTATGAAAAATTTAAGAAATATTGGGCTGATTTTAGCACTATTTTGGCTATTGCTTGCATCCTTGATCCACGGTACAAGCTTAGTTGTGTTGATTTCTTCTATAGAAAATTTTATGGTGTTGATTCTTTACAATTCACTGATCTCAAAGTCAAACTTTTTTCACTTTTCGATGAGTATGCCGTTAAAGCATCTCCGAGTTCAACCTCTACTCATAAAAGAGGTGACCGGAGTAGATGTGAAATGCTTTTTGCTAATGAGGCAGAAGATGTTATGAAGGTAATGCAATTTTTAGTTAAATTTGTGTCCTGGTTTTAATTTAATTTATGTCAGGATATTAGTGTAATGTGTACTGATAAATGTATTGCAGGAGCTTGATGAATATGAGCTTGACGAGTCAGTAGTTAGTGCCAAAAAAACGCAGCTGGAGTTGTACTTAGAGGAGCCAAAAGTTGACAGGAAAGTGCATTTAGATGTTCTGGACTTTTGGGGTGGAAATCGATTCAGGTATCCAGAGCTTGCTGCAATGGCATGCGATATATTAAGTATTCCCATAACAACTGTATCTTCGGAAGCTGCATTCAGTGCTGGTGGACGAGTGATTAACAAATATCGCACAGCCCTTTTACCTGAAAATGCTGAAACATTAATATGTGCAAGGGATTGGTTGTACGGAGAAAAAGGTATATTGCATTTAGTTCTATGTTTAAATAAATACTCTGATAGTGTTTTAAGTTTTAACTTTAAATTTCTCTTTTTCAATCTAGTTGCTGCTGAGTTGAAAGTAGAAGAATTGTGTGAAGATATCTTGAATTTGAACCTTAACAATGACCAGAGTAAAAGGTAATTTCAACTTGCTGTTACTTCTCATTTTAAATGTTTTTGTAGCTGCTGATTGATCTCATTTTTATGCTTTCAGTTAGTAAGAAAATGTTTCCTAGAGGCTGGAAGGAAGAAAATGGAATGTGGAAGCTGTTGGTTGCTTAGTTTTAATTTTAATTTTCAAATGGATCATTTTAATGGGAGAATGTTTTGTAATATTTTAACTTAGATCCCAGTCCCACTGCCCAGAATTGTTGCTCTGAATATTGCTTTTGTTGCCCAGAATGTTAATGACTTATGAAGTCTTGCTTATTTCTATTTAAATTTGTGTTGGAATTTATTTATATTTTGCTGCTCAAAAATCAAAATAAAAAATATGATATTTTTTTATTTTTCGGGTCGTGTCGGGTTGTTTCGGGTCAGCAATGATTTGTTTGTACTTCGTGTCAAAACAGGTCGGGTTCGGGTAAATTGTAGATACAACAGGTCGGGTTCGAGTTGACAATTTTCCACCCGATTCGGGTCGTGTCGGGTTCGGGTTAACCTAAAAAAATGACCGGGTAGTGTCAACCCGACACGAACCCGACCCATTACCCGAAATTGACACCCCTACCAATATATCAGAAGTTAAAGTTTTAAACATTTGTTATTTGTAACTTGTAAGTTAAATTTACGAATTTAATGTTTTGTATTTGAAGTAAATCAAAATTTAATGTTCTATATTTTAGTGATAATTTGTAGATAAATGTTAAAAAATATATAAATTTAATATTTTCAGATGTTGTAGATCATGAATGAAGTATTGTTTTATTATTTTTTCAGTACAAAATATTTATTAATATAAATATACATTCGGTATTTTTATAACTATTTTCTGTATTTTCTAAAGTTATGCTTTGTATTTCTTTGAAATGCTCTATTTTAAGTAAATAAAAATGTAAAGCTTTTATGTTTCTATTTTTTAAACAATCACATATGTTCTGTATTTAGGAATTATATTAAAATATATTAGTCACTTTGTTATGTGTCCAAAAAAATCATATTTTTCATTTTAAAAATTGAATTAATAAAATTAAATGTTCACCTTTGTGAAATAAAAGGTATGTAAATTCTATGTTCTGTATATAATAAAAAGACAAATTTCATAATTATAAACAAAAATATGGATTCTGTATTTTCTAAAGTTATGCTTTGTATTTCTTTAAAATGCTCTATTTAATAAATAAAAATGAAGAGATTTTACGTTTCAATTTTACAAACAATGAGCCTGTTTGCCTCACCTTATTTTACGGACTTATGGACTTATTTTCGGGTAAAAATTTTATATTTTGAATTTATTTTTTTATACAAGTATTTAATGTATGTTTGAGATTCAATAAGTTGCAAAAATAAGTTGGAAAATAAGTTGGAAAGTTAGGAATCTCTAACTTTGTCTTAAAATAAGTAGACTTATTCTGAAAAAAAGTTCCCCCAAACACCCCCAATCACATATGTTCTGCATTTAGGAATTATGTTAAAATATATTAGTCACTTTGATATGTGTCGAAAAAAATCATGTTTTTCATTTTAAAAATTAAATTTATAAAATTAAATGTGTACCTTTTTGAAAAAAGGTATGTAAATTCCGTGTTCTGTATATTAAAAGACAAATTTCATAACTATAAACTAAAATATGGGTTCTGTATTTTATGTTAGGGTTTTGTATTTAATAAATTTAAAATTTTATATTAAAGAGTTGAAATCCAAAATATGATAATAGGTGTGTTTTGTATTTACAAAATCAATAAAAATGGTAAAATACAAAATGTGCAGGACATTAAAAATTTTATTTTATAAAATTTATTAAGACTAATGTAACAGTTAATAATACTTGCAAGGCAGGGTAGTTTTATTTTGGGCGTAACTTCTTGTGTGTGTTTGGTGTTGGGTACTGTAATCCACGTAATGTGTATCATTTCCGTCCATTTCATTCAGTAATGAAGGGTTAAGATATTAGTTTCTAGGTTCTCAACTATTCTAGTTCCCCATTGAGAAGGATCCATATCTATGTATATAATAGTTTCTGTTGCCTATTTCCTACAGTAAATTCTAAAATTTAAGTCTTTACCCTGAATCTTCAAGTTATTTGCAAAAATGCCCCTCCTTCCCCCACATGTTGTTGGACACGTGTTGCTGCTTGAATAACTGAACAATTTTAAAAATAAACAAAGCTTCTTACCGAAGCTTCCCATATTCGCTTTGTTGATTTATCGAGGCCCTAACCCGAAGCTCTTTTTCAAACTTCAAATTCAAAACTCTCACTATTCCAATCTTGCTACTGAGGTCGATGATGGTGGTAATTATTTGTTAATTAAAGTCTTGATATTATGATCGGAGATGAGTATAACTGATAATCATAGCTTATACCAAACCCATACACTATGCTATTTTTATAGGTACGTGGCGACGAAGATGATCCACCAGTAATCCAAGTTTGTATATACAACCAAGTAATACGAGTTTGTATATAATCTCTCTTTTTTGTTTCCGCTTCTCACATCTCTCTTCTAGCGAGTATTTACTTGCAGGGCACATCAATTGTTTGATGGCAATCTGAGATTCGCGTTTATGTAACCTTTTTTCTCCTCATATCGCTGATTTTGATGCCATCATTTTCTAGTTTATGTAACTTTTTTGTTGCTCATTGCAGGTTAAAAGCTACCCACGAACTGTTTGATGGATTGCTTATGAGAACTCAAGATTGATATAGGCATCAAATGAGTTAACCATGTTACAACTTTAAGGTTTTTATAATTATTTTGTTTTTCATTACTCTCATATCATGTGATATTACTACACACATCTCTTTCTTATTCTTATTGTAGTTTGAACTTCAGTCACGAAGTGTTTGATGGTTTGCCCGAGAGAAAAATCTCGGTAAATGCTTCATATGCATTATTATTTACTATTCTTTTTTAATTATTATTAGGTACATAAAATTTTTGTTTAAACTTTTATCCAATTTGGCATGCAACAAAACTGTGCATGCAACGAATTTGAATCTCACTCACTCTCTCTCTCTCTCTCCCTCTCTCTCTCTCTCTCTCATCTCCATTATTCATTTTAACACTAATTTGTTTATATTGTTTTGCAGAGTTAACTTTGCACACGAATGGTAAACTGATATATATATATATATATATATATATATATATATATATATATATATATATATATATGATGTTTCTTATATGTTTTCAATTAGTTATATTTCATGAATTATTGTTATAGATGAAGTCTTTGATGATTTGCACAGAGAACAAGATTGATAAGAATTAAGGCGTTTCAAGATTGATAAGAACTGTCAATAATACAAATTTGTAAACAATTTCTCTCCTTTTTCTCTCCACTTCTCTCATCTCTATCAAACTTTTATTTACAAATTTTACTAATCATGATTTTATTATTTTAATTGCAGGTGGATTTGTGATGGATTGAACACGAGATAAAGATTAAAAGGTGCACTTCTAATTCAACTTCTCTTCCTAATTATTTTTGCCATTATTTCTGAGATTATATAATTTTATTCATCTTTATGATCTTCTTTATTGCAGATTAAACTCTGTCCACGAAGTGTTCGATGGATTGAGCATAAGAATAAGATTGATCATGATGGTTTGCTAAAGGATCGATAAGAATCAACAAATATTTTTTCCTAGGTATTTTTAATTTTCTTTTTGGCTTCAATTTTTAAGATGAATGTATATTTTTAAGATGAATGTATGATTACAAATTGTTACATGTAGCTTATTTAAGATCGAGATGCAGTAAAACTCTTTTTTTTTGTTATTATTGTGTAGTGTTGAGATACAAATTGTTATTATTTTGTGCGGTGGTTTACTATGAATGTTTCTATTAGCTTTGTTGCGATTATTCAGCGGTTATGTATATAAATCTCCACACTTTCTTGCAGAAACACTGCCATGTTGCGTGTGTTGTTTTGATGGAAAATTGAATACCCAAATTAGTTTGGTTGATAACTTTGAATGTTTCTATTAGCTTCGATGCGATTATGAAGTAGTTGTATATTTAAATCTCTACACTTCCTTGCAGAAAGAAAATTAATTTTCTGCAAAGATGGAATATTTAATACCTTAATTAGTTTGTATGATGACCTGAATGTTTCTATTATCTTTGATGCGATTATGAAGTGGTTATATATCTTAATCTCCACACTTGCTTGCAGAAAGACTATATATTTGTTATCATGACACAGATTTTACCATGATAGGTCTCTTCCGAGTTAAAGAGCGTGTCATTGGCCTCTTCATGGTATGACTCGGACAATTAGAATCACTTTCTATTGTATCATAATTCTGTCTGGGCTTGACAGTATAAGTTTTCTTTTCATGACTTTACAAAGACATTCAAGCTTGTATACTGAATTCAGAAGTTCATTTCATTGAGTTGTAAACTTTTATTCATTCTACATACTTGTGCCGGGTTGTGGCAATTAGATAGGATTACAAATCATAAGCCAAGTAGCCAGTGGGCTAGGTAGCAGGTTTGCTAGGTGACAGGTGTGTCAAGGGAAGGGTTCTTCCAAGAGACTTTAAATTTGTAATCGGGGAAAACTGTAAGCTTTATATTATTGTTATAATAATATAATCTCTGTGCTAGTTGGCATAGGGACTTGGATGTAGGCCGTAGATTGGGTAGGGGCCGAACCAAGTGAAAATTCCTGGTGTTCTTGTTTTTATTCTGTCATTTATTTTCTGCTGCTTGTTTATTCTGTTAGATAATTGGGACAAGTTTTATCACTAAAGAGACAGTCTCTTTATCATTTGAGACAGTCTCATTTACTTGATAGTTAAATATATTGTGCTACTTGAATTACATTTGGTATCCGAGTAGGTGCATTTAACTCTTGTTTAAGTGTTTATTTTGTTAGATCCATGGCACAATCAGGTTAGCAAGAACGACACTCAATCAATGTTCCACCACTCTTACTTGGAACAGAAAATTATAACGACTGGAAGTTTCTTATGAAAATATTTCTCCAGAAGGATACATACGAATGGGATGCTGTTGAAAATGGCATTACTATTCCCATGAAGGATGGTAAACCCAAACCAGTAAAGGATCTCACTATTGATGAAGTCAGTTCTCTAAATTACAATGCTCGAGCTATGAATTCTTTACTCAATGGACTGTGTGCTACTGAACTTCGAAAAGTGTCAGCATGTACTTCGGCCAAACAAGTTTGGGATACTATTATAGTAAGTCACGAAGGCACTTCAAAGGTTCGTGAGGTCAAGCTGGATCTTCTTCTAAGCGACTATGAAAGCTTCAGATTGGAAAAAAATGAAGGCATAAAAGAAGCACAAGGACGGTTTCTTACACTTATGAATTCTATCTCTTTCCTGGAAAGACATATTCCTCGGGCAGAAATTAATAGAAAAATCCTTCGATCACTCCCCAAAAGGTTTGCTCCTAAGGTAACAACTCTGCAGGATTCTCACTTATCTCAAAAATGGATACACTAACTCTTTTCAGCGAATTAGAAGAATTTGAGAACCAGCTTCGAAGGTATGATGAGGAAGAAGAAGTACCCAGGAAAAAGACTCTAGCTCTTAAAACTATTGCAGAATCCAGTGAGGATTCAGATGAAGAGATTGCTCTTCTAACAAAGAAGTTTCAGAAGTTTCTATCCAAAAAGAAAGCTGCTAGCAGACCTACTCAAAAACCTTATGGATTCAAAAAGGAATTCAGAAACAACACTAACGATGAAGTTTGTTTCAAATGCAGCAAGAAAGGTCATATAAAAAGAATTGTTTTCAACTGAAGGTGAAATTGAAATCTTCTGGATCAAAGGATCAAGACAATGAGAAGAAAAAGAGTAAAGCATTTCTCACATGGAGCGACGATGAATCTGATATAGAAATTGATTCTGATGATGAAGTTGCTCAACTGTGCTTTGCTGGATTTAATGAAAGCTCTAGTGAAAACGAAGAGGTATTTTCTACTCCTTTAAAACCATTTGTTTCTGAAGATTTACTAACTTTACAGGCACAAAATAGAAAGTAGCGTAACAAAAATGCTTATTTAAAGCAATTTTTAAATGAAGTGCTAAGTGAAATAGATGATTCGATGAAAGAGGAATCATTTGATGAAGAAAACAAGTTGTTCAATGAAAAAATGACCAAGCTTGCTGAAGAAAATACATATCTAAAAAATAAGATTGAAAGAAAGGATACTTACTTAGCCACACTAAGGTAGGAAACAGATTTTTTCAAGGAAACTGAATGCAAAAAGGCAGATACAGAACAAAAATTCTCTGAATTACAGGAAAAGATCGATCGTCTAAAGAAAGATCTGGCTAAGTTCGTGCATGGTGAAGGCACATTAGACATAATGTTGGCAGGCCAAAAATCTTCTTTGGGAAAAGAAGGACTGGGTTTTAACTCGGACAAAAAGAGTGTATTTCAAAAGACAAAGAAGAGGACCACTATGAAATACAGTATGCCATATGAGAAATGTACAGATTGCGGAAAAAGAGGGCATATCTCAGCAGAATCCAAGTTATGTTACATTAAGGGCCAAACTTCTAAACCACATACTTCATACATTCATGCTTCCACTAATACTGCTCAAATTTGGATTAAGAAAACAGAAAGACATTTATATAATATTATAGACACTAACAATACAGGACCCAAATCAAGGTGGGTACCTAAGACATGAATATATATATCTTTTGAAGGTATGTTTAAAAGTTCACGTTCCAAAGAATAAGTGGATCATAGACAGTGGTTGCTCTAGTCATATGAATGGAGACAAATCGAAATTTTTATCTCTAGTGGCTTCAGAAGGAGGATTAGTTACCCTGGGTGATTCCAATACGGTAAGAATTATTGGTAAAGGCACCATAAATAATGAAAAATTCTCCATTAATAATGTAAGATTAGTTGATGGTCTAAAATACAATCTTATTAGTGTTAGTCAACTCATAGATTCAGGCAATAGTGTTAATTTTGATAAAGATATGTGCTTTATTGGTACTAACTCTAATGAGACTCCTTTGGTAGCCAAACGAAAAGGAAATATTTTTGTATTAGATTTTGATGAGCAACAGGAAGAAGTATGTCTAACTACAATCCAAGAACAGCAGCACCTATGGCACAGAAGACTCGGTCATGTTCATATGGATCTCTTAAAGAAAATCTCTTCTCATGGCCTCGTCAGGGGTCTGCCTAAGCTGAAATATAAAAAGACAGAGCCTTGCGCTGCTTGTCAATTAGGAAAGCAAGTCAAGACATCTTTCAAAGCTAAAAATCAGGTGTCTACAACCGATTCATTGCAGTTGTTGCATCTCGACCTTTTTGGACCTGAAAGGTATGTAAGTCTTGGAGGTAAGAAATACGTTTATTATAGTAGATGATTTTTCTCGATTTACTTGGGTACTATTTCTACGCACTAAAGATGAAGCTTTTAGTGAATTTCAAGATTTAATTGCTAATTGTTGAGTATTGAATACAATAAAAGAATACAGAGGGGGGTGAATGGATTCTTGAACTTTTTTTTGTTCTTGAATTTTTGCAACAAGATATGTGTTGAGTGTGTGAGATATGTAAGTGCAGATAACAAAGACAAACACAACATGTTGAGTATTGAATACAGTAAAAGAATACAGAGGGGGGTGAATGGATTCTTGAACTTTTCTTTGTTCTTGAATCTTTGCAACAAGATATGTGTTTAGTGTGTGAGATATGTAAGTACAGATAACAAAGACAAACACAACACAATATCACTTTAATCTAATATTTTATTAGATAAAGATTTTGCTACAATCTGTGAATACAAATGGTAGTATTCTCAGCTTCGTTTTTCTTAGAGAGATATTTCTTGTGATGTATCTTGAAAAACTTATCTGCTAAGGAAGTGAGGCTGTATCCTTATAGACATGGATACACCTACTTACTACAAATAAGGTAGGTAAAATAAACTACTTTTCAGTATGTCTATCTCATTTGAGTAAGAGTCCAAACGGCTACAGATTTGACTTTGCAAAGCCTGTTCAGATCCACTTCTTTAGCTCCTTGTCCCTTTGTCTTATCTCTCCAAGCTTCTTTGTAGGCTTTCCAATCTGCTTTATAGTACATAGTCAAATAAAGCGTCTTGGCTTGTTGCAGGTTTTCGACTTGTACAATTCTTCAGTATTTTGTCTCCAAGAATGTATTCGAGAAGTGGCTAAGTGATTAATTCGAGAACTCGAATTGACTCAATCGATAACTCTGAGTTCTCGAATAGTGTTATATTGACATATCGAATTACTTCTCGAATAGCTCTTTTCTCTGGGATTCCTTGAGATATCGAATAGAGCATTTTGACATATCGAATCCCTGAGATGTCGAATAGCTTCTTTAGTCCTTGAGATATCGAATAGATCATTGACTTGTTGACTCTTAGAGAACTCGAATGATGCTTTGACTTGTTGACTCCATGAGTTCTCGAATAGAGTAATAGACATATCGAATCTCTGAGATATCGAATGAGATATCGAACAGTGTATTCAGAGATATCGAATAGTGTCTTCTGAGATATCCAATCTCTGACTTCTCGAATGCTAGACTTCTCGAATAGACAAATGTACTTCTCGAATCGGTACTTAGGCAAATTCTTCATTTCTTCAAATCCCAACTGTGATTATTTGGCAGTCTTTATCTCCTTGCTTGAGGCATGAACCTTGGAACTTTTTTCAAGCATTATTCTTGACTTTATAAGTACAGTAACACAACTAGAATTTGATGCCTATTACAAGTACAGAACAAATAGAAACTCTACAACTAGAGGTTCCCTCAGTTAAGAGGTCATGTAGGTAATGCATAGCATTACACATACTTAGGCTTGTTATTATATGTATTCAGGCATGCCTCTGTGACTAACAATCTCCCCCAAATTGTGAGTAAGACCCTTAGTCACAATTTCATGTCTGATAACAAGCCTAACATACATAAAGATAAAACTTGACAGTACATGTATGAATTTTGATTAGCAATGTGGATAGAACTACAGGGTGAGTAATCTTACAGCCTATGATGAAGTACTAGCCATTGTCATTTGTTTCCCTTTCCATAGCTTTGGCTTGCAAATCATCATATGCTTTTTGTCTTCTTTCTTTCTCCTTCCTTGTATTCTCATCCATAGCTTTTATTATTTCTGTCATAGCATCCAATTCTTCAAGCAAAATTTAGTCTTTGAAATCTTCAAGTACTGGTTTCAGAATGTTTACCGGATAGTGGTTGAGTAGATTCATTCTGATGTGGACCTGATCCCCATTTCTCCTCCTATACTTCACCACATAGGGGTTAAACTGAACTCTACACAATCCCTTTGCCCTTAGCTTTTCTGCTTCAATCTCCAGTCTCTCAAATTCTTTCTCCCTTGCTAGCCATTTCTCAAGACACTCTTTTCTGATTTTCTCCTTATGATCTCTCTTCATCTTCACATAATCAATTAGCTCCAGCTTCCATACTCTTTCCACTTTATCTTCTGAGCTCAACAATGCAATGATTCTTTATATGTCATGTAGTTTGCCCCAGTGTTGACATCCTCCTTGTTTGAATTTCTCGTCCCTTCCATCAGTATATTTGATCTCAAGGCAGTTATCAACAATGGCAACATGATAGATTCTTTGAGCTTGTAAGAAATGCAGTTGGTCTTCATCAAAATCTTCATCTAGTGGTTGGAGTTTTAAGCCTGGATAGATTGTTAGAGTCCTTGACTTTGATAGCTTTGGTTTCCTTGCAGCTTGTTTGAAATTGATCCTTTTGACATGGTTGCTTGGCAGTAGCATGTGACCTTTGTTTATGGACCATTGTAGTATTCCATTAGCAGTATGCTTTTTGAAATGTACAGATGGTTTCTTGACTTGAATCTTCTTCTCTTTTTGAGGTGGTAAAACAGTTGCAGAAGCCATGGGATTAGATTTTGGTAGGTCATTACTAACAGCATTCACCCTAGACTTAGAGTCTTCTATTGTTGTGAGATTACTGCTAGCAATGCCTAAGGCTTGCTGTTTTCCATTCTTCCTCTCATAAACTTTGCCTTGGTCATCATCCTTCTTATCCTTGCTGTCTTTCTTCTTCTTCTTGTCCTCATCCCCCTTATCACTCCTATGATGACTTCTCCTCCCATCACTCTTGTCTTCATCTTCATCATCCTTATTCCTCCTTGGCTTGGCCATTTCTGGAATTACACCAGTTGCAATGTATGATCTGAGAATGTGCAGTGCCTCTATCTCTTCAGCAGTACTTGTCCCCTTCTTCTTTTGCAGTTGATCAATGATGGCAATAATGAGTCTGTGATTTCGAGAAGTGAGATCATTGGTAATGACCAATTGTTTAATCTCTTCAATTCTGGTGCCAGACTGATAGATGATGGTCCATGGCTTCTTAATCACTTCTGGCAGCCTTGAAGGTTGGCCATTCCTCAAGTCATCATACAGACTCTTATTGTTTTCATTTACATTCCTCTTCTCTATGAGCTCTATCAGTGCATCTATCTCTGAATGTTTCAAGGCATGTAGAGTTTTGTAGGTTAGATGCCAGATTCTGGATTTTGCTACCATCATTACTTCCTTGAGCCATGAGCTATCAACTTTTCTAGGTACCACAGTGAAGTAATCGATCTGATCCTTCAAGCTCCTTAGATACAATTGAGTGTCACCAGCCTGTTCTCTTGAGACTTTCAGAAACTCTAAGAATGCATCATCGTGATAAACATTTGAGTTTGCAATTTCTTGTAGCTTGGCCTCAGTGACCACCTTCACTTCTACAGGCTTGGCACTTTTAGATATGGAGAGTGAAGGTTTATCAGATGGCATACTCCCTGCAACCACTGTGGTTGTGATAGTTTGCTTTTGACCACTGGAAGTAGTGATGTGCACAGTTGGTAGAGTGACAACTGGCAGAGAAGTAGGAGGCTCATCAATTTTGTCTTTTCCTTTGCCAGGCACATGAATTAGAGATTTTGAAGTTCTTTGATGAGCACCTTCAGTGATTTTGATGCCCTTTACTGGTGGTTTCTCCCCCTTTGTATTTGAGTTCCTTGATGTCCTCTTCTCCCCCTTAGGCTTGTTGTCAGGCACAGAGGCTGTAGTATTGACCTTTGGGGTTGAAAATTCTTCAGGTAGAGGGCGACCCATGTGCTTCATCATTGCAGACAACATTGATTGTTGATGCAGAAGAACATTAGCTATGGTGGTGGCTTGAGTGTTCAACTGCTCAGTTAGAATGTGTACCTTGTCTGTAAGATGAGCATTGGACTGAGTGAGAGTAGCTACCTCCTTTTCAAGTGCATCTACCTTACTGAATAATGCATTAGATTTGAAGCCAGACAGGGATTGTTCTTTAAGTCTCTGCACTTCAAATCTAGACAGCTCATGCACAGGAACCTCAGTTACCAGCTTGTCTCCATATTGATTTGCAAAGAGTGTCCTAAGCATGGCATTGGCATCTGTAGTCTGATCAGATAAAATTTGAAATTTGCTTCCTAGACCTGTGACTGTATCTTTAAGGAGAGCTAAACTATTATCCATCTTGGTGCAGGTGGTGTTGCAGTGTCTGATATCTTTGACCACACTGTCTAGTTGAGGAAAGTTGGCATCAAAGGCCCTCTTTATCTCTTCTACTGAAGTGGCTGTCTTGTCACTTACTTTGTTGACTTCAGTTTTGACTCCCTTGCCAAGATAGTGTGCAGCCTTGAGAAAACCCTTGTAGGAATCATTGACAGCTTCATACACTTCACTAGGGGACAGGGATTTTGCATCTGAACCCAGTGAAGTGATGTATTCCTCTCTAAGATATTGAAGTGCTTCACTGAGAGTTACATCATACTTTCCTTGCATCCAGGCATCTACATTGCCATCTCTCTCAGCATCATCAATAATCTTGGCCTTCTGCATCTCCACATCATCCCTATGGCATAGTAGGATGGCTTCATAATCTAGATTTGAGATGTTGGAGGTAACAAGGTTCTGGGCTATTTTGACAAACTCAGGAATCTGATCCACAACATAGCTTTGGAGAGCTTCAATGGACATTTGTGGTGGAACAGACCCTGATCCTGAAGCACTGTCATGTTGCACAGGCTTCAGCCATTGGGACAAAAAGTGAGAGCTAGAGCTAGGCAAGCTAGACTCCTCAGTTACAGATGCAACTTCTGTAACCGGATGAAAAGACTCTGCTACTGTTGTCTCCACAGAAGTGGGATGAGTTACAACAGTAGTTGACACAGGCACAGAGTCGCTAGTTAAAACTAGTGAATCCTCTGTGTTTGTGATGGTGTCATTAGGAGATGCCCCAGCATGCATTCCCTGACCATCTAAATGTGGTGCCTGGGTGGTGAGCAAGGTGTCATGCACCAAGTCACTTGAATCCATTGGCTCATCAAGAGAAAAGAATTCTTGATGATCAATGCCTTGCTCCTCAATTGCTTGAGTTGCAGGCTCCAAAGAAATATGAGTAGTAGATTCTGGAAGAGAAGTGTGTTGTAGATTAGATTTTGGCAACTCCCCCTGAGAGATAGAGGGAGTTTCAATTGTGATGTGCTCTCCACTCAGTGTTGTGCCAGCCTTGTCACTCCCATGTGCTGACTCTGTACAAGTAGGTGCATTGGGGAGAATGCTTGATTCTATAGATGCACCCTGTTGAGAGGATGCACCTAGTGAGCTGTTTGCCCCTGATTTTTCAACTTCAGCCATTTGGGTGACTGAAGAGGTGGTTTTAGACTTCTTCTTCTTCTTCTTCTTCTTTGGCCTTAGTAAGGGTGACTCAGGTTCCTCACTTGCTATGCCTAATTCTACAGCCAAGGCTGCTTCAGTTAAGATTTTTAGAGGTTCAGAAGCAACCCGTTTTCTCTTCTTTTTACTAACATCACCCTTTGAGAGGATGATGCAGTTGTCTCTATGTTTGGTAAAGTGTTTGGCTGAGAGGATTGGTTAGCAGGCCCTGGGATAGCATTTTGCTCTACATGCTTGGGCCTAGCTAACTCAGATTTTGAGGCACATATTGGCATGTTGTGGGGCTAAGTCCTAAATAAACTCTCCATAAGGGGAGTTATTTTGAGCCTTACATCCACATCATTCCTAGTCTCCAAGCTACCAAAAATGAGTTTGGTCATGGATTTCGGATAGCCTATTCTATTTTTGTCTAACTCAGGCAATTCAATCAATTTAACATCTATGAAATTAAGTACAGATTGAATAAAGCGAGGGAAGAAAATTTCATTACCTCTCTTGGCTGAGTTCTTACCAAGTCTCCCATACAATTCCTACATTATGATCAAACCAACATCAATCTTTCTCCCATATGCTAGAGCATATCCTATTTGTTGAACAGGTGTGCTGATTTGATCAAAGCTAGACTTCCTTGCTGTGAAGACTTGAAGAAGAGTGGCAAAGACATAGCTCCATTCCTTCCTCAAGTACTTCCTATTCAAATTTCCAAGCTTGATTCTATCTGAGTAGTTGATAAAATCAAAGAAATCTTCCAATTCCTGATCAGTTGCTTGACTGTCATACACTCCTTGTTGTAACCCCAGTGCATGATTCATATTTTCAGTAGTGATGGTGATTTCCTTGTCCTGAATCTTGCAATAGATTACGTATGAAATTATTGCATTCTCTAGGGCCACGACCTCCACAGTAGCAGTTCTCCAAAACTGTTCTAGTAAATCTAGATACAGAGTTGGGTTGGCTGAGAGTGCATTCTTGATGTATGATTCAGCCATCCATCGAACGAAGCACTTAAAGTTTGCATTGGGTGCTTCAACATCGTTGGTTATTTCTATGAAATTGGTGTGGGTAGGAATTGTGAGTTGGGTATTTGCCATTGTTACACAGAGAGATGAGAAGAGAATGAAGGTTGAAGAAGAAATTTACCTTTTGACGTTACGGTTTACAGAGGTTTTTGGAACTTTAGCTGCCTGAGAAATCGAATGAAATGATTTGAACAGTTGTGGAATTGTATATATGTGAGTGACTTGAGTTGTCGATTAGATATAAGTTTTGTATCGACAAGTCAGTCATTCGAGAAGTATAAAACAACTATTCGATAAGTCAAGAAAGGCTTATTCGATATCTCAAGCAGTTTGTAACTCACAGCTGGCAGTTATTTAACTCAGAAAATAATTCTAAGCTAAATAAAATATGTTTTTATGAGCGAAATGAAATTTTGAATATAAATCCAAAAAGCGATTAAGTGTCAGCGAGAAATCAGCCTTTTCAAATGATTCGATAACTCAAATACAGTATTCGAGAACTCCATCATTAGAGAACTAAAATACTCTATTCAAGAACTCAAAGTGTGCTATTCGATTTCTCAAAAGACACTATTCGAGAACTCAGGAGGGTTCTTGATAGGCCTATTTGTAAGAACCCCAAATTTTGGATATAATTAAAACTTTTTATTAAGTAATGATAAAATGAAGAACAATGATTCCGACAACAAGGTCACCAGCTCTAATGAATGGTGGTTTCAAAGAACAATGATTGTAATGAATGGATATTGCTTGGGACAATGATCCTGATGCATTGGTATATTGTCAGAATAGAGTAATTCGAGGACCTAGATAAGAATAATCTACCATCCAGGAAGGAGCTAATGGATCCTTGAAGGGAAATGAGTATGTGCATAGTGTTTCCCATACGTGCATAGTATTTCCCGTACGTGCATAGTGTTTCCTGTACGTGCATAGTAATTTGGTGGATGAATAGTGATTTTGTAAGTTGGAAAACTTTTCCCGCCACCCTATGTACGGGACGTGATATGGATGTTTCGAAGTCATATTAGTAATACGCGGAGGAAATAAGTGAATGCAGAGACGATCGGAATTCAGAAATTCCAAATTCTTTTTCGGTATAATATTTGACCGGACAGTGGATTAAATATTATTATAATCCAAGAATTGAGATATTAACTTTGAGGATTTGATATTTTGGGATGTTATTATATTTGATTTAAGAATGAAGGTAGGAAACCACTGAGGAGTGGTTATGGCTACAATGTAATAATTGATATTTGGAAAGAATGAATGGAATTCGACTTTATTATTTCTATGTCTTGAAGAATGCTAAAGGGTAACAACATAGGTAAGAATAATCTATCTTCTAAGGGAATAAGATATGGCAATTTCAAGCAGGAGAATACCCTCATGTCATCCAGATCGATAACGATTAATCCAGTAGTTCCGTAAAAAGGTTAAGGAACGATCGAAAGAGAATACGGACAATTGTACCACCCTAAGAGAACAAGTAAAGAATACAGAATGAATAGTTTTTGGTGGGAGTATATAATAATATGAGACGACACTATACAGAAGCATTCGGAACGGATTTCCGAGTTCGTATTAGTGATCCAGGGGGAAAATAAGTGTATGTAAAAGCTGTCGGATTCTGAAAAACCGCACTTTTATTTTCTCCGAGAGTTCCCTGGACACTGATAGCCTCAAGTATTTAACGAATGGATTTAAGGAATATAAATTGGAAAGTTAGAATGAAAGATGGAGAATGAAAGTATTAATATTAAAGAGGATTCCCGGTAAACCCTAATTAGAAATCCGTGAAATATTCTCACGAACGATCAATCGAAACGGGTAATAACCGGACACAGAAACAAGCAGAGGAAGGAAGAGTCTTGTGTAAGCTACTAGAATAAATATCTAGCAACCAAGTGGCTTAAAGTAACTAGCATACTTGGAGATGGAAGTAGTACTTAGATATCAAACCAATACTTAGCATGAAAACCATTCAAAATGCAACACATGTCTCTTGATTGCATCATGGATGACCTAGGCACTTTAATAAAGCTACTTTAGCAAGATATTATCCAAGGCAACACAATAATACAAGGAAAAGATCAAGAACAAGCAAGCAACTCTCTCCCCCTCCAAAAACATTCCATTCGACTTCCTCCCTAAATTCCAAATCCAAAGTCCAAGCTTCCACCATTGTTTGATCTCCAAATTTTTATGGTAAGTCCTATAATTCATAAAAGTGATACCCTAGAAATCTTGGCTTCAAACTCCATGTTTTCCATTTTCAAATAAATCATCCAAGCCTAGGGTGAATAGTGATTTTAAGAAACTAACTTTGATTTCTTGTTTTGTTTGGATGATCCAAGCTTTGTTAAGGTAATCTAAGGACTAGACAAGGCTTACCAAGTGTTATTCACTCTCCAAGGAATGTAACAAGCTCCAAAAACCCTTGGTACCATTTTGAGATTTTATGAGTTTTATGGATGATTTAGTGTTAGTATGCTATGTTATGCTTAGATCTATGTTATTAGTTGATTATGGTTGTTGTTTGGATTGTGATCCATGAGATGGTTGAGATGAGTTGTTGATAGACTAGTCATGATGATTATCATGCGTTTGTGTGGTTGGATTGATCTTTGTTAGATCGAGATAAAGTGTAAAAACTTTGGAAAACGCGTAAACATAGCCGTTATAATGCCCGATTTTACAATATCATGTTTTGTATGCCATTTTTTACATCAAGACCCTACTGACCAGAAACTTTTCTGCCATTTTAGGATAGCTTATGTTATAAGCTTCGTTTTGATATAAAGATCACGTGAAACGGACTTACGGTTTAGGAGTTACGGCCGGTTTACTAAAAGTATTTAGAAACCGTAACCGAGAATTCGTAACTGAATTTGAACCCTCGTAAAATATGTAAAGTCATGGCGAATCTTGGTAAATAAATACTAGAGGTAAAAAGGAAGGTGTGAAAGAAAACCGTATGTCAAAAGGATCATTTTTCGATTTATTAAAAATGTTCGAGTCGAGGTTAAACGCGAACGAACCCCTAAAAGACGACTCTTTTATAACTTCGGTAAAACACTTAGAAAACGGGCGATAAAACTCGGAGTATAGTATTGGTTCGTAACGATCGACTTTAGAACTCATATGACTTAAGTATGTCCCAAGTATAAGTACAATGACATGTCGTATTAACGAACGAATGTCGGGTCGGATCAGCGATAATAAGTAATCCACTAAAAGGGGTATAACGAGATAACTCGAGAACGTGTTTCGAATTAAGTATAACTTAACTTTTAATATGTTAAGTGATTAATCCCGAATGCCTTGGCTATTTATAGATCACCAAGCTGAACCGGGACCCGCTACCACTACCCCTTACCGTACTCGACTACCAGGCAAGTTTCAATTCCCTTCTTTTAGGCTGTTGTTGTGATTGAATAAATATATATATATATATATATATATGATTGCTGATATACATATGCCATTGCATGCATGCCTACTTTCAAGTTGAATTGATATACTTGTTCCCTGAATGTTATTGTTGGCTTATAAGCTAGATAGTTATATATCAGTTATAAGCAGGTTATTGTAAGACCCTCATAGAAGGGCGTATACATCTTATTAATCAAAAATAGACCGGGAGTCAATATTCCTTGATATATCGAGATTACCTCGGAGGAAAATATTTAAGTAAATATTCTCTATTATTTGGGCGAAGAATATTATTTGAATATTCGTTCGAGACTAATTATTTTAACGATCCTTACTTCAAATAATTATTTGAACGTAACTATGCAACGAATAATATTTCTCAATATTCATTCAGAGTCGAATTGATTATCGACTATTATTTCGATTATTCTTCTAAAGATGAGACTATTAAATGAATATTATTTGGATATTCTTTTAGAATATTATTTTATTAAATAAATATTACTTTTGAATACTCATTTAAGATATTAAATACTTGATGGATATTATTTTAATATTCATCTGAAGCTTGATTTAATTATCGAATATTATCTCGAATATTCCTTAAGGCTTGGATTACTAAATGAATATTACTTGATATTCATTTAGGATATTATTCATTAAATGAATATTACTTTTGAATATTCATTTAAATTCCTATTAATTATGAATATTACCTTAAATATTCTTTTCAGGTCTTATTAATTAATGAATATTGTTTTGAATATTCATTTAAATATTTATTTATTCAATAAATATTCTCCTGATATTTCTTCAGGGATTATTTGAGAAATATTCTGATTAAAGATATTCTTTCATATTCCCAAATATTCTTTAAATATTTTAATTCAATAAATATTCTCTGAATATTTATTCCATACTTAGAATAACCTCGATAAGGTTTATCTTCTTCGATTATTACAGAAAATACCTCGGAATCATATTATTATTAAGCTTATATCAAGAAAGGTTCTCAGACATCATTTTTCTTTGAGTCTATCTCCTTAATAATAAGGGAACCTTACTTGGAAAATGTTATTTGTTAAGTCGAATACACAATATATAATCAAGTACTGTATGAATAAGTAACAAGAACACACGTTTTAACTCTTAAAACTGTTTGGAATAAATAATTCCTCTCTCGGTGATGTAAAGTATCACAGAGAGCTGCTTAGGTTACAAGAATGTTATTCGTTCACGATGGATACCCTTCTAGGGTTAACCTAACTGTATTTATAAGATATACAGCTACGTACAATCGTAAATTGATTCTCCTAAAATTAAGCTATACAATTGATATCAATTACGATTGCTACACGTCTTCTAAGTCAACTCAATCTCTTTGATAGCTATCCAATCTTCAAAGATATTGCTTCCATATTAATATTAAATTAATCTTCAAACTCTGTTGACTTGTAGACGCTCCCAGTAGACAGACTTTAGCAAACTCTGTTCTCTCCATGCTAACAGTGTTTGCGCTTCCATGTATTCAGCTATCAGTGTTTACGCTTTCCTCTGTCAGCGTTTGCGCTTCCAGCAATCAGCGTATACTCAAACTCTGTTACAACTGCTTTCAATAACAAGTTAAACTCTCTTTACCTGTAACACTTAAACACTGACATTAAATCACATCAATTATATCTAACAATCTCCCCCAACTTGTTCATTAGAAAAATGTACAAGTTCATAATAATTGATGATGTCAAAACTAACAAATAAAAACACAGTGTTTAACATATAATCAGAGTTTAAACTTGACTTAGCAAAATTTACAGAAAATTTGAATTACTTACAGATTCTGTCTACCTAACCTCCTCAAGATCTGGAGTTGTTCTGAGATAATCAATCAACAACCTCCTCTCAGCATTCTCAAGTTCAATCTCCATAGCTACCTTGATCTCTCTTAAATCTGGATCATTCTCATCAGTTTGAAAAATAGCAGCTCTGAGATCATAGATCTTGTTTCTTCTCATTTCATTTCCCAATCTGATAAACTTCACTTCTTCAGACTTTACATTAAAATCTAGAACAGTAATCCCAAGATCAGTCTTCAGCTTTGTAGTTCCCTTCTGCATTTCAATCAAATTCCCATTCCAGTCTCTGTACTTTGGAACATACTTGCTGTATTTCATATGTCTATTTGCAAGATTCTGTATCATCTTTTGTCTGAGCACATTTGCAACTGATTGAGCTCTTTGATTTCTTACTCTGAAAATGTACAGAACATACTCTAGTTCTTCCCAGAATTTTAAATCAATATCATTCTCAGCAATCTTGAACACCGTTCCATCAGTCATGAAGTATAACAAGAAATCCTTCCTTAAACTTTTCTGATGAACAAGCTGTACTGACTCCAGTCTGTCTAAACTCTCTTGAGTGACACCACGACCTGGAACAGACAATGAAGAAGGATCTCTGGGAGCAACATTCTGTCTTTTATCTCTATGTGAGCCAATGCCTCCTTTGTTATATGCAATTTTACCAGATAAAGCTCTACCATCAGTAAAATCCATTGAAGCTGTAGCTGGAGCTGTAGCTGCAAGACTCGAATCATGAAGAGCACCTTTTCGAAATCTTGATTTCAACTGAGAAGACAGTATCGGTGTAGTCACAACTTGTGTAGCAACAGAGGTTGTGTCTTTATTCTTCTGTACAACATGTGTACCAACAGAGGTTGTAATTATCATTTTATTCTTGCTCTCTTCACCCATCACTCCTTTTAACTTCAGCTTGGCATCAATAGAAGACTTTCTAATCAGCTTTCCTTTATCCTCTTCTTCTTCTTCTTCTTGAATATCAGATAATCTCTCTTTGATCTCAATTCCTTTCATTTCATGCCTTGAAGACTTTGAAGCTTTAACAACTTTATTCACTTTCTTGGACTTTTGAGCTTTTAAATGCTCTTTCTGCAACAGCTTTTCTTCAGCTTGAATATCCTCAAGCGTAGCTTCAGCATTCTCTTCACGAAATAGTTTCACAGCCAATTCTTCATCTGTTTGTGGATTGTCAGAGAATGACAAATCCTTTGGCTTTGAACCAGAAGTACTCTGAGCATTTGTATCTATCACCAAATTAGGCTTTGACCTTGTAGACCTCCCATGTCCTTGTCTAGAATTTGCATTTCTTAAGCCCTTCTCAGCATTGGTACCTTCATCATCAAGATGATCTTTCTTTGGCAGAGTTTGAGTTTGCTTACACTTGGTTTTAGCAATTCTCTCCCCCTTTTTGACATCATCATCATCATCTTGAATCAGAATTGAGGTGATTAATTCAAGAGAGTTTGCAATTGAATCAACCTTCTCATTTAGTAAAATCTAATTCTTTTCAACTGTGCTCAGTCTGTCATTTATAGTTGCTTGAGCTTTGGCAAATTGTTGAAAGAGTTTAGCATTAGCTAGTTGAGCTTTCTCTTCATGAGTAGCAACTTCTGTTCGAAGATCAACAATAGATTTCTGAGTATCATCAAATCTATTATTCAAAGTTTTGATTTGAATCACTGTGCCTTGCAAACAAGTGAAAATTTCTGGATTTTTAATCTTCTTAGAATTGACTTCTAGAAACTTTTCTGCCCTTCCAGGAGGAAAAATACACTCTGACTTGTACCAATCAGCAGTTTGCTTGGCCAAATAACCAGCATCAATTTCATTATTAGAAGGACCAGCAAAATCTGGTTTTTCTCCTGTTTTCTGACCATCAGTCTGATTTTGTGGTTGTGCAACTCCTGTACTCTTAGCTTCAACTGAATCACTGATTGACTCACTAGCAGAGGCAACAGAAGCAATAGGTTCTTGAGCAGAAATAGGTTCTTGAGCAACCTGTTTTCCTTTATCAACTGGAATTTGCTCTGAAGAAAGAACCTTTTCTGGTTTATCAACCTCCTCATTATGAGCAGAACCATGATTAGCATCAGAGTTCAACTCAGTATGTGATGCAATCACAGTGTCTTCAAAAACAACAGTAGGCCCATCAGCAACACCAGTATCGATAGAAAGTGTAACCTCCATGAGTGGTGGAGTAGATGCTTCATGATTAAAAGAAAGTGGAGTTTCAGCAACCTTTTCCATTGGAGACAAAACATCTCTAACAGCTTCATTTTCTTGAACCTTAACAACTTCTGGTTCAGAAAGCTTGACTTCAGATTCTGGTATTATAGATTCTAAGATAACCTCTGGCTCACCAGTAGGAATATCAACAGAGATTTTCTCTTGAGCCTCTTCAACATGCTCATCATCAGAATCAGTTAAAATAAGCCTTCTCCTCTTAGCTTTGTTTGCCCTTTGTTTGAATCTTCTAGCATGTTTGGTGTTGATTGCAGTATGTATCTTTCTTTTTGGCTTTTGTGATGATTGTGGATGAGTGGTTGTGACAGGGTTTGTTGGTTCAGTAGTCATGTGGTCAGATTGTTGTTGAGGTTCTGTTTGTGTTTGAGGTGATATAGGTTGATCAGTGGTTGTTGGTATCGGCTCAGGTGATTGAGTAGGTTGAGATGGGATGTTTTCTGTACGATCAGTGGCTAAAGGTTCATGCATAGATTGTGGTTCTGGTTGATGTGGTTCATGTGAGTCATGGTTTGATGATGAAGAATCTTGTGGTTGATTGACAAAGTTCTGTAAAGCAAGTGGCAATACTAAAGGAGGTATGTCTTTTCCAACATCTTTGTTAGTCATATCAGAGAATATTCTCTTAGTGACTCGAAAAGGTTGAATTTTATCAGCTTCATCAATAGTTAACCCAGAAACACATGCATTGAACAGGAGTTGACAAAATCTAGCAAAGTAAACTGTAGTAGACTCTGACAACTTATCACCCAAATTCATTAAAACATATCTACCAAAATCAAAATTACTGCCATAGAGTAGAGAATACCCAATTTGCAGACTGTCCATTGGAATAGCATCCCAGTTGGTGATCTTCTTTTGGAATGTCCTGGTGATACAATCAAAGAAAAAATTCCACTCTTTTCTCAAGTTTGGCCTCTTCACACTGCCCAGCTTGGCAAGTGATTCCATGTACCCAATCTCTGTTAGCATTTCCCTCAGATTTTCCTCAGAGACAACTTCATATGAAGTGTGTGTGTCGAAATCCATGACATCACGAACAGTTTGTGGAGTAATCACAAACTCTTGGTCTTCATGAGAGAAGATGATAGACGGAGTTTCACTCGCTCCTCCTTCTATATATCTTGAATTTTGCCAGAAACTAACAACTTGGGAAGCAGATAGAGTAGCCGGTTCAACCAGCGCTTGCCCAATCTCAGAATTTCGAAGAAAATTTTGCATCAGATGGAACGCCTCTGGAGCCCGGCCGTTCTCAAGTAAAGCTGCATAATTGTTAGGCACAAAACGTAGACCAAAGACAGTGAAAGGTTTAGTTGCCATTGAATCAAGAAATAAGCAAGAAGCAACTGTGAAAATGTTTTGCAAGAAAGGTGTTTGTGAGAATGCCAAAGTGAAGAACAAGGATGTTTTCTGTTTTGGTAAAGTGAATACGAGTGGGTAAAAGTGATTGTGAGAAAAAGTAATTTGAGTTTTAATTAAAAACTAAACTCAAAAGATTTTACTTGAAAACACACAACTGTTCACGTGAAAAGTGTTTGAGTGGGACACGTGTCACACATGCAACGGTTCACTTAATACATGCGCAGTAAAGGCCATTATTACCGCTGTCGTTCCGTTCATCAAGACACGTTACCACTAAGTACACCAATTAACAGTTGTCACTTACTCCATTTACTCCAAAATTTTCAAATTATCTTAATGAAAATTTACCTTAGAGTACATAACACAATCAATCAGTGTTTGTCCAATACTCAATCTTTATCACAAAAACCCTTTCAAAAATGCACAGTCGTGATTTTCGTGTGTGAGTAGCAGAGTTTACCAAATCAATTTTTATAGCATCTAATATTTCATAAAATCCATAAATCAAAACAATAAACACTGAATGCACAAACTCTCATATTAAACACAGAGTATATGATGAATGCTAAACTCTGTAGTTCCTCAATTACAGAAATCTGAATATCCCTGTTCCAGTTTATGTTCATGATTATCCAAGTAAGCACACAGTCACTATAGACAAAAATAACAAAGATAAACATCAAAGCATCATTCAGTGAGTTACATGTCAAGGATTGTCTCACAAACTCTCACATCACACAAGTGTTTAGGTGAAGTGTTTACTCTCAGATTCATTCAGTAAAGGCAGATGCTACCATAAGCTTGAATGTCCACCAAATCTACACCACTTCGATTATATTTATGCACAAATCAAAAGGACTTTGTTCAGGGTTATAATTGAGTGAAATCAAACAGATGAGAAGAGATGAGAATTTCTAACTGAACAATTTATTTGATCAAAATATTCAGTCAAATGATTAGTACTTATTTGTACAAGATGATCAGTATATATACCCCTTTTTTTTTCTTTTTTCTTTTTTTTTTTATATATATACACTGAGTAAGATATCTTTTCTTAAGAAATACTCACCTGCTTGAATTTGATTTAACAAACGAATATAACTGCTCTTAATACTTCAGTATTCAAGAAAAATGAGCAGTTAATTTGGCTCAAAGGGGTTTACTAAGGGTAGTGTTTTATGAACAGTGTTTATGATCAGTGTTCAAAGATGTTTTGAACAGTATTTGAAGAAAGATGGTTAATCCTAATGCCTTTATCATCTTCATGCACACATATATCATGTAGTCCCAAAATGGTTTAATGCAAGTTCTAGAGCAACATACTTACTGATGAACATCACACACCAATAAAGTCTGATTGATATAAAATGTATCAATCACTTATTCAGCTCAAAATCTCACAGGGTTTAGACATGAACTGTTTCTCACCAAAATAAACAATGACACATCTCAAGTTTTAAAATTTTCACAAGTGCAAACAAAGAATCATCAAGAATCAAGTATGACTTGAAAACAGAGTGTCACTAATCAGAGTTTAGAGTTCATCAATATCAGAGTTATTCATGAGATGCAATGCATGCAGTATTCATAGATTCAGAGTTTAGGATCAAATAAACTAAGAGATGCTCTAAATATGAAACAGTATCATGCTGTGTTAACTTACTGTGCAGTTTCTGATTAGATTACAGTGACTCAAAAAGAATCTTGATTCACTGAAAATCATGCTCTATACATTTTTCTTCATCGGTATTTTCATTCAGACAAAAATCAACTCAGAATTCACAGAGTTTAACAAACATATTAACAGTGTATGACCAACAATCATGCTGACAGAATTTAATTAATAAGGTTCACATAGCACTTTAGCAATTTACAGAAATATGAGCAACACATTTTATTTGAAAGAGTTTGAGTCTAACCAACATGTTTAGTCAAAACCAGATACCATCCCTAGTTCATTGACCAATCTTGTAAATGTTGCTTCACTTAGAGGCTTTGTGAAAACATCTGCAAGTTGTTGATCTGTAGGCACAAAGTGAAGCTCAATATTGCCTTCCTCTACATGCTCTCTGATAAAGTGATACCTTATGCTGATGTGCTTGGTCATTGAGTGTTGTACTGGATTACCTGTCATTGCAATAGCACTTTGATTATCACAGAAAATAGGTATTTTACTATACCTCAACCCATAATCCAGTAGTTGATTCTTCATCCATAAAATCTGTGCACAACAGCTACCAGCAGCAATATACTCTGCTTCAGCTGTAGATGTAGATATTGACTTCTGTTTCTTGCTGTACCAAGACAATAGTCTGTCACCAAGAAATTGACAACTTCCACTTGTGCTTTTTCTGTCAATCTTACAGCCAGCAAAATCTGCATCAGAGTAACCAAGTAGCTTAAAATCTGATTCTCTTGGGTACCACAGTCCTAAGGTTACAGTTCCCTTGAGATATTTGAAAATCCTCTTCACAGCTGTTAAATGTGGTTCCCTTGGATCTGCCTGAAACCTTGCACACAGACAGGTGGCATACATGATATCAGGTCTACTAGCTGTTAAATAGAGTAGAGAACCAATCATCCCTCTGTAACTTGTCATATCCACTGATGAACCTGTATCTTTGTCCAGTTTTGTTGCAGTTGCCATGGGAGTTGTTGCAGATGAACAGTCAAGCATACCAAATTTCTTGAGAAGATTTCAGGTATATTTTGCTTGATTAATGAAAATTCCATCATCTGTTTGCTTCACCTGTAAGCCTAGAAAATAGCTTAACTCTCCCATCATACTCATTTGATATCTAGACTGCATGAGCTTGGCAAATTTCTTACAGAGTTTATCATTAGTAGATCCAAAAATGATATCATCTACATATATCTGAACTAAGAGCAGGTCATTACCAGATTGAAAGTAAAACAGAGTTTTGTCAATAGTACCTCTGTGAAACCCACTTTCTAGTAGAAATTTAGCAAGTGTTTCGTACCATGCCCTAGGTGCCTGTTTAAGTCCATAGAGTGCTTTGTCTAACCTGTAGACATGATCTGGATATTTTGGATCTACAAAACCAGGTGGTTGTTCAACAAATACTTCTTCTTCAAGTTTTCCATTCAGAAAAGCACTTTTCACATCCATTTGAAAAACCTTGAATTTCTTGTGAGAAGCATAGGCAAGAAACATCCTTATTGCCTCCAACCTGGCAACTGGTGCAAAAGTCTCATCATAATCTATTCCTTCCTGCTGTGAATAGCCTTTAGCTACCAGTCTTGCTTTGTTCCTTGTGATCACACCATCACTGTCAGTTTTATTTCTGAAAACCCATTTAGTACCAACAATGGATCTGTTCTTTGGCCTTGGTACAAGGGTCCACACCTCATTTCTCTCAAATTCATTTAGCTCTTCTTGCATTGCTGTTATCCAGTCAGCATCTTTCAGAGCTTCTTCTACTTTCTTTGGCTCAGTTTGTGACAAGAATGCATGAAACAGACATTCATTTGTTGTAGCACTTCTTGTCCTTACTCTTGCATCTGGATCACCAATAATTAAATCAGGTGTATGTGACTTAGTCCATTTTCTTGCAGAAGGCAGATTGCTTCTGTCATCATGTGATCCTCCCCCTTGATCCATGCTCTCCTGATTTTCTTGGTGCCTTTCTTCACTTTCTGATGCTCCCCCTGAATGTGACTGCTCAGAATTTGAATGTTCAGAGTTTGAATCAACAGTGTTTGATTCAGAGTTATCAATTGAGTCACTATCAGTGTTTGAATTATCAATTTGATGTGATTCTTCATGCTCCCCCTCAACTGGTTCTTCCCTTGTTTCTGATTGAAAAGTTTCTTCAATTTTTACCAGAAGAGGTTCAGAATTGACCTCAACAGTGTTTGTCAGATCTATATCATCCGAGTTTAATAAATCTTCATTTTCAAAGTGCAGTTGATCATGCTCATTAACATCTTCAAGTCCAGTTATTTTCTTGTCATCAAATGACACATGAATAGACTCCATGATCACTCTGGTTCTCAGATTATAAACTCTGAATGCCTTTGTTGACAGTGGATAGCCAACAAAAATTCCTTCATCTGCCTTTAGGTCAAATTTGGTCAACTGTTCAGGATGAGTCTTCAACACAAAGCACTTGCATCCAAAAATATGAAAATATTTTAGATTTGGCTTCTTCTTCTTCACCATTTCATATGGTGTTTTACCATGCTTGTTGATCAGTGTTGCATTTTGAGTAAAACAAGCAGTTTGAACTGCTTCTGCCCAGAAATAAGTTGGCAACTTTGCTTCATCTAGCATGGTTCTAGCAGCTTCTATCAAAGTTCTGTTCTTCCTCTCCACTACACCATTTTGTTGTGGTGTGCCAGGTGCAGAAAACTCTTGTTTGATCCCTTTACTCTTGCAAAATTCTTCCATAGATGAATTTCTGAACTCAGTTCCATTGTCACTTCTGATTATCTTCACTTGATGCTCTGACCCTTTGTCCAGTTGGATTATATGTTCTGTCAGTGTTAATGATGTTTCATCCTTCTTTGCAAGAAAATATACCCATGTGAATCTGGTATATTCATCAACAATGACTAATGCATATTTCTTCTTTCCAAGAGACATCACATTCACTGGACCAAAAAGATCAACATGTAGTAGATGATAAGGATCAACAATTGAAGACTCAGATTTGCTTTTGAAGGAGACTTTTCTCTGTTTAGCCTTTTGACAAGAATCACACAGTCCTTCTACATTCAACAAGGACTTTGGTAGACCTCTTACAAGATCATTCTTGATTAGCTCATTGATGTTGTTCAGGTTGAAATGAGAGAGTTTCTTGTGCCATTTCCAACTCTCTTCACTGGACATTCTTGTAGACAGACACACTGCTTTTCCATCTGAGTTGGTTGACAATTTTATTTCATAGATGTTGTTGTGTCTGTTTCCAACTAGAGCAACTTTCCCTGTAGATTTACTGATCACTTGACAATATTCAGGCTGAAAATCTACATGATATCCTCTGTCACAGATTTGACTCACAGATAGCAAATCATGCTTGAGTCCTAGAACCAGAGCTACATTTGTGATGATGACATTTCCAAGATTAATATTGCCATATCCCAGTGTATGTCCTATGTTGCCATCTCCATAGGAAACTTCTGGGCCAGCCTTCTCCTCATACTCTGATAGCAGGGCTTTATTTCCAGTCATGTGTCCTGAACATCCACTGTCCACGACTAGGGTACTGACCCTGGTGCCCTGCAATCACAAACAATCACTGATTATTAGTTTTAAGGATCCAGACTTTCTTGGATCCTTTGGCTTTCTTAATTCTGTTAGCTTTTGCAGCGGAATTCACATTAACAGAGTTTAAGCTAACTTTTTCAGAGTTTACATTTGCAGAGTTTACTTTAACCCATTTCAAATTTGGTTTGGGTTCATAGTAATTATAGTAAATAGCATGATAATCTCTGCAAGTGTAAATAGAATGCCAAGTACTTCCACAGTGTTTGCATAAAGTCTGTGGTCTTGTTCTCACATAATCACTCTTTACTGCAGTTTTAGAGGGCAAAGAATTAATGTTTTTATTCTTACTGCAGAAATTAGCAAGATGATTAGTGCTACCACAGTTAAAGCATGTTTTCCTAGGAGCTAATGAAGCAAGCATTGGCTTTATTCCTGATGTTATGCCTACCTTACCATTTCTGTTTTTCTTAGGCATTCTCTGTTTGTTGACAGATTTTATCTCCTTAAGCTTATGCTTGAGTTGTTTATCTGTCATTAAACCAATGTTAGCCTCTTTAACAAAAGTTTTAGCATATGACTCTTTAACAGCCTTTTTCTGTGCTTCAGTCTTAGGTCCACCTGTTCCCATGACATTACCCTCAGATGAACAATGTGGTCTAACCTTTACCTGATTTTCAAATCTAAGTTCATCTCCTACAGAGTAACCTAGACCTACTGTATCTGACTGAAACACTTCTTGAGTGTCTTTACCAGAGTGTGTCCATGTTTTAATGATGTGTTTAGTATCCTCCAATTCAGATTCTAGTTGCTTATACTTACCTAGCAACTCCTGTTCAATAAACACTGCATCATCTCTCTCTTTTTGAATTTTATTCATGTTCTCTAGCTGTTCCTCAACAAGTTTATTTCTTTCTTTGAGTTGAGAACACTCAGACTTTATCCTCTCATTTTCTAAAGTCTGATCCCTATAACTGATATGCAATGCTTTAAGATAAATTCTCAATTCAGTTATATCATCAGTGTTATAAGCATAGGTAGTTGGAGGTACCTTGAGATCATCATTTTCAGTCTTAGTAGTAGCCATGAGAGCATAGTTGACTTCCTCATCTGAATCTGAAGTGTCTTCCCAATCTCTGCCTTTGGTGTAGAGTGCCTTTTCAGTTTTACCCTTCTTGCACTCAGGAGCATAGTGACCCATCTCCTTACACTTGTAGCATTGAATCTCAGACTTATCTTTCTTACCAGATTTGAAGTCCTTTCCCTCTGATTTCTTGAAATTCTTCTTGTCAAACTTTGAGTAGTCCTTGGAGAATCTCTTTCCCTTCTTGAAGTTCTTGTATCCCATCTTCTTGAAGGTCTTTACCATCAATGCAGCCATTTGCATCATCTCCTCATCATCTTCAGAATCAGATGATTCATCTGTGTTTGAGTCAACATCAGTGTTTGATGACTCATTCTCTGAATGAATGACTAAAGCTTTTCCTTTTGTCTTTCTTCTTGATGCTTCCTTCTTTGATGGTTTCTCCTCAGCCTTAAGAGCAACAGACTTTGACTTTCTACTAGATCTTTTGTTTCTCTGCTCCAATTCCAATTCATGGGTTTTGAGTAGTCCATAAATTTCATCAATTTCTGTTTCACCAAGTTCATAATTATCTCTTATAGTGGTTGTTTTCACATCCCACTTTTCAGGTAAAGAGAGAAGAAACTTGAGATTTGAATCTTCTAAATCATACTCTTTGTCCACCAATGACAAATCATTGAGCAGTTTACAGAATCTGTCAAATGTTTCTGTCATGGTTTCATCAGATTTTGCCTCAAAATGCTCATACTCCTGAGTGAGTATGTTCCTTCTGTTCTTCTTAATTGCAGGAGTTCCTTGACATCTAACCTCAAGTGCATCCCATATCTCCTTTGCAGTTGTGCAGTTTATCACTTTATTAGACATAACATTGTCTAACGCACTGTGAAGTAAATGCCTTACCTTCGCATCCTTTGCAATAGATGAAAGATCCTCAGCAGTTAGATCTTTCTTCTCTTTTGGAATAACTTTTGATTCCTCACCGGCAGCAGCAGTAGATAACTTTGTAGGTTTGTGAGGACCTTCATAAATTCTGTCCAGATATTCTGGATCTGTAGCCTCCAGAAACATGGTCATCTTCACCTTCCAAATTGCATACTCTAATGGCCTTAGTATAGGAACCCTAATTGTTTCATACCTACTTACAGTAGTAGGAGCTTTCTCAGATGGTGGAGGTATCTCTGCCATTGATTACTATTGCGTTTGGATCTTTAACTGTAATAAAGTAACAGATTTGGCTCTGATACCACTTGTTAAGTCGAATACACAATATATAATCAAGTACTGTATGAATAAGTAACAAGAACACACGTTTTAACTCTTAAAACTGTTTGGAATAAATAATTCCTCTCTCGGTGATGTAAAGTATCACAGAGAGCTGCTTAGGTTACAAGAATGTTATTCGTTCACGATGGATACCCTTCTAGGGTTAACCTAACTGTATTTATAAGATATACAGCTACGTACAATCGTAAATTGATTCTCCTAAAATTAAGCTATACAATTGATATCAATTATGATTGCTACACGTCTTCTAAGTCAACTCAATCTCTTTGATAGCTATCCAATCTTCAAAGATATTGCTTCCATATTAATATTAAATTAATCTTCAAACTCTGTTGACTTGTAGACGCTCCCAGTAGACAGACTTTAGCAAACTCTGTTCTCTCCATGCTAACAGTGTTTGCGCTTCCATGTATTCAGCTATCAGTGTTTACGCTTTCCTCTGTCAGCGTTTGTGCTTCCAGCAATCAGCGTATACTCAAACTCTGTTACAACTGCTTTCAATAACAAGTTAAACTCTCTTTACCTGTAACACTTAAACACTGACATTAAATCACATCAATTATATCTAACATTATTTATCTTGTCGACTTCCCGGTCATAAAGTATTCCCTTCACTCGCAACTCGGGTGCTGTTGACTTATTAAGTCGTTGCTTACCTTCTCATCTTTCGAGAGGTAAGATTACTGGAACAAGTTGATATCCGTTACCAAGTAATAGCTTGGGAGTTATTGGTAAATTTTCCTTTCCAACTAGATACGACTACTTTGTGGAGTCTTATCAACAAGTATTATACTTGGGGAAAGGGGGACGAACGTTACATTCAGAATCATGAATTCTATTTGAACTAGGAGTCGTGTAAGAGGCCGAGTAGCGTCGGTCCATCCCCTTTGGCCCAACCATTGGCCGGGGAGAGCTAGTAAGGCGGTATACAAGTAAAGCCGTCAGTTCTTCCTTCTACCGGTAGTAAATCTAAATTGAGCTGTACGATCTCGACTGATCATCAAGATTGGAACAGCGGGCGCGGTGAATACTCCATCATTGGTTCATCATCCAAATTTATTTATTTCCTGCAACATGATTACTGTTGGCAGAGTTGGAAAAAGGGTCATAACTGGAATTGCAACCTTTTCTTGCAAGTTCCTCTTCTTAATAACAATAAGAATATCTCGCTTACTTTGATGTAGCATATATTTCTACAAACAAATACTTCAAGTTACCTTGTAACTTCATCGTTCATATTATACTGGCATCATTTCCGTAAATGCATGGCATATGGTTTGAAAGATACTTTTGAACTGTTATACCTTATCATTCAGTTATATATTATTGTTGGTGGGCTATTGCTCACCCTTGCTTTATTATTATATCACAACAACAGCTAGACCAGATGACTCGCACAAGGCGCACTCGACGCGGGCGAGGACGATGAGACTACCAAGAATATGGTCTAGTATGACTTATGTAAATGGATGGCAAAGAGTATGTATTTATATTGAAATTCTTTTGGATTGTAAGAACTCATAATGTGATTAATAAAAATTTGATTGTTACTCTGATTTCATCTCTGGGACTATAACGGGTGTGTTTTATATTGTTGTGTTGGGTTATAGAGACGTAATTTATTTTATGTTAAGGAAAGTTCAATTGTTGTGGACAGAATTGGAAACCGTAACCACCGGATCCCGGACCCCGGATCTGGGGGTGTTACAGAAGTGGTATCAGAGCGTACGTTATAAACCCCAGTGATGAGGTGACGTTAAAACAATAAATTCAATAAGATAATAAGAACTCTTGCCAAGTTCATAGTCGGACTACTTAATGTAGTGATGACATATAAAACCCTTATGGGAACTCGTAAGTATAATGATAGTAACTTAGCTCGATATCGTATCGACGAGTAAGGCGACTGACCTTGAGGCATACGAGCAACAGCGCGATGATGCTTTATATGCTGAAGATCAGCGGGTAATTCGATGGAGTACCCTACTGGAGACCCGGAAGAGGTTCCAGCAGATAAGGAAAATCCTGTTAGGATAAGGAGCTTACCCATGGGTAATGAGGGTCGCAGCCAGAATGACTGTGATGATTAAGATATGGTGCTCAGAAAAGTGAGTATAAAGAACCGAAATATTATTAAGAGATCTGAAGATGCATGTTGAATTCATAGCCGGACTACCAGATGTAGTACCAGCAAGAAAGAAGGATTGGAAGAATTACTTGGGATCTTATACGGAAATAGATGAGAATCCTTAGAGATTTTCATCTTAACAAAGAAAGAGCTAGAGGGATGTATGATTATCAAAGACCGCGATATAGGACGAGGAGCAGAGTCCCTAGGAATAGTTGAGAATGAGGCAGTAAGTGCCATATCATTTGATAAATGAATCGGTATGAATATTGTCAGTAATAATTTGCCACGAGAAGGCAGATGTCATAGGTTATAATTTACGAAACCAAAGTGAGGTTAATGAGGTGGTTTTATTCAGGGAAATGTTCATTTTATGAATGAATCATTTAGAAAGTAAAGACATTGGGAAGTGATAACATGATTGGGTAAAGTTATATAAGGAAGTAGTAAGCAAGACAATGATCTCAGAACCTACCGGAAGATAAGACCAGTGAGTCAAGATGAACTCGTAATGAGACTACTGCCAGAGACTGAGTATAGAGTTAATTCAACTCAGTTAAATGATGAACCAGAAACGTTAGATGCATGTGATTCAGAGGAATATTAAATTCCTTCTTCTCTTTGAATGGATTATAGTAGTACCTTAAGTTTATTCCGATGCGGAATTATAATAGATCAAGTAATACGATCAGTAGTTAAAGAGAAAAATGTGAGAAAATCTTCCTGGAGCTAAAAGGTGAAATTGGTAATGACCAAGAGCTGGCATTGCTTAATGGAAAAAGGAGACTTTGTGCTTCCAATGACGCTTCGCATAAAGGGTTAGGTAGACCGACATTTGGTAGCATTGAATATCAGGACGTTGTGACAGGTTTCAGTTTGAAACTGTTGATTCCCTTCTAAGGGATGGATATAATTGATTCTTCTCCAGTGGGTAAACTTCCAATCTGATGATGATTATTTCGTTAACTATGACTGCTTATGATTCCACCTGCTTGGAGGTTCATAGAACACTATTCTTCAGGTTTCGAAACTGGTCTCCTTAATGTTACCAGTAGGTGGGTAGATTGATCAAAATTTCCCTGAGTCTGGAAAGGAATTCGGTGAATTTTGGCAAACCTTGTCTTTCTGATTATCAGAGAATGTCATGGAAGAGAGTAGAAACTAGAGCAAACCCTGTGACTTGGGTAAGGATGCTGTAATATGGGTTAGTAAACGGACCCTGAGCATTACAATCGACGGTGGTGATAAAATGATGAAGTGAGATTGGACGAAAACAGGAAATGTAAGTAAGAAATTAGCCGGACGGAGAAACTCCGGGATTGACTTAAGTGAAAAGGCAGTTATGCCAGGAATGGTAAGCTTGCGTGGCAAGCGGGATTGATAAGAATAGTTGAAAAGATAAAAGTGGAGGAAAGGTGACCGGAGACGGTGCCGAGTAGTCGATTAAGACTTATATGGAGTAAAGTTTTGGAAAGGTGGAAAGGTATCAAAGAAGAAGGCACTATGCCGGCAATTGCTAGAAAAGTAATGCTATTAGCCAACCCCTAAAATCATATATTTTTTTTATTTTAGTGTGGCCAGTTGAGGCCAAGCCACAAAGGATTATCGAGTGACTAGACCAGCAATGAAAGGAAACATTAATGAGATCGTTTGAATCTTCTGCCGAACAACCCATGTTTTGATTGGGAATTCACTAGACCTTTTTGGGATGGGGTCACCCGTACTGAAGTGACTCATGTGTATATGGGTGTCCAAGATTTCGAGTAAAATGGAAGTATAGTGACTTGAGATGTATGATGTTAGGGTATCATGAATACCATGAATATATTATGACGGAGGAAAGTAAACAATGAAGGTATATGAAGAGGGTATAGAAAAGGTCAGAAATTGAACAGTATGTTGTAGGAATTTTGTCTGAGGCAAGTACCTTTGCGAAGAACGATAAGCACTAAGAGATTCACGTTTAACTCGACCAATCTCTTCCAGAACATCCTTGCTACCATTAACAAGTTCGGTAAGAGAAGAGATAGGCATACGTTGCCTTTTTGGAAGGCCAAATATGCTGACAACTATCTGAAAGAAGAGGGTGGCATTAAACCACCGATCGATTATCAAATGAGAATGATTGAAAAGAGACCTTTATTAAGGATACATGATCTGATTGCCAATTATAAGATGCAAGAATTCCTTGGCAGTTGAATTAAGGATAGGATATCCATAAATTAAGACAAACCCTGGGGAATGCACAAGGGGTGGCATTAACCCTAATAACGACATTATGACTTCAGATGATATGAGCTGGACTTGCTAAGGCAACAATGACCGGTAAGGATTATTAAAAAAAGAGTTCTGGAAAGAACATAGATAGAATTATTAGAGTATTGATCAATGACATTTTGATATACCCGGTACCCACAAAATACCGGAGGAATGATAAGGATGGCCTATGAAACCTTACAAGGAAAAAAAGTAATATTCCGAACTTCAAAAATGGAAGTTTGGTAAGGAATGTATAACATCGTAACAATAATGCCAGATGAGGCATGTATGAAACCCTGAGGAAGTATGGGTTGAACCTATAAAGGTTGAGATTATCCTAAGATAAAGAAAGAACTAAGAAAAGAAGTATCCTAAGTAGGATTGGGAATAAAAGTGATAAAGTTCCCACGGGTAGGTGGAAGCAATGACTTATGGAAATGACTGATAGTTATATTTTCTCCTTCAGCAGAGCTTAATGGAGAATGCTTTAACCCAACAGTGATGGGAATGAGGTAGAAAAACTTGAGTTAGAATGTACCCAGAAAACATGGGTTACAAGAAATCATTATCATCAAGAAAGGCCAATGAGGTGGCCGACAATCTAAGTATAAAGGAATAATTATAAATGTTCATACCGAAGAAACAAAATGATATTTGGAAAGACCTTGAAGGTCGTATTGGAGTGGAGGAAGTTACATTCCTTTTGATGATTGTGCAAGAATCGAAGGTAATAATAGTTTAAGTAAAGATTCGATTCCCGATATTGTCTTAAGCAAACTATACACCTTAGAAGGTCCCGTTTTGGGGCAAACCAGGACCATGATACAATATTGACGAAGTAAACCATTAAGTTTCCAGTATTTTATGGGAGATACATGAGTGATGGTTTCAACAACCGGACCTAGCTGCGATGCTTGAAACTCTTCTGTAATTTTATCTACTTCATGTAATATCTACATCAAGTTCAAAAAGTGTTCCTTATGGATAAGGAATAGTGATTACTTTGTCTCCCTAAAGGATTGAAACCCGTAGGGTTAGCTATTAATGCACTACGTAAACAACAAGCGATGGTGATTCTTCTAAGAAAATAGATGACAATGTAAAGATAAAGAAAGTGCTGCCATTGATTAACTAAATGGCATGTTGATGAATGACAAACAAGTTTATGTTAGTGTACTTCTGCGCAAACAAGATAGAGAATATGAGGTTGATGATTCATGATGTTAAAGATATTCCCATGGAAAGAATTAATGAGACTTGGAGGGAAGGGCGGTTGAGCCTGAGACTTATTGGGCCACCTGAGAGTTTAAAGTGTTCGGACGGCGGTATTCGAGCCAGCCTTACCCCCAAAACTTATAGCACGGTCATAACGGGTTTTCATGTGGCCAGGCTACGCCAGTAAAATGCAGATGTTCGACAGATGATAAGAGTGCGAGCAGGTAGGTGTGCGACCTGGTCTGACTTACGAAAGACAATCTGTGGAAAACCACGGATAGAAAAGAACAAGTGATGAGAAACAAGGTTGGCAGAAGTAGATTATATGAATCTAAGTTAAAGGAATCGGGCCAGATTCATTTCGGAAAGTTTAAATTGAAATAACGTGATGATTATAGAGTAAATGTGACGGGATACCAATAAAGAGGTGCCAAGTGCAAAAGATGTCTCAATAAAGAGATGAAGGTGGAAGTAAATAACAGAAGTAAATAAGAATCAGATAATAAGAAGGATGTGATTGATAAAGAAAGGACGGGGAAAGCAACTACGAAATAGGAAGCAAGGAATGTTAGGAATGGATTAATAAATGGGTTTTCCGATGAATTCTCGGGATGACAACCTGATAGTGTTAATATTATAGATATGAAAAAATTAGTAGCGTGACATGGAATGTCAGTAACAATGGTGTCAAGCGAGAAACTAAGATTTAACCTGAAAGGTTCAAAGATTTTCCAAAAGTAAGTTGCTAAGGTGGAACCAGGGTACAGGTCCAGAGAAAAATGGACAAAGCAGCAAGATATTTTGACACGTGAGATTGCGATCAAATATTATTGGATATAATTATGATTAATTTCTTCTTTGATAAACCTCTATAGTTCAGAGGTAAATTCTGAGTATGATATTCTACAACCATGAAAGCTTTCTATAATCCTTTAGAACTCTTTTCTCTTCTTCTCTCTTATTCATCTTCTTTATGAATTGAGAAGAACAACCCTTTTAGGAGGGGAGGTACTGCTACGTGACTATCTGTCTATGTGATAGAAGTCCAAGTGGAATGCCATGACTTGTTTAATTGCTTGTCAAGTACTAAAGGCTGGCCCCCTTCTGTACTAACTATGCAATATAACAAATGTCCAATTGATCATAGTGATCTCTCAATAAATCTTTCCACTTCTCTATATTGATCGAGATTGCGAAGATTAAAGCGATCAGGAAATGCATAGTACGAGCGAGGTTACCTCCGAATCGTGGGGTGATAGTGATACCAATGTTACTGCAGGTATCAATAAGGATAAGACTGAGTAAGAGTATAACCCGGATAGTGAGTTGTACGAAAAGTAGCAACGTTGATGGAAAAAGGATAAAGTATGGATTGTAGCACTAGAAGATGTGCTGAGGAAGGGTAGAACGACTAAGAATTGACCGGGAAGCTAAAAAGGGAACGACAGGCAAACGACTCTTTGCTTCCTACCTGATTCCGGGACGGAATCCTTTTAAGGAGGGGAGACTGTAAGAACCCCAAATTTTGGATATAATTAAAACTTTTTATTAAGTAATGATAAAATGAAGAACAATGATTCCGACAACAAGGTCACCAGCTCTAATGAATGGTGGTTTCAAAGAACAATGATTGTAATGAATGGATATTGCTTGGGACAATGATCCTGATGCATTGGTATATTGTCAGAATAGAGTAATTCGATGGTTGAGGACCTAGATAAGAATAATCTACCATCCAGGAAGGAGCTAATGGATCCTTGAAGGGAAATGAGTACGTGCATAGTGTTTCCCATACGTGCATAGTATTTCCCGTACGTGCATAGTGTTTCCCGTACGTGCATAGTGTTTCCTGTACGTGCATAGTAATTTGGTGGATGAATAGTGATTTTGTAAGTTGGAAAAATTTTCACGCCACCCTATGTACGGGACGTGATATGGATGTTTCGAAGTCATATTAGTAATACGCGGAGGAAATAAGTGAATGCAGAGACGATCGGAATTCAGAAATTCCAAATTCTTTTTCGGTATAATATTTGACCGGACAGTGGATTAAATATTATTATAATCCAAGAATTGAGATATTAACTTTGAGGATTTGATATTTTGGGATGTTATTATATTTGATTTAAGAATGAAGGTAGGAAACCACTGAGGAGTGGTTATGGCTACAATGTAATAATTGATATTTGGAAAGAATGAATGGAATTCGACTTTATTATTTCTATGTCTTGAAGAATGCTAAAGGGTAACAACATAGGTAAGAATAATCTATCTTCTAAGGGAATAAGATATGGCAATTTCAAGCAGGAGAATACCCTCATGTCATCCAGATCGATAACGATTAATCCAGTAGTTCCGTAAAAAGGTTAAGGAACGATCGAAAGAGAATACGGACAATTGTACCACCCTAAGAGAACAAGTAAAGAATACAGAATGAATAGTTTTTGGTGGGAGTATATAATAATATGAGACGACACTATACAGAAGCATTCGGAACGGATTTCCGAGTTCGTATTAGTGATCCAGGGGGAAAATAAGTGTATGTAAAAGCTGTCGGATTCTGAAAAACCGCACTTTTATTTTCTCCGAGAGTTCCCTGGACACTGATAGCCTCAAGTATTTAACGAATGGATTTAAGGAATATAAATTGGAAAGTTAGAATGAAAGATGGAGAATGAAAGTATTAATATTAAAGAGGATTCCCGGTAAACCCTAATTAGAAATCCGTGAAATATTCTCACGAACGATCAATCGAAACGGGTAATAACTGGACACAGAAACAAGCAGAGGAAGCAAGAGTCTTGTGTAAGCTACTAGAATAAATATCTAGCAACCAAGTGGCTTAAAGTAACTAGCATACTTGGAGATGGAAGTAGTACTTAGATATCAAACCAATACTTAGCATGAAAACCATTCAAAATGCAACACATGTCTCTTGATTGCATCATGGATGACCTAGGCACTTTAATAAAGCTACTTTAGCAAGATATTATCCAAGGCAACACAATAATACAAGGAAAAGATCAAGAACAAGCAAGCAACTCTCTCCCCCTCCAAAAACATTCCATTCGACTTCCTCCCTAAATTCCAAATCCAAAGTCCAAGCTTCCACCATTGTTTGATCTCCAAATTTTTATGGTAAGTCCTATAATTCATAAAAGTGATACCCTAGAAATCTTGGCTTCAAACTCCATGTTTTCCATTTTCAAATAAATCATCCAAGCCTAGGGTGAATAGTGATTTTAAGAAACTAACTTTGATTTCTTGTTTTGTTTGGATGATCCAAGCTTTGTTAAGGTAATCTAAGGACTAGACAAGGCTTACCAAGTGTTATTCACTCTCCAAGGAATGTAACAAGCTCCAAAAACCCTTGGTACCATTTTGAGATTTTATGAGTTTTATGGATGATTTAGTGTTAGTATGCTATGTTATGCTTAGATCTATGTTATTAGTTGATTATGGTTGTTGTTTGGATTGTGATCCATGAGATGGTTGAGATGAGTTGTTGATAGACTAGTCATGATGATTATCATGCGTTTGTGTGGTTGGATTGATCTTTGTTAGATCGAGATAAAGTGTAAAAACTTTGGAAAACGCGTAAACATAGCCGTTATAATGCCCGATTTTACAATATCATGTTTTGTATGCCATTTTTCACATCAAGACCCTACTGACCAGAAACTTTTCTTCCATTTTAGGAAAGCTTATGTTATAAGCTTCGTTTTGATATAAAGATCACGTGAAACGGACTTACGGTTTAGGAGTTACGGCCGGTTTACTAAAAGTATTTCGAAACCGTAACCGAGAATTCGTAACTGAATTTGAACCCTCGTAAAATATGTAAAGTCATGGCGAATCTTGGTAAATAAATACTAGAGGTAAAAAGGAAGGTGTGAAAGAAAACCGTATGTCAAAAGGATCATTTTTCGATTTATTAAAAATGTTCGAGTCGAGGTTAAACGCGAACGAACCCCTAAAAGACGACTCTTTTATAACTTCGGTAAAACACTTAAAAAACGGGCGATAAAACTCGGAGTATAGTATTGGTTCGTAACGATCGACTTTAGAACTCATATGACTTAAGTATGTCCCAAGTATAAGTACAATGACATGTCGTATTAACGAACGAATGTCGGGTCGGATCAGCGATAATAAGTAATCCACTAAAAGGGGTATAACGAGATAACTCGAGAACGTGTTTCGAATTAAGTATAACTTAACTTTTAATATGTTAAGTGATTAATCCCGAATGCCTTGGCTATTTATAGATCACCAAGCTGAACCGGGACCCGCTACCACTACCCCTTACCGTACTCGACTACCAGGCAAGTTTCAATTCCCTTCTTTTAGGCTGTTGTTGTGATTGAATATATATATATATATATATATATATATGATTGCTGATATACATATGCCATTGCATGCATGCCTACTTTCAAGTTGAATTCATATACTTGTTCCCTGAATGTTATTGTTGGCTTATAAGCTAGATAGTTATATATCAGTTATAAGCCGGTTATTGTAAGACCCTCATAGAAGGGCGTATACATCTTATTAATCAAAAATAGACCGGGAGTCAATATTCCTTGATATATCGAGATTACCTCGGAGGAAAATATTTAAGTAAATATTTTCTATTATATGGGCGACGAATATTATTTGAATATTCGTTCGAGACTAATTATTTTAACGATCCTTACTTCAAATAATTATTTGAACGTAACTATTCAACGAATAATATTTTTCAATATTCATTCAGAGTCGAATTGATTATCGACTATTATTTCGATTATTCTTCTAAAGATGAGACTATTAAATGAATATTATTTGGATATTCTTTTAGAATATTATTTTATTAAATAAATATTACTTTTGAATACTCATTTAAGATATTAAATACTTGATGGATATTATTTTAATATTCATCTGAAGCTTGATTTAATTATCGAATATTATCTCGAATATTCCTTAAGGCTTGGATTACTAAATGAATATTACTTGATATTCATTTAGGATATTATTCATTAAATGAATATTACTTTTGAATATTCATTTAAATTCCTATTAATTATGAATATTACCTTAAATATTCTTTTCAGGTCTTATTAATTAATGAATATTGTTTTGAATATTCATTTAAATATTTATTTATTCAATAAATATTCTCCTGATATTTCTTCAGGGATTATTTGAGAAATATTCTGATTAAAGATATTCTTTCATATTCCCAAATATTCTTTAAATATTTTAATTCAATAAATATTCTCTGAATATTTATTCCATACTTAGAATAACCTCGATAAGGTTTATCTTCTTCGATTATTACAGAAAATACCTCGGAATCATATTATTATTAAGCTTATATCAAGAAAGGTTCTCAGACATCATTCTTCTTTGAGTCTATCTCCTTAATAATAAGGGAACCTTACTTGAAAAATGTTATTTATCTTGTCGACTTCCCGGTCATAAAGTATTCCCTTCTCTCGCAACTCGGGTGCTGTTGACTTATTAAGTCGTTGCTTACCTTCTCATCTTTCGAGAGGTAAGATTACTGGAACAAGTTGATATCCGTTACCAAGTAATAGCTTGGGAGTTATTGGTAAATTTTCCTTTCCAACTAGATACGACTACTTTGTGGAGTCTTATCAACAAGTATTATACTTGGGGAAAGGGGGACGAATGTTACATTCAGAATCATGAATTCTATTTGAACTAGGAGTCGTGTAAGAGGCCGAGTAGCACCGGTCCATCCCCTTTGGCCCAACCATTGGCCGGGGAGAGCTAGTAAGGCGGTATACAAGTAAAGCCGTCAGTTCTTCCTTCTACCGGTAGTAAATCTAAATTGAGCTGTACGATCTCGACTGATCATCAAGATTGGAACAGCGGGCGCGGTGAATACTCCATCATTGGTTCATCATCCAAATTTATTTATTTCCTGCAACATGATTACTGTTGGCAGAGTTGGAAAAAGGGTCATAACTGGAATTGCAACCTTTTCTTGCAAGTTCCTCTTCTTAATAACAATAAGAATATCTCACTTACTTTGATGTAGCAGATATTTCTACAAACAAATACTTCAAGTTACCTTGTAACTTCATCGTTCATATTATACTGGCATCATTTCCGTAAATGCATGGCATATGGTTTGAAAGATACTTTTGAACTGTTATACCTTATCATTCAGTTATATATTATTGTTGGTGGGCTATTGCTCACCCTTTCTTTATTATTATATCACAACAACAGCTAGACCAGATGACTCGCACAAGGCGCACTCGACGCGGGCGAGGATGATGAGACTACCAGAGCTGAAGAAGAAGCTATTGGTAGGATATATTTATTCTTTCAGTACCAAGAATATGGTCTAGTATGACTTATGTAAATGGATGGCAAAGAGTATGTATTTATATTGAAATTCTTTTGGATTGTAAGAACTCATAATGTGATTAATAAAAATTTGATTGTTACTCTGATTTCATCTCTGGGACTATAACGGGTGTGTTTTATATTGTTGTGTTGGGTTATAGAGACGTAATTTATTTTATGTTAAGGAAAGTTCAATTGTTGTGGACAGAATTGGAAACCGTAACCACCGGATCCCGGACCCCGGATCTGGGGGTGTTACACTATTCGAGAACTCGAGCCATGACAAAACAATGAACCATTCGAGAAGTCTGACTTATCGAACTATACTTTTCACTCATAAAATTCAATTTTCATTATCTTTTAAAATTTACCAGAAATATTCACTGAAGAATATTCTACTAAATTAAATAGTGATTCTCTCAAAATTTCACAGAAATTTCAAGCTAAAGATATATGATTTTCAACATATGCAGCATTGTGGAATATTTATAAATCATAATCCAGTCAATACTTACTTTAAAAATATTGAGCATTTGATAAAGTAAGTATTTACTGCTGCAACAATCTAGTTGATATATTCACTCAGCAAGAATTTGAAGAATTCAGCATTCCAATCTCACTAACCAACCTTGTGAAGGTGGCTTCATCTAATGGCTTAGTGAATATGTCAGCTAGTTGTTTCTCTGTGGGAACGTAATGTAACTCAATGGTTCCATTAGTTGCATGCTCCCTTATGAAGTGATATCTGATGTCAATGTGATTTGTCCTAGAATGATTGACAGGATTGGAAACTATAGAGATTGCACTTGTGTTGTCACACATGATTGGAATTCTTTCCAACACAAGTCCATAATCTCTAAGTTGGTTTCTGATCCAAAGCACTTGAGCACAGCAACTTCCAACAGCTATGTACTCAACTTCAGCTGTGGAAGTTGACACAGATTGTTGTTTCTTGTTGTACCAAGAGACTAACCTTTGTCCAAGAAACTGACAGCTACCTGAGGTGCTTTTCCTATCCACCCTGCATCCAGCATAATCAGCATCAGAATAACCAACCAGATTGAACCCTGTGTCCTTAGGATACCATAACCCCAAGTTTGGTGTGCCCTTCAGATATCTGAAAATCCTATTTATCGCTATCATATGTGATTCCTTTGGATTTGATTGAAACCTTGCACACAAGCATGTTGCAAACATGATGTCTGGCCTACTAGCAGTGAGGTAGAGTAGAGAACCAACCATGCCTCTGTAGATTGAGATATCTACCTTCTTGCCCTTACTATCTTCATCTAACTTGGTAGCAGTGGCCATGAGTGTCTTTGCAGGTGAGCATTCTTCTAAGTCAAATTTCTTCAATAGATCCTTGATGTATTTGGTTTGGCTTATAAAAATGCCATCCTTCCTTTGACTCACTTGCAGCCCAAGAAAGAATGTTAATTCTCCCATCATACTCACCTCATATCTGCTCCGCATGAGCTTAGAGAATTTCTCACACAGCTTCTCATTTGTAGATCCAAATATGATATCATCCACATAGATTTGAACTAAGATAATATCATCACCATGTTTCTTGTAAAACAGTGTCTTGTCTAGTGTGCCTCTAGAGAATTGAATCTCAAGTAGAAATTGTGACAATGTGTCATACCATGCCCTAGGAGCTTTCTTAAGTCCATACAATGCTTTAAGCAATCTGTAGACAAAGTGAGGGAATTTTGGATCCTCAAAGCCAGGTGGCTGTTGCACATATACTTCTTCTTCCAACTCCCCATTCAGAAATGCACTCTTCACATCCATTTGATAGACCTTGAAATTAGAATGTGCAGCAAATGCCAAGAAAATTCTGATGGCCTCTAGTCTGGCAACAGGGGCAAAAGTCTCATCATAGTCAATGCCCTCTTGTTGAGAGTATCCTTTTGCAACCAACCTTGCTTTGTTTCTTATGACTACACCATTTTCATCCATCTTATTCCTTAGAACCCATTTTGTTCCAACAATGGTTCTATACTTTGGTGCAGGCACAAGTTCCCATACTTTGCTTCTTTCAAATTGGTTTAGCTCCTCTTGCATAGCAATTATCCAATCAGGATCCAACAATGCATCTTCAAGTTTCTTAGGCTCAACTTGGGATATAAAGCAACCATAGAGACATTCATTTAGAGTTGCTCTCCTTGTCCTCACTCCTGTATTTGGATCTCCAATTATCTGATCTGCAGTATGTGATCTATCCCATTTCCTTGTATGTTCAGATTGATTTCTCAACCTTGATGTTGCTTCATCATCCAGATCATGATCCTTTACATTTCTTCCCCCTGTGAAGTTTCCATTAATCACAGGTGTGTCTTGGATGCTTGTTTCTTCATTGTTGGTTGACACAGGTTCTTCATTCACTTGAGTTTGTTGAATTGTGGGCTCAAATTCAGTTTCAATCTCCTCATCAGAATCATCTAGATTGTCAAACTTCAAAGGATCTTTATCTTCATCATTGGCTTCTTCTAATCCAGGTAGTTTGCTGTCATCAAATGTCACATCTGTGCTTTCCATAACTTTCTTTTGAGTGATGACATAAACTTTGTATGCAATTCTTTCCATAGAGTAGCCAAGAAAAATTCCTTCAAATGCTTTTGCATCAAACTTTCCAACATATTCTGAGTTGTCTTTTAACACAAAGCATTTGCTTCCAAAAGTATGAACATACTTTAGGGTGGGCTTCTTTCCAGTCATCAAGTTGTAAGGTGTCTTTCCAGTGTTTTTGTTGATGAGGGTTCTGTTTTGGATATAGCATGCAGTGCTCACAACCTCAGCCCAAAAACATGTAGGCATCTTTGCATCAAGTAACATTGTTCTAGCAGCCTCAATCAGAGTTCTATTCTTTCTTTCAACAACTCCATTTTGTTGTGGAGTCCTTGGAGCTGAGAATTGTTGAGAAATACCATTTTCTTTGCAGAATGCTTCAAGCATGGCATTTCTGAACTCTGTTCCATTATCACTCCTTAATGCAATCACACTTGCATTGTTGGCCTTTGCTTCCTTGTCAATTTTCTTTATATGCTCAATGATTACTTGGGGAGCCTCATCTTTTGATGCCAGAAATTCTACCCATGTATACCTTGTGAAATCATCAACCATCACCAGAGCATACTTTTTCCTTCCTAGTGACATAACATTGACAGGCCCAAACAAGTCCATATGAATTAGTTGTAGGGGCTTGGTTATTGATGTCACTGTCTTTGACTTGTGGCTTGATCTTTTCATTTTTCCCTTTTGACAAGCCTCACACACTCCTTCTTGACAGAATTCAAGTATGGCCATGCCTCTTACTAATTCTCTTTTGACTAGAGAATTAATGCCTTTAAAGTTCAAGTGTGATAGCTTCTTATGCCACAGCCAACTATCTTCATTTGATGCTTTTGAGTAAAAGCAACAGATTTTGTCCTTGTTTGCAGAGTTCATATTGGCTACAAACAGGCTTCCTTTCCTTACTCCAGATAGAGCAAAGTCACCAGTCTTTTTGTGGGTGATCAAACATTCATCTTTGTCAAAATTCACTTTGAAGCCTCTGTCAGTAAATTGACCAACACTCAGTAGATTGTGCTTGAGTCCCTTGACCAGTGCTACATTTTCAATGATGACATTTCCAATTTCTAACTTGCCATATCCCAGTGTGTTGCCAATGCTGTCATCTCCAAAAGCAACCATTGGGCCAGCCTTCTCCTCATACTGTGATAGCAGGGCCATATCACCAGTCATATGGTTTGAGCATCCACTGTCCAAAATCCACATGACCTTTCTTTCACTTTCTTTGCCCTGCAAACACAAAGGTATTACTTCTCCTTTGGTACCCAAACAAGTTTGGGTCCATGTGGCTTAGCAACAGTCTTATCATAAACAGCATGCTTATCAATTTTCTTGATGTTAGTCTTCTTGTCACTGTTAGAAGTCTTAGAATCAGGGTTCTTAGACTTAGGTGACAGAGGCACCTTCCTAACTTTAGGAGGACTTGAAGACTTTGTTCTTGTGTAGTGTGTGTGAACATTGTGACTGATACAACCTTCCATGAATTGTCTTTTCAAATTAAAGCAACTAGTCATTACATTCATGTTACATGGCATACAATCAAATTTATCACAGAAAGGAGAGTCTCTATGTCTTAAAGGCACAGAGCAATCGTAGAATGGTTTAGCAACACTACCAGATGGTTTCTTGCAAGCATGAGTTAAATGATTAGTGCTAAAACAATTTTGACAAACTTTCCTAGGGGCATTTGGCACATAACCATAATTGTTGTCCTTGTTAATCCCTAATTTGCCATTCCTGTTTTATTTCTTTTTAACCACTCTCTTCTCAACCTCATTATTCCCAGCTGAAACAAACTTCACAAATTTCTCAAGTCTAGTTTTACCTCCTACTGACTCCTTGGCTTTGGTTTTGACATTCTCACTCTTAGAGGATGCTTTTTGTTCATTTGATTGTGCCTTATCTTCATCATCCAACATTTGCTTAATGAGTAAGGCATCCTCATCAATCTCAAGTGTTGGTGTTTTAAATATTGGGGTCTCAGCCTTTTTCAAAACCTGAGGCACTTCCTCTTGAACAACAATGTCATCTTCAATGACTGCATAGCCTTTCCTCTGCTTGAGAGTGTCATAATCAAGTCCAATAGCAGCCTTAGGTCTAGCTAGATTTTTCTCATGGTAGGACTGCAATAGACTAGAGGAATTCTTGAATGTTTTCAATTTAAATTCATTTTCAGCTAGTTCATCCCTAAGAGCTTTCTCAACTTGACTAGCACATAGAACCTTATTCTTTAGAAATTCAATTTCTTGTTTAAGGTTTTCTATTTGCATAGCAGTTAGTTCTAGTTCCTCATTTCTTTTGTTTAACAGTTCATTCCTAGTAGACAGTTTAGCAATCTCTTCATTAGCAGCAGTCATACTAGTGTGAATATTAAACATCTCAACAGATAGTTGTACAACCATAGATTTGTATTCAGAAATAGACATGTCTATAGTAGTGAGGGATGGTACCTGAGATTCTGATTCAGATGGTTCTTCCTTGGAGTTGGCCATCAAGGCATAGTTGCAGAATTCTTGTTCTTCTCCATCACTATCAGAATCATCCCAACACTTCCCTTCAGCTATGTAGGCCTTACCTGGTGCATGCTTCTTTAGCAGAGCCTCATACTTAGCTTCAAGCTCAAGAAACTCCTTATCCTTCTTCTTAGGCTTCTTGCATTCACTGGCAAAATGCCCTAGGTCATTGCATCTATAACATCTCACAGATGACCTATCCACATAGCTTGTTTTGAATTTGTTTTTGTTTTCTTTCACAGGTGCCTTGCTCTTGTTGAATGAATGATTTTGAGATCTAGACTTGAAGGGCTGATTCCTCTTAAATCTGATGTTTGGGAATTTTCTAGCCATAAAAGCATATGAAGTGTTTTCCATGGTATCCAACTCTTCAAGAGTATAGAACTCATCTTCTTCCTTTTCATCAACAGGTTCAGTCACTTCTTCTTCAGTCTCTTCATCATCTACTATCTCTTCTATTCTTAGTTGACTTGTAGATGCCTCCAGGTCTTGAACAGATTTGTTGACAATCAAGGCACATGATGTGTTTATCATTCTGCCTTGGTTGGCTTGGATAGCCCTCTTCTGAAGCAACTCAAGCTCATGAGTTTTTAAAACCCCATAGAGCACATCATATGTGACTTTGTTCAAATCTCTTTCTCTCAGAGATATGACCCTTTGCTCCAGATGGTTTGGTGCAGATAGTAGAAACTTCATGTTTAATTCCTTAGTGCTGTAAACCTTCCCATTCATTTAAAGCTCAGTCACCAGTTTGTGAAAACTCTCAAACATATCAGTAATACTTTCTTTGGACTGTGCCATGAAAGCTTCATACTGTGTGACCAGTATCTGTTTCCTATTTTCTCTTACCTCCTCTGTCCCTTCACATAACACCTCGATGTGGTTCCACATGTCCTTGGCTGATGTGCATGATGCTATATTAGCAAACATCGACATATCCATGGAGTCTATGATCAGCAACATGAGATGACTGTCTAGGGCAACCTTTTCCTTCTCTGAGTCCGTCTATTTGGAATTGAATACAGTAAAAGAATACAAAGGGGGGGTAAATGGATTCTTGAACTTTTCTTTGTTCTTGAATCTTTGCAACAAGATATGTGTTTAGTGTGTGAGATATGTAAGTACAGATAACAAAGACAAACACAACACAATATCACTTTAATCTAATATTTTATTAGATAAAGATTTTCCTACAATCTGTGAATACAAATGGTAGTATTCTCAGCTTCGTTTTTCTTAGTGAGATATTTCTTGTGATGTATCTTGAAAAACTTATCTGCTAAGGAAGTGAGGCTGTATCCTTATAGACATGGATACACCTACTTACTACAAATAAGGTAGGTAAAACAAACTACTTTTCAGTATGTCTATCTCATTTGAGTAAGAGTCCAAACGGCTACAGATTTGACTTTGCAAAGCCTGTTCAGATCCACTTCTTTAGCTCCTTGTCCCTTTGTCTTATCTCTCCAAGCTTCTTTGTAGGCTTTCCAATCTGCTTTATAGTACATAGTCAAATAAAGCGTCTTGGCTTGTTGCAGGTTTCTGACTTGTACAATTCTTCAGTATTTTGTCTCCAAGAATGTATTCGAGAAGTGGCTAAGTGATTAATTCGAGAACTCGAATTGACTCAATCGATAACTCTGAGTTCTCGAATAGTGTTATATTGACATATCGAATTACTTCTCGAATAGCACTTTTCTCTGGGACTCCTTGAGATATCGAATAGAGCATTTTGACATATCGAATCCCTGAGATGTCGAATAGCTTCTTTAGTCCTTGAGATATCGAATAGGGCATTGACTTGTTGACTCTTAGAGAACTCGAATGATGCTTTGACTTGTTGACTCCATGAGTTCTCGAATAGAGTAATAGACATATCGAATCTCTGAGATATCGAATGAGATATCGAACAGTGTATTCAAAGATATCGAATAGTGTCTTCTGAGATATCGAATCTCTGACTTCTCGAATGCTAGACTTCTCGAATAGACAAATGTACTTCTCTAATTGGTACTTATGCAAATTCTTCATTTCTTCAAATCCCAACTGTGATTATTTGGCAGTCTTTATCTCCTTGCTTGAGGCATGAACCTTGGAACTTCTTTCAAGCATTATTCTTGACTTTATAAGTACAGTTACACAACTAGGATTTGATGCCTATTACAAGTACAGAACAAATAGAAACTCTACAACTAGAGGTTCCCTCAGTTAAGAGGTCATGTAGGTAATACATAGCATTACACATACTTAGGCTTGTTATTAGATGTATTCAGGCATGCCTCTGTGACTAACAATCTCCCCCAAACTGTGAGTAAGACCGTTAGTCACAATTTCATGTCTGATAACAAGCCTAACATACATAAAGATAAAACTTGACAGTACATGTATGAATTTTGATTAGCAATGTTGATAGAACTACAGGGTGAGTAATCTTACAGCCTATGATGAAGTACTAGCCATTGTCATTTGTTTCCCTTTCCATAGCTTTGGCTTGCAAATCATCATATGCTTTCTGTCTTCTTTCTTTCTCCTTCCTTGTATTCTCATCCATAGATTTTATTATTTCTGCCATAGCATCCAATTCTTCAAGCAAAATTGAGTCTTTGAAAACTTCAAGTACTGGTTTCAGAATGTTTGCAGGATAGTGGTTGAGTAGATTCATTCTGATATGGACCTGATCCCCATTTCTCCTCCTATACTTCACCACATAGGGGTTAAACTGAACTCTACACAATACCTTTGCCCTTAGCTTTTCTGCTTCAATCTCCAGTCTCTCAATTTCTTTCTCCCTTGCTAGCCATTTCTCAAGACACTCTTTTCTGATTCTCTCCTCATGATCTCTCTTCATCTTCACAAAATCAATTAGCTCCAGCTTCCATACTCTTTCCACTTTATCTTCTGAGCTCAACAATGCAATGATTCTTTCTATGTCATGTAGCTTGCCCCAGTGTTGACATCCTCCTTGTTTTAATTTCTCTTCCCTTCCATCAGTATATTTGATCTCAAGGCAGTTATCAACAATGGCAACATGGTAGATTCTTTGAGCTTGTAAGAATTGCAGTTGCTCTTCATCAAAATCTTCATCTAGTGGTTGGAGTTTTAAGCCTGGATAGATTGTCAGAGTCCTTGATTTGGATAGCTTTTGTTTCCTTGCAGCTTGTTTGAATTTGATCCTTTTTACATGGTTTCCTGGCAATAGCATGTGACCTTTGTTTGTAGACCATTGTAGTATTCCATTAGCAGTTTGCTTTTTGAAATATACATATGGTTTCTTGACTTGAATCTTCTTCTCTTCTTGAGGTGGCAAGACAGTTACAGAAGCCATAGATGTAGATTTTGGTAGGTCACTACTAACAGTATTCACCCTAGACTTAGAGTCTTGTGTTGTGGTGAGGTTACTGTCAGCAATGCCTAAGGCTTGCTGTCTTCCACTTTTCCTCTCAGAGACTTTACCTTGCTCATCATCATTCTTCTTCTCCTTACCATCCTTCTTCTTCTTTTTATCTTCATCATCCTTATCGCTCTTGTGATGCCTTCTCCTTCCATCACTTTTGTCTCCATCCTTGTCTTGATCACCATCCTTGATAGGGTTGAACTTAGCAGATTCAGGTACAATGCCAGTTGCAATGTATGACCTGAGATAAGATATAGCTTCCAATTCTTCTGGTGTTCTTAAACCCTTCTTCTTGTTCAGCTGCTCAATGATGGCAATAATGAGAGATTTGTTCTGAGGAATTAGATGCTTAGGGATGACCAGCTGCTTGATATCATCAATTCTTGTTGCAGCCTGATAGTTGATGGTTCTAGGATTTGTGAATACTTCAGGTAGCCTTGCTGGTTGACCATCCATTAACTCTTCAAAGAGACTCTTGTAGTTTTCATCCTTCTTTTCAATCATTCCAAGGAACACATCCACTTCTGAGTGCTTTAGACCCTGTAGAGTGTTGATGGTTAAGTGTCATATCTTATTCTTTCCTACCATCATTATCTCTTTGAGCCATAGGCCGCTAACTCTCCTTGGTACTACAGTGAGAAAGTCAATCTGACTCTTCAAACTCCTATGATATGACAAAGCATCACCAGCCTGTTCTCTTGAGACTTTCAGAAACTCCAAGAATGCATCATCATGATAGACATTTGAGTTTGCAATTTCTTGTAGCTTGGCCTCAGTGACCACCTTCACTTCTACTGGCTTGGCACTCTTAGATATAGAGATTTGAGGTTTGTCAGATAGCATACTCCCTGCAACCACTGTGGTTGTAATAGATTGCTTTTGACCACTGGAAGTAGTGATATGCACAGTTGGTAGAGTGACAACTGGCAGAGAAATAGGAGGCTCATCAACTTTGTCTTTTCCTTTGCCAGGCACATGAGTTAAAGATTTAGTTCTTTGATGACCACCTTCAATGATTTTGATGCCTTTTACTGGTGGTTTCTCCTCCTTTGTATTTGAGTTTCTTGATGTCCTCTTCTCCCCCTTAGGCTTGTTGTCAGGCACAGAGGCTGTAGGAGTGACCTTTGGGGTTGAAGATTCGTCAGGTAGAGGGAGACCCATGTGCTTCATCATTGCAAACAACATTGATTATTGATGCAGAAGAACATCAGCTGTGATGGTGGCTTGAGTGTTCAACTGCTCAATAAGAGTTTGTACCTTGTCTGTAAGATGAGCATTAGATTGAGTGAGAGTAGCTACCTCCTTTTCAAGTGCATCTACCTTGCTGAACAATGCAGAGGATTTGAAGCCAGACATGGATTGTTCTTTGAGTCTCTACACTTCAAACCTAGACATCTCATGCACAGGGACCTCAGTGACCAGCTTGTCTCCATATTGATTTGCAAAAAGGGTCCTGAGCATGGCATTGGCTTCAGTTGTCTGATCAGTGAGATTTTGGAATTTGTGCCCCAGGCCTGTGACAGCATCCTTGAGAATAGCCAAACCATTGTCCATCTTGGTGCAGGTAGACTTACAGGCTAGAATGTCTTTGACTACAGTCTCCAATTGAGGGAGTTTGGAATCCAAAGTTCTCTTTATCTCATGCACCTCCTTGGTTGTGGCTGAACACACTTCATTAACTTCTGTCTTTAGACCTTTGCCAAGATAGTGTGTAGCCTTGAGAATGCCCTTGTAGCTGTCATTCACTGCTTCATACACATCAGTAGGGGTGAGAGATTTGGCATTGGACCCTAGTGAAGTGATGTATTCTTCTCTGAGGTACTGGAGACCTTCTGAGAGAGAGATGTCATTCTTTCCTTGTAGCCAAGCATCTACGTTTCCATCCCTCTCAGTTTCATCTATGATCTTCGCCTTCTGTATTTCTACATCATCTCTGTGGCATAAGAGGATAGCTTCATAGTCTGGATTGGGCATGTCGGTAGTGAGAAGGTGCTGAGCAATCTTTATGAACTCAGGGATCTGATCCACAATTAAGCTTTGGAGTGCTTCAACCGTCAATTGTGGTGGAACAGACCCTGATCCTGAAGCACTGTCATGTTGCACAGGCTTCAGCCATTGAGACATATAGTTAGAGCTAGAGCCAGGCAAGCTAGACTCCTCAGTTACAAATGCAACTTCTGTAACCGGATGGAAAGACTCTACTACTGTTGTCTCCACAGGAGTGGGATGAGTTACAACAGTAGTTGACATAGGCATAGAGTCTCTAGTTAAAACTAGTGAATCCTCTGTGTTTGTGATGGTGTCATTAAGAGATGCCCCAGCATACATTCCCTGACCATCTAAATGTGGTACCTGGGTGGTGAGCAAGGTGTCTTGCACCAAGTCACTTGAATCCATTGGCTCATCAAGAGAAAAGAATTCTTGATGATCAATGCCTTGCTCCTCAATTGCTTGAGATGCAGGCTCCAAAGAAATATGAATGGTAGATTCTGAAAGAGAAGTGTGTTGTAGATTAGATTTTGGCAACTCCCCCTGAGAGATAGAGGGAGTTTCAATTGTGATGTGCTCTCCACTCAGTGTTGTGTCAGCCTTATCACTCCCTTCTGCTGACTCTTTACAGATAGGTGCATTGGGGAGGATGCTTGATTCTATAGATGCACCCTGTTGAGAGGATACATCTAGTGAGCTGTGTGCCCCTGATTTTACAACTTCAGCCATTTGGGTGACTGAAGAGGTGGTTTTAGACTTCTTCTTCTTCTTTAGGCTAATGATAGGTGACTCAGGTTCCTCACCTTCTAAACCTAGTTCTACAGCCAAGGCTGCTTCAGTTAAGATGGTTAAAGGTTCAGAAGCAACCTGTTTTCTCTTCTTTTTACTAACATCACCCTTTTGAGAGGATGATGGAGTTGGCTCTGTGTTTGGTAGAGTGTTTGTCTGAGAGGGTTGGTTAGCAAGCCTTGGGTTAGCATTATGTTCTTCTTGCTTAGGCTGTGCTAACTGAGACTTAGACTCAAATATTGGCATGTGTGGGGGTAAGACCTAAACAAACCCTCCATGTGGGGAGTTATCTTAAGCCTTACATCCACATCATTCCTAGTCTCCAAGTTACCAAAAATAAGTTTGGCCATGGACCTAGGATAGCCTATTTTACTTTTATCTAATCCAGGCAATTCAATCAATGAAGCATTTTTAAAATTAAGTACTGATTGAATAAAGCGGGGAAAGAAAATTTCAGTACCTCTCTTGGCTGTGTTCTTACCAAGTCTCCCATATAGCTCTTGTATGATGAGATGTCCAACATCTATCTTTCTCCCATGAGCCAAGGCATAGGCAAGCTGCTGCACAGGTGTACTATTCTGATCAAAGCTCGATTTCCTGGCAGTGAATACATGAAGGAGTGTAGCAAAAACATAGCTCCATTCCTTTCTCAAGTACTTCCTATTCAGCTTTCCAAGTTTAATAGCCTCTGAGTAGTTGATAAATTCAAAGAATTCTTCCAACTCAGCATCTGTGGCCAGGGAGTCATATGCCTCTTGCTGCAAATCCAGGACTTGATTCATGTCTGCGGTAGTGATAGTAATATCCACGCCTTGAATCTTGCAGTAGACAACATATGAGGTAATAGCATTCTCAAGGGCGATGACCTCGACTGTAGCTATCCTCCAGAATTGTTCTAATAAGTCTATGTACAGGGTTGGGTTGGCTGATAGTGCACCCTTGATGTAAGATTCAGACAACCATCGAACAAAGCACTTGAAATTAGCATTTAGTGCTTCCACATCACTGGTAATTCCGTTGAAATTGGTTTGGGATGGTATGGTGAGTTGAGTGTTTGCCATTCGGGTAGAGAAGAAAAGAGAATTAAGGTTGAAGAAGAAATTCGCAGTTAGGGTTTTCAGAGGTTTTAAGAGTTTAGATGCTTGAGAAATCGAACGAAATGAGTTGAACAGTTGTGAAATTGTATATATATGAATAACTTGAGTTGTCGATTAGATATAAGTTTTGTATCGACAAGACAGTCATTCGAGAAGTATAAAACAACTATTCGATAAGTCAAGAAAGGCTTATTCGATATCTTAAGCAGTTTGTAACTCACAGCTGGCAGTTATTTAACTCAGAAAATAATTCTAAGCTAAATAAAATGTGTTTTTATGAGCGAAATGAAATTTTGAATATAAATCCAAAAAGTGATTAAGTGTCAGCGAAAAATCAGCCTTTTCAAATGATTCGATAACTCAAATACAGTATTCGAGAACTCCATCACTTGAGAACTAAAATACTCTATTCGATAACTCAGAGTGTGCTACTCGATTTCTCCAAAAGACACTATTCAAGAACTCAAGAGGGTTCTAGATAGGCCTATTCGAGAACTCGAGCCATGATAAAACAATGAACCATTCGAGAAGTCTGACTTATCGAACTATACTTTTCACTCATAAAATTCAATTTTCACTATCTTTTAAAATTTACCAGAAATATTCACTGAAGAATATTCTACCAAATTAAATAGTGATTCTCTCAAAATTTCACAGAAATTTCAAGCTAAAGATGTATGATTTTCAACATATGCAGCGTTGTGGAATATTTATAAATCATACTCCAGTCAATACTTACTTCAAAAATATTGAGCATTTGATAAAGTAAGTATTTACTGCTGCAACAATCTAGTTGATATATTCACTTAGCCAGAATTTGAAGAATTCAGCATTCCAATCTCACTAACCAACCTTGTGAAGGTGGCTTCATCTAATGGCTTAGTGAATATGTCAGCTAGTTGTTTCTCTGTGGGAACATAATGTAACTCAATGGTTCCATTAGTTGCATGCTCCCTTATGAAGTGATATCTGATGTCAATGTGCTTTGTCCTAGAATGATTGACAGGATTGGAAACTATAGAGATTGCACTTGTGTTGTCACACACGATTGGAATTCTTTCCAACACAAGTCCATAATCTCTAAGTTGGTTTCTGATCCAAAGCACTTGAGCACAGCAACTTCCAGCAGCTATGTACTCAGCTTCAGCTGTGGAAGTTGACACGGATTGTTGTTTCTTGATGTACCAAGAGACTAACCTTTGTCCAAGAAACTGGCAGCTACCTGAGGTGCTTTTCCTATGCACTCTGCATCCAGCATAATCAGCATCAGAATAACCAACCAGATTGAACCCTGTGTCCTTAGGATACCATAACCCCAAGTTTGGTGTGCCCTTTAGATATCTGAAAATCCTCTTTATTGCTATCATATGTGATTTCTTTGGATTTGATTGAAACCTTGCACACAAGCATGTTGCAAACATGATGTCTGGCCTACTAGCAGTGAGGTAGAGTAGAGAACCAACCATGCCTCTGTAGATTGAGATATCTACCTTCTTGCCCTTAACATCTTCATCTAACTTGGTGGCAGTGGCCATGGGTGTCTTTGCAGGCGAGCATTCTTCTAAGTCAAATTTCTTCAATAGATCCTTGATGTATTTGGTTTGACTTATAAAAATGTCATCCTTCCTTTGACTCACTTGCAGCCCAAGAAAGAATGTTAATTCTCCCATCATACTCATCTCATATCTGCTCTGCATGAGCTTAGAGAATTTCTCACACAGCTTCTCATTTGTAGAACCAAATATGATATCATCCGCATAGATTTGAACTAAGATAATATCATCACCATGTTTCTTGTAAAACAGTGTCTTGTCTAGTGTGCCTCTAGTGAATTGATTCTCCAGTAGAAATTGTGACAATGTGTCATACCATGCCCTAGGAGCTTTCTTAAGTCCATACAATGCTTTAAGCAATCTGTAGACAAAGTGAGGGAATTGTGGATCCTCAAAGCCAGGTGGTTGTTGCACATATACTTCTTCTTCCAACTCCCCATTCAGAAATGCACTAACCTTGAAATTAGAATTTGCAGCAAATGCCAAGAAAATTCTGATGGCCTCTAGTCTAGCAACAGGGGAAAAAGTCTCATCATAGTCAATACCTTCCTATTGAAAGTATCCTTTTGCAACCAACCTTGCTTTGTTTCTTATGACTACACCATTTTCATCCATCTTATTCCTTAGAACCCATTTTGTTCCAACAATGGTTCTATCCTTTAGTGCAGGCACAAGTTCCCATACTTTGCTTCTTTCAAATTGGTTTAGCTCCTCTTGCATAACAATTATCCAATCAGGATCCAACAATGCATCATCAAGTTTCTTAGGCTCAACTTGGGATAGAAAGCAACCAAAGAGACATTCATTTAGAGTTGCTCTCCTTGTCCTCACTCCTGTTTTTGGATCTCCAATTATCTGATCTGCAGTATGTGATCTATCCCATTTCCTTGTATGTTCAGATTGATTTCTCAGCCTTGATGTTGCTTCATCATCCAGATCATGATCCTTTATATTTCCTCCCCCTGTGAAGTTGCCACTAATCACAGGTGTGTCTTGGATGCTTGTTTCTTCATTGTTGGTTGACACAGGTTCTTCATTCACTTGAGTTTGTTGGATTGTGGGCTCAAATTCAGTTTCAATCTCCTCATCAGAATCATCTAGATTGTCAAACTTCAAAGGATCTTTATCTTCATCATTGGCTTCTTCTAATCCAGGTAGTTTGCTGTCATCAAATGTCATATCTGTGCTTTCCATAACTTTATTTTGAGTGATGACATAAACTTTGTATGCAATTCTTTCCATAGAGTAGCCAAGAAAAATTCCTTCAAATGCTTTTGCATCAAACTTTCCAACATATTCTGAATTGTCTTTTAACACAAAGCATTTGCTTCCAAAAGTATGAACATACTTTAGAGTGGGCTTCTTACCAGTCATCAAGTTGTAAGGTGTCTTTCCAGTGTTTTTGTTGATGAGGGTTCTGTTTTGGATATAGCATGCAGTGCTCACAGCCTCAGCCCAAAAACATGTAGGCATCTTTGCATCAAGTAACATTGTTCTAGCAGCCTCAATCAGAGTTCTATTCTTTCTTTCAATAACTCCATTTTGTTATGGAGTCCTTGGAGCTGAGAATTATTGAGAAATACCATTCTCTTTGCAGAATGCTTCAAGCATGGCATTTCTGAACTCTGTTCCATTATCACTTCTTAATGCAATCACACTTGCATTGTTGGCCTTTGCTTCCTTGTCAATTTTCTTTATATGCTCAATGATTACTTGTGGAGCCTCATCCTTTGATGCCAGAAATTCTACCCATGTATACCTTGTGAAATCATCAACCGTCACCAGAGCATACTTTTTCCTTCCAGTGACATAATATTGACAGGCCCAAACAAGTCCATATGAATTAGTTGTAGGGGCTTGGTTATTGATGTCACTGTCTTTGACTTGTGGCTTGATCTTTTCATTTTTCCCTTTTGAAAAGCCTCACACACTCCTTCTTGACAGAATTCAAGTGTGTGCATGCCTCTCACTAACTCCCTTTTGACTAGAGAATTAATGCCTTTGAAGTTCAAGTGTGATAGCTTCTTATGCCACAGCCAACTTTCTTCATTTGATGCTTTTGAGTAAAAGGAACAGATTTTGTCCTTGTTTGTAGAGTTCATATTGGCTACAAATAGGCTTCCTTTCCTTACTCCAGATAGAGCAACGTCACCAGTCTTCTTGTGGGTGATCAAACATTCATCTTTGTCAAAATTAACTTTGAAGCCTCTGTCAGTAAATTGACCAACACTCAGTAGATTTTGCTTGAGCCCCTTGACCAGTGCTACATTTTCAATGATGACATTTCCAATTTCCAACTTGCCATATCCCAGTATGTTTCCAATGCTGTCATCTCCAAAAGCAACCATTGGGCCAGCCTTCTCCTCATACTGTGATAGCAGGGCCATATCACCAGTCATATGGTTTGAGCATCCACTGTCCAAAATCCACATGACCTTTCTTTCACTTTCTTTGCCCTGCAAACACAAAGGTATTACTTCTCCTTTGGTACCCAAACAAGTTTGGGTCCATGTGGCTTAGCAACAGTCTTATCATAAACAGCATGCTAATCAATTTTCTTGATGTTAGTCTTCTTGTCACTGTTAGAAGTCTTAGAATCAGGGTTCTTAGACTTAGGTGATAGAGGCACCTTCCTAACTTTAGGAGGACTTGAAGACTTTGTTCTTGTGTAGTGTGTGTGAACATTGTGACTGATGCAACCTTTTCCTTCTCTGAGTCCGTCCATTTGGATGGCTCTTTTGCAACATATGATCTAGGAATGACTATTGTGCCCACTGTAGATTCAGCAATTTCTTGTTGTGGTACAAATGGACCATTCTTGAGGATGTCAGGGTAGAGAGGATTGACAGCTTTTATGAACAACAACATTTTTATTTTCCAGAGGTTGTAATTCTCTTTGTCGAACTTAGGGACCTTCACCGTACCTGTAGTCTTTGGTGTATTCGAACTCATGATCGTTTTCTGTTTAGATTAAACAGCCTGCTCTGATACCACTTGTTGAGTATTGAATACAGTAAAAGAATACAGAGGGGGGGTGAATGGATTCTTGAACTTTTCTTTGTTCTTGAATTTTTGCAACAAGATATGTGTTGAGTGTGTGAGATATGTAAGTGCAGATAACAAAGACAAACACAACACAATATCACTTTAATATAATATTTTATTAGATAAAGATTTTGCTACAATCTGTGAATACAAATGATAGTATTCTCAGCTTCGTTTTTCTCAGAGAGATATTTCTTCTGTATATAAAAATCTTATCTCCAAAACCTTCTTAACAACTAAGGAAGTGAGGCTGTATCCTTATAGACATGGGTGCACCTACTTACTACAAATAAGGTAGGTAAACAAACTACTTTCCAGTCTGTCTATCTCATTTGAGTAAGAGTCCAAACGGCTACAGATTTGACTTTGCAAAGCCTGTTCAGATCCACTTCTTTAGCTCCTTGTCCCTATGTCTTATCTCTCCAAGCTTCTTTGTAGGCTTTCCAATGTGCTTTATAGTACATAGTCAAATAAAGCGTCTTGGCTTGTTGCAGGTTTCTGACTTGTACAATTCTTCAGTATTTTGTCTCCAAGAATGTATTCGAGAAGTGGCTAAGTGATTGGTTCGAGAACTCGAATTGACTTAATCGATAACTCTGAGTTCTCGAATAGTGTTATATTGACATATCGAATCACTTCTCGAATAGCTCTTTTCTCTGGGACTCCTTGAGATATCGAATAGAGCATTTTGACATATCGAATCCCTGAGATGTCGAATAGCTTCTTTAGTCCTTGAGATATCGAATAGGGCATTGACTTGTTGACTCTTAGAGAACTCGAATGATGCTTTGACTTGTTGACTCCATGACTTCTCGAATAGAGTAATAGACATATCGAATCTCTGAGATATCGAATGAGATATCGAACAGTGTATTCAGAGATATCGAATAGTGTCTTCTGAGATATCGAATCTCTGACTTCTCGAATGCTAGACTTCTCGAATAGACAAATGTACTTCTCTAATTGGTACTTAGGAAAATTCTTCATTTCTTCAAATCTCAACTGTGATTATTTGGCAGTCTTTATCTCCTTGCTTGAGGCATGAACCTTGGAACTTCTTTCAAGCATTATTCTTGACTTTATAAGTACAGTTACACAAATAGGATTTGATGCCTATTACAAGTACAGAACAAATAGAAACTCTACAACTAGAGGTTCCCTCAGTTAAGAGGTCATGTAGGTAATGCATAGCATTACACATACTTAGGCTTGTTATTAGATGTATTCAGGCATGCCTTTGTGACTAACACTAACCTTGAAACTAAGTACTCCAAGAAGCTGAGAACTATCAGAAGTGATCATGGTGGAGAATTTGAGAAAGATTTTGTCACCTATTGCAAGTCAAGAGGCATATCACACGAATTCTCCGCTCCATGTACTCCTCAACAGAACGGAGTAGTGGAACGCAAGAATAGAACACTTCAAGAAATTGCTCGGACCTTGCTTCATGAAAGTAAGTTGCCTCGAAAGTTCTGGGCAGAAGTGGTAAATACTTCTTGTTATGTACTTAATAGAGTTTTAATTCATCCTATTTTATTGAAAACCCCTTACGAATTGTTAAAGAATAAAACTCCTAATATTAGCTATTTTCGAGTTTTTGGATCTAAATGCTTTATTCTAGATACTCAGCCAAATCATGGGAAATTTGATCCCCATGCTACTGAAGGTATATTCTTGGGTTACTCCATTTCGAGTAAGGCATATCGTGTTTATAACCCTGATAAGATAAAGTAGAGGAATCTATTATTATTGCTTTCAATGAGTCTAATCTTGATCTAGCCAGAGGTTGGGAAGCTTTTGCAGATGATGATTTCCAATTTCGAAAGGAACAGTCTCAATCTGGAAAGGACGGTCTCAATCTGGAAAGGAACAGTCTCAATCTGGAAAGGGACAGTCACTTTCGGAAAAGGAACTGCCTCACTCTCCAACAGGACATGAGACACCACAACAGAATTCTACATTTCTTCAATCATCTCCTGGATCTTCTATGGCATCTGATACTCCATTAACAGAAAGGAATTCTACACTAGATCAACCAGAAATTCATTCTCAATTAGAAAACTCAAATGAAGAAGAAATGAGTCCAATCCGTCTTCCAAAATCAACCAGTATTATGAAGAATCATCCTCCAGATAATCTCCTTTCAGATTTAAATCAAGGCATTACTACTCGAAGCAGGGTTAGAAACTTCTTTGCATTCTATGCCTTTGTAGCAGAATTTGAGCCCAAAAATGCTCAAGATGCAGTGGAAAACGAACAATGGTCAATAGCTATGCAAGAGGAACTTAACCAATTCGAACGTTATGATGTGTGGGAACTTGTGCCACCCCCAAAAGATGTCAAAGTTATTGAAACTCGCTGGGTTTTCAAGAACAAAAAGGATGAAGACGGAAATATAATCAGAAATAAAGCTCGCCTCGTGGCCCAAGGTTATAATCAACAAGAGGGTATCGACTACGACGAGACTTATGCTCCAGTGGCTCATCCGGAAGCTATACGAATTCTTATGGCTTTTGCAGCCTACAAGAACTTCAAACTTTATCAGATGGACGTCAAAAGCGCATTCTTAAACGGATATTTGCAGGAAGAAGTCTATGTAAAGCAGCCTCCAGGTTTCATTCATGAGAAGTATCCACATTACGTATACAAACTCAAGACATCTGTCTATGGTCTTAGACAGTCTCCCAGGTGTTGGTATGATTGACTCAGTACATTTCTTGTGGATTCAGGTTTCATTCGTGGTACACTCGATCCTACCCTCTTTATTTTTCATAAGCATAATGATTTCTTATTAGTTCAAGTGTACATTGATGACATTGTGTTTGGATCCTCAAATGAGACCTTATGCAAATGGTTTTCGGATTGTATGCATAAAGAATTTGACATGAACCTTATGGGTGAACTACAATATTTTCTTGGCTTGCAAATTAACCAAACTGATGCAGGTATCTTTATTCACCAGAGTAAATACATAAAGGACTTACTTAAAAGGTTTGACCTAGAGCATGTCACTCCTAAATCAACTCCCATGAGTGTGACCATCAAACTCACTAAAGATGAAAATGGTAAATTTGTTGATATTACCAAATATAGAGGTATGATTGGTTCCTTGTTATATCTTACTGCCTCACGCCCCGATATCATGTTCAGTGTATGTTTGTGTGCCCATTTTCAAGCAATGCCAAGGGAATCTCATCTTAATGCTGTAAAGCGAATATTTAAATATCTAAAGGGAACTGACGACTTGGGACTATTCTGTCCCAGTTTCCCATCTTTTGATTTAATTGGTTTTTTAGATGCTGATTACGCAGGATCTCAAGTTGATCGAAAAAGTACTAGCGGAGCTTGTGAATTTTTAGGTGATTGCCTAGTAGCTTGGCACAGTAAGAAACAAACTTCGATTGCAATGTCAACCGCAGAAGGGGAATATATTGCCGCAAGTAGTTGCTGTGCACAAATATTGTGGATGCAGCAAACCTTGAAGGATTTTGGTATAAAATCTTCAAATATTCCAATTTACTGTGATAATACATCCGCTATTAATATTTCCAAAAATCCTGTCATGCACTCTCGTACTAAACATATTGACGTTCGTCACCATTTTATTCGAGATCATGTTGCAAAAGGTAATATTGAGCTTATTTTTATTCCCACTGAAAATCAAAAAGCTGATATTTTTACAAAGCCTTTGTCTGAAGACAGGTTTTACATGCTTCGTAGAGAGCTCGGTATGTGCACCCTTTGATTGATCTAATTGAAATTAGCTCTACGGTAATTTAGCTTAATTGATTTTATTGTGGATCTGTGATTTAACTGTTTTTGGTATATTAGTACTGTGTGCCATTTAATGGCAGTGTTTGCATGCTTGACACCTATACCATATTTATTTTAGGCACATTTTTTTAAGCGTCAATTTCCCTCTCTCTCTTATTTGTCTCTTTCTTTTTCTTTAAATTATCATCTCCTCTATCTCTTTTCTCTCCATTTTTCCCTCTTTATCTTTTTCTCTCATGGTTAAACGCAAAACTTGGTCAGTATCCACTCGCACTGGCAAGATTCCTGCAAAATCAGAGTCATCTAAACGGCAGAAGGCGGCTACCTCTGATGAAAACCATTCTAACTCAGAATCATCCATTCCAGAACCAAGTCTGAAAGCACAGTTTTTGGCTCTAGAGGGATCCTCGAAATCCAAGGCTAAACCTATTCTTAAGGAATGGATGGTAGATATGGAGTTACTTCAGCGCATCGGGATAGTCGGGATGTTTGAGACTCTTCATTGTGCATCACTTCTATCGCCTCCGACTATGCATTACCCCTCTTTGGTTCGTGAATTTTACTCTAATCTGACTATGGGTCATAATGAAATGGTGTATTCAAAGGTGAAGGGTATTCCTATTGTGCTTACTACCGATTGAGTTGGATCTATTCTTTGTGTGGCTGCTACCGGTCCGTGTCCCTTCACATCTCATCAACCATTTTCAGAGTTGGTAGACCTTCCTTATGAGGAGCAACTTCGAACCATTCTCGGTAATACTTCGATCTCGGCTGACTCCAAACCCTTGGTATCCTCTCTTACTCCTACTTGTCTTTTGCTATTCAAGTTCTTTCATACAAATCTTTTACCGCACAAAAGTTGTCGTGATAGGGTAACCTATCAAGATTCAATTTTGTTATCTCTTTTTGTTAAGCAAATTCCATTTAATGTGTCTTCCCTCTTAATTTCTAATATGATTCATTGTGCTTCTCATGAGTCTATGCATCTGCCCTACCCTAGCCTCTTAACTAAAGTTTTTTAGTACTTCAAAGTGATTGATGCCACTGTTGAAGTGGACTATTTGTCAGACTCTTTTGATCTTAATACTTTAACTCGTAACCATCTCTTGGTTAATGAGTCCAATCAGCTTATTTTCGAGTCTTCTCATTCACTATCAGACACCTCCTTGCCTGAGTCTCCCATTGCTCAACCTCAACCTTCCTTTGACAATGCTCAGTTGAATGCCCTGTTTGATGGTCTTTCTGCTCAAGTTGGAGCCAACTCTAAGGCAATCGAATCCTTTCAAACCAAACTGATCTCTGTTGAGTCTTCCCTTGCCTCTATGTCCAAATCTATGGAGTTAATGCATTCCAAGTTGGATGTATTAAAAGCTAATGATCGAAGCATCTCTCGGAGAATGGATTTTGAATTTGGCTCTCTTCAGGAAGGAATGACCCTCACTACCAAAGCATGGGAAAAAGAGTTTGTTAAACTCTTTTTCAAGTTGGGCTTTGAGACTAAGTTTCTGTCTAAACAAATCTCGTCAGTTCAGGAAAAACGCGTCATTCCATGGCACAAAAAGACAGACTGGATTGGAGATTGCACCCTTGAAGAAATCACTGCACCTCTTCCTCTCCCAGAAATTCCACCTCCAGCAGCTTTTGGTCTTACAAAGGACGAGTACATGGACAAGCTATTTCAGTGGATGGATGCTCGTGATGGCAAAACTCCTTCAACGAACTTCTTTGAACAGAACTTTTCTACCTATGGGGATTCTCCTAGGTACAAGCCAAAAGGTAAAGGCAAAGCTACAGTGGACATTCCTGATGACGATTACTTTCATTTTTTTATGTTGATGAAAGGGGGAGAAGTGTATTTTGAATAGTGTTTTATTTGGTTTTGAATATTTGGTTATTTTGGTTTCGAATTTTGGTTGCTGATAATTCATGCTTATTTACTAAATTGCTAATATTTATCAGTTCGTACTTGCTTATGCTTAATTCTCAGACTATTTGTCTCTATAAGTGTTTTTGACAGGGGGAGACAGAGTATTTTTGACAGGGGGAGACAGATGCTAATTCAAATTGTTCATCATCATAAAAAAGGGGGAGATTGTTATTCCCATGTTTTTAGGATGATACTTTGAATTGTCTTCGAATTAAATCCAGGAGATTTGATTTTGTGTGCTTATTATTTATCTTGCATATAATCTGGTAGTTACCATATTTCTCGGATTCTATATCTATCTAATTGTAGGGTATATATCTCAGGAGATATTTCCAGAATATTGTGTGATTTGATTTTCATTCAAATCCCTAAACTTACTCTAATGAAGCCGTTGTAATTATCATGTTTGATTGATATCACTAATTTACATCTGATTGATTCTTGTCTCAATAGCTATAATTCCAAAAATTCAAATCTCTAACGGCTACATCTTCTAGTGCTATATAAAGTCTATCATTTGGCAAGAAGAAATATAACTCAACACACATCTGCCATACAACTTCTTTACAAAGACATTCAAGCTTATATACTGAGTTCAGAAGTTCATTTCATTGAGTTGTAAACTTTTATTCATTCTACATACTTGTGCCGGGTTGTGGCAATTAGATAGGATTACAAATCATAAACCAAGTAGCCAGTGGGCTAGGTACCAGGTTTGCTAGGTGACAGGTGTGTCAAGGGAAGAGTTCTTCCAAGAGGCTTTAAATTTGTAATCGGGGAAAATTGTAAGCTTTATATTATTGTTATAATAATATAATCTCTGTGCTAGTTGGCATAGGGACTTGGATGTAGGCCGTAGATTGGGTAGGGGCCGAACCAAGTGAAAATTCCTGGTGTTCTTGTTTTTATTCTGTCATTTATTTTCTGTTGCTTGTTTATTCTGTTAGATAATTGGGACAAGTTTTATCACTAAAGAGACAGTCTCTTTATCATTTGAGACAGTCTCATTTATTTGACAGTTAAATATATTGTGCTACTTGAATTACACCTTTCTGCCACAACTAACACTGTTAAACTTCTTCTGCTGTCCATCACCAGACTGTACCACCGACTTTTGACTGGAATTATATTGGCCAAGGTGTTGCTGTGAATTGTATAAACCATTATATCTCTGACCCTGCTTTGCATCAAAAACTCCGGATGGTACATTTTGCACTAAAGCCTCGGTCTCCTTTTCTTTGCCTACATCTTTTACCTTTCCATTCCTTTGTGTGTCTTCATTAGTATTCACTTTGCTAAAACCCACTGGTTGGAAATTATCGGCCAAGGTGTTGCTGTGAAATTATTTTTGCTTCCGCGCTTCTGCCAGGTCCCCACTGGTTAGAAATTTTTTGGAAATTTAATGGATGCTGGAGTGTTTTCAATCTGTGGTGAAGAAAGTTTTGGAACATGGTCTGACCATATCCGAGAAAAAGATGGCATATGGTATGTATACATTTTAGTTAATCGTCTCTGTCATTTGATTGTCTATGTCAGATCACTTAAATATTATGTAATGGAAAATATTTCTGCAATTTTTTTTCTCTAAAAACAGAAATTAAATCTTTCTAAATGTCTATTGGGTGTTGTAATACTTTCATTTTGACCCTTTACAAGAATGGATATAATTAATTTTTAGATGCAAAATGTATATAAACCACTTCTCCTTTTATAGTGTTACAAATTATACCGTAAGTACTAGATTGTTCTAATTTTGGAGGCAACTTAAATACAGATTTGTCTTCCAAATACAAACACTTCTGAGTGTGTTTTGTATCACTGATTGTATTATAATCGATCCAGTTACTGGACATGGATGTTTATTTAGATACTATTATATCCCACGGCCGCTGACTTCAGTAGCTGTTATTGACAGGATTGTGCTAGCTTGGCTTTGAATACTAGCATACAGAAACAAGGACAAGAAGCCTGGTGACTGGCTGATTTCTATCTCAGATGTTGTAAAGGAGCATTGGGCCACTTACGGAAGAAACTACTTCTCTTGATATGATTACGAGGCAAGCATTAATAATTTCTTTTATTACAGTTTCTTGATTGAAATGAACAGTTATATAATCATATGGATTTAATTTAATTATGATTCTATATAACTGACTATTCTGGTATTGAATTTTGGCTAGGAATGTGAATCTGAAGGTGCCAATAAGATGGTAGAGTATCTTAGAGATTTAATTTCAAAGATCAAGGAAGGTGATATATATGGTATACAGTCTATACTTCTTTGTCAAGATTTATCATATTTACTGTAAATTTATCACTAAAGAGTCCTATTGTAGGAGATTATGTCCTTCAATTTGCCGATGAATTCACATATACTGATCCTGTAAGTTGATGTTTGTTTCTATAATTCCTTCTATGGTTACGGCCATCCGAAATCTTTTTTCATTCAGCAATTAAAATCAGAGCCTTGAATTCACAGGTCAATGGAAGTGTTGTGTCTAAGCAAAATGTAAAGGCCACAAGTGATGTTAATTCCCCGATCTCTGGATAGGTTGTTGAGGTTAACACAAAGCTCACCGAGACACCTGGACTGGTAAGTTGTTCATTAGATTCAAGATTGGTTATATCCTTTAATTAGAAGTATTCATGTGTCTCAATATTTCATCTTCTGTTTTTTGGAAAAATTCAATGAAGATCAACTTGAGTCCATACGAAGATGGATGGATGATCAAGGTGAAGCCAAGTAATCCATTCGAATTAGAATCCTTGATGGGACCAAAAGAGTACACGAAATTCTGCAAAGAGGAAGATGTTGCACACTAAAAATTTGGACCGTGTTCTGTTTATTTGCATGAATTAACTGACTGTTACAAAGAATGGAAGCCTCAATTTAATTTACTTATTTTGTTACTACTCTCATTTGCTTCCTCATTTGAAGTGCTTCATGTATATTAAGACAGTCCTATTTGTTAAATATAATTGATGTGTTTTGATCAGTGTTTAAGTGTTACAGGGATTTATCAGAGTTTAGCTGGAAGCAGTCAGAGTTTGGGTAAACTCTGACAGTTGGAAGCTCGACAGAGTTTGTTAAACTCTGTCTGAAGGAAGCGCGTCTACTGTTCAACAGTGATTAAAGATTAATTATGGAAGCGATATCTTTGAAGATTGGATAGCTATCAAAGAGATCGAGTTGACATAGGAGACGTGTGACAATCTGTAATTGATATCATTGTATAGCTGATTATTAGGAATATCAATTAGAGATTGTATGGTAGCTGTATGTTATATAAATGCAGATAGGTTAACTCTAGAAGGGTATCGATAACGAATTATCATTATTGTAACCTAGCAGCTCTTTGTGATATTTTACATCACGAAGAGGGTTTGAAATACAAGAAGTTTTTAAGTGTATAAACGCTTTTACTTATTAATCTCTCATACAAAGTTGATTATTAATTGTGTATTCGGCCTAACAAGTGGTATCAGAGCCAATCTGTTACTTTATTACAGGTTAAGATCCAAACACAACAATAATCATGTCAGAAATTCCTCCACCAACACCTACTGTTTCTGAAAAGGCTCCTACTACTGTGAGTCGTTATGAACCAATCAGGGTTCCTATTCTGAGGCCATTAGAGTATGCTATGTGGAAGGTCAAGATGACTATGTTTCTGGAGGCTACAGATCCAGAATATCTTGACAGGATTTATGAAGGCCCTCACAATCCTACAAAGCTATCTGTTGCAGTTGCTGGTGAAGCAGCAAAAATGGTTCCAAAGGAAAAGAAGGACATGACTCCTGAAGATCTATCATCAATTGCTAAGGATGCAAAAGTTAGGCATTTACTGCATAGTGCTCTAGACAATGTTATGTCTAACAAAGTCATTAACTGCACCACTGCAAAAGAGATATGGGATGCTCTTGAAGTCAGGTGTCAAGGAACTGCAGCTATTAAGAAGAATAGGAGAAACATACTCACACAAGAGTATGAGCATTTTGAGGCTAAACCTGAAGAGACCATGACAGAAACATTTGATAGATTCTGTAAACTGATTAATGTTCTGTCATTGGTCAACAAAGAGTATGATCTAGAAGACTCGAATCTCAAGTTTCTTCTTTCTCTACCTGAAAAGTGGGATGTGAAAACAACCACTATTAGAGACAACTATGATCTTGCTGAAACAGAGATTGATGAAATCTATGGACTGCTCAAAACTCATGAATTGGAAATGGAGCAGAGAAACAGGAGATCAAGCAGAAAAGGAAAGTCTGTTGCTCTTAATGTTGAAGAGAAGCCTTAGAAGAAAGAGGCAACAAGAAGGAAAATGAAGGGAAAAGCTTTGGTCATACATTCAGAAAGTGATTCACCAAACTCTGATTATGATTCAAACTCTTCTGAATCATCTGACTCTGAGGATGATGAAGAAGAAATGAGAAAAATGGCTGTGTTAATGGTGAAGACTTTCAAGAAAATGGGCTTCAAAAATTTCAAGAAAGGAAAAAGGTTTTCTAGGGATTCAAATGAAGACAGGAAAAGCTACAGGAAGTCTGATAAGAGAGATTCTAAAGGAAAGAAGGATAAGTCTGAAATTCAATGCTACAAGTGTAAGGAGATGGGCCACTATGCTTCTGAGTGCAAGAAGGGTAAAACTGGAAAGGTACTCTACACTAAAGGCAGAGATTGGGCAGATACTTCAGATTCTGATGAAGAAGTAAACTATGCTCTCATGGCTACTACTGAATTAGAATCCTCTGAAAATCAGGTACCTTTAACTACCTATGCTTATAATATTGATGACATTGCTCAATTAAGAATTTTTCTTAAGTCATTGCATATAAGTTATAGGGATCAGACTTTAGAAAATGAGAGGATAAAAGCTGAAAATTTTGAACTTAAAGAAAGAAATAAACTTGTTGAAGAGAAACTTGAAAACATGCAACAAGTTCAGAAAGAGAGAGATGATGCTGTTTCTATAGAACAGGATTTGCTTCAGAAATATAAACAACTAGAATCTGAGTTGGAGGAAGCAAATAAGAAAATTAGGACTTGGACTAATTCTGGAAAGGACACTCAACAGATTTTTCAAACAAACACTGTTGGTCTAGGTTATAATGAGGGAGATGAACTTAGATTTCAAAATCAAGTTAAAGTCAGAACTAAATTTGTTCATGGAACCAGTAAATTTTTGTCTGAGAATGAAAAAGAAGCTGTCAAAAGAAAACCAGTAAAAACTAGTGTTAAACAGGTTAATATTGGTTCAATGACAGATAAACAACTCAAACATAAACTGAAGGAGTTAAAATCTGTTGAGAAAAAGAAAGTGTCAAACAAGAACAGAAATGGAAAAGTAGGCATCACTTCAGGAAATAAACCAATGCTTGCTAGTTATGCTCCAAGAAAGACATGTCATAACTGTGGTAGTACTAAGCATCTTGCAAATTTCTGCAAGAAAAATAAAAATAAAAATTCTTTACCTACAAAGTCTGAGGTAAAGAAGGATTTTGCTAGAACTAAGCCACAGACTCTATGCACACACTGTGGAAGCACTTGGCATTCCATCTATACTTGCAGAAAATATCATGCTATCTATCATAATTACTATGAACTGAAACCCAATCTAAAATGGGTTAAAGTTGATACTGCAAGTGTAAACACTGATACTGTTAGCTCAAACTCTGATAATGTTAATTCCGCTGCAAAAGCTAACAAAGTTAAGAATGCCAAAGGATCCAAGCAAGTCTGGATCCTTAAAACTAATCCTCAGTAATTGTTTGTGATTGCAGGGTAACAGGGAGGCAACCCTAGTCGTGGACAGTGGATGTTCAGGACACATGACTGGAAATAAAGCCCTGCTATCAGAATATGAGGAGAAGGCTGGCCCAAAAGTTTCCTATGGTGATGGCAATATAGGAAGAACATTGGGATATGGCAATATCAATCTTGGAAATGTCATCATCAACAATGTAGCTCATGTCCCAGGACTCAAGCATGACTTGCTATCTGTGAGTCAAATCTGTGACAAGGGATATCATGTAGATTTTCAACCTGAATATTGTGAAGTTATCAGCAAATCTACAGGAAAGGTTGTTCTAGTTGGTCACAGGCAAAACAACATTTATGAAATCAAGCTTTTGATAGACTCTGTTGGAAAAGCTGTTTGCCTGTCTACAAGAATGTCTAGTGAAGAGAGTTGGAAGTGGCACAAGAAACTCTCACATTTGAACTTGAACAACATCAATGGATTGATCAGAAAGGATCTTGTAAGAGGACTCCCAAAGACCCTGTTAAATGTTGATGGCCTATGTGACTCATGTCAGAAGGCTAAACAAAGGAAGTCATCTTTCAAGAGCAAGACAGAATTTTCTATCACTGATCCCTATCATCTTTTTCATGTTGATCTCTTTGGTCCAGTAAATGTTATGTCTATTGCAAGGAAGAAATATGCTTTAGTCATTGTTGATGAATACACTAGATTCACCTGGGTGTATTTTCTAGCAAAGAAGGATGAAACTGCATTAACTCTGATGGAGCATGTGAAGCTTCTGGACAAAGGATCAAGCAACAAAGTCAGAATCATCAGAAGTGATAATGGAACTGAGTTCAGAAATGCAACAATGGAAGAATTCTGCAAGGACAATGGAGTGAAACAAGAATTTTCAGCACCTGGTACACCACAACAAAATGGTGTAGTTGAAATGAAAAATAGAACCTTAATTGAAGTTGCCAGAACTATGCTTGATGAAGCAAAACTGCCAACTTATTTCTGGGCAGAAGCTGTTCAAACTGCTTGTTTTACTCAAAATGCAACACTGATCAATAAGCATGGAAAGACACCATATGAGATGGTGAAGAAAAAGAAGCCTAACCTGAAATACTTTCATATTTTCGGGTGCAAATGTTTTGTTTTGAAGACTCATCCAGAACAGTTGACCAAGTTTGAGTTAAAGGCAGATGAAGGAATTTTTGTTGGCTATCCACTGTCAACAAAGGCATTCAGAGTTTACAATCTGAGAACTAAAGTGATCATGGAATCTATACATGTTTCTTTTGATGATAAGAAGATAACTGGACTTGAAGACAAAGACGAATATGATCAACTGAACTTTGAAAATGAAGTTTTAAACTCTGATGAAGGAAACTCTGATGAAACAATTCTGACAGACTCTGTTGAAACAAACTCTGAACCTCTACTGGTAAATTCTGGAGAAACTTCTCAGTCACAACAAAGGGGAGAACCAGTTGAGGGGGAGCATGATCAAGATGAAGACTCAAACACTGATACTGAGTCAACTGAAAAATCTGGATCAAACTCTGATGCTTCAAACTCTGAAAATTCAAATTCTGACTCTGGGCAGTCAAGTTCAGGGGGAGTCTCAGAAAACGAAGATAGATCACAACAGAATCAGGAAAGCATGGATCAAGGGGGAGGATCACATGCTGATAGAAGTCATTTGCCTTCTGCTAGGAAATGGACTAAATCACATACACCTGATTTGATAATTGGTGATCCAGATGCAAAAGTAAAGACAAGAAGTGCTACTGCAAGTGAATGTCTGTTTCATGCATTCTTGTCTAAAAATGAACCAAAGAAAGTGGAAGAAGCTCTTCAAGATGCAGACTGGATAACAGCAATGCAGGAAGAGTTAAATGAATTTGAAAGGAATGAAGTTTGGACCCTTGTACCAAGACCAAAGAACAGATCTATTGTGGGTACTAAATGGGTTTTCAGAAACAAGACTGACAGTGAAGGTGTTATCACAAGGAACAAGGCTAGACTGGTAGCAAAAGTCTATTCACAGCAGGAAGGAATAGACTATGATGAAACATTTGCTCCAGTTGCAAGATTGGAGGCAATCAGAATTTTTCTAGCATATGCCTCTCACAAGAAATTCAAAGTGTTTCAGATGGATGTGAAAAGTGCTTTTCTGAATGGAAAACTTGAAGAAGAAGTGTTTGTTGAACAACCACCAGGATTTGTGGACCCCAAATATCCAGATTATGTCTACAGGCTAGATAAGGCACTATATGGACTTAAGCAGGCACCAAGAGCATGGTATGAGACACTTGCTCAGTTTCTTCTAGAAAGTGGATTCAACAGAGGAACAATTGACAAAACTCTGTTTTATTTCAATCAAGGAAGTGATCTCCTTTTAGTTCAAATTTATGTTGATGACATCATCTTTGGGTCTACTAATGATAAACTCTGTAAGAAGTTTGCCAAGCTCATGCAGTCCAGATATCAAATGAGCATGATGGGAGAGCTTAGTTACTTTCTAGGCCTACAGGTGAAACAAACAGAAGATGGAATTTTCATTAATCAAGAAAAATACACCAGAAATCTTCTCAAGAAATTTGGTATGCTTGACTGTTCATCTGCATCAACTCCCATGGCAACAGCAACTAAATTGGACAAAGACACAGGAGTTTCAGTGGATATGACAAACTACAGGGGCATGATAGGATCTCTTCTATACTTGACAGCTAGTAGGCCTGACATCATGTATGCAACCTGTCTTTGTGCAAGGTTTCAGGCAGATCCTAGAGAGCCACATCTGACAGCTGTGAAAAGAATCTTCAAGTATCTCAAGGGCACCATATCATTAGGTCTGTGGTACCCCAGAGAATCAGATTTTAAGCTACTTGGGTATTCTGATGCAGACTTTGCAGGCTGCAAGGTAGACAGAAAGAGCACTAGTGGAAGTTGTCAATTTCTTGGTGACAGACTTGTTTCCTGGTACAGCAAGAAACAGAAATCAATCTCCACATCTACAGCTGAAGCAGAGTATATTGCAGCTGGTAGCTGTTGTGCACAGATCTTATGGATGAAGAATCAATTGCTGGATTATGGATTGAGGTACAGTAATATCCCTATTTACTGTGATAATCAAAGTGCTATTGCTATGACAGGTAATCCAGTACAGCATTCAATGACCAAGCACATCAGCATAAGGTACCACTTCATCAGAGACATGTGGAAGAAGGAAATATTGAACTACATTTTGTATCTACAGAACAACAGCTTGCAGATATCTTCATTAAACCATTGAGTGAAGCTACATTTACAAGACTGGTCAATGAACTAGGAATGGTCTCTGGTTCTGACTAGAAATGTTGGTTAGATTCAAACTTTACCTATGTGATGTATTAATCATATTTCCTGATTGGTTAAATGCTAAGTGAACTCTGTTGATTAAACTCTGTTAAACTCTGTCAGTATGTCTGTATGTCATACACTGTTAATAAGTTTGATAAACTCTGTGAACTCTGAGTTGATTTTTGTCTGAATGAAAACACCAATGAAGAAATATGTATGAAGCATGATTCTCAGCAATTAATCATGAATCTTTCTGAGTTATTGTGATCTAATCTTAGATTGTGCAGAAAGTTAACACAGCATGATACTGGCTCATATTTATAGCATCTCTTAGTTTATTTTGTCCTAAACTCTGAGTCTATAAATACTGTGTGCATTACCTTTCATGAAAAACTACTGATGTTGATGAACTCTAAACTCTGTTAGTTATACTCTGATAAAATAAAATGCTTACTGCAATACCCCAAAGAAAATGTATATAGGTTATTATACTCCTTTGAGATTATGTTGGATAATAGGATGACCCAGGAACCTATTGGTATATAATATGTGCTAAAATTCTCTGATTTTTGGTGACTAGTCAAATGCTAGGATGACCCAGGAACTTATCAAAATGATAAGGGCTAAAATTTTTGGATTTTTGGTGACTGGTTCCAACCTCTGATTACTGGAATGAAAAATTAAAAAAAATATATAAAAAAAAATGAATGATGAAAATAAAAAAATGTATATAAAGGGGGTATAAAATAAAAATTACTGTATAAAGTTCGATTACTTCAGAGTTTAGCTTTCATCATACAGTCAGTGTTTACTATGACAGTTTGTGCATCCAGTGTTTATTGATTTACTTTATGGATTTTATGAAAAATTAGATGCTCTAAAAATTGATTTAGTAAACTCTGCTTCACACACACAAATATTCACAACTGTGCAATTTATGAAAGGGTTTCGATGATAAAGTTGGAGAATTGACAAACGCCGTTGATTCGTGATTTGTACTCTAAGGTAAATTTTCACTTGGACAATTTGAAAGTCTTGGAGTAAGTAGGGTTTGTGACAACTGTTAATCAGTGGATAGTTGATGAATGTGTTCTTTATATGATTACTTTAATTAGTCTTCATATTCTCTTCTTGATTAATTTTCTTGAAGAACAGTTCATATAACATAAATAACAGTTGCAGAACACAATGAATATGATTAGAGAAACAAAATTTTCATTGATAATACGAAAGAGATTATAAGAAAATATTACATCTTTTTGTTTTCTCAATCTGCTAATCTATTCAACAGGAATGTAAAAGGTCCGTCCACACCACTCCATTGTTAGCAAAAATTCCCAGATCCCATCTTTGCCACTTTATTTGGGTGGAAGTTGAAGGGATAAGGTTATTTTTGCTGACATATTCATTAACAATGGTTGGTGGTGGTGGATGAGGATGCCTTCGAGGAGAGCCATGCCAATGTTGCTTGGAGGGCAGCATCGATGTCGATCACCCTTGCAAGTTTCTCTCTCTCGAGCTCTTCCAGACCAGCATCCATTTGCAGCCACAGCGTCTCAAGCTGCCTTTCCCACTCGAACGCTTCAAATTCTTCACGCGTATAGCTGAAGATGTCCCTATTCTCGACAAGATGAAGGTTTTTCTCTTTGATGGTAAGGTTGGCCATTGTTTTTCAAGGGTATTTGGTTTGAAGGGTTTATGATTTTACAGGGGAGACTGAAAGGTTAAAGACTTAATGAAATAATCTGAGCAAGTCTCTAGGCCTTAAATAGAGATGGGTAAGAACGAAGTTCTTAATCGCTTCGTATTCTGGTTATTAAAGGCAAGAGGTAAACGGTTCCAATTCTAGTCTTACTTGGGTCAAGATATTTTTAAAAAAGAGTATTATTTGATTTTTGTTTAAATCAAATATTTTAATGTTTTAATTCTTTAATATACTCTTCTTAAAAATAGGCGCACGTGACCCACTCGCTCTTTAATGTGTCCCACTTACCTATTATCGTGTCCCACTACACATTAATCAAGGAACTGATTGAGTGTTTGTTACATAAGAGATTGAGTTTTTCATTAATTTAATCACTTTTGTGTCCAAACGAGTTTGCTTTATTCTTACTCTCACAGTTTTCTTATTTTTCTCTTGGGCACTCACGCAAACACCTTTTCTACATACATATCTTTTGGAAATTCTTGCAAATTTCTTAACTCAATGGCATCTAAAGCATTCACTGCTCTTGGCTTACGGTTTGTTCCTAACAACTATGAAGCTCCACTCTATCATCAACGCGTTCCAGAATCGTTTCATCTCATGCAGAACTTCTTGAGGGATTCAGAGATTGGACAGGCTCTGATTGGCCCTGCTACTTTTTCTGCGTCTCAAATTGCTTCATTCTGGCAGAATTCAGTTTATGAGGATGGAGGAGAAAGTGGAACTCCTACCATTATCTTCACTTATGAAGACCAAGATTATGTGATTACTCCACAGACTGTACGAGATACAATGGGGTTTGAGACACATACTTCTTATACTCTGGTTAATGAAACTTATCTGAGAGAGATGCTACGAGAGATTGGTTACATGGAATCTCTTGACAAGATTGGCGGCATAAAGAGACCAAATCTCAGAAAGGAATGGAACTTCTTCTTTGATTGCATAACAAGGACGTTCCAGAAGAAAGTCACAAACTGGGATGCCATTCCTATAGACAGTCTCCAAATCGGGTATTCTCTGCTCTATGGTACTAATTTTGATTTTGGTCGACATGTTCTGATGAGCTTAGGTGATAAATTGTCAGAATCTACTACTGTTTATTATGCTCGTTTCTGTCAAATGTTGTTCAATGCATGTGTACCTGGTCTTGAAATTGATGAAACTGATGAAATTGATCCTTTTAGAGTCAATAAGCGAATATTCTCTGATATGACTAACAAGGATGTAGGTAAAGCAAATTTCCCTGCTTTTGTCATGCCTCTTGCTCTACGAAATTTTCTCAATCAACCACAAGAACCACAACAACCTGAACCACAACAAGATCAACAAGAACCACAACAAAATGAACCTGAACAACAACAACAACAACAACAACAACCTGAACTACACCCTGAACCTCAACCAGAACCAAACACTGAACCATCTGCTCAGTCAGCACCTACAAAGCAACCTTCACCCACTTCACACACAAACTCTGATTCGTCACAATCTCAACCAGCATCACAGTCTAGAATGCAAAGAGTTAAGAAGGCAATTACTAAACGACGTGCAAGTCTAAAGCAGGCAGAAGAGACACAAAGCAAATCAAAACGGAAATCTCCTGAAGCTGTTTACACTAGAAGGGGGAAGAGAATGAAAGCTCGGGCAAACATACCTAAGTCACTCTCAGTGGTAGAACAAACTCCATCAACTAGTGAAGAGGACTCAGATAATGTACCTCTAGCAAAACGAAGAAAACTGGTATTCTCTGATTCTGTGGATGAAGATATTGAAGCTCCAGAGGTTGTTTCACAGCAAACACCTCCTGTTGAGGTTGAGAAAGATGTAATGCCTGCAGAGGACAAAATGCCTGCAGAGGACAAAATGCCTGCAGAAGAGGATGCAAGAGATGGTGTTTCTCCAATAAATGATGTTCCTGATTCATTTATGCCATTCTCTGATCCTATCTCTGATATTGGTGTAGCTGATCAACCTACGGCTGTTCTTTCTTAAGCTGTGGCATCTCATACTGAGTTAATATCTGATGCTCACCAAACTGTTGAAGAAGGTGAAGAAATTGATCAGGCACCCAAAGTTACTTCTCAGTCAATGCCTGTTGCTGAGCCTGAGCAACATGGAGAAAATCTTGACAAGCCTACAGAAGAAATTGCTAAACCTATGGCTGAAGATGAGCCAGTTAAAGCTACAAGTGTTGAAGCTGAAGGTGACAGTAGTGCAAACTCTGATGCTTCTCTGAGTGTACCAGTACAAACTGACAATAAACATACATCTTTTCCTCAACCTTGTACTTCTCATGAAGTTGAGAGAGCACAATTTGCCAAGAATGCTGCTGAATGGTACAAAGAAGATTGTATTTTTCCACCGGAAAGAGCAGCTAAGTTTGTTAAGCAAAGTGCTGATACTATCTCCAATCCAGAGATTCTTTCTTGCTTGAAAGCAACTATAGTTCAAGTTAAAACTCTGGATAGACGATTTGATGATACTAATTTGGCAATTACTTCTTTGCGAAATGAGGTTGTAGCTAGAGAGATGAAGATGGAAAGAGAATCGAAACTAGTGACTACAAAATTCTCTAAAGCTCAAGACAATCTCTGTGCCAGGCTGACTAAAGTTGAAGAGAACCAGTCTGACTTATCTGCTAAAATTGATTCTATTGCTACCTCCCTGGAGTTAATTACTTCTATCCTTATGCCTGATGATGTCAAAAAGGGGGAGAGAGTTGTCAGAAGGGATAGTGCTGGAGATGGAGGGGCAAGTAACAAAGGAAAGAAAGAGGCTGAAGAGGTTCAAACTCTGAGAACTAGCAAGTCATCAAAATCACAGTCTGTTGGGAGAAATACTGATACTCAAGGAACTTCAAGGACCAAGAGTTTACTGTTATCTTCAAATCCACAAACTGATGAAGAATTGGCTGCTAAGCTGTTCATTGAAGAGAATGAGGAAGGAGTAACGATTGAGGACATTGAAGCTGAGGAAAAGAGTTTACAAGAAGAACATCTTAAAGCTTTAAAGTCTGATAAGGTACAAAGAGGAAAAGCTCCTAGACCTGTTGTTAAAGGTGTTGTGATCAGAGAGAGGACTGATGTTAGTCAAAGTTCTCGGTTCTCAAAGGAAGCAATTGCAGCAGAGGCTAAACTCAAGCTAAAAGGCATTGAAGGTGAAAGTTCACAGAAGAAAGTTACAACTTCTATTGCATCTCAATCAATGATCACACCTTTACAATCTTCACAGTTGAAATCTGTTTTTGGAAAAGGAACAATTTCTGATCCAAATGTGTTATCTGGAGTCTCAATGAATGTTTCTGATGGAAAAGCTTTATCTGGCAAGATTGGAAATAATAAGGGTGGATTAGGTTCACATAGAGACAGAAGGCAATATACTGGTCCTAGAGATCCTTCTTCACTGGCTGTTCCAGGTCGTGGTGTTCCTCAAGAGAGTTTGGACAGACTGGAATCAGTGCAGTTGGTTCATCAGAAGAGTTTAGACAAGGATTTTCTTTTATACTTCATGGCTGATGGGACAGTATTCAAAGTTGGTGAGGATGATATTGGCTTGAAATGTTGGGAAGAACTAGAGTATGTTCTATATCTTCTCAAGGTGAATAGTCGAAGGACTCAATCAGTTGCTAATGTACTCAGACAGAAAATGACTCAGAATCTGGCAATTAGAGGACAGAAATACAATAGCAGATATATTCCTAAGTACAGGGATTACCAAGGCAATCTCATTGAAATGAAGAAAGGTACTGCAAAGTTAAAAACTGATTTGGGAATCACGGTACTTGATTTCAATACACAGGCAGAAAAAGTTAGATTTATCAGACTGGGTAATGAAATGAGAAGGAACAAGATTTATGATCTTAGGGCTGCTATCTACCAAACAGATGAAAGTGATCCTCATCTCAGAGAAATCAAAGAAGCAATGGAGATTGAACTTGAAAATGCAGAAAGAAGATTGCTGATTGATTATCTCAGAACCATGCCAGATCTTGAAATTATAAGAGATTAAGTTCTGTAAGAATTTTCTTATTCTCTTTAGTTTTTATTAAGTAGAAGCTTAAACTCTGAATTTGTATAAACACTGTATTTGTCTATTTGTTTTGACATCATCAATTACTGTCATTAACTTGTACATTTTTGCTAATGAACAAGTTGGGGGAGATTGTTAAATATAATTGATGTGTTTTGATCAGTGTTTAAGTGTTACAGGGAGTTATCAGAGTTTAGCTGGAAGCAGTCAGAGTTTGGGTAAACTCTGACAGTTGGAAGCTCGACAGAGTTTGTTAAACTCTGTCTGAAGGAAGCGCGTCTACTGTTCAACAATGATTAAAGATTAATTATGGAAGCGATATCTTTGAAGATTGGATAGCTATCAAAGAGATCGAGTTGACATAGGAGACGTGTGACAATCTGTAATTGATATCATTGTATAGCTGATTATTAGGAATATCAATTAGAGATTGTATCGTAGCTGTATGTTATATAAATACAGATAGGTTAACTCTAGAAGGGTATCGATAACGAATTATCATTATTGTAACCTAGCAGCTCTTTGTGATATTTTACATCACGAAGAGGGTTTGAAATACAAGAAGTTTTTAAGTGTATAAACGCTTTTACTTATTAATCTCTCATACAAAGTTGATTATTAATTGTGTATTCGGCCTAACACTATTCTAATCTCAAGTTTAGTAATGTAATATTATGGAAAGTAATGTGATCCAATATGTACCACTACTGTCATAAAGTTATGGTAATAGGGAAATGAACATGTTTATTCCTTCACTGTAAATTGTGCATTGTTTCTGAGTTTGTGTGTGTTAAGTATAATATCAAATTATTAATGTGCTCCTAGAGATATCGAACTGATGGTTTGATGTCCCTGTCAGTTTTCTTGAATTCAATGGATAATAATTTAAGTATAATATGTAGTTTTCAAATATATAAATTTATTTGGCGCGAACATGTAAAGTTTGAAGTGATGGTTTGCAAAAAAATCAATATGCTCCTAGAGATATCGAACTGATGGTTTGCAAAAAAACCGAGGTGCCGCCGGAGGCGGTGCCGAGAAGTTTTATTTATGATTTATTATGATTTAGTTGTAAAAATTTATGTATTAATAGTTTATGTTGCCTGTTTGCTACAATACCCATCCTTTTTTAACTCTGCCACTACTTCTCTTAGTAATTACAAAAAAAACCTCTCATATCTCGATTGCTTGACAGGCAATGCAATCTACCTACAGCTAGATACACTATTACACACAGTTATCAAAAATTCAAACTATGAATTCAAATTTGAATAGCTGATAGTACATACAACTATCACCGATACAAATTTGTAAACAATCACTTTCTCCTTTTATCTTTACTTCTCTAATCTCTTTCAAACTTATATCTACTTTGTAGTTTGTTGAAATATAATTTTTAACAATGAAAAGGGTTCGAGGTGCCGCCAAAGGCGGTGCCGAGGAGTTTTGTTACTCAATATAATTCTTAAAATTTTTCAAATGCTATGTATTTATAATTAAACTTTGAAAATTTCACAATTTAATGAATTTCATAATATATAAACAAATTCTAACACATTTAAATATATCGTAAACAATATCAACTCTATTGGGATTATTCGATAGTAGTTTGAATTTTAACCTTTCATCTCAAAAATAAAGATAAAAAATAATATCGACAAAATTCAAGATAATTTTAATTTTAAAAAAGCCCAGCACTACGGGCATAAATGCTAGTATATATATATATATATATGCAAGTGATCAAATAGAAATTAGAAACTAATTTTAAACCTTAGATAAATCTAATCTAATGGCTGCGCTATGGACACCACACATAAATACAATACCCTATTGCATACACAATCCCACCTAATCCCCTCTGTTTTTAATTTAATTTTTCCCGTCAATCGGTGAGTTTTTTTTTGAAATCTGACTTCACTGTATTTTTCTCCATCTCTCAGCGATCAGTTTGCATACCATATGTGCTATATTTCGGCGCGATTTAATTTTTTTATTTAGTTTTTAGTTTATAGCCTAAGAGTGGTTTCTATTAGAGTAGTACCCTATATATATATATATATATATATATATATATATATATATATATATATATATATATATATATATATATATATATATATATATATATATATATATATAATATTTGTGCTATATCTTAAATTATTAAAATTTTATTTGAACGAATTTACAGCCCACATGAAATTAACAAAAAAATCTTTAATTTAGTGCTGGTTTAACAATTCTTTTCCAAATTAAAACTACACATAAACAAAAGAGAGAAGAAATTGATGATTTTTTACGTTAAAAATTCTGTTCAATTTATGAAATCTAATTATATTTTGTTTTGATTATCAAAATACTCTTCTTATTATTTGAAGATATTTTACTAACAATAAAATATAGTTTTAATAATAAGTATAAGAGTGATTTTGTCCAAAACTTTGGTTATTTAGTACGATAAAATAAATAAGAACTGTTATATAATAAAATAGATAGATGAAAAATGATGGATCTAGCATAATTTTTTTTAATTTTTTAATATGTATACTAAAAAGTGTATTTATATTGAAATGTGAAAAAGTGCATGTCAATGATTTTAATCATATGATTTGGTTTTCTACATTGAATAGGATTATCAATGTAGGTCTTCTACATTGAATATGATTAATGTAAAAATTCGTAATTACATTTTCTCTTGATATTCTAAGTATTTCCATTTCAATAATAATTTTTGAATCATCACTAAATTAAAGATAATTTTGTGAGTTTTGCGTGGGCCGTAAAATCATCTAAATTTGATTTCTATATCTCAAGATAGAGTCCATATCGTTAATATGAACAATTTTTTTAATTATATCATCACTAAATTAAAGATAATTTTTAATATTATTTAAATAAAATTAAATTCAACTGTATCTTTTTTTAATTATATCATTTTCATATTATAATTTTATTTTTAAAATTCAATTTTATTAAATTTTTTAATTATATCTTTTTTAGATTATAATTTTCTTTTCAATATAATATAATCTTGATAGTCTATTTTTAAAAATATTGATAGTACAGTGGTCAAACCAAAAGGCCAGACCAAAATTATGGATAAATCCCTGTTACACCTTATTATTATAATTTACTAGCTTATAACCCGTGCTTTGCACGAGTTATTTTTAAATATTTTTAAAATTTTATGAGTAAACAAAATAGAGTATAATAATTTATTATGGATATAATTTAACTTTATAATATTAGTTAATGAAATTATTAGTAATAATAATAGTTATTAAATGACATGTATTAAACTAATAATATAAAATTTTAATGTAAATTTGTTGTTTACGGAACATCTATTTACTAAATATCAAATGATATTGAACCAAACTACTAACAATTATACCCATATTTGCTTGTTTATTATAGTTTAGTATAAATACATTATATCCTCTTACATCCTATTTTATATAACATATAAAATTTAAAAAAATAATCTATACTATTATATAAAAACCGAAACATTAAAAGTTTGGTTGGTCGATCGGTCGGTCGGTACGGTACTTGTTGATTTTACTTATTTACCCTTACTCAATTACATATTAAATTCATCCTACTAACTAATCAATTTCCTTTTTGAGGTTAAACATATTATCTTTTCTATTTTTCAATAACTAAATAAATTCCCTTTTCAAGTAAAATATAATATCTTTTATATTTTATCTAACTAAAATTTCTCATTTATTAATCAATTTCCTTTTTCAGGTTAAATATATTACCTTTTCTATTTTTCAATAACTAAATAATTTCATTTTTTAGGTAAAATACAATATCTTTTACATTTATCTAACTAAAATTTCTCATGTTTTAAAAACACTACGAGCAATTTTGTTTTTTAAAATAACATAATTATATTATGATTACTCATTACCTTTTTCAGCCACGTTAGTTTTTCTTTTTCCTCTAATTAAAATATGTTTTTCCAATTTTATCATGGACGGTTACCTTATTCAGCCAAAACACATTACCTTTTTTCTTCCCTTACTAGAACCTCTATTTTTCCAATTATATCATATTATAATTAAAATAAAATACTAAGATTATAATATTTAATAATAATATTAAATAATAATATTATATTACTAATAATTAACCGATTACCTTTTCGGCTAAAACGTATCATCTTTTCTTTTTTTTTTTCTATTTAAAATCCCTTTTTTCTATAAATATCACGGGCAACATTAATTTCTCATTTTTTTTTGAAAACAATTAATTTCTCATTTTCTAAAACTATGAACAATTTTATTTAGTAAAATAAAATTATTAAATTATAATTATTATAAACTAATCAATTACCCTTTTCACATAAATCATGTCATCTTTTTAATTTTCACGTTACCTTTCTATTTTTCCTAACTAAAATCTTTCTTTTTCCAATTATATCACGGGCGATTTTATTTAATACAATAAATTAATAATATTATAATATTAATAATTAACCGATTACCTTTTTCAGCTAAAACGTATCATCTTTTTTTATAACTTTTAACTAAAATTTCACTTTTAAAAGAAATTTCACGGAAAATATTAATTTCTCCTTTTCTAAAAGCATTCTAAAAAAATTAATTTAAATTAATAAAAAAAATTCATCTAATATTTTAAAAAATTCGTGCATCGCACAAGTTTTAAGCTAGTATAATATAAATTATAAATATTAAAAAAGAAGCCCTGGGTTATAAGCTAATGAAGATATAATAAGGATATAATTATAAGATCGATGAATCATGTCCAAGGCCCAACACCATTCAGTTGATTTTAGCCTTTAGGCCTGTTTTTGTTTTTGGGTCTAATTTGTGCTTCGTCTTGGGCCTGGAAATCCAGCCCTATGAGAGTATCAGTTGTTAACGAACCCAAAACGAAATTTACTTACTTATTTTAGAGGTGGTCAAAAAGGTAAACCGATACCGATGGGTGAATAATCGTGGCATCCCATACAGGGCGCGTGAACTCTAGAAGTCTCTGGAGAGTGTGGAATGTCGGGAACATTCCAGAATCATCACGACATCTCTTGCAACTTCCACTCCACACATATAAAAACATCATCCACCACTCTGCTCTTCACGAAAAAAAGAACATTCGAAAAGTCGTGTAATAAAATATTCAATTAACATTTCTGCGAGTTTTCAAATCAAGTAAGAAAAGAAAATGTCGATGATTCCCAGCTTTTTCGGTCGCAGATCATCCAACGCATTTGATCCGTTCTCCCTGGACGTTTGGGATCCATTCCAGGGCTTGGGGCAGTTATCTAACCAATTCCGTTCCGGAGAGGCGTCATTCGCCAATGCAACAATAGACTGGAAGGAGACTCCTGAGGCTCACGTGTTTAAAGCGGACGTTCCAGGGCTTAAAAAGGAGGAAGTGAAGGTGGAAGTGGAAGATGATCGGGTGCTTCAGATAAGCGGGGAGAGGAGCCGTGAGCAGGAGGAGAAGGGAGATACTTGGCACCGTGTCGAGAGGAGCAGTGGCAAGTTCCTGAGGAGGTTTAGGCTTCCGGAGAATGCGAAGATTGATCAGGTTAAGGCGGGGATGGAGAATGGGGTTTTGACCGTGACTGTGCCCAAGGAGAGTGTCAAGAAGCCTGATGTTAAGTCTATTCAAATTTCGGGCTGATTTTGTATTAAGCAATAACTGTTTTGCGTCAGTCCTTTGTACTAGTGTCGGTCTGTCATGTCTCTTGTTTGAGTCTTGATTGTGTTGGAATGTTATTATTATGGTGAATAAAGTGTACTACTAAGAATCAATTGAAGTATATTGTTTCACCTGATAAATGTTGAACTGGCCACTACTGTCTGTTCATCCTGGTAATATTGTACATCGTCTCCGTAACATTTTGCAGCATAGCAAATTTTCTACATGAACTACGTATCTTTTAATTTAGTTAAGTTTTAAAAGAATGTGGATGAAATTTTCGATTCTTCCTGCACCACGCCCTTTCCTTCAGTTGATGCATTGCTTTGATCTTTAATTGCTTAAGTAAAAAACGATTTCTGCGTCTTTCGTGTCTTAATTTAACATGAAGTCGCAGGTTAGCTGCAAATTCTAGCGTGAAATTTTAGGAGTATTCTGCTAAAAGCACATAATCGAGCGCTAAAAGTTCTATTGTGTGTTCATTAGTTTGGCCAAGTAGCAACTTCTTTTGTTCGTTGTTACATAGTCTCTCAGGAAAGGATGATGAATTTATGATCTCTTGTCCGTAGAAATTTTAGTTAGGCCCGGTTCTCGAGTACTTTTAAGGAAGGAAAGCTAGTGAAAAGGAAGTAAAATAACATGATTTATTTGCTCCTTAGTTTTTTTTAGGAGCGAAAATGAGTGAAATGTAAAGCAAGTTTTTGCAAACTTTCATTCCAAAACTTAAATTGGGATGGAAGTGAAAGCAAGATGATCAACAAATTGTAATATTATATTAATACCCTATTCTATATTGTGAGATAGTTTAGTTTTTTTTTATATAAAAGGGTAAATTTGTCACTTTGGCAATAATTAGTTGATTTCTTTTCTACGTGAATGAAAGTAGTTTCATTTCTTTTTTATTTACACTCCATTCAACCGGGGAGGAGGAAGTTGATGAAATATATTTTACTTAAATTAATTTACTTTTACTTACATTACCTTGTTTTCTCTCTCTAAACAACTCGGTTGAAGGCGTTAGTTCGGGTTTTTTTATTTGATTATTTGAGAAAAAAGATCTTGAGATTAATTTCTAGGAACTTTCATAAGATTTCCTTTAAAATTTATTGGGCCTGCAGGGTTAATTAATAAAATTTTAAACAAATCTAAATTTACAAAAATGTTCGTACATATTTATATATAAAATTATATTATGTTAGGGAACTTACCTTAGATATATCTGATGCTCCCTACTCTCTTATTTTCCCTGCTTATTCAGTAGACGAGGACATTACATACTCTCCCAGGGAAAGTTCAACTGTTAGCGTCTTACCGGCGGATCTTGGTGCTTGGCAGCTTGTTCTTCCGAATAATCTGGCTACACAAACACACACAACAGTTTCTTCTAATGCAATCATAGGCTTCACTAGGTACTAGGATACTTCAAATATCAGAATCCTACCTTCACTTTTAAGTTTTGACTTAGTACAAACGGAACAAAACCTTTCCTACGGTCATGAAAATGACAGAAGTAAAGGTTTGTATAAATGGGGGTGGATTAGGGATTGCTGTTCATAATTAAACTTGTATCTTCAGATATTTTCTTTCTACTTCAAGAACTCTAATCATGCAAATGGCAGGTAACTTTGCTGCAAGGAAGCATAGAACATAAGCATCAATTTGACTAATTTAACACACACTTATTATAATCTCGAAACTAGATCATTTGCATTATACTGTATTTATTTATTTTTAATTTTGCTAAGTAACTTGCCAAAAGAAGGTTAGTATGTATTAAACAATTTTAATTTTAACACTTTTTAAGAATGCAGTTGCTCCAAGAAATAAAAATAAACATAAGTTAAAGTTACTTAAAAGCAAAAGAGAGACCTGTGGTTTGAATGGTTGAGACATCCAACCTTCTTGACACCAGCAGGCCATCTTTAAATCACAAAGGAATAATCTAACAACAAAATCCACTGAATAACTAAGTAGTGAAGTGAACTCCAAGTATGAAGCATAGTGCTTTCATTACATCACCCTCTAAAGATACTAACCGATACATAAATGGCATATATATGCTCCCAACATGGAAAATAAAATTGTAAATCAAACTTGTGATCTAAACAACACCAAAATTAATAACATGCTGAAATTGTCGATGTTCTTTCGTATCACCTTCATGCTATGCCTCTGCACAAAAATGTGCTTTGCAGGCGATAGTGATAACCTTCAAGACATATGTCCAAAGGGTACTTCCTCTACGCAAAACATCTTCATAAATGGCTTTCCTTGCAAAAACCCGACAAACATCACCGCATCTGATTTCAAAAGTTCATTGCTAAATCACAAAGGCGATACAGATAATTTTCTCCAGTCATCAACTAATATTGTCACTGCCTCAGATTTTCCTGGCCTTAACACCTTAGGATTATCCATGGCTAGAATTGACTTGGATATTGATGGCCTTGTTATGCCACATTCTCATCCAAGGGCGTCGGAGATATTCTTTGTTAGCAAAGGTATCGTTGTTTCTGGATTTGTTGATACAAACAATCAGCTGTTCCAGGGGATTCTTCGAGAAGGTGACGTGTTTGTGATCCCAAGAGGCTTGCTTCATTATTATTTGAATGGTGGTTTTGAGCCAGCTACTATTATTGCTGTTCTAAATAGTCAGAGCCCTGGAGTTGTAAGCATTGCTGATGCAATGTTTACACCTAACGATTCAGAGGAAATGGAAAGAATAAAAAGGAGTGTAATTTCTAGGTCTCTGCTGGAACTGGAAAATGCTGAAGATATGAATCTGTCCCAAGTTTATTAGTTCTGAAGCTGGTTTTATTTTAGAACTGCTTCTGTTGACATGAAAAACTATATTGCTTTGATTGAATTTTTAACATATTATTAGAGGATTGGTTATTCCTGTTTGTTTTTTTGTTGAATGAAGTTATGTAAGTTTTGACAATTGAAGGCTGCTGGTCTGGCTGGACTGTTCGTCTTTTGCCGGAGCAGTTGTTGATTGCATTTGTGAATATAAACTATGTGGAGCCTTTTGTGTCCTACATGTATTAGTAAAAACTGGAGCAGATCAGGGTGTTAATAATCGAATATTACCTTACAAATGTGTTCCGTTTCTACATTAAGGCCGGTATATGACATTGTGCCAACTAACATACCAAACAGAGTATGAAATATCATGGTCTACAAGTTTGTAGTTTTGGAGAATAAAACACATCTGGAATGTTGTAATGCTTACAGAACGCCAGGCCTCCGGTGCCAAATGCTGAGAAGTAGGAAGGGGAATGTCCCCATGGTCTCGCAAAAAATTAAAAAGTAAAGGGTTGCTCTCCAAATGTTCTTTCGTTCCTCACAGAGTAAATAGGATATATACAAGCACAAGGAGTAAAACGATATGCAGAAGTATGCGTAAAAAAATTATTTTGGCTTAGTACACATACGACGATTTGGTTTTTCATCTTCATTTAGCGAAACTGCAGTGAAAGTCGAAACTGCAGTGAAAGTCTGTCTTGTGGTAGAAAATGATTAAAGTATCAGGGCAGTTCACAATACATTACATAACTCTCAATTCTAAACTCCTGCAAACAATATTGACATGTTTAAAATTCAATGCAAAAACTGCTGTACATTTCAAAGAAAGCCCACGGTTACAACTTGACATACTAAGAAATAGATAATACAGGTCTTATTTAACGATGAGTATTTCTCAACCACCTTTTTTTATACAATATCCTAGCTTGTACACGCTTGAGAAAGAAAGAGAGAGCCGAGTGCTGATCTCATCTGAGTACATCTTCAATCTCGCTGTGTACCGATTATTCGTGACTAAAAATTCTCTTTGTGAAATTCAAACTTTGTCAGCGTGTCTGAAAAATCATCAGCTAGCTTTTTCAACTTCACCGCTACTTGTGGAAGTCCACAATAAAACACTCCTGATCATTGACAAATATGAACAAATACATTAGTAATGGCTTATATAATACTGACATGAGTTTAGCAAAATTACTTTCAAAATTTTTTGAGAACAGACCAACTCGGCTATTTGGGTGTTTATCAGCAATGCCCTGGTAGACCTTTCGCCAATCAGGCTTGGCGAAGTGAGACTTGACATGAGTACCCGTGACAACATCGATGCCATTCTTAGCATAGTAAATGGACTGAAGCATAGAGATTACAGCGGACTGAACATTGCCTTCTTCATAAACACTAGTACAATGATTATGGATTTCTATGAGATGATTCTTGTCTACATCAGTAATCTCATCAATCACCCCGTTAAACCAATCAAAAGAGCCTTGGGAAGATGTAACCCAATAGAAATAAGCTTTTCTTGTTTTGAATTCACTTGCACTTGATTGCCCTGGTGATTTTTTCGTTAATGGACTGGAACTAGTACTACCAATGGCACTAGCTGTGCCGGTCCCATGTTTAATGACATTCTCTACTTCCTCCTTTGCCTTGATGTTGTTCGCAATGTCCTTCACGATACTGATCATGGGTGTTGCTCCTATGCCTAACCCTATCAGTAACACTACATCATAATTTTTATAGTCTTGTGCAGGTGCTCCGCATGGGCCATCAATCGACACTTTGACCCTGCACCAGAGGCATCATTGTAATGTTAAAAAATGAACAAACGTTCAACTTTCAATAAGCATAGATAAATATGTAAACCACAAACTTACTTGGAGTTGATGCTGTGTCCTTGAATAAATTCGGATCTCAGAACTTCGTTTTTCCCAGTGGGTGATGACTGACAGACCTAATTATCCAAAATATTGATTGGATGAGTTGGTTAAGGTTAATCAATTCGAGGTTATATAATATATCACAAACATCTGCTATTTATGATTGTTTTTGGGTTTATGTTATACTTAATAGAACGAACCTCTGAGAAGACCTCCTTGATTTTTGCTGTCCAATCACCAAGACTTCGAATATGAACACTTAGATAATCATCATCAGGGGCAGAAGTGATAGAAAAAGGATGCCTGATGACACATGAAATTTATTAACACATTAAAAGATTAGGATGACAGGGGTGAGTATACTCTCTACATTGATAGTTAGATGATCAAACAAGTGATAAGTTACGGTGCTTTTACCGGTAAAAGTGAAGGATCTGATTACCTACCATTCAAAGGGTGAAACAGCAGCACACTTGACAAACATGTATTGCCCACTTTTGTATTTGAAGTCTCGAGGCTTAAACACGTGAAGTGCTAATAGATTTTCAGGATAAACCACCACCTTGACATAATATTAGGTACCAGTCTCCGGTAATTAGCTTTCATTATCACAGAAATGCACACATATATAGATGAGGATTACACACTACTACATATAACATGTAGCCTCACCTTTTTTATACTAACTTCTTCGGTCCTCGATCTGTAGGCTCTTAAGAATCTCTCACATGCGTAAAGTATGATTGGAACTGCCAGATACATCCAGGTCTGGAATTTGCAAAACGTTAAACAGCTTGTTAAATGATTGACTAGGAAGATTCATATACTAAAGTATATGGTGTTTAGCTTGATTTCTACTTACCGTTTTCTGGTACCAGTCATGTGTCAGGTAAAGTTTGATACCGTGAACAATGAGCAACGCGTAGACAATGACGAAGAGGTGATGTGAGTACCAGAAGGCATTGAATCCAGTAAGCTTGTCTAATATCTTCTCAAGTCTTTTCTTATCCTCTTTCTGATCTTTAGGTGAATTTGCTCTCGGATGTTTGGGTGGATTTGCTCTTGGGTCTTTGCCTTTTCTTACTTTGTGGAGCCTCAGCCACGGGCTAGCTAGCGAAAATGCTATTGCCATCAAAACTACCATAACAATTCCAGTTACGCCTTCTACTCCCTTCAGAAACCACCAGTAGTTTGGAGGCTGATCTTTCCCAAAGAAAGGCTCCATTAGTTTATACTTCTCCTCATCCGCGTGAAGGAGACGGGGAAAGTCACATGTCAAATGGGCTATTGCATGAATTCCAACCCCAATTGCAATTGCCACAGCTATGATCTACAGAAATTGTAAAAGTTCAAAACATATTACCATCAAATTAATTCAGAGATAATAAGAAGTTTTTTTGGACAAATTAAACTTACTTGGTGAAATATGATATTGTCGTCAAAGGGAACAGCTACTCCTAATCCAGTTTTATTCCTAAGCCACGTGATAGTTTTTCGGCATACTGGTAACAATATTAGTGCCATGTTGAACTTAAGTGTCTCGGCTGCACCCTTTGCTAAACAAACACAAACTCCCATAACTTTATAGGCAGCTTTGTTTTTGTATTGCACATACTTGTAAGCAAACAAACCAGCCATAATCCCAAGCCATACTGCCAACACCCAAACTCTTTTCCAGTTATCATGTAAAAAGTACTTAATGTCTTTATAAGTTCTTGAAATTATGTGATCATTTGTAGTCTTAAGCTTCTGGCTCGGCGGTTCAGCACCACTTATAGGATCTGCTGCATCTTGCAACAGAAACATTTTCATTTTTTCAATCTGTCATTGAGTCAAAAGTAACGAGTATCAGTAAAATGCAACATTATTCTAATACTGATCAACTTTCGATAATTTTGTTTAGGCTGGTAATATATTTTTTTGTAAATCAGTTACCATAATGTATCCAAGGTTTTCAGGGTCCAGCTCTTCCATGATGATTGTTGCGTATTCATCTGCTTTGTTTTGGATACTCGACAGCTTGTTAGCAGAAGCACTAACACAAATTATCTACAAACATAAATCATAAGTTAATTAATCATCCAAGTAACTTAAATTAAAATTTTAGACATGTTAGCTGGTTCACGCATACACAGAAGTCAATTTTTTTGTCACATCTTTTGCATATACATATGCTTATACATACCTCTCTTACTTCATCCTTGGAGATTCTACCATTTGCATCTTTGTCAACCCTTCAAAGAAAGTATTTTATAAGTTCAATTATTTTTCAAGTTCATGTAGTGTTACAAGTCGTTCAAAAGACAAAATATAATATCTGTTTTTTTGCATTAACATAAATATAAGAATTGATTAAATGATTGTTTCCCTTACATTTCGAAGAAAATTTGTAGCCTAGAATCAAAACTCTGATCAGAAATTTGTCCCCAGAACTCCTCCAACTGTACTTTGTTAATTGAGTTACCTATTATGCTCCTCTTCCTGGTGAGCGCATCAAAAAGTGCTCCCGCAAACTCTTTAGACTCCTTGTGCATCCCTATAATCGTAATCTCCATCAGAAACAAAGCTCAGGTAGACAAATTCAATACTTAAAAGCATTAATCATTATTAAACATAGCTTATATGCTAATAAATAGTATTCAGGACCTGGGACGACAAATGATAAACCCTTACCAGTAGACTATCCCCTCACGCTCAATAGTAATACTTAAAAGCATAAAATACCATAACTTAAATTTTAATAAATGATTTTACCTATGCATTCCCAGAAGCGTGCACGAGGAAGCAAGCCATCGGTGTGGGCAGTGAGTTTATCGAACTCCTTTGCCACCACTGCCCAACTGGAGCCACCATCAGTCTTGCTTATAAATTTAAGCCCCGTCAAAGCATGAACTGCAACTGGAGTATGTTGTTTCCGTGGCCTTTCACTAAAAGAAGTCAATTGCTTCAGCTCCTGGGACACCTGCTTAATCTTCATGGAAGTACTTCTTACAGTTGAGGAACCAAAAGTAACCTTCAACTTGCTGCCTTCTGCATTAGCTCCTCCTGAAGTCTTAATATCAGGAGATGTGTCCGAGAGGTCCTGCTGCTGCTGGTTCTGGAGATGCGTACCATCCATGTTTAATATTTTTCGAAAACGAAAAACGAAACTAATGAAGCTTCTCTTTTATCTTTCTGTTTCTTGTATGAATACAAACTAGCTGAGATGTATAGATACTTAAATATGAGGTTGAAGATGAATAATCAATTAAATAATTACCAACTACCTGGGATGTCATTCTCACAATTCATGTAGAATGCATAAACAAATGGTCGCAGTGTGTGTATATACTTGCAGAACACGAGGTGTTAAGTTTTAACTTTTAAATAGGAAGCAAGCGACGATCATTTTCATAAGTTTGTTAAACTAACCATGACGTCAAGGTGTTAATGTCATGGTGCCTCTTCCTCATGTCATTCTATATTTAACATTTCTCTTATTTGAAAAACCATTTTTTCTGAGAAGTATATTGCAGAATTTAACAACATAGTCTCAATATTCATATTAATTTTTGGGGTCGCGAATCTTGAATTTCTTTGCAGGTTGAAGCAAAATAGTTCTGCACCATCAACTCTCTTTTGAGTTTAACTTGTGAAGTATTTATCGAGTTTGAACTCCAACCATTGATCTAAAAATTTTATATTAATTTCGCTCCTGAGTCTTGCTAGGTCGAATTAATATAGTCATCTAAATCTCATATGACCTGATTAAACTACAGGCAAAACCAATTTACTTCAAATGGATCTGATATATTTTTCAGTTATGAGTTCATCGAATTATAATTAATTTATATGGAGTTAAGGTCAAACATTTTCGTGATAACTACTGTACGTGTTTTATACTGTATTTTTTTTGGTTGTTGGATCCCAATACCGTATCACGTTTCCAAGTTGACATTGTTAATGCCAATATCATTGTTACTCTCAAAGACTTCAGAAAAGAATGAATGTCAAGCATCTGGAAAATAAACTATAGATTCAGGATGTTTGAAGATCGACAGGTCGATGAACCTTTTATATATATAATTACACTTGGTGTACAATGCCAGAATTAAGCTCGAAATTATCTTAAATGTTACTCCTGAGTTTTTACTTTCTTTATTCACATGTGCATATATTATTCACACATTAATTTGATTTTTGTTGCAGTTTGGATCATGAGATAACAGGAATGTAATTGAAACTAAAGATTCATAACCAGAAATGCAATTAAAAGTCTGAAACACAGATAGGAACAGGAACAGGAACAGGACAGTACATTACATAGCTCTCGATGGTTATCTGTCTAGTTTCAGTAAAACTGCTGTACATTCTCAAAGAATACCTACGGCTAAATTTTACAACTTGACATACTGAAAAATAAGATGATCTAATAAAAATTCTTATTCGGTGGCATTCTCAACCTTCTACTTTTTTTTGCCATACCTCAATTTTATACATGCTTAAGAAAGAAAGAAAAAAAGAGAGAGCTGAGTTCTGATAATGTCTTCAATCTCGTCGTGTACCTTCATTGGTGATTAAAAGTAGGTTCTACTTTTAATTTTAATAATAAGCTTGCCTGACATGCGGCTTCGTTTTTTTATAGTACTAATGGTATTCACACTGGTAGTCTGGCATTAGTTCTTTAATACAGCAATATCCGGCTCTAACAACCGATAACTGCAAATTACGCAAGTTACCACCACTACAAGAAATCCCAGTTTTGCTAACGAAATTTCCCAACGGAAATGTGTCCGTTGCTATTTACTAACGGATTACTCACCCATATGATTATTCTGAAAAGCCAATTATAAAATAACACATTCGCAACGATTCAATAACGGATATTTAGTAACGGAAATTTCCGTTGGTGATTGCTAACAGATTCCTAACGGAAAATAAATTGTTGAAAAGTCAATGCTCTACCAACGGATACCCAACGAATTCTTAATCAACATTTACCAAAATTTTGGTGCTAAAATTGCCGCCCATTTCTAGCAACGAGATGCCAACGGAAAGAGTACTAACAGAATAACAATAATTTACCAAGGAACTAACAATGCTTTACCAACAATATATTCCGTTGGGAATTTTAGATCGGTCATCCTCTTTTCCGTGACTAATCCGTTGGTAATATTAAAATGAAAAAAGAGAAAAAATAGGCGCTAAACAACGAAACCGGCTAAATTTCCCCCCAATTAAAAATGAAAAAAAATGGGCGCTAAAAGAACCAAAAAAAACCCGCCCATTTCTAGCAACGAGTTGCCAACGGAATATTCCGTTGGGAATTTTAGATCGGTCATACATTTTCCGTTACTAATCTGTTGGTAGTATTAGAACGGTCATACATTTTCTGTTACTAATCTGTTACAATTTGAAATATTTCCGTTACTAATCCGTTATAAGTTAGGAGTACGGGTCAAATCGAAAGTTGACTACCACTTTTACTATCCAAATAAATTTTTTATTTTTTAAAAACTTGGGAATATCAATAAATTAGATATATATTAACATACATGCAATTGGATCGTCGATAAGTATTTTTTAAAATATAGAAACAACAATCTTGGACAAAGCACTAGTTAGCAGTACGGGTTAAATCGATAGTTGACTACCACTTTTACCATCCAAATAAATTTATTATTTTTTAAAAAATTGGGAATATAACGAAATTAGATATATATTGACATACGTGCTGTTGGATCGTCGATAAGTATTTTTTAAAAAATAGAAACAACAATCCGGAACAAAGCACTAGTTAGAAGTACGGGTCAAATCGATAGTTGACTACCACTTTTACCATCCAAATAAATTTATTATTTTTTAAAATCTTGGGAATATCACTAAATTAGATATATATTGACATACGTGCGGTTGGATCGTCGATAAGTATTTTTTAAAAAATAGAAAGAACAATCCCGGACAAAGCACTAGTTAGGAGTACGGGTCAAATCGATAGTTGACTGCCACTTTTACCATCCAAATAAATTTATTATTTTTTAAAAAATTGGGAATATCACGAAATTAGATATATATTGACATACGTGCTATTGGATCGTCGATAAGTATTTTTTGAAAAATAGAAACAACAATCCGGGACAAAGCACTAGTTAGCAGTACGGGTCAAATCGATAGTTGACTACCACTTTTACCATCCAAATAAATTTATTATTTTTTAAAAAGTTGGGAATATCACTAAATTAGATATATATTGAAAAAGCACTAGTTACGAGTACTAGTCATTACAGTAATGTTCTAATAAGACTCCAACCAAATTAATTTTTTATTCTTTTTAAAATTTGGGAATGTCATTATATTAGATATATCTTGACATCCGTCCAATTAGATCGTCGAGAAATATTTTTTTGAAAACGGAGTGGTAGATTTTTTACTTGTTAGAAGAACCGATGTCTCAATTTTAATTTTAAAAAATTGATGAGCGCCTCCCTTTATTTTCTCCCGCTTATCCCAAATTATTTCCCCCCTTTACCAATTGTTTCCCCCCTTAAACCAATATTTTGTTCCTTCTCTCTTTTATCCAATATCTTAAATAATAAAACAAAATCAAAAACATATAACAAAGATTAAAAACCTGCATCCCCCTCTCTTTCACACTCATGGATCTCTCTGTCTTTCTCTCCCCTTCAACTCAAGAAGCCTAAATTTCATAGCTAATAGTACAATCAAAATCTCACCAGAATCACACCACACACTCAAAGATCTCATTGGATTCTCAAAGCTCAACATCTCATATCTTAAATCGTTTTGTTCGATAGTACATCTATTTACTCAAATCGATTTATTTAAAGTTTGAATTGGTGAGTGGGTAATTTTGAATTATTTTGAATTTTTTGGATTTGATTTTAAATTGGGTTTTTGTTTCTAACTCAAACCCTAATTGTGTAATTCATTTTTTTTTAATTTTATGCAGGAGCATCTGTTGGAGTATTTGCAAGATTTTTGTGTGTATGTTTGGGTATGTTAAGTTTAAGTTTGTTTAATTCTTTATTTGGTTTCTGTATCCTCTTAGTTTTTGTATATTAATTTTTTGTATGTAACTCAATTTCTATATTCTCTTAGATGATGATGGCTCTTGTTGTATATTATCAATTGGTGTTGAGTTGTCCTCTTCTTTTCAGTTTCATTTGTATTCTACCCTCTGTTTCTCATTATTTTTTGACAGCAAGGTAACTTCTGTGTAGATATTGATACCGGCAATGTTAAGCAGTGTGACAGAAATGCTGGAGAACTGGTTACCAAAATTGTCCAAGTCGGGCGAGGAGGAAGGGAGATAGAAGTATCAAAGTGATACCAAACCTTGACATAAAAGATAGTTACCAGAACTGCCTTTGGCTCGAGTTATGAAGACGGAAGCACCATTTTTGAACTGCAAGCTCAATAGATGGAAGTACTTGGTTGTATATCTACATTACGTTGATTGTAAAATTAGTGAACTGTTTATATTAATTTTATGTTGCCTTGTTTGTGATTATGAATGGAGTTACAAATTTGTAGGGCGGTACATGTTTGGAATTGTTAAAAAATTCTATGACTAACTAACAGATTTTATGTGGGAAAATTAGCAAAATAAAATGGTATGTATGTAGTAAGGGATATTCTGTTGGCAAATCTACGGATTAATATGATTAATATGTTAGCATAATGGTGATATTTTACTAACGGCTACTCCGTTGGTAGATTTCCCAACGGAAAAATCCGTTGTTAAAATTCATTCAAGAGGTCTGTTATAGTTCTTTCGTTATTCCGTTGGTAAGTTTAGTAACGAAAACAAATCCGTTGGTAATGATTTCCCAACAAGGTTTCCTCCAATGGACAGGTTCGGTGGTAATTCCGTTGGCAAAGTGTCTTCCCAACGGATTTCCTTAACATGCCAACGGAATTTTCTGTTATTAAAACTGAGTTTTCTTGTAGTGCACACAAACGTTTGACCACGGCTACACAGGTCATCTTCAATCTTTCCTTAAGAATGTAAAAAATAAATTATAAGACTACACGGGTCATCCTCAATCTTTCCTTAAGAATGTAAAAAATGAAGTAACCATGGTTACTTGGGGTTAAATCAGTCGAATGCATCATATATGTCAAAAGTCATTTCAATTATCTGCAGTAATCTATTGTTAAAATAGCATCTACAATAAAATATTGAGGATATTTTGTAAATGTAAATATAAGTTTTGTTGAGATTGGTGGTCGTAAATATAAGACATCCACCAATAAGTTCCCAATTTAAAATTCATCAATTTATTTTTCGTTTTCTTGTTTAGAATCTTATTTTCTTTCAATAAGTTCTCAATTTATTTAATTAGGTTTTGGTTAATCTCTCCTTGTGAGAGTTTGGTCTTTTGTTCCATTGTATTTTGGTGTTCACCATGGCCGAGATTATAGATCGGTAGATTTTTCATGGGTTTGATTTAAAGATGAAAATTACTATGGGATCGCATCTACGGTCGATTGCATAGAACAGTCGGGTGAAATTTAAAACATGTACATACTTTCAAATAATCATCTTAAAATCGCTTGGTTACCTCTCCAAGAAGGAAGGATTCAACAGCGATATGCTAAAGTATCTGTCCGATTTTGATTGTATTAGTAGATACCGTATGCCTTTTGATTAATGAATTGATTCATTTTTTTCAAAAAAAAATAATAATAAGACATCCATTAGATTCCGTATGGCTTTTGATTAATGAATTGATTCCTTTTTTTTAAAAATAAAATAAAAAATAAGACATCCATCAATGAGTTGTGCATGTATATTTGGCCTGTTTGGCTCACCTTAATACAAAAAATTATGGACTTATTTTCGGGTAAAAATTTTATATTTTGATAATTTTTTTATACAAATATTTAATGTATATTTGAGATTCAATAAGTTGGAAAATAAGTTGGAAAGTTAGAAATCTTAACTTTCAACTTAAAATAAGTTGACTTAGGGGTCATTTGATTACATCTTAATCGACTTAACTTAACTTAATCATAGATTTCTTAGCGCTTAAGATTATTTGTTTGATTTTTTTGCTTCTGACTGGATCCTAAATTCTCTTAACGATTGAGAAACCAAAAGCTAGCTCAATGATTAAGAGCTAGAGTAACGTTGCAATATGCTATCTTCCTGTATACATTAATTTTGATATTTTTTATGTTAATATATCTTTCTATTATATTATTACATGAACCATATTTTATATGTATTAGTTTATACATGGATTTATTTTGAATGTAATAAATTTTATTTTATATTTTACTCTGTATAATGAACATCAATATTTAAATTATAATGTTTTACGGAGTACTTTTATCTTGAACATCAATATTTAAGTTATAATTTAAGATTAAAATTATTAGGACATGTTGCCTGAATTATTTATGAAATCATATTACATTATTTATGTAATATTAATAGGTTATATATTATGAATTTGAAGTTTGTACATTTTTTTAAAAACCTTTTAGATAATACGATTCAGAATTGTTGATATTCATTTGGCATTCATATTAATTATTCAGAAATGATTCAGAAATTAATTCATTCAGAAATTTTAATCATTCAGTAAATATGATTCAATTTGCCAAATGACCCCTTATTCTGAAAAATAAGTTCCCCAAACACCTTCATTATATGCTCGAACGCTCTAAGCTACTTTAAATTTTGCCATCGGGCATGCCTCAAAGATTTTGTGGAGGATTAGATGACGTTATCATATTTACTGGTAGCTAAAAGCTCACTAATTTTGTGCATTTAACTTGATACAGCCATACATGACCCTACTTAATGTACTGGTTTATCTACTCCTAATAATAATACAAAATAATAATACAAAACTTACAATAATTTTGGGTTGCTTCCCAAAAAGCGTTTTTCTTTATTTTCTTTGGCCAGACATTGTACCTTCATTTTCAAGGCGGATACATCCACGTTATCTGTTCCATCTTCGGTGTATGAAAGGCGTTATGAATATTGCATAATTTGAATAACATCCATTGTATTGTAATTCTAATATGGCACATGTGACTTACTGAAAAATCACCAATTTGATCAGAAAACGGTACATCATACCTCAAATGAGTCGGTGAAGGTTTCCACTCCAACTTAGGTGCATCATGTAAGATGGGATGCAACAGTAAACCCTTCAAAATATTTGGTGTACCCTAAAGAATAGGATTTTCTTCAAGTTCAAATTCAAGAATAAATGGAGGAGTAGGCTTTTCAACATAACTTTCGAGAGGCACAAAATTTTCTTCAATCCTAACAAACTCCTCCCCTAGAAAATCCTTATTATGATCTCTGGAAATTACATCTTCCTCATCTTCTTTCAAAAATTTACGATCTTCCTCCACAACACTCTCTCTTGTATTCTCCGAAAAACATATTTTTGTGTCCACATTGCCTTTATTTTCCACCTCATTCTTGAAACTTCAGATTTTTTTTCAAAAATTAGAAAAGTAGCTGTCCTAACTCCCTCCATTGATGATGTATTATAGACCAAATCATGACGTACATTCTGGTATTGTACATCATATTCACCGTTTATGTAGTATAAGTTTCCCGACTCTTTAACATTTCTTTTAATATCATCATCGGAGAAGAATAGCTTGCCTATTTCAATGTTATAATTCATCGGAGCTACAACCTGCACAACAACCAAAATTGTTCAACATTCTTGTGTGCTTTTCTGTTTTGTGCATCCATATATATTCAACTCTTATGTATCATTTAGTCAATTTGATAAACTACAAGGATCATGCATAGTCTAAACATGTTCAAGTCCAACTCTTTTCCGGACATATAATTAATATTTAAAATTATGTTAAGAGATGAGGTATTTAATGCATCAAGCAATTCAAGCACCACAAACATTTTTCCTTAAGCAAAATTTTGGTAAATGATTTTTTTTGGTTAATCATGTTAGAGAGCTACCAGCACTTGAACAACACTTAAACTTCTTACATCTATAAATAAGCGTATATAAGTAATCTATATATATTGAAAAATGAAATCAAAGGGCTTAAAACCAGAATGGATGTGGGAAGAACAATGATATCATCAAGAGTAAGATTATATGCAGGTACTTCAATAAATTATTTAAATCTTCTTTTTCTAGGTCTGAAAGACATAAGTTCAAATTTGTATACATATCTTTTTCAGCAAGTAACTTGTATACATGTTGTAAATACCAAAGCCTTTTCTCAGTCTTGGGAGTACTCTCGATAAGGTATATACTCACATCTGTGGCTGTGCAGCAGCTAGTACCTCATAGCAAAATATTTCCGAAAATTAAAAGAGAAGGTGACATTGCTCTTTTGTACGTCATGACATACATTTTCAATAACAAACAAAAAACATATGGTAAAATGTAGAAATTTTCAAGATAAATACAAACTTGCCCAACTTCTTATGTAAGTAAGTTTAAAAATCAAACTATTTCAAATAATAATAATAATAATAATAATAATAATAATACAAAATAATAATACAAAACTTACAATAATTTTGGATTGTCTCCCAAAAAGCGCTTTTCTTTATTGTCTTTGGCTAGACATTGTACCTTCATTTTCAAGGCGGATACATCCACGTTATTTGTTTCATATTCAGTGTATGAAAGGCGTTATGGATATTGCATAATTTGAATAGCATCCATTGTATTGTAATTCCAATATGGCACATGTGACTTGCTGAAAAATCACCAATTTGATCAGAAAATGGTACATGATACCTCAAATGAGTCGGTGAAGGTTTCCACTCCAACTTAGGTGCATCATGTAAGATGGGATGCAACAATAAACCTGTTAGTCACAGAGGCATGCCTGAGTACATCTAATAACAAGTCTAATTGTTTGTAATGCTATGCATTACCTACATGACCTCTTAACTGAGGGAACCTCTAGTTGTAGAGTTTCTACTTGTTGTAGTACTTGTAATAGGCATCAATTTCTATCTGTGTAACTGTAATTTAAGTCAGAAAATAATGCTTGAAAGAAGTTCCAAGGTTCATGCCTCAAGCTTGAAGAACAAGGCTGTCAAAATAATCACAGTTAGATTTTGGAGAATGAAGATCTGCCTAAGTACCAATTCGAGAAGTGTTTTGCTCTATTCGAGAAGTCTAGCATTCGACAAGTCAAGAATTTGATATCTGTAAAGACACTGTTCGACATCTCTGAAAGTCAACAAGTCAAGTGTCATTCGATAACTCAGAGATTCGACATGTCTAATACTCTATTCGAGAACTCAAGAAGTCAACAAGTCAAAGTGGTATTCGAGTTCTCAAAGAGTCAACAAGTCAAAGTTATATTCGATATCTTAAGGACTCAAGAAGCTATTCGACATCTCAGGGATTCGACAAGTCAAGTGTTCTATTCGACAACTCAAGGATTCCTTGAGAAAAGACTAATTCGAGAAGTGATTCAATATGATAATTATACAGTATTCGAGAACTCAGAGTTATCTATCAAGTCAATTCTAGTTCTCGAATCAATCACTCAGTTACTTCTCGAATACATTCTTGGAGACAAACTACTGGAGAAATTGTACAAGTCAGAAACCTGCAACAAGCCAAAGCACTTTATGGACCACAAACTGTAAAGTACTTTGGAAAGCCTACAAAGAAGCTTAGAGAGATGTACAAGAGACAAAGAGCTAAAGAAGTGGATATGAGCAGAACCTCAAGAAGTCAAACCTGTAGCTGTTTGGATGCTTACTCAAATAGGATAGACACACTAGAAAGTAAATTAGTTTTGCTATCTTATTTGTGGTAAGTAGGATGTATTCATAAGTCTATAAGAATACAGCCTCACTTCTCTAGCAGATAAGTTTTTGAGAGACATATTCATGAACTTACATTTCTCTGAGAAAAACGAAGCTGAGAATACTATCATTTGTATTCACAGGTTGTAGCAAATCTTTATCTAATAAAATATTAGATTAAAGTGATATCGTGTCTTGTGTTGTTCATTATCTACACTTGTATTTCTGCACACACATAACACATATCTTGCTACATACACCAAACAGATTCAAGAACAAGAAAAGTTCAAGAATCCTATGTGGTATCAGAGCAGGCTGTTTATTCAAAAACAGAAAACGATCATGAATACACCAAAGACTACAGGAACTGTGAAGGTCCCAAAGTTTGACAAAGAGAATTACAATATTTGGAAGATTAAAATGCTGTTGTTCATCAAGGCAGCTAACCCTCTATATCATGAGATACTCAAGAATGGTCCCTTTGTTCCACAACAGGAGATTCCTGAAAAGACGGTTGGAACTGTAACCATTCCAAGATTCTATGTGGCTAAAGAACCATCCAAATGGACAGATACAGAAAAGGAGATGGTTGCTCTTGATAGTCATCTCATGTTGCTGATCATAGATTCTATGGAGCTGTCAATGTTTGCTAACATAGCCTCTTGCAAAACAGCAAAGAAGATCTGGGATCATATTGAGGTATTGTGTGAAGGGACAGAGGAGGTTAGAGAGAACAAGAAACAGATACTGGTCACACAGTATGAAGCTTTCATGGCACAGACCAAGGAAAGCATTACTGACATGTTTGAGAGATTCCACAAGTTGGTGACTGAGCTACAAATGAATGGCAAGGTTTACAGTACTAAGGAGTTGAACATGAAGTTTCTATTATCTTCTCCAAACCACCTAGAGCAGAGGGTCATTTCTCTAAGGGAAAGAGATCTAAACAAAGTGACATATGATGTACTCTATGGTGTGCTTAAAACTCATGAGCTTGAGTTGCTTCAGAAGAGATCTATCCAAGCCAACCAAGGCAGAATGATAAACACATCATGTGCCTTGATTGTCAGCAAATCTGTTCAAGACCTAGAAGCATCTACAAGTCAGCTGAGGATAGGGGAGATAGTAGATGATGAAGAAAATGAAGGTGAAGTGACTGAACCTGTTGAGGAGAAGGAAGAAGAAGAGTTCTATACTCTTGAAGAGCTAGATGGCATGGAAAACACTTCATATGCTTTCATGGCCAGAAAATTTCCAAACATCAGATTCAAGAGGAAGCAACCCTTCAAATCTAGATCCCAAAACCATTCATTCAACAAGAGCAAGGCACCTATGAAAGCAAACAAGAATAAATTCAAAACCAGCCATGTGGATAGGTCATCTGTAAGGTGCTATAGATGCAATGACCTAGGGCATTTTGCCAGTGAATTCAAGAAGCCTAAAAAGAAGGATAAGGAGTTTCTAGAGCTTGAAGCTAAGTATGAGGCCCTTCTGAAAAAGCAGACAAAAGGTAAGGCCTACATAGCTGAAGGGAAGTGTTGGGATGATTCTGACAGTGATGGAGAGGAACAAGAATTCTACAACTATGCCTTGATGGATGATTCCAAGGATGAACAATCTTCATCTGACTCTCAGGTACCATCTCTCACTACCATAGATATGTCTGTTTCTGAATATAAATGCATGGTTGAACAACTGTATATTGAAATGTTTAATATTCACACTGGTATGACTGCTGCTAATGAAGAGATTGCTAGACTGTCTTCTAGAAATGAATTGTTAAGCAAGAAGAATTAGGAACTTGAGCTAACTGCTATGCAAGTAGATAACCTTAAGAAAGAAGTAGAATATCTGCAGAATAAGGTTTCATGTGCTAGTAATGTTGAGAAGGCTCTTAGGGATGAACTAGTTGAAAATGAATTCAAACTGAAATCATTTAAGAACTCCTCTAGTCTATTGCAGTCCTACCATGTGAGAAACCAAGCTAAACCCAAGGGTACCATTGGACTTGACTATGACACTCTTAAACAGAGGAAAGGCTATGCTGTCATTGAAGATGACATAGTTATTCAGGAGGAAGTGCCTCACATTTTGAAAAAGACTGAGTCTTCAATTTTTAAAGAACCAACATTTGAAATTGATGAGGATGCCTTACTCATTAAGCAAATGTTGAATGATGAGGATGAGGCACAGTCTAGTGAACAACCAGCATCCTCTAAGAGTGAGAGTGTCAAGCTAAAAGCCAAGGAGCCAGTAGGAGGTAGACCAAGACCTGAGAAGTCTGTGAAATTTGTTTCAGCAGGGAAAAATGAATCTGAAAAGAAAATGGCTAATAAGAAACATAACAGGAATGGCAAGCTAGAAACAAGAATAACAATTATGCTTATGTGCCAAATGCCCCTAGAAAAGTTTGTCAAAACTGTTTTAGCACTAATCACTTAACACATGCATGCAAGAAACCAACTGGTAGTGTAGCTAAGCCATTCTATAATTGCTCTGTGCCTTTAAGACATAGAGACTCACCTTTCTGTGATAAATTTGACTGCATGCCATGCAATATTAATGTTATGACTAGCTGTTTTAATTTGAGAAGACAATTCATAGATGGTTGCATCAGTCAAAATAATCACACACACTACACAAGGCCAGAGTCTTCAAGTCCTCCGAGAGCTAGGAAGGTACCTCTGTCACCTAAGTCTGAGAACTCAGTTTCTAAGACTTCTAACAGTGACAAGAAGACAAATCCTAAGAAAGCTAATAAGCATGCTGTTTTTGATAAATCTGTTTCTAAGCCAAGTGGACCCAAACTTGTCTGGGTACCAAAGGAGAAGTAATATCTTTGTGTTTGCAGGGCAAAGAACAAGAAAAGAAAGTCATGTGGATTTTGGACAATGGATGCTCAAATCATATAACTGGTGATATGGCCCTGCTATCACAGTATGAGGAGAAGGCTGGCCCAATGGTTCTTTTGGAGATGACAGCATAGGTAACACATTGGGATATGGTAAATTGAAATTTGGTAATGTCATCATTGAAGATGTAGCACTAGTCAAGGGACTCAAGCATAATCTACTAAGTATTGGTCAGTTTACTGACAGAGGATTCAAGGTGAATTTTGACAAAGATGAATGTTTGATCACCCACAAGAAAACTGGTGACTTTGCTCTATCTGGAGTAAGGAAGGGAAGCCTGTTTGTAGACAATATGGATTCTGCAAGCAAGGACAAAGTTTGTTGCTTCTACTCAAAAGCATCAAATAAAGATTGTTGGTTGTGGTACAAGAAGTTATCACACTTGAACTTCAAGACCATTAATTCCCTGGTCAAAAGAGAGTTAGTAAGAGGCATGCCCACACTTGAATTCTATCAAGAAGCAGTGTGTGAGGCTTGTCAAAAAGGAAAGATGAAGAGGTCAAGCCAGAAGCCAAAGACAGTGACATCAATAACCAAGCCCCTGCAGCTAATTCATATGGATTTATTTGGGCCTGTCAGTATTATGTCACTCTCACGAAAGAAGTATGCCCTGGTGATGGTTGATGACAACACATGATATACATGGGTGGAATTTCTAGCATCAAATGATGAGGCTCCATAAGTAATCATTGATCACATAAAGAAAATTGATAAGGAAGCAACGGCCAACAATGCAAGTGTGATTGCATTGAGAAGTGATAATGGAACAGAGTTCAGAAATGCCTCACTTGAAGCATTCTGCAAAGAGAATGGCATTTCTCAACAATTCTCAGCTCCAAGGACTCCACAAAAAAATGGAGTTGTTGAAAGAAAGAATAGAACTCTGATTGAAGCTGCTAGAACAATGTTACTTGATGTAAAGATGCCAACATGTTTTTGGGCTGAGGCTGTGAGCACTGCATGGTACATTCAGAACAGAACCCTCATCAACAAAAACACTGGAAAGACACCTTACAACTTGATGACTGGAAAGAAACCCACTCTTAAGTATGTTCACACTTTTGCAAGCAAATGCTTTGTGTTAAAAGACAATTCAGAATATGATGGAAAGTTTGATGCAAAGGCATTTGAAGGAATTTTTCTTGGCTATTCTATGGAAAGGATTGCATACAAAGTTTATGTCATCAGTCAAAAGAAAGTTATGGAAAGCACAGATGTGACATTTGATGACAGCAAACTACCTGGTTTAGAAGAAGCCAATGATAAAGACAAAGATCCATTAAGGTTTGAAAATCTAGATGATTCTGATGAGAAGATTGGAACTAAAGTTGAGAATACAATTCAGCAAACTCCAGTGAATGATGAAGCAAGAGAAGAATTTGTGCCAATCAACAGTGAAGAGACTAGCATCCAAGACATACCTATGAATAGTGACAACTTCACAGGGGGAGGAAATGAAAATAATCATGACTTGGATGATGAAGCAACATCAAGATTGAGAAATCAAACTGAGCATTCAAGAAAATGGGATAGATCACACATTGCAGAACAAATTATTGGAGATCCAAATGCAGGAGTGAGAACTAGAAGAGCAACTCAAAATGAGTGCCTCTATGGTTGTTTTCTATCTCAGATTGAGCCTAAGAAACTTGATGATGCACTGTTGAATCCAGATTGGATTATTGCTATGCAAGAGGAACTGAATCAATTTGAAAGAAACAAAGTATGGGAACTTGTGCCTGCACCAAAGAACAGAGCCATTGTTGGAACAAAATGGGTTCTGAAGAATAAGATGGATGAAGATGGTGTAATAGTAAGAAACAAAGCAAGGTTGGTTGCAAAAGGATACTCTAAACAGGAAGGCATTGATTATGATGTGACTTTTGCCCCTGTTGCTAGGTTGGAAGCCATCAGAATCTTCTTGGCATTTGCTGCTCACTCAAACTTCAAAGTCTATCAGATGGATGTCAAGAGTGCATTTCTGAATGGAGAGTTGGAAGAAGAAGTTTATGTGCAACAGCCACCTAGCTTTGAGGATCCATATTTCCTAGAATTTGTTTACAGATTGTTTAAGGCACTATATGGACTTAAGCAGGTTCCAAGGGCATGGTATGATACATTGTCACAGTTTCTCCTTGAAAATCAATTCACTAGAGGCACATTGAACAAGACACTGTTTTACAAGAAGCATGGTAATGATATTATCCTAGTTCAGATCTATGTGGATGATATCATATTTGGCTCTACAAATGAGAAGCTGTGTGAGAAATTCTCTAAGCTCATGCAAAGCAGATATTAGATGAGTATGATGGGAGAATTGACATTCTTTCTTGGATTAGTCAAAAGAAGGATGGTATCTTCATCAGTCAAACCAAGTACATCAAGGACTTATTGAAAAAGTTTGACTTAGAAGACTGCTCACCTGCAAAGACTCCCATGGCCACTGCCACTAAATTAGATGAAAATGCTAAAGGCAAGATAGTAGATATCTCAGTCTACAGAGGCATGGTTGGTTCTCTACTCTATCTCACTGCAAGTAGGCCAGACATCATGTTTGCTACATGCTTGTGTGCAAGGTTTCAATCAAATCCAAAAGAGTCACATTTGATTGCTATAAAAAGGATCTTTAGATATCTGAAGGGCACTCCAAAATTGGGTTTATGGTATCCTAAGGACACCGGGTTCAATTGGTTGGTTATTCTGATGCTGATTATGCTGGATGCAGAGTGGATAGGAAAAGCACCTCAGGTAGCTGCCAGTTCCTTGGACAAAGGTTAGTCTCTTGGTACAGCAAGAAACAACAATCTGTGTCAACTTCCACAGCTGAGGCTGAATACATAGCTGTTGGAAGTTGCTGTGCTCAAGTGCTTTGGATTAGAAATCAATTTAGAGACTATGGACTTGTGTCAGAAAGAATTCCAATCATGTGTGACAACACAAGTGCAATCTCTATAGTTGCTAATCCTGTCAATCATTCTAGAACAAAGCACATTGACATCAAATATCATTTCATTAGAGAGCATGCAACTAATGGAACCATTAAGTTGCATTATGTCTTCACAGATAAACAATTAGCTGATATATTCACTAAGCCATTGGATGAAGCCACCTTCACAAGGTTGATTAGTGAGATTGGAATGCTGAATTCTTCAGATTCTGGCTAAGTGAAAATATCAACTAGATTGTTGCAGCAGTAAACACTTACTTTATCTAAATTCTCAATATTTTTGAAGTAAGTGTTGGCTGGAATATGATTTATAAATATTTCAGATTTGTTGCATATGTTGAAAATCATATTCGGTTAGCTTGAAATTCCCATGAAATTTTAAGATCATCACTATTTAATTTGTTAGAATATTCCTCATTGAATAATTCTGGTGAATTTTAAAAAGATAGTGAAAATTGAATTTTATGATTGAAAAGTATAGTTCGATAAGTCAGACTTCTCTAATGACTTTCATGTCAATGGTCGACTTCTCTGACAAGTCTATTTGGAACCCTCTCGAGTTCTCGAATAGTGCCTTTTTGGAGATATCGAACAGAAACATGTGTGACTTCTCGAATATGGTAATTGAGATCTCTAATGACTGAGTTCTCGAATACTGTACTTGAGTTCTCGAATCATTTGAAAAGACTGAATTCTCGCTGAATCTTAACCGTTTTTGGATTTTTATTCAAAATTTTAATTCACTCATAAAAGCATATTCTATTTAATTTAGAATTATTTTTAAGTTAGATAACTGCCAGCTGTGAGTTACAAACTGTTATCGAATAGTTGATTTCTACTTCTCGAATACTTGACTTGTCGATACAAAACATATAACTAATCGACAATTCAAGTACTTCATACTTATACAATTCTACATCTATTCGATTCATTTCATTCGATTTCTCAAGCATCTAAAGTTCCAAAACCCCTGAAAACCTTAACTTCAAAAGCTAAATTTCTTCTTCAACCTTCATTCTCTTCTCTCTTTTCTCTGTATCAATGGCAACCGTGAAATTCAACACCAACTTCATCGCTCTCTCAAGTGATGTCGAAGCCCCAAATTCTAACTACAAGTGCTTTGTGAAATGGATGTCTGAATCATATATCAAAGGAGCACTTATGGTCAACCCAACTTCGTATCCAGACATTCTAGAACAGTTCTGGAGCACTGCAATTACTGAAACTGTTGCTCTTGAAGATGGCAGTCTGGGCTAAGTCATAAACTGCAAAGTTCTGGGTAAAGAGTTTAACATCACCTTTGAGGACATGAGTAAAGCCTTGGGTCTTCAACAAAATGAATACAACAATCTAGTAACAGATGATCAACTGGTGGAATTCTTTGAACTCATAAGGTACTCAGATACTATCAAGGTTGGGAACCTAAATAGGAAGCATCTTAGAAAAGAGTGGAGCTATGTGTTTGCTACACTCCTGCAAGTATTCAGTGGAAGTAAATCCAGTTATGACCAACTGAATGCACCTGCTCAACAAATAGGATACTCACTGGCATTTGACAGAAAGATAGATGTTGGAAAGCTCATAATGCAGGAGCTCTATGGAAAAATTGGTAAGAACACAACCAAGAGAGGTAATGATATCTTCTTTCCCAGATTCATTCAGTCTGTACTTAATTATTTAGATAAGAATTTGGCTGATTTACCTGGTTTAGATAAAACTAGAATAGGCTACCCTAGGTCCATGACCAAACTTATTTTTGGTAATTTGGATACTAGGAATAATGTGGATGTTAGACTTGTAATAACCCCTCATATGCAGAGGTTATTTGAGTCTTACCCCCAAAACATGCCAATATTTGCCTCTAAATCTGAGTTAGCTAGGCCTAAGCAAGTAGAGCAAAATGGTAACCCAGGGCCTGCTAACCAACCCCCTCAACCAAACCCTGTACCAAACACAGAGCCACTTGCATCATCCTCTCAACAGGGTGGTGTTAGTAAAAAGGAGAAGAAGAAGAGAAAATAGATTGAATCTGAACCCTTGAATATCTTGACAAAAGCAGCATTGGCTGTAGAATTATGTCCAGAAAGTGAGGAACCTGAGTCACCTTTACAGATACCAAAGAAGAAGAAATCTAAAGCCACCTCTTCAGTCACACAAATGGCTGAAGTTGTAAAATCAGGGGCACACAGCTCACTAAATGTATCCTCTCAACAGGGTGCATCTATAGAATCAAGCATCCTCCCCAATGCACCTACTTGTAATGAGTCAGCACCTGGGAGTGATAAGGCTGGCACAACACTAAGTGGAGAGCACATCACACTTGAAACTCCCTCTATTTCTCAGGGGGAGTTGCCAAAATCCAATCTTAAAGACACTTCTCCTCCAGAATCTAACACTGAAATTTCTTTGGAGCCTGCAACTCAAGCAATTGAGGAGCAAGGCATTGATCACCAAGAATTCTCTTCTCTTGGTGAGCCAATGGATTCAAGTGACTTAGTGCATGACACTTTGCTCACCACCCAGGAACCACATTTAGATGGTGAGGGAATGCAAGCTGGGGCATATCCTAATGACACCATCACAAACACAGAGGATTCACTAGTTTTCACTAGAGACTCTGTGCCCGTGTCAACTACTGTTGTAACTCATCCCACTCATGTGGAGACAATAGTAGTAGAGTCAATCCATCCGGTTGCAGAAGTTGCATCTGTAACTGAGGAGTCTAGCTTGCCTAGATCTATCTCTAACTTCATGTCACAATAGCTGAAGCCTGTGTAACATGACAGTGCTTCAGGATCAGGGTCTGTTCCACAACAATTGACGGTTGAAGCACTTCAAAACTTAATTGTGGATCAGGTTCCTGAGTTCACAAAGATTGATCAAAATCTCCTTACTGCAGACATGCCAGATCTAGACTATAAAGCCATTCTGTTGTGTCACAGAGATGATGTGGAGAGGAAAAAGGTGAAGATAATAGATGAAGCTGGGAGAGATGGCAATGTAGATGCCTGGCTGCAAGGAAAATATGACATTACTCTCAATGAAGCTCTTCAATACCTAAGAGAGGAATACATCACTTCACTAGGCTCTAATGCCAAATCTCTGACTCCTAGTGAAGTGTATGAGGCTATGAATGACTCTTACAAGGGATTCCTCAAGGCTGCTCACTATCTTGGGAAGGGAGTTAAAACAGAAGTCAATAATGTATGTGATGCAACAGCCAAGGAAGTAAGTGCAATAAAAAGGGAATTTGCTGCCAAGTTTCCCACTCTAGATCCTGTCCTCAAAACTATACAAGACTGCAAATGTACCTGCACCAAGATGGACAATGGCTTGGCTTTGCTTCTTGGAACTGTCACTAATCTAGCAACTCAATTTCAAAATCTATCTGGTCAGACAACTGATGCCAATGCCAAGCTGAGGACTCTTTTTGCAAATCAATATGGAGATAAGCTAGTGACTGAAGTCCCTGTTCATGAAGTGACCAAATTTGAGGTATTGAGGCTCAAGGAACAATCACTGTCTGGTTTTAAATCTACTGAGTTATTCAACAAGGTGGATGCCTTGGAGAAAGAAGTGACCTCCTTCAAACAGTCAAATGCTCATCTTACAGACACAGTTGCAACCCTCACTAAGCAGTTGGACACTCAAGCAACCACCACAGCTGATGTTCTTATTCACCAACAACTGATGTTGTCTGCTATGATGAAGCACATGGGGCTCTCTCTTCCTAATGATTCTGCCAATCCCACCTCTTCCAACCCAAAGGCCACTACTACAGCCTCTGTGCCTGGCAACTAGGGATGGGCATTCATCCCGGCCCGCCCGATCCCGATCCGATCCCCGCACCGAACGGGGCGGGGATTCGGGGATTTTTTTGGGTACGGGCCGGGGAGCGGGGACAATTTTCAAAAAAACCGGGGAGCGGGCCGGGCCCGGGTTTTTATGTGTCCCCGACCCGATCCCCGACCCCCGCCTCGATTTTCAATCCCGACTCGATTTCACCACACTTTAATACATACATATATATATATATACACACATACATACATATATATATATATATATATATATATTAATCATATATTAATATAAACGAATTTCCAATACTTCATATTGGAAACAAAAAGATCTTTTAATTTTATATGTTTGCCTTTTTAGTAGTTAAATAACTTCATTTCCATGTTATTTATAATTGTTTCTTTAAGTAATATTTTTTTATCTTAATTTAGTGCATTTGAGCTCACTAATTAGTATTTAAAATTATTTAATATTATTTTTAGTTTTAAATAAAATTCCCCGATTCCCCGCGGGAAACCCCGTTACCCGTGTGGGCCGGGGACGGGGAATGAAAAATAGTCCCCGACGGGGATCGGGTCGGGGATGGGGATCGGGTTTAAATTCGGGGATGGGGGCGGGGATAGCACTCCCCGGCCCCGAAGTGCCCCGACGTCCATCCCTACTGACAACAAGCCTAAGGGGGAGAAGAGGACCTTAAGGAACTCAAAACCTAAGGGGGAGAAACCTAAAGAGGAGAGACCTAAGGAGAAAGGCATAACCATTTCTGAGGGTGGTCATCCAAGAACAAGATCTACAACTCATGTTCAAGGCAAAGGGAAAGCTAAAACTGATGAACCTCCAGTTATCACTCTACCAACTATGCACATCACTACCACAAGTGGTTTAAAGCAATCAATTACATCCACGATGGTGGCAGGTTCCATGCCAATTGATCAAACACAAGCCTCCAGACATGAAGATGATCCAGTTGAAGTTAATGTGGTTACAGAGGCCGAACTGATAGAAGTAGCAAATTCAGAGATTTATCATGATGCTCCATTCTTGAAGTTTCTGCAAGCCTCAAAGGCAAAGGTTGGAGGAGATACACTGCTGTACAGAAGAAGCCTTAAAGATCAAATCAAATATCTAACAGTTATTCCAGGAAAGCTAAATCAAATCTTTCTCAAGGAAATTATGATGGTGACCAATGGCAAAATATGGCATCTATCTTATGACATCTTGAAAGTCTTAAAATTCACTGAGATTGATGCTATCTTGGAACTAATTGAGCAGAAAGGGGAGAAAAACAAGAGTCTGTATACTGAACTGAGAAATGGTCAACAAGCTAGACTTCCTGAAGTATGCATCAAACCAAGAACCATCTTCTATCAGTCTGGTACTAAAATTCAAGATGTCAAGAAGCTGGTTATTCCCAGTGATCTCACCCCTCAGAACCACAGACTTATCATTGTTGTCACTGATCAACTTCAAAAGAAGAATAGGATAAGAACTGCTGAAGAAGTGGAGGCATTGCATATTCTCAGAACCTTCATTACAACAGGTGTGATTCCAGAAATAGCCAAATTCAGGAGAAATAAGGATGATGAAGATGAAGACAAAAGTGATAGGAGAAGAAGACATCACAGGAGTGATAAGGGTGATGAAGACAAGAAGAAGAAGAAGAAGAAGAAGAAGAAGAAGAAGAAGAAGAAGAAGAAGAAGAAGAAGAAGAAGAAGAAGAAGGACAACAAGGACAATAAGGATGATGATGACCAAGGCAAAGTCTACGAGAGGAAAAGTGGAAAACAGCAAGCCTTAGGCATTACTAAAAGTAATCTCACCACAACACAAGACTCTAAGTCTAGGGTGAATACTGTTAGTATTGACGTACCAAAATCTACATCTATGGCTTCTGCAACTGTTTTGCTACCTCAAGAAGAGAAGGACATTCAACTCAAGAAACCATCTATATGTTTCCAAAAGCAAACTGCTAATGGTGTACTACAATGGTCTACAAGCAAGGGTCACAAGTTTCTGCCAAGCAACCAAGTGAAAAAGATCAAATTCAAACAAGCTGCAAGAAGAGTGAAGCCATCTAAATCAAGAGCCCTAACAATCATTCCAGGATTAAAGCTCCAACCACTTGATGAAGACTTTGATGAAGACCAACTGCAATTTCTAAGAGCTCAAAGAATCTACTATGCTGGCATTGTGAATGACTGCCTTGAGATCAAATACACTGATGGAAGACAGAAGAAATTCAAACAAGGAGGTTGTCAAAATTGGGGCAAGTTATATGAGATAGAAAGAATTATTGCATTATTGGATTCTGAAGACAAAGTGGAGAGGGTATTGAAAGGGATATGACTCAGCCTATTTGTAGTTCGAGGATCCTAATCCAATTAAACTAGATTATAATAAGTAAATAATATCAACTGTCACAGGAATCTCAAAAGATGATAGCTGTCAGAAGAAAAATCAACAAGTCAATCTATAGTTTTGATGTTTTACACTGGAAGAAGATTCAGTTATCTGATCAAGCCCCAAAGTAGCATTGAAACACATGGATTCATTTAAGGGACAAAGATTTCTATAAGTGATAAGAAACAATTTCAGTACCGAATGATTGATGAGAGTGAAGAATAGAATAAGACCACAGTTTTAAAGTAAAGATGAAGAACAGAGATTGGAGTTAGTCGTTCATGAACCAGACAGTACATCGAGCGTCAACATCGATCCAGTGTATGTTCCTTATTATAATTACGTGGTTCACAGTGAAGTATTGACTATTAAAGGAATTGTATTAATTCTACTTTAATTAATTAAATCAAATAATTAATTTAAATAAATTAATTAATTCTATCAGAATTAATATATTTATTAAAGTAATTATTAGATTAATTAAATCAGAATTAATATGAAAAAGGAATAGTTATTTAAATGATTTTTATAAGTCATTTGATTAATTATAAGCTGAAAAATATGATAATATAACTATCAAAGGATAGTTATACCGATAGTCATATTCAGTTCAAGGTGTGATAGTCATATTCAGTTCAAGTGTGACAGTCATATTCAGTTCAAACTGGATAGTCATATTTCATTCAAGGAGACAGTCATACCGAATGTTATATTGGATTGGACAGTCATACCGAATGTTATATTGAATTGGACAGTCTTATCTCATTCAAGGAGATAGTCATACCGAAAGTTATATTTAAAGAGACAGTCATATTACTTTCATTTGATAGTCATACCGAATGTCATATTATTGTTAACTGATTGTTATATCAGTTGAAACAAAGCAATATGACTATGGTTGTGTTATAAAAGGCAGCAGAATGCAGAAGAAGAGAAGCCAGTCGAACACAACATAAGAAAAATACACAGCAGCCTATATCTCTCTCTCGCTCAAGAACACTTACAAATTAAATTCTGTAAATTCAAGTTCATCTCAGTTGTAAAATTCTATCCATTGGAACTTGTTTACTTGTGATTCTTGTACTACTAGCGAATTAAGTTTCCTAGTTCACAAATTGATATCTTGATTTTTATTAACTAAATTAGCAAAGTTCATGTTGAATTTTCTAATTAGTTATTAATTACTTGATAATCATTTGGACTGATTTTGTAACACCCATCAAGTTAATATATTGTTATATTCAACTTGAAATTTGTGTTATATTATTCCGCACAAATTTGTTTAAAATAAATTTTATTTAAAGAACAAATTTTGAGAAAATGATATAGATTGTATTCAACCCCCTCTTCTACAATCTTATCGGACCTAACAATTGGTATCAGAGCCTATTGATTGATACACAAATCAAGATCCTAATTTTATTCCGTCAAAAATCTATCTCGAATTTTTAACTCACTTAAAAATTCATCATGTCGGCAAAAAGCATTGTTAAGATTCCCATGTTTAACAAGGACAATTATGCAATGTGGAAAAATAAAATGGAGTTGTTTCTTGATGTCGCAAATTCTAAATAATTGGGTGTTCTACAGAACGGACCTATAATTCCAAAAGAATATGTATCTGAATCTATTGTTGGAGGAATTGTTGTAACACCTGCATCATCTTTTCCAAAGCCTGCTGCTTCTTTTACTCCTGATGAAAAAGAGGACGCAGGACTAGATAAGAATTTGAGACTTATTCTAATAGATTCCCTGGATGCTGTGATGTACAGTCATGTGATGAATTGTAAAACTGCAAAACACATGTGGAAAACTATTGAGACTATCAATGAAGGAACTGATGAAGTCAGGGAAAACAGACTTCAGATTTTAACCTCTGAGTATGAACACTTTAGAGCTGGCCCTAATGAAGGCATTCAGGAAGTGTTTGAAATGTATAACAAAATAATCAATAACTTGCAAGTTCATGGCAAGAAATATACACAGAAGGAGATTAATATGAAGTATTTGTTGACGATGCCCACTCATCTTGAACATAGGATAACGGCCATCAGAGAATCAAGAGATTTGAATAAGATTGCTCTTGAAAGGTTGTTTGGTGTTCTGAAAACCTATAAACTGGAACAAGTACAGCAGAGGGAGGTCTCTGGTAAAGGAAGAGTGCCAAGTTCATCTACAGCTCTTGTAGTTGAGGCACCTAAGGAAGTGGAAGCTAAGGTTGTTCTACCTTATAGCTCAGACAAGGAAAAGACTGAAGTAGAACTTGGTCAGACACCACCTACTCAGGATGGTGGAGACTTTTACTCATTGGAAGGGCTAGATCAACTCGAAGATGAATCCCTGGCATTGATGGTAAGGCAATTTGACAACTTTAGATTCAGAAGAAATCCAAAGTACAGGTTCAAGTCAAATAACAGATTCCAGAAAGGAGGCTCTTCTTCCTCTAGTAACAGGGGAGGATACAAAACTGGATCTGTTGACAGAAGCAAGATTCGTTGCTTCAACTGTAATGAATTGGGGCACTTTGCCACTGAATGTTAGAAACCCAAGCAAACTCAAAGAAGAGATTTTGCTGCTGAGAAGAAGAAACCTGGAAAAGCCTATGTTGCAGCTGGTAAGAGTTGGGATGACACGGACAGCGAAGATGAAGAATATGGAAATCTTGCGTTGGTGGCAAATGATGAAGCATCTGATCATCATAACAAACCGGTAATTGTTACTGACACTGAATTGATTCGTAGTCTATATAATTCCTTAGATAATGCACAAACTGGATATAATAGACTAGATTTTCTAAGCACTAAACTTGGCAATGAAGTGTCAGAATTGAAAAAGGTGCATATTAATCAAGATCAACAAAGAGATGAAATAACAATGCTTCATAAAAAGGAGAAAGCTATTCTAGAAGTTGTAGGCAAACAAATGGCTAGAATTACTGAACTTGAAACACAGGTCAGGGCTTGTTATAATTCTGTTAAAGTTTCCAAAGAGTTTTTTAACAATCAAGTTGTAGAACGAACAACAGGTATAGGGTATGGTTACAATGAAGCTGTTGGATCATTGGGCATAAATTCCTCTAACCCTGTTAGTGCTAAAGAAAGGGTAATACCACATGTGCTCAAGAATGTTAAAGAACCTCTATTTAAACAATCTGATGCTGGACCACCAGATATTCTTTCTATGGTTATCCAGGAAGAAATGAGAAATGAGGATAGTGCAAATGGCACAGTCTTTGTTAAGGATAAATCTGTTAAGAACGCTAATCCAAAGAATGTTTCATCCAAGAAAGATGTCATAGTCTTTGTTAAGGCTAAATCTGTTGAGGACACTAATCCAAAGAATGTTTCATCCAAGAAAGATGTACCTAAAGTGCCAGTCAAGGTTGTTGAAACAGCTAGTTCTTCTAAGACTGGATTAGGTGGTAATAAGTTGAAGCAGAAAAATAACATGTCTAACATGAGTACCATGCCTATCATTGATTCTAATCATAAATCATGTGGTGTTATCAATTGTATGTCTTGTGCTTTTAACGGTATGCGTGCTTATTTTAATGGTAGTTATGCATGTGATAAACAGACTGCTCCTCGACAGCATATGAACAGGAACAATAATGTTCGATCAAAGACTGCTTTTCCTCCTCAAGTTAGGAGAGAGACATTTGTACCTAAGACTAAACAAAGAGTTACCAAGAATGTTTACCAGGTCAAATGTCCAGTCAATGACACAAGTGTTATTGCTGCTAAAGAAACATGGATACCCAAGATAAAACAAAAGATTTTCAAATCTGTTTATAAGGTTAAATGTTTATTGACTAAAGAGGTTAAAATTAAAAATGTTGTTTTGCCTGATAAAGGTCAATACTTTAAATCCGCAGGACCCAATCAAATTTGGGTCCCGAAGAAGGTTTAATCCATTTGTCATTGCAGGGTATTGAACAGGTTGAACGAGTAACCTGGATCTTGGACAGTGGATGTTCAAGGCATATGACTGGAGACAGAACCCTACTGACAAATATGGTGGAGAAGGCCGGCCCAGTAGTTACCTTTGGAGATAACAGCAAAGGTAGAACTGATGGATATGGCTGACTTGAAGCTGGAAATGTTATCATTGAAGAAGTGTCCTTTGTAAAAGGACTTGAGCATAATTTGCTTAGCATCAGTCAATTCTGTGACAAGGGATTTGAAGTCTACTTTAACAAAAAGAATTGTCTGATTTCACACAAAAGAAGTGAACAACCATCTCTGACGGTAGTCAGAAAAGGAAACTTGTATGTAGCCAACATGAACACTAGAAGCACTGAAGAAATCAATTGCTTCTATTCTAAAGCATCCACAAATGAAAGTTGGCTATGGCACAAGAAACTTTCTCACCTAAATTTCAAGACGATGAACTCTCTGGTCAAAAGAGAGTTGGTGAGAGGTTTACCTTCTATGGAATTCACACAGGAAGAACTATGTGATGCCTGTCAAAAAGGCAAACTAAAAAGGGCAACTCACAGAAGCACTGATATATCCTCAATAACTGATCCTTTACAGTTACTTCACATGGATCTATTTGGTCCAGTGAATGTGATGTCTATGTCAAAGAAAAGATATGCTCTTGTGATTGTTGATGATTTTTCAAAGTACACATGGGTCTTGTTCCTGAATTCTAAAGATGAGACTCCACAACTGGTGATTGATCATATCAAGTTAATTGAGCTGGATTCCAAGTATCCAGTGAGGGCTATAAGGTCAGACAATGGAACTGAATTCAAGAATGTAGTTCTGAATGACTTTTGTACTGAAAAGGGTATAACCAGACAATACTCAGCTCCAAGAACTCCTCAGCAAAATGGAGTAGTTGAAAGAAAGAATAGAACCTTGATTGAAGCTGCACGTACTATGTTAAGTGAATCAAGGCTTCCATTGTATTTTTGGGTTGAAGCTGTCAACACTGCTTGTTATACTCAGAATCGAACTCTTATCAACAAAGACTTGATGAAAACACCATATGAAGCCATGTATGAAAAGAAACCAACACTCAAATACTTTCATGTATTTGGAGCAAAATGCTTTATACTTAAAGAAGGAGACGATCAAGGTGGAAAATTTGAAGCCAAAGCACATGAAGCAATTTTTGTTGGTTATGAAAGAAGAGCTTATAAGGTGTATTTGATTGAACATCAGAAGATGATGGAAAGTGTCAATGTTACATTTGATGACACTAAACTACCTAGTATCCAAACTGAAGATTCATCTGAAAAGCTATCTTTTGAAGATATGACAGATCTAGATTCAGATGGTGATAGTCCACCTGATGTTTTTGCTGATGCTAATGACAACAATGACAATGATGAGTCTAATCAGAATAATGGTGATGAAAATAATGATAATATTGAAAACATCACTCATACTTCTGAACACTCATCTAATCATCCTGGCAACAACTCAGGGGGAGTTAATGAAGGATCTACTAGTCATACTCAACATCACAATGAAGAACAAGGTGAATCATCAAGACTAAATCTTCCCAGACAGACTGTTTGGAATAGAGCTCATCCTTTTGAGCTAATCGTTGGTGATCCAGATGTTGGTGTAAAGACTAGAAGAGCTTTGCAAAATCAATGTAATTATTCAAGGTTTCTATCTGAAATGGAACCTAAAAAAACTGAAGAAGCTCTTTCAGATCCTGATTGGGTGATTGCCATGCAAGATGAACTCAATCAATTTAAACAACAAGAAGTATGGAAGCTGGTACCCAGACCTACAAATAGAACAGTGGTTGGTACTAGGTGGGTATTCAGAAACAAACTTGATGAAGATGGCACAGTAACAAGAAATAAAGCAAGGTTGGTAGCAAAAGGTTATTCATAAACTGAAGGCATTGACTATGATGAGACCTATGCTCCAGTGGCTAGACTTGAGGCCATTAGAATATTCTTGGCATTCGCAGCCTTTTCTAACTTTCATGTTTATCAAATGGATGTCAAGAGTGCCTTTCTGAATGGTAAGCTAGATGAAGAGGTATATGTAGAACAACCACCCAGTTTTGAAGATCCAGATCTATTGGGTTATGTCCACTTTCTCTTCAAGGCTATTTATGGTCTTAAGCAAGCACCAAGGAAATGGTATGACACTCTCTCTGAATTTTTACTTGAAAATGAATTTACTAGAGGTGTCATAGACAAAACTCTCTTCACAAAGAAACATAAGAATGATACAATATTAGTCCAAATCTATGTGGACGATATAATATTCGGGTCTACTAATGATCTTCTTTGCAAGAAATTTGCTAAGTTAATGCAGGGTAAGTTTGAAATGAGCATGATGGGTGAGCTGAAGTTCTTGGATTGCAAGTAAGTCAAAGGACAGATGGAATATTTATCTATCAATCCAAGTATGTCAAGGAGCTTCTCAAGAAATATCAAATGGAGGACTCATCTTCAGCAAGAACACCATCATCCACAGCGGTCAAATTTGGAGCATGTGAAAATTCTGTCAAGGTAGATATCACAAGCTATAGAGGTATGATAGGCTCATTACTTTACCTTACTGCAAGTAGACCTGATATTATGCATGCTACGTGCTTGTGTGCAAGGTTCCAATCGGATCCTAGAGATGTTCATCTCATTGCTGTTGAACGAATCCTGAGATATCTTAAGTGTACGCCTGACTTATGCATCTGGTACCCTAAAGATTCTGGTTTTAACCTTGTTGGATATACAGATTCAGATTATGCAGGAAGTGTTGTAGACAGAAAAAGCACATCTGGGAGTTGTCAATTCCTAGGTGGAAGACTTGTTTCCTGGTACAGTAAGAAACAACAGACAGTTTCCAACTCAACAGCCGAAGCTGAATACATCGCTGCTGGAAGCTGCTGTGCTCAGATCTTATGGATTAGGAATCAACTTAGAGACTATGGCTTTGTATTAAACAATATTCCTATTTTGTGTGATAATACAAGTGCCATAGCAATCTCCAACAATCCCGTGCAGCATACGAGAACAAAGCACATTGACATCAGGTATCATTTTATTCGAGAGCATGTCATGAATGGTACCGTGGAGTTACTTTTTGTACCTACGGAAGAACAAACAGCAGATATTTTTACTAAGTCTCTTGACGAATCCACATTTACCAGACTTGTTGGTGAATTGGGTATGTTAAATAGTCCTAGGAATTAAACTAGTTAATATCTAAGGTTTGATCTTTAATAATTTACAAGTGATTGATGTGTTAATATTTGTTATTGAAATCACTTGTATAATTATTTTATCAACTTATACTTTTGCTTGTTTCTTCTTAAATCATTGTCATTATCTTCTTTATATATTTTTAATTACTTCTTGTAATTTTAGAGTAATTCATTTTCCTTAAAAATATTTTTCTCGAATTTTACAAGTTGTAATTTATGAGAAATCTATTTTTCTTGAAAATGTTATTATTTTAAAATCAGTTTAATTATTTTTAACGTTTAATAAATTATAGTTTCTTTTTGAATAATTTTCTATATGGAAATTATTTTATTAGAAAATTTATAGATTTATTAATTCACCAGAAATAATTATTTAAATATTTAGTATTTTATTTTATTTTGATTTGTAATGTTTGTCCTTTTGTTATTAATGTTTGATTTCGTAAAAAGGACTACCTATGATCGTTTGTATAATTTTTATTAGGTTTGCTAATTTTAGTGTAAATTATTTTGCTATTTTGTAGCTTGTTTTTTAATAATAATTAAATTGCTTTATTGTTAGAATTTGCTACTTGTAAATATTCTGTTAATATTTGGATTTTAGGATAGTTATATTAGTTGTTTTGTTTATATTACAATCGGTATAACAATTAATCTGATTGTTATATTCGAGTTTGTTGATAGTTATATTAGTTAAGTTTATTGTGATATAACTCTAGATATAATTTATTAATTAGATAGTCATATTACTGTCTTCTGTATATATAACATTAATTAATGAATAGTTATATTATTGTTATTGCTAGAAATATGACTATAGATATAACAGTTCTACTGATTGTTATATTCTGTGTTTTTCGATAGTTATATTATTGTTTAGTTGTTATTTAGGATAGATATATTACGTTTACACGTAATATAACTATCGGTATGACTATCAAACGATAGTCATATTACAGCTGATTTATACTTAAGCAAATAGTCATATTCATGAGTTATATCAGTCTGTTTTTTTTTAAAAAAAATTGGCGTGTTAAGTCACCCAATGTTCTTGTCGATACATACATAATATACACGTATAACTACCGAACTGCTGCTCGATTTTTGTCTCTAATCCCACTGTAATCACGATTCTAAGAACAACAATCAATTACCCAGTCTATTAACTACGGTTTAAATGTGAGATTTAGTTGAGTTTTGATAATTTTGGGTTTAAAATTTTTGAATTTTCGATCTAAAATTCAAGAGGAATGGTTGTGATTTTTCAAAAACTAAAAATATACATGTGTTTGTACTGGTATCAAGATCATTGCCTCAAATTTTCAGAATTTTTGGTGAAGAATTCAGTTTTTCGAATTTTTAATTAATTATTAATTCGAATTTTATGAATTAATTGGGTTAATTGTTGAATTTTGCAGATTCCTTAATTTTAATACCTGATTTGGAATGGCTAGTGCTTATAATAATTTTGAGATTGTTAATCACAATTTTATTGGATATTTTAATCCCGAGGATTGCTCGGTGGATCGGTTCAAGCCCTGGATAAATTTTCTGAACGAACAAAATATCTGTAGCCATGCTATAACTGCAAATATTCCCATGAAATTGGGTCCACTTAAACTAATGTGTACTACAGCTGTCTCAGATGGAAGATCACTTTCTTTCAACTTTAATGATAAGACATATACAGTGGATGAATCTGTCTTCAATGCTGCTCTGAAACTTCCTACTGAACAATTTGCTGAAGCGCCATCAACTGATGAGTTGACTCAATTCTTTACACATCTGAACTATCAAGGTCAACTGGATCTTAAACGTCCACTCAAAAGCAACCTTGTTCAAGAATGGAACATTTTCTTCGAGATCATAGCAAAGGTTTTTTCCAATTCCACCAAGAGTAACAATACCGTCATCACAGGTATGTTACAGTCAATTGGTTTCTCAATTGCTCATAACAGAAGGATCAACTTTGGCAGCTTGATAGGGCCTATATTGTTAAATCGTGTGAAGAAGGCTAGAAAGAACTTTGGAAAAGGTAAAATGGTTAAGTGTCATTACCCTCGATTTTTGACATTAATATTTAATCATCTTATGCCTAAGGATCAGCCTGCTCCATTTCCAAATGATCGAGTTCAATGGTCTGGTAAACCAAACAAGAAGTTCTACACTAGGTTGGATACTTCTAAGGCTCTGTTGCATGTTCCAGTGGTCATAACACCATATATGTCTACATTCATAAATTTGCCAAATGTTATGCCTCAACCAGTTGCTGGGATACTTGCAATTGAACAAGCTCCAGAACATGAAGCAGAACAAGCTCCTGAACATCAACCAGAACCAGAATCTCAACCTGATCCTGAACCCTTAACTGCTCCTGAACCCTTAACTGCTTCTGAACCTCAACTTCCAGTGGATCAACCCACTCAGAGTGAAGAAGCTGTAAATGTTAATGATCAGGTATTTGACTCAACTACATCGTAATCTCAATATCTTTCTGATAGTCAATTAATTGTGAGAAGTGACCAAGGGGCTGTAGAATCACAACCCTCAACCCAGGTCAATGCACCAAACACCAATCCTAAATTCTCCAAACACTATCGCAGAAAGAAATTGTCAGTAAAAAGATCTAACCCTAGTAGTGATGTCTTGAGTGAAACAACAGATTTGCCTTTTCAAAAGAGAAGTAAAACTATATCTGAGGCAATTGTAAACCCCTTCATTTCCTCAAGCACACCCCTGTTACTCACAATGGGCGAAGACATTTTCTTAAATGAAGCTGAAAACATTGTCATGCAAGGAGAGCAAGTTACAGTGCCTGCCATTGTTATGGCAGAAGAACCCTCACAGGTTGATCGGGATTTGCGAACTCCCATTGCACCACCACTGACCTTCCAAGAGGAGGCTAGGGTGATTTCTGGTGCGGGTACAATGGATGCAGCTCAGGAATATGAGAGGAGTGATGTGAGGATTACCTCAAATCTGAGTGAAACACTAGCACGTGAGGTGAGTGATACTCATAGAGCTATTGAGGTGAGAGCACACAATGACACAAACACTCTATCTCTCATGGCACAACTTGATCAAATGAAAGAAAGTTTTGCTCAAGCTGAAGAAGATAATAAAAACTTAAGGTTTGACATGGATAACATGAGAACTATCTTCAACAACAAGATCAATGCACACAAACTCTCTCAACAACAAGCAATTGTAGACTCTGGAGATGTCACAGTGGCTCAAGATCTCATTATAACTTCTATATCGAATCGGATTGAAGATCTTCAGAATAACATAAATGAGAATCACTTATCCACTGAACATCGTCTCAGTCAAATTGAAAGGCAAAATGATCATCAAGCAAAGGGGTTGAGACACTTATATAATATCATTAGCAGAACTCACTCACTTACAGCAGAAGAGAAGAAATTCTTTGGAAGTAGTGATGAAAGTGGCCCTGGAGCTGGTACAAGCCATAAAGCTGAAGAGGATTCCTCAACTAAGGGGGATAAATCTAGAGGGGGAGGAAGTGTGAGTAAAGAAAAAATTGAAGATAGGAGTGAGGGGAAGAAGAAGATAACTCAAGCAGCAGCAGAACAGGATAATGATGCTGTAGAAGGTTAATACTATACAGGTGAACCTGATAACCTTGATCTTTTTGCTGACTTGCAGTTTCCTGATGTTGGTGAAGAATTTTGTGAACCGGATCTTAGTTTTTGGGATGATGAAGAGCCAGTAATTCCTGATTCTGTTGAAACACAAAGGATGAATTTTGAAGCGAATAAAGAACTTGAACAGAATGATGCTAATCTGTCTACGAGAGAAGAAAGACTCAAGAAGACACTAGAACAGATAGCTCATAATGAAAGGCTTCAAAAGGCTGAACAGGAAGCACTTCAAAAGCAACATGCTGAAAAGCTGGAGGCAAGGAAGATGTACATCAAGTACAAAAGTGGTGATAAATGGGAACGTGCTCAAAAGGTAATAGACTCACCACAAACTTCTGACTATGATGATCGTCGGGTGATTGCTATTTTTGAAAGCTTTAAAAAGAAGAACCCTGTACATGACATGTACTTAAAACCTTTGAAGACAGAAATTGTGAGAATAACTACTGCATCTGATCCGAAGAATGGTGAGCTACTAATCTTTGTTGAATGTCATAAGCTTGGATCTCATAAAGTATCTCTTCAGTTCTTCTATGATAGATCTCTGTCAGAGCTTTGGGTGCTGAGACCAAAAGTCAGAACATCTTCTGAGCTAGGTATACTACTTCATGAAAAATTTCAAGAATTTGCTGAAAGAGCTGGTCCTGAAGTAATAGATAACCCTCCACAAGTTAAAATTCTTAAGGGAGAAGTTATTCACACTGTTAATCTTCAGACAAAGGAATTATATACACATCTTGCGAGACATTTGGTGTATGTTGAATATGCTCTTCGAAATCATGGTTTTGCATCTCAAGAAAAAATTGAAGCTGCAGATCATATTCGATCCTATGCTCAAACCAACATGAAGAAGTATAAGCAGTATCAAGGTGAGTTGAGAAAGAAACTTGGAATACCACTAGTTTATCCTATAGATGTGTCATCCAGAAGAGAGTTACTTGTTGACTCTGAATTGATCAAGAATCTACCTGATATGGATGAACAAGAAGAAGGAGAAATCAACGAGGAAGAAGGTGGTAAATGAAGATTAGCTCTATAAGTTATATCATTAGAGCTTTGATAGAACAAGATAGGATAATTGTCTTATATGATCAGTCTAGAGGATCATCCATCTTGTATTTATCTTTTCTGTTTGAATATGGATAATGTTATATATGAACCAGAACTTTTCCATTATTTACTTAGCATTTAAAGTTTTTTCCTTTACTTGTTTAATTGGGATTAGTTGAAGAATCCTCTAGGTATTTGCTTGTTATTATCTAACAAACAAATAGGGGGAGATTGAAAGGCATATGACTCAGCCTATTTGTAGTTCGAGGATCCTAATCCAATTAAACTAGATTGTAATAAGTAAATAATATCAACTGTCACAGGAATCTCAAAAGATGATAGCTGTCAGAAGAAAAATCAACAAGTCAATATATAGTTTTGATGTTTTACACTGGAAGAAGATTCAGTTATCTGATCAAGCCTCAAGGTAGCATTGAAACACATGGATTCATTTAAGGGACAGAGATTTCTATAAGTGATAAGTAGGGGTGAGTATACGGTCCGGTTAACCGAAAACCGAACCGAATAACCGAAATAATTTCGGTTCGGTTAACCGAAATTAATATTTTGGTTCGGTTTTCGGTTCTCCTTTTTCTGAAATTTCGGTTTTCGGTTCGGTTCGGTTTTTAACCGCGGTTAACCGAATAACCGAAATAAATAACCAAATTTTTTTTATATAATAATAAAATATTATTTATTAATATATTACTATATATTACTTGTGGTTTCTAATGCAGCATGAGATATGATGATTGTTTTCACTTGAAATGTACTTTCTTTGACTACTTTTAAGCTTAAATTTGTAATTTTAATTTTAATTGAACTTGGATGTTGGATAAATTTTAATTTGTAAGACATTTATTCATTTTTTTTGCACTATTTTAAAATTTCGGTTTTATATTTCGGTTTTCGGTAATAACCGAAATAAAAATTTCGGTTCGGTTAAAAACCGAATTTAATTCGGTTCGGTTTTCGGTTTTGATTTTTCTAGAATTTCGGTTTCGGTTAACCGAATTAAAATTCGGTTCGGTTTAAACCGAATACTCACCCCTAGTGATAAGAAACAATTTCAGTACCGAATGATTGATGAGAGTGAAGAATAGAATAAGACCACAGTTTTAAAGTCAAGATGAAGAACAGAGATTGGAGTTAGTCGTTCATGAACCAGACAGTACATCGAGCGTCAACATCGATCCAGTGTATGTTCCTTATTATAATTACGTGGTTCACAGTGAAGTATTGACTATTAAAGGATTTGTATTAATTCTACTTTAATTAATTAAATCAAATAAATATTTTAAATAAATAAATTAATTCTATCAGAATTAATATATTTATTAATGTAATTATTAGATTAATTAAATCAGAATTAATATGAAAAAGGAATAGTTATTTAAATGATTTTTATAAATCATTTGATTAATTATAAGCTGAAAAATATGATAATATAGCTATCAAAGGATAGTTATACCGATAGTCATATTCAGTTCAAGGTGTGATAGTCATATTCAGTTCAAGTGTGACAGTCATATTCAGTTCAAACTGGATAGTCATATTTCATTCAAGGAGACAGTCATACCGAATGTTATATTGGATTGGACAGTCATACCGAATGTTATATTGAATTGGATAGTCATATCTCATTCAAGGAGATAGTCATACCGAAAGTTATATTTAAAGAGACAGTCATATTACTTTCATTTGATAGTCATACCGAATGTCATATTATTGTTAACTGATTGTTATATCAGTTGAAACAAAGCAATATGACTATTGCTGTGTTATAAAAGGCAGCAGAATGCAGAAGAAGAGAAGCCAGTCGAACACAACATAAGAAAAATACACAGCAGCCTATATCTCTCTCTCTCAAGCTCAAGAACACTTACAAATTAAATTCTGTAAATTCAAGTTCATCTCAGTTGTAATATTCTATCCATTGGAACTTGTTTACTTGTGATTCTTGTACTACTAGCGAATTAAGTTTCCTAGTTCACAAATTGATATCTTGATTTTTATTAACTAAATTAGAAAAGTTCATGTTGAATTTTCTAATTAGTTATTAATTACTTGATAATCATTTGGACTGATTTTGTAACACCCATCAAGTTAATATATTGTTATATTCAACTTGAAATTTGTGTTATATTATTCCGCACAAATTTGTTTAAAATAAATTTTATTTAAAGAACAAATTTTGAGAAAATGATATAGATTGTATTCAACCCCCCCTTCTACAATCTTATCGGACCTAACAGGTATGGAAGCTGGAGTTGATTGATTTTGTGAAGATGAAGAGGGATCATGCTAAGAAGATAAGAAAGGGGTGTTTTGAGAAATGGCTAGAAAGGGAGAAGGAGCTAGATAGGCTGGAAGTTGAAGCAGAAAAGCTAAGGGCAAAAGGATTGTGTAGAGTTCAGTTCAACCCCTATATGGTGAAGTATAAGAGAAGAAATGGAGATCAGATCAATATAAGAATGAACCTACTCAATCACTATCCTGCCAGCATTCTGAAGCCAGTACTTGAAGATTTAAAGAACTCTATTCTGCTTGAAGAATTAGATGCTATGGCAGAGATCATAAAAGCTGTGGATGAGAATGCAAGAAAGGAGAAAGAAAGGAAACAGAAGGCATATAATGATCAACAAGCCAAGGCAATGGAGATGAAATCAAATGACAAAGGCTAGTACTTCATCATAGTCTGTAAGATCACTCATTGTAGTTCTATCCATGTTGTTAATCTATTTCATTACATGTTCTTTCAAGTTTTATCTTTATGTATGTTAGGCTTGTTATCGGACATGAAATTGTGACTAAGGGTCTCACTCACAATTTGGGGGAGATTGTTAGTCACAGAGACATGCCTGAGTACATCTAATAACAAGCCTAATTGTTTGTAATGCTATGCATTACCTACATGACCTCTTAACTGAGGGAACCTCTAGTTGTAGAGTTTCTACTTGTTGTAGTACTTGTAATAGGCATCAATTTCTATCTTTATAACTGTAATTTAAGTCAGAAAATAATGCTTGAAAAAAGTTCCAAGGTTCATGCCTCAAGCTTGAAGAATAAGGCTGTCAAAATAATCATAGTTAGATTTTGGAGAATGAAGATTTGCCTAAGTACCAATTCGAGAAGTGTTTTGCTCTATTCGAGAAGTCTAGCATTCGACAAGTCAAGAATTCGATATCTGTAAAGACACTGTTCGACATCTCTGAAAGTCAACAAGTCAAAGTGTCATTCGATAACTCAGAGATTCGACATGTCTAATACTCTATTCGAGAACTCAAGAAGTCAACAAGTCAAAGTGGTATTGGAGTTCTTAAAGAGTCAACAAGTCAAAGTTATATTCGATATCTCAAGGACTCAAGAAGCTATTCGACATCTCAGGGATTCGACAAGTCAAGTGTTCTATTTGACAACTCAAGGATTCCTTGAGAAAAGACTAATTCGAGAAGTGATTCAATATGATAATTATACAGTATTCGAGAACTCAGAGTTATCTATCAAGTCAATTCTAGTTCTCGTATCAATCACTCAGTTACTTCTCGAATACATTCTTGGAGACAAACTACTGGAGAAATTGTACAAGTCAGAACCTGATTCAAGCCAAACACTTTATGGACCACAAACTGTAAAGTACTTTGGAAAGCCTACAAAGAAGCTTAGAGAGATGTACAAGTGACAAAGAGCTAAAGAAGTGGATCTGAGCAGAACCTCAAGAAGTCAAACCTGTAGCCGTTTGGATGCTTACTCAAATATGATAGACACACTAGAAAGTAAATTAATTTTGCTATCTTATTTGTGGTAAGTAGGTTGCATTCATAAGTCTATAAGAATACTGCCTCACTTCTCTAGCAGATAAGTTTTTGAGAGACACATTCAAGAACTTACATTTCTCTGAGAAAAACGAAGCTGAGAATACTATCATTTGTATTCACAGGTTGTAGCAAATCTTTATCTAATAAAATATTAGATTAAAGTGATATTGTGTCTTGTGTTGTTCATTATCTACACTTATATTTCTGCACACACATAACACATATCTTGCTACATACACCAAACAGATTCAAGAACAAGAAAAGTTCAAGAATCCATTCACCCCCCCTCTGTATTCTTTTGTGTGTTCAATACTTAACAAAACCCTTCAAAATATTTGGTGTACCCTCAAGAATAGGATTTTCTTTAAGTTCAAATTCTAGAATAAATGGAGGAGTTGGCTTTTCAACATAACTTTCGAGAGGCATAAAATTTTCTTCAATCCCAACAAACTCCTCCCCTAGAAAATCCTTATTATGATCTCTGGAAATTACATCAACCTCATCTTCTTTCAAAAATTTACGATCTTCTTCCACAACACTCTCTCTTGTATTCTCCGAAAAACATATTTTTGTGTCCACATTGCCTTTATTTTCCACCTCATTCACATTAATTTGCGCGAATCTAGATGGAAAAGGGACATAATCAAAGCGACTGTTAGTACCAAGTGGATAAGAAAGATAGGGAGACTTCCCTTTTGGATTTGTTGCAATCACTTCCTCAGTGTCATTCTGCAAATCATCATATTCTCCTTGTGGCACATCAAGTACATCACTAGCATGAGAAATATTACTTTCTTCACCTAGTGAAGGGTGGCAAGTGGTAATAACATTCACATGCTCAAACTTTTGTTGCGATTGTGTAATTTCATGATTTTTTCCAAACTCATGATTTTGATTCATCTTCATAACCACATCTCCAAGTTGTTTTTGCACCTCCTTGATGTCTTGAGAATCTTTGGCACATTGATTTTACATCTCCAAATGTCCTTCGACTAACCTGGCCAATAATTTCTCAGTACTGCTTCCATTAACTGAATTTTGATGGACTTGCTCTCTTTGTAAGAAATCAGAATGAATAGAAGTGTGAAAACCCATTTAGATTATGATCATCATGCCTCAAGTTAGGGTGATCTCTCCATCTTGGATTGTAGGAATCTAATAATGGATTTTCTCCTTGATACTCGTACCCAATGAGAGTGTGATTTTCGTAAGCACGTGCATTTAATTGTGGATATGAGTTATCAAAATGGCCAGGAGCTGCAGAAATACCACAAACTTGAGCTTGATCTATTCTTTCATTCAAAAATATTGCACTCAACCTCTCTATATTTTGCTCAATCTTTGTCAATTTTTGATCAGATTCAACCCCAAGAATCGGTTCTGACCTTAGATGACTCCCATATTGAAGTTCATTAGCAGCTCCTTTTGCAATTAGTTGTTCAGTAACATCATGAGACAAATCTATAAAAGCACCTCTAGCAGCAAAATTAAGAAGTCACTTCTCATATTCATTCAGACCTTGATAGAAGAAGTGTAGCAAACTCCCTTTGGTGAAACCATGTTGAGGGCATCTTTTTTAAACTTCTGAAATCTAGCATAGTACTCCGCATATGTCTCAGTTGCATGTTGTTGAATTCCACCTATTTGACTTCTCATGCTCATCACTCTAGTTGCTGGATAAAACTTCTGGAAGAATTCTTGTGCTAGCTTCTCCCAAGAAGTCATGAATCCTATAGGCAAATCTTCTAACCAATCCAAAGCTGCTCCATCAAGAGAAAACGGAAAAGCCTTCATCTTCAAAATTTGTGGATCTGCCATATGAGATCTCATACATTCAACGATAGTCACAAACCTAGAGAGGTGTTGATTTGGCTCTTCAGTTGGAAGATCATGGAAGATTGGTAGCCTCATCAAAAGATTTTGTTTGAGCTCAAAAGTACTACTCTTTCCTTCAGCTGGGCTAGGATACAACATACAAGAACGCCCAATACTAGCAATCGACACCGCAACATCATCACGAAGTGTAGGAATTGCAGCCATGTCAATCACTCAAAAATTCCACATATACCTGAATCACAACAAGCAATAGGCAGAGAAAAGATGGAAAAGAAAAAAAATTATGTACAAAAAAAAAACAAACGAAAAGAAAATTTCAATCCCCGGCGGCGCGGCGCCAAAAATTTCAATCCCCGGCAGCGGTGCCAAAATTGATGTGACTCAACTTAAACCCTTTTTGTGTCATTTGTAATTTAGAATAAGTAGGGTATCGTTCAACGCCAAGGATCAAGAGATTGCTTTTCTCCTATTAATAATATCAACGAAGGATTTGTTTTTTTATTTATGTATTAACTAAACTAATTAATAAATAAGGAAAAGTTCGTTTATAAACAATTAATGAAGTATGTTGGAAAGCATGAAGATCCACCACTAAACCTATGACATAATTCTGAATTTCTTTGATTTGTTCAGAAAGATACTTATAGAGAACTTGCCATGGATCACATAGAAACAAGCTCTGCTACTCATATAGCCCCATGGACCAGATAGAAAGGCTAAAACGAATTACAATCTGATACAATTAATCCCATGGACCACGTAGAAAGATTAATTGACTTTATAGATAAATCAATCACATAACCTAGCTAATTGGATGTCCACATACCATGGTCAATTCAAGATTATCTATAAGCATTGAAGCATGTATAAGCACAGTCAAGCATATATCTCTGAAAATCAAAACATAATTGTCATAAAGTTTAGGGCTTCAAAACAACCATCCAACAATAAGGTTTAGCCTACCATCATCAAGATCAAATACATAATATTCATAAAGAGATAGAATACAATACAAAGTACAGATGCAGAGAAGAAATCCCTATGGAAATTCCCAAGCATACACTCTTCTCCTTGCAGTCTCCTTCTCATCTTCTTGTTGGCTCCTCAATGATACGTAAGTAATATATCTAATAATGATAATCTAATACAAAACGTATTTTTAATGTCTATAGGAATATATATCCTTTGTCGATCCAGGTCATGGGTTCGATCTCGCTCACCCCCGAGAATTCTTAGAACATATACTCATTTGTAAACTTATAAGCACTTTATTGTCAAAAAAAACATGGCTTTCCATAATTGAATTGGTTTCTAAAGTCAAAATTTGCAGTTGACTTTCCCATCTAATCTTGGGCTGCTCCAAGTGGAATTTGATATTTGGTCCTATCTAGGATGAAAGAGAATCTTGTTATCTTCGCGTGGGCTGTTGAATCGTTGAAATCCGATATCAAGAACTCAAGATATGGCCCAAACAATAAGTCTTGTGCGTGCGGCCCAATTAATCTGAATTTAATTGTAATTTAGTTCCAATCCTTTCCAATTTAGAATTCCATGTTTCCTATAATAAAATATTATAAACTAATTAATAAAAATATAATTAAATGCAAAATATAATTAAGATGAGAATAAAAATCATCTAAAATATATATAAATACATACTCTATCCGATCATACCCGTGTGGGATGAGTTTAACTCTATTTCACTGAGGAGGTTTCACTTTTATAAGGAGCTCCAGAGTAATTGTATCTGCCAACATGAATTTCCAGGCCTTAACACCTTAGGCTTAACTGTTGCTAGAATCAACTTGTGTACTGATGGCCTTGTGATACCGCATTCTCATCTGAAGGGGCGCATCAAACATTTTTTGGGCCTGTGCGAAATTCTAAAATTGGGCCCTTCATATGTACATCAATATACATTAATATCATCAAATTAACAAAAAATAAAGTATAATCAATTTACTTAAAAAGAGCCGCTCTTCTTGCATGTTTTATGACAAAGTCATCTAAAACACTGTCGCCGTCAATCTCATCCAGAAGATCGCTTTCAATTGCCATCAGAACAAGTCCATTTAACCTTTCAATAGTTGTTCGTAAATAAAACTTTAGCCATTTCAGTTTTGAAAAGCTCCTTTCTGTAGAAGCAACAGTAACATGAATATATATATTAAAACCTGCATAAAAGTTAGAAAAATAATACTCACCAAGAGCTAATGATCTTGTAGTTCTTGCAATGTATTTGATAATTTGATATTTTGAAACTAAAATCTTGTTGTAACCTATAGGAAAATAGAGGATTAGAGGTAAAGGTCCAAGGGTTGAAGAGAAGAATAAGAATAGTCTATAGTAGTAATATAGTTATATGTCATCTATACTATATTATAATAAGCGAAAGAGTGTATAATTTGTAGTTGGTTACCCCTTATTTTTGGTTATCCCCTTATTTTTGGTTATTCTCATTCACAACCGTTAGATCTTCAATTCAAATAGATCATGACCGTTAGATACAACAATACCAAAAGTTGAAGGTCTAAGGTTCGAATCCCGCCAACAACATTTTAATATAAAATTAATACTAGATTATGTTATATAGAAAGGTTGAAGGTTCGATTCCCATCAACAGCATAATAATTTATATTTAATACTAAATTAAAAATAATGTTTAAAATATTATATATATATATATATATATATATATATATATATATATATATATATATATATATATGGGGCTACTCCAATACAAACCTCCTTAAAATACAAACCTACAAACCAAGCATAATCTAATATTTCAAGCTAATCTAATGACCAAACTAGGGGTACCCCAATACAAAAAATGCTTAAAATAATTGGCTCTATCCAACAAAAAAAATAAAAAAAAATTCACTGTTCACGTGATGACGTGGCAGTGGATTTCACTGGTTAACGGTGCTTCGCACCTTCTTGTACGGCGCTTCGCGCCTTTATCATTCTAAAGTTGTAAGGAATGGCAATCAATGGTAAAGGCAATAGACGATTGACGGGTGTGTCGAGAGCCTTCGGCCCTCATGACTACCTAATTCATCCGTTTACTGTCTTAAATGCTTCGCATTTCCACGACAAGTTTTTTTTTTTTTTTTTATGGATAGAGCCAATTATTTTAAGCATTTTTTGTGAAGGTACCCTTGGCGGGAACCTTAGAATAAATAAAATATAATTAATTTAGTGTTGGTTTGTAGGTTTGTATTTTAAAAGTGGTTTGTATTTGAGCACTTGCCTATATATATATATATATATATATATATATATATATATATATATATATATATATATATATATATATATATATATATATATATATTAAACTATAAACAAATTTAAAAAAAATAAAAATAACCCGTGTTTTGCACGGGCTATAAGCTAGTATATATAATGATCAGATCAATGTGAAGAGATGTGTTTACTGTTTAGTCGTTGGTTAATTATAATAAATGAAAAAACTGTTCAACTTTCCATGTAAAAATGGTCAACTAAGTCTATTTTATGGCAATAATTATGAAAATTGCACTATTTAATTTAGGGGAGAGCACGGTTCGGTTCGGGGCGGTTTTGCCCCGAAACCGAACCCGAAACCGCATGTCTTCGGTTTTAAAAATTGAAAACCGCAACCGCAACCGAACCGTCGGTTTCGATTTCGGTTTTAAAAAGATCGGTTCGGTTTTTAACGGTTCGGTTTCGGTTATAAAACCGAACAAAAAATTAAAAACATTCATGATTGACATATAATATGACATTTGTTTCAGCTGCATACTGAAGTTCAAGGTGTATGACATTTGTAGTTTGATTAGTAGGAGAAAAGTATTATAAATGTAAACTTTGCCGACTAAATGTAGAAGTGGAAAGATTAATACAAAACATTAACCCAAACTTGAGAAATAAAACATAAGGGCAAAACAACTGTCAAAAGAAAATTGCAGCACAACACATATCTATGGACAACACGTACCAGGTGCCATTGATCAGCTAGAGGAACTTGATTAGTAAAAAAACATCTGCTACTCAATCTTACAGCGTCGGATAAATTTATAAGTTAAAACATTCTGCTAAAAAAATTGTTGTATTCACGCTCTTAGATTCCTCATTCGACACTGTTTCGAAGCTTAATTATAATTCAAAATATAATATATTTATTAATTTAAAGAATACATATAAATTATATATATATATTTATTTGTTTATTTTAATAATCGGTTCGGTTCGGTTTTAGTCGGTTCGGTTTTAACCTATAACCGGAACCGGAACCGAAAGTCTCGGTTTTTAAAAATTAAAAACCGCAACCGCCGGTTCAATTTCGGTTTCGGTTTTTTCGGTTCGGTTTTGGTCGGTTTCGGTTCGGTTTCGGTTTCAATTCGGTTTTTTGCTCACCCCTAATTTAATTTATGTTAATATATTATAACTACTAAATTATAATTGATATTAAAATTTTAAAATTTGATTTTAATTCCAGTATTATTAATATTTCTCAACTTTAGTAAGAAATTATAATTTTTTTTTATTTTTTTTCTACAAATATATATAAATACATATAAGGCAGTATAATTTTTGGGTCGCTCACCCCGCGCTACCCAGCGCCGCCCCTTTCCAGGTATTCTTCGGAAGGTAACATCTTTTTTACCCTGAGAAGCTTGCTTCATTATTATTTGAATGGTGATTCTGAGCTGCTACTATAATTCCTGTGCTAAATTGTCAGAGCCCTGGTGTTGTGAGCATTGCTGAGGGAATGTTTACAGTTTACACCAGACCTTTTAGAGACCATGGAAACTTGAAAAGAATGAAAAGGAATGTAATTTCTAGAACTCCAGTTAAACTTGAATCATTCTGAAAATGCAAATTTCTCTCATGTTTACCAATTCCAAAGCTTCTGCTAGAATAACACTAAATGTGATGACATCAGAATCTATAGTACTTTGCTTAAATATTTGCGTAAGTTTGTGTTATATTATTTACTGGATTTGGTGTTGCTACTGTTAATTTTTGGGGAATTAAATTACGCAAATTGCGAAGGGCTGTTGGAGCAATTGCAGCTGATTGACAATGGAGCAGATCAGGGCGTCAAGTAACTGGATCCATGAATCTTACTTTACATATCTGTCTCGTTTCTGCTGTGACTTGTCTAACATATTATGGCCGTTGTAATCTCTCTATAACCAGATTATGCATATGTTGGCAGTATTTTGGAGGTTAGACACATTCGAAAATGTTCTTTGCTCACTAAACGAGCTAGGCCTCCAACACCAGATACTGAAATGAGTCGACCATAATATGCTACTTTCTTAATGATTTTCTGAGTGCTGATGTTGATTTATATGTTAGAAAAGAGTATCGAAGGCCATAATAGACTTGGAGCAACTTATAATGCTATTTAATGACCATTTTTTTATGATCCGTATTATTGTACAATGATAATTGTGTAACTTTAAGCCGTAGAATATTGGTTTTATAACAGTATTATATTTTTTTTATATAATATTGATGATATTGTTTGATTATATATTTTTCGTTAAGAAATGATTGATCCAAGTTACTTGATTATTATTTGAAAATTACACATTTGCTTGTTTTTATGCGAAATTCACATCTGTGCGATAAGATTTTATATCAGATGACTCAATACTATAAATTTGAGGCGCATAAATAGAAATGAACTCCAGTAGCTATGGCATGGAGCTCGAAGCAAATTGCAGAGTGGCGAGAGGCAAGGCAAAGGAAGTTTCAATATGCTACAGGGTTGAGGAGTGTGGATATTCAACAAGAAAGAAAATGGATTCCTCCAGTTCTGGGAACGCTTAAACTAAACGTTGATGCATCTGTCTTCGGTGGTGAAAATTTCTTGTCGATTGGAATGGTGTTGAGGAACCGTCAGGGTCAGCTTGTTCGAGGGAAGACTATGAAGTTTGAAGGGAGTGTCTCAGTGTAAATTTGATTTGCTTAGGGCCTCCAATATTCAAGGCCAGCAGCCCTGACGATGTTGATGAACAACTCATCTAAAATTTTAAAATGATAGTAAAAAATCATCAAATGGATCATATATTATTCACACTCGAACACCGTAAATAGTCCAAATCTCATCCGACAAAATTGAGAACTAAGATAAGTGCATCATTAGGTAAGTCCAAGCAAATGCACTGTGTCAAATTGAATCCAACGTAATGATTTTTTTCATTGTGGAGTTTTCTATGTTATACAGCTATCTTTAATTGTCAATCAAATGAAAAAGATGACACGAGAAGAGGGCATGTTAAGTGCAGCTACCTGTCACCAACTTAATTAGTGTGCTTTCCTAATGTGGACTAGACAAATACAATTCTTCATTTGGTGGGAGATGTCTAGCATTACTGCAATCTGCAACTATATGCATTATTGTTTTAGTATTCTCATTCAGTAGGTTAAAAGTTGCAACAGACTTTTAGTTGCGTTTGTCTTTGGTCATCAAAATATACAATTGATTTTGTCTTAGTTCACACACAATATTTGATTTTGTCATTTTCATCTAACGAAAGTGCAAGCAAATTACATAAATCTTCAAAGATGCTAAATTCCTGTCAAAAACTAGTGACATGTTCAAAATTCAACACAAAAACTGCTGTACATGTCAATGAAAACTCATGGTTACAACTTATTATACTAAAAATTCATCTAATCTATACAATTCTTATTTGATGGTAGATCTTTCTCAACCACCTATTGTTATACCATACTCGATTAATACACGCTGAAGAAAGAAAGCAAGAGCTTCGTGCTGATCTCATCATTGGCGCGAAGATGACAAAATCTTGATTTTACATATACTTTTTTCGAGTACATGCAGGTGGTGTTGTGGATTCGGTAGCCTTTCAATTTCAAATCGCAACTTCTATCTAGGACCACCATTAAGCCACCATCAGTTTCATATCATCATTCGTTTGCCTGCTATCATGCATTTCACTATGCTCCTCTCATTATTCTAAGTATATCTCAAAGAATATTTATATATATCTAAATATGAAAAGGACAAATACATAAGGTCAAATGAATAACAACTCGAGGCAGATTCTCTGTACAGGGGCAAAGGGGGTCAGGTGTAGATCTAGAAGATGTTGATTGTCTCTTCTGATTTACCTTCAAACTCGCCGTGTACCTTTTCTTGATCAAAAATTTTCTTTGTGAAAATCAAACTTTGTTGAGGTCCTGTGAGAAAAATCAGAGGCTAACTGTCTCAACTCTTTCACGGGTGGTGGAGCCCCACAATAAAACACTCCTGATCATTGACAACACACAAACATATTAGTACTGTCCAAATCATATTTTCGCAAATATAATTTTACTTTTAAGTCACTTGTAAGTTTAGCGAAAAATATTTGAGACTCACCAACTCGGCTATTTGTGTGGTTGACAGCAATGCGCTTGTAGACATTACGCCAATTAGGCTTAGCAAAGTGAGACTTCACACGAGTACCGGAGACAACATCGACGCCGTTCTTAGCATGGTTAATAGACTGAAGCATGGCGATTAGAGCAGACCGAGCATCGCCTTCTTCGTAAACACTAGTGCAGTAATTATGCATTTCTATGACACCATTGTTGTCCATTTCGGAAACCTCATTCATTACCCCTTTAAACCAATCAAAAGAGCCTTGTTCTCTTGTAACCCAATAAAAATATGCCCTTGTTGTTTTAAAGTTACTTGAACTTGAAGGCCCTGGTGATTTTTTCTTGAATGGGCTGGCACTATTGCTACTAATGCCACTAGCTGTGCCGGTCCCATCTTCAATGGCATTCTCTTCCTCCTCCTTCGCCTTAATGTTATTCACGATGTCCTTCACAATACTGATCATTGGTGTTGCTCCTATGCCTAACCCTACCAATAACACTACATCATATTTTTTATAGTCTTGTGCAGGTGCTCCGTATGGACCATCAATCATCACTTTTGGAAAACTGCATAATAGTTATCGCTAAAATGTTAAAACAAATGAACAAACATTTCACTTTTAATAAGCTTGGATCAATTACTGGAGTGCAAACTTACTTGGGATTGTTCTCTCCTTGGATAACGTCAGCTCTCAGAAGTCCACTTTTTCCATTAGGCGGTGGTTGACAGACCTATTTATACAAGAAAATTGATTCAATAAATTGGCTAATCAATTCAGAGATAGTAAATAGATCACAAATACATGCTTCTGTATATATGTTTCTTGTCAATGATCTTAATACTTATTGGAACAAACCTCTGAGAAGACGCTCTTAAGTTGTCGTGTCCAATCACCAAGAGTTCGAATATGAACACTTAAGTAATCATCATTAGGGGCAGAGGTGATGGAAAACGGATGCCTGATGACACATGAATTTCAAAAGTTACTAAAATATTAGGATGGACTAGGGAAATAAATTTATACACTACACTTTTTGTAGTTGCATGATCAAGCTAGTAAATAGTAATAGGAAGCATTATCTTAACAAGTAACTGAAGAATCTAAGCACCTACCATTCAAATGGTGAAACAGCAGCACAATTGACAAACATGTATTGCCCACTCTTGTATTTGAATCCCTGAGGCTTAGACATGTGGAGTGCTAAAACATTTCCAGGATAAACCGCCACCTTCACACAGCATAATTTATCAGTGTGAGAAAACATGAAACTGTCATTTTCACAAAATACACACTGATATAGTTGCTTACTACATAACCAGTAAGCTCACCTTTCTTATCTTTACAGGTTTGATGCTTGATCTAAAGGCTCTTATCAATCTCTCACCTGCGTAAAGTATGATTGGAACTGACAGATACATCCAGGTCTGTCATTGCAAAACATTATACAGCTTGTTAGAAGATTGGCCAGAGAGAATCACATATGAAAAAAGATGACGCTCATGTTTATATGCACTAACCGTTTTCTTGTACCACTCATGTGTCAGGTAAAGTTTGATACCATGAACAATGAGCAGGGCGTAAACAATGACAAAAAGGTGATGTGAATACCAAAAGGCATTGAATCCAGTAAGCTTCTTTAAGAAACCGGGTAAATTTACTCTGCCACGCCTCAACCAAGGGCTTGCTAGGGTAAATGCTATTGCCATCAACACTACCATAATAATCCCCGTTATCCCTTCTACTCCCTTCACAAACCACCAGTAATTTGGAGGCTGGTCTTCCCCAAAGAAAGGCTCCATTAGTTCATACTTCTCCTCGTCTGCGTGAAGGAGACGGGGAAAGTCACATGTCAAATGGGCTATTGCATGAATTCCAACCCCAATTGCAATTGCCACAGCTATGATCTACAGAAAAAGGAAAAAAAGTTTAAACATTTAGACTTACTTAAAAATAGAATATCTGTAAGAATAAATTTTAAGACAAATTAGACTTACTTTGTGGAAATTGAGGTTATCGTCAAAAGGTACAGCTAATCCTAATCTGGTTTTGTTCCTCAGCCAAGTGATAGTGTTCCGGCAGACTGGTAACAATATCAGTGCCATGTTAAACTTAAGTGTCTCGGCTGCACCCTTTGCCAAGCAAACACAAACTCCCATAACTTCATAGGCAGCTCTGTTTTTGTATTGCACGTACTTGTAAGCGAATAAACCGGCCATTATCCCAAGCCAAAGTGCCAACACCCAAAATCTTTGCCAATTATCTAGTATGAAGTACTTGGTGTGTCGAATTGTTCTGGAAACCACATGGTCATTTGTAGTCTTAAGCTTCTGGCTCAGCATTTGGCTTAGAGCCTTGCTTTCACCACCTCGTATATGTTGTGTTGGAGCTTGCAACAAAAGCATCTCCAAATTCTCAATCTGTTTTTGATCAATATAAGTAACATAAATCAGTAAAATTCATCATTAATTTTGTGACTGTTCAACTTGTGATGATTTGTTTAAAGCTGGTAATCCTTTTATTTAATAAGTTACCATAATGTATCCATGATTGTCAGGATCCAGCTCTTCCATGATCAGTGCTGCGTATTCATCTGCTTGTTTTTGGATATTCGACAGCTTGTTGGCAGAAGCACTAAGACTGATAATCTACAAACATAAATTGTATACTAATTGTTTAAAATCTCAACTACTGATTGATATCATGTGAAATGTTGCGTAAGTTGTATATTAAAGTCAACTTTATTACCGAATATTTTGGAATTTTATGAAGCTGTAAAAGAATGAAACCATATTTAATTCTCGTACATACCTCTCTCACTTCTTCCTCTGTGATTCGACCATCAGCATCTTTGTCAACCCTGTAAAAGAAATCATTATAAGATCTACCATTTTTCAAGTCCATTATAGTATGCCATTACCAACTACTTCAAGACAATTATCATATCTAATTATTCCATTAAAATAGTTAAAGAAATTAATCAATTGATTTTTCCCTTACATGTCAAAGAAAGTTTGAAGCCTAGAATCAAAACTCTGGTCAGAAATTTGTTCCCAAAACTCCTTCAACTCTGCTTTGTTAATTGAATTACCCATTATGTTCCTCCTCCTAGTGAGAGCATCAAAAAGCTCTCCCGCGAACTCTTTGGACTCCTTGTTCATCCCTATATAATCATAATAATCGCCATCAGAAACAAAGTTCATATAGATTTTTTTAATACTTAAAAGCACAAAATAAAATCAATTTACCAATGCATTCCCAGAAGAGTGCACGAGGAAGCAAGCCATTGGTGGGGGCAGCGAGTTCATCGAACTTCGCCTCCACCTTAGCCCAACCTGCACCACCATCAGCTTTGCTAATAAATTTAAGCCCCATCAAAGCATGCACCGCGCCAGATTTAGACCGATCATAGCGTTTCTGTGGCCTTTTACTAAACGAAGCCAACCGCTTCAACTCCTGAGACACCTGCCTGATCTTCTGAGAAGTACTCCTCACAGCTGACGAACCAAAAGATGACCGTTTCTCCAAACCTTTAGCCAGCAGAGTCAGCTCACTGTCTTCGACATTATCTCCTCCTGCCGTCTTAACACTGTGAACAGCCACAGAGTCGTCACGAACATCGAGCGTGATTTCCACATAATCCTCCTGGGAAATCACGCTACCATTATTACTAGCCGTACTAGAACCTGTCTCGCCAGGAATATTAAACCTTGCGCTTTTCTTGCCACCTCTCTTGTTAAGTGGACCGCTCTTCAACAGCGGTCCACTTGGCGGTCCACTAAGTGGACCGCTAAACGATGTCTTATCGGATGCCTCCGTATCCGAATGGTACTGCCGGTGATCACCATCATCTGCTCCCATCTTTTGCAAAATCGAGGAACAGAACTTCTCTTCGTTTCCTTACGTGTTTATTAGCGCAATGAGTTGTATAATTCGTTGAAAATATGAAAAAATAAATAAATGAAATTCTAGACTACTTGAACGTTACACAATATGAAACTAAATATTTATAGAAAGGAAGACACTTAAACCGCGTAGGCAGAAATAAAACGGGTGGGTCCGGGTCGGTAAGTTTCAAGACTTTTCTAATCTTCTATAGGGTTTGTTATTTATTTGTTTCTTATTCTAAATTTTCCTTCTCTTCTTCCTTTGTTACAAACAAAGATGGCACCCACCACTTGTATAAAAACAAGTCTATTGTATTAGTTAAAGCCCTTTCGAAGACAGAGTCAAACACCCAATCTTTTCGTGAACATTTATACACACAATTAACTGTAGAATCTTTTGATTTAGAGATTCTGAGATTGGCATGATGCCAATGTCACAGTTGAGATTATTTTACCTAAAAATTTGTATTGATGTGAATTCTTTTTAGTAAAACCAGTGGGACTTTTAAATTATTAGTTTGGAGATTATGAAAATGTGACGGGAAGCAAGGTAACTAGGGGACTTTTTGTTTTGTTAAAGGAATTGTTGTGAACTGACAAATGGTGGCTTCACTATTGCTTTGATGTGTGTGCATCGTGTTCTTTAAATATATAATGTATAAAGTGGGTATAGTGGAGGAGAAAAGTGAGTAAAGTGATGGGACTCATCTATACTATACTATTATAAGCGAAACAGGTATAATTGATTGGTTGGTCGGTTGGTTAACAACTTCCCAAAAAGTTTGTTAACACCTTCTAAAAATGAAAAAATAAATTAAAATACATATAAAATTTTATTTTACAAAATATAAACCACATATTTAACTTAATAACAAACTCTTTTAATTATACTTCAATTAATATTCAATTACATGCCATTTTAGTTATATTTGAGTTAAAATTCTTCATCTACACCCAACTTTTTTAGATTTTTTCAGTTACTTGGAAACCAAATATTTTCAAAATCAATTTAAAGGGTATAATTGGTTGGTTGTCGGTCGGTTAAAACCTTCCCAAAAAGTTTGCTAACAACTTCTAAAAATAAAAAAATAAATTAAAATACATATAAAATTTTATTTTACAAAATATAAACCACATATTTAACTTAACAACAAACTCTTTTAATTACACTTCAATTAATATTCAATTACATACCCTTTTAGTTATATTTGAGGTAAAATTCTTCATCCAACTTTTTTAGACTCTTTCAGTTACTTGGAAACCAAATATTTTCAAAATCAATTTAAATAATTTAATATCACATATTTATTAACAAATTTACAACAAATTATAAATCAGAAAATTGAAAACAATTTAAAATAATATAATAAATAATAAAAATTTCACACAATTACAAATTAATATTAAATTCTATTTTAAACAAATATTACATTATAGATTATTATGAAATCATAATTTGAAGGTATAATTGGTTGGTTGGTTGGTCGGTTAACACCTTCCCAAAAAGTTTGCTAACACCATTCAAAAATGGAAAAAAATAAATAAAATACATATAAAATTTTATTTTACAAAAAATAAACCACATATTCAACTTAATAACAAACTCTTTTAATTACACTCCAATTAATATTCAATTACACACTCTTTTGGTTATATTTAAGTTAAAATTCTTCAGCTACACCCAACTTTTTTAGACTCTTTTAGTTATTTGGAAACCAAATATTTTTAAAATAATTTTTAATAATTTTAATATCACATAGTTATTAACAAATTTACAACAAATTATAAATCAACAAAGTGAAAATAAGTTAAAACTATATAATAAACAATAAAAATTTCACACAATTGCAAATTAATTTTAAATTCTATTTTAAACAAATATTACAATATGCATTATTATGAAATCATAATTTTGTGCTATTATGAAATCATAATTTGAATAAGATAATATCAACAAAAAAATTTGAAGGTAAGTATATACGACACTTCCATTTATATATATATATTATTATGACAAAATATTATCATAATTCGAACAAAATATCATATAATTAAACGATTATTATTTAATAATATATATTATGCCAATATTATATTAAGTAATATATATTAGATAAATAATTATTAAAATATAAATAAAAAATAACTTAATTTTAAGAAAGCCGTGCATTGAACGGGTTATAGGCTAGTAAATATATAATGTATAAAGTGGGTATAGTGGAGGAAAGTAGTGGATGTAGTTGATTTTTATATATATAAAATTTTACTATTTTAGGAAAGTTTTGAAATGTGAAGAATTGGATGGGACATTCCAAAAAGGAAAGTGTGAAGAAATGGATGAGATAGAGGGAGTAATATTTTTTTGTATTCTTTGTTGAATATTATCATAAGATTATTTTGGAATTTTCTTTTGACACCTTAAATTTTTAGCAAAGGAGATAGTTATCAATACTAGCCGCAGTAACTTGTGCTAAACACCGGCCGGACACGTGTAAAATATCGATAATAATGTAATTAATGAATATTATTTAAATATGTATTTGTAGAAAATTGAATGATAAAAGCATATAATAAATAAATACTATTAAATTATATAGTTATAGGGGGAATCGATTACGGATGTAATTAAAATTCAAATAGATAAATAAATAAATATTATTAATAAGTATTATTTAAATATAAATTTGTAGAGAATTGAATGATAATTGATAAAGTATATAACAAATAAACTCTATTTAATTATGTGGTTATAGGGAATCCAACGCGGGGTGAAATTAAAAAAATTAAATTAAATAAAAAAAATTTATATAATTATGTAATTGGAAGAAATTGGAAGGAATCAAACCCGAGTTAATTGATAACAAAATTTGTTATTATGCGCCATTAAAACGTTTTACGCATTAATAAAAAATATAGATGATATTTGAAGTTGGTTTAGAGAAGGTTGTACAAAAATGAGTAATAATCCTAAGTAGAGAGGCAGGTATGATTCTGAATCCGAAAGAGAGTACTTGGGTTCTCCCCACGGTAGATGTCTATTTAAAGCCGGAAAAAAGAATCTCCACAATATCATCCAAATCATTTACGTGTTTCAGAACTTTATAGAGAAAAGAAAAGAATGGAAAATGATTAATTTTCTTTTATTCTCAATTTTTTTTGAAAGTAGGAAGAAAATTTTGGAGACAGATATAAAAAAAACTTATTCCCTTATTTTTATCTTTCTTTTCTCTTCTTTCCGAAAAACTCAATTTTTAGCTTTCTTTTCTCTTATTTCCAAAATATTCACCGTTAGTGACTTGGGACAAAAAGAAACTAAATGACTTAGGAGAAAAAGAAGGTATTTTTTTTTTAAAATTCATATAAAGTATAGTTGTATAAATTATTTTAATTTTTTTTAATATAAATTTAGTGTTTAAATTTTTATTAAGAAAAAATTAAAATTAAGTTATGAAACTATACTTTATATATACCTTAAAATACGTGTCAATTACTAAAAAATTGTAAAGAAATGAGAAGAATAGAGAAAATAATATCTACATCTAAATATTAAGCTAGACTGCTGCTTTGCCTCTGTTCCATCCTCATTTATTTAGTATTGGTATTGGTATAGGTCTTTTTCAATTATACAATAAAGAAAGAATATTGAATAATATTAATTGTAGCACAAAATTTGAACTCAACCCTTTTTGATATCTTAAAAATTTTAAAAAATTGATTACCTAACTCTTTTTTATTTAAAAAAATCATGTTTTCATGTAATATAACAAATAAATAATAGGTACAACTCTGTATAACTTTTAAAATGCATATAAAATAAACCTCACGAGTGAAATGTATTTTATGCACCTATATAATGTGGTATGTGGTGGCTATAGATCTACAATTCGATTAATTCTGATACCATAATCATAATAACAATAATAATAATAATAATAATAATAATAATAATAATAATAATAATAATAATAATAATAATAATAATAATAATAATAATAATAATAATAATGAAACAGACTCATACTTCAATGATGTTTAAACTGTTAACATCTATTAATTCAAAGAAAAAACTCTAAACATTATCCATACGAATTAACTAAAAAGTGTAAAATACCAAACACATTTCAATGAAAAACAATTTGTTATTTGTCCAGCATTTATATATGTTAACCTATAACCGTTTGAGACTAAAGATTATGTGATACCCGAATTTTAGAGCAACATTTTGAATTATAAAACACACATACTCCCTCCTCCGTTCCACTCTGATAATAATTATACTGATAGTTATCACAGAGGTGTATACATTTTTGGAACAAGTAAAATAGAAAATGTGGAATGGGATGGAGGGAGTAATACTATTTCGAAAATTGGAAAACTATTCTGGAAATAATAATTTTAGACAAATATTTCTTCGCATGATCCGAGGTAATGGTTACAGTTGACAAACCAAGAAGTTATACTCAAAATATTCATACTTTAAAGGTATTCGATAGGAAGAAATAAAAATATAAAAAATTAATTAGTACTAAATTAATTAGCACTTCAATATAATTTCCACACTTGTCACTACTAAAGGCAGTTAGCTAAAAGTTCCTAAGACATGATTGTAGGCGGCTTATAATTTCGATATCTACCACATGGCCTTTCCGTCCCACTAGTCTAGTTTACAATTAGTTACCCCAGTGGGTAACTCTCGTCTCTTTACTGTGAAAATTGGGCTTCATCAGGGTTCGGCCCTTAGTCCTCTTCTTTTCGCTCTTATCCTGGATGTCATGTCACGAGAGATCCAAGACACCGTCCCGTGGTGCATGCTCTTCGCGGACGATATTGTGCTAGTGGCGGAGTCAAGGAGGGAGGTCAACGAGAAGTTGGAACTTTGGAGATCAACTTTGGAGTCTCAAGGCTTGCGGGTGAGTAGAACTAAAACCGAGTATCTCTGGTGCAACTTCAGTGGCGAGGCCATCGACGAAGGAGTGGAGATTAAGATCGTATATCAGATCGTCCCGCGTACGGATAAGTTCAAGTATCTGGGGTCGATCATCCAGAAGGAAGGTGTGGTTGAAGACGATGTCAAGCATCGTATCAATGCTGGGTGGCTAAGGTGGAGGGCAGCGTCAGGGGTGATGTGCGACAAGAAGGTTCCTTTAAAGTTGAAAGGGAGATTCTATAGAGCGGCTATCCGGCCGGCGATGTTATATGGTTCTGAGTGCTGGGCAGCGAAGAAGACTCACGAAAGCACGTTGGAAGCAGCGGAAATGAGGATGTTGCGGTGGTCGTGTGGCCGCACGATGCTAGATAGAATCCCTAACAGGGTGTTCAGGACCGAGCTCGAAGTGGCGCCTCTTTCTGCGAAAGTTAGGGAAGGGAGGTTGAGATGGTTCGGTCACATCCGTAGGAGGCGGCCGGAAGCCCCAGTGCGAAGGGTCGAGAGTCTTTCGGTTGTTGGGGTGAGGAGGAGAGGCAGACCGAGGAGGACATGGGAAGAGCAGCTTAAGTTGGATTTGAAGGCTTTGAACCTAAGTGAGACCATGACAGCTGACAGGTGTTCGTGGAGGCGGCAAATCAGAGTGGTGGACTCCCTTCTAGGGGACGGCTCTGTAGTGGAGAACCTCAGAGTTGGGTTGTCTCGGATAACCTTATCATAGGAGTTTGGCTTTTTCCGATTTCTTTTTCCATTTTCATTTATTACTTTTACTATCATATGTTTCCCGGTTGTGCATGTACAGGTGCAGGGAGCTTCGCTTGGTGGTATCTAGGGGCATGGTAGGTAAGTCCCGTGTGGAGAAAGCCATGGGCTCAGGTATTGCTGTGAACGTTATCGCATATCCTTTAGATTCCTTTGTTTATATCACACACCGTATATGTCGTGCACATAGCCGAGGGTCTTCACGGAAACAGCCTCCCTACCCTAAAAAGTGGGGGCATGGTCTGCGTACAACCTACCCTCCCCAGATCCTGCTCTGAGCGGGATATACTGGGTATGTTTGGTTTGGTTTGGTTTTTTATTTGCATAACTACGTTTCGAGCCTGTTTTATGCCTGCTCCAGAGTTAAAATTTGAAGGGAAGGAAAGTGAACGGAATAGAAAATTTAAAAATGTAGTCATGAGGAGGAAGTTTTGCTGTTTAGAACCATTTTACCCAAAATATGTCTCATCTATTGGTGAGTTTTTTTCTCTGTCTCATTTATTGGTGAGGTTTAGGGTTCATTTACATTATAAACATTCATTTCCAGTTTCATTGTGTGCTTTATCACTCTGTTCAAATGGCAAGTTCGTCACGTGGAAAAAATCTGAAGGAAGAGTACGCAAATCTTTCACTTAATGATGAGGACGATGATGGACTCATCCTGGAAGATATTCCTGACAACACGAATAAAGAAGGAATGGAGAAGTGCTTGGTGAGAATTTTTCTAACGGATAGGAAAGTGAATTTCCTAGCTATGCAGGATACACTATCATCAATCTGGAGACCGGTGAAAGGTGTTTTTATGGAAGAAACTAACCGGACGAATATGTTTTTGTTCAAGTTCTTTCATGATTTGGATATGCAAAGAGTTCTGAATGATGGGCCGTGGACTTTTAACCAACAAGTCCTGCTGATAAAGAAGATGAATGTGGATGAGTAGTTAAAAGATGTCAAGCTGTCGGAGATTTACATATGGTTGCAAGTGTATGACTTGCCTATTGGTTTCAATTCAGATTTCATTCTGAAATCAATAGGGAATTACGTGGGAAGATTTTTGGAATCAAACTCAAAAAACTTTCAAGGAATGTGCAGGAATTATCTGAGAATCAAAGTAGCCATTGATTGTTTTCGTCCATTAAAAAGCAAGATGAAAATAAAGAAAGCAGGAGGTGACTGGATGTGGATTCAGTTCAAATATGAAAGACTTCCATCATTTTGCTTCTACTGTGGTATAATAGGCCATACGGAGAAATTCTGTGAGCTTTTGTTTGATAACTCCCAGGGTCAAGGAACAAGGAAATATGACAGCTCGTTGAGGGCACAGCCAAGGAACCAAGGAAAAGTGAAAGAAAATCAGTGGATTCGGGGATCAGACGGTGCAATTCTTACTCCGGCAAGAACAAACGGCAGTAAAGTGGAAACCGAAATTGGCGCTAATGATGAGGGGATCGTAACAAATATGGAGGGGATAAATCATGATAAATCAGGGATGCTGTTGGGGAGAAAGGTGGTGGAAAAAACATTATCTGAAGGAGGAAATAAAGGAGAATTTTCAAAATAGATTGTCAACAATAAAAGTTTGTTACCTCAAAGTCAGGCAATTAAAACTTATACAGAAGGAAACGAGAGATTTGTGGAACCAAATGAGATAGTTGTGACTGATCCTAAAAGGCGTAGAACGGATAATATATATGGGCCAGAAGTAACAGAAAGCCCAGCTATTGAGATGGATTCAAGCCCACAGGATAGTGAAATGGAGAACCAAAAAAACTTGCTTTTGGCGGGTGCTGCATTGCAGGCCCACCACTCATCATGAGTACCATAAGTTGGAACTGCCAGGGTATGGGGTCGCCCCGAAAGTTACAGTTCCTACAGGACGTTGTCCGAAAAGAAAGACCTTCAATCGTTTTTTTAAGTGAAACGTTAAGTAACAGAGACAAGATGGAATGGGTTCGTTCTCGATTAAAATTTCAAGGTATGATAGTAGTTGAAGCCCAAGGTCGAAGTGGTGGCTTGGCTTTATTATGGAGAAAGGCTGAACATGTTAAGCTTCTTAGCTTGTCATGTAATCACATTGATGTAGAAGTTCACATGGAAGGAGTTCAACCATGGCGCTTAACAGGATTTTACGGGGAGCCTGATAGAAACCTCAGACAAAGAACGTGGGATTTACTGAGAAACTTGGCTCGTGACTCAAACTTACCTTGGTGTGTTATAGGGGATATGAACAATATAGTAAGCCAGGGGGAAAAAAGAGGTGGTGCTGTATATCCCCAACGACTTATATATGGTTTCAACAAAGTTCTCAATGATACAGAACTGAAAGACCTCGAACTGTATGGTCACCCATATACATGGGAAAGGGGTCGTGACACTGATGCATGGATCGAAATCAGATTAGATAGGGCACTGGTAAGTAATGCATGGTGGGATTTATTTTCATTGGCAAAATTATACAATTTAGAAGGTTCTCTTTCAGATCACAGCCCTATATTTCTTGATCCAAGGTCCAATCAAATTGCGACGCCAAAAAAGAAATTTCGCTTTGAGAATGCTTGGTTACTGGAACCATTATGCGCACAGATTGTTAAAGATAACTGGGAGGTTAATAGAAGCCACAACATTCTGCAGAAAATAGGGCTCTGTGGGGAAAGCTTAGAGGTTTGGGGAAAAGAAATTACTGATTGCTTCAATAGACGAATCAGAAATTGTAAGATACGATTGCAACAGCTTCGACGAGCTCGTGATGCTCAGTCTACAAAGCTGTACAAGGAAGCTAAAGAAGAGTTGTTCTTGATCCTGGACCAGAAGGAGATTTTTTGGAGACAAAGGTCTAAACAGCTATGGCTACAGTCAGGAGATAAAAATACAAGATATTTTCATGCATCTTGTAATATTCGACGCCGTACGAACCATATAGAGAAACTTAAAGACAGAAATGGCAGGTGGGTGGATTGGCAGACTGGTTTGCAGCAGTTGATTACTAGTTATTACGAAGATCTTTTTGCTGCTACGGTAACTGATAATGCAGAAGTGATTGACTGTGTGAATGAAACAGTAAGTCAGGCCCAGAACAGGGAGTTATTGAGTGACGTCTCAGCAGAAGAAGTTAAAGCAGCCCTTTTCCAAATGAATCCAGATAAGGCGCCAGGCCCTGATGGCATGACGCCAGGTTTTTTTCAGAAGCATTGGGGTATAGTGGGGGAGGATATTATCAGCTTGACCAAGCAATTTTTCACTACTGGAGAAGTGTTACAAGGTCTCAATGATACAAACCTGGTATTAATTCCAAAGAAGAAAAATCCGACAGTGATAGGTGAGCTTAGACCTATAGCTTTGTGCAACGTGGTGATGAAAATAATCAGAAAAGTAATGGCTTATAGGCTAAAGGAAGTGCTTAATGATGTGGTGTCGGAAACGCAGAGTGCTTTTATACCAGATCGATTAATTTCGGATAATATCATGATAGCTTACGAAGTCATGCATTACCTTAAATGTAAGAAAATATGGAAGGATGGTTTTATGGCGTTAAAATTGGATATGAGCAAAGCTTATGATCGCATCGAATGGGAGTTCCTGCGAGCTATCTTATTAAAGATGGGGTTCTCGAGGTGGTGGGTTCACTTAGTACTTCAAAGTGTCACTACGGTTAAATATTCGATAATTCATGGTGAACATGAGATGGGTCCAATAATTCCTACGAGAGGTATTAGACAAGGAGATCCACTCTCTCCTTATCTCTTTATTATCTGTGCTGAGGGCTTATCTTCTTTGATCCGCAGATTTGAACAAAAGCAGTGGATTCATGGAATAAAAATCTGTCGAAGGGCACCCTCAATCTCACACATGTTTTTTGCCGATGACAGTTATTTTTACTGTAAAGCTGATAACACAGAAGCAACAAAAGTTTTGGAGCTGTTAAATATATATGAGAATGCTTCGGGTCAAAAGGTTAATATTGAAAAATCATCGGTTTTTTCAGCACAAACGTTATCGAGTAAAACAGACAAAACATTTGTCTGAACCTGTGAATGAGGGAAGCTGATGAGCATGGTAAGTACTTGGGACTGCCAAACGTTATAGGGAGGAACAAATCAGTTGTAAGAACCCTAATTTTTGGTAATATTTCCTTTTATTTAATATCTTGTGACATTGTCATTATGGAATGTTAGGTCCAAAATAGTTTGTAGAAGGGGGGTTGAATACAAACTATACCGTTTTATCGAATTTGCTCTTTTCTTAAAAATATTAAAATAATAAATCAAGAACAAATTTGATGCGGAATAAAACGAATACCGATATTTCAAGTTGAATATAAAATTTATATTAACTTGATGGGGTGTGTCTAAATACACGGGTACAAATTACAAGGTTTGATGACCAAACTAATTATTACAAATTCTATAGAAAATTCGACATGAATTTTTCTATATTTGTAAATAAAAAGATCGAAATTAATTATTACAAATTTTATAGAAAATTCGACATGAACTTTTCTATATTTGTAACAAAAATATCGAGAGGTTCTAGGAAACTTAATTCGCTAGATAGTTCCACAAGTGCAAGTAAACAATTTCTAGTGGTTTAGATTTAATGATACAAGCTAGAAATAATTTACAGAATTTAATTTGAAGTCTGGGAACTTTTCTTTCTCTTGGTCTCTTTCTCTCCGTGTCTGTCTCTGTTTTTGGAGAGGAGTGAAGATTGTGAAGTCTTGTTTTTGTTCTGCTGCCTTCTATCTTTTATATCACAGCCATAGTCATATTGCTTTGTTTTAATTGATATAACAATCAATTAACAATAATATGACATTCGGTATGACTATCCAGTACAAGTAATATGACAGTCTCTTCCAATATAACTTTCGGTATGACTATCATATTAAATATGACAATCGGTATGACTATCACTTTGAACAAGATATGACTATCCAGTTGAGATATGACTATTCTTTTTAACTGAATATGACAATCCAAATTTCTTTTGCCTGGATATGACTTTCGGTATAACAATCAAAAAACTCTGTACTGATTGAAATTTGAAACAAAATATTAACTGAATTATGCTGACCAATCGAAAGCCAGTCGCGGGGAAGGAGAGTGTGACTACGAGCACGCTGTTGGACGTTTGAACCGGGCGCGTGCCATCCACGCGCGCCACAGGCGCGTGGAATCTTTGCCGACAGCAACTTGAGACAGACAGACTGATTTGCATGCATGCGTAGTCTGTTGTCTTATTTTTTTCTTATTTCCTTACATGCATGTTTCTTATATTCATGCCACTTGCCAAAACATCTCATGTCTTTTTCTTTTTTAATAACAAGGCTGTCGACCTCTCTTATTTTTTTTTTTGTTTCTTTTTCTTTTCAGCCGTTTCCCTTTTTTTTTCTTTTCTTTTGTTTCTTATGAATTTAATTTAATTAAATACTTAATCAATTAATCATTAAAATAAATGATGATTAATTAATTAATTAATTAAATCAATTCAGATTAATACATTAATTCAAAATTAATTAACATGATAATTAATTTAATAAATAAATTAATTCGATACGAATTAATTTATTAAATTAAACCAATTACATAATTATATTAATTAAGTGAGAATTAATATAAAAATCTTTTTATAACCGAAATCTTTTTCTTGAACCACCGAAAGTAATAAAGAATTACCACCAAATTTTCGTTGACGCTCGATGCACGGTCTGGTTCATGAGCGACTAACTCCAACGGCTTTTCTTTATTTTTGACTCTATGATTTGGTTCATGTCTTCCTTTTTCTTCAATCTTTTTCAAACCTTTCTAATCTGTATTCTGCCACTGTAGGAACCTCTTGTCACTATAAATAGAATCCACTGTCTTGATTACTCCACTGATGCTTGATCAACTGAATGAACTTCTTCAAGTGTAGTATACCTCAAAACGGTAGATTGACTTTGTCTTCTTTCTCTTGACAGTTATACATTTGAGATCCCTGTGACAGTACATATACTATTTACTATTACATTCTTGTTTGAGTTGAGTTGTATCCTCGAAATACAAATAGGCTACATCATATTCCTTTCAATCTCCCCCTATTTGTTTGTTAGACAATAACATACAAATACCTAGAGGATAACTCAACTACAAACAAGAAGAAGATAAAGCTTTAAAGAGCTATAGTAAATAATACATAAAAAAAATTTCTGGTTTAGATATTACAATTCCAGAATCTCAGTAGATGAAATGATAGATGATTGTTCCTCTGACACTGAACTGGTCTTCATTAAGTAACTCATCTTCATTTCTTGACATATCTGCCTGATAACCCTTTACATCTGATATTGAAAATCATCAGCAGATACTTGGAAATTTTTCAGTAGTAAAGAATATGACTTGTCAATCACATACTGAAGAATTCTTCTTTGTCGTTTCATACTACTCTCCTTCCTTATGTCTCCCTACCTAAGGTGATATGACTCTTCCTTAAAACGGTGAATACTCCCCCTTTCTAAGGTATATCCTTTTTCATATCTCTCCCCCCTTAGATATAAAATCTCCCCCTCACTAAGGTAAGCTTATACTCTCCCCCTTAGTTGAGTATCTCTTACTAAGGCAATCTTTGAGTATATCTTCTTCAATATATCTCTCCCCCTTAGTTGAGTAATCCTCCAAGCATTCAATTATAGCAAACATCCAAATGTAAATTAGATGATACCAAATTTTCAATTATAACTCACCTCTTACCTTTAGTACAACAGATTCTTCATACATATAACATTGTCTGCTGTAATAAAGAAAAGAAGCTTTGCTTGTGTTGAAGGATTTTCATGAAGACTTCCAGAATAGAATTATGTAGACTGATCAACTTTGCCCTTTAGATATGATAGAATGGCTTCACTATTGATCATCCAGACAACCAAATCTCCCGACAATTTCCTTACATCTCCAAAATCTTGTAAGTAAACTTTGTTTGGGGAATAGGGAATGAGATTTGGTGTTTATCTTTCTTCCTCACTGTGAGTGTGTGATTCTGTTTCGTGTACCTCACAAGTGTTTAACTCATCTCTCCACTCATATCACTTAAAATGAGTGATCTCATCTCTCATCTCTCAAGTGTTTACACTCTTTCTCACTAGTGTATCACTCTTATCTTTCATAGCTCCAACATCCATGTGTACCTGCAAGGAAAATTCACCATAGCCCCTTCTAGAGAGGTCACTGGTGGTGCAATGGGGTTTCGCAAATCCCCGATCCTCGTTAGATTCTTCAGACGAATCTGAGTCATAATCTACAAGTTTATAAAATTTTCCCTTTTTATTGGTTTCAGACTTGAATTCTGAGAAGGTAAACAATAATCTATAAAATTTAGCATTTAGATCAAAGTTCCCTTCAAATGTCTGTGAAGACATTACCTTGTTAAACTCATCAGGTAAATCTGAATCATAGTTCACAAGTTGTCGATCCGCACCTATGTCGGACCCAATACCCGTAGGATCCAGAGATGTTCCCTCTGGGGAGTTAGATAATGATCTTGTTGAATTTTGCATTGAGATCAATACCTTCTCTCTAGGTCTGTGAAGACTCTTGGTTCTTTGAGGAACCTTCAACTTATAATCCTAACCGTAAAATGGTCGGAGTATGAGTTGTTTCCGTCAATTCATCCTTAGTGTGTGCAATCTCACTTTGTGCATAGGAAGTATTTTAGTATTGTGTATGAGGTAGTGACTTACCAACAGATGCCCTGGCTGACAGGCGAATTTCAATAAACTCATCCTTTTAATAGAATGAATCCAGAGACTGTTATAGTGCCATTTTCAGCTCTGCATCCTTTTGGGAGAATGCAGGCGAGCTTACAGATACCTCAAGTTATATACATCTATTCTCCTTGAGAGGTAGAGCTGTGGGTTTACTATCCCTCACATCCTTATTTGCTGTAACAAGTACAGTTACTCCCTTATTGACCTTTAGTCTAACAGGTTATTTTCATTTCAGGGGTAAGTTAGGATGTGTTTAGATTTGGATTTATAGTCTGGGATAGAAGTTGTTGGGTTTACAACCTCATGACTTTCATGTGAGAAAACTTCCACTAGGAGTTGAACCTGCATCACATAGCAATAGAGCAATATAGAGATAGAATGCATTTACATCATACCATAACATTGTGTGAAAACATATGCATTATATCTTGTGAGAGAAATGATGTACAATTGTGACTTCAAAAAGTTTTATAATATAAGAAATCACAAATGTAGAAAGAATTGAGTTTTCTTTTAAAAATTGTTAATGTGCAAGAGTTTGTATTTAAGCATAAAACAATGTATTATCATGTCTTTTAATGAAAACTTGGTCGTTTTAATTTTAAAAGACACAAACTCTTGACTTCGCAGTAATTAAGAAAGAAAGATTTTCTTTAAGTGCTTATTATGTATAGAGAACTTTAACACAAAGTTAGTGAAAAGACTCATACAAGCACTTGATGTCGTTTAGATAACAAAGATTACCAAGTACATAAGTACAGATAACCAATGTCTCTCCTTTGGCACTTCATTACTTAGCACAACATAAACTAAGTAATTGACTGATGGATGTAAAATATTCTAAGAACTATCATATGTATAAAGTGGTGTATAACCAGAATTAGAGAATTTAATTTTGAAAAAACTCACCACTTGAAAATGTGATAGGAGACCGAATGTAATTTTAAGTCTCACTTACTTAGAAATTTGAACACCTTAAATTATACTACCACTAATGATTTATAGATAAGACACGTTTACTCAGAATAAATCCTAAGTAATATCATCAGAGATAATATATACATCACAATTAGTTTGCAATAAAGTATCAGAACAACTAGTAATTGTTAGTAAACAAATATTTTACTATTTGATACCAACTGCTAGTATTTATCAAATACTTTAGAATGCAAGTAATTGTGTTTATGATTACTTTACCAAAATTAAATTATGAGCAAATAAACCATTGAATTGCTTCACGTCATAATTTAACTAGGATATAAATAATCACTACTAAATACTAAATATTCAATGATACCAATTGTTTGATAAATTCAATCTATTGTAAGATAAATTCAATTTAGTGAAGATTGAATTGTTACATTGAGTACCAATTGACAGAATGAATATTAGTATCTAACTACTTAAGAACATCATTCACTGATATTCATAAGTACGAGAACTAGTTGACAAGAAATACACAAGCTCTTAAGATATAACATTTCAAACTTATGACTTCAAGGCAACTCCTCGATAATAACAATTGTTAACTCCTAACAACTGTTTACTAGTAGACAACCATGGTTCTATAAATAAGACTCGATCACCAAAGCTGTCTTGTCTGCAATCTTAGAAATGATATTCTAAGTTCTATACACCTTGATCCATAGTATATAACATTTATTATCAAGTGATTAGAAGCTTGCAAATAAGTACAAAAATTATTCAAAGTAATTGAACAATGGTCACTTTAGATATTACAATATCCATAGTTCTACTTAGAGAATTTTTATACCATGTATAATAATATGAGTGAATTGTAAAAGATATAACAATGATTACTTAGAGGAGTTCTAAGTAATTTCACACATACCAATATATCTCACAATTAGTTAGTAAATAGAATTCTAACTAAACATCATTAACTGATATAAGTCAAAACTTCAATACAACCAATTGTTAGAACCATGATATTAATTATATTGAATTCCTAAAAATGGGATATTAAAGTTCACTAGAATTAACATCTCACAACCAATTGAAGACCAATACAGATTAGGTCCAAATTAGTTATGTTGTTTATTTATTTTGATAAATATGAGGTATAGAGCGAATACTAAATTGAATTGCTTCAAGATCGTAACCCACATAAATCAAAACAAATAATTAAATAATTAAATATTAAATCTCTATGAGTTAGATTTTAGCATTTAAGTATTTAAATTATCCTTAAATAATCACCACTAAAATATATTACAATTATACACATGGCAATCATTCAACAAATAATTCTCAGCGTGAGGTCTGGATGTAAATAAGTTCACAAGTCCTTTCGATACAGACAATTGAATACTTGTGAGCTTACTTAAGAATTACTTAACAGATGGGACTTACAAATCATATAGCATTAATAAAATCCCAAGTTTACAAACCAATCTTGAAAAATTAATTTCATCAAGTGATTTAGCAAACATGTCTGTAAGTTAATTTTAATGAAAGACAAGCTCTCGAAAAAGAATTGATACCTTATGCAAGTTGCTTAGCCTTGAGTGTTCCACAGAGTTGTTGGAGATGAATTTGATTCCTTGTGTTCTCCTTCTTTCGTACAACTCATTTGATATGTCTCTATGCAGCAAAACATGTCAGAACTGATGTTTCTAGGGTACCATCTCCGCAGATCCGGGTCCAACTTAAGACATCTGAAAATCAATTGTAATAACTACAAGAATAGATTCTCAAGAATCCACTTGGGGCCTTGCACATTTGCATAATTGAGAATAAAATATGTGTGTAAGTGATCTATTAGCAATTGAATAAGATAATAAGCTGATGATTACTCTATAGCCCGATTAGGTCCTAATTAGTAGATCCTGAACTTATTGGGTCAAATATCTCTAGGGTACCATTTCCTCAGATCCGGGTCCATCTTAAGATTTTTGATTACCAACTTGTTAGGTCCAAACTAATAGGTCAAAAGCCAGCTATAGTGGTGTGTTGGCATGAAGTAATTCAAAAGAATTGCAACTTTACCAACAGCAAATATCTTGATACCAATTTACAGCTAGTAGATCAACATATAATAAAATCAAGATATCATTGCACATATATATCATTTATGTTTGTGCCTAATGATGTAGAGAGTTCTATAAATATATGACACCAGTTGTTAAAAGATACCAACTGTTAAAGATTGATACCAAATATTAAATTATAGTTAGGGTGTCATACCATGTCTTTCCACGCTTGCTTGAGTGATGATACCAGTTCATACTAACCTGTAGAGATCTTCCACTATCTCACTAACCAGGAGTGCACTTGTTCACATTCCTCTATCATCTAGATTCTGTAGGTCCAGATGTGCATTATAATCTTGAATGTGCAGTAGGTGCCTGATATCCTCAAGTCTTGTCACTGGTGCTTCTTGTCAAATATACTGTTTGATCAAATTGTAACTTAGCATCCAGTTTGGCTTTGTCCCTCATAACAATGCCTTGACATCATCCAGGTAGACTTCTGGTTATCCTTGTACCAAATACAACCTTGTTGTTTGGTCTAGATACCAGCTTCCCTTCAATCTGCCTTATGTAGTGATTGAGATCATCTTGCATTGCAATCACTCAATCTGGATCTTTCAGAGCTTTTTGTAGCTTTCTTAGTTTCTTCTAAAAGAAAAACTGAAGAAATAATCATTAGTACTTAAAGCTCTGTTAGTCTTTTACTTCCACCATTAGAAACACTAAGAACTAGGACAAAGAATTGATTGAGCCAACATTCTTTGTCTTGGCAGACATGTTCTTATAGTGTCCTTTGACTTTCAGTGTGGTGTTGAGTTGACTAGTTGATCCTTCTGTTGCTCCCCCTAAGCTGCTGCTGGGTTTACATAAAGATTCTCCATGTTTGACATTGCTTGGATCTGAATCACCATCACCATTGACAGCTGGGAGCTAGAAGTTATTGAACATCACTAAGACTTTCAATCACCTTCTGTTGATTAATAACAATCACCCTGTAGGCTGTTGACTCCACTGAGTAACAAAGGAAATTATCCTCTTGAGCATTAGCTGATTGCTAGGATGCTCACTTCCATTTAAAATTGCAAAACAATTTCCTTCATACTTATGGGGTCTTCCTAAAATTCTTACGGATCAGGGTTTAAGATGTGATCAATCACCATCAGTGGTGTCTTGTCTTCAGATTGTCTGAACAACAACTTGTTTGTTGGGAGAAGTCATCAGTCATCACTACTAAAATATATTTTACTTTGATGTAGAACTTCTGTGTGATGCTTCTTTGACTTCCCTTTATGACATGCCTCGTAATTTCATTTTACTTTAATTTCAGATGAGGCAGTCTCCTTTACTGATTCGATTTCCAGGAAAGAATCTCTTGATATGACATTCAGGTGAGAGAGCTCCTTATGTCATAGCTGAACTCTTGTCTGATGAAGCTTTAGATTTGACCTTGTTGACTTCACCTTTGACTGAGATTCCATGTCAGCTACAGATAAGTTCTCTTTCCTTAATCCTCGAACAGTAGGCTCTTCATCTTGTAAAAGATGCTTTATTACTGACAACATTCCTTAGCTATTGAATAACCTTGACCCTAGGTCATACCCTTGCTGTTGTCTCCAAGGGATGAACCACTTGGCCTGTCTTCACATTCATATTTGATAGCAGGGTTCTTTCTTCGATGATATGCTTTGAATAAATCAATAATAATGCATAAACGATTAACCTGTTAAGCCCTACATTCACAAATTGATAAAAAGTTCTTGGTACCCAAATTGTTTAATTGGGTCCAGATGGATTAGAGATTTCTCTTTTATTAGAGTTAACAACAGGTTACCTTAACATGCTCATTCTTATCTTTGACTGACCATTTCTCCTTTTTAATGTCATTGACAAAATATTCACTGAGCAAGGAGAATAATGGTTCCTTCCTACCATAAGGAGGACAAAAAAAACAGTCTGTGCCCTATTGTAATTCTTAAACATGCTTTTTCTATAATCAATGCAAATGCTCGGAGATGCATTTATGATATTTGAAATAAGCGGACATGATAATAAGAATACATGGCATACATTCAGCATTAAAACAATGCAGATAAGAATTATGCAAATTAGGCATGTTATGCATTTTAGAAAATTCAGTACTATCTACTTTAACCTATGTACACTTGTGTAACAGGTAGCAAGTAGATTTACAAATATTCAATAATTTTCTAAACATGCATGGAATAGAAGAATTAACAATTAATCACTAATTCTATCCAATCCATTCCTATTGTTATATTATATTATATAATCTCTATTACCTAAGTCAGATTTACAAATGACTTGATGTTCTACTGACACCCTAGGTAATTATTCCATCTTTTAAACTTTTTAAACCTTAACAAACAATTCAGAATGAATAAGCAAATCTTGTTCTACTGGGGATCCTGAAACTAGCTTAAGCAGAGGTCTTATATGCTTAACATATAACAATTAAGAATTAAAAGATATTGTCTAAGGAACAACTCTAACTCAATATTGCAATTAATTAAATTCTGCAAATATTCATACACATATTAAGATCTTCTAACCAAAGATATAATAATTAAAAACTAAGATCTTATCATGCTTTGAATTTCTGAGAATTACATATTACACTAGTTCGAAGAATTGATACCTGAGACATGTGAGGTGAATCATCTTCAGAGATTGCTATTAAGGCAAGATATTAATTATGCTCTTCTCATCATCATCTGATCCATCCCAACTCTTTCCTTCAGCAAGATAAGTTCTGCACCGATGCTTCTGTTTCATCTCATTTAATGAATCCCTATTCATCCTTGCCTGTCAAAATTCTGTACCATGTTGTACACCTTGATAGTTACTTATCACATATAACTTTCCATAGCTGCAACTATCATGTCTTGTTCTTTCCACCATCTCAGTCTTGTAACCACCTCTTGAGTTGAACTATATCCTGAAGAGTTTCTGCTTCGGAATAGATAGGTCTGATTCCTGGGTAAACATTTATACTATTTCTGAATTAGTAACTCTTCCTGTCTGTTCTGAGGTTCCATCATTAATTCCTGACTGAGATGTCTAACTGTCTAGTTCATTCTCAAACCTCCTTGATTCCACTTTCTAAAATCTCTATTGATTCTTTGAAAAATATTTCTTGGTACAATCCACTAAATGTAATAGATGTTACATTGGAGCAATTCACTTAGTGTTTGTATATCAGAGAATCAATAGACTTAATTCAAATCTTCGAGAAAAATTCTATCCACTTAACCTCTTCCATTCCTGCTTCTGAAAAACCAGTGAATTCTGTGGATATAAATTTGAGGAGCTTCCACAAATTTTTCTTCAGTAGGTAGAAATTAATTTCGTTGAAAAATGCATTTTCTTCAAAAGATTCAAATCATCTTTGACGTCCGGAGGAATCTTCAACTAACAATCTTCTTAGAACTATTGGCTTAGAATAAATTCAAAATATTTAAAATTCAAAAACTTCAAGGGCTTGAAAATTTTTGAGAATTAATAAATCTGAAAATAAGTTCAAATTAATTAAAATTTAAAATTCTTAAGAATTGAAAATTTTGAAAATTAGACAATTTGAAAATAAATTCAAGTTGTTTAAAAATCAAAAAATCCAAGTATTAAAAACTTCAAGAATTAAAAAAGTTGAAATTTAAGTCAAATTAATTAAGAATCAAAAAAATCAAGAAATGAAATTTTTGAGAGTTAAAGAATTCGAAAATATATTCAAGTTAATTAAAATTCGAAATTACCAAGAATTAAAAATTTTGAAAATTAAACAATTTGAAACTAAATTCAAGTTGTTTAAAAACCAAAATTTCCAAGAATTAATCATTTCAAGAATTAAAAAATTCGAATCTAAGTTCAAATTATTTAAATATAAAAAATGTCAAAAATGAATATTTTTGAAGGTTAAAGAATTCGAAAATAAGAGGAGTTGACTTTTTGGTCTAATACCGGATTTAATTTCTGTATGGGTCAAAAACTCGAAATCCAATTGGAGGACCACAAAAATATGGATCTTGATTTGTGCGTCAATCAAAAGGCTCTGATACCAATTGTTAGGTCCAAAATAGTTTGTAGAAGGGGGGGTTGAATACAAACTATACCGTTTTATCGAATTTGCTCTTTTCTTAAAAATATTAAAATAATAAATCAAGAACAAATTTGATGCGGAATAAAACGAATACCGATATTTCAAGTTGAATATAAAATTTATATTAACTTGATGGGGTGTGTCTAAATACACGGGTACAAATTACAAGGTTTGATGACCAAACTAATTATTACAAATTCTATAGAAAATTCGACATGAATTTTTCTATATTTGTAAATAAAAAGATCGAAATTAATTATTACAAATTCTATAGAAAATTCGACATGAACTTTTCTATATTTGTAATAAAAATATCGAGAGGTTCTAGGAAACTTAATTCGCTAGATAGTTCCACAAGTGCAAGTAAACAATTTCTAGTGGTTTAGATTTAATGATACAAGCTAGAAATAATTTACAGAATTTAATTTGAAGTCTGGGAACTTTTCTTTCTCTTGGTCTCTTTCTCTCCGTGTCTGTCTCTGTTTTTGGAGAGGAGTGAAGATTGTGAAGTCTTGTTTTTGTTCTGCTGCCTTCTATCTTTTATATCACAGCCATAGTCATATTGCTTTGTTTTAATTGATATAACAATCAATTAACAATAATATGACATTCGGTATGACTATCCAGTACAAGTAATATGACAGTCTCTTCCAATATAACTTTCGGTATGACTATCATATTAAATATGACAATCGGTATGACTATCACTTTGAACAAGATATGACTATCCAGTTGAGATATGACTATTCTTTTTAACTGAATATGACAATCCAAATTTCTTTTGCCTGGATATGACTTTCGGTATAACAATCAAAAAACTCTGTACTGATTGAAATTTGAAACAAAATATTAACTGAATTATGCTGACCAATCGAAAGCCAGTCACGGGGAAGGAGAGTGTGACTACGAGCACGCTGTTGGACGTTTGAACCGGGCGCGTGCCATCCACGCGCGCCACAGGCGCGTGGAATCTTTGCCGACAGCAACTTGAGACAGACAGACTGATTTGCATGCATGCGTAGTCTGTTGTCTTATTTTTTTTCTTATTTCCTTGCATGCATGTTTCTTATATTCATGCCACTTGCCAAAACATCTCATGTCTTTTTCTTTTTTAATAACAAGGCTGTCGACCTCTCTTATTTTTGTTTTTGTTTCTTTTTCTTTTCAGCCGTTTCCCTTTTTTTTTCTTTTCTTTTGTTTCTTATGAATTTAATTTAATTAAATACTTAATCAATTAATCATTAAAATAAATGATGATTAATTAATTAATTAATTAAATCAATTCAGATTAATACATTAATTCAAAATTAATTAACATGATAATTAATTTAATAAATAAATTAATTCGATACGAATTAATTTATTAAATTAAACCAATTACATAATTATATTAATTAAGTGAGAATTAATATAAAAATCTTTTTATAACCGAAATCTTTTTCTTGAACCACCGAAAGTAATAAAGAATTACCACCAAATTTTCGTTGACGCTCGATGCACGGTCTGGTTCATGAGCGACTAACTCCAACGGCTTTTCTTTATTTTTGACTCTATGATTTGGTTCATGTCTTCCTTTTTCTTCAATCTTTTTCAAACCTTTCTAATCTGTATTCTGCCACTGTAGGAACCTCTTGTCACTATAAATAGAATCCACTGTCTTGATTACTCCACTGATGCTTGATCAACTGAATGAACTTCTTCAAGTGTAGTATACCTCAAAACGGTAGATTGACTTTGTCTTCTTTCTCTTGACAGTTATACATTTGAGATCCCTGTGACAGTACATATACTATTTACTATTACATTCTTGTTTGAGTTGAGTTGTATCCTCGAAATACAAATAGGCTACATCATATTCCTTTCATGGAACCTTTCCAATCATCCCTGTTGATTAATAGAATTGATTGTCTGAGAAACTGCGTTGTTGCATTTATTATGTTAGATAAAAAGGAAGATTGTGAAGGCAGGAGTCTTATTGTTAGTAAGATTTATAAAACTTGGGATTTGAGAATGGTTAGAGTATTAAAGGATTTATTAAGAATTATGACGAGGAATTATGGACATTCGAGGAATTTACACAATTAAGTACTTAAGAAATTATAGGGGAAATCTCTACGCGACAAAATATTATTACGAGGAATTAATTATGATACGATAGGAAATAAGGATTAAGTGACAACCATTGGTGGAGAAATAATAATACAAGGAAGGATATTGCATGCAAGTGTCATGTAACCAGCTAGTTAGGAAATGAACTAGAAAGCAAAAAGCATAAAGCATAAAGTAACCATGAATAAGTGACTAGTTGGTGCATTATTCTAGGAGACAAAGAGGCATGGTGTATGCCTAGTCTACTAACCCTAAGGTGTCAACATGTGACACAATACATACACACATCAATACATATCACAATAATACATATCATCATTCAAACACCCAACACAAACCAAGAAAACTCCCCCCCCACTTGGAGCAAACTGCTCTCGGCCAAGCAAGAGAAAAGGAAGAAGAAAAATTATTTTCTCCTCTTCCACTACTTCAAAAATCTCAAGATTAAAACCCAAGCCTCTCCTAAGTGTTGTCAAGGTATGTACTAAGTTTCATAATTTATTTCAAGGTGTAGCTTTGTGAGAAAAATGGTGAAAGTTGGAGATGTATAGTGACTAACTTAAATCTTGTTTTAGATCTTGAAGTATAAGACTTGTAAAGACCATCCAAGGTGTTCTTGAGGCTTGTAAAGCTTACCCAAGGTCTTAGAGGCTCAAGAAGGTATAAAAATCACAAACCCTCTTGGTTATGTAGTATTTATAATGTTTGGTAGTAGATCCATGTATATATGAGCTAATCTTGGTTGTATATGTATTGGATGACATGGATCTTGAGTTTGATGTTGAGATTGTGACTTTTATGATTATGGATAATATATATATCTCCATGAGTGTTATGAACCATGAATTAAGTGTATTAAGTGTTGGTTGTGTTGTGGAAGTGTGAAAAATGGTTGATCTAAGTAGTTTGTGCTTGCTGAGTTTTGTCCAGGAGCATTGACCTGTATTGTAACACGATTTTGAACCCCCAAATGTTGTCCCCTGATGTCCTACCATATATTGTTGGAAATATAATTGAATGTAGTTTCTGTAAATGTAAGGTTCATGGCTAGGTGATGTATAGATTTTAAGTTATGGCCGGAGGAGTGAATTGTGTTTCAGGATTCCGGACTGCACTAAGTGACCCCCTTGTGAACCTTGTTTAAACCTCTAAAAATATATGTGGGATCATGGAAAAATTTGAGAATGTAGGGAATGCAGTGGTGAAGACCACCCAAAAAGAATTGGATTAAAATATGAATTTTTGGATTTTATAAAAATGCTAGAGTAAAATTCGCGCAAGGGAAAAAGTCGATTAGTGGAGCAAAATTCTAGGGTTAGTGGTTATGATTCGAAAGTGGTAACTAAATTAAGTCGATTAAGTGACGAGCGTAATCGAGTGATGACATGAACCTATAGTGGGGCTAGAGAGTCATAAGACGAAGTCGTTAAGTTAATTTCGTACCCCCCTAAAACCCCGTAATTAAAGAGATATTGTTAAGGTACTAACGAGCGGTTATTGCTTATGTATAGATCGTTCGAATCCGCACGCTCGACCACCCCAACCAAACCAAGGCAAGTTTACTTTTCAAAACTTATCCATATACAAGGACTTTTACGGTTGTGTTTGTAGTTTTCAAATTATATCAAATGCTATGTTTATTGAAGTATTGATGCAATTGAGATTGAACAAGTACATGTATGCTTTTACCCCTTGAACTTAGATTGAAATGTTTTCTTCGGACAACGACTCTAGCAATAGAGGTCGTAGCGGTCCGTATATACTATTGACCGGGGAGCGGTATATTATTATATCGTATCTAGATTGCGAAAACCCGAAGGGCCATTCGGGTGGTATCATATACTCAAATAACTATTGTTATATCTTCGTAAATACTCGAAACCCTATCTTGGATTAAAAGTTTATTTTATCGAATAATTATTTTATTAATTATTAATATTAAATCTTAAAATACTATTTATTAATCATTGTTCATTATTTAAAGACAAAGTTAATCCAAGATACTTTTTAATACTTTCAAACTCGAACTCAAAACATTTTTGAAAACCCCCGGTCAGATTCTGCTTCTTGTATGATTTCAAGAATCATCGGTCGACTGATGTCGGACCTCAATTACTCTGTTTTCAATCAAAATCAAGTTTTAAAAGAAAAGAAAAAGGGACTCTGGCAGGTGTGGGAACCGTTGACGAACGATTCCCGGGATGTGTAAGCGGCCGTGAGCCAGGCGGTCCATCACTTATTATTCTGGCCCAGGTGTTGCCGAAGGATGATTACGGATGTAGTTTTCATCGAGGGTGATTACGGATGTAGTTTTCACCCGAGGGATAGTTACGGATGTAGTTTCTATCCTTCTACCGGTAGAGAAGACCCGCGGATTATTGGACTTGGATGTGGCGACTGATCATCGTCAATCCTTGTCAGGTTTTTATGTTTTCTTCCAGTCCCATCCTCCACTTTGGAAAAATACTCAAACACTGCTTCTTGGGCCTAAGTGACAAGTTGCCGATAGTGTGGTTTTTGATGAGAAAGTATTGACATCGTGCAGTATCTAGAACTGCAAGATTTTCTATAAAGATTGGCACGTGTTAGTGCACTCTTGCAATTGTTTCAAAGAACGAAATGTTTTTGTATGAGAAACCTTCTAAGTTAATGGAAGGAAAGAGGTTTGCAATGATGTATTCCCTATACAGTATGTTAATCGTAGAGTGTTTTGCCGAAAATAATATACTCATATGTATATATTTTCAAACTTGAGATATATTGAAATGGGAACCTTATATAGGGTTCATATGTTAATCTAAAGCTCCTTAGTGAGTATAGATGTTTTATTCAAACTCGGGCATATACATTGTCCAATTATGTTTTGAAATCTGAGATATATACCCATATAGTTTGGAATGTTTTCGAAATAAACCACATTATTATTTTACAAAATGGTGAACTTGCTGAGCATTATGTAGCTCATTCTTGCTTTATAAAAACTTTTCAGAAAGAGAAGAATTTGGCCGATTAACTCCGCACCAGCAGAAGAGGAGTAGAAGATTTACCCCGGAGATGATTTAGTTCCTGATAAATACTACAGAGTAGTCTGATAGGTTTTCAACTGTAATAGTAAGACTTGTCTTCAAGAGTAGTTGTATAGTGGAATTGCGTAAGACTCTGATTGTACAAATGAATTGTAATATTTAGTGGCACTTTTGATTATCGTTTCTGAGGCTCTAACTTGTTTGTGTGTAAGATTGAGGTCTGGATTGATGTATTGTTGAGTTGTAAAGTTGATACAGGTATGATATGGTTGGATGATGATGTGACGACCTGGATCTTTGACCTCAGATTTGGGGGCGTCACATCAGTAATCCTGGGGTTTTTGAAAGACAAAGTGCAGTCGAAAATTAGAAGTTGGGATGGAAAAACTTTGGCCAGATCAGGAAAGGAAGTATTGGTGAGGTCAGTGGTGCAAACTCTTCCAACCTATGCTATGTCAGTATTCTTGTTACCACTGGAGATAACGAAGGAAATAGAAAAGGCACTGTCAAAGTTCTGGTGGAACTCAAAGCAAACAAATTCCTCGGGCATAAGTTGGATGGCTTTGGATAGGATGGCAAAGCATAAAACCGCAGGTGGTTTAGGCTTCATAAATTTCAGGGATTTTAACTTAGCTATGTTGGGCAAACAAGGTTGGCGTTTCATCACCAATTCTGAGAGCCTAGTATCGAGAATATACAAGGCCAAGTACTTTGCTGGTGGGGATTTTCTAATTGCTAATATGGGTCACAATCCGAGTTTCATTTGGAGGAGCATTCTTGCAGCAAAACAATTACTTTTGGATGGAGTAAAATGGCGCATAGGCAGTGGAGAAAACATATACATTTCAGGACAGCCCTGGCTCCTGGACGATTCTAATCCGTTTATTACTAAAATTTCTCCATCAATTGAAAACCAGAAGGTATCATCTCTGTTTTGCATTGACAAGAAAGAATGGGATGTCGAGGTTATAAAAGATATTTTCAATGATAGAGATCAGAGGCAGATTTTAACCATTCAATTGCGTGAGGAAAGTCATGAAGATGTGCTACATTGGTCATTGGAAAATTCAGGTATGTATTCTGTAAAAAGTGCGTACAAACTGTTACAGGTACAGAAGGGTGCATGGAGTGCAAATGAAAACCCAGGCATTTGGAAGTTGTTATGGAGTGTGAGAGCACCACCTAAGGCGTTGAACTTAGTCTGGCGTGCGCTATCATAGTGCTTACCTACACTGTCTCAGTTACAAAGCAAACGTGTTCCAGTTCAAACTCTTTGTCCTGTCTGTCATGGAGAAGACGAAACCATATTGCATGGTCTGGTAACTTGCCCGTTTGCTAAACAGTGTTGGAGCCTCTTGAACATAGAGGTTATGTGCGATCCCAGCATGGATTTTATGAGATGGATGGAACTGATTTTGGATTCGGGAACAGCAAAGCAAAGAGCTGAGTTTATAACATTATGTTGGGCCATCTGGAGGTCTCGTAATGATGTCGTTTGGAACCAGAAATTTTCATCTGTTAACAAAGTAGTAGCAGCAGCGAAACAGTACCTTACACATTGGATAATCGCCCAGAGCATGTCCACTAGCACTCTTCTTCAACCACAGTTTAATGGAGATGGAGTGACTACCTGGGTAAAGCCCCAACCAAACACAGTTAAGGTGTTCGTTGATGCAGCTATTTTTGAAGATAGAAACGAAACTGGTTTTGGAATGGTAGCTAGAGATTCGGATGGACAGCTGATAGAAGGTAAAGTTCTAACACAGTCAGAGGCTCTTGCCCCAGTTCTTGCAGAGGCTATAGCAGTGAAAGAAGCATTAAGCTGGATAGATCAGAAGAGATGGTTGTCAGTTATATTGGAGTCCGATTGCTTGATTGTGGTCCAAGCGATTAGGTCTGCTGCTCCCATGAGGTCCCGATTTGGAGAAGTTATTTCGGAATGTCGGCATCTTGTGCGTCGTTTAAACAATATTCAATTGTTATTTGTCAAACGATCTGAAAATATGGTCGCCCACCAGCTTGCTAGGGAATCATATAGATATCCAGGTCGTATTTTTGATAGGTGGTCTATTCCTACCTATATTCAAACTTGTATTGAGACGGATTTATTAAGTTAATAAAATCTCTGCTTTTCGTCAGAAAAAAAAAAATGTAGTCATGAGTTTTTTGGGATGACAGGAGAATATAAAATTTTGAAAAGATTTTCTCTAAACATTTGTATGACAAATGAGATGATTGAAAGAGAATATTTCATATATATTTCCAAAAATTTTACTCCAACTCATTTTTTTTTAAAAAATTACTCATCTTCTAAGAAAAAATTAGGAACCATGTTAAATAACTTTTTTGTTTCACTTTCTTTCCATTATTTTCTTTTTTATTTTTTGCTTCAACAAAAAAACTTGGGAGCAGAGGTTAAAAGTTAACCTTTCTTGCATATTTTGAATAGTCACTCTTTACTAAATTTTCCTTTATTTAATGGAAGTCTGCAAAAAGAAGTTAACTGGGATTAAGAAAATGGACCCAAACGAACAAAACATACATAGGGACCGTTTGGGAAATCTTATTTTTCAGAAATAAGTTACTTATTTTGGAAAAAAGTTAGAAAATATGTACTTTTTTTTTAAATAAGTAACTTATTTTTGCAAGAAAAAGAATCTCATACACAATTTTTTCTAAAAAAAGTATGTAAATACAAACTTTTTTTCGAAATAAGTAACTTATAAGTCGTAATTAAGATTTGTCAAACATGCTCATGTACTTGTTCATCATCAGAAATGGAATTGTTTTGTGCGTTTTGATCAGAATGGTATTGTGATTTGTGTGACCGGAAATTTCTAAATTATCTGCATTTAAAAATAGGCTGAATAGAATTTTTCATAACAACTGCGTTGATATTTGCAGAAGAGAGAGATGATTAGAAAACGAGTGAAATAGATGGTTCGATCGGCCTGGAGACACGAACCATGAAACGGACATTGGTGGCGGGGCCTATAATATTTGGAACATGCGTAGAGGGCACTGAACTGATCGAGACATTGTGTCTTGTTTCTGCATTTTTCAACATCGATTTCAATTCAGACACACATGTTCAAATCCGCTGAGTTGTCTCACAATTATTTTCGTTTGGTACTGTTCCATTTAGATGATCCGATTCATAATCCACTTAGGTTTCGTTGCCAAACTACTACTGTATACGTATACCAGGGGCAGAATAAACCTGGTGGGCGATCGTTTTAATTTGTTTTAGAATCATGTGGTCAAATCTCGTCATTGGTGGCACAATTAGAATTTCAAAATTCTAGGGATCGTAAAAAAATTATGTTACTTGGAATTTAAAAACTTGTTTGTATTGATTTTTTAACTGAAAGTTAGAATTTGATAACAAAAATCATCTACTAGATTTTATTATTCAGCCAGAATAATAAAATTCAACAGCTCCCTTATTTCAATCCTTAAATCAAAAAATAATTTTTTAAATCACTAGCCACCATTAGTCATTCCCTACTTTTAGGGAATGTCTAGCCATTCTTAACTTTCTTTTTATCAATAAAAAAAATCTTTTTCCTCCTTTTCACATTTCTTTTCCTCTCTTGATTGAAATTCAAAATATAGTTGGATTTAAATTTATTATTATAATAATAGTAAGGAATGAATTTAAGGATGATTGTTGAAGTTGATATACAAAATAAGGTTCCTAAATCAATAAGAATCATTATTTTATTATATTTTTAAGAATGATTTAAGGAGCTATTGGACTTGCTGTTAGGCCTTCTTATTCTATCCTTGTCCAGATACGTGGCAATGTGGCATGCAAATTGAAATGCATGTCAATTTCTTTGGCCATTTAAGTGCTTTCTTTGAAATGCAAATTCACAGTATGTACTTTTTTCACAAAAGTAAACTCCTCCTTTTGAATATTACATGAAAAAATTATGATAAAGTGGTCTGCTTACGTAATAATGTATTTGCCTTGGATAATATTTTTGTTAAAACCGAAGATTAATGAAAACACTAATAATTTGAAACACTGATCATATGTAAGGTGTATAAGCTTATTTATTAAAAAAATATATATTGTATTTGATTCTCGTTCATTTTGACCATGCATATAAGAAATATAAAAATTATATTTCTTATATGCATAATATATATTGTATTATGGTTCGGCCACGTCCGTAGGAGGCGGGCGGAAGCCCCAGTGCGAAGGATCGAGAGTCTTTCGGTTGTTGGGGTGAGGAGGAGAGGCAGACCGAGGAGGTCATGGGAAGAACAGCTTAAGTTGGATTTGAAGGTTATGAACCTAAGTGAGACCATGACCGCTGACAGGTGTTCGTGGAGGCGACAAATCAGAGTGGTGGACTCTCTTATAGGGGACGGCTCTGTAGTGGAGTACCTCAGAGTTGGGTTGTCCCGGATGACCATATCATAGGAGTTTGGCTTTTTCCGATTTATTTTCCATTTTCATTTATTATTTTTATTATCATATGTTTCCCGGCTGTACAGGTGCAGGTGCAGGGAGCTTCGCTTGGTGGTATCTAGGGGCATGGTAGGTAAGTCCCGTGTGGAGAAAGCGATGGGCTCAGGTATTGCTATGAACGTTATCGCTTGTCCTTTAGATTCCTTTGTTTATTTCACACACCGTATATGCCGTGCACATAGCCGAGGGTCTTCACGGAAACAGCCTCCCTACCCTAAAAAGTGGGGGCATGGTCTGCGTACAGCCTACCCTCCCCAGACCAGCGGGATATACTGGGTATGTTTGGTTTGGTTTGGTTTATATAAGAAATATAAAAAATATATTTATTAAATTATTAAAAAATAAAAAATTTATATTTATTAAATTTATATAATTATATATATTTATTTATAAGAAATATAAATTTATTTATTCAAAAATATTAACCATGCATTTTGTTGTTGAGTTCATTTCTCTCGGTTGATTTTTTCATTATTTTATCGAAACCAAGTTAATGATTTCAAGTCAGAGGCGGTGAAAACACAGAAGTCATACGATAAAAGGTGCATGGTGTAGTGGGTACAATGTTGATTTTAAGCCATCACTACATTCAACGCCCAGGCACATACTGACTTTCAAAGTTGTTAAGCTCCTATTTATGCTTAGTGGTAATATTTGACTTTTATGTTGTGTTTGGTTGGGATGAATGAAATTGGAAGGAATGGAATGAGATTTTAAGTATAAAATGAGTAGAAATTCAAAATTTTCATTCTTTCCTCCATTCCATTCCTAACAATTGATATTATAATTCAAGCATCTCATTTTGAGAAGGAATGCTTCATTCCTTACCACCCCCATTTTCTTCACAATTCTTATCATAATAAATTTGTCCTATCTCAATTTTTTCCAAATCTTCTCTCTAATCTTCACTAATTTACTTTAATTCCACCCATTTCATTCCATTCCATTCCATTCCATTCCATTCACCCCAACCAAACACAACATTAGGTTTACATACGTCCATTGTGAACTGAATTTTATATGCTACCCCTTTCTTTTTTACCTTATACAATAATTTCCATTTTATCCATTCCATTTTTTTGACAATGGATCGCTGGTGCTTTGGTCAAACAGTTGTGTGCACGTCGTTTTTATCCATGATAGTACTAATATTCAAGTGTTCTTTTTAAAAAAAAAATTAATAAATTTTTGCGAACCCAAAGAACTTATTTTTAATATAAAATTGTTACAGACTCCGTATTGGGAATATACGAAAAACTCCCGAGTCTAAAGCACGTGTTCAATGATTGGTAGCAACGAGTAGCAACATAGTAGAAATAACCCGGATACAAATTTTCGACTTTTCTTATAGACATATATTAATGGCAAACGGTATGGTGCAAACGTATGCACCAGACTGGTTATGGAACATACGGTTCCAGAACCGTTGGATCGTTGATCCAACGGCTCTGATTTAAAAAAAAATTCCATCGTACCGCAACAAGTTTCTGCGGTACGGGGCAATTACCAAAATGCCCCCCTGTTTTCACATCAAAAATCTACTGTTCACCGTACCGCAGAAAGTTTCTGCGGTACGTGAACAGTAGGGATATTTTTGTAATTTCTCCGTACCGCGGAAACTTGTTGCGGTACGGTAATTTTTTTTTTTTAAATCAGAGCCGTTGGATCGTTCCAACAGCTCTGGAACCGTATGTTCCATAACCAATCTGGTGCATACGTTTGCACCAGACCGGACCCCTATATTAATTGCACCTGAACATTCTCAAAACTAGCTACTTCACACTTTGACCACAAATAAAGCGTCCAGACCTCACACTTTGACTACAAATAAAGCGTCCGCAATCAATTTAAAAAATATTTTATTAATTATATCACTTTATTGCGAATAAATATTTTAGAGTTTTTTTAAAAAAAATATCGAACTTGGATATTTTTATCGTATTTTAGTAAAAAAGTTTAAAAATTTAGATATTTTTTATAATTTTCCAATATTTGATTATTTTAGTGAGATTTTTACTTTATCGAGATCCAATTGTATTTGATTTGACATGTATCACACTATTATTTACGTATTATGATTATTTTGAGGTATCCAAATAGTTATATTTAAAATTTTTGATCAAATTAAATATTTTAACAAAATAAGGATCTAAATATGGACGAGACACATTACCACTTTGGATTTTTTTAAAGATTAATGTTTTCCGTTGAACAAACGCATCGATTCAAAAAAAAATCATAACTTTGATATGCGTCACATGTAAATTATCTTAATAGTTCCCTTTTTAGTTGGCACATTTGCAAAAAATACATATATTAAGAAAAATTTAATTATGTAATTTGTTTCCATGTATGCACTTAACCTTAACATTAAATGATGAATTATGAGTGTGTATATTAAATATAAAATCAAACATTGGTATTAGAAATAAGAGGATATATATGGAAAAATTGGTAAAAATATGTATTGGAACAAGAAATGTGACAATTATTTAGGGACAATTTTTTTTAGAAATGTGCCAACTAAAAAAGGGACGGAGGGAGTAGTAGTAGAGGTCATTGGAATAATAGATCAAAGGGCTTTTATCATAAATATCTAAGTTTAAAACTTTTTCGGTAGTAGTAGTAGAGCTCATTGGAATAATAGATCAAAGGGCTTTTATCATAAAAATCTAAGTTTAAAACTTTTTCGGTAAAGAAAAAAAAGATATGAAAATATTAATTTATTTATAAAAATATGATTTATAACTAAAATTGTTTGCAATTAGATATCAGTGCATGCAACCTACAACCATATAGTATACAATAAAATGCAATTGATTATATCTGTTTGATTTGATTGCAGATCATATTTTTTGTAAATAAATTGATATGTTCACAAAATATTTTGTTTTGAAAAATATGCTTTTGCAAAAAATTTAAGAAGATATTAAAATCGCAAAAAATAAATAAAAGAAAAATGATATTTTTGATAAATATTGTAGACCAAATTATTAAAAATATATTTATATGAGATAATTAGAATATATATTGAATATAGAGACATAAATTGAGAAGTATCTCAATTTGCCTCGGATCTCTTTTACCAACATACATGTGTATCTAATTTATAGGATAGCCCGCCTAGTTATGTGATAATCATATATATCCACAAAAAATATTATTAATAAATTTTGTTTAGCTTGATTTTATTTGATTTTATTTTGATGTTATATTATCTTCCTCATTTAAAAGATATCATTTATAAATATTTTTTGTAATTTATTTATTTAGATTATATTTCTTTTTTATTTTAAGAAAAGGTTGAAACTTGTCATCTAAATAATTAACTATTAATCTAAATTAATAATTAATAATATAAAAAATTTGTAAAAATTCATTCCCAAAAAATATGGCACAACTCACAAGCCACTAGGTACTCGTTAAACTTCTACCAACATAATTCGGTTTCTTATACAATTTACAGTAGCTAAGATATGGTATAAGAACATCTTTAATGGTGTAAAATTCTTAGTTAAAAATGTTATGTGATATTTAGGTGGAACATTTAAGAAATTATGTGAAAATTTATTAATTCCAAAATCTCTTAGTAAAAAAATATAGCTAAACATGTTTGGTAAACTATATTTGTTGAACCACAAAAGTCCTTATGTATAATTTTACATGATCATAATAATAGATAACATCATTGGAGTACATATCTTCACCCTTAGCAAAAAATTTACATTTTTGTTATAGCCAACAATTATAGCCAAGTATTATATCTATTGCCTTTTTTATGAGTTTGGCTAATTTTAATTGTTTAAGATTTTTGTGCATGCAAAGGGCCCCATTTTATTAACCAAAACAAACCAATCAAAAAATGTCAAGCTCTTATTATGAGTCCTTGGACACACACTAGATAAATTAATATTAAAAATATATAATAGTAACTTTGTAATATAATATATGAATCAAAATTCTTTCGATAATATGATAATATAAAGAAAGATCGCATATGTATATAGATATGTAAATAAATTTATATATTACATATATTATTATGTATAAATAAATTTATATATTACATATATTATTATTATTTATATTAAATTTTCGGATCGAGTTAGAGTATAACTTATTCCAATATTTTGGATAAATTCATAGGGCTTAATTATTCTGTAGTTAAGTGAAGGAGAATTTCCTAAAGTTAATCAATGAAATCAAGGCACATCACTTAAAATCATTAATGTTCATGCGAGGCCCTTATAAATAAAAGGTAACAAATAATTAAAATTACATGATTTTAAAAATTAACTTTAGAAAACTCTCTTAAAGTTAACTGTAGGAACATTTTTCTCAAATTCATATTGGGTTCGTATCGAAATTCAAATTGTGTTAAATTGTGGACAATTCTGCGGCGTGCGTCTGGGCCTATGGCTTGTTTAGGAAATTGCACATGGCTTGTTCTTCTAATTTGTTCGTAAATGGTGCCCCTCCTGGCGGGCCTTTAGTAATTCTCATCCCTTGTGGGTAGATTTGACAATTCGTTTGTTTCGTATACTTTTGTGTCGTGTACTTTCATATTTCGTGTACGTAATGCCAAATTCAAAATCGATCCGTTAAAGATTCGTTTCGTTTCGTGTTCGTGTACCTTCATTTCGTGTACATTTCGCATCGTGTTTCGTGTAATTTTTTAACGAAAATAAGAATATTTAAATATTAAATTTTTACTAATCCAGTCTTAAGTCAATATGTCATAAAGTATCAAGTGTGCTCAAGTCTTGTGAAACTAAAATTTGAAACTATTTTGTATTTATTTTATGTAAAAATTATATATAAAATAATATTTTAAAATATGTATTCATATAATTTTAATAAAATTATTTAAATATTTATTTTTTTCGTGTATTTTCGTTTCGTATCGTGTATCCAAGGATAAATCCAAAACCGAAACTAAATTCATTCGTGTACCGCAAAGATCAATCCAAACCCGTATTTTTCGTGTCATTTTCCTTTCGTGTTTTCATGACTACCGACTCTACTTGTGGGTTATCCAATCTCCCTAGTATTTCTCCATCTAGTATATGAAAACATTATTAAATTGCTTAGAAAACTTTTAGAATTACTTATATTTTCATTTTACTAGATAAAAACTTACAACAGATTCAATTAGAGCCGTAAATGAATCGAGCTGAGCTCGACTCGGGATCGACTCAGTAAAAACCCGACACGACTTGGCTTGGTTCATTAACGAACTTGAGTTCGATCACAGAAATCTGTCCCATAAACTTATCGAGTCGAGCCGAGTTTTTTGGTTGTCCGAATCGACTCGATTCGGTACTCGACTCGAACTCGGCAAGCGATACAAAAAAAAATGTTTTTATTGTTTTAGTTTAGTTTTTAGTTTTTATTGTATCCGTTTTCTGTTTGTTAGCCTATAAATACCTTGTTGGGTCCGGAATAACGTAGAAGGGGGGTTGAATACGTTATTTAGCAATATTTCGATTTTTTATGTGAATATGAAATCAAAAATACTGAATCGAAAGAACAAAATTGTTTGGGAAATATATTTGAATAGATAAAACCAGGAGGTTTGCTACACAATCTAATCTTATGGATCAGCTACAAAATCAAACATTCCTAAGGATTGTTTAGGCACGAGGACCTTCTACCCGACACTTCCTGAAAGTGGGCTAAGCCGACTTTCCTACTAGATGGACTGTCTAGTAGCTTACACAGAGAAGATATAAGAGAGAGAAGAGAGAGTTGTGTGTTGAGGTGTGTTTTGAAATGAAATACAAGAGGCCTATTTATAGATTTTAGAAAGTTACTATGTTGCACTATGCTGCACTATTTACGTGGGGCCCACCTGCATAGTAACCACTATTTCACCAACCAAAACCGTGTCTGCTAAAGAAAATTTCTTCCGTGGGCCCCACATGTGGGCCCACCTGCATAGTAACCACTATTTGCATAGTAACTACTATTTGCACAGTAACCACTATTTGTACAGTAACCACTATTTGCACAGTACCTGCATACTAATCACGCATAGTAACCTTGCATAGTAATCGTGCATAGTAACTTTGCATACTATTTTTGGCTACTTCTTTTGGGCTTCTCTCTTCTATTTCAAATATTCTGCTTGAGATATTTGTCATTGATCGTCAATAGGCTTTGGCAATTCTTTCTGTAAATTAATGTGTTGATCCATCTCGTATGTGCTGACACTTAGTGCACTGGTATGGTTCACAAGTGACTAGCACTGATCTTGATCTTCACACCTTCGTTACATTCCAATTGATTAGCCTGCAGCAGTATCTTCAATAAATACATGGAATCTTTTGGCCCTTCAACTGAATCATCTGTACATCTTATTCTGTCACTGAGGCTTGATCATGTTAACGAACTTCTTTCAGCGACTTGATCTTTGTCGGTGCCTGTTCTTCAAATTTCACGATCCCTGTATCGAGTTAATATTATTTATCTTTTATCCTAGTTGAGTTATATATGTCTTCTATTACATATTACATTACATTATGCTTTACAATCTCCCCCTATTTGATTGTTAGGGTTTGACAAGCAAATTCCTAGAGGATAACTCAACTGATACAAAAAAAATAAAATACAAAGATAAATAATATTAAAGCGCATTCTGGATCAAATATACATTTTCCAAATTTCTAAAATTTGAACAAGTGCAAGACAATTGTTCCTCTAGACTGAACATATCTTCAAGTTTGCCTTGCTTTCTTTCCACATAGCACTAATACTCCCATTAGCTTTTCCTTTCCCAAAATAAAGTTAATTCCGTGTCAACAACCTTTTCTTTGCCCTTACGCCTAGTTGATTTTTCTTGATCATCCACCTTCTCCCCCTCAGTTGGATTATCCTCCAGAGTAGTAGGATGTGGAGTTGGTAAATTAGACGAAGATGACTTTACCAAGGAGTTGATTGCATGACTAAACTGGGTTGCCATGGTGTTCAATTGAACCTGGAATACATTCTGTTGAATAAGTTGCAAATTTTTGATTTCTGTAATGGACTTACGGATATTTGATAACTCTTTCTCCATTGTTTGGACCCGTGTAAGGAGTCTACTGTATTCCTTTCTGGTTACAAGTGTATGTGGTTGAGTAGGTTGCTCACTCGTACGTTCTGCAGGTGTTTCACTCAACACTCTATATTCACTCAGTTTAGTGGTTTGGGTTACACTTACCTGTTCTGTTCGTGTTTCCCTCAACTCTCCTCTAGAGCTTCCACCGATATGTGTACCTGCAAATGAAATCATCCTAGCCCCTTTTGCAGAGGTCACGGATGGTGCAATGAAAGTTCGTGAGCTTCCATCCTCGCGTGAAGCGAGTTGCCGACCACTGGTAAAGAGTGGTAAATCTCGAAAGAGATCCAGAGATTTTCCCTCTGGGAGGTTAAACTTGAATCGATTAAATGGCACAAACCCAAGTTTCCCTCGTATGTCTGTGAAGACACTTGGTTCATAAAGAACCACCTACCGATGGATCTTTCCGTAAAATGGAAGATTCACCAGCAGTTATTGAGGTAAGTAATTCCACCTCGGATGCCTGTGAAGGCATTTGATCTTTAGAAAGATCATCAACCACTCTTATGTTCCGTGAAATGGAACTCAAGATAGTTGCTCCCGTCAATTCAACCTCATTGGATAAGGAAGAATTGTTTTACTAACAGTTGCCGTTACCTCAGGTTCATTAGGTTTACTCCGTTTAGAATGAGGTAGAGCGGCTGATGTAACTAACTCCTTATGTGGTGCTGCTGAGGCACTATCTCCCTCAACAGTGTTGATGGATGGTCGTTTAAGTGACAATTGAGGTGTAGGAGTTTGTTGTGTTTGCATTTGTAGAATGGGCTCTTCGACCTGTGTTAGAGTCGGTGGGATTTCCTGTTCTTGGTCGGGTAAGATGGCCACTAAGGGCTGTAGAAACTGTATTTCCTGTGACACAGCAGGGAATTCAGAGGTTGGAATAGCAGGGATTGAAATATTACCTTGTCGTATACCTGCTCTCACTGGTCTTGGTAACAATGGAAGTGGGACAATCTTTAGATATTCAGTTAGGACTGTAGGCACATCCGTATATTTCTTTTTGCTTATGTAATTAATTACATTCGTCTTCATTGAAAAACATTCCACCTTTTGACCATTTTCCAAGCGTGCCCTGTCTTCATCATTCAAAAAATCATTTAATATTAGCTGTAGAAACCTTGGATATAGACATTTGACATTTTGAGTCTGAACATCTCTTGTTCCCAAGTGTTTCATCTTTAAAATGATTTGACCAATCACTAATTTTCCAAAATTAATTCTCAAATTATTGGTGACCGCATACCCTATTTTTTGAATAAATTCAGGTATTCGATCTTGATTTTTTCTATCTGAGGTAAAAACATGGTTAAGAGTGTGAAAGAAGAAATTCCAGTACTGGGTTAGAAACGTTCTATAAAGATTACCAGTATTGAAATTTCCATCTTGGTACCTTATAAAACGAAAGAACATTTCAATCTGTTCAAGTGTAGGATCAGAAACAAGATTTTCCATAGGAAAATGAAGAATTCGATTAACATCTCGTTCAGTGACCCTAATCGACCTACCAAATGGTCGATATGTGATTGCACACCCGTCCTGTCCAGAAGTGTTAACCGCACTGCAATATAGTTCACGCAATGCATCATGGTTAAGCTGCACTGGTGTAACTAAAGCATAGAAAATTAATGAATGTTCATTCAGAAATTGTGTCCAAGCCCGAAATTGCTCATCTTGAATGGTTTCGATTTGTTGAATAGAAATAAGATTCACTTTTGCAACTGAAAAACTTCTCAGTAATGTCATTTTCAAAACTTTGAGGAAATTAAAAAAACAAGGGTTAGTTTTTATAAAGGATGATGTATGAAGTAAAAATATGAAATCCGATCTAAAAACCACCAGCTAGATTGTGAGATCTTTCCGGTCAAAGCTTGAAATTTTCAGCAATTGAGTGTATATGCTCTGTTTATCTGAAAAATGATGATGTTAAGCATAAACAAAAATTCATCATTTATAAGGTTTCAAGGACTAGTGGGTTAAGTGAGATATTGACAGGATATGTTGAATAACACCGCTCAATAATTTCTCACCTAATCAACCAATAATTTCTCACCTAATCAATCAATTAGCCGAAAAACATCTTATCACTGAAACCTATCAGCCGAAAACATCTTATCACCGAAATCTATCAGCCTATATACACACACACATACAATACTTCTAATTATTATGGATTTAAAAATAATCACGCAGTAAATCAAGAATTAATCCACAATAATCAGATAAACTCATAATTAAATAGACATAAAATTAAAAAAATATCATTAATTGATATATGTCAATAAAATATTTATTTAATTATGCTACAATTAACACAATTATTCACCAACTAATTACCATAAAAGATAGCATTTATAAGCATGACAATTAATATAGAGATAACTGTAAGATGAGGACTGGATGCAAAATAAATTCACAAGTCCTAAAAATATGGACATTTAAAATACCTGTGAATTTATAACAAATTGCAGTTATTGATTATCCAAAATTAATTAGACAGATTTAACATCCCAAGTTCACCAACTAACCTGGAGAATGTGGATTCATCCAGTGGTTTAGTAAAGATGTCTGCAATTTGTTGATCTGTGGGAACAAAATATAATACCACAGTTCCATTCATGACATGCTCTCGTAAGAAATGATACCTGATATCAATGTGCTTAGTCCTGGTATGTTGAACTGGATTGTTGGCAATGGCAATGGCACTCGTGTTGTCGCATAGAATTGGAATTTTGTCCAACATGAGTCCATAATCCTGAAGTTGATTCCTCATCCACAGGATCTGAGCACAACAACTACCTGCCGCAATGTATTCTGCTTCGGCTGTCGAGGTAGATACTGAGTGTTGCTTCTTGCTGTATTCTGCTTCGGCTGTAGAGGTAGAAGTACTTTTCCGATCTATCTTACAGCTTGCGAAGTCAGAATTTGTATAGCCAACTAGGTCAAAACCTGTTCCTTTAGGGTACCAAATCCCAAGATTGGGGGTTCCCTTAAGGTATCTGAAAATACGTTTAATAGCTATAAGATGTGACTCTTTAGGGTCAGCCTGGAATCTAGCACATAAACAAGTTGCGAACATAATATCTGGTCGACTAGCAGTTAAGTATAAGAGAGAGCCGATCATACCTCGATACTTCGTGATGTCAACTGACTTACCAGATTTGTCTTGATCAAGCTTGACAGCAGTTGGCATCGGGGTCTTGGCAGTAGCTGCTTCTTCCATCCCATACTTCTTCAGAAGATCCTTTATGTATTTTGATTGGCAAATGAAAATACCATCAGGCTTCTGAACAACTTGAAGTCCAAGGAAGAAGGACAACTCACCCATCATGCTCATCTCGTACTTAATCTGCATTAGCTTAGCAAATCTCTTGCATAGCAAATCATTAGTAGAACCAAATATTATATCATCCACGTATACTTGTACCAAAATTATATCATTTTTATGCTTTTTATGAAAGAGAGTTTTGTCGATGATACCTCTTGTAAAACCATTTTCAAGCAAGAACTTTGAGAGAGTATCATACCATGTTCGAGGAGCTTGCTTGAGACCATAGAGAGCTTTGAAGAGAAAGTATACAAAACCTTCAAATTCCTTGTCTTCGAACCCAGGGGGTTGTTCAACATAGACTTCTTCTTCTAGATCTCCGTTCAAAAATGCACTCTTCACATCCATCTGAAAAACCTTAAAGTTGGAGTGTGCAGCAAATGCTAAGAACATCCTGATTGCTTCAAGCCTTGCAACTGGAGCATAGGATTCATCATAATCAATTCCCTCTTCTTGAGAGTAACCCTTTGCTACCAATCGAGCCTTGTTCCTCGTAACAATACCATTTTCATCCAGTTTATTCCTAAACACCCATCTAGTGCCAATTAAAGATTTATCTTTTGGTCTTGGCACCAGCTTCCATACTTTCTACCTTTCAAACTGATTGAGTTCTTCCTGCATTGCAGTTACCCAATCTGGATCATCAAGAGCTTCATCAATCTTTTTAGGTTCAATTTGAGATAAAAATCCTACGAAATTGCATTCATTCTGTGTTGCTCTTCTAGTCTGTACACCCATGTCCGGTTCACCAATGATATGTTCAAAGGGATGCGCTCTACTCCATATCCTTTGTCTTGGCAGATCTGATCTTGATGATTCCTCAAGTTCATGATTGTGTTGAGTGTGGTGACTAGTAGATCCAAAATCATTGTTTGCTTCCCCTGAGCTGTTGCTTTCAGAGTTTAAAGAATCATTGTAGCAGATGTTTCTTCACTTGATTGGGGTTCATCGTTCATTTGCTCCCCCTCAACATGTGCTGCTGTCTGATCTACTGGTATAGATTGAACAATAGAGTCTGAAAGAGTATCAGAATTTTGTAGATTAGCATTTATTTCTTCATTCTTAAATCTCAGCTGGTCATGTTCATCAAAATCTTCAAGTCCTGTTATCTTCTTATCATCAAAAGACACATGGATAGATTCCATGACCACTTTTGTTCTTAGATTGTAGACTCTGAATGCTTTTGTGGATAGTGGGTATCCAACAAAGATTCCTTTATCAGCTTTTAAATCAAATTTGGAAAGCTGTTCTGGATGAGTCTTAAGAACAAAACACTTACATCCAAACACATGAAAGTATTTCAGGTTCGGTATCTTATTTTTCACCATCTCATATGCTGTTTTACTATGCTTGTTTATGAGTGTAGCATTCTGTATGAAACAAGCAGCTTGCACAGCTTCGGCCTAGAAGTAAGTTGGTAGCTTTGCTTCATCAAGCATGGTCCTTGCAGCTTCTATGAGAGTCCTGTTTTTTCTCTCTACTACTCCATTTTGTTGTGGAGTTCCAGGTGCAGAGAATTCTTGCTTTATTCCATTTTCTTTACAAAACTCTTCCATGACTGCATTTTTGAACTCAGTGCCATTATCACTCCTTATGATTTTCACTGTATGCTTAGATCCTTTGTCCAGTTGTCTGACATGCTCTGTTAAGATTGATGCAGTTTCTTCTTTCTTGTGCATGAAATATACCCATGTATATCTGGTGTATTCATCAACAATAACCAAAGCATATCTTTTCTTTCCAATAGACATTATATTTACTGAACCAAATAAATCAACATGCAATAAGTGATATGGCTCAAGAATTGAGGATTCACTCTTACTTTTGAATGAAGTTTTCCTTTGTTTTGCCTTTTGACATGAGTCACATAGGCCATCTGGAGTAAAAACTGATTTGGGCAATCCGCTCACAAGATCTTTCTTCACTAGCTCATTAATGCTGTTGAAATTCAGATGAGAAAGTCTCTTGTACCAATCCCAGCTTTCTTCAATTGATGCTCTACTCAGTAGACAGATTGTAGAGCCATCAGAGTTTGTTGAAAGCTTGGCTTCATAAATGTTACCATGCCTGTATCCCTTCAGAACAACTTTTCCTGTAGATTTGCTTACAACTTCACCGTGTTCTTCAAAGAAATCAACATGATAACCTCTGTCACAGATTTGACTCACACTTAGTAGATTATGTTTGAGTCCTGAGACTAGAGCTACAGATTCAATGATGACATTCCCAAGATTGATATTGCCATATCCTAGAGTCCTTTCTATGTTGCCATCTCCATAAGAAACACTTGGGCCAGATTTCTCCACAAATTCTGATAGCAGGGCTTTATTTCCAGTCATGTGTCCTGAGCATCCACTGTCCAGAACAAGGATATTTTTTCTGTTACCCTGCAATCATAAAAACCACTAATGATTAGTTTTAAGGACCCAGACTTGCTTGGATCCTTTGGCTTTACTAAGTCTGTTAGCTTTTGCAGTAGAATTCTTATCAGAGTTTGTGCTAACATTCTTTTTATCAGAATTTATACATGTAGAATCAATCTTGAATTTATTCAAAGAGGGTTTAAGTTCATAATAATCATAATACAAATTATGATACTCTTTGCATGTATAAATAGAATGCCAAATACTGCCACAGTGAAAACAAGGATTCTGTGGCTTAAACTTAACTGAACCACTCTTAACTCCTGACTTAGGAGGTATAAAGTTTATATTCTTCTTGCAAAAAGTAGCAAGATGATTAGGATTTCCACAGTTATGACATTTCTTCCTAGGAGAATTGGGAATAGGCATATAGTTATTGCTTTTACTAATGCCTACCTTTCCATTTCTGTTTTTCCTAGGTTCTTTTACCTTGTTCACTCTTTTTAAGTCCTTCAGCTTGTGTTTAAGCTGTTTCTGAGACATTAAACTAATATTTACTGATTTGACTTCATCCTGTTTTGGTTTGTCAGATTTTGGTACAAACCTCATATGATTAAGTTTGGGTTTTGCAGTCTTTTCAGTAAATACAGGTTTAGAGGTCTCAGCTTCCAGGTTGACAGTTTTCTTTTTATCAGTGTAACCTAGACCTTCTTTCCAACAATCATTCTCTATGATAATCTGAGTAGTTTTACCAGAGTTAGTCCAAGTTTTAATAATGTTTCTTTCTTTAACAAGTTCATATTCAAGATAAGCATGCTTTTTCAATAATTCAGTTTTAATAATAATAGCATCATCTCTCTCTTTCTAAATTGTTAACATTTGGACTAATTCTAATTCTAGATAATCATTTCTCTTTCTAAGGTCTAGACTTTCAGATTTTATTCTTTCATTTTCTAAAGTCTGATCTCTGTAGCTAACATGCAAGTTTTTAAGAAAGAGTCTTAACTCAGATATATCAGTAGTATCAAAAGCTAGAGTAGACTGAGGTACCTTGGTCTCAGTAGCTTCAGTGATACTATCAACATTTTCCATCAAGGCATAGTTCACCTCATCTTCAGAGTCTGAAGTGTCAGCCCAGTCTTTCTTCTTTGTGATGTAAGCTTGACCTTTATCAGCTTTGGCTTTCTTGCACTCAGGTGCAAAATGTCCTTTCTCACCACAATTATAGCATCTGATCTTGGACTTGTCCACTTTCCCAGACCTGCCTTCCTTTTCCTCAGCTTTTCTGAAATTCTTCTTTTCGAAATTTGAATCTCTTCGTATGAACTTCCTTCCATTCCTGAAGTTCTTGTAAGCCATCTTCTTGAAGCTTTTTACCATCAGGGCTGCAAGTTGTATCATCTCAGCATCACTGCCATCATCATCAGGGTCCGTGAGATTTTCAGAGTTTGAGTCATCATCAGAGTTTGATGACTCAATATCAGACTTTGTAATAAGAGCCTTTCCATTAGATTGACTCTTTTTCACAGCAACTTCTTTAGAAGCTTTCTCCTCTGCTTTAAGAGCAATTGACTTGGACTTGCCTCCATGCCTCTTGCTTCTTTGTTCCATCTCAAGCTCATAAGTCTTGAGCATTCCATAGATTTCATCAAGAGACATGTCTTCCAAATCATAATTGTCTCTGATAGTAGTGGCCTTTAAATCCCACTTCTCAGGAAGAGCCAACAAGAATTTCAGATTGGAGTCTTCAAGATCATACTCCTTATCTACCAGTGACAAGTCATTCAGCAATTTCATGAATCTGTCATATAGATCTGTTAATGACTCATCAGACTTTGAGTCAAAGAGCTCGTACTCCTGTGTGAGTATTGTTCTCTTGTTTTTCTTGATGGCTTTTGTTCCTTGACATCTGACTTCCAAAGCATCCCAAATCTCTTTAGCAGTTTTGCATCCAATGACTCTGTTAAACATAACATTGTCAAGAGTGCTATGTAATAAATGCCTTACCTTGGCATCTTTGCTAATAGAGGAGATATCTTCAGGAGTGTAGTCTTTCTTCACCTTTGGAATCGTTTTCTGTTCCTCCCCAACAACTACAACAGAAAGTTTGGTAGGCTTATGTGGACCATCATGGATTCTGTCTAAGTACTCTGGATCTGTAGCCTCCAGAAACATTTCCATCTTCACCTTCCATATGGGATATTCTGATGCCCTGAGTATTGGAACTCTGATTGATTCATATCTGCATGTTGTTGGAGTTTGTGTTTTCTGTGTCATGATTGTATAGCTTTTTGGATCTTAACTGTTGTATAATAACAGAGTGGCTCTGATGCCAATTGTTAGGTCCGGAATAACGTAGAAGGGGGGTTGAATACGTTATTTAGCAATATTTCGATTTTTGATGTGAATATGAAATCAAAAATACTGAATCGAAATAACACAATTGTTTGGTAAATATCTTTGAATAGATAAAACCCGGAGGTTTGCTACACAATCTAATCTTATGGATCAGCTACAAAATCAAACACTCCTAAGGATAGTTTAGGCACGAGGACCTTCTACCCGACACTTCCTGAAAATGGGCTAAGCCGACTTTCCTACTAGATGGACTGTCTAGCAGCTTACACAGAGAAGATATAAGAGAGAGAAGAGAGAGTTGTGTGTTGAGGTGTGTTTTGAAATGAAATACAACAGGCCTATTTATAGATTTTAGAAAGTTACTATGCTGCACTATTCACGTGGGCCCCACCTGCATAGTAACCACCAGTTTACCAACAAAAACCGTGTTTGCTAAATAAAATTTCTTCCGTGGGCCCCACATGCATAGTAACCACTATTTGCATAGTAACTACTATTTACACAGTAACCACTATTTGCACAGTAACCTGCATAATAACCGTGCATAGTAACCTTGCATAGTAACTTTGCATACTATTTTTGGCTGCTTCTTTTGGGCTTCTCTCTTCTGTTTCAAATATTCTGCTTGAGATATTTGTCATTGATCGTCAATAGGCTTTGGCAATTCTTTCTGTAAATTAATGTGTTGATCCTTCTCGTATGTGCTGACACTTAGTGCACTGGTCTGGTTCACAAGTGACTAGCACTGATCTTGATCTTCACACCTTCGTTACATTCCAATTGATTAGCCTGCAGCAGTATCTTCAATAAATACATGGAATCTTTTGGCCCTTCAACTGAATCATCTATACATCTTATTCTATCACTGGGGCTTGATCATGTTAATGAACTTCTTTCAGCGACTTGATCTTTGTCGGTGCCTGTTCTTCAAATTTCACGATCCCTGTATCGAGTTAATATTATTTATCTTTTATCCTAGTTGAGTTATATATGTCCTCTATTACATATTACATTACATTATGCTTTACATACCTTGTATCCGTTCCTTATTCTAATATAACCGAACCTCTCTTTTAATTTTTCTGTTTTACATAAACAAGCACATTTGTTTTTCTCTATGCAGTTTTTATTCTTGTCTTGTGTTTTTTTCTCTACAGCTACTGCCAACGATTATAATTTACAATTTATAAGTGATTCTACAATTCTAAAATTTAAAAATAAGCCAAAAAAAATAATCAAAAAACTAGGAGTCGACTCGAGCTCGAGATCGACTCGGTAAGCTCGTTACCGACTCGACTCGACTTGGATCGTAACAAACTCGAGTTTGGCAAAAAAAAAAAAGGGCTCGTTAAGATAATCGAGCTCAAGCTCAACTCGATACAAAATAACTCGAACTCGACTCGATATAAATCCGACTCGACTCGGTTCATTTACAAACCTAATCACTATAATTAAAGCCGTTACACATACATAGCATAATATATCAATATTATAGCAAAGAATAGTGACGGAGGTAGGGGGTCCAGGGGGGTCCCTGGCCCCCTCTAGATTTCCTAATATATTTAGAGTAGTATGTATCTTTAACTAGTTGTATGTGTAGCACAGCTGGTTTGAAGTGCTTGGTTGTCATCCTTAACACCAGGGTTCGATTCCTTTGTGTTACATTTTACTTAGTTTCTTCCTTTTCTTTTCCAATTCTTCACATTTTCTTTTGTATTTTTTTTTAATTTTCATCTTTAACAATTTTAAAATCTTTTTAAATTTTTTTTAACACATTTAACCATCATTTTAATAAATTTTATTATTGATAACTTAGTGGCAAGAGTTAAATTAATTATTTTTTACTTATATTAATTTATTTAATTATTAAAATTTTAAATTATTTTTTATTATTAAAATGTAAAATCGGACCCCCTTAAAATATCTTTCTGCCTCCGTCACTGGAAAAGAAGAATAGTAAACTTTGATTTAACCGTTTGAATGTTAACCAATTAATTGTTTGTTCTTGCTAAAAAAAGATAATTGTAGTATATTATAAAAATAAAGATGCAATTATAAATTTTCGAATATAATTTGATTGAAAAATATCATAAAGACTTGATACAAATACCTGTTTTCTTTCCCATAAATTCAAAGGTAAAAAAGGAAATTTGAAATTTTTATATTCTAATTATAAAAAATCTCTTATTCAATTTAAAAAAGGTTTTATTTTTTTTCTAAAAAATAGGATCTAAAAATTTAAGTTTTAATTTAAATATTTAAAATTGAGAAGCTCTAATATATATATATATATATGTCATTATTCTAGAGAGGACCTCCTTATATAGAGAATATGAGAGAACTACTAATTTTATATGATTCTATAGTAGAATCAAGTTTTATTTTTGGTTCTATAAAAAAAGACAAATTTTTTTTGGTTCTATAAAAAAAAATTGATTCTGTAACAGAATCAATGCTGACGTGGCACCACTAACGTCAGATGCCACGTCAGCACTGATGATGTGGCAATGCCACATCATCAATGATGACGTCACTGATGACGTCACTGATGACGTGACACTGCCACGTTAGCAGTGATGACGTGGCAGTGCCACGTCAGCAGTGACGTGGCGATGTCAGAATTTATTATCATTTTTTTTTGAAAAAATATTTTTGGAAAAAAAATTAAAAAAAATTGGTTCTGTTGTAGAATCAGAAAAAATATATGGTTCTCTCCAATTCTCTATATAACAAATTCTCTCTAGAAGGAGACTCTATATATATATGCCTTTGCTCCATACAGAACACTCTTATATAACAAACAACAAAGAACACCTTAGATCTATTAGATCCTTTGGCCCCGCCAGGGCACCCAATACAAAAAGTTATTATTTTTTTACCCTCTATCAAGTCTGAAAAAAAAAATGAAAATTACTGTTCATTGATGACGTCATTGATGACATCATCATGACATCATCAATGAACAGTAATTTTCATATTTTTTTTGCTGGTTTGCTAGAGGGTAAAAAAATAACAACTTTTTGTATTGGGTGCTATGACGAAACTCTTAAATTATATTAGATATGAGTTGTTCTTTATTGTTTGTTATATAAGGTGTTTGCTATGGAGTGCAACTCTATATATATGATTCGAGCTCCTAAGGGTTGTGCTATGTTGTCTAAGAACTGACTTATAAAAATCGTAGCAAGGTGTGCATTTAAATGGTATGGAAGATGCAAACGTGTTATATTAATTGCTGGTATCTTCCATTAAAATGGTATCGAAGATGCAAACGTGTTATGCTAAGGGGGTGTTCGGGAGAACTTTTTTTCAGAATAAGTCAACTTATTTTAAGACAAAATTAGAGATTTCTAATTTTCCAATTTATTTTCCAACTTATTTTTGCAACTTATTGAATCTCAAACATACATTAAATATTTGTATAAAAAAAATTTATCAAAATATAAAATTTTTACCCGAAAATAAGTTCATAAGTCCTAAAAAAAAGGTCCGCCAAACAGGCCCTATGATGCTCGCAAACCTTACCTACTTGGTAAACTAGAGGGGCATTTTCCGAAAAGATCCTTCAGCAATGTAACACTTGACATCAACCCCATAATAACATACACTACTATAACATATAAAGACATGCAAAATGATGACGGAAAATTATAGTATCTTTTACCATCATTCTGTTATTTCAATTCACAAATTGCAAGTACCTATGTTGCTCTACAAGTTACCATTCAAGTAACATAGTAAATGGTTATTTCAATGAGCTGCTCTGCATATTGATATGAGTTCCTTAAATTCTTCAAATCCACATTCATATGCTGTTGTGTGATTTATCTTATCCGTAGACTTTCAAATAATAATTCCGAAATTATACTCTATTTTTAACCTTTAGGACTCCCCTTTTTCTCCACATATCCCTTAAAAAAACTTGAAACATTGTCCTCTTGTTATACAAGGCAAGAGGGGTAGCATTGGGCCAAAGGCCTTTTTGTACATTTCTGTGGTGTTATGTACTCACATATGTTCCATTTTTAGCTGATCCGCACATTTTAGTTTACCCTATTATTGGCTGCGTGCTTGTTCTTCTCAGACGTATGGATATGCACATCGGAACCTTTCCCAAACCATCACATTTACATAAAGAAATTGGGGGTTCATGGTACACTTTGAAAGAACTTCTACATAATGCAAAAAAAAAAGATATTTGAAAGTCTGAAAGTCCAAAGTGACTCCAATAATGATGTTAAATCAACTTCAATAGCTGAAGTTATGACCACTCAAGAAAATGGCTTAGGAAAGTCTGGTCACGGTGAAGCTAGAAATACTCAGGAGAAAGCTGTGTGCAGTAAGAGCAACATTCCACCAAGTGCAGCAGCTTATACATCTAGCGAAATATCATCTGATTTGATGGGTGTTACAGTTTTGGATGCTAAGAGGCCTCACAACGCTATGGAGAGAACACAGGACGTAGAAAGCCTAAAAATGTAACTCAGACGTCATCCCAGATGATTTTCAACACCGAGGATAGCAGTGCGAGTCGGACAACATCAAATGCAACAGAAAATCTTTGTTCTGAAGTTCGGCTTAATGCAACAGTTTTGACAGGAGTGTGTGATGCTCCATATCAGACTGGATTACCCGAGGCTGCCTCTGATTCTAGTTTCAATTTAATGAAAGTGGAAGCCGTCTCAAATAACCAAAATCATATTCAGAAGTGTAAGGAGTGTGTGCAACTCAAGGAGCTCCAGGACCCATTTGAGAAATCTGAGAAGTTATCTAGCATAATCTATGAAGCAACTAGGCCATGCCAGGAAAAAATTGAAGATAAAATGGCTTCAACTGGATGTAGAAACCAAGTGGAAAACAAAATGTATGTGGATCGTTATGATAAGAAACTAATTGAGCCACTAGCTGCTGAGCCTAAGAATGGACTCCTGGATTCAGTGGGAAAGCCTTCAGAAGAACTCTTATGTTCCAATGCAGAGGTGACATCTGCAAGATTGCAAGAAAGTGTTCCAAATACTGACGTTTCAGTTGTAAATGGAATCCATCAACCAGAATATCAGCAGAATTTTCCTGGTATACCACCAGATAGTAAAGTCTCTAAAGAGGGTGGAAAGCCTGCATCAGGTGATGCCGCACAAAATCTTGCGGAATTAAGTTCTCTTTTCAGTGATATAGTTGATCTTGAAGCAGGGAAGATTATGAGCAAGTGCAATATTTCGGAAAAAGATGGACATTTGGAGAGTCCAGAGGAAGTCAGACGAGGGAATCTGCCAAATCCTTTGGACATCAAGGGGTACTCTATACTATAGTTTGACAGATTGCCATTGCTCTAGGAAGCGTGATCTCCGAAAAACCTGACCAAAAACATTATAGTGACTGTACTAGAGTTCTATCTCAAGTCAACATACAAAAGTTAGATAATGCAGGACAGCAAATATCATCCTGTCATAGTTATGAAGAAAATACTGAGAAGGATTTAAGTGTAGAAGCCCCTGTCAAGATAGTAAATAAAAATGAAATGATTTACAGTCAAGAAAAAGGTAGTGCGGAAAGGACAAAGTACTCCACAAAAACTCTACTTAACAATTCAATTCAAATAGACTGCTTGCTTGTAGCTTAAACAATCAGGGGCAAATTGGCAGTATATCCCCACTTCTAAAAGTTACTGACACAAAAGTAAATTTAAAAAGCATAATAAAAAAACTATTGCATTAGTGCAAAAGGTCCTTTTCTTGATTGAGATTGTAGTTTGTTGAATTGTTGAACTGGAAACAGGGTTTTAAATTGCAGGTTGCAACCTTTTGCGCTTTCTAACGTCTATTGATAGTATATTTTTTTAAAGAACTGCTGTTAAATATATTGCAGGAAAGGACAGGGATGAAAAATGCTCTTGAAACAACTGACTTCTTACTGAAAGGTGTAGCCCTTACTTTGGAAACAACTTCTTCCCTGGAAAGTCAGTGTGAGAAAATTACCATTCCTAGTCTGATTGGTGATCCTGATGCCCCAGTTGCATTACTGAAGAATCCGACGCGAACTGTTGCTATTAAACAATTGACTTGTGAAATATGCCCAAGGCATGTTGAAAAAGCTCTTGCCTTTTGTGAAAGCAATATTTCTGGGTTTTTTTGGGCTCCTCAGATTCTGTTGCATATGTGGAATTCGAGGTATACTTTCTGGTGCATAGTGATGGTATCTGAATTTTGCAGAAGAATATGACTTTTTTGTGTCTATTTATCGATTAACACTTGCTGTTACTAGTTCAAGATAATTTAATAGCTTAAGTATTGTTATTAAAATACTTCATTCTCTCTCTGTGTTCCATACTTCCAAATTTCTTACTATCTCCTGCTAGGAAGCTATATATCTACGTTTTTGGTAGATTTTTCGATTTTTTTTAATGGTACAGCCGGTGTGAGGTTTGAGTTTTTCTCCATTCAGCATTACCTCCTCCTGTCTAGTAAACTTTTTAGTGGTGCATTTTAGCATTGATGCTTGCATGTAGTTTGATTATCAGTTTATCCTTTGATTAGCATGCATACCTGACAGACAGAAGATGAAAAAGAAAGGGCACTTGCTAAGCAATCCATAGTTGTTCTAGGAAAGCGCCTGTTTATCTTCAGAGTTGACACACCAAGAACAACAGTTGCGAGGATTAAAACTATGTCGCCAAGAGTAGCTTTTAAACATAAATTAACATTCCGGTCTTTAGGGAAGATTAGGGCTGTGCATGAAAGATGTCCTTTCATTTTGGATGTGCATTTCTGCATCACTGAATGGCCTAACATGCTACAGATTCTAAACAAGTGAGTTCATATTCAAAAACATAATCACTTTAGTTTCTATCATTCTTGTAAATTTCTTATACATGTTTGTTTTTATTTAGTCAGATTAAATGGGATGCAAGTGGCTGATATGAAGTTGATAGTTGAGCCTGCACCTATTGTTCCTCCGGATGTCCTCTGCCATATACATAGTCAACCGGAAGAAAGAAAGCGCCTGAAAGGGAGGTTGCAAAAGCTTGAGGGAAATCCTGTAAATAAAAAAGATTAGCTGATAAGTTTTCCAAGTTCCATAGTGAACAATAATTGAGAATTTAACATTGCAGATCATACGAGTCTCATCTTTTACGAGCTTACTAGTTGTTCAATAAGCTAAATATTTAACAATTGCAGATCATATAGGTCTCAATTGTTCATGCTAAATGCTTATCCTAGTCCCGTAGCCTGTTGATATCCCTCTTTTGGATGTCGGCAATTGTATTGGAAGAGATTTTGCAGTGATAAGAGATCGACCTGAGTAAGGGTACTGTTTAAAGATGCATTTATTTACGGTGGTATGGAATCTGGTGCTGACAAATGTATAAAATTCTTTTTGTATGTTGCATATGCTACGATTTTTTATTAATCCTGTCTAGTAATTTGAGGTGAAGATCAAACATTCCGATTACAACAAGAACTAAGATTACAAAGGTAAGATCTTCAGCAGGCACAGTGGAAGTGCTAGCAAGCATGCGAGTGCAAAACAGGGTAGGTAAAAAAATAAGTTTGTCGACATTGTCCGGACAAAATAGAATATAAATCTTTAGAATTAGAGAATGCATATGACTATTAATATTCTTAAACACACCTCAACAAACCATCAACATAGACTGAATTTAAAAAAATTCACAAGAATCTATATGTAAATCCTAAATACAATGTTTCATAAGAAAATTTTGAAGGGGCTAATCATACATTATAAAACTGCACTGTATTTGTCTTTTTTTGCTAACTGATGTACTTTTTTTGTTGTATGTACTTCCAGCATGAATAATCAGACTTCAACTCGCCTATTCACTTCTAAATTCAAACCATAGATGCAAGGGCTCAATGCAATCATATAGTGGCGATAATTATAAACAACCCATTGTTTCACCTTCACGAAGAGCTGCATGGTCAGCAAACTGTCAGAACCAGCCTGATGAGATTTTCCAGCCACACGAACCAAGTTAAAACACGCAGCCAACGACTCCAAACCACCACGTAAACGGAAAGGCTCCACCATCGCCTTCACATCATACATTGAATTTCCAAAGTAGTGCCTCAACAAATTAGTGAATGTTCCCAAATCTCTAGGCAAATCAGAGTTTGTCAAGACTTTTATCAAGTACCCAAAATCATATACACCATGAAAAGTAACCCAAGTGCAATTAGGTCCAAAGCAACCCCAAAAAAGCCTTGCAAAATCTTTGGAATTAACACCATATTTCTTATTCGCCGAAAAATCAATTCCGTGCTGCTTAAGCAATGCAATCGAACTAAAATTCTGCAAATCTTTTTCTACGTCAAATTCTCGAAAGTTAAACTGCCACACGAAACCTGCTCCGGAGCCAAACTCCGGAAGATTACCATACTGATCAGATAGAGTAATACCAAGTTGAATCAATTTCGAAGCATCCACATTAGCTTTCATCAGAGAATAAGTTTCATCAGGATTAAGCTCATAGTATCTGCGATTTTTGATGTCGGGAACAACAGTGCCTGGATACTCAGCGTCAATAGAGATGTAAGGATGCGATTTTACTACACTTCGAATAAGAAAGAACTCATGTTCAAGATTTCCCTCCCATACTTCACGAATAACAATTGATTTTTTTGCACCCGAATTCATAATAATAACATAAAGGGTTTAGTTTATATAACCTATGTATTTTTTTTTCTGTTGCTGCGATTGACCGAGAGAGAAATCATGAACTTTAATCCTGTCACCTATGCGTATATATAGGGGGATTTTGAGAGTAGTACCCCAAATACAGTACGAATTCTAAACCTATTTGGTTTATATTATGTACTGTAAGACCAATTCCTTTTCATGTTAGGTTTGTTCATTACTTTATAGTTTCCTATTTGATTTTGAAAAAGGCAACGATAGCGTGGAACTTATTAATAATTGGTATATTTACTTATAAAATGTACAAATTATAATTATCCTTTTTTTCTTTTGGATGGTGGCCTTTCAATTAAAATTTTAAAAAAGATGATCCTAAATATCAAAATTCAAAAAAATGACCTCATGCTTAAAAATAGACCTCAAATATCACTCTAAAACGCATTTTGATGTTGAATTTTTCGAAAACGCAACTTCGTGTAATGTTTTTACAAAAATAATTTACTTCTTTTTAAAAACGTAAGCTTAATTTGCGTTTCCCCATAAAAAAAATAAAAAAAATAAAATAAAAAATGCAACATTGATAATCTTGTGTTTGCAAGCCCACAGATCCAATATACAAATCAGCTATTTGAATGGTGAGAATCACAAACGTGAGACGATACACACGTTTGTTGGAAACAAACAATAAAATATGCATATGTTAATGATATTATAAAATTTTTAACATAATAAAATATATTATTTAATTATAAGCAATAAAGGCAATAATTTAAGCTAAAATATTATTTTTAAACAATATTTATTGTTTAATAAATATTTTAAACAATAAAGGTAATATTTTCTAGATTTTAAACAATATTTCAAGGTAATATTTATTGTCATATTATTTTTTTATTAAATTCATGTCTTATGTGAATAATAATTTTTCACGAATAATAATAATAATAATATAAAATAATATATGCACGGGTTTTATTTTTAATTTTAACATTTTTTCGCGGAACCATATTTTTCAGAATTTTAGGATATTTTAACTTCAAATTATAATGCTGGGGCCTTTAAACAAACATCTTATGTGTACTAGTTGCAAAGATATTACAAATTACACACAAAAATATAAATTTAATTTAATAACATAATTTTGACCATGCAGCTTGGATACAAGGCCAAAAAAAAAAAAAAAATACAACATCATTCTCACTTAAATTAGAATTAGCATAATAACCTGTGCGAGGCACGGATTATTTTCTAGAAGTGATCAAATACAGATGTAATAATGTTATTTGGAAAACATCAATTTAATCTTTATACACCTTTGTTTGTCTATGACTTATTTTGTTCTAATATCCTTACTTCATTTCGTGTACAATATAATTTACGAATTATGCGGATTTAGTTGTAAATTAAAAATGATAGGAAACACAACATTTAAATACATTCAAAATTATAAAACACACTTTGAATGGTACAGAAGGATTGTCAATTTTAAATACATCGTTGTTTACTAACAATTACACTTACTTGATAATTTAGGATGATCGCATGAAGGAAATATGGTGAAAGAATAGGAAAAAATGGTGAAAGATGAGGAAAAAATAGGAAAAGAGAGAAAGAACCAAATAAAATACTACTGGAAAGATTGGGGCAATAGGGTTGTTAAAATGACCACTACACATACAAAATTTGTAAAACTAATTATATAATAACAATATTTTAGTTTAGATGAGATTCAAATACCTCGGTTTCCATTACAAGTGATGAGATGGTAGAACGAACGAACTAGGATTTTCAATTCAATTACAAAATGGAGAGAGGTTTTTTTTTTGTTGGGTTTGGTAAATGAAACCGATCTAATCATTCTTCGATCATTATGTACCTAATTACCAATTATTAATAAGTACCTAATGAAACCCACACATTTCAAATGACTAACCATGCCCTCTAGTTAAAACTTAGCTTACGTTACAAATTAATTCAGACGTTTAATATTATAAAGATAACAGAGTAAAGCACCTCTGACTTCACATGCCAACTTCTTCTTCTTAATTTTAAATAAATTCAAAAGATTAAATTACATATCTTCACATAAATCCAAATTATTCTTCTCAAATAAATTTGAATCTATAAACTGAAAGGAGATTTCAAAACATCTACTAATTATTCAACAAATACAAAACCAACCACATACAAGACATTAGATCTAAATTCAATGATTACGTATTATAATATACTAGTTTATATTCCCTTTAATGCAAGAATTTTTTTAATATTATATGAATTATTTTCAATACATTGAATTAGTTTTTTTAAGACATGAATTTTGGAGGTCCTGCAAAATACACATACATAATCGCAATACTTTAGTTGAGATTCAAATACCTCGGTTTCCATTACAAGTGACGAGATGGTAGAACAAACTAACTAGGATTTTTAATTACAAAATGGAGAGAAGTTTTTGGTCGGGTTTGGTAAATGACACCGATCTAATCATTCTTCGATCAATATTTACCTAACTCACTAACCTAACCCACACATTCCAAATGACCAACCATACCCTCTAATTAAAACTTATCTTACTTTATGAAGAAGGTTAATTCAGACTTTTTACATTATAAAGATAACAGAGTAAAGCACCTCCGACTTCACATGTGATATGGGCTAAAAATAAGCCCTAAAGACACATTTATTGTTGCATTAATTAGACCCGATATGGTCCAAACGTGGGGCCCACCAACAGGGCCCAAAATCCTATTTTAAATATTAATTTCGTAATTAATATTAAGGGTAATAAACAGCTCGGCAAATAAGAGTTGGATAAGGATAATATCCCCTTCAGACTTATCCACCAAGGCATCCAATTCAATATGGAAACTGATTCCTATATGGAATAGATCTAGAACCTTCCTCAAAGACTTGCCCACCAAGTCTCCAAATCCTACCATAATTCTAAGGCTTCTCAGCCTATATAAAGGGCCTGACCCCTCATTCTCAGAACTACGTTTTCTTGGCTTGATTCTCTAATACAGAGATACGTAGGCATTCTGTGAGGACCGATCAGTCTCGAACGCAGAAGCAGCCATTAAAGCTCGAAGCTCAACCACCCTAGCATTAATTAAAAATTGTAAACTAGTTTTTATTCCACAACATTTGGCGCCGTCTGTGGGACCAAAACATCAACCATGGGTCAAACACGAAGGACAACATCAACCGAGGCCGTGCCCCTTAACTCTGCTCCACCAGCCACTTCAGATTCGCTCATCGTCACTAAGGAAGGACAAATACTCCCATCAACAGGGACGGTCATTCAACCTCTGCCCACTCAGCCCCCAGGGACGACTCCCCATGTAGAGGGGACTCACTCAGTGATTGTCCATCAAGGCCAAGAAACTAACCCTCTCCAGATGGTGGTTTCTCCTCTTGGTAACGTTGATCGCACGGGGGTACAGATCCATACCACGGATCTCCCTTTGAACACCAACCCTATGTATGGGCTGCCTAACTATCCCCCTCGACGAAGGGAACCTGGACCGAGCGGACACGCCTTACAGATCCGGGATCGAGAATATGATGATTACTCGGGTCCCTATACTGATGATTCATCGTCATCTGAGGATGATGATCGAGATGAAGCCCCAAGGAGGCGACGTGCTAGCAAGGAACCTCTAAGAAGAACACGAAGAATCCATGATGGACCTCCACAAACGATTGAGGAAAGGATTAAGGCTCATGAGGCTGAGATCCAAAGGCTGAAGGATGATATAGCAAGGGAACAGGCAAGACAGAGTCTGACTCGACCCCCTCCAATCTCAGGAAGGATTCCCGTTATAGATTTGGAGAGGTCCTCAAGAAGACAGAAGAGGGCTGATGTCCCAACAAGAGAAGCTATGAGGGTGGAAACCCCCAGGAGTAACCCCAAAGATCTGATGCCACTTGGGGACCCTGATGATCCCACACCTCCGTTTACTGAGGAGGTGATGAATGCCCACATCTCGAGGAAGTTTAAGATGCCAACTATTAAGGCCTATGATGGAACGGGCGATCCCGCAAATCATGTCAGAACATTCTCAAACGCACTACTATTGCAGCCCGCTAGTGATGCCTTAAAGTGTAGGGCGTTCCCTCAAACTCTGTCAGGCATGGCTCAAAGATGGTATAGCCGTCTACCTGCAAACTCGATTGGCTCTTTTAAGGAGTTGAGCGCTGCTTTCGTCAGCCAATTCATCAGTGGGAGAATTCATGAGAAAAGTTCTGCATCCCTTATGTATGTAGTGCAGGGAAAGAATGAGAACTTAAGGGATTATCTCAAGCGATTCACCAAGGAGACGTTGAATATCACCGATCTGGAAAATAAGGTGGCCATGGTAGCCCTGGAACACGGAACCACTGACCTCTTCTTCAAAAGGTCTTTGGCAAAACACCCTCCTGAGAACATGGCCGAGCTCCAGAGAAGAGCCGATAAATATATCAAGGCTGAGGACAGCATTAAGAAGGAAACCACAGGAGGTAATGGCAAGGGATCTAATGATTCAAAGAAAAGAAAGTCAGAACAAGAGTACGACGCTAGGGACAAGTATCCCCGGACTGGCAAGGACTCCGATTCATCACCCAAGAAGGGTTTTGGGCCAAGGTTTTCTGATTATGCAAGGTTGAACGCTCCTAGGAGCCAAATTTTGTTGGACATTGAGAAGGATAAGGACTTTCGCTGGCCTAAACCGCTCAGGGGTGATCCCGAAAAGAGAAACAAAGATCTGTATTGTAGATTCCATAAGGATGTGGGGCATGACACAGATGACTGCAGACAGTTAAAGGATGAAATTGAGTTTTTAATCCGGAAGGGAAAGTTAAACAAGTTCACCAAGGGTGAAGACCGTGGAACCCAGAAAAGGGATTATGATAAAAGAGACAATGATAGGAGGGATAACGATCGCAATCGTAACCCGCAGCCTCGAGGGCCAGTAATCAATATGATTTGGGGAGGACCAACAGCGGCCGGTACAACTCGAAACTCTCGAAAGGCGTATGCCAGAGAAGTGATGCACATCGTGGGAGAAGCCCCGAAACGTGCTAGAACCGAAATAGCAATTGGTTTTGATGATTTTGACCTTGAAGGGGTGAAGTTCCCCCATGACGATCCGTTGGTCATAACCCCTGTGATTGGGAACTCGGAAGTGAAACGAGTTTTGATAGACAATGGAGCTTCTGTTGATATTTTGTTTCATGATGCATTTATGAAGATGGGGTATACTGATTCTCAACTGACCCCGTCCAACATGCCGATTTATGGATTTAATGGAGTTGAGTCCAAAGTTGAAGGAACAATCCAGTTACCTATGACTATTGGGCAAGAACCCAGAGAGGCTACTCAGATGTTGAATTTTCTGGTGATTAAGGCATCCTCTACCTACAATGCAATCCTGGGAAGGACTGGACTTCATGCGTTCAAGGCTGTTGCCTCTACCTATCACATGAAGATTAAGTTCCCAACCCGGAATGGAGTGGGAGAACAGAAAGGTGACCAAAAAATGGCAAGGAGTTGTTATGTGTCCGCACTGAGATCTGATGGAATCGGGGGGCAGGTACTTCCGATTGAAGACATGGATGTCCGTGATGATGATGAACACCGAGGGAAGCCAGCAGAGGATTTGGTTCCCATACCTCTAAAGCCAGGCGACCCTGAGAAAGTTACTTATGTAGGAGCATCTCTGAAGGAACCCCTGAAAGGCGAGTTGACGACGTTCTTGCAAGAGAACAACGACGTGTTTGCTTGGACAGCAGCTGACATGCCAGGGATTGACCCTCAACTTATAACTCATAGGTTGAATGTTGATCCTGAACGGAAGAAGATAAAACAGAAAAAGAGGAATTTTGCTCCTGAAAGGCAAGAGGCCATTAAGCAAGAAGTTGATAAGTTGCTGGAAGCTGGTTTCATTGAAGAAATTCAGTTTCCCGAATGGTTAGCTAACCCTGTGATGGTCAAGAAGGCGAATGGGAAGTGGAGGATGTGTATTGATTTTACCGATCTGAATGATGCCTGTCCAAAGGATTGTTTTCCCCTACCAAGGATTGACATGTTGATAGATGCCACGGCTGGACATGAGATGCTGAGTTTCATGGATGGTTTCAGTGGATACAATCAGATTAAGATGCACAAGGATGACATCCCAAAGGTATCTTTCATAACAGATTTTGGTGTTTTCTGCTATCTTGTTATGGCTTTTGGTCTAAAGAATGCAGGTGCTACTTATCAACGACTGGTGAATAAGATATTTGCCCACCTAATTGGAAAAACCATGGAGGTCTATGTTGATGACATGTTGGTCAAGAGCCTTTGCCAAGCAGATCACATTAAGCACCTCCGAGAGGCATTCGAAGTGCTGAGGCACCACAAGATGATGTTGAATCCAGCCAAGTGTGCTTTTGGTGTTGGATCAGGAAAATTCTTGGGGTTGATGGTTTCGAAGAGAGGCATAGAGGCTAATCCTGACAAGATCAAAGCAATTTTGGACATGGAACCACCCCGCTCTATACGAGATGTACAGAAGCTAACTGGCCGAGTTGCAGCCCTAGGGAGATTCATCTCTAAGTCTGGTGATAAGTGCTTGCCTTTCTTTCAGGCTTTGAAGAAAGTGAAAGATTTTGAGTGGACTACAGAAAGCCAAGAGGCCTTTGAGCAGCTGAAGAAGTACATGGTTGAAGCCCCGTTGTTGGCCAAACCAAGTCCCGGGGAGACTCTCTACCTATACCTGGCGGTATCTGAGCAAGCATTGAGTGCTGTTCTTGTGCGAGAAGAGAAAAAGATTCAGAAACCGATTTATTATGTGAGTAAGGTTTTGCACGGGGCTGAATTGAATTACTCAACCATAGAGAAATTCGCTTTGGCATTGCTGACAGCCTCGAGAAAATTGCGACCTTATTTTCAGGCACATAAAATTCAAGTCTTGACAGACCAACAATTGAGGAACATATTGCATAGCCCTAAGGCCAGTGGAAGGCTAATCAAGTGGGCAGTTGAGTTAGGGGAATTTGATATCACATACAAGCCTCGGACAGCCATTAAGGCTCAGGCATTGGCTGACTTCGTGGTTGAATGCACCATTAGCAACCAAGAAGTCGGGGGGCAGGAGATAGTAACCACCTCTGAAAGTGGAGATAAAAATGAAGAACTTGTATCTGATATGAAGGAATATTGGGTGCTCTATTTTGATGGAGCATCAAAAACAAAGTCTAGTGGTGCAGGTTTGGTTCTGCAAAGCCCCGATGGGTTCACAGTTGAGTATGCTTTGAAGTTGGATTTTCCTACTACCAACAATGAGGCTGAGTATGAAGCATTGATAGCCGGATTGGGCTTGGCTAGACTCATGAGGGCCAAGAACCTCAAAGTATGTGGAGATTCAAGACTGGTAGTTTCGCAAGTGAATGGCGAATTTGAGGCCAAGGATGAGACTATGGCAAAATACCTGAGAGTCGTGAAAGCTGTTATGACTCAGTTTGAGGAATGCTATGTTGAACACATCCCGAGAGAAGAGAACGTTAAAGCTGATGCCTTGTCTAAATTTGCTTCTTCTGAAATTAAGAATTATGCAGGGAGTGTCTACTTCCAGGTCTTGAAGGCCCCGACTATCGACTCCAAGTTGGTGGCACCTATTGATGTAGGAAGTTGCTGGATTGATCCTATCAAAGCTCACCTCGAGACTGGATGGCTCCCTGACAATGCCTTGGAGGCACGAAAATTGTCAGTAAGAGCAACAAGATATGCCCTGATCGAAGGCCTCCTGTACAAGAGATCGTTTGTTATCCCGTATTTAAAGTGTTTAAGGCCCCAAGAGGCTAAAGAAGCCCTGGAAGAAGTTCACGAAGGAATCTGTGGGCAACACTTGGGGGGCAGAGCCCTAGCCCACAAGATCACTCGTCTGGGATACTATTGGCCTGAGATGTTGGCAGATGCGCAAAGTTATGTCAAGAAGTGTGATCGATGTCAAAAGCACGCCCCCATTGTAAGGCAGCCGCCTGAGATGTTAACCTCGGTAAACTCTCCCATACCATTCGCCATGTGGGGGATGGACATACTTGGTCCTTTCCCAATGGCGTCAGCCCAAAGGAAGTTTTTGATAGTGGCCATTGACTATTTCACTAAATGGATTGAGGCTAAACCTCTAGCCAAGATAACCACCAAGCAAGTTGCTCAGTTCTTTTGGGAGAACATCATCTGCAGATATGGAATTCCACGAATCCTTGTAACGGATAATGGAACCCAGTTCAACAATGAAGAGTTCAAAAAATATTGTGAAGAAAACGCTATTGAGCTTCGCTTTACTTCAGTAGCACATCCACAAGCTAATGGACAAGCCGAGGTAGCCAATCGAATTATCCTTGATGGACTAAAGAAAAGGGTTGAACGCTCAAGGAACACTTGGGTGGATGAGCTATTGCCTATACTCTGGGCATATCGCACCACTTGTAAGGTAACAACAGGAGCAACCCCATTTTTACTCGCTTACGGAGCCGAGGCAGTGGTGCCCTTAGAGATCATGCATACATCACCTCGGGTTGAGGCATATGAACAAGAGACCAATGAAGAAGGCATGAGGCTCGCCCTAGATCTAATTGATGAAGTCAGGGATGAAGCAAATGCCAGGAACGCTGAGCATCAAAAGAAGGCATCTTTCCACTACAACCAAAGGGTTAAGGAGAGGTTCTTTCGACAAAGTGACTTGGTTCTAAGGAAGATAGAAGCCTCAGGAGTTGGCCAGAAAGGCAAGCTAGCCCCAAACTGGGAAGGACCGTATCGAGTTAAGAAGGTGCTGGGACGAGGATCATACAAACTGGAAACGTTAGATGGGGTTGAGGTACCCCGAACTTGGCATGCAGTGAACCTCAAGATTTATTATGTGTAAGCCTTCCTAGTAAGGACTTGGCTTTTATCCATCTATTAGGAGAAGTAGAAATAAGGTTCCATGAAACCATTGCAGAGCATGTTGCTCCCAGTAGGAGATAGAGTATTTATGTAAGGGTTGAACCCACTTCAAGTTATTAATGCAAGTTTGTTTTCCATTTTTGATTGTGTAATTTTATTTATGTGCCAAGCACCTAATGAATGCAAGTCAAAGATGACCAAGTAACGAAAATAAAGATACACAAGTGGAAATGAAACAAGTGCATAAATAAACACCCCCATGGGGCTAAGGTCAAAGTTAAATTACATCACCAAATAAAAGTTAAGTCCCGAAGGACCTTGATTGAAAGCAGAAAAACATAAAGCCACAAGCGGCCAACAAGGCCGTGCAAGGCCATTCACTCTTCGGCGGATTCCTCCACCACCTCCTCGCCCTCTTCTTCCCCGGAGCTTTCTTCCCCGGAGCTCTCCTCATCTGCCTCAGCTTCTTCGGCCTCTATCTCCATCAGCTGCTTCCCTCTCTTTGTCGCGTCCCCTTCCTCTTCTGAAGTCTCGGTTGATGAATCGACTCTGGCACGAAGTTGCTTGCCGGGAAAAGCTCGCCTTGCAGCTGCTTCCCTCTCTGACATAGTTTTCTTCCCAGCAGAACGGGAAGAGGTCGAACTGGAGCTAACAACATTGGGTGCCCTCCTCATACCAGAAGGACGGCGGCTACCCCCACAGCCTGACGCAGGATCTGCGTCTTGATTTCCGCTAGTAACAGCCCAGGTAGGGCAGGGGAAGTCCGCTGGATTCACTACCGAAGGATACTTGTTGCTCACAATGTCAATAGCTTTGTTCCACCCAACTGACATGTTAAAAGGCCGCACCTCATCATCATGCTTGTCCATAAAATTAATGAAATCCTCCGACTTGCGATACGAGTCAATTATCTTGTTAGCATCAGAAAGTTTCTTCCTGCCAAGCGAGTGAAGTTGCTTTTGATAAGATAAGCTGTTGGCCTCAGAACGAACAACTCTAGAGTTCAGATCTTGGATTTGCTCCTTGAACGTTGCTTGCTCCTTCTTCAGTTCCTCATTGCTGTCCCTATAGGCTCGGCCTTGACGAGTAGCAGACTGAAGATAAGCATTGGCCTGTAATAGAGAAATTAGTAAGAATTCTTTAAAAAAAATACAGATGAGGAGATCGAATGTAAAAGTTGGTACCTGATAAAGAGCTTGAGCACCAAGGCGCTCAGCTTCATCAACCTTGTCCCCTGCCGTTACCGTTAGGAGATCAGGGGCGGTGATCGAGAGCCTGGACCAGGACACGGCTAAATCGGTACTCCCTAAGATGGAGTCTTGCTCGCAGATACCCCAATCTGGGGCAAAAGGGACTCTCATGCTCTCACCAGCGTTACGGGACCTTTTCCCCCTTGGGAACATCCCTCTAGGAATGAAGGAACCCTTCGGTCAGGAGGGTTCAGTTGCTCTGTCGCCTTCTTTATCATTCTTCTAGTAACTTGAGGTTGATTTTCGGGTCGGCTATCTATCTCCTCAGCAGCTGAAAAATGAAGGGAAAACATTGGAATAAGAACTAACATAGTTCATAATGGTAGAATGAAAGAAAAATTACCCTCTAAAGAAAGGAAGCTTAAGCCAGCTTCAATGAGTTTCTTTTCTGTCAAGATGGTTTTATAGTGGGTGCGATCATCATCAACAAGTAGCCTATCTCGGTCTGCCAACTCTTTGAGGTCAAGATCACACACGAAGTGTGAACTATCCACCACAATTCCGAATCTCTTAACGAAGAAGTGACCCCAGTCGCCACCTTCCCACTCTAAAACAACAAAGTCCCTCTCCCAGAAATGGTGGGAGTCAGGGAAAGAGAAAGAGTTTACTATATGTGGAAGCTTGCTTCTAAGCTGAAAGCCGATCCACCCCGGCTTAGTCTCAGGAGAGTTCTTGACTGCGAAGATGCTTCTGAACATGGTTGTACTCCAAGGAATTTCCAACTCGTGGCATCTTAACAAGAAAATGATCAGAAACCTCCAAGAATTAGGGGTAAAGTTGGCAAGGATGGACTTGAAGTTCTGCCAGGAACCTGATGATAAATGGGTGGACGGGGAACCTAAATCCCGCCTCCAATGCTCCTTTCATGACGCAAATCCTTTCGGGATGCCAGTTGCAGGTTCTGTCTCCTGGATTAGGAAGGCATACTTTGATGGCGCTTGGAAAGCCATAAGTGTTTCTAATCTTCTCAACATCCTTCTTTCTTAATTTAGAAGGGCTATTAAAAGCAACTAAGCTGGAGCTGTTTGGGAATGACTCTCCCATACTGTTTAGCAAATCTAGCGTAGACTCAAACCGACGTTCAATGTATTTAGGGGGCATGAGTTTTAGCTTACCTTTCATTGTTCGCGCCATGCTCCTTTTTCTGAAAGCCTCCTCCATGGAGAGTTGGGGGCAGCAGCTTGCTTGTCAGCCATCTCGAACCTTGAATCTTGAAACTTGAAGCTTGAACTTGGAAGCTTGGAAACTAGAGAACTCAAGAGCTTTAGAACTTAAGAAAGTTGAGAAGTGAAGAAGTAAAGAGAAATGAAGGATGTTCCCCTCCTTTTATAAGGAAAAGGTAACCTGTAATCTCAGGTTGAAACACAGCTCGGTTCGCGTTTACAGGTCAAGTATCGTTTAAATACGAAAAGGGAGCAAAAGTTATCTGTTGTGGACGGAAAGAGTCGTTAAAACTCATGATTTGTTGGGAGAGAAACGAAGATTTTTTGGCAAAATATTCTACCAGAGCAGTCAGATAGGCTTTGAAAGATAAGTATGCTTAAAAAAGTTTAATGGGAAGGTTAATACTAAGCACCGGATTAGTGATGAGAATCAAGGTACTATATAAAACCTCAAATAGAGCCATGAAGGGCCAACATTGATTCCATATCGATGATCGATATCGATATGCGAAAGTAAGTAACTCTAGCCATGAATGGCCAAACATTGATTCCATATCGATGATCGATATCGATATGCGAAAGTAAGTAACTCTAGCCATGAATGGCCAAACATTGATTCCATATCGATGGTCGAAGCCGGTATGCAAAAATTGGAAATCCCTAATAGTGACTAAGTCGGTTTCATGTCGATGGTTGGTACGAAAAAAATTTTGTAGCTGACCGAAGTCTTAGCCGAATGGCCTTCCATGCACACGTCGGCCGACCGACGTCACCGGTTGGTATGGGTTCGACATAAAAAAAAATAATAATAATAATAATAAAAAATTTCAGCCGACCGGGTCACCGGCCGACCGGCCTCCCCGGACATGCTCCAGCCGACTGGAATCAGCTCTCGGTACGGGCTCGGTCCAGCCGACCGGCTCCTCAGCCGACCGCCCCTCCGGTGAACCTTCCAGCCGACCGAGTTCGGTCATCGATACGGGTTTTCTGCCTTCGTTTCAAAAAAAAAAAAATAATAATAATAAAAAATTTCAGCCGACCGGGTCACCGGCCGACCGGCCTCCCCGGACATGCTCCAGCCGACTGGAATCAGCTCTCGGTACGGGCTCGGTCCAGCCGACCGGCTCCTCAGCCGACCGCCCCTCCGGTGAACCTTCCAGCCGACCGAGTTCGGTCATCGATACGGGTTTTCTGCCTTCGTTTCAAAAAAAAAAAAACCAGCCGACCGGGGCTCCGGCCGACCGGCCCCTTGTAACACCCTCCAGCCGACCGGGAGTGATGGTCGGTACGGGTTTTTGCCCGGCCGACCGACAGCGATGTTCGAGTTGAGTTCGCAAAATTTCATTTTTTGTTATTTGTTTTTCTGATTTGGTAATTAAAGGAAGTGAAAACTAAGCACCGATTAGTGCCGATTAAGCGCTGTTTAAGCATTGTTTAATACATATTAGCACTGTTTAGCGCTGTTTAGTGCCATTAGTGCCGTCGAAAAATGTGAAGTTTCCTGATCGAAATTTGTAATTAAAATTCAGAAATTTGCAGCTCGACCCCAGCCAGGGGCTCTGCCCCTTGGACCCCGCCAGGGGCTGCCGCCCCTTGGACCCCGCCCGGGGGCTGCTGCCCCCGGACCCCCGCTAGTGCCGTTTAGCACCGTTTAAGCGCCGTTTAGAATCGCTTAACATTGTTTAAATGTCGTTAAGGCTGATTAGTGCCGATTAGCATCGAATTAACATTGTCGTAAACGCGTCGGTCGCTCCACGCTTTACATAAAGACAATACTCGTGAAACACTAGTGTATAAAGATGAACCCTGACCCGAGTCTTGGAAAGGACCAATTAAAACTTCAAGGAAAACCTGATCAGTTTTCCTAGAAGTTGGGGGGGCAAATGATATGGGCTAAAAATAAGCCCTAAAGACACATTTATTGTTGCATTAATTAGACCCGATATGGTCCAAACGTGGGGCCCACCAACAGGGCCCAAAATCCTATTTTAAATATTAATTTCGTAATTAATATTAAGGGTAATAAACAGCTCGGCAAATAAGAGTTGGATAAGGATAATATCCCCTTCAGACTTATCCACCAAGGCATCCAATTCAATATGGAAACTGATTCCTATATGGAATAGATCTAGAACCTTCCTCAAAGACTTGCCCACCAAGTCTCCAAATCCTACCATAATTCTAAGGCTTCTCAGCCTATATAAAGGGCCTGACCCCTCATTCTCAGAACTACGTTTTCTTGGCTTGATTCTCTAATACAGAGATACGTAGGCATTCTGTGAGGACCGATCAGTCTCGAACGCAGAAGCAGCCATTAAAGCTCGAAGCTCAACCACCCTAGCATTAATTAAAAATTGTAAACTAGTTTTTATTCCACAACAACATGCCAACTTCTTCCTCTTAATTTTAAATAAATTAAAAAAATTAAATTACATATCTTCACATAAATCCAAATTATTCTTCTCAAATAAATTTGAATCCATAATTGAAATGAGATTTCAAAAGATCTACTAATTATTCAACAAATACAAAAACAACCACATAAAAGACATTAGATCTAAATTCGATGATTACATATTATAATATACTAGCTTATATCCCGTTTAATACACGGATTTTTTTTAATATTATATGATTTTTTTCATTAATTTGAATTAAATTTTTTAAGACATGAATTTTGGACGTCCTACAAAATTTGTAAAAACTAATTACATAATAGCAATACTTTAGTTAAGATTCAAATACTTCGGTTTCCAATATAAGTGACGAGATAGTAGAACGAACTAACTAAGGTTTTCAGTTACAAAATGAAGAAAGGTTTTTTTTTGGTCGGGTTTGGTAAATGAGATCGGTTAAATTCGACCAAAACCAGTAGCATTATTAAATTCAACCCTTTTCAATCGAATTTAGTACACGCCTAATTAGGACTAAACCCGGTCGAATTACAAAATTCAACCAACAACAATCAAATTTAGTACACACCAAAATATATTTATATATGATGCAACGATAACATTTACATATTTTTATTTTTCAATTATAAATAATATAAAAATACAATAGTTTAAATAAAATATATCCATACTCATGAGTAGGTCATGTGTGATCAAAATCTTTGAAACGAATACCATACATCTTATTTGCTGAAAAATTAATTTCGTGCTTCTTAAGCAACTCAGTCGAACAAAAATTCTATAAATCTTTTTCTACGTCAAATTCTCTAAAGTTGAACTGCCACACGAAACATGATCCGGAGCCAAAATTCGGAAGATTGCCCTACTGATCGGACAGAGTAATACCAAGTTGAATTATTTTTAGTTTCGTGGCGTCGATATTAGCTTTCATCAAAGAATAAGTTGCTATACTGTTCGGACAGAGTAATACCAAGTTGAATTAGTTTCGTGGCGTCGATATTATTTTTCATCAAAGAATAACTTTCATCTGGATTAAGATCATAGAACTTGCGATTTTTGATGTCTGGAACAACAGTGCCTGGAAACTCAGTTACAAAAAAGATTCACGGATGTGATTTTAGTGTCCTTCGAATAAGAGAGAACTCGTGTACAAGATTTCCCTCCCACACTTCACGAATTACAATCGCCTTTTGTACACACTCCATAATAATATCTTCACGCATAATAATCGGCTTTTGTACAGACTCTATAATAATTATATAACCCGTCCTTTTGTTTTTTGGTGATGCGATGAGCTGAAGAAGCATATATCTGAAATTTTATTATCCTGATATCTATCCTGTCTGATATGATATGTGTGTGTATATATAGGGAGAGACCTCTCTGATGTGTGTGTGTGTGTGTGTGTTTGTGTGTGTGTGTGTGTAGGGAGAGATTAAAAGTGGCCGAAAATTCTAAACGGAATGAGATTTAAGTGTTGTTTCCACTTTAGATTTGATACCGAATAGGAGTAGAGAATAAGGGTTAGTGTTTTCCTTTGAAAATAGGATTATGATGTAATTTAGTAGTTTTAAAAACCTTTACGCACTATTTTTGTATGTTTTATTATTTTTACTCTTTTGTTTTTAATATTACAAATATTCTGTTTTATGTGGAGGGGTCATAAAAGTTTTACTACTAATTACAAATCACAATTTTTTTTAATTTTTTTAATTTGTCTACATTGTCCAAAACACTAATCATATTATAGTCCTTTACTATAATATACTTTAGCTTCTGCCATTTGCTTCTGAAAGGACTAGTCGACTAAGCCACACTTAAAAATAGGATTGTAGAAAATAAAAACATATACATATATATATATATATATATATATATATATATATATAGAGAGAGAGAGAGAGAGAGTCCTACTCTACTACAAACTAAAATTAATTACAAACTACAAACTAAACACTAATTCAATATTTCATGCTAATCTAATGATCAAACTAGGGGTACCCCAATACAAAAAGTGTTTAAAATAATTGGCTCCATTCAGCAAAAAAAAAAATAAAAAAATAAAAAAAAATTCACTGTTCACGTGATGACGTGGCAGTGGATTTCACTGGTTAACGGTGCTTCGCACCTTCTTGTACGGCGCTTCGCGCCTTTATCATTCTAAAGTTGTAAGGAATGGCAATCAATGGTAAAGGCAATAGACGATTGACGGGTGTGTCGAGGGCCTGCGGCCCTCATGACTACCTAACTCATCCGTTTACTGTCTTAAATGCTTCGCATTTCCACGGCAAGTTTTTTTTTTTTTTTTTTTTTTGGTGGATAGAGCCAATTATTTTAAGCATTTTTTGTGAAGGTACCCTTGGCGGGAACCTTAGAATAAATGAAATATAAATAATCTAGTGTTAGTTTGTAGTTTGTATTTAAGGATTTGTTTGTATTTGAGCAAAAGCCTATATATATATATATATAGTTGCACTCCATGAAGAACACCTTATATAAAGAACAATAAAGAACACTTCTAAACCACACATTTAATGCACCCACACATAATTAAAATGCACCTTCACACACAATAACCCAACCCAACCCATTTTTTTCAAAAAAAAAAAAATCTGGATGAACAGTGCCTGCTGACGTGGCAGGTGTACCCCATTTTGCTGACGTGGCAGTTCCACAAGGCATACCACGTGGCAGATGCGGACGTGGCACTGCCACGTCTGTAAAATGGGGTCCACCTGCTGACGTGGCAGTGCCACGTGGCAGGTGATGACGTGGCATGCCACATCAGTAGGCATTGTTCATCCAGAATAATTTTTTTTTTGAAAATCTAGTATGTGAGAGTGCATTTTAATTGTGTGGGTGCCCCTGGCGGGGCCATTACATCATAATTGATTCAATGGTTTAGATTGATTCTCTAGTGTTCTTTATTATTATTATTATTATTTATGTAAGGGTGTTTTCTATGGAGAAATGACACACATATATATATATATATATATATATATAGGTAAGTACTCAAATACAAACCACTTTTAAAATACAAACCTACAAACCAACACTAAATTAATTATATTTCATTTATTCTAAGGTTCCTGCCAAGGGTACCTTCACAAAAATGCTTAAAATAATTGACTCTATCCATAAAAAAAAAAAAAAAAAACTTGCCGTGGAAATGCGAAGCATTTAAGACAGTAAACGGATGAGTTAGGTAGTCATGAGGGCCGAAGGCTCTCGACACACCCGTCAATCGTCTATTGCCTTTACCTTTGATTGTCATTCCTTACAACTTTAGAATGATAAAGGCGCGAAGCGCCGTACAAGAAGGTGTGAAGCACCGTTAACCAGTGAAATCCACTGCCACGTCATCACGTGAACAGTGATTTTTTTTTATTTTTTTTATTTTTTTGTTGGATAGAGCCAATTATTTTAAGCATTTTTTGTATTGGGGTACCCCTAGTTTGGTCATTAGATTAGCTTGAAATATTAGATTATGCTTGGTTTGTAGGTTTGTATTTTAAGTAGGTTTGTATTGGAGTAGCCCCTATATATATATATATATATATATATATATATATATATATATATATATATATATATATATATATATAACACAAATTTTAAGGACATTACATACCGTTATTTAATTGACTTCTACATTAGGTAACTAAGAAAAAAAAATCCTGCACCAGTACCTGGACAATCACAAATTCCAAATCTCCATTAGTCACAAAATTCATAATAACAAATCAATGTATCAATTAAACACATGATTTGTATAAATTTTGATCGACTAAAATCATTGAAGAAACTCTATAACATTTACTTACACAATAAAAAAGGAAAACGATTACGTGTCAAATAAAAATAGGGATGATTTTATATTACATACTTAAATATACCATCATAAAAAAATTAAAAGCATAGAACTTAAGCTTTTGTATTGAATATTGAATTTTGTGGGGGTCATAATAGCTTTATATAGGATTATTGAAGATCAAGTAGATTACAGAACCCGATTAGGTTATAATTATAATTCTTATAACTCGAATATAAGTAAGAAAATTATACAATTATTGACTTCCAACATTATATATAACTATTGACTTTCCTATAAATTTGAATATAATTAAGGAAATTTCAATTTTTATGAATTACATAGAGGAGCTCTAAAAATATAGATAAATATAATTCGAGCGATTGTAGAGTTCCTAGTGGCTTTTCTTTATATAATACTAGTTGACTAAGCCGCGCTTCGCGGCGGCCTTATAACATTTTTTTAAATTTAAATTTAATTTATTTATCAAAATAATCGACAGAAATATATCTATAATAAATATTGTATAAATTAAATATACATAAATAAAAAAAATAAATTATTTATATATTTTTTTATACCGCTTCTGACTCACGATTTTTTTGGCCGACACCCGTTATATATATTATAAAAATATGCTTACATTTTTTATACCGCTTTGGTTCCATGAACTTTTAGGCCGACACCCGTTGTATATCTTATAAAAATACTAAGTATACACAATAATAAAATTTAAATGCTAAAATCATCTTTGACTTTGATTTAGCGATTTTGTCTCAAAAATTTTTATGTCCGTACTCATTGTATATTATAAAGATACTAAATGTATACAATAATAAAAATTTAATTATTAAAATTCTCTTTAACTTTAATTTTGGTTACGTATCATGAACTTAGTTGAGAAGAAGATGCTCTCAAAAGTACTTGTAGCATAAATTGAAAGCCAACCGTCTCAATAAATAATTTAAGAAGCAAATAAGGAATTAAAACAATTCACGTAGCTCTAAACAAAACATAAAACCTTAATTATGAGTCGATATCATCTTTTTCTTAAAATAGAGCTTTTAAAAGGTGCTAAATTTTCTTCCAGCTTATCACATTACACTTCTAAGAAATTTATCTCTTCAATTAATGAAAATAAACTGTGTGTTAGTTTAATCCTGTAAGATAATACAACAAATTTTTCATTAGAAAAGGATCGGATGTATCTCATGACACTATTAAAATAAATTATATTATGTGCATATAATATCATGGTGTTTATGTTTATAATGATTTTTGTTTTACGCCACCTAAAGTGTGGTTATGTATTACCTGGCTTGTTGAATCTTTGGATGAATAACTTGTACAAATCCTGCATAATCACGAATTTAATAAATTTTGAAACATGTGTATAATGAAAATGACATAATCATGTGTACGCACAAAATCAGCAAAACAGAAAGCAAACAAAAATGAAGAGAAGAAAATAAAAGTACCTGTAACACAAAAAGAGAATCATATCGATTTAATAAAAACATTTAATGAAAGAATTTAACGCATACTAAAATAAAAACATGGGCATAAAATTGACTTCTTGTTTCTCGTTTCTATCTTATGCATTAGTGTTTACCAAATCCCTGAAATGATAGAAAAAATCATTAGAGCACGTAACTTAATAAATATATCTGACCATCTTAATAAAAACATCTTAATGAAAGAATTTAACGCATACTAAAATAAAAACATGGGCAGAAAATTGACTTCTTGTTTCTCGTTTCTATCTTATGCATTAGTGTTTACCAAATCCCTGAAATAATAGAAAAAATCATTAGAGCACGTAACTTAATAAATCTATCTGACCAAAGTTGCCTTCAAGTATATATAATGATGAGAAAATTTATAAAATTTTAATATATTAGTAATAAAATTTGATTATATTTATGATTTTGTTGGGCTTGTCTTTTATAAGTATATTTTATCTGCAAAATAGGAGGTAAAGAAGGAAATTTTAATTTTTATAAATTAAAATAGAAGAGCTCTAAAAAATAAGATAAATATAGATAAAAAAGTATATTTGATTGAATTAATTAAAAGAAGACGTTGGAATATTATGATCAAGAACAATGAGAAGGTAATAACGATAAATTAAAAATTAACATTAAATAAATATTGAGGGAATGGTAAAAGTTCAAACCTTTGTTCCAAGTTTTTCAAATGTTTTTACTTCTCAAACAGAAAGATCTCCTAATTCTTATTCACACGATCTGTACCGAGATCACTAACAAAAAAAAATACAAAATCCAAAGCAAAAATAATCAATGGTTACCAATAATCCATAATTAAACAAAATAAGAATGAATAAAAAAATTAAAAGAAAGAAGACAAAGACAAAAGTAATTTAATGAGTAGCCGGGATGAATTTAAAAAATTGAATAAGCGAAAAATTTGAACGATACAATTAGGGGTGAGCATCGGGCGGTTTAGGACCGTCAAATCAACCAAACCATAAATTTCGGGTTTTTAATTTTTTAAACCATAACCAAACCAAAAACCATAACATTTAAAAAAAACCAACCTAATTATAACGGTTTGGTTTGGTCGGTTTCGGTTAAAACCCATTATTAAATAATAAAAATGAGGCGCAACAACATGTGTGAACCAATAGTAGCATAAAGTTTTATCAAAGCAGTTATAAAATAAATTACAAAATCTTCAAACTATATATAATCAAGTGTTTGCTAGGCAGAAGAATGAAAGCGAGCGGCTGCATCTAATTTTAGGGTTGAGCAAGGTAATAAAACTTTAATTAGACTACGATATCGTTTCAACATAAATAGTGTTTGTTTTATATAAGCATAAAATTAATATTAAAATTATATATAATGTATATATACATATATATATATATAATATTTATATATTATTTGATCTTATTGGTCGGGTTGGTTAAATCGGGTGGAAAAATTAGTAAAACCAAACCCAACCCAAAATTTTCGGTTTTTAAAAATTTAAAACCATAACCAACCCAAATCGAAAAATAACCTAAACTTTCGGTTTGGTCGGGTTGGTTTGGTCGGTTTAACCGGTTTTCGGAAAACCGTGTTCACCCCTAGATACAATACCTTCACGTTATCTTTACTCTTCCAAATCAAATTATCGATTCACCGTGAAACCAACAACCTTAATTTACATATAAAAAATCACATGTTAGTAAAAAATTGATTACATGTTAATCTTATTAATGAAAAAAACGAATGCTTGATAATGATAGAAGTATCATTGTTCTTGCTTGCTTTCTTCTATCTTTGTAATCGAAACCTGGAAGTGCATTGTATTAGCATGCAATGATTCATATTACTTTGTGTGCACGCTGAAAAAAAAATATGGCAAAATTTGATTAGTGATCAATCTTTATAAAACCAATTATAAAATAAAGGTTGCAGATGTACTATTCTTGTACGGGGAATTCGATTTATATAGGTTTTTTGGATTTTAGATTCTGAATATGATTAGTTTATAATTTTGGAGGACTATTTCCTTCTTTAAAATTTAGGACATTAAAAAGGAAATTTAATTTTTAATATTTGAATTTGAGGACTCAATTTGGACCTAAAAAAGGAAATTTTGATATTTCAGTTATAAATATTTCTTATCTAGTTTAAAAAAGGTTTCAATTTTCTTTTATTAAAATAGTTTTTATTTATAAATATATAAAAAATATTTATATATATAAATATATAAATAGTTATAAAATATTTATAAATATTTTCTAAAAAAGGAATTTTTTATATTTCAGTTATAAATATTTCTTATCCAGTTTAAAAAGGTTTCAATTTTCTTTTCTAAAAAATAGGAGCTAAAGAAGGAAGTTTTGATTGGGTTTATAATTTGATTTCGAATTTAATGTTAAAAAAGGAAGTTTTGACTTCTTTTCAAAAAAATAGGAACTATAGAAGGAAGTTTTAATTTTAATTATTTAAAATTGAGGAGCTCTAGAAAAATAGATAAATATGAATCGAGCGATTCTAGAGCTCCACCAAACTCCTTGGGGTTTTCCTTTATATATATAATAGACTAGTGGAGTAAGCCACGCTTTGCGGCGGTCTTGTAATATTTTTTTAAAAAATTTAAAATATAAATTTAAGAAAAGAATCGAAAAAAAATATCTATAAATCAAATAATGAACACAATATTGTACAAATTTTAATTTATACAAACAACTAAATAAACTATATACTTATTTTTTTATGTCAATTTTGTATCACGTTTTCTTAGGTCGACACCCGTTGTAATGAATAAAAATAAGTCACGTTTCGCGACGGCCTTGTAATATTTTTTAATTTTTTTTTCAAAATATAGACTATATAAATATCTATAAATAAATTAGTGAACAGAATGTTGTACAAATTTTAATATATATATATATATATATATATATATATTATAACGTCATAAATATAATTTTTTTTGAAAAAAAATCTGGAAAAAATATTCTGACGTTATGCTGACGTCATATTGGTGCTTTTTTACAAAATCTGGTGATTTTTTATAGTGTTTTTTCTTTTTTCTCCTAAATATATACGGTTTATTCGTCGTTCCGAATATTTTTAAAACCCAAAATGGAAACGTTGAACCCCAAAGGTTAACCGTTGAAACCCTGAGAGAATACAGATAAAATTTAAAAAAATTAAATAAAAAATTGAATCCGACGGCCTGATTTTTAAACGCTAACGCATTTAAAAAATCAGGATAAGTTAGGGTTTAGGGTTGTCCTTAATCCTAAGTTCGCATACGGTTTATTCGTCGTTTCGAATATTTCTAAAACCCAAAAATAGAAATGTTGAACCCCAAAGGTTAATTATTGAACCCCCTAAGGTTAATAAATTTATTGTGGTATAAATTTTAATGGATGTTGTATAATATACAGACCACCTATTATAGTGATCTTATTATATTATGTGGTACAATTTATATAAATTATGTAAAAATATTCATAGTAAGGAGAATAAATTGGTAGTTTTTTAATAGGTTTTCGCGTTTTGCTAGATATAAAAAAATTACCAGATTTCCTAAAAAAATCACCAGAATTCCACAAAAATTACCAGATTTCGTAAAAAATCACCAGTATGACGTCAGAATTTTTTTCCCATATTTTTTTCAAAATTTTTTTTTTTGGAGAAAATAATTATATTTATGGCATCATGATGATGTCATCAGAGGGTGGGGTTAGTGTGTATGAGGGTGTAGGTTATTAGTGTGGGTGCCCCTAGCGGGGCCATTAGATCAGATTAAAATGAAAGGATGAGATTAGATCTCATATCTCACCAAAATAAGAGGTTCTCACTTGAGCAAAAACCTAAAATTAGAATAGAAACTAGAAACCAAACCCAATCCAATATTTCAAGCTAATCTGATGACCAAACTATGGGTATCCCAATATAAAAAACGTATAATAATCTATCCTCTATCCAGTAGTAAAAAAAATCACTAATTTATGCCCACCCCACCCCTATCTGAAATCACTAATATACACAGCTAAAAATCACTAATTTATACCCACCCCACCCCCATCCCCACCCATATCTGAAATCAGTAATATACACAGCTAAAAATCACTAATTTACACCTACCCCACGCAACCCCCACCCTATATGAAATCACTAATATACACGGCTAAAAATCAATAATTTATACCCACCCCACCCCACAACCCCCACCCCATCTGAAATCACAAATATACATAGTTAAAAATCACTAATTTTCAAGAAATTTTTTATTGGGAAATTTTTTTTCGAGAAATTTGGAAAATGTTTTCCCAGAAAATGTTTTCAAAGAAAATATTTAGTGATCGAAATATGTAATTTAGTGATCGATGACATCAGCAATTAGGTCAAAAAATAAAAATATATATATATATATATTAAAACATTTAAAAAAAAAAATAAAAGTATTAAAAAAATATAAAATATAAATTGAAATATAAATAATTAAATAAAAATTGAATAATTAAATAAAAATAGTGATTAATGTCATGATAATGTCATATAAGGGGTGTGTGATGGCATGATGATGTCATATTGAGGGTGGGTGATGTCATATAGGGGTGGAGATAGTAACATATGGTGTGGAAATAGTAAAATAGGGTGTGGAGATAATGCTTTCTAGTTTCTATTTTAATTTTGGATTCTATTTGAACAAAAGCATATATATATATATATATATATATATATATATATATATATATATATATATATATATATATATATATATATATATATATGCCTATGGTCAATGGAGAACCTCACTTAGTAAGATAACTCAGAGACCTTCTACATAACCATTGATTTTATATTGATCTGATGGCTCAGGAAATTCAATATTAATTAAAAACAAATTACGTTAATTCCTTATTTAAGTCAAATGGGCAGATTAGTAATAATAAAATGTGCAAATCTTTACAACTAGATTTTGAAATCAATCGTATATTCTCTGAAATTAAGTTAAAATCACAAAATCTTTCATCTTCACAGCTATGGATTATTTTTGGAAATCAATTAAAACATAACACTATATATAAGATTTGTCATAATTAACGTGAAAATCATTCAATCTTCCATCTTGACAGCTACATATTGTTTTTGAAAATGAATTACTCCGTAAAATATAATCCCATATCATATATTGTACGTTGTATAACTCCTTCGTTATTGTGACGCCCCCAGATCCGGGGTCGGAGATCTAGGCGCTCACGGTCCATTTTCCATTAATAACACACCTGCTCTTGCACAAAATATATATAACACAGCCATCGACCCCACAATAAACTCACACCACACTCACACACACAGGTTAGAGCCTCAGAAACGTCACACATTGATTAAACAGTAATAAAATTATCAGAGTTATTACAGATCGAATTAAATAGTATTTATGTTACCAGCAACACTTCGATATGAAGCGAAGTTGGCGGCTTGAAAGTTTGTTACGATACACTGCCTTGCACAGGTCATACTGATAAATAAAACGTACTAACAAAAGCTGCCAACCAATCCGGCTAATGGGGCCTGCCGGTGGAATCTCAAGTGGTGGCTCGGGTCTAGTCACCTGCTTTCGAACAGTCTGCCTGGGTCTTGCCATTTCGCTTAGCTGTTGTGTTTGTAAAATTTGAAAACAAGCAAGAGTGAGCAACTATAGCTCAGCAAGAAATATATATATAAGGTAAGCAATATAACATTTCATATGATTGGCAGTTGATATACTTGTTTGTATCAATCAGTTATAAAATCACTTGTCATAGTTGATAAATCTCGAAGGTGCAACAATATGTGCCCTTGTTTTCAAAATAAACTTGCAGTTCTAGATACTGCACTGAATCAACATCTTTCTCATCAAAATAGAACACTATCAGCAACTTGGCACAAAAGCCTAAGAAGCAGTGTCAAAGCATTTTTCCAAAATGGAGGAATGGGACTTAAAGAAAACACCAAAACCTGACAAGGATTGACGATGATCAGTCGCCACATCCAAGTCCAATCATCCGCGGGTCTTCTCTACCGGTAGAAGGATAGAAACTACATCCGTAACTATCCCTCGGGTGAAAACTACATCCGTAATCACCCTCGATGAAAACTACATCCGTAATCATCCTTCGGCAACACCTGGGCCGGAATAATAAGTGATGGACCGCCTGGCTCACGGCCGCTTACACATCCCGGGAATCGTTCGTCAACGGTTCCCACACCTGCCAGAGCCCCTTTTTCTTTTCTTTTAAAACTTGATTTTGATTGAAAACAGAGTAATTGAGGTTCGACATCAGTCGACCGATGATTCTTGAAATCATACAAGAAGAAGAATCTGACCGGGGGTTTTCGAAAATGTTTTGAGTTCGAAAGAGTTCGAGTTTGAAAGTATTAAATGTATCTTGGATTGACTGTGTCTTTAAATAAAGAACAATGATTAATAAATAGTATTTTAAGATTTAATATTAATAATTAATAAAATAATTATTCGATAAAATAAACTTTTAATCCAAGATAGGGTTTCGAGTATTTACGAAGATATAACAATAGTTATTTGAGTATACGATACCACCCGAATGACCCTTCGGGTTTTCGCAATCTAGATACGATATAATAATATACCGCTCCCCGGTCAATAGTATATACGGACCGCTACGACCTCTATTGCTAGAGTCGTTGTCCGAAGAAAACGTTTCAATCTAAGTTCAAGGGGTAAAAGCATACATGTACTTGTTCAATCTCAATTGCATCAATACTTCGATAAACATAGCATTTGATATAATTTGTAAACTACAAACACAACAGTAGAAGTCCTTGTATATGGATAAGTTTTGAAAAGTAAACTTGCCTTGGTTTGGTTGGGGTGGTCGAGCGTGCGTATTCGAACGATCTATACATAAGCAATAATCGTTCGTTAGTACCTTAACAATGTCTCTTTAATTACGGGGTTTAGGGAGGTACGAAATTAACTTAACGACTTCGTCTTATGACTCTCTAGCCCCACTATAGGTCCATGTCATCACTCGATTACGCTCGTCACTTACTCGACTTAATTTAGTTACCACGTTCGAATCATAACCACTAACCCTAGAATCATGTTCCACTAATCGACTTTTTCCATTGCGCGAATTTTACTCTAACATTTTTATAAAATCCAAAAATTCATATTTTAATCCAATTCCTTTTGGGTGGTCTTTACCACTGCATTCCCTACATTCTCAAATTTTTCCATGATCCCACATACATTTTAAGGTGTTTAAACAAGGTTCACAAGGGGGTCACTTAGTGCAGTCCATAGTCCAGAAACACAATTCACTCCTCCGGCCATAACTAAAAATCTACACATCACCTAGCCATGAACCTTACATTTCCAGAAACTACATTCAATTATCTTTCCAAAAATATATGGTAGGACATCAGGGGACATCATTTGGGGGTTCAAAATCGTGCTACAATACAGGTCAAAGTTCCTGGACAAAACTCAGCAAGCTCAAACTACTTAGATCAATCATTTTTCATACTTCCATAACATAATCAACACTTAATACACTTAGATCATGGTTCATAACACTCATGGAGATATATATATTAACCATAGTCATAAAAGTCACAATCTCAACATCAAAACTCAAGATCCATGCTATCCAATACATATACATCCAAGATTAGTTCTAAAACACATGGATCTACTACCATACTTTATAAACAATACATAACCAAAAGGGTTTATGATTTTTATACCTTCTTGAGTAGCTAAAGACCTTGGGTGAGCTTTAAAACAACTAAGAACACTTGGATGAGCCCTCACAAACCTTAATCCTTCAAGATCTAAAAGATGAACAACTTTGGTTAACACTCCTCCAATCCTTCAACAATTTTTATCTCAAGATTCAATGGATGAAATGCTATGAAATTGATACCATACCTCTATTATAATGTAAGGAAGCCCTAGGATTTTTGCTTGGATTTGTAGGTGAGGGAAAGATGGAGAGAAAATCTCTCTCCTCCTCCTCTTTTAGCTTCGGCCGAGAGCTTCAATGGGGGGGGAGAGTGTTTTGTTTGTGTTTTGTTTGAAAGGAAATAAAATGAGATGGGTGATATGTATTATTGTGGGGGTTGGATAAGGTTCACATGTTGCCAAGCTAGGGGTCTAGGTTGTCTCCCCATGCCCTATTGTCCCCTAGGTTGCAACACCCATCACACATGTCACTATTCACTTCTACTTTATGCTTTTCTAGTTTCTTTTCCTAACTAGCTAGTTACATGACACTTGCATGTAATTTCTTTCCTTGTATTATTATTCCTCCACCAATGGTTGTCACTTAATCCTTAATTCATATTGTATCATAATTAATTCCTCGTAATAATATTTTATTGCGTAGAGATTTCCCTCGTAATTCCTTAAGTACTTAATTGGGGAACTCCTTGAATGTCCATAATTCCTCGTCATAATTCTTAATAAATCTTCTAATACTCTAACCATTCTCAAATCCCAAGTTTTATAAATCTTACTAACAATAAGACTCCTGCCTTCACAATCTCCCTTTATATCTTACATAATAAATGCAACAACGCAGTTTCTCAGACAATCAATTCTATTAATCAACAGGGATGACTAGAAAGGTTCCATAATGACAATGTCACAAGATATTAAATAAAAGGAAATATTACCAAAAATTAGGGTTCTTACAGCCTCCCCTCCTTAAAAGGATTCCGTCCCGGAATCAGGTTGAAAACAGTTGGGGGTGCTTTTCACGCATCGCGCTCTCTAGTTCCCATGTTGATTCTTCGACGTTCTTATTCCTCCACAAAACTCTCACTAATTTGACAACCTTGTTCCTCAGCACCTGTTCCTTTCTATCCATGATTTCTACGGGTTGCTCGACATATGTTAAGTCTGGTTGCAGATCCACTTGATCATGTTCTATCACATGTCGGAAGTCGGTATGGTATGGTCGTAGCATGGACACATGGAACACATTATGTACTTGCTGTAAGCTCGGGGGTAAAGCCAATTCATAGGCTAACTTTCCAACTCGTTTCAAGATCTCAAAAGGTCCAATAAATCTCGGGCTTAGTTTTCCTTTCTTACCAAATCTCATCAATCCCTTCCACGGTGATACTTTTAACATCATAAACTCTCCTACCTCATATTCTTTGTCCTTGCGGGTCTGGTCCGCATACTTCTTCTGTCTGTCTTGGGCCGCTACCAACCGTCCTCTTATGAGCTCGATAGTTTCTCTTGTCTGTTGGACCAGTTCAGGCCCTAAAATCTTCCGCTCTCCAACTTCTTCCCAACACAAGGGAGACCGACATCTTTGTCCGTATAAAGCTTCATATGGGGGCATGCCTATACTCGCATGGTAACTGTTGTTGTAGGAAAATTCGATCAACGGCAAGTGGTCATCCCAGCTTCCCTTAAAATCAATGGCACATACCATCAACATGTCTTCGATGGTCTGGATGGTTCTCTCACTCTGTCCGTCTGTTTGGGGATGGTATGCAGTACTCATGTTTAACTTAGTCCCCACACAATCCTGAAAACTTCTCCAGAACCTGGAGTTGAATCTTGGGTCTCTATCTGATACAATGCTCACAGGAACCCCATGTCTAACCACGATCTCCTTTAAGTAAATATCTGCCAGCTTGTCGACAGTATATCTCTCGTTGATTGGAAGAAAATGTGCTGACTTGGTCAACCTATCGATAATTACCCAAATGGCATCATGATTAGTCTTGGTCCTTGGTAATCCGACCACAAAGTCCATTGCAATTTGCTCCCACTTTCACTCGGGTATCTCTAAGGGTTGCAACAATCCACTGGGCCTCTGGTGTTCGGCCTTCACTCTTTGACATGTCAAGCATTTACTTACCCACTCTGCCACGTCCTTCTTCATATTTGGCCACCAATAGTATTCTCTTAAATCTCTATACATCTTAGTGCCTCCAGGGTGAATTGAGTACCTTGAACTATGAGCCTCTTGCAAAATCTCGTCTTTTAATTCTTGAACGTTCGGGATCCATATCCTAGATGCGTACCTCATAATTCCATTCCCGTCCTTCTCACACTTAATTTCTTCGCCAGTCAAAATTTTCTCCATCGAATTCTTTTCTTCTTCTATCTTCTTTTCCTGGCATAACTTAATCTTTTCCAATAGCGGTGGTTGGACTTTTATTTCCATTAGACTCTCTTGTCCAATTCCTGGTAACCTCACTTCAATCTCCAATTTCTCAAGGTCTTTGATCAATTCGTCCACTGACGTTATCATCTTAAGCTTCTCCTTTCGACTAAGTGCATCGGCCACTACGTTGGCCTTCCCTGGGTGATAATGAATCTCACAATCATAATCCTTGATTAGCTCTAACCATCTCCTCTGCCTCATGTTTAGCTCTTTCTGAGTGAATATGTACTTTAACTCTTGTGATCCGTGTAGATTTCACACTTTTCTCCGTAAAGATAATGTCTCCAAATCTTCAAAGCAAAAACTATCGCTGCTAATTCCAAATCATGGGTGGGGTATCTTATCTCATACTCCTTAAGTTGTCTGGATGCATACGCGATCACTTTACCGTGCTGCATAAGCACACACCCTAAACCTTTATGGGATGCGTCACTATAAATCACAAAATCTCCCTTATCATCAGGTAGGGCTAGTACTGGTGCTGTCACCAACCTCTTCTTCAACTCTTGGAAGCTCTCTTCGCATTTTTTCAGTCCACACAAACTTCTCGGTCTTGCGATTTAGTCGGGTCAAAGGGGCTGCTATCTTTGCAAAGTCTTGGACAAATCTCCTATAGTAGCCAGCCAGTCCTATGAAACTTCTCACCTCTGTCGGAGTGGTTGGTCTCTCCCAATTCGATACAGCCTCTATTTTGGCTGGGTCCACTAGAATGCCTTGTTCGCTAATCACATGTCCTAAAAACTGAACTTCCTTCAACCAAAATTCGTACTTCGAGAACTTAGCGTATAGCTTTTCTTCTCTCAATGCTCCCAATACAATCCTCAAGTGCTCTGCATGTTCCTCCTTCGTCTTGGAGTAAATCAAGATATCATCGATGAAGACTATAACACACTTGTCCAAGTATTTCTTGAAGACTCGATTCATTAAGTCCATAAAAGCTGCAGGGGCATTCGTTAACCCAAATGACATCACTAGGAACTCATAGTGTCCGTACCGGGTGCGAAAGGTCGTCTTTGGTATATCTTCTGGTTTAATCTTTAACTGGTGGTACCCGGTCCGCAAATCAGTCTTAGAGAAATAAACTGCATCTTTCAATTGATCAAACAGGTCATCTATCCTGGGCAAGGGATACTTATTCTTTATAGTCACCTTGTTCAACTCCCTGTAGTCTATACATAATCTCATGCTGCCGTCCTTCTTTTTCACGAATAACACCGGGGCTCCCCACGGTGACACACTAGGTCTTATCATCCCTTTATCCAACAACTCTTGTAACTGAGTGGCTAGCTCTTTCATCTCCACTGGGGCTAGCCGATATGGGGCTTTCGAAATTGGGGCCGTACCCGGAACTAAGTCTATAGCGAACTCGATGTCTCTATCAGGTGGTAGTCCTGGAAGATCATCCGGAAATACGTCCGTGAATTCATTAACGACAGGGATTTCTTGTAGGTTTGGTGCCTCCTTCTTGGTATCCTTCACATAGGCTAAATAGGCTTCGCATCCTTTACGTAAAAGCTTCTTAGCTTGAATCATAGTCAGGAACTTTTGGTTTTGCCGTTTCCCACTAAACACTACTTCCTCGTCCCCTGGCAGTCTCAAACTTACTTTCTTCTTGACACAATCAATCTGGGCTCTGTGGGTTGTTAACCAATCCATACCTACTATTACGTCAAACTCCCCTAGTTTAAAAGGTATTAAGTCTACCCGAAAGTGTCGCCCTTCTATTTCTAGGTCACAACCTGGACATACTTGGCTAACGGGAATAATTTCATGATTAGCTATCTCTATTTGCAATCTGTCTTTCAATGGTTCAGTCTTAAGGCCTAACTGACATACAAAATCTAGAGATATGAAAGACTTGGTAGCTCCCGAATCAAATAAAACATTTGCCTTAACTGAGTTGAGTAGTAGAGTACCTGCGATCACATCCGTGTTCCTCACGGCATCTTGCACCGTCATGTTAAAAGTTCTTGCAGTAGGGGCCTTGTTAGAAGCAGTTCCACTCACTCTCGATGCAGCTGGCCCAGAGGACATACATTCCCTCATTCGGTGCCCTGGTTTCCCACACTTGAAGCAATTACCTCCGACACTCGGGTTGTTACTAGTTCCGCGGCAGGCGTTAGCATAATGCCCTGTCAGCCCACACTTGAAGCACTTCACATCTTGCAGGTTACACACGCCCGCATGTTTCCTTCCACATTTATTGCATTCTAGGGGTTGGGCTCGGGATGGGGTAGAGTAAGACGATCCCTGTGGTCGGCCGCTCTGGCCCACACTCCAACTTTCAGCTCTCTTGGTTCCAAAGTTCCCGCTGGGTTGGGACATCGTTCCTCGCTTAAATTTGCTCGGAAAGCTCCCACCAGCAGAGTTTCCCTTTCGACTATCCAACTTCCTCTGCTTTCCTTCCCTCTCTTTCTGCATCTGTTCACTCCCAGCCTCAACAATTGACGCTTTCTGTACTAGGGTGGCATAGTCTGTCAGCTCAAGAACAACCACACGATTCTAAATCCATTGTTTTAGCCCTAATTGAAACCTTCGGGCCCTCTTTGCCTCAGAGTTCACATATTCTGGCACAAACCTCGACAGCTCAGTAACTTTGGCCTCATACTCGGCCACCGTCATATTTCCTTGCTTCAGCTCCAAAAACTTCAGCTCCATTTGTGTCTCCATGAACCTAGGAAAGTACTTCTCCAAGAACAGCTCGCTAAATCTCTCCCAGGTCACCACACCTCTTCCTTCCAAATTCTTCTTAGCTTCCCACCAATAGTTCGCCTCACCTTTCAGAAGGTAAGTGGCGAAAACAGTCTTCTGCTCCTCAGCGACACCTAGTATCTCGAAAGATTTTTCCATTTCCTTCAGCCAGGCCCTTGCCTCGACAGGGTCGGCAGTTCCTTTAAATTCTGGGGGTTTCAGGGATTTGAAGTTCCGGAAAGCATTAGCATTAGCATTTTGGGGTGGTTGCTGAACTGCGGGACGGTCCAAGTTCTGCCTAAGTAACTCCATGAACTGTTCCATAGGGCCTCCCCTAGGATGTTCTACCTCTCGGGTGTCATCACCAGCTTCTTCTTCTTCATACTCAGAGTCATCAAAAAAGTTATGATCGTTGCCCTCATTCTCACTCAGGTTGGCATTCTCCCCTTCATGGTTCTGGTGGCCTCCGGCTCCATGGTGGCTACCCTGGCCCTCAGAACTGATCGGGTGAGCTCGAGTGTTCATTCTTCTGGGTGGCATGATTCTGATAATAAAACAAGAAGGGGTTAGGGTTTTCCAATTACCTGACAGCGTTTGCACGGGTCAGGAGCGTATCGTTCCTCCTCATAAGGGTGGAAGTGCAAAAGTTTTAATAATCCGATGTTGGAGATAAAATGTCAAACATTTTTGGGGAAAAATCCCTTTGGGATGCGAAAACATTTACAAGAGTTTTCAAAATTTCGAAACCTCAAAAATATTCTTCAAAATTTCAAAACACTTTTTTTTTTGAAAAATTTATTTTTAAAGATCGTAGGAACATTTTTGGAAATTGTAGAAAACAATTTGAAATCGCATATCGTAATTTGAAACAGTATGGTTGTATTTGTGGCTTGTAGCAATTGTATAATCACAGTTGTATATCAAAACAGTAAAGTATGGCATCGGAAAGTAAAGCAGTTGAGGCAATATTAAGGAAACTGAAACTAAATAAGTACGGTACAAGGGTTATCACAAAGTTTGGATGTTAGAGCCAAATACATAGTTCCGATGTCAAAGTCTAGCAAAAGTGGAACAAATACAAATACATCATCCGAATAGTCAGGCTACACAAAAGTAGGGCTACATCCATACATACTACCCGAAGTCACATCTACATATCTGTAGGTCAGTCTACTCATCCACTGGTCAGAAAGGATACCACTGCACAAGTCAACTATCCCGCAAAATCGACACACTAATGTCATCTGAACCTAGGGGACTGAGCTATCAGTAACGCATCACGGGGCCGCACCGCGACGGAGCAAGGTCCTCACTCGGGCAAATGCACGACGCACAACACGCCTAGCATCCCTAGCCTGGATCACTCCGCCCCCGCGGATCCCTAATCCAAGAATCCTATCGCGACTCCTCCTCTCAATCCTATGGAGTCGAGCCCTAGTCCTCCTAGCAACAGCGGTCCTCATCTCAGCCTGGATCCTCAAGCGCGCCTCGCGCTCCTCCACTAGTGCCCGCCTCGCCTCGTTAAGTCGGGCCTCTGCAGATAGTAAGTCTCGGGTCAGGAACTGTACCACGTAAGCATGCTCAGTACCCGACACTAGGGGTAGGTCCATCGGTGGAGGTGGTATGACAGGAACAGGAGTAGGTACAGCAGTAGCAGCAGGAGCAGGAGCAGTAGCAGGGGTAGGGTCAAGCTCCTCCTCGCCCGAAGTGTCATCCTCAGAGTCACCGTCCGATGAAACAGGGCTAGATGTCTGTGGAGAAGGTGGTGGTGACACAACACGACCCTCACCGGATCTCACACTCTCCTCATCAGTAGCTACAGGAGATGGGGTAACAGGCTCTGGCTCGGGCTCAGGCTCAAAGGGCTCCTCAACGGGATCCTCATCATCAGTACTCTCTATCAGTGTAATCCAGGGGCCAAGCTCGGAGTCAGCACCCATATCCTCCTCAGGATCCTCGGTCTCTCGCATCAGTGCCTCATCATGCTCTCTCTCTCGAAAGCCTCAGGGTCTGGTATCTCCTCCATCTACACAAGGAAAATAAGGTGGGTCACTAACCATAAAAGAAAGGTTTAGGAGTAGTTCCCTCACGGGCCTTAAAGTCAGGGCTATATCCGATAACCCGACTACAACTCGATGAGAGTTCTAAGTATTATTAAGGTTGTTATTAAGGTTATCGTTATTGTTATTATTATTAGGGTTGCTTTCTTAAATTACTATCGTTTCTGAGAACTGTAACCTCGCTCTGATACCATTTCTATGACGCCCCCAGATCCGGGGTCGGAGATCTAGGCGCTCACGGTCCATTTTCCATTAATAACACACCTGCTCTTGCACAAAATATATATAACACAGCCATCGACCCCACAATAAACTCACACCACACTCACACACACAGGTTAGAGCCTCAGAAACGTCACACATTGATTAAACAGTAATAAAATTATCAGAGTTATTACAGACCGAATTAAATAGTATTTATGTTACCAGCAACACTTCGATATGAAGCGAAGTTGGCGGCTTGAAAGTTTGTTACGATACACTGCCTTGCACAGGTCATACTGATAAATAAAACGTACTAACAAAAGCTGCCAACCAATCCGGCTAATGGGGCCTGCCGGTGGAATCTCAAGTGGTGGCTCGGGTCTAGTCACCTGCTTTCGAACAGTCTGCCTGGGTCTTGCCATTTCGCTTAGCTGTTGTGTTTGTAAAATTTGAAAACAAGCAAGAGTGAGCAACTATAGCTCAGCAAGAAATATATATATAAGGTAAGCAATATAACATTTCATATGATTGGCAGTTGATATACTTGTTTGTATCAATCAGTTATAAAATCACTTGTCATAGTTGATAAATCTCGAAGGTGCAACAATATGTGCCCTTGTTTTCAAAATAAACTTGCAGTTCTAGATACTGCACTGAATCAACATCTTTCTCATCAAAATAGAACACTATCAGCAACTTGGCACAAAAGCCTAAGAAGCAGTGTCAAAGCATTTTTCCAAAATGGAGGAATGGGACTTAAAGAAAACACCAAAACCTGACAAGGATTGACGATGATCAGTCGCCACATCCAAGTCCAATCATCCGCGGGTCTTCTCTACTGGTAGAAGGATAGAAACTACATCCGTAACTATCCCTCGGGTGAAAACTACATCCGTAATCACCCTCGATGAAAACTACATCCGTAATCATCCTTCGGCAACACCTGGGCCGGAATAATAAGTGATGGACCGCCTGGCTCACGACCGCTTACACATCCCGAGAATCGTTCGTCAACGGTTCCCACACCTGCCAGAGCCCCTTTTTCTTTTCTTTTAAAACTTGATTTTGATTGAAAACAGAGTAATTGAGGTTCGACATCAGTCGAGCGATGATTCTTGAAATCATACAAGAAGCAGAATCTGACCGGGGGTTTTCGAAAATGTTTTGAGTTCGAGTTTGAAAGTATTAAATGTATCTTGGATTGACTGTGTCTTTAAATAATGAACAATGATTAATAAATAGTATTTTAAGATTTAATATTAATAATTAATAAAATAATTATTCGATAAAATAAACTTTTAATCCAAGATAGGGTTTCGAGTATTTACGAAGATATAACAATAGTTATTTGAGTATACGATACATACGATATAATAATATACCGCTCCCCGGTCAATAGTATATACGGACCGCTACGACCTCTATTGCTAGAGTCGTTGTCCGAAGAAAACGTTTCAATCTAAGTTCAAGGGGTAAAAGCATACATGTACTTGTTCAATCTCAATTGCATCAATACTTCGATAAACATAGCATTTGATATAATTTGTAAACTACAAACACAACAGTAGAAGTCCTTGTATATGGATAAGTTTTGAAAAGTAAACTTGCCTTGGTTTGGTTGGGGTGGTCGAGCGTGCGTATTCGAACGATCTATACATAAGCAATAATCGTTCGTTAGTACCTTAACAATGTCTCTTTAATTACGGGGTTTAGGGAGGTACGAAATTAACTTAACGACTTCGTCTTATGACTCTCTAGCCCCACTATAGGTCCATGTCATCACTCGATTACGCTCGTCACTTACTCGACTTAATTTAGTTACCACGTTCGAATCATAACCACTAACCCTAGAATCATGTTCCACTAATCGACTTTTTCCATTGCGCGAATTTTACTCTAGCATTTTTATAAAATCCAAAAATTCATATTTTAATCCAATTCCTTTTGGGTGGTCTTCACCACTGCATTCCCTACATTCTCAAATTTTTCCATGATCCCACATACATTTTAATGTGTTTAAACAAGGTTCACAAGGGGGTCACTTAGTGCAGTCCATAGTCCAGAAACAAAATTCACTCCTCCGGCCATAACTAAAAATCTACACATCACCTAGCCATGAACCTTACATTTCCAGAAACTACATTCAATTATCTTTCCAAAAATATATGGTAGGACATCAGGGGACATCATTTGGGGGTTCAAAATCGTGCTACAATACAGGTCAAAGTTCCTGGACAAAACTCAGCAAGCTCAAACTACTTAGATCAATCATTTTTCATACTTCCATAACATAATCAACACTTAATACACTTAGATCATGGTTCATAACACTCATGGAGATATATATATTAACCATAGTCATAAAAGTCACAATCTCAACATCAAAACTCAAGATCCATGCTATCCAATACATATACATCCAAGATTAGTTCTAAAACACATGGATCTACTACCATACTTTATAAACAATACATAACCAAAAGGGTTTATGATTTTTATACCTTCTTGAGTAGCTAAAGACCTTGGGTGAGCTTTACAACAACTAAGAACACTTGGATGAGCCCTCACAAACCTTAATCCTTCAAGATCTAAAAGATGAACAACTTTGGTTAACACTCCTCCAATCCTTCAACAATTTTTATCTCAAGATTCAATGGATGAAATGCTATGAAATTGATACCATACCTCTATTATAATGTAAGGAAGCCCTAGGATTTTTGCTTGGATTTGTAGGTGAGGGAAAGATGGAGAGAAAATCTCTCTCCTCCTCCTCTTTTAGCTTCGGCCGAGAGCTTCAATGGGGGGGGAGAGTGTTTTGTTTGTGTTTTGTTTGAAAGGAAATAAAATGAGATGGGTGATATGTATTATTGTGGGGGTTGGATAAGGTTCACATGTTGCCAAGCTAGGGGTCTAGGTTGTCTCCCCATGCCCTATTGTCCCCTAGGTTGCAACACCCATCACACATGTCACTATTCACTTCTACTTTATGCTTTTCTAGTTTCTTTTCCTAACTAGCTAGTTACATGACACTTGCATGTAATTTCTTTCCTTGTATTATTATTCCTCCACCAATGGTTGTCACTTAATCCTTAATTCATATTGTATCATAATTAATTCCTCGTAATAATATTTTATTGCGTAGTGATTTCCCTCGTAATTCCTTAAGTACTTAATTGGGGAACTCCTTGAATGTCCATAATTCCTCGTCATAATTCTTAATAAATCTTCTAATACTCTAACCATTCTCAAATCCCAAGTTTTATAAATCTTACTAACAATAAGACTCCTGCCTTCACAATCTCCCTTTATATCTTACATAATAAATGCAACAACGCAGTTTCTCAGACAATCAATTCTATTAATCAACAGGGATGACTAGAAAGGTTCCATAATGACAATGTCACAAGATATTAAATAAAAGGAAATATTACCAAAAATTAAGGTTCTTACAGTTATACTTGTTCATCTTGTTTATCTGCAAAATGAAAATAAAGATACATTTGAATCTGATAATGAAAGTGGAGACAACATTTAAATACAAATTTGATCTTTAACGTTAATCCACCATTAACTTATCTTTTTGACATTATGTTACATGTTCATCCACTTCATTATCTGGAAGTGTTCTTAGAGCATTCATTTTATTAGTCTGCAACAATTTTGTGGTAGAAAGTTAAGCGACAAAGATTATAAGTAGAAGGTATGTCTTCATTATAAGTAGAACTCTAATGTGGATATCATTGTTAATAAAGGTAATATTGAACTATGAAGAATCCATCCGATCTTTATGTATTTTTCAAAGAACATACAGTAGAACACCAAGAAAAGTAAGGTATTTTGAATAATATCAATTATCAATTTATAAAATAAAATTCTTTAAGGTGTTTTGAGATGTTGCAAGGTACATATTCAATGAAAGAAAAGAAAAGAATGTTGAGTATTTAATACAGTAAAAGAATACAGAGGGGGGGTGAATGGATTCTTGAACTTTTCTTTGTTCTTGAATCTTTGCAGCAAGATATGTGTTGAGTGTGTGAGATATGTAAGTGCGGATAACAAAGACACAACACAATATCACTTTAATCTAATATTTTATTAGTTAAAGATTTTGCTACAATCTGTTAATACAAATGATAGTATTCTCAGCTACGTTTTTCTCAAAGAGATATTTCTTGTGATGTATATGAAAAACTTATCTCTTATCAGCTAAGGAAGTGAGGTTGTATCCTTATAGACATGGATACACCTACTTACTACAAATAAGGTAGGTAAACAAAATACTTTCCAGTCTGTCTATCTCATTTGAGTAAGAGTCCAAACGGCTACAGATTTGACTTTGCAAAGCCTGTTCAGATCCACTTCTTTAGCTCCTTGTCCCTTTGTCTTATCTCTCCAAGCTTCTTTGTAGGCTTTCCAATGTGCTTTATAGTACATAGTCAAATAAAGCGTCTTGTCTTGTTTCAGGTTTCTGACTTGTACAATTCTTCATTATTTTGTCTCCAAGAATGTATTCGAGAAGTGGCTAAGTGAATGATTCGAGAACTAGAATTGACTTAATCGATAACTCTGAGTTCTCGAATAGTGTTATATTGACATATCGAATCACTTCTCGAATAGCTCTTTTCTATGGGAGTCCTTGAGATATCGAATAGAGCATTTTGACATTTCGAATCCCTGAGATGTCGAATAACATCTTGAGTCTTTGAGATATCGAATAGAGCATTGACTTGTTGACCCTTTTGAGAACTCGAATATCACCTTTGACCTGTTGACTCCATGAGTTCTCGAACAGAGTAATAGACATATCGAATCCCTGAGATATCGAATGAGATATCGAACAGTGTATTCAGAGATATCGAACAGTGTATTCAGAGATATCGAACAGTGTATTCAGAGATATCGAATAGTGTCTTCTGAGATATCGAATCCCTGACTTCTCGAATGCTAGACTTCTCGAATTGGTACTTAGGCAAATTCTTCATTTCTTCAAATCCCAACTGTGATTATTTGGCAGCCTTTATCTCCTTGCTTGAGGCATGAACCGTGGAACTTCTTTCAAGCATTATTCTTGACTTAATAGGTACATTTACACAGCTAGAATTTGATGCCTATTACAAGTACAAAACCAGTAGAAACTCTACAACTAGAGGTTCCCTCTGTTAAGAGGTCATGTAAGTAATGCATAGCATTACAAATAACTTAGGCTTGTTATTAGATGTATTCAGGCATGCCTCTGTGACTAACAATCTCCCCCAAATTGTGAGTAAGACCCTTAGTCACAATTTCATGTCTGATAATAAGCCTAACATACATAAAGATAAAACTTGACAGTACATGTATGAATTTTGATTAGCAATGTGGATAGAACTACAGGGTGAGTAATCTTACAGCCTATGATGAAGTACTAGCCATTGTCACTTTTTTCCCTTTCTATAGCTTTGGCTTGCAAATCATCATATGCTTTCTATCTTCTTTCTTTCTCCTTCCTTGTATTCTCATCCATAGCTTTTATTATTTCTGCCATAGCATCCAATTCTTCAAGCAAAATTGAGTCTTTGAAATCTTCAAGTACTGGTTTCAGAATGTTTGCAGGATAATGGTTGAGTAGGTTCATTCTGATGTGGACCTGATCCCCATTTCTCCTCCTATACTTCACCACATAGGGATTAAACTGAACTCTACACAATCCCTTTGCCCTTAGCTTTTCTGCTTCAATCTCCAGTCTCTCAATTTCTTTCTCCCTTGCTAGCCATTTCTCAAGACACTCTTTTCTGATTCTCTCCTCATGATCTCTCTTCATCTTCACAAAATCAATTAGCTCCAGCTTCCATACTCTTTCCACTTTATCTTCTGAGCTCAACAATGCAATGATTTTTTCTATGTCATGTAGCTTGCCCCAGTGTTGACATCTTCCTTGTTTAAATTTCTCCTCCCTTCCATCAGTATATTTGATCTGAAGGCAGTTATCAACAATGGCAACATGGTAGATTCTTTGAGCTTGTAAGAATTGCAGTTGGTCTTCATCAAAATCTTCATCTAGTGGTTGGAGTTTTAAGCCTGGATAGATTGTCAGAGTCCTTGATTTGGATAGCTTTGGTTTCCTTGCAGCTTGTTTGAATTTGATCCTTTTTACATGGTTACTTGGCAGCAGTATGTGACCTTTGTTTGTAGAGCATTGTAGTATTCCATTAGCAGTTTGCTTTTTGAAATATACAAATTGTTTCTTGCATTGAATTTTCTTCTCTTCTTGAGGTGGCAAGATAGTTGCAGAAGCCATAGATGTAGATTTTGGTAGGTCACTACTAACAGTATTCACCCTAGACTTAGAGTCTTGTGTTGTGGTGAGGTTACTGTTAGCAATGCCTAAGGCTTGCTGTCTTCCACTTTTCCTCTCAGAGACTTTACCTTGGTCATCATTATTCTTCTTCTCCTTATCATCCTTCTTCTTCTTTTTATCTTCATCACCCTTATCACTCCTGTGATGTCTTCTCCTTCCATCACTTCTGTCTCCATCCTTGTCTTGATCACCATCCTTGCTTGGGTTGAACTTAGCAGATTCAGGTACAATGCCAGTTGCAATGTATGACCTGAGATAAGATATAGCTTCCAATTCTTCTGTTCTTCTTAAACCCTTCTTCTTGTTCAGCTGCTCAATGATGGCAATAATGAGAGATTTGTTCTGAGGAGTTAGATGCTTAGGAATGACCAGCTGCTTGATATCATAAATTCTTGTTGCAACCTGATAGATGATGGTTCTAGGATTTGTGAATACTTCAGGTAGCCTAGCTGGTTGACCATCCCTTAACTCATCATAGAGACTCTTGTTGTTCTCATTCCTTCTTTCAATTAGTGCAAGGAACACATCCACTTCTGAGTGCTTTAGACCCTGTAGAGTGTTGATGGTTAAGTGCCATATCTTATTCTTTCCTACCATCAATATCTCCTTGAGCCATAGGCCATCAACTCTCCTTGGTACTACAGTGAGAAAGTCAATCTGACTCTTCAAACTCCTATGAATGATAAAGCATCAACAGCCAGTTCTTTTGAGACTTTTAGAAAGTCCAAGAATGCATCATCATGATAGACATTTGAGTTTGCAATTTCTTGTAGCTTGGCCTCAGTGACCACCTTCACTTCTACTGGCTTGGCACTCTTAGATATGGAGAATGGAGGTTTGTCAGATGGCATACTCCCTGCAACCACTGTGGTTGTGATAGATTGCTTTTGACCACTGGGAGTAGTGATGTGCACAGTTGGTAGAGTGACAACTGGCAGAGAAGTAGGAGGCTCATCAACTTTGTCTTTTCCTTTTCCAGGCACATGAGTTAAAGATTTTGAAGCTCTTTGATGGCCACCCTCATTGAACTTGATGCCCTTTTCTAGTGGTCTCTCCCCCTTTGTTGGTTTCTCCCCCTTTGTATTTGACCTTGAAATCCTCTTCTCCTCCTTAGGCTTGTTGTCAGGCACAGAGGCTGTAGGAGTGACCTTTGGGGTTGAAGATTCTTCAGGTAGAGGGAGACCCATGTGCTTCATCATTGCAGACAACATTGATTGTTGATGCAGAAGAACATCAGCTGTGGTGGTGGCTTGAGTGTTCAACTGCTCAGTCAGAGTGGTTACAGTGTCTGTAAGATGAGCATTAGACTGTTGGAGAGAAGCTACCTCCTTTTCAAGAGTATCCACTTTAGTGAAGAGCTCATTGGCCTTAAAACCAGAAAGGGATTGTTCTTTAAGTCTCTGCACTTCAAACCTTGACATCTCATGCACAGGGACCTCAGTGACCAGCTTGTCTCCATATTGATTTGCAAAGAGGGTCCTGAGCATGGCATTGACCTCAGTTGTCTGATCATTGAGATTTTGGAATTTGTGCCCCAGCGATTAAGTGTCAGCGAAAAATCAACCTTTTCAAATGATTCGATAACTCAAATACAGTATTCGAGAACTCCATCACTAGAGAATTAAAATACTCTATTCGAGAACACAGTGTGTGCTATTTGATTTCTCCAAAAGACACTATTCGAGAACTCAAGAGGGTTCTAGATAGGCCAATTCGAGAACTCGAGCCATGACATAACAATGAACCATTCGAGAAGTCTGACTTATCGAACTATACTTTTCTCTCATAAAATTCAATCTTCACTATCTTTTAAAATTTACCAGAAATATTCACTGAAGAATATTCTACCAGATTAAATAGTGATTCTCTCAAAATTTCACAGAAATTTCAAGCTAAAGATGTATGATTTTCAACATATGCAGCATCATGGAATATTTATAAATCATACTCCAGCCAATACTTACTTCAAAAATATTGAGCATTTGATAAAGTAAGCATTTACTGTTGCAACAATCTAGTTGATATATTCACTTAGCCAGAATTTGAAGAATTCAGCATTCCAATTTCACTAACCAGCCTTGTGAAGGTGGCTTCATCTAATGGCTTAGTGAATATGTCAGCTAGTTGTTTTTCTGTGGGAACATAATGTAACTCAATGGTTCCATTAGTTGCATGCTCCCTTATGAAGTGATATCTGATGTCAATGTGCTTTGTCCTAGAATGATTGACAGGATTGGAAACTATAGAGATTGCACTTGTATTGTCACACATGATTGAAATTCTTTCCAACACAAGTCCATAATCTCTAAGTTGGTTTCTGATCCAAAGCACTTGAGCACAGCAACTTCCAGCAGCTATATACTCAACTTCAGCTGTGGAAGTTGACACAGATTGTTGTTTCTTGCTGTACCAAGAGACTAACCTTTGTCCAAGAAACTGGCAGCTACCTGAGGTGCTTTTCCTATCCACTCTGCATCCAGCATAATCAGCATCAGAGTAACCAACCAGATTGAACCCTGTGTCCTTAGGATACCATAACCCCAAGTTTGGTGTGCCCTTCAGATATTTAAAAATCCTCTTTATTGCTGTCATATGTGATTCCTTTGGATTTGATTGAAACCTTGCACACAAGCATGTTGCAAACATGATGTCTGGCCTACTAGCAGTGAGGTAGAGTAGAGAACCAACAATGCCTCTGTAGATTGAGATATCTACCTTCTTGCCCTTAACATCTTCATCTAACTTGGTGGCAGTGGCCATGGGTGTCTTTGCAGGTGAGCATTCTTCCAAGTCAAATTTCTTCAATAGATCCTTGATGTATTTGGTTTGACTTATAAAAATGCCATCCTTCCTTGGACTAACTTGCAGCCCAAGAAAGAATGTTAATTCTCCCATCATACTCATCTCATATCTGCTCTGCATGAGCTTAGAGAATTTCTCACACAGCTTCTCATTTGTAGAGCCAAATATGATATCATCCACATAGATTTGAACTAAGATAATATCATCACCATGTTTCTTGTAAAACAGTGTCTTGTCCAGTGTGCCTCTAGTGAATTGATTCTCCAGTAGAAATTGTGATAATGTGTCATACCATGCCCTAGGAGCTTGCTTAAGTCCATACAATGCTTTAAGCAATCTGTAGACAAAGTGAGGGAATTGTGGATCCTCAAAGCCAGGTTGCTGTTGCACATATACTTCTTCTTCCAACTCCCCATTCAGAAATGCACCATTGACATCCATTTGATAAACCTTGAAATTAAAATGTGCAGCAAATGCCAAGAAAATTCTGATGGCCTCTAGTCTAGCAACAGGTGCAAAAGTCTCATCATAGTCAATGCCTTCCTGTTGAGAGTATCCTTTTGCAACCAACCTTGCTTTGTTTCTTATGATTACATCATTTTCATCCATCTTATTCCTTAGAACCCATTTTGTTCCAACAATGGTTCTATCCTTTGGTACAGGCACAAGTTCCCATACTTTGCTTCTTTCAAATTGATTTAGCTCCTCTTGCATAGCAATTATCCAATCAGGATCCAACAATGCATCATCAAGTTTCTTAGGCTCAACTTGGGATAGAAAGCAACCATAGAGACATTCATTTAGAGTTTCTCTCCTTGTCCTCACTCATGTATTTGGATCTCCAATTATCTGATCTGCAGTATGTGATCTATCCCATTTCCTTGTATGTTCAGATTGATTTCTCAGCCTTGATGTTGCTTCATTATCCAGATCATGATCATTTACATTTCCCCCCCCTATGAAGTTGCCACTAATCACATGTGTGTCTTGGATGCTTGTTTCTTCATTGTTGATTGACACAGGTTCTTCATTCACTTGAGTTTGTTGGATTGTGGGCTCAAATTCAGTTTCAATCTCCTCATCAAAATCATCTAGATTGTCAAACTTCAAAGGATCTTTATCTTCATCATTGGCTTCTTCTAATCCAGGTAGTTTGCTGTCATCAAATGTCACATCTGTGCTTTCCATAACTTTCTTTTGACTGATGACATAAACTTTATATGCAATTCTTTCCATCGAGTAGCCAAGGAAAATTCCTTCAAATGCTTTTGCATCAAACTTTCCAACATATTCTGAATTGTCTTTTAACACAAAGCATTTGCTTCCAAAAGTATGAACATACTTTAGAGTAGGATTCTTTCCAGTCATCAAGTTGTAAGGTGTCTTTCCAGTGTTTTTGTTGATGAGGGTTCTGTTTTGGATATAGCATGCAGTGCTCACAGCCTCAGCCCAAAAACAAGTAGGCATCTTTGCATCAAGTAACATTGTTCTAGCGGCCTCAATCAGAGTTCTATTCTTTCTCTCAACAACTCCATTTTGTTGTGGAGTCCTTGGAGCTGGGAATTGTTGAGAAATACCATTCTCTTTGCAAAATGCTTCAAGCATGGCTCTGAACTCTGTTCCATTATCACTTCTTAATGCAATCACACTTGCATTGTTGGCCTTTTCTTCCTTGTCAATTTTCCTTATATGCTCAATGATTACTTGTGGAGCCTCATCCTTTGATGCCAGAAATTCTACCCATGTATACCTTGTGAAATCATCAACCATCACGAGAGCATACTTCTTCCTTCCTAGTGACATAATAATGACATGCCCAAACAAGTCCATATGAATTAGTTGTAGGGGCTTGGTTATTGATGTCACTGTCTTTGACTTGTGGCTTGATCTTTTCATTTTTCCTTTTTGACAAGCCTCACACACTCCTTCTTGACAGAATTCAGGTGTGGGCATGCCTCTCACTAACTCCCTTTGGACTAGAGAATTAATGCCTTTGAAGTTCAAGTGTGATAGCTTCTTGTGCCACAGCCAACTATCTTCATTTAATGCTTTTGAGTAAAAGCAACAAATTTTGTCCTTGTTTGCAGAGTTCATATTGGCTACAAACAGGCTTCTTTCCTTACTCCAGATAGAGCAAAGTCACCAGTCTTCTTGTGGGTGATCAAACATTCATCTTTGTCAAAATTCACTTTGAAGCCTCTGTCAGTAAATTGACCAACACTCAGTAGATTGTGCTTGAGCCCCTTGACAAGTGCTACATTTTCAATGATGACATTTCCAATTTCCAACTTGCCATATCCCAATGTGTTGACAATGTTGTCATCTCCAAAAGCAACCATTGGGCCAGCCTTCTCCTCGTACTATGATAGCAGGGCCATATCACCAGTCATATGGTTTGAGCATCCACTGTCCAAAATCCACATGACCTTCTTTTCACTTTCTTTGCCCTGCAAACACAAAGGTATTACTTCTCCTTTGGTACGCAAACAAGTTTGGGTCCATGTGGCTTAGCAACAGTTTTATCATAAACAGCATGCTTATCAATTTTCTTGATGTTAGTCTTCTTGTCACTGTTAGAAGTCTTAGAATCAGGGTTCTTAGACTTAGGTGACAGAGGTACCTTCCTAACTTTAGGAGGACTTGAAGACTTTGTTCTTGTGTAGTGTGTGTGAACATTGTGACTGATGAAACCTTCCATGAATTGTCTTCTCAAATTAAAACAACTAGTCATTACATTCATGTTACATGGCATACAATCAAGTTTATCACAGAAAGGAGAGTCTCTATGTCTTAAAGGCACAGAGCAATCGTAGAATGGTTTAGCAACACTACCAGATGGTTTCTTGCAAGCATGAGTTAAATGATTAGTGCTAAAACAATTTTGACAAACTTTCCTAGGGGCATTTGGCACATAAGCATAATTGTTGTCCTTGTTAATCCCCAATTTGCCATTCCTGTTTTATTTCTTTTTAGCCACTTTCTTCTCAAACTCATTATTCCCAGCTGAAACAAACTTCACAAATTTCTCAGGTCTAGGTCTACCTCCTACTGGCTCCTTGACTTTGGTTTTGACATTCTCACTCTTAGAGGATGCTTGTTGTTCATTTGATTGTGCCTTATCTGCATCATCCAACATTTGCTTAATGAGTAAGGCATCCTCATCAATCTCAAGTGTTGGTGTTTTAAATATTGGGGTCTTAGCCTTTTTCAAAACCTGAGGCACTTCCTCTTGAACAACAATGTCATCTTCAATGACTGCATCGCCTTTCCTCTGTTTAAGAGTGTCATAATCAAGTCCAATGGCAGCCTTAGGTCTAGCTAGATTTTTCTCATGGTAGGACTGCAATAGACTAGAGGAATTCTTAAATGTTTTCAATTTAAATTCATTTTCAGCTAATTCATCCCTAAGAGCTTTCTCAACTTGACTAGCACATAGAATCTTATTCTTTAGATATTCAATTTCTTGTTTAAGGTTTTCTATTTGCATAGCAGTTAGTTCTAGTTCCTCATTTCTTTTGTTCAACAGTTCATTCTTAGTAGACAGTTTAGCAATTTCTTCATTAGCAGCAGTCATACTAGTATGAATATTAAACATCTCAACAGATAGTTGTTCAACCATAGATTTGTATTCAGAAACAGACATGTCTATGGTAGTGAGGGATGGTACCTGAGAGTCTGATGTAGATGGTTTGTCCTTTGAGTTGGCCATCAAGGCATAGTTGCAGAATTCTTGTTCTTCTCCATCACTATCAAAGTCATCCCAACACTTTCCTTCAGCTATGTAGGCCTTACCTAGTGTATGCTTCTTTAGCAGAGCCTCATACTTAGCTTCAAGCTCAAGAAACTCCTTATCCTTCTTTTTAGGCTTCTTGCATTCACTGGCAAAATGCCTTAGGTCATTGCATCTATAACATCTCACAGATGACCTATCCACGTAGCTGGTTTTGAATCTGTTTTTGTTTGCTTTCACAGGTGCCTTGCTCTTGTTGAATGAACGATTTTGAGATCTAGGCTTGAAGGGCTGATTCTTCTTAAATCTGATGTTTGGGAATTTTCTAGCCATAAAAGCATATGAAGTGTTTTCCATGGCATCCAACTCTTCAAGAGTGTAGAACTAATCTTCTTCCTTTTCATCAACAGGTTCAGTCACTTCTTCTTCAGTTTCTTCATCATCTACTATCTCTTCTATTCTCAGTTGACTTGTAGATGCTTCCAGGTCTTGAACGGATTTGTTGACAATCAAGGCACATGATGTGTTTATCATTCTGCCTTGGTTGGCTTGGATAGCCCTCTTCTGAAGCAGCTCAAGCTCATGAGTCTTTAAAACCCCATAGAGCACATCATATGTGACTTTGTTCAAATCTCTTTCTCTTAGAGATATGACCCTTTGCTCTAGATGGTTTGGTGCAGATAGTAGAAACTTCATGTTTAGTTCCTTAGTGCTGTAAACCTTCCCATTCATTTGAAGCTCAGTCACCAGCTTTTGAAATCTCTCAAACATATCAGTAATACTTTCTTTGGACTGTGCCATGAAAGCCTCATACTGTGTGACCAGTATCTATTTCCTATTCTCTCTTACCTTCTCTGTCCCTTCACATAACACCTCGATGTGGTTCCACATGTCCTTCGCTGATGTGCATGATGTTATGTTGGCCAACATCGACATATCCATGGAGTCTATGATCAGCAACATGAGATGACTGTCTAGGGCAACCTTTTCCTTCTCTGAGTCCGTCCATTTGGATGGCTCTTTTGTAACATATGATCTAGGAATGACTATTGTGCCCACTGTAGATTCAGCAATTTCTTGTTGTGGTACAAATGGACCATTCTTGAGGATGTCAGGGTAGAGAGGATTGGCAGCTTTGATGAACAACATCATTTTTATTTTCCAGAGGTTGTAATTCTCTTTGTCGAAATTAGGGACTTTCACCGTACCTGTAATCTTTGGTGTATTCAAACTCATGATCGTTTTCGGTTTAGATTAAACAGCCTGCTCTGATACCACTTGTTGAGTATTGAATACAGTAAAAGAATACAGAGGGGGGTGAATGGATTCTTGAACTTTTCTTTGTTCTTGAATCTTTGCAGCAAGATATGTGTTGAGTGTGTGAGATATGTAATTGCGGATAACAAAGACACAACACAATATCACTTTAATCTAATATTTTATTAGATAAAGATTTTGCTACAATATGTGAATACAAATGATAGTATTCTCAGCTATGTTTTTCTCAGAGAGATATTTCTTGTGATGTATATGAAAAACTTATCTCTTATCAGCTAAGGAAGTGAGGCTGTATCCTTATAGACATGGATACACCTACTTACTACAAATAAGGTAGGTAAACAAAATACTTTCCAATCTGTCTATCTCATTTGAGTAAGAGTCCAAACGGCTACAGATTTGACTTTGCAAAGCCTGTTCAGATCCACTTCTTTAGCTCCTTGTCCCTTTGTCTTATCTCTCCAAGCTTCTTTGTAGGCTTTCCAATGTGCTTTATAGTACATAGTCAAATAAAGCGTCTTGGCTTGTTGCAGGTTTCTGACTTGTACAATTCTTCAATATTTTATCTCCAAGAATGTATTCGAGAAGTGGCTAAGTGAATGATTCGAGAACTAGAATTGACTTAATCGATAACTCTGAGTTCTCGAATAGTGTTATATTGACATATTGAATCACTTCTCGAATAGCTCTTTTCTCTGGGAGTCCTTGAGATATCGAATAGAGCATTTTGACATATCGAATCCCTGAGATGTCGAATAGCATCTTGAGTCTTTGAGATATCGAATAGAGCATTGACTTGTTGACTCTTTTGAGAACTCAAATATCACCTTTGACCTGTTGACTCCTTGAGTTCTCGAACAGAGTAATAGACATATCGAATCTCTGAGATATCGAATGAGATATCGAACAGTGTATTCAGAGATATCGACATAATTATAAGGCTCTCACAGCCTATATAAGGGCCTGACCCCTCATTCTCAGAGCTACGTCTCGGCTTGATTCTCAATAACGAGATATGTAGGCACTCTGTGAGGATCGATTAGTCTCGAACACGGAAACAACCATTAAAGCTCGAAGCTCAGCAACTCCTTTGCATTAAATATACACAAACCCTAGCCGCAATTCGATAACCTAGTTTTTATTCCACAACATTTGGTGCCGTCTGTGGGATGACAACATCAACCATGGTTAACACACGAAGAACAGTACCAGCCTCGACTGATTCCATACCCCTTAGCTCTGCTCCACCCGCCACTTCTGATCCATCTATCACTACTGAAGAAGGGCAAGTACCCCCATCAACAGGGGCGATCATTCAACCTCTAGTCTCTCAACCCCCAGGGACGATTCCCCATGTTGAGGGAACTCTGCCTGTGGTCGTCCATCAAATCCAAGAAACCAACCCTCTTTAGATGGTGGTTTCTTCTCTTGATAATGTTAATCGCTCGCTACCCCCAGGGGTATAGATTCACACTACGGATCTCCCCGCAAATTCCAACCCGATGTATGGTCTACCTAACTACCCTCCTGCTACTCGAGGTGTTGGACCAAGCGGCCATGCCTTGCTGATTCAGGAGCCTCCTTATATTAGGGGGTTGGGCCGTGATCAGGAATATGATGACTACTCTGGCCCCTATACTAACGACTCGTCATCTGAGGACGATGATCATGATGAAGCCCCGAGGAGGCGACGTGCTAGCAGAGAACCTCGAAGGAGGACACAAACTATCCATGATGGACCCCCTTTGACAACTGCTGAGAGGATTAAGGCTCATGAGGCCGAGATCTTAAAGCTGAAGGATGACATGGCAAGAGATCAGGCGAGACATAATCAGAATCGACCTCCTCCGACTATAGGAGGGATCCCCCTCATTTATTTGGAAAGGTCTTCAAGGAGGCAGAGAAGGGCTGATGCCCCCATTGTAAGAACAACAAGGGTGGAAACCCCCAAGGGAAACCCCAAAGATCTGATGCCTCTTGGAGATCCTCATGATGAATGCTCGTATTTCTAAGAAGTTCAAGATGCCAACAATTAAGGTTTATGATGGAACGGGTGATCCCGCAAATCACATCAAGACATTTTCAAATGCACTGCTATTGCAGCCTGCAAGTGATGCTCTAAAGTGTAGAGCGTTTCCTCAAACCCTATCGGGCATGGCTCAAAGATGGTATAGTCGATTACCTACAAATTCGATCGGCTCCTTTAAGGAGTTGAGTGCCGTTTTTGTCAACCAATTCATTAACGAAAGAACTCATGAGAAAAGCTCTACGTCTCTTATGTATGTGGTACAAGGAAAGAATGAGAATCTAAGGGATTACCTCAAGCGATTCACTAAGGAAACACTGAATATCACTGACTTGGAGAACAAGGTGACCATGGTAGCCCTGGAGCACAGAACTACTGATCTTTTCTTTAAGAGATCATTGGCAAAGCATCCCCCTGAGAATATGGATGTGCTACAACGAAGGGCTGATAAGTATATTAAAGATGAGGATAACATGAAGAAATAGGCCATAGTAGGTAATGAAGTAAATAACAACGACTCTAAGAAGCGAAAGCAAGAGTATGATGCTAGGGACAAATATCCCCGGACTAGTAAGGACTCTGACTCTATACCTAGAAGGGCCTGGGACCGAGATTTTCTGTATATGCGAGGTTGAATGCTCCTAGAAGTCAGATCTTATTAGATATCGATAAGGATAAGGACTTCCGATGGCCGAAGCCACTCAAAGGTGACCCCTCAAAGCGAAACAAGGATCAGTATTATAGGTTTCACAAGGATGTGGGACACGACACCGATGATTGTAGACAACTCAAGGACGAGATTGAATTCTTGATCCGAAGAGGGAAACTAAGCCAGTTCACGAAGGGTGAAGATCGTGGAAATAAAAGAAGGGATTATGACAGGAAGAACAATGATCGTAGGGATAATGACCGTGATCGTAACCCACAGCCCCGAGGGCCGGTTATCAATATGATCTGGGGAGGTCCGACAGCGGCCGACACGACAAGGAATTCTCGAAAGGCTTACGCCAGAGAAGTGATGCACATCGTGGGAGAGGCCCCGAAGCGTGCGAAAACTGAGCTAGTGATTGGTTTTGATGATTCAGACTTGGAAGGGGTGAAGTTCCCCCATGACGACCCGTTGGTCATAACTCCTTTGATTGGAAACTCAGAAGTAAAACGAGTCTTGATAGACAATGGAGCTTCTGTTGAATTTCTGTTTCATGATGCGTTTGTAAAGATGGGATATAACGAGTCTCAACTAACCCCCACCAACATTCCTATCTATGGATTTAATGGAGTTGAATCCAAGGTTGAAGGAACCATTCAACTGCCTGTGATTATTGGGCAGAAACCTAAGGAGGCTACTTAGATGCTGAACTTCTTGGTAATCAAGGCAACCTCAACATATAATGCAATCCTGGGAAGGACTGGGTTTCATGCGTTTAAGGCTGTGGCCTCTACCTATCACATGAAGATTAAGTTTCCAACCCGCAATGGTGTTGAAGAACAGAAAGGTGATCAGAAGATGGCAAGAAGTTGTTATGTAACTACGTTAAGAGCTGATGGAGTCGGGGGGCAGGTCCTTCCGATTGAAGACATGGATGTCCGAGGTGATGACGAACACCGATGGAAACCGGCAAAAGATTTGATTCCTATACCTCTAGATCTTGGAGACCCCGAAAAGGTTACATATATTGGAGCTTCTCTGAAAGAACCCTTGAAGGGCAGATTGAAAACTTTCTTACAAGAGAACGGTGATGTGTTTACTTGGATAGTGGCTGACATGCCAGGGATTGATCCCCAACTCATAACTCATAAGTTGAATGTCGATCCAAAGAGGAAGATAATAAAGTAGAAGAAGAGAAATTTCGCTCCTAAAAGGCAAGAGGCCATTAATCAAGAGGTAGATAAGCTCTTAGAAGCTGGATTTATTGAGGAGATTCAGTTCCCCGAGTGGTTGGCCAACCCTGTGATGGTCAAGAAGGCGAATGGAAAATGGAGGATGTGTATAGACTTCACCGATCTGAATGATGCATGTCCTAAGGATTGTTTCCCTCTACCAAGGATTGATATGCTGATAGATGCCACATCTAGGCATGAGATGTTGAGCTTCATGGATGGTTTTAGTGGCTACAATTAGATTAAGATGCATAAGGATGACATCCCAAATGTATCTTTCATAACTGACTTTGGTGTTTTCTGTTATCTTGTTATGACTTTTGGACTAAAGAATGCAGGAGCTACTTACCAACGATTGGTGAATAAGATATTCGCCCATCTAATTGGAAAAACCATGGAGGTCTATGTCGATGACATGTTAGTCAAAAGCCTATCTACGAAAGATCACATTAAGCACCTCAAGGAGACATTTGAAGTGCTGAGGCACCATAATATGATGTTGAATCCAGCCAAGTGTGCCTTTGGCGTTGGATCAAGAAAATTTTTGGGTCTAATGGTTTCAAAGGAGGCATAGAAGCCAACCTCGATAAGATCAAGGCGATTTTAGACTTGAAACCACCCCTCTCTATACGAGATGTACAGAAGCTGACGGGCAGGGTAGCAGCCCTGGGGAGATTTATCTCTAAGTCTGGTGACAAGTGCTTGCCCTTCTTCCAAGCATTGAAGAAGGTGAAAAATTTTGAGTGGACTCCTGAGAGCCAAGAGGCTTTTGAACCCCGTTGTTGGCCAAACCTAGTCCCGGGGAGACTTTGTATCTATATCTGGCGGTGTCTGAACAAGCCCTGAGTGCCGTTCTCATTCGAGAAGAGAGCAAGGTTCAGAAACCTATCTACTATGTGAGCAAGGTGTTGCACGGAGCTGAATTGAATTACTCTCCTATTGAGAAGTTTGCTTTAGCATTGATAACAACTTCGAAAAAGCTACGACCATACTTCCAGTCACATAAGATCGAAGTCCTGACGGACCAACAGTTGAGAAATATTTTGCATAGCCCGAAGGCCAGTGGAAGACTGATTAAGTGGGCAATCAAACTTGGAGAATTCGATATCGCATACAAGCCTCGGACAGCAATCAAGGCTCAGGCATTGGCTAACTTCATGGTTGAATGTGCCATTGGCAACCAAGAAGTCGGGGGGCAGGAGATAATACCCACCCCTGGAAGTAAGGATAAAGATGAAGAGCTATTACCAGATCAGAAGGAATATTGGGTGCTCAATTTTGATGGAGCATCAAAAACAAAATCTAGTGGTGCAGGCATGGTTTTGCAAAGCCCCTATGGATTGATAGTTGAGTATGATTTGAAGTTGGACTTCCCAACAACCAACAACGAAGCTGAGTATGAAGCCTTGATAGCCGGATTGGGCTTAGCCAGAATTATGAGGGTCAAGAACCTTAAAGTTTGTGGAGATTCACGACTGGTAGTCTCGCAAGTGAATGGTGAATTTGAAGCCAATGATGAAACTATGGCAAAATATTTGAGAGTTGTGAAGGCTGGTATGACTCAGTTTGATGAGTGCTATATGGAGCATATTCTGAGAGAAGAGAACATTAAGGCTGATGCCCTGTCCAAGTTCGCTTCTTCGGAGATAGAGAACTATGCAGGGAGTGTTTACTTCCAGGTCTTGAAGGCCCCGACCATCAACTCGAAATTGGTGGCACCAATTGATGTAGGGAGCTGTTGGATAGATCCAATCAAACCTCACCTGGAAATTGGATGGCTCCCTGACGATGCCCAGGAGGCACGAAAGCTGTCGGTTGAGAGCGTTGAGATATGCCTTGATAGAAGGCATCCTTTAGAAGAGGTCTTTTGTCATTCCATACTTGAGATATTTGAGGCCCCAGGAGGCAAAGGAAGCACTAGAGGAAGTTCATGGAGAGATCTGTGGGCAACACTTAGGGGCAGAGCCCTAGCTCACAAGATCACTCGTTTGGGATTTTATTGGCCAGAGATGTTGGCCGATGCGCAGAATTATGTTAAGAGGTGTGACAGGTGCCAAAAGCATGCTCCGATTGTAAGGCAGCCGCCTGGGATGTTAACCTCGATTAACTCTCCTATCCCGTTCGCAATGTGGGGAATGGACATACTTGGACCTTTCCCTGTAGCTTCAGCACAAAGGAAGTTCTTGATAATAGCCATCGACTACTTCGCTAAGTGGATTGAGGCTAAACCTTTAGCCAAGATAACCACCAAGCAAGTCGCTCGGTTCTTTTGGGAAAGCATAATCTACAGGTATGGTATCCCTCGAATCCTTGTGATGGATAATGGGACACCGTTCAACAATGAAGAGTTCAAGAAATATTGTGAGGAGAATGCTATCGAGCTTCGCTTTACTTCGGTGGCCCATCCTCAAGCTAATTAACAGGCAGAGGTAGCAAACCGGATTATCCTTGATGGACTTAAGAAGAGGGTCGAACGTTCAAGAAACACTTGGGTGGATGAGTTGCTGCCTATACTATGGGCATACCGCACCACCTACAAAGTGACGACTGGAGCAACCCTGTTCTTGCTGGCTTATGGAGCCGAGGCAGTTGTGCCCTTGGGGATTACACATGCATCCCCATGAGTGGAAGCATATGAACCTGTGACTAATGAAGAAAACATGAGGCTCGCCCTTGATCTGATTGATAAGGTTAGGGATGAGGCAAATGCCATGAATGCAGAGCATCAGAAAAGGGAATCCTTCCACTACAACCAAAGGGTTAAGGAGAGGTTCTTTCGACAAGGCGACTTGGTTCTAAGAAAGATAGAGGCTTCCAGAGTTGGCCAGAAAGGAAAGCTAGCCCCCAACTAGGAAGGGCCATATCGAGTCAGGAAGATACTAGGATAAAGATCCTACAAGCTGGAGACCTTGGATGGAATTGAGGTCCCTCGCACTTGGCATGCTTTGAACTTGAAGGTTTATTATGTTTAATCTATCCATGTAAGGACTTAGCTTTTTATCTATTTATTAGGAGAATTAGAAATAAGCTTCAATGAAACCATTTCATGGCTCATTGCCCCGAGTAGGACAGTAGTAATCTATGTAAGGGTTGAACCCATTTCTAAGATTAATGCAAGTTGTTTTCCATTCTATGATTCCGTGATTTTAATTATGTACCAAGCACCTATTGAGTGTAAGTCTAGAATGACCAAGTACCGAAAATAAAAGAACATAGGTAATAAAAGGAAACAACTGTATAGATAAGACGCCCCGGAGGGCCAAGGTTTAAGTTACTGACATTGTCAAATAAAATTAAGTCCACAAAGGACCCCGAATGAAAATAAACAAAGCCACAAGTGGCTAACAAGGCCATGCAAGGCCACCTACTCCCGAGGAGCATCATCAGAACTCTCTTCCTCGCTAGAATCCTCCTCGTCTGAATCATCCTCATCAGAGCCGCTACCATCTTCGGCTGCCACCACTATCAGCTGTGCCCCAGTCCTCTTGACCTCTTCTTCTTCAGAGGAGGAGGAGCTAGAAGGAGGGCTTGCTTCATTTCGAAGCCTCCTCTTTCCCGGGATTGGCTGACGAATCACCCCACTCCTCCTCGTAGGCATCGGCTTCTTCCCGCGAGAGCCCGAGGAAGATGAGTCTTGGCTAACAGCTTAGGCGGCTCCCTTGGAGTTAGAGCCAGAATGTCGGTGGCCTCCCCGAGAGCTGGAGCCCGATGTTTGAGGCACAGCTTTGACTCCCGAACCGGAAGCATAGTCAATAAAGCCTCCACTGCTAATAGCCCAGTCAGGGCACGAAAAGTTCGCCGGGTCAACAACGGTTGGATACTTGTTGCTAAAAAAATTAATAGCTTTGTTCCAGCCGATAGACATGTTGTGGGGGCACATCACATCGTCATGATTAATCATCAAGAAATCTTTCGACTTATGGTAAGCTTTGATTACTTTGTCAAATTCTGAGGATTTCTTCCTAGCCAGGGAACTGAGCTGCCTTTGATAAGAGCTTACTTCCCTCTCAGCATCGAGGGCTCTAGATTCCAGATTTCTACGTTCTTCTTCAAACATACTCTTTTCTTTCCTCAAGGCCACGTTTTCATCCCGAAAAGTCCGACCTTGGCTGACAGCGGATTGAAAGTAGGCATTTACCTGAAAACATGAAATTTGTTAAGCCATTTGTGCATTGAGTTGACCATGGACGTTGAATTTAGAAAAGTGAATAGCATACCTGGTAGAGGGCTTGAGCCCCAAGACGCTCGGACTCCTCAATTTTATCCCCGGAGGATAAAGTTAGACGGTCAGAAGGGGTAATAGAGCACTTGGACCAGTCCAAGGCTAAGGCAGAGCACCCGAGGACAGAGTCCTGTTCACAAATACCCCAAGCCGGAATGAAAGCAGACCTAGTGAACCCATCGACATTTCGAGATCTCTTTCCCTGGGTACATCGCTCCAAGAAATTTGGACACTTAGGAGCAGTTGGCCTCTTAGCCTTATCCGCTTGCTTTATCATCCTTCCAATGGGGACCTTCGCCATCTCTGGCCTAGCATCCAACTCCGCAGCAACTGAAACATACAAGGAAAGAACATCGGAATAAGAACAAACATAGTTCAAGATATATAACTGAAAGTATAATTACCCTCGAAGGGAAGTATGCTAAGGCCTGCTTCAACAAGCCTTTTCTCTGTTAAAAACGCTCGATAGTGAGAACGAACGTTGTCCTCTAAAAGTCTGTCTCGATTCAGAAGCTCGTGGGTTTCGAGATCCAGAATGAAGTGTGAACTATCTTCCACACAACCAAACTTCTTTACAAAAAACTGGCCCCAACCTCCACCTTTCCAATAAAGAACAACGAACTTCCTCGGCCAAAAATGGTGGGAATCTGGGAAGGACTTCGTGTTCACCATGTGAGGGACTAAACCCCGATGCTAGAACCTAATCCACCCTTTCTTGGTACTTCGAAACATGGTGGTACTCAGAGGGATGTCCAGGTCACGGCATCTTAGAATGAAGATACTATGAATCCTCCAGGAGTTGGGGTATAGTAGACAAGGGTGAACCTGAAGCTCAGATAATAACCTTATAATGAAGGGGTGAACGGGAAACCTGAACCCAGCTTCCAAAGCACCTTTGTGAACACAAAGTCTCTCCGGGTGCCAGTTGCAGGTTCTATCGCCTAAACCGGGCATCCGAATCTTGATTACTTCCAGGAAACCATATAAATTCCTTATCTTTTCTACATCATGTTCCTTCAGTTTGCATGCACTCTGTTAGGAGTCTAACTCCGAGTTATTGGGAAATGTATCTGCTACGGTGCTAAACAAGTCTAGCAACGAAGTAAAACGACGATCAATATATAAGGGAGACCAAATTTCATTCCTACCTTTCAGAGATCGAGCTTTGCTCCTCTTGGCCATTGCCTCCGACATAGACACCGGGGGTGCTTGAGGTGCTTAGGATGTTTGGTTGCTGTCTGCCATCTCGAGAACTTGGACTTGAGCTTGAAAACTTAAGAAGTAGAGAGCTAGAGAACTTGAGATATGTTTGAGAAATGAAGAAGTGAGGAGAAATGAAGGATTCTCCCCGTCTTTTATAGAAAAGTGGTGACCTGCCGGAACATGTTGAAATTCAGACCGGTTCGTGTTTACAGGTCATTTGTCATTTAAAATCTCAAAAATGGCAGAAAATTGATAAAAAGATCGTTATATCTCGTATAATTCTGGAAAAGAAGTGATAAATATTCGACACGGTGCTGTAATAAAATAGCTGGTTGGATGACATAAGCTAATTAAGCTTAATCAAGAGTTTAATCCACAAAAGAGAATTAGGGACGCTAATCAAGAGATTAGCCAAAACTTGAAGAAAGAGAGTTAGGAATGTTTGTTCGTCGGCGTTTAAGTATTGACAGTTGATGATCGAAACATGGCAACCTCCAGCCGGGAAGGCATCAGCCGAGAGGCTCCAAGGAGACCCCCCAGCCGAGTGGTATCAGCCAAGAGGCCACCCGGGGAAGCCCTGGCCGACACCCATCAGCCGAGAGGCTCCCGAGGGAAGCCCTGGCCGACAGGCATCAGTTGAGAGGCACCCCGAGGGAAGCCCTGGCCGAGTGCCGTTTGCCGAGAGGCCACCCAAGGCACCCCCAGCCGACACACAGCAGCCGAGAACCACCCGTAGGAGCCCGCAACCGACATCTGCCAGCCGAGAAGCACCCGGGGAAGGCCCCTGGCCGAGACCCATCAGCCGAGAGGCTCCCGGGAGTCCTCTGGCAGAGACAGTCCAGCCGAGAGGCTCCCACGGGAGGCCCTAGCTGAGGCAGTTGAGTTGGGAGGCTTCTCTGGTGACCCTCTTTCGGTTGGTAGTCATTTAACAGTTTTCTAAACAACATCGTTTATTGCCGATTAGCACCGATTAGCGCCGTTTAGCATCGTTTAGCGTCGATTAGCATCGTTTAGCGCCGTTTAGCACTGTTTATGTCGTTTAACGCCATTTAGCATCGTTTAAACGTCGTTTAAGGCTAGTTAGCACAGTTCAGTGTCGTTTAGTGCCGTTTAGCATCGTTTAAAATATCGTCGTAAATGCGTCGGTCGCTCCACGCTTTACATCAAAAGACGATACTCATGAAACACTAGTGTATAACGATAAACCCCGACCAGAGTCTCGAAAAATGCAATTAAAACTTCAAGGAAAAACCTGATCAGTTTTCCTAGAAGTTGGGGGGTAAATGATATGGGCTAAAAGTAAGTCCTAAAGACACATTTAATATGGCATTAATTAGACCCGGTATGGTCTGAACGTGGGGCCCATTTACGAGGCCAAAAACCCTAATTAAATATTAATTTCGTAGTTAATATTATGGGTAATAAACAGTAATAAGAGTCAATTATGGATACAATATCTTTATGAATAGCCACCAAGGCAACAAACTCAGCATGGAAACAGACTCATACAAGGAAGGAGTCTAGAACCTTCCTCAAGGTGGTGGCTTGCCCACCAAATCTCCAAATCCTACCATAATTCTAAGGCTCTCACAGCCTATACAAGGGCCTGACCCCTCATTCTCAGAATTACGTCTTGGCTTGATTCTCAATAATGAGATACGTAGGCACTCTGTGAGAACCGATTAGTCTCGAACACGGAAACAACCATTAAAGCTCGAAGCTCACCAACCCCTTTGCAATAAATTTACACAAACCCTAGCCACAATTCGATAACCTAGTTTTTATTCCACAACAATATTTTAACCAAAAACATTTTTTATCAAAAAATTTATGAGTAAGATTATCTTACCTTAGGTATTGCATATTGATATATTAGTTATATCTTTTATAGTGTTAGCATTACGATTTTTTATTTCCTTTTTGTATATTTTTAAATTTAATTTTTAAGATTTCAGTTTTAGATTCCATTCAATGTTTTGTAAGATTTCAATCTAAGATTCCATTCAATGTATTATTCAAACATACTAAAATATTAAAAATCAATTTATATTTGCAAAACACATTAAAGAACCTTGCCTTACTTCAAGAAATTGGAAATAAATTTTAAATTACTTTTTACAAATTTCAAACAATATTTTAAAATTAAGCACATAAGGTAAATAATAATATGAAATTAAAATTTTTCGTAAAATACCTTAAAGAACATGAAACTTGCTTACCAGATCGGCCAAGTCAGAATTTTATAATAGCATCATTTAAAAGAATTTAAAAATAGTGTCTATTGGGACATGCATTTTATAAGAATTTTTGTAAGTGTTTCACTAAAAAAGTATATTAACTATTTAAAATAATTTATTTAAGAAAATAAACGAGATTCTTTTGGATATTATGTTAAAAAACTATTAACAACAAGATAAGAATCTCTAAAATGTTTTGCTAAAAAAATTGTTAATGATTAAAAATTAAATTCGTGTGTCATTTCTTCGTTCGTTTAAGTGCTCTACATAATTTTAGTAAATTAATTTTTTCTGTATTTTTTTATTCACTTAAGTTATATTGGATTTTAACATTAAGTTGAATACCATTAAATTTTGCAAAATATATTTATTTATAGTTATAAAACTTTTACTTTTTACATAATTTTGAAGTGTTTTTACTTCTCAAATAGAGAAAGATCCCCTAATTCTTCTTCATACGATCAGGTGTTTATGTACCGAGATCATTAACAAAAAAATACAAAAACCAAAGTAAAGAACAACCGATGGTTAATAATAATCCATAATTATAACTAAAATCATAACAAATAATAAATTTAAAAATAATAACGAAGAAAGCAAATATTAAATCAGAAATTCAATCCTTAAAAATCAACAAAAAAAGCAACCTGAAAATCACAAAAAACTAGTGGAGCACATACATAACCATGTACACTAAGAATTAAAGAAAATAAGAAGGAATAAAAAAAACTAAAAAAAATAGACGAAGACCAAAGCAAATAGAAGCAAGAAAAGGATTACAAACACACTGATAAAATTTGATCGTTAGAACCAATGATTGTATATATATAATAATATAAAATTTCTTTTCTATTTCAAATATGTAAATTTGAATTCTATTTCCCTACAAAGTACAAATTCAAAACCCTTTTCTATTTCGAAGATGTTAATGTTTGAAAGAGAAGTGTCCTAAATCCAATTATGGATGATGAGTTAGGATAAACTTTCTTGTAATCTTAGTAGGTTTTATGATTATTAGTGAAATTCATATTTGTCTTTATACGAGCTTTATCTATTTAAAGTGTTTTAAATTAGATGTTTCATAATTTAGAGTAATGCTTCTAGAATTATAATGAGATTATAATAATGAGATATAGAAGTTGATAACACTAGACTTAAACTGTTCTTGATCATAGGATAACTAATTGGAAGTTAGTCAATCCGTAAAGATCAGTACATACTATGCTAGCTTCCTAGGAAGGATGTCTGTTCTCGTAGACATTTGTGTGGTGACACTATAGCTAGTATGTAGGTTCTTATTAGCGAATAAGTTCACTGAACATGACTCGATCAGTGGAGCAACTAATGGAGTTTACTCACGCGTCGATAGTTGTTCACTAAGTGATTGTTGTACAAGTGCCCTTAGACTTGAGATCGTTAGAGTAATCTTATATATAATGAACTATGCTTTGGTTTAGTCCTTAGTCTCAAGGACACCTATTAGGTCTATTCTGGGCATAGGGATTTGTGTATGGAGATAGTTAACGATTAAAAAAGGATATGCCCCTTCCAGTAAAGGAAGAGAATATCCTATGCTATTCTTATTATGCTAGTTCAGGAATCTCTGGCCAGAGTGAATGAAATTAGAAAGGAGTTTCTAATTTGCATTAATATGAACTGTGCATTATGAATAAGGAATCATATGATTAAATTTGATAGGCTTGACACGAGTTCCATGCCTTGTATTTAATCGGGATATTGTAGGGTGGAAGGAATTAAATTGTACGGTAACTATTCACTGACTAGGTTCTAGGTATTCTAAGTAGTTAATTCATATTATCCGGATAGTCGCGATATGCTGAAAAGTATCCCTCACGATGTAGAATAAATATGATTAATTATTTAATTAATTATATTTAATGAATTAGAAGAATTCATATAAATAATAATAAAATAGTTTTATTATTATTTATTTATACTACCGGCTTAATATTGAACCTACATGGTCACACAATAAAAGAGACTGATTTATTGGTGGAGAAATTAATTAATAATGGCTAGTAATTATTTATTTGTCAAATAAATAATTTATTAGCAAATTTTATAATTGATTAAATAAAATTTAATTGATTATAAAATAATTAAGAAGAGTTCTTAATATTATTAATTAATGATTTAATTTAAGAAATTAAATCAAGTGAGAGAATTATTTTCTAAAGAGTTTAGAAAAAAAAAATAATGTTTAAAAGAGTTTTAATTATTAATTAATTGATTAATGAAATTAATTAAATAATAGGGTTAATAATTATAGGAAAAATATCAGCTGAGATATTTCCCTATAAATACATTATTATAAACCCTATTAGCCTCTAATCTTTTACGTAAGATTTCAGAAGGAGGCAACCCTATTTTTCTCTCAAACCTTCTTCTTCCCTCAATCACATCTCTCTCTTGGTGGATACCGGTAGAGTGCTTCACACTTTAGGAGCAGCTTCTAGAGACTCTCTACGTCATCCTTTGATCGTTTTTAAAGGTTAGAAATTGATCCCACAACTTTTACATGAATCGTATGCAATATATATGCGATATATATGCTTCAATTTATGTTTTACTCTTCCGTATATGCATAAAAATCCTTCAATGTTAATGTTAAAAAAGGAAGTTTTAATTTTTTTTCTAAAAAATAGGAACTAAAGAAGAAAGTTTTGATTTTAATTATTTAAAATAGAGAAGCTCCAGAAAAATAGATAAATATGATTCGAGCGATTTAATCTAGGGCTTCTCCTTTGTATAATATAAAAGATGATACAATTTTATCCTTATATATAATAAGCGTAAGAGGGATCTTATCCTTAATTTTAGTTTTTGGTCATTGTAATTTGGTCACTGTACTACCAAAATAATCTCAACCGTCAAATCTAATATTTTTAAAATAAACGATCAAGATTATATTATATTATAAAAAAATTATAATCTAAAAAGGATATAATTAAAAAGATTGTATTGGAATTGAATTTTAAAAGAAAATTACAATATGAAAAGGATACAACTGAATTTTATTTAATACAATTAAATTTTATTTAATTTTTTTATTAATATTAAAAAAAGTTTATATTTACTATTTGGGATCTATCTCGAGATCTAGAAATCAGATTTTGATGATTTTACAACCCGCGCAAAACTCATAAAATTATCTTTAATTTAGTGTTGATTTAACAATCATTATCGAAATGGAAACACTTAGAATCTTAAGAGAAAATTTAATTACGAATTTTTACATTAATCCTATTCAGTGTAGAAGACCTACATTGATAATTCTATTCAATGTAGATAACCAAATTATATAAAATTTAAATCATTGACATACACGTTTTTGTATTTCAATATAAATAATACTTTTTAGTTTACATGTTAAAAAATAAAATAATTTTTATGCTAGATCCATCGTTTTTTATATATTTATTTTATGATCTAACAGTTCTTATTTATTATTAAAACTGTATTTGATTGTTAGTAGAACTATTTTCAAATAATAAGAAAGGCATATTGATAATCAAAATGGAATATAAGTAAATTTCATAAATTGAATAGAATTTTCAACGTAAAAATTGTCAATTTCTTCTCTATTTTATTTCTACGTAGTTTTAATTGGAAAATATTTATTAAGCCATCACTAAATTAAAGATTATTTTGCTAATTTCATGTGAGTTGTAAAATTGTCCAAATCAAATTTTTAGAATTCAAGATAGAGCACAAATATTAAATTGAACATGTAAAATCTTATATATATTAATTTTGTAACAACAATTTGATATGTAAATTAATAACATATAAATATTAGAAAAATTAATAATATAATTATAGATATTTAAAAAAGAGTCGTGCGATGCACGGGTTATAAGCTTATATATAATAAGCATAAGAGAGATCTTATACATAATTTTAGTCACTCGCCAAAATAATCTCAATCGTCGAATCTAATATTTTAAAAATAGACGATCAAGATTATAGCATACTAAAAAAGATATAATTATGTTTGTATTATAATTGAATTTTAAAAAGAAAATTATATTATGAAAAGGATATAATTAAAAAAGGATACAATTGATTTTTTTATTAATATTAAAAAAAATCATATTTACTATTTGGGCTCTATCCCGAGATCAAGAAATCAGATTTGGATGAGTTTACAGCCCACGCGAAACTTATAAAATTATTTTTAATTTAGTGATGATTTAATAATTATTTTCGAAATGGAAACACTCAGAATACCAAGAGAAAATATAATTATGATTTTTTACATTAATCATATTCGTGTAGAAGATCTACATTGATAATTATATTCAATGTAAAAAACCTAATTATATATGATTTAAATTATTGATATATACTTATTCGAATTTCAATATAAATGGTAGCAATATTATACAAACATATGAAACAATGAATATATTCTATCCAACCAAAACAATTCTACACCGAACCTTAGTTAATGTCTTTCTCATAACTAGATTTTTTTATTTGTGGCTAAATTGATCCGTTTCTAGCAACCCAAATACCTCGATACCAGGTGTACCGCTTAATGTGAAAAAATGAGAAGAGAGATTGATTTTTTGTTAATTGTTTGTTAAAAATTAGAAAATTATTCATTACAGGGAGAATGTTCTTTTGCTCATAAATAATTAATATGCTGCAGAGCCTATTACTTTAATTAAATTATTCAGAATTTTGTTTATTTTTATTTAAATTACGAGAATGATACTTTTTTTTAGAAAAGTTTTGCTTTCCTAAGGAGTTCAAAAACGCAGCGACGAAGAGTGGGAATACGCGGAAGAGGTTAGGTGGTGATTCTTGGATCATCTTAATCTATTTTTTATTAAAAAAAATTAAAATTTTAAATATTAATAAAAAAATATCTTTTAACATATTAGAAGTAGAATAGGAGTTCGAATTTATAAAGGATAATAGTTCGAATTTATAAAGAAGACATATAATTAAAATTTTTATTGGAAATAGAATAAGTGTTCAAACTTACAAAGGAAAATGTTCGAATTTATAAACTTACCGTATTTGGTTGTTATTTATAAAAAGGGTATTTTGATATTCAAAACGAAATATAAGCAGACTTCATAAATCGAATAGAATTTTCAACGTAAAAAATTGTCAATTTCTTTTCTCTTTTATTTCTGCGTAGTTTTAATTGGAAAATAATTGTTAAACCATCACTAAATTAAATATTATTTTGTTAATTTCACGTGAGTTGTAAAACCGTCCAAATCAAATTTTAAGAATTCAAGGTAGAGTACAAATATTAAATTGACGTGTAATCTTATATGTATATTAATTTTTTAACAACAATTTGATATAAAAATTAATGAGTAAAATGGATCTGAGGTTGTCCTTAGGGATTTCTCTTGAGGTTATAACACAAATAGCCTATAAATTAAGTGGCCCCGCAGAGGCATTTTTGTATATATAATTTTTTCTCAGTAAATTTACCAAAACATCCTTAAATTTGTATTGAAAATCTTTTAACCTCAAGGAGAAGCCTAAGTTCATCCTCAGACACATGAATCCCTAAATTAATAACATATAATATAATTGTAGATGTTAAAAATAGAGCCTTGCATTGCAGGAGTTACTTATAAAATACGGAGTAGTATTCATAAAAATAAAGATAAACATTAAAAAGTATGTAAAATAAAGTGGGAGGAGGCTTCTTTTTTTTTTTTTTTGACGAACGGGAGGAGGCTTCTTAGAGACGCCAACAGCTAACAAAAGCCGAGGCCCAAATGAACCCTCTCCGTTCATAAAAAAGGAGGGAAAATTGGGGGTTAAATTTGGAGCCAAAGAAGACGATACACACAGCCAGGTTAAGGTATACACACAAGTACTTATAGTGTTCTACAAGCTTCCATTATTCAATATTCAATTTTTGTAATCCATTTTTTCAATTCATTTCTTACAATTCACTACACGAATCCATTTTATTATGAATAATGATGATAATCTCAGATTGTTCGAATCTTCAATTTCTTCTCCAGTGCCTCCCAAAAAATTAAAACACACAATTTTACACACAGCATCTGTACGTATACAAACACGCACAATTCCTTTGATTTCATCAACTACACATCTTCCTGTTAATTTAATTCGTCTTCATCCTCACCGTCCGTGCACTATTGGCCGGAAGTTGAGTAGATGTGACTTGGTGTTCGAGGATCGTAGAGTGAGTAAGAAGCATTTTCAGATTGTTTTCGATGCGTTTCGTAATAAAGTATTTATTGGTGATGGGGAGAGTTTGGATAGGTATGGAAAGTGTTGTGGGGATAGTGTTAGGGTTTCGTTGAACGGTGTGTTTGTTAATGGAATTAGAGTTGGGAGGGGTGAGGTTGTGGAGGTGCGTGCCGGAGATGAGGTTTCGGTTGTTTGTGGGAGTGAGGGAGGTGGTTGTAGTGTGGGGAGGAGGATTGGGTTTGTTGTGCAGAGAGTTGCGTTTGTGGAGGAGGTTGTGGATGGAAATGGTTGTGGTTTTAGGGAGGGGATTGTTTCGAGGGGAGATGTGTTGTTACGGAAATGTAGGGGGATGTTAAAAGAGGATTCGATGTTGTGCAATGAGAAGACGAGGTATAGGTTTGTGGGTAGAGATGTAGAGAATGATAATTACGAGTTAATGCTAGGTGATGCAAGTAAGAATACAGTGAATGGAAGTGCTAAGTTACAGGACGGTGTGGTGAGTTGTACGGAAGAGTTGTCACGAGGAAATGGTGTGTTTATAGATAATGAATTTAATAGGAATTTGGATGGTGAAGGACAGTTGAATGCAGATTTGACTCACAAAGAGGTAAATTGTGAGACAGAATGTTGTGAAGTTATTGATAAAACTTCACAGAAAATGAATAGAGGTGAAGCTACTGTGGATTGTTACTTGAGTAATTATGCGCGCAAGACATCATCATGCTTAAATGTTTCTCCCAAGGACACTATAATGGTTTCAGGGGTGGAGTGTGATCCGGAATGTTCTACTTTTAAAAATGTAAAACTGCAGAAAATGGAAGCCACCCGTGTTCATTCTGAAAATGGGATGGCCAATGGAAAATCTGCTGCTGTATCAGCTGGTTGTGAAGTTAAGATGGATGGTCCTGTACTGAATCGCATTTTAGAGAATAATAGTAAGGGCCTCCCTGTCCCTCCTCCAGGGAAAAAATTCTATTTAAATCGACTTCATTTCATGAGTTATGGTTCATCAGAGCATGAAAATGTTGTTTCCTTGCCGGATCTACTTTATCCTGTCAAAACCATCGTACGACTTTTTATCACTACATTTACGAGTAATATATCATGGTGAGTAGTCATTGTACTATACCAGCTAATGATTTTAATTTTAGTAATCATCATGCCTCTAAAATGAAAAACTGACTACATATGTACTCTAAAATGAAAAACAGAATGAACACCCCCCCCCCTTCCTTCCTCTTACTTTAGGAGCAACATATATGTATATTCTCTTAAGGCAAAATGAATAGTTTATTCATAAATACAGGTTTCTATCTTACTGTGAGATACCAACTCATCTACCAGTGACAATTGCTTGCCACAATGCTGGGAAGTGCTGGAGTCCAAGCCTTGATGATAGGATGTCAGTTCCTTTCTCAGATTACCCAAACTTAAGTGTGGTGTAAGTTACATTGTCAGTGTTGCTTTTTAATGGATTTAACAAAGTTGTATATCATAATGTGTACAACTAACAGTTCTGTAATGCAGTCCACTTGTGTAATAGGTATCCACCATTTCCTGAGGCCATAGCCTTTGGTCAAGACCACAAGAAACTTGGCATTGCCTGTCATCATCCAAAGTTGATTGTATTGCAAAGAGAAGATAATATCCGAGTTATCATCACTTCTGCAAATCTTGTGCCAAAACAGGTGGTTATTATGTTCTAAGCATGATATGATAATTTGATCATGCAATTAATTATTTAATAGTTTGATAATTTAATAAGTGACTATAGCATGTCATGTGCACAATTTGACTCATTAAGCAATCCTTTCAACATAACTTGTTTAACTTCACATTGTCGTTGGCTTAATTCTGTTTTCTCAACCCCCGCCTTTATAGGTGTAGTTGTTCATACATGTCTGTTGGTTCATAGTTGGGCCTCATAATACATTGTAGGTGCTGTACCTGCAAATCTTAAATCTAGGCTATTATACTGAAACTGATTACATTCTGTGGTTCATAGAAAAGGGTATATAAGAAGCCTATATTAGCTTCCTAAATGTATCATTTTACACGCTTTACAATTGTGCTGTAAACGCTAAATATTCTTTAATATTTAAAGGATAAGAGGCAATTTCATTCAGAACTAGATGTGTCTGTGATTTTACGCCCCTGAGTGGATCCTGAGAGAGATGTAGAATATAAAGGGTATTCTAGAAAATAGGCTCTAAGGTAACAGATTAGTAAAATTAAAAATTAGTGAAGGGATCATATGTGTGTCTGGAATCTGGATGTAGCGATTGCAATCTATATATTCCAGTCGCCTAGGCATATTTTTATGACATGGTTTGGCACTGTAGTTCAATGCTATTTTACCATCATAAACTTTTTGCAATTAATTTTTTCTAAATTTCATATTTTGTAAAATATGTATGTTATCATATGAGATGTTAATTATTTATCATTGAATTCTGTAGTGGCATTTTGTAAGCAATACTGTTTGGTGGCAAGATTTTCCGCGCTTGAGCACACCGGACAGTATCTCTCTATTCACCCAATCAACTGAGGAGGAGGTAAATCAGGGTACAAGATCCGATTTTGCTGCCCAGCTGGCTAAATTCATGGCAACATTAATAGCTGATGTACCTAATCAGGCTTATTGGATTATGGAGTTGACCAAGTATGACTTTAGAGGGGCAGTTGGGCATCTCGTAGCTTCAATACCTGGAATCCATTCTCCTAAGATTCCTTGCATATTGGATTCCAGATATTCTTTAAATGTATGATCTTTGATCTCTCCGTGTGTTAGTTTCTTACATAATAGAAGTGACTAAGAACCAGGGACGGAGCTAGAAAGTCGGGCTCGTAGGGGCAAATTTTTTTTCCTCTTAATAACTACTGTAATATATTATAGTAATTTGTTATTAAACAAAATAAAAAATATTTAATATATGAATATACTTAGATTCAAATATTAAAATTCAAAATTATGAGAAACATTATTATTATATTCATAAAACTTATATAAATTTGAGGGGTGCGAAAATGAAATATTACAATATTTTAACATTAAAAATATAGATATATAATTTTTTTTAATAAATTTTACTACTAATTTCATGATTATATGGGGTTTTGGCCCTTGCCTTCGTTCCTGCTAACAACAATGATTAAGATTTGCACGAAATATCTATAACATTCTATATAATGGAAACTGTAATGCTAGTGATACCTGCAATAGTCAAACATTGCTTATTAGGTTAAGTGATCGCCTCCCAAATTTCTAGGCGACATAACATGTAAGTTTCGCACAAAATCTCCATAATATATGATAATGAAATTCTTGCTTTAAACATCACAGGGAGCTTCTTCATATGCGTCTGGGTCATGTGGTATGAAACTGCTAGGCTCTATTGAAGCATCAGTTGTTGGTTTGAGCCATCTTTTCCGTGCTTCAGCTGATTCAAGTGGCTCTCAGCTAAAGAGACTTGCAGTTTTTCTTGGAAAGTGCCGGGAGAATGCATATGGAATGTCAGAGATTGTTTTAAGGAGAAATATGAATATACCGGCTGATGCAAATGCTGTGGCTGTTCTTATTCCCAACCCAGATGAGACTAACGAGGGAGGTAAATTTGGCACACTTCTGTTGTGTTTCATCTTAAAATTTATGCGATGAAGTAGGCTGTCTATAAAGCTGACCTGATTTTCTGGTTGAAGCTTGGTCACATGCACATTTGTGATTGGAACTTTGAAGTGCTTTCTATTTCAAAAAAAGTAAATTGCCAGTGTATTTCTGTAGACCAAATTTAGTATATAGTTGCACATTAAATTATGTACATAAATATACAGTGTTGATGTCTATAGGTTATCTACTATCTTTCCATAATAATACGGGACTAAGATAAAAGAAAAGGAGGGGGGGGGGGGAATTTTGTTGGTCATACGGGATTTTTGATTGACAGTATACTTCTGTTTTACTTTTTTATATTGAACAACCAACTGTTCTAAATCTATACCTTCTATAATTTAGCGAGTTTAAGTCCCCGATATAATATAGTAAAGATTTGATACGCTTATTTTTTGTTTGCTATAACCTAGATATCTATATGTCAAGAGAAGTGTTGCCTCATTGTTCCCTATCAGGTTAAGTTGATCATACCTTGCTTAACCTAAATACGTAATGGATGGATGACGGTAATTCGTTATTTATGTATCTCTATATGTATTTATCATGAGTTGCATCTCTTTTGTGTCTTTTGCATGAAATTGGTGTGTGATGTGCTTGAATTTAAACCTGTCTTTCCTGTTTTGCTTTATATGCCTTCAATGACTGATGTGCCTCACATAGATCTTCTCATTGCCTATATGTGACTTTTGGTTTCTTTTATTCCAACATTTCTCTATTAAGATGTCCTTTTATGTTGTAATTTTGGGATGTGATATATCTTGTTTGACTTTTTAAAATTAGATTGCATTCAGCTTGGGTTTCTACCTAGAAATATTGCAAAGTGGGTTGCTCCACTGTCAGATGCTGGTTTATTTTTCTTTTCGGCATACATTTATCGGAAAGATGTTCTTGCAAGTGCTTTGGAAGGAACAAACAAAAAAGTCACTCTCATACTCTATGTCTCACAGGCAATACAATCTGACCCATTATTTTGATCTTAATGATATTTGAACTTATTTCTTTTTACAAGCGTTTATCTTGTCATTTAGTCAATGGTTATTCACAACCTGTCTTATTGTGCAGGGACCTAGTTTTATGGACATGTCAGGAGTAACTCAACCTGTACTTGTTTCAGCAATATGCTCACTAATTGCATCAATTCAGAGGTCCTCTGGCCTTTGGAGACTTCAAGAGGTAATATACTTTTGTTATGTTTTCATTAAGACATTCTTGCACACAGTGTTCGTACATTTTCAACAAGTTTTAATAATCAGAGATCTGCAATTTATGTAATGAACATTCGATATTCTGGCAGTTCGGATAGACCGCAATAGTTTATTGAAGATATGTGGGAACATATTTTTTCAACCCAAAGGCACATTCAAATATATAAAAAGGAAAAGAAAAATCCTGAGACATACTATGTAGACTAATAGACAAGTTGATACTGGACTAAGAAGAATAGAAAGGAAAATGTACTTCTCGCAGATTTAAGGCGGGTCTTTGTATAGTTTTGCACTAAGATTTCCTGAATCCCTGTCTAATCTATTGTTTGACATGTTGGGCTTCCCCACATTTTTCAGGTTCTGGGTCACTACAAATGGCCTGAAACTTTTGAGACTGATTTCTTGTTTGGTGAGTATCTTTCAGTTAATTGCTGTTGGCTTACAGTATATCCATGCCTGTATTAGTTGAGTCAAGCTTACTTATCAGTTTCATTGTGAAGGTTCATCCTCTATTGGCTCAATCAGTGCACAATTCCTGGCTGCCTTTTCAGCTGCAGCTGGCAAGCGGTCATTGCAGTTCTCTGAATCTGACGAGTCTGACCCGGATGTAAGTATATTAAATAAGAAATTTGATTTAATTTAGAACAGATTTAGTTGCTCATTAAAGTTTACAGTGGGGATGCTGGAGTATCAGCCAAGAGTTGAGAAATCCATCTATTAAAATCATCTATCCCACCATTGAAAGGGTGAAAAGTGCGAGTTGTGGTATCCTGGCTTCAAAATACCTTCTCTGTTTCTCACAAGTAAGTTGCTCCTTCGCTGTTTTTAGTTACTAGATGTAACAAAGTGGGTGTATTTCTTATTAATTTATTATCTTCTGGAGAAGTGTATTCTTTATTAGTCCACAGATTAATCTCTTTTTAACAGTTAGATTAATTTTCTGTTATTGTTTTCACAGAAAACATGGCTTAGGTTGAGAAATGTAGGCATGCTTCATGATGCAATGCCTGATAGATTTATCTTCTGTTATTGTTTTCACAGAAAACATGGCTTAGGTTGAGAAATGTAGGCATACTTCATGATGCCATACCTGATCCCATTGAAAGAGTTGGGCATCCTATGCATGTCAAGGTAACTTGTGTTTTCTTTTATTTCGAGGAGACTGTTAGGAATAATACTTATGTAAAATAGTATGGTGAGGATGCATTGCTGATGCAGGTGGGGCTAAGGCGATTTCAGTCTAAAACAAATGCATCTTCATGTGGATGGGTTTATTGTGGATCGCATAACTTTAGTGCAGCTGCTTGGGGCCGGCCAATTTCAAATGTACGTTCCGGTGTAGTTGGGAGAACTAATGCGGCATTGGGTTCAAGACTTCACATAAGTAACTATGAAGTGGGTATTGTTTTTGTATTTCCCCCTCCAGATGCGTTATATTATGTGAACAAAATTAAAGAAAGCTTGGATGATATTGTCCTGCCATTTGTTATTCCAGCCCCGAAATATAATGCAAATGATAGGCCAGCAACAGCAAAGGCCATGAGAGAGGCATTGGCTGAACTTACAGAGCTAGAGAAACAAAAATATGCTCAAGTGGAAATATTGGAAGAATTGGAGGAAGAGATGCCAGATGAAGAAGAAGTAACTGAGGCTACTGATTATGTTCCAGTGGAGAAGGAAGATGACAATACCTATGCTGAACAACTTTGGAGCCAAGCATCTCAGAGCTGTTGAACTGCCATATAGTTTGAAGGCATTAAAAAATGTCAGATGATCCCTCACCAAAGTTGATTTTTTTAGTGAATACTATATATTGATTTCATAGCTACCAGTGGATCTTATCTTGAAGAGATGTTCTAAGAAAGAAACTGAGCTCATTACGAAGAATGGGAAAGCCTACTGGTGGTGTTTTATCCTTGGGGCATAATTGAAAGTTGGTTTTAGATGTTTGTATTGTTTAGGTTCCAATATATTTTAAACTATACAATAGGTCTTAATGTATACCTTTTCTGATTTTCAAAAGTTCATGTTATAGATAAAATTTTCTTTAAACTGTTGTAATTGTTGGGCAAATAATCTAAATTAAGTGTTAAGGACAGAAGGATGTGTTGCCTTGAACATACGAACTCTGAGTTTTGTTTTTTCACAGGTCAGTCAGATGTGGAATAATGTAGGCAGTACCTGTTCTGGACTGACGTTGCAAAAAAAAAAAAGCATGAATGAGTACACAACTTATAGGCAACAGCAAAACATTGTCATTACTTCATAACAGTGAACTACAGGGCATCAATAGAAGACCTAAAGCTCTTCAATAGGAAAATTCTCCAAAACTCACAACAGTGACCACTGTAGCTAGAAACCAAAGAGCGGAACGATTAGACGATTATAAGTTGGAAATGCTTTATACTTCAATACATCATTATTTGAATTAGCAAAAAAGAACAAAAATGGAAGCTCTTTGAAAACGAAATTGTTTTCCCGTAAACTTTACAAATGATGCAACACCTGGTGTAAATCATCACTATAATTTGACAGGTAACGTTTTACTACATTGAATATAGATTACCTCTTCCACCCAAAATTTTCATTACATTTATCTGCATTGAAATAATATGAACAAGAAGACGTCTTTTGGTCATAATTTTTCAACACCTAGCTGATTGCAATCTCGGTGTCTGGAACTCTGGATTAATAATCTACCAGATTTATGATCTGCTCTGCCTGCACATGATTTCTGCGTAACAGTCCAGTTGGCCGCTTACTGGCTCTGCTATATCACAATTTACCAACAATTCCTAAAACATTATATGCTCCTTAAATGTATTACTACTCAATTTTTTCTAATCAAAACGAATGAATAGTCTAATTTCTCATACACACATTGAAGTTCTCTACTATCCTCCTCCCAAAGCTATAAATCAATACTTCCTGTAATCTTTACACAAAAATTACAAGTATAAATAATTTTAATCAGAAGGCTACCCACGGCGCAGGTTTGCACCTGAAGGAGCACTACCCTTGTGTCTCAGCTCACTTTCAAGTACAGAATCAGCAAAGTGATAGAGGTCAGAGCCAGAACTAGGTATAGACCTGCCAGCTGTTGGGCGATTTGGCAGACCTGCAAAACCTTCCAACGATGGTGATGACATGTGAAGGCCATCATACCCACTATACAAAGGTTTTCTGGCATAAGTTTGACTGGCAAACCTCTCATCGGACACAGCATCTCCATGCCTTCCATACAGCTGCCCATTATATGGATTTACATTGATATGCATACCCAGATGAGAAGCAGCATATGGTTCCCGGGAAAGATAACCACCTTCAGTCTCAGCTGCGACCAAACCTCCCCCACTACCAAACTGCGTAGAAGCAGCATATTCATGCAACAATCCTGCTCGATCAGCAGATCCTCGCGGTAAAACCACTGGAACATCAGAATATTCCTGCAGTATCCTCGTCGCGAGAAGATCCCCTCCACCAGATTCGTGCCGTACAGAGGGGGAAGCACTATAACCATAGTGCCCAGGTAATCCTCCATTATAGTTCATCTGTGTCAACCTGTCAAAGGAGATGTTTTCAGCAGACTGGCAAACTGCGCCTTGTAGTGGCGAGTCATGACCAGGAAAGCGCAAACGTTTTGCATCCTGGGTTTTTGACCTCTTGGAAGACTCAACTTCTTTTTCCTTTTTTTTCTTAGCCATATCCTCTCTTACTTTCTTATCAAGAACAGTAATTTCTTTTTCCAAGCTTAATATCTTTTCATTGATTTCCAGATTTGGAAATGCTTTTGAGGGATCAATTCTGTGATTTTTCCAGCATTTGAGTAAAGATTTCAGATCATCTAAATGCTTTCTGTCTTTAATCTGCACAAATTCACAAAACTAATGAACAAAGAAACAAAAATATCTAAAAAGATTTAACACAACGTGGTACATGATACCATACCACCACAGCAGATAAATCCTCAGCTTCTGTTCTTTTTCTCTTCAGTATTTCATCAGACTTGCTCAGAAATGATTTCAGAATTGTCTCAGGAGGATATTTGTCTTGAACCTCGAAAGTATAAACAAGATTAAGAGCTTCAACTTCCCTTTTATACTTTAGCATCCGCTCAATTATTTCTGTGAAAGAAAAAGAAGTCAAGATATGACATTCAGCTTTATAAAAGTAGACAAGGAAGAGCTGAAAGAACAAGGAATACAGAAATGCTACAAGCAAACCACAAACTGCAATTCACATTCTTTTCAATTACTTGGAAAAAAAACGGCAACAAATTCAATACACATAATAGACATAAATCAGGTCAAATACATATCTGCCTATTCCTTTCATTCTATATTCGACAGCTATGTCAATTTGTTTTTTTTTTGGGGGGGAGGGGGGATATAATAATTGGCCATTATAATAATTAAAAAGGATTTCTTAGCAAAGATACTGATGCAACCAATATCGATGTGAGCAATCCTTAGGATCAACATCTCATGAGGGAATACATAACTAGTTATAGATAACAATTCCTAATTTACCTGGAAACAATGTGTTAAGTAACCAACTCATCTAAAACCTTACGGTGTTAGAGGGAGACCTTATATGGATCTTATATTATATGTTAACACTCCCCCTCACTCGAAAGCCAATTTTTGGGTCGAAGAGTGGATCACGGGCGCCCATCTTGGAGCATAAATTGCTTTCGTTTCCATATTACATATTGAGAATATTGGGGGTCGCAGAGAGTCGAACCTGGGCCTCTGTGTGCCTGAGATCTGATACCATTTTAAGTAACCAACTCATCTAAAACCTTAAGGTGTTAGAGGGAGGTCTTATATGGATCTTATATTATATGTTAACACAATGTATATATTAAAAGATAGAAACTTTAAAAAGTAATCCTTCCCACATAACAATGACAATCTTATTTGTCAACTTCCTGAAATAACATGAAAAAGGATACAAAAATAGTTTTAAATTAAATAGCAAAAAATCCCTATTTATATATGAATTCGATCTTATTGCTTGTGTTCCCACATTATTTCTACATCAACCCTTTTTATAGAATACTCAGCCTTGAAACTTGTAGAACGTATCAACACACAAATTAAACTATACTAAAAATATGACTAAAAATAAAGGACTGAAGGTCACGAATTCAATGGATGTGAAGCTTTCATTGGAGGTGAAGATGATAGAGAGGTTCATATACTTTCATTCTTAAATATGACTTGCAGCCTATCACAATAGATTCTTCTACGGAAGGCATAATTTGGTCAATCAAACTCATAACTAAACTAAAGCTTTTGGTGATAGATCTATATATTTACCCAACAAGATCTGAAGCAACACAAATCCACGAGTTGATGCAGGACAGAATTTGTGAAGATCAAAGGTGGAGGCACGTGGGGACCTGATGCAGGATAAGGAATTTAAAGAACAAAAGGATAAATATGAGTGGATCAATGGCAGAAAATCAACTACCCCAAGAGTTCTCCAACCGCCAAAGGGAGAAAATCTATGGATCTCAACCCAAAAAAGAGACCCAATTCAATTCAATAATATTATGATAATCAAGTGTAATTTAACATGTGGAGAATACATGACTTATATAGGCTAAAACACAACCTAATGGAGTAAGCTACGTAAAAAATTGGAATTCATTGTAAATAAACTACCTGCTTAATAAACTCCTAACACCAGATAGGAAACATATTGATGAACACATTATATATCTCTACACTAAATATATATACTAATTAACAACATATATATATATGAGCTCTTCACTTCCATTCTACATCACCCTTCCCTTGTTTGAGAAAATTTGACCATGAGTTTTGTAGAAAGCAAGAACCATGCAAGACTGAACAGGAGCAAGAAAAAAATGTTTCCACTTCTTCAAGAACAACGATGCAAAAACTCCGAAAACTGAATAGCGAGCGAAGGAGGTGCAACCGAGTATTCTGGAATTATAAACTCGATGTGATCAACCTCAAAAAAATCACCAATAACTTATGTTCCTGAACAATTTGAAACCAATCAGGTTGTGGCTTGGTTTTTTCTACTTGACCCTCACTAGTAACCTTTATATCCTCAACTTGTTTAACCTCCTCAATTGGATTTTCCGCATGTGTGTCTTCGACATGCTCAATTTCCTCCCCTTAGAATATTTTAGCATTCTCCGAATGTATAAGTTGAAGTTGAGATATAACAATCTCAAGAATCTTTTTGTAATGCACCCTCATATAGCATCCACAGGGCATGTCTAGCTTCCTATATCTCCAGTTCCCTGGAGATATAGGAAGCTATTACACTTTTCTAGTCTCTCTATTGCACGTCTTCCATTTCTTTTTCCAATTCAACTAAATGCTCCTTTTCCAACCTTTCAAATTCATCATATTGATTATCTAACTCCTTCAATGTAAGCTGGTATTCAAACAACTTGTTTCGACAATAAAATCATATACTTCGTAGTCCGTGTGAGGAATCACATTCATCTTGACAACAATAATTATGTTTTACTACGTCAATTGCAAACTTCAGGCATTTAGACATGTTTTAATGCACGAAACAACTGAAACTGCAGAATTAGAAGTTGCAGGGGCTAGACTGGGAAAGATAATGAAGTTTTAGGGGTTGAAGTGTCTAAAATCATAAGTACAGGGACTGGTTGGTGATTTTCTAAATGTTCTGTAATTCTGCCAGGCTAAGGGATCAGTTTGTAATATCTAAAAACTTCAGGGGCTGGTTTGTGATTTCTGAAAACTCAGGTACTGGTTTAAAATTTTCAAAAAGTAAAAGGCACCTAAATGTAATTTTCAAACAAAAAATTAAAGATTAGGGTAACAACTTTTTTTGTCCCAGAGCAGCCTCTTTATTTTTTTCATCTTCCTTTTTTCTTTGCTACTACATTTTGTTTTTCACTCGACTATGAGCAGTAACTCGGGGAATGGAAAGAACAAAACTCAGGCATTGAACAGTAACTTTTCCGTCGAAAGAGACTCAGCTCAATATCCAATAATATTCTGATAAACAAGTCCAATTTTAATGTAAGAAATACATGACTTGTATAGGGAATAAATAACCCTATAACACAACCTAATGGACTAAGACCCATAAACAATCGGGCTTTATTATATATGAACTCCTACTTAATAAGCCCTTAACCTCACATATAAAGCATACAGATAAATACATTACACATCTCTCCACTAAATATATAAATACTAATTAATACCATATACATAAACTCTTCACTTTAGTTCCGGATCATGACCTCTGGGTACACGCCCCCCATAAGTTTTTAAAACAATGAACCTAGGGTGGATTAACTTTAGAGTGGTTATCACTTTTAGAGAGTATTAAATTAAAGGAATTTTATAGTATCAAGTTTTGTAGCTGATATATCTCCTTTAAACAATGACTCTTACAATAAGAAGGTAAGCATATATGTAAATGTAAGGCCTGCATGTTCAAGAAAAGGCTGCACCCCATAATCATTAAAACAAGATGTCTCCAAGAAAACTCAAGATGTTTTATCTTATACTCAAGATGTCTTATCTTACACTCAATATGTCTTGTGACCTCTTAAGAGTAATGACCAGAAGTTGCATCCATTCAATAACTTCACTGAAAATATCCAACAAATTGTAGGTCATTGGCTAATTTTTTTTACAGCAAAATGGATATTGAAGAAGATTCGGGACAACTAGGAACCCTAGTTCAATGGAAACAAGAGGTCTGTTATCATATCATACACACATGCGAATTTTTCGTTGTCTACTAGATGTGTGCTAATTAGTGCTTTAATGAGCTTTGTTGTTGTTAGTGCAGTATTATGTTGATTTACTATGTGAATGTTTTCAAGTCACAGATGATGAAGGTAAGAGAAGATTTCATGGAAAGCTGAGTGAAGATATTGCTGGCTAACAGGAGACATGGTTTCAAGAGATAGGGGAAGATGAACGAGTTCGGTTATTAAAATCAGTTGTATTACCATGTCATGTCTTCCCTTACTCTGTTATTAATATAACAAAGTCTACCATACAAAATTTTAAGTCACTTGAGTGGTCCTTTTGATATGGTTTTCCAACCAGTAACAAAGTCTACCATACAAAATTTTAAGTCACTTGAGTGGTCCTTTTGATATGGTTTTCCAACCAGTAACCTACTAGACAAAATTGATATCAACCCTTTACACATCTGCATCCCCCCTAACCTGTAACTACTTGACTTTAATGTCTCCTTAAAAAACCCTAAAATCTCCCAATAGAGAATCGTCAATCGCCCATAATAAATTAATGTGACCAGTAATTGACTTGAGACTTTATTCTAGTATATATACATTGAAACATTACACAAATTCATTCTTAAGATAGGAAGCTGCTACCTCAAAATTTTCACCTCTAGATTAATCAGTACAGATTCAAATATTTATCAATGCACATTGTGTAGAACAAATATAATTCTAATTCTATGGATATTCAGAATAAATGTAAAAGCAACTTCATTGAATCAATAAAATGGGCTTAAGTTAACAGAATAAGGGTACCCGGAATCCTTGCAAGCAGATAGCGTGAACGACGAAGAGCACCAGATATACCCTTTAAATTACTAGACCTAATCAAATCTTTGATATCTTCATTCTCAAACGCCTTTGGAATGCCATAACAACCAATTAAAAGAAGCAAACCCCTGGCATCAGTCTCACACGCCTTATGCAATCCCCCTTCAGACCGTAGCCTTTTCCTCCAATCTGCCGCCGCATTATGCGCATCATCCTTCACCCTCTTTTCAATCACAATTCCATCACTACCCATAAGCAAAAAACATTCCAATGCCATTATCGAAGCATCCCTACCCACTAACATCGGAGAGTCCTTAGTATACGCTCTACTACCTTGAAGATAAAACTTCCCTAAACAATCCAAAACCAACTTGGCTGGATTAGCAGCAAATTTCAATGCTTTCGGAACTTCCTCACGAAGTCTCCTAGCATCCGAAATGTGCGTCACAATGTACCTACGTAGACTCCTGCCACACATCGTTTTCGAACAAATTTGCAAAAGCTCCGATTGAGTATTGTCCAATTTAACATCGACATCACTTTTATCTCCACAATCAATCACTCTAGCATCACTCTTACTTTCTAAACCAGAATCAGGCCATTTAACATCTCCCTTGGATTCGGATAATTCGGAAACTACAGCTACAGATTTCGATTTCTCGAAAATCGTTGTTACAGCTGTAGATGGAATATGAGTTTGAATTTTAATCTTAGGTTCCAGGTCAGCATCATTTAACTTAACGGGGGATGATAATTTAGGGGTTTTATCCAGGTTTAATGTAATTGGAGCGGGTGTAGTGGGTGGAATAAAGGGAGGAATGATAGACGGGTCGGGTAATTGGGAATGGATAGTGGTTTCAATAAAATCGAGGTGTTGTTGTAACTCATCGTAGCGGCGTTGGAATGTAGAGAGGGCGGTAGCGAGGCTACGGATATTTGAAAGTGAGGTTGTGTAATCAGGCGGTGGTAGGGTGAGTACGGTGGTTTGTGGGTGGTCGTCGGAGGTGAGTGGTGGCGGAGGAGTTGAGTCGGTGGTCATTGACGAGAATCCAGAGGTTGCCCTAGTGAACCGGAAGATTAAAATGGCGTTTCTTGTATTTGATGCGATGTTGATAAAGATTGATTGGAATTAATAAAATATTAATTGTTTGTTTAATTGGAATTTTAAAGGTTTTTTAAACATTGATTATTGTTTAATTTTCAATTCAAGGTTGTTACTAAAAAACGTAGAACCATTTTGATTGTATTTGTAGACGTCGTATGACGTTTGATTAATGAATTGATTTTTTTTTTCAAAAAAAAAAACATAGTACAGGTACGGATAGTCATCACGTCATTTCGGGATCGTGTAGTGTAATCCCCATCCCGATCTCCGAACTCGAATTCGTTCTTCGAGTCTGTTCGTTTGAACAGGAATTTTATTCCTTCCCGATTTCCATCTCGAATGGAGAACGGGGATCTCCACGAGAAATCGAATAATTTTTTCTTTTTTAAATAAATTAAATATTATATAAATAATTTTTCAAAAAAATTTATTTAATATATCAAAGTGTTTAATATATATATATATATATATATATATATATTTAAAATTCTATATCATATTTTAGACATCATTTCGTATTAATATTTACTTATATTTTCTGATAATAGATAAAACTAAGAATACATATACTCTAAAATATTTTAAAATTACATATATTTATATATATAATATATTTATTTTTAATAATTTATTTAATATATAAACTAGCGTTCTACCCGTGCTACGCACCGAACGGTAAAATCAGTTAATTAACTAATATAAACATTTTAGTTTAATCAATATTTAGGGGAAAAAATAATTTTATTAAAATTTAAGTATAAAATTATCGTTAATTTATACCAATTGCATTAATATTAATATTATCAAACAATTATCATAACATTTACATCCCCACTCAAACATTCAAAATATTTGCATGGATCGCGATCAATTTTCGAATATATATTAAAAAAAATCATAAACACTTATTTCTAACGACCGTTATAAATTATTAAATTGTCTATCAAAAAAGGTTGCATGTTTCAGCGATATGTATTTATGATCAGTGTTCTAAAAAGCGTTAAGCGGATCTAAGCGGTGAAAGGACCTTCTGACGCTAAAGCGGCTAAGCGAACGCTTAAACGGAATTTTAAGCGGGTCATTAAGCGAATTAATAATATATATATTTGAATTTGTAGATACAATATTATTATATGTAAAATTAAAATCACGCAATAATTAAATAATAAGAATTTAAACATGAAAAGTTCTTAATTAAAAAAGATATTTTTAATATTTTTTTATAATTGTTGTCATATTATAATGAACTAGCATAATAACCCGTGCGAGGCACGGGTCATCTTAAAGAAATTGATGTAAACTTGTTTATTTTTATGATTTAAAGAATATATATGGACATGATTTTATAGTTTCCGTTAAAACATGTTTGTTATAATGTCTCAATTTTGTTTTACCAAAAATTTGATTAACTTATTCAGATAAGCACTCAAAATAAGATATTTCGTGGCATATAAATGTGTTGGATATAATATGTGTTGGGTATATTATAACACATTTACACCAATTTATACAAATTTATGTCACAAGTAGAACATCCAGTAATTTGTTATAATAAATTTGGGTAAGAGAACATAAAATTTAAATAATAAGGGGGGTTTTCGGTTTAATTCTCCTTGGTGTTTTCTATCACTACAAATCAATTTTTGGGGTGATACTTTTTAATATTATATCCTCATTTTTTTTGCTATTCTTAAAGAATCTAGTCAATACATAAGAGGGAGAAATAAAGTACTTTTGATGTCTTTCTCTTCCAAGGTATATTTAAGAATACAATCATAAAATAAACGAGTTGTACACGAATGACATATTTATTCATATACCAGTTATAATTTTGACAACTCAAGAAACCTATTATTTACCCACGTAATGTTTCACAATAAAGATGTTGTCCAGTCAGTATGTAAAAAACTAATTGCATATTTTAAAATTTAATTTTTTTAGACAAATAATTTTAACTAACTCAGAGTATATAAGGTGATTGATCGATCATAATATTTTGTGTGTGTGCATGCTGTGAAATATCCTATATTTCTAAAAATATTTGTTAACTTGACTACATATTTTAATCTTTTTTACAATTTATTTTGAATTTTTTTGATATTCTTTCCAACCAAAATTTCTCTATGTATATCATCCAACTTTTAATCGATGTACATATGAACTGATTCCTATATTTTGTATTATTATATATGTTAGTCACAGAGGCACGCTTGTATATATCTAATAACAAGCCTAATTGTTTGTAATGCTATGCATTACTTACATGACCTCTTAACTGAGAGAACCTCTAGTTGTAGAGTTTCTACTTATTGTAGTACATGTAATAGGCATCAATTTCTATCTGTGTAACTGTAATTAAAATTCAGAGAATAATGCTTGAAAGAAGTTCCAAGGATCATGCCTCAAGCTTGAAGATCAAGACTGTCAAAATAAACACAGTTGGAATTTGAAGAATGAAGATTTGCCTAAGTACCAATTCGAGAAGTATGTTTGTCATATTCGAGAAGTCTAGCATTCGACAAGTCAAGGATTCGATATCTGTAAAGACACTGTTCGACATCTCTGAAAGTCAACAAGTCAAAGTGTCATTCGATAACTCAGAGATTCGACATGTCTAATACTATATTCGAGAACTCAAGAAGTCAACAAGTCAAAGTGGTATTCAAGTTCTCTAAGAGTCAACAAGTCAAAGTTGTATTCGATATCTCAAGGACTCAAGAAGCTACTCGACATCTCAGGGATTCGACAAGTCAAGTGTTCTATTCGACAATTAAAGGATTCCTGGAGAAAAGACTAATTCGAGAAGTGATTCAATATAATAATTATACAGTATTCGAGAACTCAGAGTTATCTATCAAGCCAATTCTAGTTCTCGAATCAATCACACAGTTACTTCTCGAATACAGTCTTGGACAAAAAATACTGAAGAATTGTACAAGTCAGAAACTTGCAGCAAGCCAAAACAATTTATGGACCACAAACTGTAAGGTACTTTGGAAAGCCTACAAAGAAGCTTAGAGAGATGTTTCAAGAGACAAGCTTCTAAAGAAGTAGATCTGAACAGAGTTAAAGGAAGTCAAATCTCAAGCCGTTTGGATGTTACTAAAAAAGGATAGACATACTAGAAAGTAATTTATCCTGTAACCTTATTTGTAGTAAGTAAGGTGTACTCATGTTCTATAAGAGTACAACCTCACTTCTCTAGTAGTTAAGCTTTGCAAGATACACATTCAGGAAATACATCTCTCTGAGAAAGAAGCTGAGAATACGAACTTGTGTTCTCAGGTTGTAGCAACATTTTGATCTAATAAAATATTAGATTAAAGTGAGTACTGTGTTGTTGTGTTTTATATTTCCGCACTCATATTTGTTTAAGCACAAAACACATACTTTACCATATACTCCACTAAGCAGATTCGAAGAAAAGTTCGAGAATCCATTCAACCCCCCCCCTCTGTATTCTTTTTGGTATACTCAATACTCAACAAGTGGTATCAGAGCAGGCTGTTTATTCAAAGACAGAAAACGATCATGAATACACCAAAGACTACAGGAACGTTGAAGGTCCCTAAGTTCGACAAAGAGAATTACAACCTCTGGAAGATTAAAATGTTGTTGTTCATCAAAGCTGCTAACCCTCTATATCCTGATATCCTCAAGAGTGGTCCATTTGTTCCACAACAAGAGATCCCTGAAAAGAGAGTTGGAACCCTAACTATTCCAAGAACCTATGTGGCCAAGGAACCATCCAAATGGATAGACTCAGAGAAAGATAAGGTTGCCCTGGATAGTCATCTCATGCTACTGATAATAGACTCTATGGAGATGTCAATGTTTGCCAATATAGCCTCATGCAAATCAGCAAAAGAGATGTGAGATCACATTGAGGTATTGTGTGAAGGAACAGGGGAGGTTAGAGAAAACAAGAAACAGATACTGGTCACACAGTATGAAGCTTTCATGGCACAGACCAAGGAAAGTATTACTGACATGTTTGAAAGGTTTCACAAGCTAGTGACTGAGCTACAGATGAATGGAAAGGTTTACAGCACTAAAGAGTTGAACATGAAGTTTCCATTGTCTTCTCCAAACCACCTAGAGCAGAGGGTCATTTCTCTAAGGGAAAGAGATTTAAACAAAATCACATATGATGTGCTCTATGGGGTTTTAAAGACTCATGAGCTTGAGTTACTTCAGAAGAGGGCTATACAAGCCAACCAAGGCAGAATGATAAACACATCATGTGCCTTGATTGTTAGCAAATTTGTTCAAGACCTAGAAGCATCTACAAGTCAGCTGAGGATAGAGGAGATAGTAGATGATGAAGAAACTGAAGGTGAAGTGACTGAACTTGTTGAAGAGAAGGAAGAAGATGAGTTCTATACTCTTGAAGAACTAGATGGCATGGAGAACACTTCATATGCTTTCATGGCCAGGAAATTTCCAAACATCAGATTCAAGAGGAACCAACCCTTCAAATCTAGATCTCAAAACCATTCATTCAACAAGAGCAAGACACCTGTGAAAGCAAACAAGAATAAATTCAAAACCAGCCATGTGGATAGGTCATCTGTAAGGTGTTATAGATGCAATGACCTAGGGCATTTTGCCAGTGAATGCAAGAAGCCTAAAAAGAAGGATAAGGAGTTTCTAGAGCTTGAAGCTAAGTATGAGGCCCTTCTGAAAAAGCAAACACAAGGCAAGGCCTACATAGCTGAAGGGAAGTGTTAGGATGATTCTGATAGTGATGGAGAAGAGCAAGAATTTTGCAACTATGCCTTGATGGCTGATTCCAAGGATGAACAATCTCCATCTGACTCTCGAGTACCATCTCTCACTACCATAGATATGTCTGTGTCTGGATATAAATGTATGGTTGAACAACTGTCTATTGAAATGTTTAATATTCATACTAGTATGACTGCTGCTAATGAAGAGATTGCTAAACTGTCTACTAGAAATGAACTGTTAAATAAGAAGAATGAGGAACTTGAGCTAACTGCTATGCAAGTAGATAACCTTAAGAAAGAAGTTGAATATCTGCAGAATAAGGTTTTATGTTCTAGTCAAGTTGAGAAGGCTCTTAGGGATGAACTAACTAAAAATGAATTCAAACTGAAAACTTTTAAGAACTCCTCTAGTCTATTGCAATCCTACCATGAGAGAAACCAAGCTAAACCCAAGGCTGCCATTGGACTTGATTATGACACTCTTAAACAGAGGAAAGGCTATGATGTCATTGAAGATGACATAGTTGTTCAGGAGGAAGTGCCTCATATTTTGAAAAAGACTGAGTCTCCAATTTTTAAAGAACCAACATTTGAAATTGATGAGGATGCATTACTCATTAATCAAATGTTGAATGATGAGGATGAGGCACAGTGTAGTGAACAACCAGCATTCTCTAAGAGTGAGAGTGTCAAGGCAAAAGCCAAGGAGCCAGTAGGAGGTAGACCTAGACCTGAGAAGTTTGTGAAGTTTGTTTCAGCTGGAAAAAATGAATCTAAGAAGAAAGTGGCTAATAAGAAACATAACAGGAATGGAAAACTAGGGATAAACAAGAATAACAATTATGCTTATGTGCCAAATGCCCCTATGAAAGTTTGTCAAAACTGTTTTAGCACTAATCACTTAACACATGCATGCAAGAAACCAACTGGCAGTGTAGCTAAGCCTTTCTATGACTGCTCTATGCCTTTAAGACATAGAGATTCACCATTTTGTGATAAACTTGACGGTATGCCATGCAACATGAATGTTATGACTAGTTGTTTTAATTTGAGAAGACAATTCATGGATGGTTGTATAAGTCACAACATTCACACACACTACACAAGGTCAGAGTCTTCAAGTCCTCCTAGAGCTAGGAAGGTACCTCTGTCACCTAAGTCTGAGAACTCAGTTTCTAAGACTTCTAACAGTAATAAGAAGACTAGTCCTAAGAAAGATAATAAGCATGCTGTTTTTGGTAAATCTGTTCTAAGCCAAGTGGACCCAAACTTGTTTGGGTACTAAAGGAGAAGTAATACCTTTGTGTTTGCAGGGCAAAGAAAATGAAAAGAAGGTCATGTGGATTTTGGATGTGGATGCTCAAATCACATGACTGGTGATATGGCCCTGCTATCACAGTATGAGGAGAAGGCTGGCCCAATGGTTGCTTTTGGAGATGACATCATAGGTAACACATTGGGATATGGCAAATTGAAAGTTGGTAATGTCATAATTGAATATGTAGCACTAGTCAAGGGACTCAAGCATAATCTACTAAGTGTTGGTCAGTTTACTGACAGGGGATTCAGAGTGAATTTTGACAAAGATGAAAGCTTGATCACCCACAAGAAGACTGGTGACTTTGCTCTATCTGGAGTAAGGAAGGGAAGCCTGTTTGTGGCCAATATGGACTCTGCAAGCAAGGACAAATTTTGTTGCTTCTACTCAAAAGCATCAGATAAAGATTGTTGGTTGTGGCACAAGAAGTTATCACACTTGAACTTCAAGGCCATTAACTCTCTGGTCAAAAGAGAGTTAGTAAGAGGCATGCCCACACTTGAATTCTGTCAAGAAGGAGTGTGTGAGGCTTGTCAAAAAGGAAAGATGAAAAGGTCAAGCCACAAGCCAAAGACAGTGACATCAATAACCAAGCCCCTGTAGCTAATTCATATGGACTTTTGTTTGGGCCTGTCAATATTATGTCACTATCAAGAAAGAAGTATGCCCTGGTGATGGTTGATGAATACACAAGGTATACATGGGTGGAATTTCTAGCATCAAAGGATGAGGCTCCACAAATGATCATTGAGAACATAAAGAAAATTGATAAGGAAGCAAAGGCCAACAATGCAAGTGTGATTGCATTGAGAAGTGATAATGGAACAGAGTTCAGAAATGCCTTATTTGAAGCATTTTGCAAAGAAAATGGCATTTTACAACAATTCTCAGCTCCTAGGACTCCACAACAAAATGGAGTGGTTGAGAGAAAGAATAGAACTCTAATTGAGGTTGCTAGAATAATGTTGCTTGATGCAAAGATGCCTACATGTTTTTGGGCTGAAGCTGTGAGCACTGCATGCTATATCCAGAACAAAATCCTCATCAACAAATACACTGGAAAGACACCTTACAATTTGATGACTGGAAAGAAGCCTACTCTAAAGTATGTTCATACTTTTTGAAGCAAATGCTTTGTGTTAAAAGACAATTCAGAATATGTTGGAAAGTTTGATGTAAAGGCATTTGAAGGAATTTTTCTTGGTTATTCTATGGAGAATATTTGCATACAAAGTTTATGTCATCAGTCAAAAGAAAGTTATGGAAAGCACAGATGTGACTTTTGATGACAGCAGACTACCTGGATTAGAAGAAGCCAATGATGAGGATAAAGATCCATTAAGGTTTGAAAATCTGGATGATTCTGATGAAGATATTGAACCAGAAGTTGAGACTACAATTCAACAAACTCCAGTGAATGATGAAGCAAGAGAAGAATTTGTGCCAATCAACAGTGAAGAGACAAGCATCCAAGACACACCTGTGAATAGTGGAAACTTCACAGGGGGGAAACTAAAATGATCATGACTTGGATGATGAAGCAACATCAAGGTTGAGAAATCAAACTGAGCATTCAAGGAAATGGGATAGATCACACACTACAGAGCAAATTATTGGAGATCCAAATGCAGGAGTGAGAACTAGGAGAGCAACTCAAAATGAGTGTCTATATGGTTGCTTTCTATCTCAGATTGAGCCTAAGAAACTTGATGATGCACTGTTGGATCCAGATTGGATTATTGCTATGCAAGAGGAGCTGAATCAATTTGAAAGAAACAAAGTATGGGAACTTGTGCCTGCACCAAAGAACAGAACCATAGTTGGAACAAAATGGGTTCTGAAAAATAAGATGGATGAAGATTGTGTAATTGTAAGAAACAAAGCAAGGTTGGTTGCAATAGGATACTCTCAATATGAAGACATTGATTATAATGAGACATTTACCCCTGTTGCTAGATTGGAAGCCATCAGAATCTTCTTGGCATTTGCTGCTCATTCAAACTTTAAAGCCTATCAAATGGATGTCAAGAGTGCATTTCCGAATGGAGAGTTGGAAGAAGAAGTTTATGTGCAACAACCACCTGACTTTGAGGATCCACATTTCCCAGAATTTGTCTACAGATTGCTTAAGGCATTGTATGGACTTAAGCAGGCTCCAAGGGCATGGTATGACACACTATCACAATTTCTCCTTAAAAACTAATTCACTAGAGGCACATTAGACAAGACACTGTTTTGCAAGAAGCATGGTAATGATATTATCCTAGTTCAGATATATGTGGATGATATCATATTTGGCTCTACTAATGAGAAGCTGTGTGAGAAATTCTCTAAGCTCATGCAGAGCAGATATGAGATGAGCATGATGGGAGAGTTGACATTCTTTCTTGGGTTACAAGTTAGTCAAAGGAAGGATGGTATCTTTATCAGTCAAACCAAGTACATCAAGGATTTATTGAAAAAAGTTTGACTTAGAAGACTGCTTACCTGCTAAGACACCCATGGCCACTGCCACCAAATTGGATGAAGATGCTAAGGGCAAGAAGGTAGATATCTCAGTCTACAGAGGCATGGTTGGTTCTCTACTCTATCTCACTGCAAGTAGGCCAGACATCATGTTTGCTACATGTCTATGTGCAAGGTTTCAGTCAAATCCAAAGGAATTACATATGATTACTATTAAAAGGATCTTAAAATATCTGAAGGGCACTCCAAACTTGGGTTTATGGTATCCTAAGGACAAAGGGTTCAATCTAGTTGGTTATTCTGATGCTGATTATGCTGGATGCAGAGTGGATAGAAAAAGCACCTCAGGTAGCTACCAGTTTCTTGGACAAAGGTTAGTCTCTTGGTACAACAAGAAACAACAATCTTTGTCAACTTCCACAACTGAGGCTGAATACATAGCTGCTGGAAGTTGCTGTGCTCAAGTGCTTTGGATTAGAAATCAACTTAGAGATTATGGACTTGTGTTGGAAAGAATTCCAATCATGTGTAATAACACAAGTGCAATCTCTATAGTTGTCAATCCTGTCAAAGCACATTGACATCAGATATCATTTCATTAGGGAGCATGCAACTAATCGAACCATTGAGTTGCATTATGTCTCTACAGATAAACAATTAGCTGATATATTCACTAAGCCATTGGATGAAGCCACCTTCACAAGGTTGGTTAGTGAGATTTGAATGCTGAATTCTTCAGAATCTGGCTAAGTGAAAATATCAACTAGATTGTTGCAGCAGTAAACACTTACTTTATCTAAATTCTCAATATTTTTGAAGTAAGTGTTGGCTGAAATATGATTTATAAATATTTCAAATCTGTTGCATATACTGAAAAATCATATTAGATCAACTTGAAATTTCTATGAAATTTTGAGAAAATCACTATTTAATTTATTAGAATATTCTTCATTTAATATTACTGGAAAATTTTAAAAGATAGTGAAAATTGAATTTTATGAGTGAAAAGAATATTTCGATAAGTCAGACTTCTCTAATGATTCACTGCTTGACTTCTCTAACAAGTCTCTTTGGAGCACTCTCGAGTTCTCGAATAGAGCCTTTTAGAGATATCGAACAGAGGCATGATTGACTTCTCGAATATGGTAATTGAGTTCTCTAATGACTGAGTTCTCGAATACTGTATTTGAGTTCTCGAATCATTTGAAAAGACTGAATTCCCGCTGAATTTCAACCGTTTTTGGATTTTTGTCCAAAATTTTAATTCACTCATAAAAACATATTTTATTTAATTTAGAATTACTTCTAAGTTAGATAAACTGCCAGCTGTGAGTTACAGCCTGCTTGAGTGTGAGTTACAACCTGCTTGAGTTATCGAATAAGCCTTTCTTGACATATCGAATAGTTGTTCTACACTTCTCGAATGCTTGACTTGTCGATACAAAACATATATCCAATCGACAATTCAAGTACCTCTTACGTATACAATTCTACAATTACTCTATTCATTTGATTCGATCTCTCAAGCATCTAAATTCTCTAAACCGCTGAAAACCCTAATCTCAAAAAGCTAAATTTCTTCTTCGACCTTCATTCTCTTCTCTTTTTTCTCTGTATCAATGGCAACCGTGAAATTCAACACCAACTTCATCGCTCTCTCAAGTGATGTCGAAGCTCCAAATGCCAATTACAAGTGTTTTGTCAAATGGATATCTGAATCATATATTAAAGGAGCACTTACGGCCAACCCAACTCTGTATCTAGACATTCTAGAACAGTTTTGGAGCTTACTGAAACTTTTGCTCTTGAAGATGGCAGTCTGGGCTATGTCATAAACTGCAAGGTCCTTGGTAAAGAGTTTAACATCACCTCTGAGGACATGAGCAAGGCCTTGGATCTTCACCAGAATGAATATAACGGTCTAGTAAAAGATGATCAACTGGTGGAGTTCTTTGACCTAATAAGGTACTCAGACACTATCAAGGTTGGTAACCTGAAAACGGCGCATCTGAGAAAAGAGTGGAGCTATGTGTTTGCCACACTCCTGCACGTATTCAGTGGAAGGAAATCCAGCTATGACCAATTGAATGCACCTGTTCAACAGATAGGGTACTCTTTGGCCTTTGACAGAAAGATAGATGTTGGAAAGCTCATAATGCAGGAGCTCTATGGAAAACTTGGTATGAACACAACCAAGAGAGGTAATGATATCTTCTTTCCCAGATTCATTCAGTCTGTACTTAATTACTTAGATAAGAAACTGACTGATTTACCTGGTTTAGATAAAACTAGAATAGGCTACCCTAGGTCCATGACCAAACTCATTTTTGGTAATTTGGACACTAGGAATGATGTGGATGTTAGACTTGTAATAACCCCTCATATGCAGAGGCTATTTGAGTCTTACCCCCATAACATGCCAATATTTGCCTCCAAATCTGAGTTAGCTAGGCCCAAGCAAGTTGAACAAAATGCTAACCCAGGGCCTGCTAACCAACTCCCTCAACACAAACACTTTACCAAACACAGAGCCAACTGCATCACTCTCTCAACAGGGTGATGTTAGTAAAAAGAAGAGAAAGGAGATAGCCTTTGAACCCTTGGAAATGCTAACAGAAGCAGCATTGAATGCTGAATTAGGCTTAGACAGTGAGGCACCTGTGTCACCTTTAAAGATGCCAAAGAAGAAGAAAGCAAAGAAAACCACCTCTTCAGTCACTCAAATGGCTGAAGTTGTAAAATCAGGGGCAAACAGCTCACTAGATGTACTCTCTCAACAGGGTGCATCTATAGAATCAAGCATTCTCCCCAATGCACAATCTTGTATGGAGTCTGCACAAAGGAGTGATATGGATGGCAATACACTGAGTGGAGAGCACATCACACTTGAAACTCCCTCTATTTCTCAGGGGAAATTGCCAAAATCTACTCCAAAAGACACTTCTCTTCCAAAATCTACATCTCAAATTTCTTTGGAGCCTGTAACTCAAGCAATTGAGGAGCAAGGCATTGATCACCAAGAATCCTTTTCTCTTGGTGAACCAATGGATTCAAGTGACTTAGTGCATGACACTTTGCTCACCACCCAGGAACCACATTTAGATGGTGAGGGAATGCAAGCTGGGGCATATCCTAATGACACCATCACAAACACAGAGGATTCACTAGTTTTCACTAGAGACTCTGTGCCTGTGTCAACTACTGTTGTAACTCATCCCACCAACAGTAGTAGAGTCAATCCATCCGGTTGCAGAAGTTACATCTGTAACTGAGGAGTCTAGCTTGCCTAGCTCTAGCTCTAACTTTATATCCCAATGGCTGAAGCCTGTTCAACATGACAGTGCTTTAGGATCAGGGTCTGTTCCACAATAATTGACGGTTGAAGCTCTTCAAAACTTAATTGTGGATCAGATTCCTGAGTTCACCAAAATTGCTCAGAATCTACTCACTGCAGACATGCCAAATCCAGACTATAAAGCCATTCTGCTATGTCATAAAGAAGATGTGGAGATGCAAAAGGAGAAAATAGTAGATGAAGCTGAAAGAGATGGTAATGTAGATTCTTGGCTGCAAGGTACTTATGACATTGCTCTCTCAGAAGGTCTTCAATTCCTCAGAGAAGAGTACATCACCTCATTAGGGTCCAATGCAAAATCTCTAACCCTTGGTGAGGTATATGAAGCTGTAAATGATACCTACAAGGGAACTTTGAAAGCTGCACACTATCTTGGCAAGGGCCTTAAGATAGAAATCAATGAAGTGCGTGCAGCCACAACCAAGGAAGTGAATGACATAAAAAGGGATTTTGCTTCCAAGTTCCATTCTCTCAACTCTGTCATCGAGGACATTCAAGAATGCAAAATCACCTGCACTAAGATGGATAATTCATTGGTCTTAGTCCAAAGTGCTGTTAAGAATATGGCTACTCAAATGGAAAAGCTCTCTAATCAGACAACTGATGCCAATGCAGTACTTAGGACTCTCTTTGCCAACCAATATGGTGACAAATTGGTGACTGAAGTCCCTCTCCATGACATGTCAAAGTTTGAAGTGCAGAGACTCAAGGAACAATCTCTTTCTGGTTTTAAAGCTACTGAGTTATTCACCAAGGATGCTCTGGAGAAAGAAGTGACCTCACTCAAGCAATCAAATGCTCAGCTTACAGACACTGTTGCAATTCTCACTGAAAAGTTGGATACTAAAGCTACCACCACAGCTGAGGTCCTTCTTCATCAACAACTGATGTTGTCTGCTATGATGAAGCACATGGGACTCCCTCTGCCTGATGAATCTGTCACTCCAACCTCTTCCAAACCAAAGGCCCCTACCAAAGACTCTGTGCCTGACAACAAGCCTAAGGGGGAGAAGAGGACCTTAAGGAACTCAAAACCTAAGGGGGAGAAGCCTAAGGAGGAGAAACCTAAGGAGAAAGGCATTGTCATAACTGAGGGTGGTCAACCAAGAATTTCAAAATCTACAACTCATGTTCAAGGCAAAGGGAAAGCTAAAATTGATGAACCTCCATCTTCTTTGCCAGTTTTTACTCTACCACCTGTGCACATCACTACTCCAAGTGGCCAAAAGCAAACTATCACTACTACAGTGGTTGCAGGGAGTATGCCATCTGACAAACCTCCATCCTCCAAAACTGAAGATGATCAGCCGGTTGAAGTTAGTGTGGTTACAGAGGCCAAGTTGATAGAAGTAGCAAATTCAAAGATTTATCATGATGCTGCATTCTTGAAGTTTCTGCAAGCCTCAGAGGCAAAGGTTGGAGGAGATACATTGCTGTACAGAAGGAGCCTTAAAGATCAAATCAAATATCTGACAGTGATACGAAGAAAGCTGAATCAAATCTTTCTCAAGGAGATTATGATGGTGTCAAATGGCAAAATATGGCATCTATCTTATGACACCTTGAAGGTTCTAAAATTCACAAAGATTGATGCTGTCTTGGAGCTAATTGAAAAGAAAGGAGAAAACAACAAGAGCTTATACTCTGAACTTAGGAATGGTCAACAAAGTAGATTGCCTGAAGTGTGCATTAATCCAAGAACCATTCTTTATCAGTCTGGTACAAAGATAGAAGATGTCAATCAGCTTGTCATTCCCAAGGATCTCACTATTAAAATCACAGACTTATAATTGACATATGGATCAACTGCAAAAGAAGAATGGGATAAGAACTACTGAAGAGTTGGAAGCATTGCATATTCTCAGATCTTTCATAGCAACTGGCTCTGTCCCAGAGATGGCTAAAGCAAGGAGGAATAAGGATGATGAAGGTGAAGATAAAGGTGATGGGAGAAGAAGACATCACAGGAGTAATAAGGATGATGAAAAGAAAAAGAAAGATGATAAGAACAAGAGGGGAGATGATGGAAAAGAGGGAGGAAAAATCTATGAGAGGAAGAGTGGAAAACAGCAAGCCCTAGGTATTACTAGCTGTAACCTCACCATAACACAAGACTTTAAGTCTAGGGTGATTGCAGTTAGTAATGACCTACCAAGATCTATATATATGGCTTCTGCAACTGTTTTGTCAACTTAAGCAAAGGACATTCAAATCAAGAAACCATATGTATGTCTCCAAAAGCAAACTGCTAATGGTGTACTACAATGGTCAAGAGGCAAAGGCCTCAAATTACTTCCAAGTGACAAGATGAAAAAGCTGAAATTCAAGACCAAGGCCAGAAAGGCAAGGAAGGTGAAGACAACTACTTCTAAGGCTCTAACAATCATTCCAGAATTAAAACTTCAACCTCTGGATGAAGACTTTGATGAAGACCAACTGCAATTTCTAAGAGCTCAAAGAATCTACTATGCTACCATTGTGGATGACTGCCTTGAAATCAAATACACTGATGGAAGATAGAAGAAATTCAAACAAGGGGGTTGTCAAAATTGGGCAAGTTATATGAGATAGAAAGAATTATTACATTACTGGATTCTGAAGACAAAGTGGAGAGGGTATGGAAGCTGGAGTTGATTGATTTTGTGAAAATGAAGAGAGACCATGTTGAGAAGATAAGAAAGGGGTGCTTTGAGAAATGGTTAGAAAGGGAGAAGGAGCTAGATAGGCTGGAAATTAAAGCAGAAGTGCTGAGGGCTAAGGGATTGTGTAGAGTTTAACTCAATCCCTATGTTGTGAAGTATAGGAGAAGAAATGGAGATCAGGTCAATATAAGAATGAACCTACTGAATCACTACCCTGCCAACATTCTGGAACCAGTACTTGAAGATTTCAAGATCACTCTATTCTGCTTGAAGAACTGGATGCTATGGCAGAAATCATAAGGGCTATGGATGAGAATGCAAGGAAGGAAAAAGAAAGGAAACAGAAGGCATATGATGATTTACAAGCCAAAGCAATGGAGATGGAATCAAATGACAAAGGCTAGCATTTCATCATAGTCTGTAAGATCACACACCTTGTAGTTCTATCCATGATGTTTATCAAAATTCATACATGTACTGTTAATGTTCTATCTTTATGTATGTTAGGCTTCTTATCTGACATGAAATTGTGACTAAGGGTCTTACTCACTGTAACACCCCCTTCCTAAAATGGAAGGAGATATTACTTAAAATCCATAAACCTGCAAACAGAGCACTAAAATAAAATCTAAATAACGATTAAACAGTCTAATAATCTTCGAATAGTATTAACCTCCAAAATTACAATTCAAACCAATAAATACGAAAAACCAAAATCTGTAAATAAATAATCCAGTCTAAATAATTCTAGAAGTCCATAAATCCTAAGCAACGAGATAATGGGTAGCACTCCATCACACAGTCCCAGATCCCCCTAAGCACCTGCCAGAAAAAGAATACGGCATGAGCCAAATGCCCAGTACGGATTTGGAATACAGTTTATAAAACAGAAAAATAGATAAGTAAATTTTACAGTTATAATAAAACATTTATTTTCAAATATGCATGGCTGAAGCAACTAGGGGTTAGGATATTTCATACCGAGATCAAAACAGAACAGATACAAATACACACATCATAGGGTACCTAATGTGTGCAACAAATCGGTTAACGTGTACGGCATATACAACGTCACCGCCAAATCAAATCACAAATCACAAAATCTGGGTGCACCCACGTATCCTGAAACAAATATCAAAATGTGCAAAAGCTCGCCACCTGAGCTATCAGATGGATACGCCATGACCAATCACACTGTCACGGAAGTGTCATGTCACTGGTGCCGCAATGACATGGCTGTAGTACCCCTACAGCTGGTTAACTCGGTATACCCTATATCGCTAAGGGTTCAAATAAATTATTTCACAAAATCTTTGAAATCAAAATAAATAAATATTTGAACATCTCCAACAAATATATAATTTGCAAAATTTCAGAAAGTCACAGAAACAGATATTTAAATAATTTCAAAACGGATATTAAAATCACTTTCCAAAGTTCACGAGTCAAAACATTTTTCAAAATCAGAACAGTCAATACAATTAAAATCAAGTGAATAGATTTGAGGACAAAACAGATTTAAATAATTAATCCTAAGATGAGTATCGTTGAATAAAAAGGAGAGAGGATCCGTACCTCGTAATAAGTAATCCCAAATACTAACCAAATCCGCGCTAGACCCGATAAACTCCCGGCTCTTGATCTAATTACAAAGAATATAATTTATTATCATAATACATATTTTTTTTATATATATTTATTAATCCTACGAAATTACTTATATAAAATATTATAAATTAATTATGGTCATTGCTTTAGACATTAATATTATTATCTAATTAACCTGAATTAACATAGATTACATATCAAGCACCTAAACCATGACTATTCATACGACAACCTTAAAATCTTTAAGTTTTATAACCTCATTTGTACCATTTTTTTTTAATTATTATTATTATTATTATTATTATTATTATTATTATTATTATTATTATTATTATTATTATTATTATTATTATTATTTTATATCCATAACAGCCTAATTACGTGCACTATGCCTGTGCTGTATTACTAGTACTATTACAATGACTTATTATTTACTGAACATGGCACGAAGGAGTGATATGGGCATTAAAATAATAATATAAACTCACGTACAAAACAAATAAAATGGCATGTTTCTATCACCAATATGAACTAACTCTATGTATATTAAACAGAACCTAACTCATAATATTATAGAGGTATGCTCATGTGCATAAGACAAAATAATGAACTTGAACTCTTTATGTAATGTATGCACACAATTAAATCCTTGAATTAAGTAGTCAATATGAACACACAAGTGTATATAAAAATTACCTCCTCTTCTTCAAAGTAAAACGTCACAGTAAAGTTGGTTAAAACTCCTCTCTGTGTAGACCTAGTGCGCAGCCTCTCAGTTTAGGGATTTTAAGATTTGTGCGTGACTTGTTTTGAGACCCCGTGTATATATAGGATATAATCATTATCCTTTTTCTAATCTAATTAGAAATTCTATTACAATCAAAAATTTATTTAAATCAAATATTATTATTAAAACTAATATTACTAATTTTGTTATAATTCAGATTTTATATTATTATTATTATTATTATTATTATTATTATTATTATTATTATCTAAAATTACGGATATTACAGTCACAATTTGGGGGAGATTGTTAGTCACAGAGGCATGCCTGTATATATCTAATAACAAGCCTAATTATATTGTTTGTAATGCTATGCATTACTTACATGACCTCTTAACTGAGGGAATCTCTAGTTGTAGAGTTTCTGCTTGTTGTAGTACGTGCAATAGGCATCAATTTCTATCTGTGTAACTGTAATTAAAGTCAGAGAATAATGCTTGAAAGAAGTTCCAAGGATAATGCCTCAAGCTTGAAGATCAAGACTGTCAAAATAAACATAGTTGGAATTTGAAGAATGAATATTTGCCTAAGTACCAATTCGAGAAGTATGTTTGTCATATTCGAGAAGTCTAGCATTCGACAAGTCAAGGATTCGATATCTGTAAAGACACTGTTCGACATCTCTGAAAGTCAACAAGTCAAAGTGTCATTCAATAACTCAGAGATTCGACATGTCTAATACGCTATTCGAGAACTCAAGAAATCAACAAGTCAAAGTGGTATTCGAGTTCTCTAAGAGTCAACAAGTCAAAGTTGTATTCGATATCTCAAGGACTCAAGAAGCTACTCGACATCTCAGGGATTCGACAAGTCAAGTGTTCTATTCGACAACTCAAGGATTCATGGAGAAAAGACTAATTCGAGAAGTGATTCAATATGATAATTATACAGTATTCGAGAACTCAGAGTTATCTATCAAGTCAATTCTAGTTCTCGAATCAATCACTCAGTTACTTCTCGAATACAGTCTTGGAGACTAAATACTGAAGAATTGTACAAGTCAGAAACCTGCAGCAAGCCAAAACACTTTATGGACCACAAACTGTAAGGTACTTTGGAAAGCCTACAAAGAAGCTTAGAAAGATGTTTCAAGAGACAAGCTGCTAAAGAAGTGGATCTGAACAGAGTTAAAGGAAGTCAAATCTCAAGCCGTTTGGATGTTACTCAAAAAGGATGGACATACTAGAAAGTAATTTATCCTGTAACCTTATTTGTAGTAAGTAGGGTGTACTAATATTCTATAAGAGTACAACCTCACTTCTCTAGTAGTTAAGCTTTGCAAGATACACATTCAGGAAATACATCTCTCTGAGAAAGAAGCTGAGAATACGAACTTGTGTTTTCAGGTTGTAGCAACATTTTGATCTAATTAAATATTAGATTAAAGTGAGTACTGTGTTGTTGTGCCTTATATTTCCGCACTCATATTTGTTTAAGCACAAAACACATACTTTACCATATACTCCACTAAGCAGATTCGAAGAAAAGTTCGAGAATCCATTCAACCCCCCCCCCCCCCTCTGTATTCTCTTTGGTATACTCAATACTCAACAATATATTATATGATCTTTTTTCAAGGAAGTTTATCTTTCTCAACTTTTCTGCATGATTTTTTTTAACTTTTGTACTATCTGACATTTTTAAGGATCTCATCTTTTAATTATATATTGTTATGTAAAAATATAAAATATATTATAGTTAATATTATATGTAAGAAATGTTTAATTAATTGAAAATAAACCAATTTACATCACGTGATATTATTATCAAATTTTTAAATTAGTTGTATATATAATCACGTACAATATTTTGTAAACTAAAATACCAAATTTTAAAAGTAATGCGAATCACCATTATCTTTTGCTCGAAAATTAAAGTAGTAGTAAAAATAGAATAAATAAGAGGTCGAATTATCTACAAGAATTTAACTAAAAACCAAAAATATATGTAGTATAATGATCGGAAGGAAGAATTATTTGGACGAGGTTAATGATTCAATTCACAACAAAAACAAACTAACTCATTTAAAATAAGAGAATGGAATAAAATTTTGAAATTAGTGTATATAATTACTTACCATACTTTGAAAAGTAAAATTTCAAATTTTGAAACTAATATTTGTCATTAATATTTTTACTCATAAGTTCAACTAATAGTAAAAACAGGATAATAAAGATGTCGAACTTATGTAAAAGTGTTTTAACTCCGTACCAAAAAACATAATGTAGCATAATGGTTTGGAATTTGGATAAAGAAATATATAGAGGAGGTTGTTGGTTCAATTCTCCACAAACACAAAATAACTTATTTTTTCTATTTAAATAAGGGAGTGAAAAATCAATGTAATTTTGTAATATATAAGGGTAAAATCATAATTTTACAGATGGTTTATTGGCTCAAAATGACCTAAAATTTCCCCTTGTTCTCCTATTATATATGGATATAGAAGATGATATTAAAATTTTAAAATCAAAAAAATTAGCAAGTCAACATCATTTAGACCGCTTAATCCACATAAAGACCGCTCATTTCGTTTAATAGGCCGCTTAAACTTCAAAAATGCTTAATCACCCGTTTACTATGAAATCGAGGCGCTTAGTGTCCGATTCCGCTTAATCGCCCGCTTAAGCAGTCGCTTAAAATGCTTTTTAAAATACTGGTTATGATAAAGAAAAACTTTCATATAATCTAAATTCCTATGTGTTTGTCCAATATCATTTTTACAAATTTTTATGTACTTTTATTAGTGAATTGTATAGAAATAATTATCAATCAATTAAATAAATCCAATATATCTCATTCTTAGAGTAAGATATGACTATTGGAGTTTATGGCGATTGTACTCAGCTTGTTTTTAGTGACAACTTGAAATGTGTATATTCAGTTTGGGAGTTTATACGTCGAATTTTTTATTCTTTTCTATAGGAATATGGTATATTAAATATTAATTTTCTTTAACCTATAAATAAGGAAGGAAGATTAATTCGATCTAATGGTGCCTGATCCGAAACCCAAAATGTTGGATACACGAAATCCGAATTCCTGGATTTAGGTTTAGACATAAATTTTAGACTCGGAATAGTTTTGATTTCCATTTGGATTTAAGTTTACTAAACCGATATCCGATCCGACACCCGATCCACTATCGAAACCCAATACATAAATAATATAATATTATAATTTGAATTTATTTTATGTAATATTTTAGATGTAAGACTTCTAATTTAGTTATTTTTATTCAAATATTTCATTAGAAATAGTCAATAATAATTTAGTAATTAGAACTTCTATTTCTCAATCACAAATTTTATTGATATATTTAAGATGTAATTTTCTTTACTTTACATAAATTTTCATTTGTGTTATATACAAAGAATTATTTTTGTATCATATTTTATATTTTACTTAGTATGTCAATTCATATAATATGTTACATTTGACTACTTAATTTAATCATTTTAATTTTTAATTATTGTATAAATATAATTAATATTGTTTTCGTGTAGCAGTTATTTTAATTTTGACTACATTATTACTAATTTTGGATACCCAAAAAAACCCAGATCTAATCCGAAATCCGACTAATTTGGTTTGGAGCTTGAGTTTTGAATTTAGATTTATTTTTAAAACCTAAAATATTTGGATAAAGGGTTTGGATTTTACAAAATTCGGATTAAACCCAACTTGTTGTCATCCCTACGCATAAAATAAGACATTTGAAAATGAGAAACCAGATCTAATCCGAAATCCGACGAATTTGGTTTTGGATCTTGAGTTATGGATTTGGATTTATTTTTAAAACCCAAAAATATTTGGATAAGGGTTTGGATTTTAAAAAATTCGATTCAAACCCAACCCGTTGTCATTCCCACGCATGAAATATGACATTTGAAAATGAGAATGACCTATCTTTTATCTATTTGACTAACATGTTAAAATAGAAAAATTGTTGAACAATTGTTGGATTATCTTGCTATCAGAAAGACTATATATTTCAATGATATAAGCGAAGGATGTACCATAATTTAAGATCTGATCAACGAACGTAGTTTGGATGAAGGAAACTTTGTTGCCTTGATATGATCTATTTTAATATGTGTTTATCCAATCTTGATTATTTTATAAGACAATTTGAATGATTATTTGTGTAGATGTCGTATGCTCTTTTATTGATAATTAATTATCTATCAGTACTGATTTATTAGAATTTTTGCGCTGAATTGAACAATTTGCTATGAAAATATTCACCAGCAATATTTTTATTGGCTCTATGATGAATCTATTTTTTGGATTGATAATTTATATAACAAATAATGTCTAATACTATTTGAGAGTCTATTCAGTATTTTGAATAATTCAAATATATTGTCAAGCCAATTTATTTCTCCCATTAATTATTGCATAGCTAAAGAATACTGATAAATAAAATGTTAATGATAACTGATTTAAAGTTCATTTTTTAATATTTTAATTGGTTGAATCTAGCTTTTTTTTATAATTGATTAATTTTAAAGTTTATATAACTTAAATTTTAAACGTGTATTTAGAATAGCGTAGTAAATATTTTTAATTTTAAAACTATTTAATTGAATACGAGTAGATTTATTCAAATTTGATTGCACCTTATGATTATAGATCGCGTGTTTGAGATATTAAAATATTCTATTATATAATATAGATAAAATAGATAATGCATTAAAATAATATATTTGTATTAAAATCAATTAATCAATACAAAATTTTGGAAAATGGCTCTAGAGAGGGGCGCAAAGAACAAATGTGCTGGTATATAATAATATAATTGTTATTGATTTTAAATTAAAAATTGTGATTAATTACTCAATAAGTATTTATGAAAATTAATGAGTAATATATAACTATATTTTATAGTATGATTGTAATTGATATTTAGGAAAATTAGCTCGTAATACATATAATACAATTGTGATTGACTTTGAATTAAAAGATCGAAAAGTTAGCAAATATTTTATCACTTGAAAAAACACGTAATTTATGCATGTACTAAATAAATAAATTTTGTATTTTAAATTTTTTTTTAAGTAACCACGATTAGTAAATTAGGATGAGAATAATATGATTAATTTAATTTTAGTGGTAAATTTTAATTGGATCTTATATATATTTATGAAAATTAATTCGTAATATATAATAATGCAATTATGATTAATTGTAAATCATAAGTGTGGTAAATTTATATTGCGAAAATCGTTTAATATTATATATTTGTATAATCCTGATTGATTTTAATCTAAAATATTAATTTATTCTAAATATGTTTTGACATTAAAAAAATATGTAATATATGGATATGTTAAATCAAGTCATTACTATATTTAAATTAGAATTTTTAACTAACTATGGTTAATATAATAGAATGAGAATGGTAAATAAGGAACACTTTCGATATAATATGATTGATCTAAAATTTAGGAATGATCATTGATTGGTCCTAAAATAATTCATAATTTTCTGATTGATTAAATGCATCTACTTGGTTAACTACATCTACCTATGCACCTGGGTAGACTCGGGTATTATAACAAATGATATATTATTTTTATTATATACGGGGAGTGGGTCGGGAAATGGGAAACGAGGGATTTCGGGGTGAGGAGACACTAATCTCCGTCCCTGCCCCCGTCCCGATTCCCAACTATTATATAAAACTTTGCCCGCCCTCCGTCTTAAACCCGAAAAATTCCTCGAATTCCCGACCGGTTCAAAACGGGGATTGGATTGGGGTCGGATGGGACGGGTGAAGTATCGATCCCTACTCTTTAGTGATTAATAAATTAGGTAGCGATTAACTGAAATAATTAATCGGAGCATTGATAGAATGTATTTAAGTATTAATTTTATATAATTTAAATTTAATATAAAAAATTATTTTTTATACAACTAATATTAAAAAAAAAATTAATTTTATTATCAAATGTAATATGTGCATTTTTTGTTTCATGTGTAAGTTATATTTTTTTAATATTAAAAATATATTTTTATAATTTTATTTTTAATTTGACTGTTTTCTAAAATATTTCGATGAATCCCGACTAAATCTAATTAATCATGCCTAATTTTTTTTTCGATTAATCCTGCTTAGTTCCATTTAGATCTTTTTAATCATCAATTTTTGTAAAAAAACGTTTTAAAATCCATTTTCACATAAATTAGACATTTTTGCACCCACTAGCACCTACATGCCGATTACTTGACCGTCTAAACCGATTTTTAAAACAGTGATGATCGTACATGTTATTTAATATTTTAAATATTCATATAAGTAATTGTTTTTATTGTTATTTTTAATAAAATATTAATTATTGATAAATTAAAGTTGTAATTTTAGTATTTATTATACTTTTTTTTATTAAAGGATCGATTGGGGAAAGAAATTAACAAAATTTTATGAAAAAAATTATGGACAACGATGAACAAGATAGCCGTAAATTCGTCATATAAGTTGATACTAGCGTAATAACCCGTGCTCGCACGGGTCATCTTTTAGAAGTTGATGTAAACTTGTTTATTTTTACGATTTAAAGAATATATATTGACATGATTGTATAGTTTTCGTTAAAATTTTACAAAAAATATGATTTAATTATTCAGATAAGCACTCAAAATAAAATATCTCGTGGCATATAAATGTGTTGGATATGGAATAACACATTTACACCAATTTGTACAAATTTATGTCACAAGTAGAAAATATCTAGTAAATTGTTATTATAATAAATTTGGGTAATAGAACATAAAATTTAAATAATAAGGGGGGGTTTTCTGTTTAATTCTCCTTAGTATTTTTCATCACTATAAATCAATTTTTGGAGTGATATTTTTTAATATTTTATCCTCATTTTTTTGCCATTCTTTCATAAAGAATCTAGTCAATACATAAGAGGTAAAAATAAAGTTCTTTTGATGTCTTTCTCTTTCAAGGTATATTTAAGAATACAATCATAAAATAAATGAATCGTACACGAATGACATATTTATTCATATTCCAGTTATAATTTTGACAACTCAAGAAACCTGTTATTTACCCACGTAAAGTTTCAAAATAAAGATGTCCAATCAGTATATAAAAAACTAATTGCATAATTTAAAATTTTATCTTTTTAGGCAAATAATTTTAACTACCTCATAGTGTATAATGTGATTGAGCGATCATAATATTTTGTGTATGTGCATGCTATGCAATATACTAATTTCTAAGATATTTGTTAACTTGACTGTATTTTTAATCCTTTTTACAATTTATTTTGAATTTTTTAATATTCTTTCCAACCAAAATTTCTCTATGTGTATTATACGACTTTTAATCGATGTACATATGATACGAACTGATTCCTATATTTTGTATTATTATATATTATATGTTCTTTTTTCAAGGAAGTTTATCTTTCTCAACTTATCTACAAGGTTCATTTTTTTTAACTTTTGTACTATCTGACATTTTTAAGGATCTAATATTTTAATTATATACTAGCTTAAAACCCGTGCAATGCACATAATTTTTTTAATAATATATTAATTTTTTCATTAATTTGGATTAATTTTTTTAAAATTTGAATTTCGGAGGATTAAATTTTTAAATGAAATGATGATCAGAATTACATAAATATTATCCGTGATATTTCTAGAAAAGGAGTGATTTTAGTTAGAAAATATAGAAAATAGTATAAATTTTAGTTGAAAACGGATTTTTTTAATATTATATTCATTTTTTCATTAATTTGGATTAATTTTTTTGAAATTTTAATTTTGGAGGATTAAATTTTCAAATGAGATGATGATCATAATTACATAAATATTATCTGTGATATTTCTAGAAAATGAGTGATTTTAGTTAGAAAATATAGAAAATGTGATAAATTTTAGTTGAAAAGATAATCAGTTAATTATTAGTAATTCTAAAATTATTATTTTACTTTATTGAATAGAATGCCCGTGATATAATTCGAAAAAGAGAGGATTTAGTTAGATAAAATTAAAAATATAACATGTTTTAGGTGAAAAAGGTCATTGATCAATTTATAGTAATTATAATTTAAATATTTAATTTTACAAAATAAAATTGCTCGTAGTGTTTTTAGAAAAGATGAAATTAATGTTGCCCGTGATATTTATAGAGAGGGATCTTAGTTAGAAAACAGAGAAAAGATGGTACGTTTTAGCTGAAAAAAGTAATCGATTAATTATTAATATTGTAATATTATTATTTATTTTATTAAATAGAACCGTCCGTGATATATTTGGAAAAATAGAGATTTTAGTTTGATAAAATAGAAAAGATAACGTGAAAATTAAAAAAATGACATAATTTAGGTGAAAAAGGTAATTGATTAGTTTATAATAATTATAACTTAATTATTATTTTACTAAATTAAACTTCTCGTAGTGTTTTTAGAAAATAAGAAATTAATGTTAACCGTGATATTTCTAAAAACAAAAAGGAATTTAATTAGAAAAAATAAAAAGATGATATGTATTTTAGCTGAAAAGATAATTATTAATTATTATCATTATAATATTATTATTTGATTTTTACTAAATAGAATCGCCCGTGATATAATTTAAAAAGAGAGGTTTTAGTTAAAGAAAATAAAAAAGGTAAATTGTTTTGGTTGAAAAAGGTAACCCGTGATATAATTGCAAAAATATATATTTTATTTAGAGAAAAGAGAAAAGGTAACGTGTTTTGGTTTAAAAGGTTAATTGATTAGTTAACAGTAATTATAAAATGTTTTTTAGTTAGATAAAATATAAAAGATGATATATGCATTATAATGTTATTATTTTATTTTTATTAAATAGAATGATATATTTTGAAAAATAGAGGTTTTTGTTAGAGAAAATAAAAAAGTAACTTGTTTTGGCCGAAAAAGGTAACCCGTGATATAACTGAAAAAAGAGATATTTTAGTTAGAGAAAAGGTAACGTGTTTTGGTTTAAAAGATTAATTGATTAGTTAATAGTAATTATAATATGTTTTTTAGTTAGATAAAATATAAAAGATATTATACTTTACCTTAAAATGGAAATTGCTTAGTTATTAAAATATAAAAAAGGTAATATGTTTTACCTGAAAAAGAAAATTGATAACTAAAGGAAAAATGTTAATTAGATAAAATATAAAAAAAATTTATTTATATGTAATTAAGTAATGGCAAATAAGTAAAATCAACAGGTACCGACCAACCAAACTTTTAATGTTTCGGCTTTTATATAATAGTATTGATGATTGTTATGTAAAAATATAAAATATATTATAGTTAATATTATATGTAAGAAATGTTTATTAATTGAAAATAAACCAATTTACATTGCGCGCACAATATTATTATCAAAATTTTAAATTAGTTGTATATATAATCACATACCATGTTTTGTAAACTAAAATACAATATTTTAAAAGTAATTTGAATCACCATTATCTTTTGCTCAAAAATTAAAGTAGCACTAAAAATAGAATAAATGTGAGGTCGAATTCATCTAAAAAAATTTAACTAACAACCAAAAATGTATGTAGTACAATGATCAGAAGGATGAATTGTTTGGACGAGTTTAATGATTAAATTGACAACAAAAATAAACTAACTCATTTAAAATAAGAGCATGGAATAAAATTTTGAAATTAGTGTATATAATTACGTACCATATTTTGAAAAATAGAGGTTTTTGTTAGAGAAAATAAAAAAGTAACTTGTTTTGGCCGAAAAAGGTAACCCGTGATATAACTGAAAAAAGAGATATTTTAGTTAGAGAAAAGGTAACGTGTTTTGGTTTAAAAGATTAATTGATTAGTTAATAGTAATTATAATATGTTTTTTAGTTAGATAAAATATAAAAGATATTATACTTTACCTTAAAATGGAAATTGCTTAGTTATTAAAATATAAAAAAGGTAATATGTTTAACCTGAAAAAGAAAATTGATTACTAAAGGAAAAATTTTAGTTAGATAAAATATTAAAAAAAATTATTTATCTGTAATTAAGTAAGGGTAAATAAGTAAAATCAACAGGTACCGACCAACCAAACTTTTCATGTTCGGCTTTTATATAATAGTATTGATGATTGTTATGTAAAAATATAAAATATATTATAATTAATATTATATGTAAGAAATGTTTATTAATTGAAAATAAACCAATTTATTATTATCAAATTTTTAAATTAGTTGTATATATAATCACATACCATGTTTTGTAAACTAAAATACAATATTTTAAAAGTAATTTGAATCACCATTATCTTTTGCTCAAAAATTAAAGTAGCACTAAAAATAGAATAAATATGAGGTCGAATTTATCTAAAAAAATTTAACTAAAAACCAAAAATGTATGTAGTACAATGATCAGAATGATGAATTGTTTGGACGAGGTTAATGATTAAATTGACAACAAAAATAAACTAATTCATTTAAAATAAGATCATGGAATAAAATTTTGAAATTAGTATATATAATTACGTACCATATTTTGAAAAGTAAAATTTCAAATTTTGAAACTAATATTTGTCATTACTATTTTTACTCATAAATTAAAATAATAGTAAAAACAGGATAATATAGAGATTGAACTTATGTAAAAAGCGTTTTAACTCCATACCAAAAAACATAATGTAGCATCATGATTTGGAAAAAGAAATATATGGAGGAGGTTGTGGGTTCAATTCCCCACAAACACAAAATAACTTATTTTTTCTCTTCAAATAAAAAAGGGAGTGACAAATCAATGTAATTTTGTAATATATAAGGGCAAACTCGTAATTTCACAAGGGGTTTATTGGCTCAAAATGTCCCTATGTGTACCATATTGTAAAACCTAAAATATAATATTTTTAAAATAATGCGAATCAACATTATTTTTACAATATATATTTTTACAATATATATATAAGACGCCAACTGAAAATTCATCGATTAGCTGGTTAAAGCTTTGGAATTTAGCTATTCCTCCAAAAGTAAAAATTTTCATGTGGAGAGTTCTTCATGAATGTCTGCCCACTCTCGAGAATTTAAGGAAGAGATTTGTTAATGTTCAACCTTTCTGTCAGGTTTGTAAGGTGGAGATGGAGTCTGCGACTCATGCTCTAATAACCTGTCCCTTTGCTGTCAGATGCTGGGACCTCAGTGGTCTGGACTTATATTTTGGCCCTGCTCTATCTTGTAAAGAAGTGATTCTGCAATTTTTTGCTTCAGCTCTCTCAAAAGATTTGGAAATTTTCTGCTCGATAATGTGGAGCATTTGGAATCACAGGAATTTGACGGTGTGGGAGAACAGATTTAAAACTCCATCGCAGGTGAATAACGAGGCAAGTGCTGGTCTGTTCCAATGGCAACAAGCCCAGGTTTCCCAGAATAGACAAAGCTCGTGTTTTGAGCGCGAAGGGATGATGGTTTGGCAACCTCCTCCATCAGGGTGGCTAGCTTGCAATGTAGACGCTGCTTTTCTCAGAAATGATGGCAGATGTTCATATGGTTGCATAGTGAGAAATGAGTCTGGGAGTTTTGTTGCAGGTAGAGGTGGTCGTTTGGAGGGTGCTCTTGATCCTCGGGTGGCAGAAGCGCTAGCATTTAGAGAAGCCCTTTCCTGGCCGAAGAAAATGGATCTTTCAAACGTCTACATTGAACTCGATTGCCTTAGTGTTGTTGAAGCAATGCGTACAAAGAACCAAGATGATTCTTTCTTTGGTTCCATTATTGCTGATTGTTCGGAATATCTAAAGGACTTGAGGTCCCATTTTGTTTACTTTATTAGGAGGTCAGCGAATTTAGCAGCTCATTCCATTGCTAGAGTAGCTAATTCTATGTCTGATCATGAGGAGTGGTTTTCTCCACCTTCTTTTCTTAGCGATGTACTTGAAAAAGATTTGAGCTTTTAATAAAATTCCATTTTGATTTCAAAAAAAAAAAAAAAAAAAGAGCCAATCAGAATTTACCACTAAAATTAAATTAATCATATCATTCTCATCCTAATTTACTTATTGTATCGTATCTCTTTGTTGAGAGTCTAGTACCCCGCTAGTGGATTTTGTCTATCCGGGTTTTGTTCTTTCTATTTGTAAAAGTATATTCTTTTGTTTTGTGATCTGGGATCCTAGATCTATAGGATTTATTGGTATTGGTTCATTTATTTGGATAGTATAGAATCGTATTTATGGTTAGTTGTTTGAATGCGTTCTGCCAAATCAAATATATACTTTTATCCCGATTACAATATATTGTTGGATTATATCGCCAAAAAGGATGTATATATTTTAGTGACATAAGCGAGGGATTTACCACAATTTAAGAACTGATGAACAATCGTAGTTTAGATGAAGGAAACCTTGATATGATCTATTTTAATATGTGTTTGTCCAATATTGATTACTTTCGCTAACAATATTTTCATTTACTCAGTAATGAATTTTATTTTTTGATTGTAATTTATACATCAAATAAAGTCTAATACTATTTGAGAGTGTATTTAGTATGAGAGTGTATTTAGTATTTTGAATAATTCAAATACATTGTTAGTTCAATTTGTTTGTAATATTAATTATTGCATAACTAAAAAATATCGATAAGTAAAATGTTAGAGATAATTAGTTCAACTTTTATTTTAATTTTTAAATTGGATCAATCTATTTTTTTTTATATTTGATTGATTTAAAAAAATTTATAAATTAATTTTTGGAATGTATTTAGAATATTGTGCTAAATATTTTTTTATTTTTAAAATTTTAAATTCAGTACCAGTAGATTTATTCAAATTTGATTACATTTTATGATCGAAGATCGAGAATTTGAAATATTAAAATATTATATTATATAATATAGATAAGATATGTTCATGAAACAATGTATTTGGATTAAAATCAATTAATAAATGTGCAATTTTAGAAAATGATATAGGGGGCGCAAAAAACAGATGTTCCAGTATATAATAATACAATTATGATTGATTTTAAATCAAAAATTGTAATTAATTAGTTAATAAGAAAATTAGTATGTAATATATAATTATATATTAAAGTATGATTGTAATTGATTTTTATGAAAATTAGCTCGTAATATATGATAGTATAATTTTTGATTGACTTTCAATTAAAAGATTTATAAGTTAGTAAATATTTGATCACTTTAAAAAATATGTAATTTATGTATGTACTAAATAAAATAAATTTTTTATTTCCAAAAATTTGTTAAGTAACCACGATAAGTAAATTAGGATATGAATGATATGATTAATTTAATTTTAGTGATAAATTCTTATTGGCTCTTATATATATTTATGAAAATTAATCCGTAATATATAATAATCTAATTATGATTAATTGTAAATCAAAGGGTGGAAGATTAATATTGCGAAAATCGCTTAATATTATGCATTTGTATTATTCTGATTGATTTTAATTTATAGTATTAATTTATTATAATTGTTTTTTGAAATTGAAAAATATATAATATAGGAATATGTTAAATCAAGTAACTACTACATTTAAATTAGAATTGTTAATTAATCATGGTTAGTATAACAGGATAAGGATGGTAAATAAGGAAAATTTTAAATGTAATATGATTGGACCAAAATTTAGCAATGACCTGTATTGGTTAACTTGTATGTGGTTAATACTTTGGTTAAAATTTAATAGAAGGAAAGTTAGAGAATGAATATTATTGGTCTAAAATTTAGGGATGATCTCTAACTGGTCATAAAATAATTAAAGGATTGTTCGATAATATTAATATTAATGTAATTGGTATAAATTGACGAATAAGTAATTTTGTACTTAAATTAATTATATTCTATTTAAATTATCCTCTTTTATAAATCATGATTAAAATAATATATTTATAGTAATTAATTAATAAATTTATCGTTAACGCTAGTCTTTTAATAATATTGTTTGCAAAATTATGTCCGATTTTTCTTTTCAAATCGTGTCCAAATTTTAGTTTTTTCTGGATAGGATAAAATTCCAGAAAAAAATATATGGTTTCTTCAAGCTATTTGGCTCAAAATAATCATGTCCCAAGTGAATTATTTCAAATCCAATTATTTCCCGAATCAGATAAATCATAATTTTCAAATTCAGTTATTTGTCTGGTTCGGAGTGCAAGAGAGTGCTTTAAGAAAACAGCCAAGGAGTAGAGCATATAGATAACGTGATTAATTATTTCTATCTTGATATCATGGGAATGGCGTAAACCTCTAGAACAAGACAACAATATCATCAACCATGCCAAGTGTTTGAATTCTAGTCCTCACAAATTTTACTGCCATCCTAAATTCTTGGTATACACACAGAAAGTACCTCATCCTCCTAACCTTTTGTCAGGCTTCATTAATCATCATTACTTTAATATATAATATACTTGAGCTCCGCCAACCTAAATGGCTCTGGCCATGGCTTCTTCTGGTTGTACTCTTGGGATTTACAGCAACTTGAAAGCTCTTGAAGTCCAGCAGCCCATTTCAAGACCATCTCTTTTCAACCCAACTTCTTCTTTTGACCACTCGTGCATTTCACCAAAATTAAGGTATGCTTGCCGTTTACTTGTTAGTTCTTGCATTTTATAGTATCCGAATTATATTGTCAGTAGTGATTTTTTTATGGGTCGCTTTTAATATGAAGTGGTTTGCTGTTCCATTGTCTGAATTGAACTTCGAATATAATCTCTCTCTCTCTCTCTCTCTCTCTCTCTCTCTCTCTCTCTCGGTATATTGGTTTTTGTAGTAGAAGATTCTAGCTGCAAGTCATTTTCTTATATGTATCTAATGCTATAATTTTAGTTGCTAGAGTCTGATTGAATGTCAACTGGTTTATTTACAAGTACTATATGAATGATTGGATAGTCCAGATATTTCCATTTAGCTCATTGACTTTCTTCCTAATTGAGATTGTGAGTTAATTGTGCCCAGTTAGGCAATTCTGATTTGGACTCATGTCCAACTTTCAATCTTTTTTGTCCGAGTTGGTTCGGGTTTGCTAACTGCAGATGGTATAGGTTGAATGCATAGAAAACAAATTTTGCAAAATAAGTAGAAGAGCCTGTGGCTAAGTGACTGATTACATAACATTTAAGTATACAAACAATCTATAACCGTTTGCTAACAAACTATTTGTGCATGCAAAATTGATGAAGTTGTGCTTCATATATGCAGCATTTCTGCTGTATAATTGTATCAGTATTAGTTGCTGGTGTTCAATGCAACTTTTCTTGTAGTAATTTTTACTGTGGATTCTTCCAGATTGTCTTCGTCAGCAAGTACAGTTATTGTAAAAGCATCATCGGCCCCAACTGTGGAGGTATCATACAGGATGAACGTCTAAGAACGCAGTTGTTTCCGTTCCACATTAGCTTCTTTATATAAATTAAAAAACTTTCATTCTTTGAATACTATGATTGAAGTAACATCTCTTAACAGGATGGAAGTTATCAAGAGACTGATACAGTCCCAACGCCTAAAGTGATAATAGATCAGGATTCTGATCCAGATGCAACAGTTGTTGAGATTACTTTTGGGGATCGACTTGGGGCTCTCCTTGACACAGTATGATATTGTTTGATTATAACATAACTGTAAATCGGATATGCAGATTATTGTTCACCTTTTCTAATATGCTGTATGATGTCATTTAGATGGGTGCACTTAAAAATCTTGGACTTAATGTTGTCAAGGCAGAGGTCTTTCTAGATTCTTCTGGAAAGCACAACAAGTTCGCCATCACTAAAGTGTAAGCTTCCTGCTGTACCTGCCATTTCAGAATTTTGCGCCTCTCCAACTTACTGTTTGATTTATTCAATAGTTTAATTTATGTTGCTTTACTCTAGTTTCTTTGGAGTTGAAATTAGAGATGTTCTTAAAGTCATACATCTCTCCAGAGGTTAAGCTGTCAAATCAATTGTGTACTAAGTTCTGTGTAACTAAAACTTTGTACAAAAACAATACAATTTTTCCATATATAATACTACTTTAATTATATCTTGTGAAAGAAAATAAACCTTAAGTACTTGCGGGAATTTTGCAGTACAGAGTGGACTATTTGATAAGTGACTTTCATTTCTGGTCAGATCGAGCGATGACACTTTCACTGTCTCAAGTATCTACTATTTGACTACTGAATCCAACATGAAGTGAAATATAAGTTAAATGTTGGATAATCATAGATTTTCCTAGGACTTCTTCAAGATTTTTAGTTTAATGTGTGAATGCTTTCATATGACTAGTATTTCCCTATTTCAATTTTATGGTGGGTTTTTAGAATCAATGTTCTGTGGTGATTCTGATTTGGCTGACTTATTTGCAGCTCTGATGGTAGAAAAATAGAGGACCCAGAAATGCTCGAGGCAATTCGTTTGACAATTATTAACAATTTGCTCGAATATCACCCGGTACTCGATCTTCACATATGTGTTTCCTAGACAAGAAATACGTGCTAGCACCTATGGCATAACTTCTATCTTGTTTAAGTTTAGATATATTCAATACTCATTACAGGAGTCCAGTGGGCAATTAGCAATGGGTGCTGCCTTCGGAGTTTTGCCACCAAGTGAACAGGTACCAGAAGCATGCACATAGTTCTAGAATTAGAAGTACATTTCACTGTGGGATGTCGTATTATAATTATCAAAAGGATTGCATGTCTACAACTTAAAGATAATGATATGCAGTGACAAATTATATTGAATTCTAGAAGAAGCATACGTGTATGACCTTGCTTAGAATTAAAAGGCCAGTATACTTATAGTGACAATAATTCAATATAAGATCAAATGCTTTCAAGATCCAACTAACCAAATTTAATTCAAAACCCCACAATTCTGCCTATCTATGTTCATATTTCTGGATGAGATGCATTCATGTTTTTTTTTTATGTATATTATGTCTTTTCTACTGTAACCGTTCAGGTTGATATTGATATTGCAACTCGCATCAGAGTTAAGGACGATGGCCCTGAACGAAGGTATTTGACTATACTATATCGTACATACCTCTTTGTGTAATTTGAATTAACCATCCCATATTTCCCAAGTAAGCTCGACTTATATTCTCAAGGTTGGCATTAAGGTTTGGTTTGTCATGCATATCAGTGTACTTGAACAATGATGAGATAAGAACACAGCAAATTTCCATAATTTTGCAGCTTGTTATATGTTGAGACAGTAGATCGCCCTGGTTTACTTGTGGACCTTGTGAGGATCGTCACTGACATTAATGTTAATGTTGTATCAGGAGAGTTTGATACAGAGGTAATATCCTGCTCCTGTTATCTAGTTTACGCATTAGCATTTTGGCTGTTGTGCTCATTTCACAAATGTCTTCCATTTTAATTCAGGGTTTGTTGGCCAAGGCAACATTTCATGTCAACTACAAAAACAAAGCCCTCATCAAACCTCTTCAACAGGTATAAGATCTTATAATGTTATTTGTTTAAACATACGTTCAATTAACTAAATCTGCTAATATGATCATGAATAATGTTTCAAGAATATTTTTACATGCTCTGTCGCCTTGTGCTTACATAACTATATGAAACTGGCAGGTTCTTGCTAATAGCTTACGTTATTATTTAAGGCGACCATCCACCGAAGAGGGGAGCTTTTAAGACATCATACTTGTTGAAATAAATATGATATATGTTAAAGGCAATTTATAATTCATGATTACCCCCATTTCTGTACTGTACATGGATAAACTACTATACACATGGAAATGAAATACATGAAATTTTCTTGCTTTATCTGTTGTTGTACGCCTTGGGCAAATACTATCAATAACACCGCAATCTGGCACATACTCAAGCCTTGGGCAAATACTATCAATAACTCCGCAATCTGGCACATACTCATCCTTCAAGTTCTAAAGTCGAACCATGCAGGCTTAAATATTCAAAAAGACAGAATAAATTTTGCCTTGTTAATGTGGGATAGAGTTCAGTAGATAGAGCGAGTAGATGAAAATGTAACAGGGAAGCTTATCAAAAGAAGTACTCCAGCTTGTAGTTATCCGTAGAGATATTGATTTATCACTATACAGATTGATGATGCGGTTATTATAACTGAAGTACAGACTGATGATGCAGATATCATTACTAAGGTACTCTGACTTTGATATGAGAGGATGTTAACCAAATCCAGCTACTCCCTCCGTGCCCTTTATTTTAATCGAATGCTGTTAGTACTTTTTAGTTGTTCCTTTGATTTTTTGCACGTATCGATTTTATGATAATTTTTAAAAAAGATTCATGAACTAATTTCCAGTTTTCCATACTATCGCAACGGTATGAGAGCATGACATCTATTAGCAAATAGGGGATAAACCAGAGTTTCAGCGCGCATCTTTTTAATGTTCATCTGAGGTAGATAAAACCACATGTGTAGCCTTTAAATTCCAACCATTTTCCTGTCCGCTCTACGGACCACAGCTCCACCTTAAGTACAGTAGTAGTAGTATACATACTCAATCTTTACACAAACCGGGGATACCAATCTTTTGTCTTTCTGATACTTCCAAAAATAATTTCAAGTATTTTGTAATTCTAGTATAAAAAAATCCGAAATATTCATGTATTTATATTTTAATTATTCCTATTTAGATCAATAAATAAATCTACTTGTATTACATGAAAGCTATTTAAGCGTAAAATCATGACTAGCTCAATAACGAAATAATCAATAACGAAATAGTGACATTTTTACCATTTTTTTTTAACTTTTTGACAAAAATATCATTTTTGAATTTTTTGGCCAAAAATACCAGTATAATACGCATTACAAAAATGGGTAATAATATTACGCATTTGTCAAATGGGTAATGCATAAATTACAAAAAAAAATTATAAAAAAATGAAAAAAAAAAATTAATTATGTCACGCATTCCTTCAATGCGTGACACAATTAATTTTTTTTTTCATTTTTTTCGTTTTTTTAAAAAATTCTTACATGATAGTATGATACCCATTCCTCAAATTCGTAATAACATTACCCATTTTGTAAATGCGTAATAGATTGGTATTTTTGACCAAAAAATTTAAAATTGATATTTGCGTAATAAAATTTTAAAAAAATGGTATTTTTGATCATTACCAACATTTAATAAAAGCAAATACTGAGAAGCCTATAAAATTATGCTAGTCAACTATTTTTATATAAAAATACCATAGCAGTCCCATTGGACATTTTTCTGATTTGCGAAATAATAGTATACCTCGCTTATTGACCGAATGACCGGTCAGATGCACACTTGGAAGGAATAGCATTTCTGAATGCTCGTCAGGGAAGACAGCTCAGTTTATTTCAAAAGAACTTAGCAGGAAAAAAGAAAAGACAGCTCAGCATGAGCATGTACAAATTAGGGGTACTAAACATCCGCTCAACCGCAACCAAATTGCAAACCATTCGCAAGTGCACCGCATTTTTAGATTAATCGGATTAAATTTTTAAAAACCACATATTTGCGGATTAGCTACGAATTTAAATATTGAAAAATCGCATAACCGTAACCGTAATATATATATCAACTATTAGATTTTTAAATATATACTACCAACCTTTCTAAAATTCTAAAAATACCGACCTTGTTTTCAAAATTCCAAAAATACTACCTTCCTCAGTTGCAACTTTTGCAACCTCATTTGCAACTTCCAGTTTTCAAATTTCTGATTTCAAGTTCTGGGGTTCAGATGTCATTTTCGACCACTTTTTTGGAATATATATATTCCAAAAAAGTGGTCGATTTGGAATATATATATTCCAAAAAAGTGGTCGAAAATGACATCTGAACCCCAGAACTTGAAATCAGAAATTTGTAGCATCTCAGTTGCAAATGAGGTTGCAAGGCCCCGCCAGAGGCACTCATAATTGGTGAATTTGGGTTGCAAGGCCCCGCCAGAGGCACTCATAATTTGTGGATTTCTGATTTGCAAGGCCCCGCCAGGGGCACTCATAATTTGAGTTGCAAAAGTTGTAACTGAATACTGAAAGTTGCAAATCAGAAATCCATCAATTATGAGTGTCCCTGGCGGGGCCTTGCAACTCAAATTCACCAATTATGTGTGCCTCTGGCGGGGCCTTGCAACCTCATTTGCAACTGAGATGCTACAAATTTCTGATTTCAAGTTCTGGGGTTCATATGACATTTTCGACCACTTTTTTGGAATCTAGTGCAAATGAGGTTGCAAAAGTTGCAATTGAGCAAGGTAGTATTTTTGGAATATTGAAAACATAAAATTATAATGAGGTAGTATTTTTGAAAAAATGATTTTATAGAAGTGAAAAGATAGTTGGATGGTAGTAAAATTGGAAGTAATTGTTAAAATCTTATGTATTTATGTAAATAACCCTAATATATATTTTATATTATATATTTATATAATATAAAGCAGCGTGGGTTCCTATCTTTAGGTTCTTGTTCTTATTTAGTCGTCTTTAGCTAGCATGAAGTGTTTCACGTGTTGTCTTAAGTAATGGCCATAACATGATTATTAATATTATGTATTATTAGTTTACTTGTAGTTAGTACTTTAAGTTAATATTAGTTCCTTGTTTTATTAATGAAATTGAATACAAATTTTTGTTTAGTGAGTTCATTCTTTAGTCTCATACACCAGGGTATGATTTTTCAACAAAAACAAAGAATTTTTTCAACTTATAATTGGTTATTATTAAAAAATAATAATATTAATACAAGTTTTAATAGGTGGTTGAACCGCAAACCGCACCATCAAACCGCGATTTTAACCGCAATTGCGAATAACTGAAATCACAATTACGGTTGTGGTTGGAAATTTCACATAACCGTTAAAATTAAAAAATCGCAATAACTGCTAAAAACCACCCGCAATCGCACTCCGTACACCCCTAATACAAATGTACGATGTTTGATAAGAACTTAATCAATATTCAATACCATTACGACATAAAATTCAGAAATTTACTGATAAATTCGCTTGACCAACCACAGAATTTACTGATAAATTCGCTTGACCAACCACAAAAATAATAGTATAAATCAAATAAATATTCGACCTAGTACATTCATTTATAGTATAAGAAACGTAGCAATATGTCACGCCCCGCCAAAATTCAACCTCTTTAAGCGCGAAATATTCTAGAGAAGACCGGAAGGGTCCGGATGACTTTAGAATATAGTGGAACATGGCGGAGTTCTTTGGAAGACACTCAGGAGTTCAAGAAGAATCTAGAAGATGGCGGAACATGGTGGAGCCTCGTGGAATCTTCCGGAACCTTCATGAGCTTGAGAGCTTTCTAGAGACTTCCTATGTGTATAATTGTATATTCTAGATAGATAGGTTCTAGAATAATCGTGTGTAGGTATTTATTGGAATAATCTAGAAGCATGTGGCATGTACATGTTCCAGAATTCTCTCCAAGTGGTGGAGGAGCCTATAAAAGGGTGAGACCCCTCATTTGGAGAGGCATAGAGAGAAATAGGAGAAAGAGTGGAAATGAGCAAGTGAGAGCATTCATAGTGTAAATTGTAACTAGTAAGGGGTTAGTGCGGATCAAAGGGATCTAACTCTTGTAAATTTGGGATTACTAATAAAAAAAGGTCTTTGTTAGTAAATGTAGTTGTTCACTCTTAAATTTCTCTTATATCCATTGCATAAGTGTTAGAGAATACTTGGGATAAGGCTGATGTAGTAGTTCGATAATTCGTTCGAAGGATCGACAAGTGTTAGATGCTGGCTTAGAAAGAGAACGACTTCTAAGGTCATGACAAGTAGCACCCGAAAAGAAGAGTATAAGAAATGTAGTATTGTTTCCCTATTAAACTAGACTAGATGTAACATGAATAATATAAATGGCACATAGAAATTTTACCTACACAAGTAATATCTAATGGCTGAAAATGGAGGAATGATATAAATTTAGTGGGAATTTCGAATTCTCACTCCAATAATTAAAATGTTGTGACTTGTGAAAGAGTAGTTTTCGTTTATAAATTTACGGTGTTTTATTCTTGAAAAATGCTAATATGAGTTCAAAAATTAATTTTAAAAAAGTTACCAAAATATTAAACGGGTCATGCTATTATTAGTTGTGAATATAATAAATGAAACAGATTCATGTGTATTTATATTATTTTTACCAATCCGAAATATTCATATATTTATATTTTAATTATTCCTATTTTATTTAGATCAATAAATAAATCTACTTGTATTACATGAAAGCTATTTAAGCGTAAAATCATGACTAGCTCAACAACTTATTTAATAAAAGCAAATGTTGAGAAGCCTATAAAATTATGCCATGTATTAAAATACCATAGCAGTCCGTTGCACATTTTTCAGATTTGCTAAAAAAATATTTATTGACCGAATCGTCAGATGCACACTCGAAGGAATAACATTTCTGAATGCTCGTCCGGAAAGACAGCTCAGCACGTACCCATATACTCGTACTATGTTTGGTAAGAATTTAAGAAATGCTATTGCTACATGAAATTGAGAAAATGTACTGTTAAATTCGCTTTACCGACTGCAGAAATAGTACAACTCAAATAATATTCGACCAATTATACTCCTGCGATGCTGTATGGTTCTGAGTGTTGGGCGGAGAAGAAGGCTCTCGTAAGCAAGTTGGAAGGGGCTGAAATGAGGATGTTGCGGTGGTCTTGTGGGCGCACGATGCTGGATAGAATCCCGAACTCGGTGTTTAGGAGCGAGCTGGAAGTGGCTCCGTTATCTGCGAAAGTTAGGGAAGGAAGGTTGAGATGGTTCGGCCACGTTCGAAGGAGGCTGGCGGAAGCCCCAGTTAGGAGGGTCGAGAGTCTGGCGGTTGTTGGGGCGAGGAGGAGAGGCAGGCCGAGGAGGACGTGGGAAGAGCAGCTCCGGATGGACTTGAAAGCCTTAGACTTAAATGAGACCATGCTCGCGGATAGGTGTTCTTGGAGGCGGCGTATCAGAGTGGTGGATTCCCTTCTAGGTTGTGGTTCTGTTGTCGAGAGCCTCAGAGTTGCCTTGTCTCGGTTAGCGATTTTTTAGAAACTCGGTTCTAGCGTTCTCACTCTTCGTTTTCAGTGTCTTCCGTTTGTCTGGTTTTGCAGCTGCAGGGAGCTTGGCTCGGTGGTATCTCTGTGCGGGTCTTTCCGTTGTGGTTGGAGCGCATCAAGATAGGAGTAGCATAAATCCTCGCAGACAGGTAGGTCCCATGTGGAGAACGCCATGGGCCTCAGGTATCCATCCCCATATCATTTACGTTGTCTTTACCACACTCTATGTTTGTTGCGCACTCAGCCGAGGGTCTTCACGGAAACAGCCTCCCCGCTCTAAAAGTGGGGGTATGGTCTGCGTACAACCTACCCTCCCCAGACCCTGCTCTGAGCGGGATATATTGGGTATGTTTGGTTTGGTTTGGTTTAGTACCCGAAAAGAAGAGTATGAGAAGCGTGCGTAATATTGTTACTTACTAAATCTCGCTGTAACAGAAATGATATAAATGGCACATAGAAGTTTTACCTACACAAGAAACATCTAGTGGAGAAAATAGAGTAATCACATTAACTTAGTACATAGAAAGTTCGATTTTTTACTCCAAACAATAAAAATGTCGCGACTTGTGGAAGAGTGGTGTTTGTAATAAATTTAATGTGTTGTATGTTTTGGTGACCGGTAATTTAACTCCATGTTCCATTATATATGTTCTTTTTAATTTTTGATTAGTTGATTAAAGTTTTATTAAAATTTATATGTATTATATAGTTGATAACAATAAAAAGAAATTATACCATAAAAAAGTACATGTAATCTATTTTAGAACGTAATTTTCAGTTTTTAAAAATAATAATTGAATAATTTCTAATATTTAGTTAAAGATTGATCAATTTAACTATTGAAAAGCCAAAATAAACATGTAAATTGGGACGGAAGGAATAATTCATATTATTCATGACCATGATAGTAACTTTTCGGAATACTAATTGTTCGTTGTTCTAAAATTTATGTGTTTGTTAAGCTTGATTTATTAGATTAATTAATGGGTAAAGAGAATCTACTTGATACGGTAGAAAAATTCTCTACTTATACGGCATAAAATCATGTATTTATCAATTTTGTTTTTTGTAAATCTAACCGCATCAATGAAAAGTTTATGCAAAAGTAAGTAGGTGTGCAAAATTTTATAAATTTTATCCTTTAAGAATACATTTAATTTAACATGATATTTTATATACGATTTATAATATAAATGTAACGGCTCAGATTTTATATCATTTTTTGATTAAAAATTGCATCATATACAAAATAAATTTTTACGTAATTTTGTGTACCCACTAATTTTTGCATAATCTTTTAATCTGTACGATTGAATTTTCGTAAAAATTATTGAAAATATGAATTTTAAGCCACATAATAAGAGAATTTTTTTACCGTGTCAGGTAGATTTTTTAACCCTTAATTTATTAAATTTTATACATTAAAAATGTTTGATTTGGGATTCTTTTCGATATTTCACAGGTTCGATTTTAACCTTATTTTCGTAATTTATATTGTCTTTGTGGTTTATTTAGATCGGAATAAATACGATAAAAATTATAAAATGTAAAAAAATATAGACAAATCGATAAACATAATAAGATGCACAGAACAAATATTAATATTTTATTGTGAACGTTTCAGAAAAATGAAACTATAAGTGTACTACGTTCACACCACAAAAATTGAAAAATGTATAGTCCAGAGTCAACTTGCCACCATATTTTCCTTACCACCTAATATCTTGAAGCCCACCTCCCACCCAAAACCAAAACCAAAACCAAAACCAACCTTTTCCTTACCGACCACACTTACCATATTTTTCATATCCAAATCAACCCATACACAAACCAAGTAATTCCCATCAACTCCTCTCACCAACTCCTCGTAGGCCACCTTCAATAAACTTGACTTGCATTTATTTATATACTCCTTCTTTTCATTTCCTTGTAATAAACTCCATTTCATCTTTTTGTTTGATCAACCACATAACTCATATCCAAACTACTCAACTTCCTCTGTCTTTTTTTTTTTTTTCTTTTCTCAATGGATACCAAAACAGACAACAAACAAGACATAATCTTTAGATCAAAGCTCCCTGATATCTACATCCCTAAACACCTTCCTTTACATTCTTATTGTTTCGAAAATATTTCCAAAGTTAGCTCCAGACCCTGTTTGATCAACGGTGCCACGGGCCAAATCTACACGTACTCTGATGTTGAACTCATTTCTAAAAAAGTCTCGTCAGGCCTCAACAAACTTGGTATTCACCAGGGTGATACGATCATGCTTCTGTTACCCAATACGCCTGAATTCGTGTTTGCTTTCCTTGGCGCATCCTATCGTGGCGCCATATCCACAATGGCGAATCCTTTTTTCACATCAGCTGAGGTTATTAAACAAGTCAAGGCATCAAACGCTAAGCTTATAATTACACAAGCTAGTTATGTTGATAAAATTAAAGAATATGCATGTGAGAACAATTTGAAGATCATGTGTATTGACTCGCCGCCTGAAGGCTGTTTGCATTTCTCCGAGTTGAGCCAGGCTGATGAGAAAGATATGCCTGAGGTGGAGATTAATCCTGATGACGCGGTGGCTCTCCCGTACTCTTCAGGTACCACAGGGCTGCCTAAAGGAGTGATGTTAACTCATAAAGGACTTGTCACAAGTGTGGCACAACAGGTGGATGGAGAGAATCCAAATTTATATATGCATAGTGAAGATGTGATGCTGTGTGTTTTGCCTTTGTTTCATATATATTCACTCAACTCGGTCTTGCTTTGTGGACTTAGAGCTGGAACGGCTATTCTGATTATGCAGAAGTTCGATATTGTTCCATTCTTGGAGCTAATACAAAAGTACAAGGTGACAATTGGACCGGTTGTTCCGCCAATTGTTTTGGCTATAGCTAAAAGTCCAGTGGTTGATAATTATGATTTGTCGTCGGTTAGAACAGTCATGTCAGGTGCTGCTCCTTTAGGTAAAGATCTCGAAGATGCTGTTCGAGCCAAGTTCCCTAATGCCAAACTTGGTCAGGTACATACTTTATTATAGCTCCTTGTAAAGGTATTGTGTATCAATTACTTATCGCTGTTTTAACTGATTGGTTCTTCGACTAATTGCTAGAGATAGTCTGCTTAAAAGAATTAAGCCCTAGAATTTGCTGAACGGCCTAGATGGCTTGATGCTTCTTATTGTTATTAATGATCATCTGTAAATTGAAACACAAATGATGCACAGACTATAGGAAATTTAAAGAAATGATCATACTATTTTCACCAATAACCAATAACTTAATTTTTAAGTAAGATGGCAATATACTATTAATGGGATATATTCATTTCGTGTGGATAATTGTAAACAGTTAATTGATGTGAGTGCCAAATGCATGAAAATTTATAATGCAGGGGTACGGAATGACAGAGGCAGGGCCAGTTTTAGCAATGTGTTTGGCATTTGCTAAAGAACCATTCGAGATCAAATCGGGTGCGTGTGGGACTGTGGTAAGAAACGCTGAGATGAAGATTGTTGATCCTGATACGTCCATCTCTCTTCCAAGGAATCAACGGGGAGAGATTTGTATTAGAGGTGATCAGATCATGAAAGGTATGTGATTACAGCTTTTTATACTTTCGCAATTAGTATTATTGTTATTTCTCCTTATAAATACTGAAACAGTCCACATAATGTGCACCCTTAGATTAGAAAGCAAAGGCATGGTCGACCTGCATTATCATCCTAATAAAACACACAGATTTTACCGTGATTTAGTAAAAAGAAAATGAATGTTTTGGCAAAAACTCTGAATTTATGCACACCTTTTCCTAAATTTTGTTAACTAACCGTCCGGTTATGCATTAAAAAGGTTCTATTTCTATTAGTTCAAGTATTTTGATAGTTTTTTTGTGTAAACATGTACTCAAAATTATTACCTTTTTAAGGTATTTTCAATTGTTAAAGATGTTCAATGTGTTACATGATCAGACAGATGCAATTAACTTATGGTTCACAGCGGAAGAAGCAATCACCATCTCCATACTAACATTCTGAAATAGAAAAATAAAATGGAACTACTATTACTTAATGTAATTGGTACAATCAATCATGGAGGCATACCAACCAACAACCAAGTCCAGAACGAGGGGCTAGCAGGGAGTTAATTATACTTAAAGAAACAGCATATGTACGCACGTAACACATGAAAAAGATTTTAGCGTTCACCTAAACATTACTAATCAAATTGTTTATTTATACTCCTAGGACATTGTAATTTAAATTATGGTTTGATGATCTAATGGTGACAAAATATATCAGGTTATCTCAACGATCCCGAGTCAACGGAGAGAACAATAGACAAAGAAGGTTGGCTTCATACAGGAGATATCGGATACATTGACGACGATGATGAGCTATTTATCGTAGACAGATTAAAAGAGTTAATAAAATACAAAGGTTTCCAAGTTGCCCCCGCTGAACTTGAAGCCATGTTGCTTACTCATCCTAACATATCAGATGCTGCAGTTGTTCCGTAAGTGCATACTTCATTTGACTTAGAACAGGGTAACAACATCCACGCTGAATTTCATAGTTATAACTTAGAAAAAATTTTATCTTAAATTTTGAGCAAGGAGATTTTTATGCCTAATAGTTGTTTCGCTATATTTCTTCTTCTGTTGTTGTCAAAGTTGGCATTGTTCTCTACCTTTTAAAGTTTGATTTTGCCATCGATTATAAAGGTAAAACTCATAGACATTGTTTTGGTGTATTCAGCATGATTGATGAAAAGGTCGGAGAGGTTCCAGTAGCTTTTGTTGTGCGATCAAATGGTTCCACCACAACTGAAGATGAAGTCAAGCAATTCATCTCAAAACAGGTAATTTCTGGATCCGACAAAACAAACTTGAATTGATTACATAGCTTGAATTTGTTTGTAACCTGTACACGATCAATCTTCAGGTGGTGTTTTATAAGAGAGTGTACCGAGTATTTTTCGTCGATTCGATTCCAAAGTCACCATCAGGAAAAATACTTCGAAAGGACTTAAGAACAAGGCTGGCAGCTGGCGATCTTCCTCAAAACTAAATAGGAAGAAAGGCATGACAAATATAGCAAGGATCTATTTTATTATGTCTGTTCCATATGATGTGATTTGTGTACGTATATTCTTTTTTCTTTGAATTCTTCAAGATCAAAAACATAAACATGATCCATGATCCTACGGTAATATATTGAGTATTATTGTTGTATATATTCGTGGTTTAATAAGTTACTTCAAGATAAAAGTGACATCTGTTTGCTAAAAACATAACTTAGGATTTTCAGCCTACATGCCATTTTAATATTAGTATGTATAACAATTGCCAAAATACACACATGTATAGTTTTCTACAAACAATAACAAGTCACATAACACATGAATTAAAAAAACTGTTACCTCTAGAAAATAACATATTTTGGTAATTTTACTAAATTTTTTTTTTATAAAAATTAGCCAAAAAGATTATAAGATAAAAACCATTACACTAGTAAAATACATTTTCGGGATCAATTTTGCAATTTTATGGTTATCGACTTAATTTTACTCCATGGTTCTATAAATTTTCAATTTTTTTTTTTCAGTACCTCCCTGGATGAGGTCCATTTCACGATTTTTTTTTAATAATCTAAAGCATAATGTATTATTTTCCTGTTAAATTTTTTTATTGAAAAACTATGACGTTAAAAATAGATTAATCGATTAGGTGGGATTAGGCGGGATTAGGTGGTTTATTTGTTAGGCGGGAATAATCGATCAGGCGGCGATTAATCGGCCCTAGACGGTATTAGGCGGCGATTAATCGGTCAAATTTTAAAAAAACAGTCAAATTAAGAATAAAATTTTAAAAATCTATATTTTTTTAAATAAAAAATATACTTTACACATGAAAGAATAAATTCACCCATCATATTTAATAATAAAATGAAGATATTTATATTTTTACTTATATAAAATATATTTTTAAATATTAAAATTAAATTATATAAAAAAATATTTTAATACATCCGATTAATGTTCCGATAAATCATTTCAATTAATCACCGCCTAACCGATTAATCGCTAGAAGGTAGGCTCACCGCCTAGACCCGCCTAGTGATTTTTAGAACATTGATTAATAGATAGATAATGCTGTCAATTATCTTCCCCCAAAAATATCTAAACATCAATTCCACACCTCTCCACAACAACTTGAACAATATCACACTCTTCTCCTCTTTTAAATCCCCAAATTTGATCACTCGCTTCTCATTTAACAATCTCAAAACCTCAATTTCATCTCCCTTGTTAGTTCGCTCAACTCCACCTCAAAATGAAAACGAAACTCATGTTCCGCAGCCTAAAAAGCTCTCCAAGCAATCCTCGTGGGAGGCGAAAGACTCCGAGGGCAACGATTACTTGTATAGGCTTGGGAATGAGTCTGATAATATGAATATTGCTGTTGGAGCTAGGGCTGGTGTCATTGATGATCTTTTCACTAGCCCTTTCCTCGACCGAGATTGTAAGTTTTTATCATACTCTACTGCCTCGATAAATGACTAAACTCGTCAAATGAATAAATTTTCTAGTCTCACATAATTCAGACAATGTATTTTTATTCTCGATAATTGAATATAATTTTCCGATCCTAGGGGTATTCATTTATAGGTTGAACTTTATACACATATTGTATTGCTACTTCATTTCAATTGTGTCATCGTTATAGTATATCATCACACTATATATGTGTGTGTAGTGTATTGCTTAGTCAATTTTATTTTATGAATTTTTTGTTTTAATCGTAATCCTGTGTTGAATTGCAGCGAATATCGTGTTTGATTACCGTCAGACAGTGACTAGGTCGTTTGAGTACCTTCATAGGATATAAGATGATAGACATAATACAGGTCCAAGTTTAAAACAAGGGACAGATTATAGAATTTAAGTTCACTGTCAATCTCAAGAAGGGTAGTCATAGGGTGCATAGCCATCAATGTATATCTAAAGATAGTTCACAAGATAACTCAATGGAAGGGTACAACAAGGTAAAGATTACTTGCAAATTGATTTGAAAGAAACATGTTATGAACAACAGAAGCAGATATACCTCACTTGAACAATAAGTGAGGAATAGAAACACTTGCCTTAATATACGTAGTTCTGTTTCCAACACATCGAATCGTTACTCACTTTGCGTCAGTCTCTACTTCTTTGTACGCTGGTCACTAATCGACTATACATCTATCTTTCCTCCATAACTCCTCAACCAAAATGCTTGCTAACTCCGATAACATTTCACTACTAAGATTCTAATTACACACGTACTGGCTCTTACCGGCCTCTTACTCGCACCTATATACAGGTAAAGTACTACTTCAGTATACTTTTACCCTTAATCATCTTACTCTATTCTACCCAACGAATCCTATAACGCTTTATAACTTAACACATATGACACATACTAGTTATACTTATCAAAGCATCTCGTAATCAGTTAATCACTTAAGCACGTAGCACATAGAACATGCAAATCAGGTATGTCACTTAAGCAATTAACACATAATATCACCTTGACTTATAATTAGCTTATAACCTTATACTATAGACTTTACGACTTATAAATCTAACAAATATCAGCCAGAGTTTCCTTTGTAAACTCAACTATCCCGTCGGAACATAACCGACTCAAATCACAATAAAACCAATCCGATGGATTACAAATCCACCTACAAGCCCAAACATAATCTACTTATAACTAATACCATACTTATACTTAACCATTTCACCATTACGACCAAACCCAAATATCTTACAAATAGACTATCAAAGATAAAATCTGAACCGATCAGTCCCAAATAATGCCACTTTACTGCATAAAGATGAATTCAGAACACGAAACTTGAAGACAATTCCGAGACCTTTTCAGAATGATAAGGTTCATAAATTTTGAACAAGTACTTGATTAACTATGATTTTTCAAAGTTCAAGGATCATAATCCCAAAGTTAATATAGCTGGTTATATAAACTGCAGAAAAACTCATACTTGAAAGCAAAATCTCAGAAAACTTAAAGAACAAAAGTTGTAGATAATTAAATTATCTTTCCAGAGAATCTAGAATCACAACATTCCGATCAATAATGAATCAGCTACGAATTTTACAATGTTTCAGAATTTGTGAATCCAAAAATTCAACTTTCCAAATAAAACTTATCTAAACTATACATGCAACCAAGTTTAATCAACAAATATGTTAGGAATAATTCATAAGTTGTGATGTTGAGAATAGAATTTTGCTTATACTTCTTGTAAATCCTGATCTTATCAAGGATTTAGTACTTTTTATAGGATATATGCGTTAGACGGTAATATATAGAGTTTAGTCAGGAACAGCAGTGCATCAAGTACTACATGTCAGGAACTGAGATCAAATCCTGATACGCCAAGTCACATATTGATGGATGTCGAATCCTGATGCAAGGTGGAATCCTGATATCAGTCGTGTTACTGATGATGTCATTATGGATGCTACAGAAACTGGCAAGTGCTATAAAACAGGATTGTTGTTTTGAAGAACAAGCAAGAAGATATCATGAAGGAAAGAATTTTCTATTGATGGAAACTATCAACTGGACGGCAGAACATTGTCATGTATAGATCATTACTTTCTGTTATTAGTTGATAGGTAGCATTATAAATACTCTCTCTATATCATTGTAAAAGAGTGGATTGTGGATTTTAGAGTGCATATCGTATGAAGCTCTGTATAAGGTTTGTATACGAGAGTTCGAAACAAACAGAGAGAGAGATTTGTATTGTCAGCAGCTGCTAAAGGTATTGTACACCTTTGGTAGAGTTTATATTTGATTTTATTAATACAAACAAAGTTTGATTCATTCGTTTGTTCTTGTTCATCTAATCAAACAAAATTAGACACGATTATATAACTTGTATTCAACCCCCCCTTCTACAAGTTATTCGAGTTAACAATTGGTATCAGAGCAGGTTGATTTCGAATAATAATAAAGATCTGCAATCATGTCTGGTTACAAGGATGGTAATACTATGATCCCTACGCTCAAGAGAAACGAATATACTCTATGGGAAGTGAAGATGTTGCATCACCTGGAAGCAACAGATCCTGATTATCTTGACAGAATCAGAGATGGGCCTTTTGTTCAAACAAGGCTTGTTCCTCAAGCAACTGTCGAAGGAAAAGTTGTTCCAGAACATACAGTAGAGAAGCCTAAATATGAATGGACAGATAAGGAAAAGGAGAACGTTCTTAAGGATGCTAAAGTGAGAAACATACTATTCAACAGTCTTGATTCTGTTCTCACTAACTATGTTCTCTCTTGTAAAACTGCTAAGGAGATATGGGACAATCTAAAGGTTCACTGTGAAGGAACAAAACCTGTTAGGAAGAATATGAGGACACTTCTCATACAACAGTATGAGTACTTTGAATCCAAGTCTGGTGAGTCACTTATTGACACCTTTGATAGGTTTACTAAACTCATCAATGAGATGGCCATGCATGGTAAATATTATGACTTGGAGGATATGAATACTATGTTCATGAAAGCTCTTCCTGATTTCTACAATGAGAAGATATCTGCAATTGAGGAAGCTAATGATCTGGATGAAATATCATTATAAGCAGTTTATGGAAAATTGAGAGCTTATGAACTTGACAGGCAGCTGAAAAAGAGCAGGAGTGAAGGAAAGATGAAAACTGTTGCACTCACTGCTCAATATGAATCAAAGAAGATTCCAGAAGAACATTTTGAATCTACTTAAAGAGACTTGAGGAAGAAGAAGAGCAAAGAAAGTTCTGAGTCAGAGACTGCAGATATAGACTCTGAAGATAATGATTCTGAATTAGAGATGCAAGAACTCTTTGCTATGTTTGCTAAAGCTTTCAAGAAAGGAAGATTCAACAGGAGAAGATTTAGCAAAGGATCTTTTCAGAAGAAAGAGGAGAAGAAGAGTGACAAAGGTAAGAGTACAATTATCAAGCTTAATAAGGCCAAAATCAAGTGATTTAACTGCAGTGAGCTTGGACACTTTGCTAGTGAGTGCAAGAAGCCTAGGAATTCAGGGAAGGGTAATGCACTCATGGTCACACAGAAGGATTGGGCAGACTCCAGTGATTCTGAAGATGAATTGGATTATGACAACATTGCATTAATGGCAAGTGCTTCAGACAAGCCTGGATCTCCAATGAAAACTTCTTCATCTTCTGTTAAGGTATCACTTCACTCTCTTGATTCATTTGATAGCTTAGATTCTGATGATATTAGATCTATTCATGTTGAGTTTAAGAATATTATGACTAATTTCAAAGTTCTTGCTAGTGAAAAAGATGAACTTAAGGCTAAGAATGATGAATTATTTAGTAGAAATAATTTTCTTGAATATGAGTTAATTCAAATGGAAGAATATAGGTTAAGTTCTGATAAAGCTAAGCATGATTATGGTGTTATCCTTGAGGCTTATGACTATGTTAGAAAAGAACTAGAGGAAGAGAGAGATATGATGAAAACCATTAACACTTCTGGTAAAAAGACTCAAGAAATCATTGATAATCAAATTCTTGGTAAAGTCTATGGCTTAGGTTTTGGAAAGAATAAAAGTGAAAATTCCGTAGCTATTGTCTTGGATGATAGGAAAGAAGAAGCTAGCATATCCAAATCTGAAGGTAAGAAGATAGTTTCTGAACCTAAACATGTTAAATTTGTTGATTCTAAAGGTACCCCAGTTGTGCACAAAAGAATTAACAATAGCAATTCAGATGAGAGAGTGTTAGAAAAACCTAAGAATGTCAACATAGGTTTTCTGTCTAAGTCTCAGTTGAAATAGAGACTAGAAGGTATTTCAGAGTCTAGCAAGATCAGAAGAAATAGGAATGGAAAAGAAGGTATTAACAAAGAGAATAATTACAAGAATGTACCTGATGCACCTAGGAAGAAATGCTATAAATGTGGAAATCATAATCATTTGGTCCTAGACTGCAATCAAAAACCTTCTTGGAAAACTGAGTCCAGATTCCCCAAGACTCAGAGAATTCAATACCAACCACAAGAACCCTGTTATCATTGTGGTAGTTTACTTCATTCCATTTATATGTGCAAGGAATATCATGAACTGTATTATGACTATTATTCTCTGAAATCTGAAACTCCTAGTCACAAACAGTTTGTGAAATCAGAGTCTAAGGTTGACTCTGCAACAGGTAAATCAAAAGCAAAATCTTCAAAGCCTATTGGTTCAAAAGTTAGTAAGAAAGGATCCAATCAACGTTGGGTCCTAAAAAATTCTAACTAGCTACTTTTTGTTTGCAGGGCACTGGAAAGAAGCATTCAATTATCTTGGACAGTGGATGCTCTGGACATATGACTGGAAAGAAGTCCCTGCTTACAAAGTTTGAGAGGAAAGCTGGCCCAGTAATATCCTTTGGAGATGGCAACAAAGGAGAAACTCTGGGATATGGCTCAATTATTTTGGGGAATGTCATCATAGAAAACGTAGCACTGGTTGAAGGCTTGAAACACACACTTTTAAGCATAAGTCAACTGGGTGATAAGGGTTACCAATCAATCTTTGACAGTGAAGGATGCAAAATCTTGAACATGAAGAATGGAGACATTGTTCTGACTGGTCAGAGACATGGTAACATATATGAAGCCAGCTTGAGTGACACATCTAAAGGAACTGTTAGATGTCTTTACAGCAAGGCATCAAATGATGAAAGCTATAACTGGCACAAGAAGCTCTCACATCTCAATTTCAAGAAGCTTAATCAACTTGTTAAGCACCATCTGGTGAGAGGCCTACCTCAGGCAAATTATGTGCAAGATGGACTTTGTGATGCTTGTCAGCTTGGAAAACAAAGAAGAACCACTTTCAAGAGCAAGACAGAAAATTCAATTACTGAACCATTTCACATGTTGCATCTTGATTTATTTGGTCCAGTAAACATTATCTTTATCAGCAAGAAAAGATATGCTCTAGTTATAGTGGATGATTACACAAGGTTCACATGGGTATTCTTTCTACACAACAAGGATGAAGCTCCTCAGAAAATCATTGAACTTGTCAAGAATATTCAAAATAGCTCTGAGTACAAGGTCAAAGTGCTCAGAAGTGACAATGGTACAGAATTTAAGAATTCTACAATGGAGGAGTATTGTGCAGACAATGGAATTACTCAACAGTTTTCTGCACCTAGAACACCTTAGCAGAATGGTGTAGTAGAAAGAAAGAACAGAACTCTCATAGACGCTGTAAGAACCATGCTTGCAGATGCAAAGCTTCCAACCTATTTCTGGGCAGAAGCTATCAACATTGCATATTTCACTCAAAACCGTACCTTGGTAAATGCTCATGGTAAGACTCCCTATGAGATGATCAAAGGAAAGAAACCAAGTGTGAAATACTTTCACATCTTTGGATGCAAATGCTATGTCCTGAAAGTTCATCCAGAACAACTTGGAAAATTTGAAGCCAAATCGGATGAAGCAATCTTTCTAGGATATTCAGCATCAAAGGCCTTCAAAGCATACAATCTCAGAACTCACATTGTTATGGAATCAATTCATGTTGCATTTGATGATAAGAAGTTTGGAATTTTGCAAACTGATGAAAGCCATGACAATCTGGAATTTGAAAATCTTAAGTATTCTGAGATTCTCTCCAGTGATGATGAAGGTTCTCCAGAGGAAATCTCTATTGCTTCTCAAAGGAATGCTACTGTTGAGGGGGAGCAATTCAATCAAGGAGAACACAGTACTGGTTAGGATCAGACTAATCTTTCAGAGTCTACTTCATCAGGAACTGATCCTTCAGAGTCTAATGAAGGAAGATCAGAAACTAGCAGCAGTATTGAATCCACTAGTTCTACTGATCAAGGGGGAGCTTTTGAAGGAAATGAACACTCTTCTACAAGAAATACCACTAACTTAGGGGGAGAGTCTAGTAGGAGCAATCTACCACCTGTTAGAAAATGGACAAGGGATTATACTGAAGATTTGATTATTGGTGATCCAAATAGTGGTGTTCGAACTACAAGATCAATTCAAAATGAATGCTTGTATAGTTGTTTTCTCTCAAAGAATGAACCTAAAAAGGTTGAAGAAGCCTTACAGGATCCTGATTGGGTAATAGCAATGCAGGAAGAATTGAATGAGTTTGAGAGGAACAAAGTTTGGAAACTGGTACCAAGACCTAAAGATAGATCCATTGTTGGTGCTAAATGGGTTTTCAGAAATAAGCTAGATGAATCTGGTATGATTGTAAGAAACAAAGCAAGACTGGTGGCCAAGGGTTATTCTCAGGAAGAAGGAATTGACTATGATGAAACCTTTGCACCTGTAGCAAGATTGGAAGCAATCAGAATGTTTCTTGCATTTGCAGCTCATTCAAAATTCAAGGTATACTAGATGGATGTAAAGAGTGCTTTTCTTAATGGCAAGCTTGATGAGGAAGTGTATGTGGAGCAACCACCTGGTTTTGTTGATCCAAAGTTTCCAATTCATGTCTACAAACTTGATAAGGCACTCTATGGACTAAAGCGGGCACCAAGAGCATGGTATGAGACTTTGTCTAAATTTCTTCTTGAAAATGGCTTCACAAGAGGTACAATTGACAAAGCTCTATTCTTTAGAAAGATAAAAGGTGATTTGCTTTTAGTTCAAGTTTTTGTTGATGATATTATATTTGGTTCTACTAATGAAAAGTTATGTGCTAAGTTTAGCAAGCTTATGCAGTCTAAGTATCAGATGAGCATGATGGGTGAACTAAATTACTTTTTAGGCTTGCAAGTCAAACAGACTGAGACTGGTATTTTCATTAATCAGTCAAAGTATATCAAAGATCTTTTAAAAAGATTTGACTTTCAAGATTGTGCAGTTGCAAAGACACCCATGGCAACAGCCACTAAGCTAGACTCTGATCCTAAGGGAAAGAGTGTTGATAACACTAGCTATAGAGGCATGATAGGTTCACTGTTATATCTAACTGCAAGTAGACCAGATATAATGTTTTCTACCTGTTTATGTGCTAGATTCCAAAGTGATCCTAAGGAATCTCATTTAATTGTTGTGAAAAGAATTTTTAGATATCTCAAGGGAACTCCAAATCTTGGTTTGTGGTATCCAAGAGAATCTGATTTCTCCCTAATTGGCTATTCAGACTCTGATTATGCAGGGTGTAAAATAGACAGGAAAAGCACTACAGATACATGTCAATTCTTGGGAAACAGATTGATTTCTTGGGCAAGCAAGAAGCAGCAATCAGTTTCAACCTCAACTACAGAAGCTGAATACATTGCAGCAGGCAGTTGTTGTGCTCAACTCCTTTGGATAAGAAATCAGTTGATGGATTATGGTATGACACTTAGTAATATTCCTATGTTTTGTGATAATACTAGTGCTATCAAAATTGCAGAAAATCCAGTTCAACATTCAAGGACTAAGCACATTGATGTCAGGTATCATTTTATTAGAGAACATATTGAAAATGGTACTGTGGAACTTCATTTTGTTCAACTGACAAACAGCTTGCAAATATTCTAACTAAACCACTTGATGAGGCTACATTCATTAGATTGGTTAGTGAGTTAGGAATGTTAAATTTTTAGATCTTTAACATCTGCACAAGTAGCAAGGTATGTTGTTTCAGTTTATAAGACTTGATATTTTTGTCAGGATCTATACTTGATTGTTAAATGCTTAAGCTGTAACATTTTATCTTGATAAATTTCAGTATGATAGACTTATTAATAAACATCAGGATCAGGATTGCTATCAGTATTGACATCAGGATTGTATCGTCAGTATCAGGATTGTGAAATTTGTGTGTCTTACTGTTTCAAATTCCGAAGTTCATGTTATTCAGTGGTTCAATTCTGAGTTTTGTTAAAGTCTATGTTAGCAATTTTTATCACATGCATACTGATAATTTATATCATTATTCAGATCAGTCAATAAACAACGATAGACAAGTAGATAATAAGAAAACTTGTATTTTCATTAATCAAAAGCATTACATACATGGAAATGAAATACAATTCTCCTTTTTGTCTAACTACTACTGATAATTCTATTATTGTCTAAAGTTGTTGCTGCTTCAATCTTCAATGATTGACTTCAGGACAAGGAGCATCTCAAGATTAGATTCCTTGTCTGGGCGACTTGAATGAGAGCAGTTGACTCATCTTCATGCTTATTGAAGAAAACGAATAGCATCTCCATCAAGATCAACCTCAGACTCTTCGCCAAATTCTTCATCCTCAAGGTGTGAAGAGATTAGAGGACAATTGTATCCAACTGGTAGATGTTTTAGAGGAGATTCGTGGAAATCATCTCAGTTAAGACCAACCATATCTGACTCGATGAGAAAAGTCATCTCTTCTAAGAGATAGTTTACTTGCTCCTGATCATCAAGAGTAAAGAACTTCTCAGTGGTAATGAACCAAAAGCTAGGGTTCATATGAAGATTTGGGTTGAAAGCCATGATGAAAGGAGAAAAGAATGAAAAGGTTTTGGAGAATGGCATAAGACATTAGTTTCTTTTATAGAAAGACGTGGAAAGCTGAACAGTCGTTTGGGGGATATCAATGCAGTCAGTCATAATTATGTGTGACTGTATTTCTTGTATTTTCAAGAAATATTGAACGAATCTAACCAATTGATTTTGTTCAGATTTTATTTATTTCTTTTACTGGTAAAAGAAAATGCCACATGGAAACTCCATTTAGTCTCTGGAATCAGGATGATATTGATCAGGAATACAAGTGTGTTCACATCAGGATTAGTAATTCTTTCTATTCAGAAATCACATTGAAACGTGTGATTATCTTGATGAGATGATAACATCAGGAAAAGGAAGCTGATCAGTATTGATTTTTATCTTGATTTTACCTTGATTTATTTACTTGAAATTAATTTTGGATTTTATTTTCCAAAAGTCGTGGGTAACCTGCTAACCTACGTGTCAACGTGGGATAATGGGTCTGAAGGATTTTTGAAATATAATTATTTTGACACTCTAATCGTGTAATTGCTTTCTCTAATTTCATTTTCTAAAGCAAAAACACTCTTGAGTTCTCAAAATCACTAATCAATTTCAAAGATTTCTTAAGTTCTTTTCAGATCAAAATGGCAACTCAAAGAAGACTACCCAAATCAGTAGCTTTCAAGTTTGGTGACTTTGATTTTATGATGAACAATCATGTTACAGCTACCACCAACAAGGAAGGGGTGTCAACTGAATTATGGACTTTATGGCGAAAGGACCATTAAGTTATGCCTTGACAGCATCTCCACAAATTAATCAAGTAGCTGTTTCACAAGCTTGGGAGAATGCTGAGGTAATTGATTCTACTCAGAGTCAATCAGGTAAGATTGTTCTACACTAGGACAAGACTCATTTGATATTACTGAATCGGTTGTTAATTCAGTACTTCACTTACCTGTTAGTACGAATTTTGAGAATGTACCATCTGATGATGATGTTAGAACTATGTTATCTGAATTAGGTTATAATGGACCTCTAGATAACATGAGCCAGTTAAATAGATCCTTTCTTAGGAAAGAATGGTCTTTCTTCTTTGACCAAATTGTTAAATGTTTTATTGGTAAATGTAGTTCATTTCAACAAATTACTGCTGTTACATCACATATTGCGTATGGCTTGCTTTATAACAGAGTAATTAATTTTGGTCACATTATCTTAAGTCAGATGTGTATTAAACTTGGGTCAAGAGATCATGACAGGAATATGGTTTATTATCACAGATTCATGCAACTGTTTATTAACCATTTCATTCCTGATGTTGAAGCTAGATTTGGTAGAGAATATTGTGTTTCTTCTTATGTACAACAAAAGAGAATTTTCTCTGACATTACAAAGAAGGACAATGAAAAGAATCTAGATGAAATACCTGCATTACACTATCCAAATCATGTTCAGGTACTTCTAAGAACTCATCTTCCTACTATCTATAATTCTTCTTTCTTTGGTGGTGAAATGACTCAGGAATCTCAATTGGAGGAGAACCCCCCTGTGTCTACCCAAGTAGCCAAAAACATTACAATCTCTGAAAAAATTCTAGAACCAAATTTTGATCCACAGCCTATTGTTTCAAAGCAGCCAACCTCTGGTGTTTCTCAAAAGACATCAGTTGTAAAGAAGAGGAAATTTGTTGTTTATAGTAGTAGTTCTAGTGAAGATGATGATAATATATCTCTTGCTGAGAGAGCAGAATTGAAGGCTGCAATTCAACTTTCTAAGCTAGGACAAAGGGATAGAACACATAGTCACAGCCAGGCTGCAGTCTCCCAAAAGTGTAGTTCTTGAAAAAGGAAAACAGTTACTGGATACTGTCTCTCAAAAGACTGTGTCTATTGAAAAAAGATCGCATCCCAAGATCACTTCTGTGTCTACACCTCTTGAGTCTTCTCAAGATAAATCTGTTGCTCACTATACTAGGAGAACAAGAAGAAGGATTCATTTGTCACCTACATACACAGTGTCTAGTCCAACTAACATTATGCAGGTCTCTACAAATAAGGCTATATCCACGTCAGTATCTGACAAGAGAGATCTGGATCTTGATTCTTCATGGGAAACAACATTGACATACAGACTGGCTATGGAACTTATTTCTCTAAAAGTGAAGCTTTCCAGGCCTGTTCTAGATTTTCTGATTGAAAGAGTTCCCAAACTTTCATTTCCTGGAGAATATGGATTGTTACATCAAACACTTGATTTAATGAAGATGTACTTCTATGTATCAGTCAGAAAGGAATTGCACAAGAAATTTGGACTTCCTAAGCACGTTGCACTTCAATCACTTCATGCATATTTATTTGACAAGGATGTTATTGTTGAAGATGCTTCAGCTCAAGGTGATCAAGAGGAGGTAGTTGATAGAGGGAAGCAGTCAACAGAAGATACTATTGCACCAGTGGTAAATAATAGGATAGATCAGATCACAGTCACTGCCACACAAGAACCATCTAGTCAGAGGTTGGATGACTCAATAACTGTGATTGCTGATGCTAAAAGGTCTTCTGTGATGACTGAAATTGCAAGTGAGAAACTCTATGATATGGGAGGAATGACTTTGATTGATTTTCTTGAAGATCAAACCAATATTGTTCTTTCAGAGTCTATCTACCTTGAGGGTGTGTCTCAGCAACCAACACTTAAAGACGGTGACATACTAGCTATGGTGTCTAATGAAGTATTACTGAAGACATCAGAGTCTAGTATAGATCCTGAAAGTGGTATACTGGAGCCTGTAGTCTCTGGAAAGAAAGTAGATGTTTGTAAGGGTTCAGAGACTATAGCAGCTCACTCCTTGGAAAAAACCTCAAGCCCCATGGCATATGAGGAACCCTCTCTCCATGTGAGTTCAGGTATAAAAACTTCTTCTAACCCCTATTTTTCTGTAGGTCATGAGAGCACTTATCCAAATTTGAGTGATACACTTGAAAAGATGGACATAAATCCACACACAGAGAGGCTGGCTCCTGACCAGGCAAAAGGAGTGGTAGAAAGAGTGTTGACTTTAGATAGTCAAAGTGAGAATGAGGGTATAGATGTTCAAATCCATAGTGAGGGAGAGAAAATTAGGAAACCACCATCGTTTGATTTCTAGGATCAGGTTTTTCCTAAATCTTGGTCTGAAAATCTTGGTATGGATGCTGGTACTTATTCTTTTATCAAGATGTATGAGAAGAATGACTTAGCACATCACAATGCAAAGCCAGAAGTTAAAGCTCAGAAACAGAAAGAAAGGCTTGCAGGAATCATCAACAGAAGAGGTGAAAGGCTAAGACAAACTTCTACTCAGCCAGTACCAGAAGATATTCCTAATGATCCTAGTATTCCTTTTTATGTACTTCCAATATCAGCTAGAACTGAGACATCAACATTATCTGATCACTCAAAGGAGGAGTCAGGATTTGTAGATGTTAGTACACAGAATACTGGTGAAGGAAAGGATGATCATACTTCAGCTCCAGATCAGAAAGATGAAAATGTTTGTACTTCTACTCAAGTATTATTACTTGAATATCATTCTTTACAGGCAACTTCTTCTACAAGACTTGAAGATAAGGTTCTTTCTGCATCTGAGTCTGAAGATACAACAAGCACTTCCAACATTGAAGTCAATTCTGAAATTCTACAGGACATTCAGAAATCTCAAAGTGATATTCAATCGAGACTTCAGATTCTTGAAGATAACCAAGTCACTATTATGGACAATCAAGCAGTTCTGATGAATCTCATTTGTTCTGTTACTGAATCTCTTGGAATTAATGTTGCTGATGTCAAAAAGGGGGAGATAAAGACAATTCAGAGACAACAACAACAACAGACTGGGGGAGATAAACAGACTGGGAGAAGAACTAAGGGTGACAGAGGTGGTAAATTTCATCATGGAAGTGGTAAAGGAAAAGAAGCATCAAATAGTTGAATTCTTTCTTCTAAGTACTAGATACATGTCTACATCTGAAGAAGGAAGTACTTAACTTCATGATCTTAAATTCATAAATTCTATTCTGGTTGTATTGTTATATGTTTTGACATCTACAACTTAGATTTATGCTTCAGATTCTAAAGCATAAATAGGGGGAGATTGTTAGGAATAATTCATAAGTTATGATGTTGAGAATAGAATTTTGCTTATACTTCTTGTAAATCCTGATCTTATAAAGGATTTATTACTTTTTATAGGATATATGCGTTAGACAGTAATCTGTAGAGTTTAGTCAGGAACAGCAGTGCATCAAGTACTACATGTTAGGAACTGAGATCAAATCCTGATACGCCAAGTCAAATACTGATGGATGTCGAATCCTGATGCAAGGTGGAATCCTGATATCAGTCGTGTTACTGATGATGTCATTATGGATGCTACAGAAACTGGAAAGTGCTATAAAACAGGATCGTTGTTTTGAAGAACAAGCAAGAAGATATCATGAAGGAAAGAATTTTCTATTGATGGAAATGTTAAATATAATTGATGTGTTTTAATCAGTGTTTAAGTGTTACAGTGAATTATCAGAGTTTAGCTGGAAGCAGTCAGAGTTTAGTGTAAACTCTGACAGATGGAAGCTCGACAGAGTTTGTCAAACTCTGTCTGAAGGAAGCGTCTACTGGTCAACAGTGATTGAAGATTTATTATGGAAGCGATATCTTTGAAGATTAGATAGCTATCAAAGAGATCGAGTTGACTTAGGAGACGTGTGACAATCTGTAATTGATATCATTGTATAGTTGATTATTAGGAATATCAATTAGAGATTGTATCGTAGCTGTATGTTTTATAAATACAGTTAGGTTAACCCTAGAAGGGTATCGTATAACGAATTATCTTTATTGTAACCTAGCAGCTCTTTGTGATATTTTACATCACGAAGAGGGTTCTTAATACAAGAAGTTTTTTAAGTGCATAAACGTTTTACTTGTTAAACTCTCATACGAATTTGATTATTAATTGTGTATTCGGCCTAACAAGTGGTATCAGAGCCAATCTGTTACTTTATTACAGGTTAAGATCCAAACACAACAATAATCATGTCAGCAATTCCTCCACCAACACCTACTGTTTCTGAAAAGGCTCCTACTATTGTGAGTCGTTATGAACCAATCAGGGTTCCTATTCTGAGGCCATTAGAGTATGCTATGTGGAAGGTCAAGATGACTATGTTTTTGGAGGCTACAGATCCAGAATATCTTGACAGGATTTATGAAGGCCCTCACAATCCTACAAAGCTATCTGTTGCAGCTGCTGGTGAAGAAGCTAAAATAGTTCCAAAGGAAAAGAAGGACATGACTCCTGAGGATCTATCATCAATTGCTAAGGATGCAAAGGTTAGGCATTTACTGCATAGTGCTTTAGACAATGTTATGTCTAACAAAGTCATTAACTGCACCACTGCAAAAGAGATATGGGATGCTCTTGAAGTCAGGTGTCAAGGAACTGCGACTATTAAGAAGAATAGGAGAAACATACTCACACAAGAGTATGAGCATTTTGAGGCTAAACCTGAAGAGACCATGACAAAAACATTTGATAGATTCTGTAAACTGCTCAATGATCTGTCATTGGTCAACAAAGAGTATGATCTAGAAGACTCAAATCTTAAGTTTCTTCTTTCTCTACCTGAAAAGTGGGATGTGAAAACAACCACTATTAGAGACAACTATGATCTTGCTGAAACAGAGATTGATGAAATCTATGGGCTGCTCAAAACTCATGAATTGGAAATGGAGCAGAGAAACAGGAGATCAAGCAGGAAGGGAAAGTCTGTTGCTCTTAATGTTGAAGAGAAGCCTCAGAAGAAAGAGGCATCAAGAAGGAAAATGAAGGGAAAAGCTTTGGTCATACACTCAGAAAGTGAATCATCAAACTATGAGTGTGATTCAAATTCTTCTGAATCATCTGACTCTGAGGATGATGAAGAAGAAATGAGGAAAATGGCTATGTTGATGGTGAAGACCTTCAAGAAAATGGGCTTCTAGAATTTCAAGAAACGGAAAAGGTTTTCTAGAGATTCAAATGAAGACAAGAAAAGTTTCAGGAAGTTTGATAAGAGAGATTCTAAAGGGAAGAAGGATAAGTCTGAAATTCAATGCTACAAGTGTAAGGAGATGGGTCACTATGCTCCTGAGTGCAAGAAGGGTAAAACTGGAAAGGTACTCTACACTAAAGGCAGAGATTGGGCAGATACTTCAGATTCTGATGAAGAAGTGAACTATGCTCTCATGGCTACTACTGAATCAGAAACTTCTGAAAATCAGGTACCTCTAACTACCTATGCTTATAATATTGATGACATTGCTCAATTAAGAATTTATCTTAAGTCATTGCATATAAGTTATAGGGATCAGACTTTAGAAAATGAGAGGATAAAAGCTGAAAATTCTGAACTTAAGGTTAGAAATAAACTTGTTGAAGAAAAACTTGAAAACATGCAACAAGTTCAGAAAGAGAGAGATGATGCTGTTTGTATAGAACAGAATTTGCTTCAGAAATATAAACAACTAGAATCAGAGTTGGAGGAAGCAAATAAGAAAATTAGGACTTGGACTAATTCTGGAAAGGACACTCAACAGATTTTTCAAACAGACACTGTTGGTCTAGGTTATAATGAGGAAGATGAACTTAGAGTTCAAAATCAAGTTAAAATCAGACCTCATTTTGTACATGGAACCAGTAAATTTTTGTCTGAAAATGAAAAAGAAGCTGTTAAAAGTAAACCAGTAAAAACTAGTGTTAAACAGGTTAATATTGGTTCAATGACAGATAAACAACTCAAACATAAACTGAAGGAGTTAAAATTTGTTAAGAAACAGAGAGTGTCAAATAAGAACAGAAATGGAAAAGTAGGCATCACTTCAGGAAATAAACCAATGCTTGCTAGTTATGCTCCAAGAAAGACATGTCATAACTGTGGTAGTACTAAGCATCTTGCAAATTTCTGCAAGAAAAATAAAAATATAAATTCTTTACCCACCAAGTCTGAGGTAAAGAAGGATTTTGCTTGAACTAAGCCACAGACTTTATGCACACACTGTGGAAGCACTTGGCATTCCATTTATACTTGCAGAGAATATCATGCTATCTATCATAATTACTATGAACTGAAACCCAATCTGAAATGGGTTAAAGTTGATACTGCAAGTGTAAACACTGATACTGTTAGCTCAAACTCTGATAATGTTAATTCCGCTGCAAAAGCTAATAAAGTTAAGAATGCCAAAGGATCCAAGCAAGTCTGGATCCTTAAAACTAATCCTCAGTAATTGCTTGTGATTGCAGGGCAACAGGGAGGCAACCCTAGTCGTGGACAGTGGATGTTCAGGACACATGACTGGAAATAAAGCCCTGCTATCAGACTATGAGGAGAAAGCTGGCCCAAAAGTTTCCTATGGTGATGGCAATGTAGGAAGAACATTGGGATATGGCAATATTAATCTTGGAAATGTCATCATCAACAATGTAGCTCATGTCCCAGGACTCAAGCATGACTTGTTATCTGTGAGTCAAATCTGTGACAAGGGATATCATGTAGATTTTCAACCTGAATATTGTGAAGTTATCAGCAAATCTACAAGAAAGGTTGTTCTAGTTGGTCACAGGCAAAACAACATTTATGAAATCAAGCTTTTGATAGACTCTGTTGGAAAAGCTGTTTGCATGTCTACAAGAATGTCTAGTGAAGAGAGTTGGAAGTGGCACAAGAAACTCTCACATTTGAACTTGAACAACATCAATGAATTGATCAGAAAGGATCTTGTAAGAGGACTCCCAAAGGCTCTGTTAAATGTTGATGGACTATGTGATTCATGTCAGAAGGCTAAACAAAGGAAGTCATCTTTCAAGAGCAAGACAGAATTTTCAATCACTGATCCCTATCATCTTCTACATGTTGATCTCTTTGGTCCAGTAAATGTTATGTCTATAGCAAGGAAGAAATATGCTTTAGTCATTGTTGATGAATACACTAGATTCACTTGGGTGTATTTTCTAGCAAAGAAGGATGAAACTGCATTAACTCTGATGGAGCATGTGAAGCTTCTGGACAAAGGATCAAGTAACAAAGTCAGAATCATCGGAAGTGATAATGGAACTGAGTTCAGAAATGCAACAATGGAAGAATTCTGCAAGGACAATGGAGTGAAGCAAGAATTTTCAGCACCTGGTACACCACAACAAAATGGTGTAGTTGAAAGGATAAATAGAACCTTGATTGAAGCTGCCAGAACTATGCTTGATGAAGCAAAATTGCCAACTTATTTCTGGGCAAAAGCTGTTCAAACTGCTTGTTTTACTCAAAATGCAACACTGATCAATAAGCATGGAAAGACACCATATGAGATGGTGAAGAAAAAGAAGCCTAACCTGAAATACTTTCATATTTTCGGGTGCAAATGTTTTGTTTTGAAGACTCATCCAGAACAGTTGACCAAGTTTGAGCTAAAGGCAGATGAAGGAATTTTTGTTGGCTATCCACTGTCAACAAAGGCATTCAGAGTTTACAATCTGAGAACTAAAGTGATCATGGAATATATACATGTATCTTTTGATGATTAGAAGATAACTGGACTTGAAGACAAAGATGAATATGATCAACTGGATTTTGAAAATGAAGATTTAAACTCTGATGAAGTAAACTCTGATGAAACAATTCTGACAGACTCTGTTGAAACAAACTCTGAACCTCTACTGGTAAACACTGGAGAAACTTCTCAGCCACAACAAAGGGGAGAACCAGTTGAGGGGGAGCATGATCAAGATGAAGACTCAAACACTGATATTGAGTCAACTGAAAAATCTGGATCAAACTCTGAAGATTCAAACTCTGAAAATTCAAATTCTGACTCTGGGCAGTCAAGTTCAGGGGGAGTCTCAGAAAACGAAGATAGATCACAACAAAATCAGGAGAGCATGGATCAAGGGGGAGGATCACATGCTGATAGAAGTCATTTGCCTTTTGCTAGGAAATGGACTAAATCACATACACCTGATTTGATAATTGGTGATCCAGATGCAAAAGTGAAAACAAGAAGTGCTACTGCAAGTGAATGTCTGTTTCATGCATTCTTGTCTAAAAATGAACCAAAGAAAGTGGAAGAAGCTCTTCAAGATGCAGACTGGATAACAGCAATGCAGGAAGAGTTGAATGAATTTGAAAGAAATGAAGTTTGGACCCTTGTACCAAGGCCAAAGAACAGATCTATTGTTGGTACTAAATGGGTTTTCAGAAACAAGATTGACAGTGAAGGGGTTATCACAAGGAACAAGGCTAGACTGGTAGCAAAAGGCTATTCACAGCAAGAAGGAATAGACTATGATGAAACATTTGCTCCAGTTGCAAGATTGGAGGCAATCAGAATTTTTCTAGCAAATGCCTCTCACAAGAAATTCAAATTGTTCCAGATGGATGTGAAAAGTGCTTTTCTGAATGGAAAGCTTGAAGAAGAAGTGTTTGTTGAACAACCACCAGGATTTGTGGACCCCAAATATCCAGATTATGTCTACAGGCTAGATAAGGCACTATATGGACTTAAGCAGGCACCAAGAGCATGGTATGAGACACTTGCTCAATTTCTTCTAGAAAGAGGATTCAACAGAGGAACAATTGACAAAACTCTGTTTTATTTCAATCAAGGAAGTGACCTCCTTTTAGTTCAGATTTATGTTGATGACATTATCTTTGGGTCTACTAATGATAAACTCTGTAAGAAGTTTGCCAAGCTCATGCAGTCCAGGTATCAAATGAGCATGATGGGAGAGCTTAGTTACTTTCTAGGCCTACAGGTGAGACAAACAGATGATGGTATTTTCATTAATCAAGAAAAATATACCAGAAATCTTCTCAAGAAATTTGGTATGCTTGACTGTTCATCTGCATCAACTCCCATGGCAACAGCAACTAAGTTGGACAAAGACACAGGAGTTTCAGTGGATATGACAAACTACAGGGGCATGATAGGATCTCTTCTATACTTGACAGCTAGTAGGCCTGACATTATGTATGCAACCTGTCTTTGTGCAAGGTTTCAGGCAGATCCTAGAGAGCCACATCTAACAGCTGTGAAAAGAATTTCAAGTATCTCAAGGGCACCATATCATTAGGTCTGTGATACCCCAGAGAATCAGATTTCAAGCTACTTGGGTATTCTGATGCAGACTTTGCAGGCTGCAAGATAGACAGAAAGAGCACTAGTGGAAGTTGTCAATTTCTTGGTGACAGAATTGTCTCCTGGTACAGCAAGAAACAGAAATCAATCTCCACATCTACAGCAGAAGCAGAGTATATTGCAGCTGGTAGCTGTTGTGCACAGATCTTGTGGATGAAGAATCAATTGCTGGATTATGGTTTGAGGTACAGTAAAATTCCTATTTACTGTGATAATCAAAGTGCTATTGCTATGACAGGTAATCCAATACAGCATTCAATGACCAAGCACATCAGCATAAGGTACCACTTCATCAGAGAACATGTAGAAGAAGGGAATATTGAACTACATTTTGTGTCTACAGAACAACAGCTTGCAGATATCTTCACTAAACCGTTGAGTGAAGCTACATTTACAAGACTGGTCAATGAACTAGGAATGGTCTCTGGTTCTGACTAGGAATGTTGGTTAGATTCAAATTTTACTTATGTATTGTATTACTCATATTTCCTGATTGGTTAAATGCTAAGTGAACTCTGTTGATTAAACTCTGTTATGCATACTCTGTTAAACTCTATCAGCATGCCTGTATGTCATATACTGTTATTCAGTTTGATAAACTCTGTGAACTCTGAGTTGATTTTTGTCTGAATGAAAACACCAATGAAGAAATATGTATGAAGCATGATTCTCAGCAATTAATCATGAATCTTTCTGAGTTATTGTGATCTAATCTTAGATTGTGCAGAAAGTTAACACAGCATGATACTGGCTCATATTTATAGCATCTCTTAGTTTATTTTGTCCTAAACTCTGAGTCTATAAATACTGTGTGCATTACCTTACATGAAAAACTACTGATGTTGATGAACTCTAAACTCTGTTAGTTATACTCTGGTAGAATAAAATGCTTACTGCAATACCCCAAAGAAAATGTATATAGGTTGTTATACTCCTTTGAGATTATGTTGGATACTAGGATGACCCAGGAACTTATTGGTATATAATATGTGCTAAAATTCTCTGATTTTTGGTGACTAGTTAAATACTAGGATGACCCAGGAACTTATCAAAATGATAAGGGCTAAAATTTTTGAATTTTTGGTGACTGATTCCAACCTCTAATTACTGGAATGAATAAAATTAAAAAAAAATGTATATAGAGGGGGTATAAAATAAAAGTTACTGTATATAGTTTGATTACTTCAGAGTTTAGCTTTCATCATACAGTCAGTGTTTACTATGACAGTTTGTGCATCCAGTGTTTATTGATTTACCTTATGGATTTTATGAAAAATTAGATGCTCTAAAAATTGATTTAGTAAACTCTGCTTCACACACACATATTTTCACAACTGTGCAATTTATGAAAGGGTTTCGGTGATAAAGTTGGAGAATTGACAAACGCTGTTAATTCGTGGTTAGTACTCTAAGGTAAATTTTCATTTGGATAATTTGAAAATTTTGGAGTAAATAGGGCGTTTGACAACTGTTAATTGTGGATCATACTCTGAGTCTCAGAGTTCTCGAATAGAACAAAACACTTCTCGAATTGGTACTCTGTTCTGCTACTGATTTAATTGATGAATTTGTTCCTTATATGATTACTTTAATTAGTTTTCATATTCTCTTCTTTGATTTACTTCCTTGAAGAACAGTTCATAAAACATAAATAAAAGAATTGCAGAACACACTGAATAAGATTAGAGAAACATAATTTTTCATTGATAATAAGAAAGAGATTACAAGCAAGTATTGCATCTTTTTGTTCTTTCTATCTGCTAATCTATTCAACAGGAAACTAAAAGGTCAAGTCCAAACCACTCCATTGTTAGCAAAAATCCCAGATCCCATCTTTGCCACTTTATTTGGGTGGAAGTTGAAGGGATAAGGTTATTTTTGCTGACATATTCATTAACAATGGTTGGTGGTGTTGGATGAGGATGCCTTCGAGGAGAGCCATGCAAATGTTGCTTGGAGAGCAGCATCGATGTCGATCACCCTTGCAGGTTTCTCTCTCTCGATCTCTTCCAGACCGGCATCCATTTGCAGCCACAGAGTCTCAAGCTGCCTTTCCCAGTCAAACGAATCAAACTCTTCACGCGTATAGCTGAAGATATCCCTATTCTCGACAAGATGGAGGTTCTTTTCTTTGATGGTAAGGTTTGCCATTGTTTTTCAGAGTGTTTTATTTGAAGGGTTTGTGATTTTTCAGAGGAGAATGAAAGGTTAAAGGATTAATGAACTAATCTGAGCAAGTCTCTAGGCCTTAAATAGAGATGGGTAAGCAACGAAGTCCTAAAACGCTTCGTATTCTGGTTATTAATGGCTACAGGTAAACGCTTCATATTCTGGTTTTAATTGGGTCCAGGTATTTTAAGAGAGTGTTATTTGATTTTTTTTAAAAAAATCAAATATGTCATTGTTTTAATTTGCAAAATACTCTTCTTAAAAATACGCGCACGTGACCCACTCACCCATTAATGTGTCCCACTCACCCATTATCGTGTCCCACTACACATTAATCTAGGAACTGATTGAGTGTTTGATTACATAAGAGATTGGGTTTTTAATTACTCTAATTACTTTTGTGTCCAAATGGTTGTGTTTTATTTTTACATCTCACAGTTCTCTCATTTTTTTTCTTGGGCATTCTCGCAAACACCTTTCTTACATACACTTCTCTTGGGGATTCTTGCAAATTTCTTAACTCAATGGCTTCTAAACCATTCACTGCTCTTGGTTTACGGTTTGTTCCTAACAACTATGAAGCTCCACTCTATCATGAACGTGTTCCAGAACCGTTTCATCTAATGCAGAATTTCTTGAGAGATTCAGAGATTGGACAAGCTCTGGTTGGACCCGATACTCTCTCTGCATCTCAAATTGCTACTTTTTGGCAAAATTCCGTCTATGTGGATGGAGGAGAGAATGGGACTCCTAACATCATCTTCACTTATGAAGAACAAGACTATGTGATTACTCCACAAACTGTAAGAGATACAATGGGGTTTGACACACATACATCTTATACTCTTGTTAATGAAACTCTATTGAGAGAGATGCTACAAGAGATAGGTTACATGGAATCTCTTGACAAGCTTGGCGGTATAAAGAGACCTAATCTCAGGAAGGAATGGAACTTTTTCTTTGATTGCATTACAAGGACATTCCAGAAGAAAGTCACCAACTGGGATGCCATTCCGATAGACAGTCTCCAAATTGGGTATTCTCTACTCTATGGTAGTAATTTTGATTTTGGTAGATATGTTCTGATGAATTTAGGTGATAAACTGTCAGAGTCTACTACAGTTTACTATGCTCGTTTTTGTCAAATGCTGTTCAATGCTTATGTACCTGGTCTAGAAATTGCTGATACTGATGAAATTGATCCTTTTAGAGTCAACAAGGGAATATTCTCTGATATGACTAATAAGGATGTTGGTAAGGAAAAACTCCCTGCTTTTGTTCTGCCACTTGCTTTGCAGAACTTTCTCAATCAACCTCAGGACCACCAACAACCAGACCCACAACCAGAACAACAACCACAACAACCAGAACCACAACCAGAACCACAATCTGAACCACTAAACATTGATCGTCCTCAAACACCAAACACTGAACCACCTACATCAACTATTCCCTCATCACCTACAAAACAACCTTCACACACTTCACAAACAAACTCTGAATCATCACAATCTCCACCACAACCACAGCCTAAAACAAAGAGAGGCAGAGTACAGTCAGCACTGAACACTGAACGACATGCAAGAGTTAAGAAGTCAATAGAGACAAAAATGAAAGCAAAACAGACATCTCCTGGAGCTGTTTATACTAGAAGAGTGAAAAGAATAAAACAAACGGCAAACATACCTAAGTCACTCTCAGTGGTAGCACAATCTCCACAATCTAGTGAAGAGGATTCAGATAATGTACCTCTAGCGAAGAGAAGAAAACTGGTAATCTCTGATTCTGTGGATGAAGATATTGAAGCTCCAGAGGTAGTTTCACAGCAAACACCTAATGTTGAGGTTGAGAAAGTTGAAATACCTGCAGAGGTTGAAATGCCTGCAGAGGACAAAATGCCTGCAGAAGAGGATACTAGAGATGGCCTTTCTCCAATAAATGATATTCTTGATTCATTTATGCCATTCTCTGATCCTATCTCTGATACTGGTGCAGCTGATCAACCTACGGTTGTTCTTTCTGAAACTGTGGCATCCCATACTGAATTACTATCTGATGCTCACCAAACTGTTGAAGGAGGAGATGAAATTGATCAAGCAACCAAGGCTACTTCTCAGTCTATGCCTGTTGCTGACAAAGATGTAAATTCTGTTGCTGAGCCTGAGCAACATGGAGAAAATCTTGACAAGGCTGCAGAAGAAATTGCTAAAATTGTGGCTGAAGATGAACATGCTAAAGCTGCAAGTGTTGAATCTGAAGGTGAAAGTAGTGCAAACTCTGATTCTTCTCTGAGTGCACCAGTACAAACAGACAATAAACATACACCTTTCACTCAACCTTGTACGTCTCATGAAGTTGAGAGAGCACAATTTGCAAAGTTTGCTGCTGAATGGTACAAAGAGGATTGTATTTTTCCACGAGGGAGAGCAGCTGATTTTGTTAAGCACACTGCTGATACTATCTCCAATCCAGAGATTCTTTCTTGCTTAAAAGCAACTGTAGTTCAAGTCAAAACTCTGGATAGAAGAATTGATGACACTACAAAGGCAATCACTGATTTGCGGACAGAGGTTGTAGCTAGAGAAATGAAAATGGAAAGAGAGTCAAAACTCATGAATACAAAATTTTCTACAGCTCAAGACAATCTCTTTGCCAGGCTAAGTAAAGTTGATGAGAATCAGTCTGACTTATCTGTTAAAATTGATTCTATTGCTACCTCCTTGGAGTTAATTACATCTATTCTTATGCCTGATGATGTCAAAAAGGGGGAGAGAGTTGTCAGAAGGGATAGTGCTGGAGATGGAGGGGCAAGTAGTAAAGGAAAGAATAAAACTGAAGAAGTTCAAACTTTGAGAACTAGCAAGTCATTTAAATCACAGTTTGTTGGGAGAAATACTGATACTCAAGATACTTCAAAGACCAAGAGTTTGCTGTTACCTTCTAATCCACAAACTGATGAAGAATTGGCTGCTAAGCTGTTTATTGAAGAGAATGGGGAAGGAGTTACGATTGAGGACATTGAAGCTGAAGAAAAGAGTTTACAAGAAGAACATCTCAAGGCTTTAAAGTCTGGTAAGTTACAAAGAGGAAAAGCTCCTAGGCCTGTTGTTAAAGGTGTTGTGATCAAGGAAAGAGCTGATGTTAGTCAAAGATCTCAGTTTTCAAAGGAAAAAATGGCAGCAGAAGCTCAACTCAAGCTGAAAGGCATTGAAGGAGAAAGTTCACAGAAGAAAGTTACAACTTCTGTTGCATCACAAGTAATGACCACACCTTTACAATCTTCTCAGTTAAAATCGGTTTTTGGGAAAGGAAAAATTCAAGATCCAAATATATTATCTGGAGTTTCTATGAATATTTCTGATGGAAGAGCTTTGTCTGGCAAAGTTGGAAATAATAAGGGTGGACTAGGTTCACACAGAGACAAAAGGCAATATACTGGTCCTAGAGATCCTTCTTCACTGGCTGTTCCAGGTCGTGGTGTTCCTCAAGAGAGTTTGGACAGACTGGAATCAGTACAGTTAGTTCATCAGAAGAGTTTAAAGAAGGACTTTCTCTTGTACTTCATGACTGATGGGACAGTATTTAAAATTGGTGAGAATGATATTGGCTTGAAATGTTGGGAAGAACTAGAGTATGTTCTATATCTTTTCAAGGTGAATAGTCAAAGGACTCAATCAGTTGCTAATGTGCTCAGACAGAGAATGCTTCAGAATTTGGCAATCAGAGGAGAGAAGTATAATAGCAGATATGTTCCTAAGTACAGGGATTACAAAGGAAATCTCATTGAAATGAAGAAAGGTACTGCAAAGTTAAAGACTGATTTGGGAATCACAGTACTTGACTTCAATTCACAGTCAGAAGAAGTCAAATTTATCAGACTGGGAAATGAGATGAGAAGGAACAAAATCTATGATCTTAGGTCTGCTATCTACCAGACAGATGAGAGTGATCCTCAGCTCAGAGAGATTAAAGAAGCTATGAAGATTGAGCTTGAAAATGCAGAAAGAAGATTGCTCGTAGATTATCTCAAAGCTATGCAAGATCTTGAAGTGATAAGAGATTAAGGTCTGTAAGGATTTTCTTATTCTCTGTAGTTTTTGTTAAGTAGAAGCTTAAACTCTGAATTTGTATAAACACTGTATTTGTCTATTTGTTTTGACATCATCAATTATTGTCATTAACTTGTGCATTTTTGCTAATGAACAAGTTGGGGGAGATTGTTAAATATAATTGATGTGTTTTAATCAGTGTTTAAGTGTTACAGTGAATTATCAGAGTTTAGCTGGAAGCAGTCAGAGTTTAGTGTAAACTCTGACAGATGGAAGCTCGACAGAGTTTGTCAAACTCTGTCTGAAGGAAGCGTCTACTGGTCAACAGTGATTGAAGATTTATTATGGAAGCGATATCTTTGAAGATTGGATAGCTATCAAAGAGATCGAGTTGACTTAGGAGACGTGTGACAATCTGTAATTGATATCATTGTATAGCTGATTATTAGGAATATCAATTAGAGATTGTATCGTAGCTGTATGTTTTATAAATACAGTTAGGTTAACCCTAGAAGAGTATCGTACAACGAATTATCTTTATTGTAACCTAGCAGCTCTTTTTGATATTTTACATCACGAAGAGGGTTCTTAATACAAGAAGTTTTTTAAGTGCATAAACGTTTTACTTGTTAAACTCTCATACGAATTTGATTATTAATTGTGTATTCGGCCTAACAGGAAACTATCAACTGGACGGCATAACATTGTCATGTATAGATCATTACTTTCTGTTATTAGTTGATAGGTAGCATTATAAATACTCTCTCTATATCATTGTAAAAGAGTGGATTGTGGATTTTAGAGTGCATATCGTGTGAAGCTCTGTATAAGGTTTGTATTCGATAGTTCGAAACAAACAGAGAGAGAGATTTGTATTGTCAGCAGCTGCTAAAGGTATTGTACACCTTTGGTAGAGTTTGTATTTGATTTATTTAATACAAACAAAGTTTGATTCATTCGTTTGATCTTGTTCATCTAATCAAGCAAAATCAGACACGATTATATAACTTGTATTCAACCCCCCCTTCTACAAGTTATTCGAGTTAACAAAATAACACTCCAAAGCAATTATACACACTATACCACCACAGAACCACCACCATCCGTCAAAGACTCGCCGGAAAAAGCCACCGGCGACGAGGGTTTGACCGGAAGTTCAATAACACATACCAAACTTCATAAAAATTCGATTCTTCCTATAATCTTGCTCATAACATCATTTAGTTACCAAATAATAAAGTTATCAGCCTTGCATGTCAATTTCGAGACTATACATACAATTATACATACATATATTCTTTTAAAACTGTACCAAATCACTAACCCATCACAAGAACATGTTATATGTAATTAAAACAGAATTTATAGCATGATTTTAAGACAAAAACGCAAAGAAATTGAGAGAGGAAGAAGAACTATCGAGAGAGAGAGCTAGCGAGAAATGAACAGAGGAAAGGAAAGTGGGCGGTGGAGGTCAGAGAAAAGGCTCTCTTTATCACAATTTGGAGGTAAAATGCCCTATATATCACAAGCTGAAATTATGGCCCTTAATATCACAGAAAAACGCATATTAAATTCACGTTACTTTCAAACTATGTAAACGCATTGGCGTCATGCGTTTGTGGGGTTTTTTTTAAGACAAAAAATGAGCGACGTCAAGAAGCGTTGCCTTCAAAAACTATTTTTGAATTTGCGTTCCTTATTGTTTTGTTAATTTTTTTTTTTGTAAAATAGTGTTAAACACAATTTTGGGGTTAAATAATTTTTATTTTGTGGTTTAACGGGTTTCATTTGGGGTTTAGAAATGTTAAAAATTTTTAATTAAAATTTTACATTATTATTTGTATTTTCTTAGGGATTCAATAATTAACCTTTTGGGTTCAACAGTTCCATTTTGGGTTTAGAAATATTCAGAACGACGAATAAACCGTATACGAACTTAGGGTTTGGGGTTTAGGGTTGTTTACAACCCTAAACCCTAACTTATCCTTATTTTTAAACGCGTCAGCGTTTAAAAATCAGGTCGCCGGATTCAATTTTTTAATTAATTTTTTTAATTCTATATGTATTCCCTTGGGGTTTCAACAATTAACTTTTGGGGTTCAACAGTTCCATTTTGGGTTTAGAATATATTTAGAAAAAAAAAAAGAACAAACGCCACATAAAGTGGCGTTCACTTTTAAAGTTTTATCCTATTTGTAAAGAAGGAAACGCAGCTTTATATTTCGTTTTCAGGCAACGCTCTTTTATTATGCGTGTCACTTTATTTTTTTTTTTTAAAAAATTAAAATAAAGGAAAACGCAAGACGCCAATGCGTTACTAGTAAACGATAGTTTATGTTTCGTTTCTTTGTGATATTTAGGGTCATTTTTCCAATTTGTGTTATTAAGGACATTTTATCTTCAAATTGTGATAAAGAGGGCCAACACCCTGGAGGTGTATATAGACACTGGGGCAGTTTGGTCATTTGCCAAAAGCTAAAAATCTACTTTCCTTTTAAAAGCTGATTTTAATCATTTAAAAATCGAAATAAATAGGAAAATTAAGATAAAAATAATTTTTAAAATTATAAAATAAATTTTATGAAATTACAAACCTCCCCATATTTTTAAAATAATTTCTGGATCAAAAATGAATTTTATACGAATTTTTGAAATAAGGAACCTTTAAATGAAATAAAGCTTTTTAAATCATTTAAAAATACTTACACACACAATTAAATATTCCTACTAATTTTAAAAACTAAATCATATCACAAAGATAATAATGCAAAGAATTTCATGATTTTAAACGACTCCAATGATTTTATAAAAAATCTCAGAAGATTAAAAATGCATATTTAAAATACTTTTAATGCTCCAAAAATGCAAATAAAAATCTACGAGCATATACGACACTTACGAGTCATCGCATAATCACATAAACATCATTTCACACATACTTTGACTTCATAAAATATTCACGTCACATAATTCACCTTTAACAATTAATTAACGTTTTAAATAATTACGAAAAATTCTAGGTCATTATAAGCGAGACCTGGGATATTGATTGAGTTGAGGTACTCAGGTGGAAAAGATTGCATCTGATCAGTTTCAGTACCCGGAAAATCCTCAGCAGTGTCAACACTATAATATGAATGCATCTCACCTGGAATCTGGTCTATAATTGCACTGTTAACATGTCCAACTGTTTGGTTAGTTGGACTTGCTATGGCTCTCTCACTCAAGTAGTCTGGATTCTGATAATTGTTTTGAAAATCAGGAAAACTACTTTCAATCATCTCATCGATCGAATTGGTACCTTGTAGATTGCAAAATTGTTGGGGAATAGAGATATCGTCTTTATGAATTTCAGCTTTTCCATGAGTTGGTGAGCAAATCTTTTCGTCACCAATGTCCAAAACCCATTTTGCAAAATTGGCTAATGCTTGATTTTCCTCTTCATTCCTTCCTTTATTGATGCACATGTTGTGGATAAGTTTAAAAACTTTTGCAATCCTCCACAATTTTGATCGCGTGATACATGTAGACACAATCTGACCACTTGTTCCTTGTGGAATTACTGGTAATATTTGACGAAAGTCACCACGTAACATGAAGGTAATTCCTCCAAAAGGCATATGGAAGCGATCTGGATGTACAGCTTGCATTATATCTCGTAGAAAGCGATCAAGACATTCAAAGGCATATCGATGTTGCATGGGTGCTTCGTCCCATATTATCAAGCTTGTACTCTTAATTAATTCAGCTATATCAGATTTATGCGATATACCACACATAGAAAAATCATTAAGAATAATAGGAATTTTGAACCTTGAATGGGCTGTCTGACCGACTGGCATAAGCGTGGCTGCAATTCCACACGATGCAACCGTAAGCATAATTTTGCTTTCAGATCTTAATTTGGAAATTATTGTCCTCCGCAAGTAGGTCTTACCACAACCTCCGCTCCCATAGACAAAAAAAACACCTCCCTGTTTTTTTCCAGCAGATTCCATGACAGAGTTGTATACTGCCATTTTCTCTTCATTACAATTCGAAATCAGTTCTGCATGTTCCTTCTCCATTTGCCCAATATCATAACTTGTTTCCTCTATGATCAAATTATTATCACTAAAATCCAAGTATGTGTTTGGAGGCTGCGGCAATTGACTTCAACAATTTGTGAATTTCTGCCCATAAACAAATATTGGTAATTTCAATTTTTTTTGACACCGTATATTTAATTTCAGTATAAGTTTTTGATAATTTAATGAAAGATAAAAGAATAACCTGCAAGAGCGTAAAATTCCTGTTGCTTGTCATTAAGGATGAGAAGCACTTGGGGAAATTTAGTTTTGTAATTCAGTGGTCATCGTTACAATTCAGTGGCACCGGATCACTCTTACAAAAATTGTGGTCCTAGTCTCCAGCGTTCCTTATGCACCTATATGGCTATATGCAACTTTAGCTTGTTTGGTTTTAAGGCGGAAAAGGGAAGGTGTAGTAGGGCTTGTTTGGAATTTTTTTATTAATTAAGTCAATAAAATAGCTCAAAGGGATTTGTGACAAGATTTTATAATTGTAAGTCTGGGCATTTTCTAGACAAACAGGCATATAGTAAATACCATATCCTTTCTCCCATAAAAGAGAATCAGCTAACTTATAAGTGGCACCATATATGGGATTTCTCCGTCTCCATTAACAGTAACGGTAGGAGAGAGACCCTAGCCACTAAAGCAACCTGACATGCACCGTCATTTTGCGTGTGAGTGGAGGTCCCGCTACACTTCATAACATGACATGTGTGCATTGCATGGCTCAAGCATTAGATACTAGTGTGATACATATCATCTGGCTGGCTGTACTAGTATTTGTTTAGGTGTTATCTAGGGGTGATCATAAACCGCACCAAACCGCAAAAACCGCCCGCACCGCACCAACCCGTACCACACCGCGCGGTTTTTATTTTCTGTGGTGCGGTTGCGGTTTCAAATTTTGACAAACCGCGCGGTGCGGTGGGGGTTGCAGTTTTAGTTTTCTGAAATGCGGTTCAAACGCACCGCACCGCAATATTTAATATATTATACAATTATATATATATATATATATATATATATATATATATATTATGTTAGTATTTTATTAATGATTTAACGGATAGTTTGCAAGCTATTTGCTTCGTTATTGCCTATTGCCTAGTGGTAGTTTAATTTAGAGGCTTATGGTGGGACTGTACTGATCAATTATAATGGGTTAGCTCATCTTTCTCTAATTTAGTATCACAATATTTCATACTATAGTGTTTGTATTTCATTGAGTTTGTAAAGATCACGGTCTGCATAAGAATTAAGAAATGTGGTCGAGTAAGAATTATAAAAATTTATTCCACATGAAAATTAAAATTTTAGATTTATAATTATTTTATCAAAGGTGTAAACCGCAACGAACCGCACCACACCGCACCGCATTTTCGCGGTGTGGTTTATGCGGTTTTAAAATTTCGCGGTGCGGTTGCGGTTTGGAAATTTGACCAAACCGCATGCGCGGGTTGGTTCATGGTTTTGAGGAAATACCGCACCGCCCGCACCGCGACTTATCTATGTCTAAGTAACTAATTCTCCTAAAACCTGATGGTATGTATCAGGAATTACCAAGATCTAATATTATATTCTAACGCTCTCCCTACTCAAAAGTCTATTTTTGGGTCGAAGAATGGATCATGGACACCCATCTTTAGGACAATAATATTATATTCCAACACCCCTCACTCGATACCGAATTTTGGGTCGAAGAGTGGATCACGGACACCCATCTTTGGAGAAATAATTTACCTTCATGTTCATAATATATTATGAGATTGGGGGTAGCAGGAAATCGAACTTGGAAATTCTGCCAACCTTCAGTAAAAAAATTCTCCTAAGGAGAGGACTTTCGAGGATCTTGTATTATATAATATTTTCTAACAATCTACTTCTGTTTCCACAAAAGCGAACATGTATTTTTTGGCATACTAGTGTGATGCATACAATTAGAAGTAGTATTTTATATTTGTTACAGACAGGTGAATTGGTCAATTAAAATTTCTTATGAAACTGGGTGCCATTTGTAACAGTGCAGTGGTTGTCTAGGATGCGATAGTAGCCGTAATATGATATCTTCACTTAATAAGCCATCAAAAGGACAGGAAATTCAAGCTCAGACTGTAACAAAGCCCAATCCATCTGAGGATTTCTGGACCTTTAGTACTTTTGATATGGATAATAGTGCAGTTCAGTCACGAGGAAGCATCTCATCGATCAGCACGTCTAACCAGATTGTGGAAGGCAATGGCTCTGGAAATGGGAACCTTACCTCTGAGTTTGTCAATCATGGTAAGTAGCTAGCACATCCTCTTTCCATGTCAGATAAAATTAGGTGGTTTGATGTAATTATGACCTTTGTCTTGGTTATAATTTGCATAAATGTTAATATATCTGATAATTAAAGAATATATATACCTATGGAAATTGAGTAATTAAAAGACGTATTTTAGGGCTTCTCTACTTTTATATCACATGACTTTTTTGATAAAATATTCATTCACGTCCCATAGAACCTTAAAATGTGGTACCCAGTGCAGGGATGGTTACACAGTTTTCCCTTCTTTTATTATTATTATTAAGAGTTGTTTCGAGGGGTTGAACCCGTGACCTACCACATAATAAGTAGTAGCACTTACTATTGTCTTATTATACCATCATGCTAAGGATTGCCTTCTTGCATAGAACGTTACATTTTTTTATTTACACAGGATATCTTTTTTCAGTCCTGTTTCCTGTTGGCAAAGTTGCTTATAGTTTTGGTCCCATTTTACTTTTAGGAGTCCACAAATTGCATGTATAGACTTACTCTATTTTAGAGTGTCATTGAGGAAATTGTCAAAATTACGCAGGGATGCAGATGTAGTGTCTTTTTTATCCTTGGGACCACCTAAGCAGAAAGAAAACTTCATTGTTTCTTAACGAAAATACACTACAGATGCAGATGTAGTAACTGTTTTGCCTTGTTCAGTTGCTTCTTCACTGGGATTCATGGTGCGATAAAAGTTAGCTGGTAACTTGGTTCTCCTGGATTATAACAATATTTGTTAACCGGTTCTTAGAATGTTCAGTTGCTTCTTCACTGGGATTCATGGTGCGATAAAAGTTAGCTGGTAACTTGGTTCTCCTGGATTATAACAATATTTGTTAACCGGATCTTAGAAGTGTCTTGCATATTTTTAACTAAAGTTACTATGGTCCACTCTCAAAGGTGATCGTTTTTATATGCAATGCTACTATTAATTTATTTTCTGCCCACGTTATTCCCAGTTTTTCGAACTGTGACTTCTGCAATCCATCATTCAGTCTTTAAATTTATTTGGGAAATTCCTGTAGGTCTTCTGTTGGGTCTATGTAATCTTTCTATGGGCTTGGTCTGATGTATCTTCTAGACTCTGGTAGCATTAGTCATAGCCGTAATATTAGAATATTGAATTGTTATAGTAGTAGGTAGCCGTAATATTAGAATAGCAGCTCAGTGTGTATATATTCAGTGTTCAATCAATACAATAGACAAGGGAAAAACATTTATTTGTCTATATGGTATCAGAGCAGGTTAGACAGTAGAGGTGAGGAGAGTTTTTTTTTAGGATTCTCAAGAGAAGCTCAAGCTACATGGCTAGTGTTGAAGATACCAGACTTCACCCACGAATTGATCCTCACTCTCCTTATTACCTTGGTTCCTATGATAATCCATGTACTACTATAACAAATATAGTGTTTCGTGGAGATAACTATGAGGAGTGGGCGCGTTCGATGCGGCTTTCACTTCAAGAAAAACATAAGTTTGGGAACAATCACTAAACCTACTAATACAAACATGCTTGAAGATTGGGTATGCGTCTTAAATTTTGTTAAACTTTTTCCTACATCGATTAACAACAATGAAAGAGGAGAAATGTATAATTTACAAGAATGCAAAATTGATTTAGATTTATTACAAATATCTAAAATAGTATTATCTATATATATTATAATAGCAGGAGACTTGCACTCAGAAGCTTCAAAATACTTTTTTTGAATTTTCACATTTTTGATTTTTTTTAATAAAACAATTTTCGTGCATTTAATTAATCATTAATTATACCTATTAAATATATATTAAATACACTTTATTTTATATTTAATATAAAAGTTTAACAATTTTATTAGAACATTATTATTATTATTTTGTTATAAAATATTAATGATTTATGTAAAAGTACCATTATTTTAAGGTAAAACAATAAAATAAAATTATTTTTATCGTGTCATTTCTAATCCTTATTCAAAATTATTGCAATTCTTTTGGCGACGATTTTAACTTTTCGATAAATCCGTAATCAATGATCGTGAGAATCAATACATAAGTATAAATATTTTTCAATTAACATCCACAATTTAGATAACGGTAATATCGTAGAATTTACTTTATACATGAACAAATTACACACGGAGTGTGACCAACTCGATTAAATTGAATCAAGTCGACCCTTTTTTTCGTCGATTAAATCAATAAAAAAAATTACCCAATCGTTGTTTGATTATTTTGTGTTGGAAAAATTAATATTCTAACTAAACACATTCTTATATTATTACTAATCAATTAATCATGCATGTATGTTATGAGACGGGAGATGGTGTTTAAGAACGTTAATTAGTTATATTTAATATTTACAATTTTTTATTATAGGAATTATGTTGACATTGTAGTTTGGTATGGAAAAAAGTAAGAGGTCTTTGAGGAGTTGATTTTTTCTATTTTAAATAAATTCTCACTTTTTGAGCATTGAGTAAGGGTGTTATAAAATGGGTATCGGCTTTAAAAACAATTATATGTACATATTTATTATAAAATTTAATAAAAGAATGTTAGAATATCTGAGTGTGCCCATGAATTTAATTTTAATATTACAAACAAAAAAATTCTAATAAAATGCTCATAAAAATTAATTAAATGTAGAGATACGGGTGTCGGATCACTCCAAAAAACATGAAGCATGACTTACAATGTGCATTTGAATTCTGCTTTTTTCGTCATAAAACCAAATATATCGACAAGTGAAGTCAATCACACTTCTCATCACATTTACATTCTACTTCTTTTCATCATACAATCAAATTTACTAACAAATTAGGCAATCACGTCTTTCATATTGTCATTTGTCATCGACAATAGAAAAGATTCATAAATGTTATTTTTACTTATTCAATGTCAAACTTTGTAAATGTCTGTCAATATTGGATTTCAAAAGCATTTTTTATGCGACAAAATAGGTATCGTCAATATCTTTGAAATTATTATTATTAATATTCAAGAGTTTAACCGAAACATGTTTTTTTTTACCTAATTCTTTTCTCTTTAATTTTTAAACATTCAAATTTAATTACATTTCACACAATTTTTAATTTATCATATCAACTTTCAAATAATAAAATTTAACAAACAATAATGTTATGTGTACAATTTTTAAAAATATATTCGTGTCACGCGTAGCGCGGCTTGGCTTTGTTACCTAGTATTCATAAAGTCAGAGTATAAGAAATGTTTTATAGTACGTTATCCTATTAAAACTACATACTTCCTAGCTATTTAAATTTTAATTATTATATTATTTTGACATTTTAAACACATCACATATTCAAATTTTAGTTAGTGTATTAACACATACTAATACATATGCAATTGGTTATAATAAATTTGCTTTTATCTATATTTAATTTTAATAGGATAACTTTAGGAACATTTTACCCAAATAAAATTTGACCAATTTCAACCATTAAAAACTATTTATATATTTTAAAGGTTTGTTTTAAGTTGAAAACATGGAAAATTTATATTTTATATCAAGCCTAATTATATTTTTTTTGCATCTCAATATTTGTGTCAAAAATTAAAACAATTATCATTTAAGAACAAAAAAAGTAATAATTTAAAAAAACAAATGAACATTTTAGTCTTTTACATGGATGTGGATGGAGAAATAATTTGTCGTATCCTTAATAACTTAATCTTTATCATTTAAAATAAATTTTATATATTTGAAAATTAAATACTATACTGGGGTTCACAGAAGACATAGATATTAGCATAAATTATCAAAAAATAAAAATTCGATGATATTGTATTGCTTGCTTAGTTTGTTGTTGGTCATTATTTTACGAAATTTCTGCAATTTTATTTAGTCTAACGGGTACTATTTAGAAAAATGTGAAATTTGATAAAAAAAAAAAAAAAGGGTTGACAAAAAAAAAATTCACAAACAACTAAAAAGAAACAAAAAAGATTGAGAGAAAGAAATGATACTCACAACTCACAAGTCACATAGCTGGTCCCAAGTCACATAGCTAGTATCAAGTCGAGTTGAATGGAACACTACCAGAGTCGAGTCCGAATTCGATTGAAAAGTTTGGGCTCGAGCTCGGTCGAATCTTCCATTTAAAGCTTAAAACTCGCTCGTAGAAAATCAGACAAGGGATGATGACCCAGTAAACATATACTTATACTATGTAGTAACAGAAGTTGATGGAACATATTCCTCGGAATTATAGATTACATAGATCCATGTATATGCTAAGAATTTTATTCTATTTGTTATATACATTAGGGTCACTGCACTCTTGAGGAGTGTTGGACCTTTGCTTTGTGTGGCACAATGTAACAGTTTGCTGTACTCTATTGGCACATCCTGCTCTGGGATTCTATTTAATTAAATTACTTCTAGGCGTGAAAATGTGCATTTAGTATATATAGGAGAAGGTTGAAGATAATCAAGGTATAGTCACCAGTGATGAGCTGAGTTTACTCGTACTGTTTATATAACTTAAATGTTAATGGTACCTTATGTATGGAAGAATTGTGACGCCCCTAGATTCGGGGTCAAGGATCCAGGTCATCACGGTCCAATTTCCATTCAATATCAATATCTCTTTGGTCTTTTTTTTTTTTTTTATAAATATATCATTTAATACTTAAACAGTTGACCCCACACTAATACACACACACACACCAGTCATATGCTCAGAGAACAACATCCATTAATGATAGCAGTTAAAGATAAACTGTTGTTATAATCCCAGAATACCATCTATTATACCCATATATAAGTATATACTACCTTGAGAACAGGTGTCGATACTTTCTCATAAGGTAGACTTCCCCTTTACCCTCTTCCGGGTTGTACTGCGACGTTTCGGCACCTGATCTAGCTGTTATAAAAATAAATAGCAAGAGTGAGCTATAATAGCTCAGCAAGATAATATTGTAAACCAGAAATCAAAATTTTAAACATATATAAATATATATATATAACCGGAAACCAATTATAAACCTTACGAAAGAATAAAATTCTTATTAATAATACATCATCCACTTACTATTATAAGAAAAGAACTCTAGGATAATATAATATCAGTTTCTCTTCTTCAATAATATAACAATCAATATACCCTTTCAGTGTAATATTTCAAGATAATATGAATACTTGAACAAAACTCTCACTATCATCTTCTCATTTCTTTCTTATGTAACAATTATATAAATTAATATAAAATCAGTTTCTCTTCATCTGTAACAATAATTCCATCATTTCATATCATTATTCTGTTTTCAGTATAGAAATCTGAAAACCATTTTCAATTCTTTCTTTCAAGTTTTGGGGATATCTGCTAGCGCCAGATACGTAGGACGATGATCAGTCGCCTAACCGTACCTGCTCTCTGTTTACTACTAGTAGAAGGAATGAAGGCCACCTGCTAACATCATCCCTGGAGGAAGGCCAACTGCTAACATCCTCCCGGAGGAAGGCCACCTGCTAACATCCTCCCTTGGCATCTTCGTGCCGTAATAAAAATAATAAATGCTGGACTGTGTCGCACACAACCCTGACACAGCCACTTACGCAAATCTGTTGCAATCCCCCTTTTTGTCACATCATTATTCCATTTATAAAATATCATTCCACATTTCCATTTTCTCGCTTTCATTTCCACATATCATTCACTCATATCATTTCCATTCTCGCACATTACTTCTATAAAATATATATATATAACATAATGCTTTGATTATGATCCAGACATCTCGTTCATATTCAAGAAATCAAATATACTTTTATATTCATAAAATATTCCGTCTATTTTAAAAGTAGTAAATAATAATCAAATAATATTTATTAAACCACTGATGTTTAAAAAGAATATCTTTAGCAAAATATTATAAATCATATAACCCTAGATAACAATTGATACCATTCTTTTATTTACTTTAGATAACAATTGATACCATTCTCTCATATTCTCTTAATCATAAGGCATATTCACTTCATGCATAATCATCTCTATACATATCCATCTCATACTCATATCCATATTCATATACATCTTCGTACTCATATCCATATTCATATACATCTTCGTACTCATATCCATATCCATATTCATATACATCTTCGTATACCTTTCTTTTCAATATCAATACTCAAGGAAGACAATTTCTTCACAATATAGTAATAATAACATCACATATATATATTCCATGAAATCATTTTACTTTGAAGATAAATAGTTTTCCAAAGTAAAGGTAGAAGAAATCTTGCCTCGATCTCTGTATCCCGAAGATATGGCTCGTGGCTCTCCCTGAGTTTCTATAAACACGAAAAAGGGTCATCGTTAGAATATATTCCACTTAACCACCTACCCTCATATAGTAATACCCTTGTCACATAACCTATGCTTAACATAGCCTTTATGTACTAAAAGTTCCAAGAACTTATCCACTTTTAAACTCCATCAGAGTTTCAGTGTTTTTCACCATTTCCTTAACAATCACTCTCGACTGTAAAAATTCTTATAAATTATAAATTTCGAATTTTAATGCAAGGTCAGTGGGGTTGGACTCTCTGTTCACCCTACTAGGTTGTCCTAAAATTTCATAATTTTTAAAAATGTCTAAGTACGGTAATTATAGCCTCAAAGTTGGCAAAATTGCAATTTCCCGGTTTCCGAACGACTTTCACTAAAACTGACTTTTCTCCTAAACCGTTCATCAGATTTTAACGTACTTTATATCAAAACGATCTATGAACTAAGCTCTATCATTTCATGGTCAATTGGTAACCTAGACAGTAGGGTACCGTACGGGTACAGGGGTCCAAAACAGGGCAGATTACATCCTAACAAAAATCGGGCATTATAACGGCTATAATTTCATACTTTCCAAATTTTTCTCACCTCCAAATCCATCACCAAACACATACATCAAACCTACACCATGTGGTCATCATACCAACCATGGATTTCCAACACAAAACACTTCCATATTTAACTCAAACCACTTACAAACACATAATCATCATAATCTTATCATTTACACCACTTAATCACTAAACTTTCTATAATCCATCATATATTCAAAGTAATACTAAAGGGTCTTGAGATTTATACCTTCTTGAAGCTTTGATAACACTTAGCAAGCCTTGGGATATGCTTAAACAACCTTACACTAGCTTGGATTAACTAAGGAAACCATAAAAACAAAGTTAATACTTAGAGTTACTAAACTGCAGCTGAAAGAAGGTGAAAAACGAGGCCCTTACCAATCTTTTCTGGACAAGGCTCCTAAAGAAGAGTTGTAGGGCATCTCAATATCTTTCCAAAAAGCTAAAGAACACAAAATTCCATTGAGAAACGAAGGAGTTATGCTCGTTTTACTGAGCTGCTGCTGGTTTGTCCGAATTGAAAGAAAATGGATGGGGGAGAGATTTTCTTTTGGCTTTTGATCTTATCTTGGCTTAGTCTTGTAATCTCTAGAGTTTTGTAGAATGGTGTGGATATTTACATGGTTAAATGACTCATCTACCCCTTAAACTTGTGTTAGTGGAATGTGATGTAAGGAATGATGTCATTGGATGAGTTAATCATCTCATTTCTTTGGTTTCTTAAGTATAATGCTACTAATTCTTGTAAATGATAATGTGGGATGTATCCTTGTTATTTTATTAAATCTTGGTTGTTTTGTTTCCATACTCGTCTAATTGCGATTCGTTTCGAATATACCTCGTTATCCAAGTGGTTTTGAAATCGTTTAAAAATCCAAATTCCCTTGGTATTTCCTTGACTTGATAATCCCTTGATTTAACTTAAATTCACTAATTCCTCAATATATAAATCCTTTAATATTTCCATGCTCTTTAATATCCAATAAATAGAAGCTCGCTCGAACTCAAAATCCTCAAAAATTCATATTCAGGAATTTCTGAAATCCGTTATCATTTCGAGTCACTTATTTTCATAATACATCACTAATACGGTTTCTGTTGACTCATTTTCCATTTCCAATATAGAGCACCTACACACCATTTTAAAGTTAGGGTTATTACAAGAATGCTGATTAATAAGGAGAAGAAAGGGTCTCTTAACTTATACACTTGAAGCAATCCATATAGTAGCCAAGTGTTTTTTCTTATAAAGAAATATTGAGAATTTATAAAACAATCCATACATGGGTTGATCGAATCTAACAATTTTATAAACACTTAATTCTCTAAAATAGAGACAAGGATCGCAACATCATATTCAATTATCGAGATTAAATCATTAAATGGAAGCGTACCTGTATCCATGATTTCGTAATGATAGAGATGTACTTATGTGGTGCTATTGTCTTCCTCAATCAAGTACTCCTTAGTTTTCCAAAGTAGTAATATTCTAAAGGGGAGAATATGACTGTACGTGTACTTGATATATTGGGGAATATAACCCTCGGTATTCTACCTGCTCAATAAAATCACTATAATTAAATTAGGTCAAGTAGGGGTATTCACTCATTTAATCCATACAATATTTAAAATATAATTTGGTTCTTTATATAATCAGTTTATTTAACCCAATAAAATAAATAGCTACATATAATTGATTATTAATATGTAGCCCACATAAATTATTATTAAAATAAGAATAACAATCTCCTACTTGGGCTGCATATTAATCCAAAATCAATTAAACATAATCTTTAGTGCGCAAAAAAAAAACCAACAAAAATATTACTCGTAATTTTCAGTACTTAATTATCTGTTTTCAATCTTTAATTCGAAGCTAGGCTGTTTTCTTATTAAACTGTCTGTTTGTTTTTTTTACGACATAGAGCCTGTTTGGGTGTAGCTCCTTAAAGGAGTTTTGGGCTTTAAGTTGTTTTTTGCTTGTTTGGGGGAGTTGCTTAAAACCCGGCTTTAAGTTAAAAAACTGCTTAAAGTCATAAGCTCCATTTAGATATTTTTGAATTATGACTTATGACTTATGGAATTTTTTTTTTCTTTTTTCACAATTCTTGTAAAGTTTAAATATTATGAATTTAAAATTTTTTTAAGTCAGATTTCACTTTAAGTCAAATTTTTTTAAATCCCCATTTAACTTTAAGTAAAATTACCCAAACACATTCATTCAACTTAAAGCAAACAACTTTACTTTCTCCTTTAAGTTAAAAACACCTCCATTAAGTCAAAAGTAACTTATTTTAAGCAATGTCAAACACCCTCATAATCAAACCTCCCCTATTTTTGTTTCTTTCTTCCTTAGTTCAAAAGACCAACACCCAGCACTAGTTTTATTTTTCTTCCCCAATAAACACAAACACCACCTCACTTGTTTCATTCTTCTTCTTTGAAAACAAAAACACCAGACCCACCTCTCCTTTCACTGCAAAAACCCCTTCCCCTTCTTTCGTTAATACCAAACACGAACACCAACCCCTCTTCCCTCAGTTCCTTCTTTTCCCCACAAAATCCATTTTCTTTTTAGTCAATTTACATTTCGACTACTGTAGTACGAGTTGTTTAAGTTTGAGTAGTGGTTCTGATTTTCATTAAGTCACTATTTGTTGAATTAACGCTGCTTTTATTGTTCGAGTTTTGTGTCGAGTTTGCTACTGAGTTCGCTTTACTGAATCGTCGAGTTTTGGTGCAAGTTGGGTGTTGTGTTTTGTTCTGTGATTGGCTTTCTTTGCTTGTCGTTCGTGTTTTTTTTAGATTTACTAGGTCTTTGTTTCGTTCCTGTTTTCTTCCTTTTTTTTGGTGTTTGTTTTGTTTGTTTTGTTTTATTTTTGCTCCTTTTACAGAACTGTATATGTTTAATGCTACTCTATGCTACTTTTCTTAAAGTATCGCCAGTCGTAGCCTTCTCTTTTCGATCGAACCCACAACCAACACCCTTTTCCCCCTTATTTTCCTATCTGTTTTAATCTCAAACTCCCCTTTCCCTTTTCCCTGTTTTTTTTATTGTTTGTACGAATTAGTTTAAGTTTGTTCTCTGCGATCTGTTTGTTCCCTGTTTGTTCGTTTCTTGGTCGAGAAAGGCGTTGCTGAGTTAGTCGATTTGTTGCTTAGTTCTGTTTTTTTTAAGTCGAATGCTGTTTGCTGCTGATTTTAGTTTCGTTTGGTTCGGTTTTTTAAAGTTTGGTTTGTAAATGGAGTTGATTTTTGAATGCTGTTATAGTCGAATGCTGTTTTGTGATTGAATCCTGGTTGCAAGTATATTTTGTTAACTTAGAGTCTATTTCTCTATGTTTGATGTTGCGAGATTTCTGGTTGCTATGCATTTGCTGAGTTCTCCTAATTTTATTGTCCTGTTCGTTACTGCTCAAGTAGTGTAACTTAGCGTCTTGAATTTTGAGTCCTGAGTTTAGTATTTCGAGTTTTCCCTAAAAAAATTTGTAAATATTTTTTAAAATAGAAAAGAGAATGTTTTGGAATAAAATTGGAACTTAATTCGAATTTATAATTTAGTTTTTGTTCTTTATAATTAATTACTTTAAAATTAGATAAAATTTAATTTACTTTTAAAATAGATTTAAATTTTCTTTGAATAATTAGTTAAAAAACCAACTTTTTCAAGACTCGCTTGTTCTAATTCGATTAAATTGAAATTTAAGGAATGCGAAAATATTAGTCCCTGTGGAACGAATCATAAAATATTAAAATGAAGAATTGTGCGCTTGCGATTCAATCATTTCATTTTTTAGCACAACAAGTTTTTGGCGCCCTTATGCTATTCATAATCCTTTAGATTTTACTAAAACAATTCGGTCCGTCTACTATATTAGTATGAGATTCTGGCGGCTCGTCACTATTATAACGCGACTAAACCTTCCGTGGTCACCACACAAATATATTCAACGACATGAATCAAAGCATGGATGAGTGACATGGAAATTACATACTATATGTTCGCACTAAATCACGCAAGCGTACGCGGTCACAAGTAATATACGAATAAGTCAAGTTCGTTCCCATAGAGATCTGGTTTAGGTTTCAATTCAGTTAATGCACCTATGCAACAATGTATGATTATCCTTCACTGTTAAGACAAATAACAAATTTGGGTTTTGATTAACTAAAATTAACTAAGAAGCAAATTAACAAACTAAGAATTAATTAACTAACGAGAATATAATCTAATTACTTATGAGAGAATAAACATGGGATCCTAACTTCATTAAATACTTCGCTTAGATCTAATGCCTTTAATCACTGTATGCAATGGTTATGATATCTGATCGAACAACACGGAACAAGTACACGCTACCTCTCAGTATACGTATACCAAACTACCCATACATCCACAAAAGAGATAGAAGATGAATAGACACCAATTATGCTTAGACCTTAGAGATCGTATACCAAACTACCCATACATCCACAAAGGAGATAGAAGATGAATAGACACAAAATATGCTTAGACCCTATATCTCTATAAGATTTAAAAACATAACGGTTGAAGAACAAGTTATCCATAAAGATCACACAGAGCAGTATAAAGTAGTTCAAATTACACCACGAATCATGTTGATAACAATCATGAACCTATGCTAGCATGGCAAGTTCTAAATCTCAAGATCCACTCTCGCTTCACAAGAGATTAACAGATTAGATGTTTGCTACGCATCTAACAATTAAGCATAACCATACGAGGATATCAATATACATCACACACAGATCTTTAAAGCATCAAAATACTAAAGCTCCATAAATAAATCCGTTAGAATCCCATGACAACGATTAGTTCATAATCGAACCGTTCGTCACCATGGAATCTGATGAAAACATGATAATAAACAAAGTATTAAAGATTACGAATAAACTAGAGTATGAGTTTAAGAAAACAAATCCAAAATCCAGAGTATCGCCTAATTTAGAAGAATACAAAAGTAGATCTAGATCTCCGAATGTTGTCACGATCTTCCCGGGAATCCGTCTCCAAGTCTGACTCTCTATCTCTGGCTCTCTCTGTGTTATTATAAGTAGTTATACGTTCAAGGAGGATAGAACGTGTTTACATAGGCCCTAGAATACTTTTCCAGCAAGAAAAGTCCAAAATTACACTTTAAATTCGAAACAAGAAAGAATTTCAGGATTTTTTCCCAAACTGGTAGTGCTGCCTGCGCTATAGTGGCGCTGCCTGCGTTGCAGATTACTGTTTGGGCGCTGCCTTCACTACTCTGTGGCGCAGCTGCGCTAGTGTAGTCTGTCGGCTTCTGATTTTGTGCTGATTTCTTCCTTTTTTCTCCGTTTTCTTCCGTTTCTTTTGCACTAGCTCCCGTCTTCAATCCTTTGACTCATGAATCTTCATGGTAGCATAAAGAAATACTCCTTCCTTCATTCCAATGCTCACTTTCAGCTCCAAGATCGACGAAAATCAACATCCCTAGCCGACATTTTACGAACCTGCACAACTAGACAAAAACACATTAAAAACACAACATACTTGAGGTCAAGACATCAATTTAAGCCGAAATGAAGCGCTCCAAGTGGATATAAAATCCACTTATCACTATGTGATCTATATAATGCCTATTTCCAACTAGTCCTTATCCAATCTCTAATGAGATTGATTTCAATTTTCTCAACACAATGTTAAACCACAATAAGAAAATTGAACAAAAGCAGAGTGACATTTAATTAAATTAAATCCATCAACTGTATTCTGCAGAACATAAACAACTCAATGTTTATAACATAAAACACCAAAAATACAAACTCCCACTAAACCAAAGTATCACACAAGGTAACACCAATATGAGCAGTATGCTCGTGAAAAACCTTAGGTGTTGAAGCCTTAGTGAGCGGATCCGCAATCATGGAGTTGGTCCCAATGTGTTCTATCGAAATCTGTCCACTCTGTATCTTTTCTTTAACAACTAGGAACTTTATATCTATATGTTTTGCCTCCGTAGTGCTCCTATTGTTGTTTGAATATTCCACTGCTGATTTATTATCACAAAATATCTTTAATGGTTTTTCAACACCATCAAGAACACTCAAACCAGTGACAAAATTTCGCAGCCATAGTGCTTGATTGGATGCCTCAAAACATGCTATATATTCTGCAACCATGGTGGATGAAGCTATGAGCGTCTATTTGGCAGACCTCCAAGAAATTGCTCCACCAGCTAGTAGATAAACATAGCCCGAAGTAGATTTTCTTTCATCTATGCATCCTCCAAAATCAGAATCTGAATATCCAATGACTTCGAGATTATCTGACTTCCTATATGTGAGCATATAATCTTTTGTTTTCTTCAAATACCGTAGGACTTGCTTGACTGCTTTCCATTGTTCCATTCCCGGATTACTCAAATATCTTCCCAACATTCCAATAATGAATGCTATGTTAGGACGTGTACAAACTTGAGCATACATTAGACTTCCCACAGTCGAGGCATATGGTATCCTTTGCATTTCCTTTATCTCAAGTTCATTCTTGGGACACTGTTTGAGACTAAATTTGTCTCCCTTAGATACGGGTGTACCTATTCCTGCACAATCTTTCATGCCATACCTTTCCAGGATCTTTTCGATATAGCTCCTTTGTGATAATCCAATGATACCTCGAGAGCGGTCTCGATGTATTTGAATTCCTAATACAAAAGAGGCATTACCAAGGTCCTTCATCTCAAATTGACTAGTGAGAAATTTCTTGGTATCGTGCAATAAGCCTATATCATTAGTGGCAAGTATGATGTCATCAACGTATAAGAGAAGAAAGATAAATTTGGTCCCACTGAACTTGTGATATACACAATGTTCCACCAAGTTTACTTCAAAACCATATGATGTGATAACATGATGAAACTTGTGATACCATTCACGTGAAGCCTGCTTGAGACCATAGATGGACTTCTTTAACCTGCAAACTATAGTCTTTGGATCTCCAAAGACAAAGTTTTCTGGTTGCACCATATAAATTGTCTCACCAATGTTACCATTGAGAAACGCCGTCTTTACGTCCATCTGATGTAGCTCTAGGTCATAATGAGCCACAAGTGCCATAAAAATTCTAAATGAGTCTTTCAAGGAAACCGGAGAGAAAGTCCCATTGTAATCGATACCTTTCTTTTGAGTGAATCCTTTTGCGACTAGACGAGACTTATATCTTTCGATGTTACCCTTTGAATCCCTTTTGGTTTTAAATACCCATTTGCAATCAATAGGTTTTGATCCTTTAGGTAACTCGACAAGATCCCAAACATCGTTGTCTTTCATAGATTGCATCTCTTCATTCATGGCATCAACCCACTTTTGAGAATTAGGATTCTGCATGGCTTGTTGAAGATTAATAGGGTCATCTTCTCCAATGCCAATTCCATCTTCATGTTCTTGTAGAAAAACAATATAGTCATCTGGAATTGCACTTTTCCGCTCTCTAGTGGATCTCCTTAATGGCACTTCGTGTGATTCAAGAGGTTGTTGATTTTGCTGAATTGGTTCCTCATGAGGAATGTCAGTGTTGTCTTGAACCGGAGGGCCTTGAGCAATGATAGGTACCATAATCTGATCATTGTTCTCAACAGTATCATGAATAGAATCATGACTATCTTCTTCAAAGACAATACTTTTACCTATACCTTCCCTCCCAAAATCAACATCCTCAAAAAATCTTGCATTATCAGTCTCAAAGAAGGATCTAGTAGTGGGATCATAAAATTTACATCCGCGAGTATGTTCCGGATATCCAACAAAGTCGCAATTGATCGTCCTAGAGTCCAATTTCTTTTTATTCGGCCTATATAGCCTTGACTCAGCTGGATAACCCCAAACAAGAAAGTGCTTAATGCTAGGCATTTTTTTAGTCCAAAGTTTGTAAGGGGTTTCGGCCACTACTTTTGTTGGAACCCTATTAAGGATATAAATTGCAGTATTTAGTGCGTCTCCCCAAAGTGGCTCAAGTAAAGAAGAATGACTTATCATACTTCTCTCCATATCTTTAAGAGTATGGTTTCGCCTCTCAGCAAAACCGTTCATATTAGGTTTTCCTGGCATGGTGTACTGAGGGACAACTCTACACTCCTTTAGGAAGTTAGCAAAGGGTCCTGGACGTTGCTCACCTGATCCATCATATCTGCCGTAGTATTCACCACCACGATCAGACCTGACAGCTAGTATTTTAATCTTCAACTGAAGCTCAACTTCAACTTTATATACTTTAAACACGTCCAAAGCTTGGGACTTCTCATGTATCAAGTATAGGTAACCATACCTTGAGTAATCATCTATGAACGTGATAAAATACCGTTGACGGTTCCATGAGGCCGTAGGGAATGGTCCACAAATATCGGTATGAATCAGTTCTAAGACACTCGTTGCTATATTGGCACTTAACTTTCTAGAGTTTGTTTGTTTTCCCTTAATGCATTCTATGCAAACCTGAAAATCACTTAAATCCACAAGCAACAACAATATTATCACCCACAAGCCAACAACATTATCACAAGCCTATCATCCACAAGCCTTTGAATTCTCTGTTTAGAGATGTGACCTAAACTCTTGTGCCACAACATGGCAGAATTCTCAGTTAACTTACGCTTCGTACCTCTTGCACTAGAGTGCAAAATCTCATTATTAAAAGTAACAGTATCAAACATATAAAGATTATCAATTAAAGAACCAATGCCAACCAAATTTGAATTTAAAGAGAAACTAACTTTATTATTTCCAAAGGAACAAGTGTAGCCAAATTTGTCCAAACAGGAAATAGAAATAACGTTCCGTCTAAAAGACGGTGCAACAAAAGTCTCAAATAAATCCAAATAAACACCAGTTTTAAATAATAATCTAAATGTTCCAACAGCTTCAACTGGAACTTTATTGCCATCGCCCACATAGATGAATCTTTCAGCATCAATTGGCGGTCGGCTCCACAGGTAACCCTGCATTGATACACTTATGTGAGTAGTAGCACCAGAATCTACCCATCAAGTATCCTTAGGTACAGAAGCTAAATTAACTTCAGAACAAACAAAGACAGAAGTCTTAGCCTTCTTCACACGCCAAGCAGCATATTTGGAACACTCTTTCTTCATTTGTCCAGCCTTCTTACAAAAGTAGAAGGTTGGTCCCTTATCCTGCTTCTCTTGAGACTTCTTGGGTTTTTCACTAGCATTATCCTTACCTCTCTTTCTCTTCTTATCATGAGAGCTAGATGCCAAGTGAGCACTTTCAGTCTTCTCTCGCAATACCCTCTCTTCCTCTTGAACATAGTGTGAAATGAGCTCATTAAGAGTCCATTTTTCCTTCTGAGTGTTATAACTCACCACAAAGTGACCAAACTGAGGAGGGAGTGAAATAAGAACCAAGTGAACAAGTAACTCATCCGAAAGTTCCAACTTGAGTTCTTTAAGTTTGCCAGCAAGATTAGACATCCCAATGATGTACTCCCTTATGTTCCTCTTTCCCTTATACTTCACTGGTCACGAGTTTTGACAGAAGATTACTCATTTCCGCTTTCTCATTCTTAGCAAAATATTGCTCAATTTCAGTGAGGAACTTCTTGGCATTTGTGCTCTCAGCAATAGAGCCCCGAAAACCAGTTGGAATCGTCCGCTTCATGATCGCCGGACACATGCGATTAGAGCGTTCCCATTTCTCAACTTGATCCGTTTTCGGATCAGTCGGAATAGGAACTGGTTGCTCTTTCCTTAGCGCAAGGTCAAGATCCATGCACCCAACAACGATTTCAACATTCTCTTTCCATGTGACATAGTTTGTCCCATTCAACATTGGAATCATACTCAATTGAGCAGAAGCAGAGTTAACATTTGCAGTAACTGAAAATAGAAAACAAATATACAAAAAATCTCAAAACTAAATATATGTGATAAATTAAATATTGGCAACGCCATCACAAGATACCTAACGCAACACTGAATTTTAGTCTTTGGACAGAAAAATCAATTTGCAAGTGGTACTCTCAACGCAATAATCAAGTATTAACAATAAATTTCTGTCAAATAATATGCCTTTCTTTGGACCGACCTATTATTCACATGAAAATCTTAATATTGCTACACAATTATTATCACAAGAATATTTTAATTTTGGCCAAATATACCTTCCTTTGGGCCGATAAAATTTGCATAAAATTAAATATTCAAACATCATAACAATATTTTTTAAATTAATTAATCTACACAAAAGAGGTCACTTTGGCAACATATTGCTTCAATCAACTAAAATAAAAATATTAGACCACTTAAATAAATAAGTAAACAATAATTGCCAATATATAAATTTAAGTCACAAAATTTATATATTTATTCCTGAACGATGTGATCACAGAAATAAAATATTTAATCGTAAATAGAGACATTGTATGATACTAATGCCAAACGGTTTCTTATGCACAGTAACATATAACACATATTAACAGGAACCATAAATAAAATTTGACAATTTAGTAGCATTAGTGATTAGACACAGAAGTGTAAGATCCGAAAAATTTACATTACCAATCCATGGTCTCCTCAGGAAAACAAAACAAGCCACCAATTTACACATAATCAAACAAGAACCAAACTAATAAACATGGCTCCAGTGCTCTAGATTATAAAATTATGATACCATGACACAAAATATGATGACACATGACACTTGACATATATTTTATATCCATCACATGACATATAGTATAATATGATAAACTAATGCCACGACATACATCTCTTGTATCCAGTCACTAAAACACCATGTGACAATCAACTAATAAAGCCTAAAAGTGAATAGCACCATAATGAATATAAAGCACATGTTTGATTCCGGGGATCACCAAAACCAATAACTCTTATAAAACAGAACACAATTATGTGAAGCATGTCATTTTAATTAAAAATGGCCACAAAATTAAAACCATTCACAACGAAACAAAAGCTTATAACTTGATTCTTGACAATTCATTAAAATTTACGAATTTACGAGATAGAAGCAAATGAGCAGTTAACAAAAATAGTACCAATTTTGGACCTTTCACTTACAGGAATATCTTAAATCGTAGGAAAATCATATCCCAATAATCAAATATGAAGCGGCTCTGATGCCAATTGATAGAATCTAACAATTCTATAAACACTTAATTTTCTAAAATAGAGACAAGGATCGCAACATCATATTCAATTATCGAGATTAAATCATTAAACGGAAGCGTACCTGTATCCATGATTTCGTAATGATAAAGATGTCCTTAGGTGGTGCTATTGTCTTCCTCGATCAAGTACTCCTTAGTTTTCCAAAGTAGTAATATTCTGATGGGAAGAATATATTGCACGTGTACTTGATATATTGGGGACTATAACCTTCTGTATTCTACCTGCTCAATAAAATCTCTCATTATAATTAAATTGACCATGTAGGGGTATTCACTCATTTAATCCATACAATATTTAAAATCTAATTGGGTTCTTTATATGATCACTTTATTTAAACCACTAAAATAAATAGCTGCATATAATTGATTATTAATATGTAGCCCACATAAATTATTATTATTAAAATAATAACAACATGGGTTTCTTGTTCTCAATCCCTAAATATTTATGCTTTTACATGACCTGCGGGTCGCAATGGTAGTAATGCTTTCTTGATCACTCAATTTCCCTAGATCCACAACACATCGAAGTACTCTTATCACTTTGTGATAACGGTATATCCTTGAGTACATGGTCTTGTTTTCTACACAAGTACATTGACAATTCCTGTACAAAAAGACAAGTAATAAGAACATGTAGTTGAGTTTAATTTTTAGTTGTACAGCAGTGAATAGAGGTTTTAACTTCTAAGATGCTCCCTTACCAAAATCTCTGGTCTCACAGGAATGCTTGTTTCCTGCTGTATAGAGGTTTTAACTTCTAAGATGCTCCCTCACCAAAATCTCTGGTCTCACAGGAATGCTAGTTTCAGTAGTCACCAACGAAACTAAACCTGAAGTGGCAACCAACGATATCCCGATATATAAAATTGCAAACTTAACATGTCTCAGATTCTTGTTTCTATGAAGCAAGGGATATACTGTCTTTCTTATGAAGTTATGATTAGTTTCTTTCGCCGGCATAAAAGAAGGATCAACCAATGTGACAGTGTTGTTGAGGAGCTCCTCACCAACAATATTTTGTTCATGGACATCTGTTAGTTTGACTTGCATTTTTGAAATAGAAATAAATTAAATGAATGTGGGAGTTACAAATTATTATATTAATTTTTATTGAATGTGATATTTAAATTATGAAGGCGGTTACATTTTTGGGTGGAAGAAAGGTGTGTATAGCCTATACATAGTAGAGAAATCGAAGAGAAAAAAGCACAAAAAATGCTTTGTTCTACATCTTTGCCGGAACCCCAAAATCTTCTCTCTAATTTTCCTTGTTTCTAAAATAAACACATAAAATATATTATCGAGAATACTTCATTGGTATCAGAGCTCGGATTTTTCCTTGGTTTTTCTTCCTTCTGCCAGCGAACTGTGTAATGCTCTTGGACCATCTTATGTTCTTTTTCTTGCGTTTGTGTTGCTACCAGGAAGTGTTCTCTTTTAATCGTATTTTCTTTTGTGCTTTAATTAGTTTGCATCCTATTATATATGTGTTGTGCTTTCTTTTTGCCTAGCACCAAATTTTTGATATATGTGTGTTTCTATTTCTTATTCTTGTATTTGTTTTGTCTGAACTTGATGTTTTTCCTTTGTAATTCCTTGCTAACTTGCTTGATACTACTGCCTAAATTATCTTGTGCTAATATAGAACGTTACTTGATTTTATTATTTAGGCCCTTGATTGTGCTAGATCCTTTATTTTCTCTTGATTTGCTTGTTTTCTTGTTATTTTTAATTTTTCTTTATGCAATAAATTTTTGGTTACAAAATTGTCTCGTTTACTTGTGGTGGGTTATTTTTTTTATCACTTTTATATCATGGTCTTGCCTATTAGTTGCTACCCGTGTCTTTTAATTGTCTGATATGATCTTGTCGTGATTAATTCCGCTCATCCCATTAATTTTCTTGATTTTTGTTCTTGCTCTCTCTATTTTGTCAGTTTTTTTCCTTTAAATATGATCTAGATGCTTGTTCTTGCATATATAATTTAATTTGTTATTAGATTTTATATTACGTGTTTCATGTTTTGTATGTGTAAATTTTATTAATCCTTGCATTTTTGTTCTGATTTGAAATTTTGCTTTAGTATAGTTGAGCAAGTTTTTTTCCGATTGAATGGAAGTTTTGGGTATATGATTATTTGCCTATATATATATTCTGATAGGTCCCTAAGGAGGGTAAATAAGCTAGAAGGGGGGGTTGAATAGCTTATGACCTTTTTTAAAAAAATTAGAGCTTGGAGTTTTTAAATTTCTTTCTCCTTTTAAAATTAATTACTTATAAACAAGTAATATAAAATGCGGAATATAAAAGCGAGAAAGTAAAAAGATTGACACAATCGATATATCCTGGTTCGCGATGCCCACAATCCCCTAGCGGATTCGAACACCCCTACTTCAGTCCCCGACCTCCTCCCGAACTCGAGATTTTTCCACTATAAGAATCACACTCCTTATAGTAGGCGGAGAAGCCTTTACAAACACTATGTATTTATCTTAGAGCCTAACTACCCGTTACCTCTTCAAAATACAATAGCAAACCTCTTACAAGATTGTCTTGGACCGTAACTCCCCGTTACCTCCTCAAATGCTATGTAAGTATAACACTTACGAGTTTATCTTGGAACGTAACTCCCCGTTACTTCCTCACAACAACGTAAGACCTTACGATTTTATCTTGAAGCGTAGCTTCTCCACTACCTTTTCAAAACCACGTAATAAAACCACTCACAAGTTTATCTTGAAACGTAACTCCAAGTTACTTTCTTAAAACTATGTAAGCAAAACCTTTGCGTAGACTTTAGTATCTACACCCTTTAACGGTCTTGGGTCTTAGGTCTTAGATCTTGGATCTTTTCTCCCCTTCATGGTGCAAAGATACCCAACTTCCCGTCGGCGTATCTAAGACTTGGGTCTTAGAGCGAGAATCACCTCACTTCACTTCACCTCACGTCAACGGATGTAATACAAGCACTACGACTTGAAAATCCTTTTAATTTTGACGAATAAAAATGAACTAGTATCCAAACTAGATCAAGTGGGAGGATTTACAAATATTAACGAGTTAGACTACATTAATACAAATATAAATCAAGTATATTAATTTATATAAATATTCGGTATGGCCGAATATAAATAAAATTGAATATACAATTTACTTGTGTAAACAACACATATAAATACAAGAAAGAGCTAGTTAGAAATATTCCGTAGAATATTCAACAAGCTACTAACTCAAAGTATACAAATGTTAAAACACTTGTATTGAAATATTATAAGACCGAGATCAACAATGAAATGGTCGAAAATAATATTTCTTAGCCAAAGGGCCTTGGTTTATCGAAGTTAGAGCGAGTTGCTAATATTTGGAAGAATATAGAACAAGCTACTTAAAATCGACAAATACTAGTGTTATCACAACAACACTTGTATATAGCCGAATATATAAATATAGCTCGACAAAGCGAGGGACGCCATTACGCGTTAATGCTAGTGCGGAAAGTATGTAAAACACACACGAACAATCAATTAATCACACCACACTCAAGCATATAAACACAACTCACACGTACGGAAAATGTAGCTCACTTGTCTATAGGACAAAAATGAGGGCCGCTATTATGTGTTAAATTAGTGCGAGAAGATGTAAACACGTAATAGTATAATTTGGCCGAATATAATTCAAGTAGTAGCCGAATATATTGAACTTTGGTTTCGGTTAAGAAACTAGTTCAAGATGCTTGGTTTAGTCCTTAAATAATTAAGTCCAATTAAGGTTCAAGGGACTATTATAAACCAAGATAAGAAACTTTCTTTTGATTTAAAGCTAACAAGTTTAAACAACTTATTTATGCAACTTTAAAACACAAATCAAAAGATAGATCTTAGCCTTATAACCAAGTATAATTCAAGTGATTACTAAGGACTTAAAGAGGAGTTTATGAGATGTTAAGTACCTCCTCTTGATAGACAACAACTTGTCTATGTACTTCGGCCGAATGGAACAATCAAAAGGGCCGAGAGACTTGAATCTTGTTTCGGTTAGGAACAAGTTCAATATGCCTTGGTTTTGTCCTTAAATGTTTGAGCTCAAGTAAGATTGAAAGGACTAGTATAAACCAATTTAAGAAGCTCTCTTTTGATTTAAGGAATAACAAGTTTAAGTCACTTGTTTTATGCACTTTTAAGTACAAATCAAAAGATGTTCTTAGCCTTTCAACCAAATATTATCAAGAGGTTGTTAAGGACTTAGAGAAGAGCAAGCAAACACTTCAATAAGCTCTTAAAAAACTCTTGCTACTTGTCACTTATACACTACACGAAAATGTTCAAGAACAAGTGTATAAAGTGGTGACAAAGTGCAAGGAAACTCAAGCCAAATGAGCACCAACCAAGGAGTATTCAAGGAGGTTATTAAGGTGACTCAAAGACACAAATAAGAGCGCTTATAGGCTGCTTAAAACGTGCACACAAACTTCCTAAAGAGGCTTGGCCGAGAGCTTAAAATGAGCTAAAAATGAGGTCCAAAATCACTACCGAAATGGCCGGATTTGAGCACCAAAAGAGCGGAAACCAAGGAGGTACCATAGGTGACTCAAATAGAAAATAAAGAAAACTTACAAGGCTGTTAAAAATGTGCACTAGGCTGCCTTGAAAGTAAATGCCGAATGGTAGGAAGAAGTGCAAGAAGAGGACCAAAAACCCCACTTAAACAAGGCCTAGTTGAGCACCACTTGAATGTAATTCAAGAAGGATAAAAGGGTGACTCAAACCAAACTTAAGAACACCTTGGGGAGTGTAAAAACTGAGCTCAAGAACAGCCCCAAGAGTGATGGCCGGATGGTGTTTATATGAGCTAGAAATGGACTTAATAACAAAGCTTTTAAATATGTTGAAAAATGGAGCAACAAAGCTTTGTTATCCAAATCTTTTTGGAGGTGTTTGGTACTCTAAGAAGGCTGATTTCTAGAGAGAAAATAGCAGCACTTCTACGACATAGAAAGCTCAAGTGAAATGGGTGGGGGAGATGGGCTATTTATAGCCAAAATGGTGAAAAGGAGAGCTAATAAGAACATGACACTTGGCACCTACTAATAAACAATTAGCAAGAGCACTTTCCGGGAAATTCTCTCTTACTTGGTCTCCAATCCTTATATATTTATCAGATATATAAGTATGGTAGTTGCATATTAGTTTCGTTTTAGCCGAATAAATCGAAACTACGCGAAACAACGCATAACACCCATTATATTAAGATAAATCGAAAAATATATTAAAAATTATGAAACTTTGGGAATCTTCTTGCAATATTCCCTGAAGAATATGGTAAAAATTTCAATTTAAAATAAGTTGTTCTTCCATGACTTTTAAACGACCGAAAAATCAATTACGGGTCGATTTTAGGGGTCCGGGAAAAAGTCATTCAAAAATCGTGAAATTTTGTCTAAAATTCTTTTTGATTATTTTAGTGACATCCTCAAAATTTGAAGTCAAAATAATGTGTCTAGGTATTTTATCCAAAAATATTTCGATAAAATGTGCTTACGCGATGCGATAAAATACGCTAGCCTTTTGTCGTAACTTGTCGACATTTTGGCTATGGTTTTGACTAAAAATATATTAAAATATAATATTCCTCAAATAATAATGACCATGAAGTCCTCAGAATATTTATTTTGAATATTTTACAATTTTATCCATTTAAGTGAAAGCCGTTAAGGATTCCAGATAAAATTCTTTCTGCAAGTCAATAAATAAGGCAACCTTGAAAATATTACTTTGAATATATATCGAATATGTTTGAGGATTAAATCATTTGAAATGAACACCATCTAGAATAAATCTAGCATTTACGACTCGCAAAATTAGTGTTCGGAGTATTTCGATATTTATGCCTTTTTGACTTTGCTTAAAATGTACCACAAATAATCTAGATTTAGGAAATATCATTTTACTGACACTTCTCATCTAAATTAATTATTAGTACGAGAAAGCAGAATTTACTAAACAATGTAGTAAATTAATTTTTCACTTTCGTATTTTGACAAATCACCAAAACTTACCGATGAGAGAGATTGTTTTACGATAACTAACTATCTCACATATTCTTACGTTTCGAAATTTAGTTTATTTTTGGCTTGGTTTTTTGCTGCCTTATTTTTAAGCTTTTTCTATTATTGAAATTTGAATAGCTCCAAGAATATTGAATGGAGCCGATAATTAACAAATAAATTGTTTATGTACAATTTGAAATTTATTGTTTAAATAGGCGACACTGTGTTCGAGAAATATTATGTGGCTCTCAGAATGGAGAGCGGCAAGGAAAAGAAAATGTGTCAAAATAATTGTGTTTTGTATTTTTGTTAACGAAGTCAAAAAAAATAAGGGGGGAATATAGATTGTTTTGAGATAATCAGAAAATTTATCAATTTAAAAGATAATATTTTGTAAGAAATATTTTTATGATACTCAGAATAAAGAGTATATAGAAATGAAAAGAGAAATTTTTGAAATAAGTTATTTATTTAATTTACAAGAAAATTGGGGCAAGTGTCCAGAATTTGATAAACAAGAATTTGTTGGTCTTGTTGAACTAATGAGTTAAAGAACTCTAAAAGGTATTTTGAAAAATGACGCAGCAAAGTGTGGTTATGTTGATACATCTAGTGAACTCGAAAATGTGTGTTCTTGTTTAAAATAATTTGTTTGATTGGAACCCGTTGGTATATGTGGTAATTGGAAATCGTTGTTGAAAAAGACAACATTATAATCGAAAAGATTATAGAGGCTCTTATAATAGAGAGTGGAAAGGAAAAGGTGTTTTTTGTGATACTCAGAATAGTGAGTACAAAATTAGAAATTTTCGAAATGAAATCGAAAGAATTTGAGTTCATGGAAATGAATAAAAGTGGGAATTGTGTGATCCACCAGAATATAGAAAATTCGTTGGCTATAAATGAATTTTGAAAAGGAAAATAAAGTTGTTGGTATGTTTAATAAATTTTGATATTTGATAGTTGTAAAGGTTTTATGAAAAATTGATAATGGAAGTAGACAATTATGTCTAGATTTTTGGAAAGTGGGAGTTTGTTTATCATTGATATATTATCAGTGAAAAATAATGAATATGTGTGGAACAAAATTAAGTTGGAACTTAGTTGAAAATTTGAGATCGAAGATATGTATGAAATATCTTGCATGTATAGAAAATTTGGATTAAGGAATAAAAACACTAGAATGTTCAGTCTGAACTTAGAATGGTATTTGAGTAAAATGCTTAATTGTTTTAGGATGCAGAATTGCAGTCCGACGCCAACCCTATTGGTAATGGGAAAACAATTAATGGAAAAAAGGGAACCACTGAATGAATTATGTGCAAGTAGTCAAAAGTTCGATATAATTTATGTTGTGTAATCTATTGACTTGACTTGACATTTTTTTGGTTAGTTTTGTAAGTGGATTGTGAAGCAATTTCGCTTGAGCCTAGTGAGAGGCTATAAAGAGGATCATGATCAAGTAGTTGAAGTGTATGATTGTTTAAATTGGTACATCAGGCAGACGTGTCTGGAATTATTGGTTATTATAATTGAGAATTCAACTTCGGGATACACATTTAATTAATAATGTGGAATTGAAGTTGGAAAGGTTATATGAGACATGAATATGTTGCAATGCACGAAGTGAAAGTGAAAATGTGTGATACATTTTACTAGTGATATGATTGTAAAATTATTAAATGGATATTTTTTTTAAAATTTATCAAACATGTTGTTTTGATAAGCGCAAGAAAGATTTAAGTTTGTGACAGTGAATATTATTCTCACAAATAGTGGGAGTGAATAAAGAAATCTGATATTATGTGAAAAGTGGGAGTTAAAAGAAAATGTTTATCAAACAATTTAGTTTGAATGGAGTTAGAAATATAAAGACTCCACGAAAAGTGGTAGTACGTAAACTATTTAAAAATGATGTCAAGTGGGAGATGTTAGTTTAACTTGCATTTTTGAAATAGAAATAAATTAAATGAATGTGGGAGTTACAAATTATTATATTAATTTGTATTGAATTTGATATTTAATTATGAAGGCGGTTACATTTTGGAGTGGAAGAAAGGTGTGTATAGCCTATACATAATAGAGAAATCTAAGAGAAAAAAGCACAGAAAAAGCTTTGTTCTACATCTTTGCTGGAACCCCAAAATCTTCTCTCTAATTTTCCTTGTTTCTAAAATAAACACATAAAATATATTATCGAGAATACTTCAACATCCTCACTGACATCTCCCTGATCCTAAATATTCTTCCTTTAAGAGAAGAGCTCAAAACTAACACTATCTAATGGATCATCCATGCTCCTTAATATTCTCAGCAATTTAATGAAAAATCTAAAGTTAATGTTTGCATGTGCAGTTGACACTTGACAGAGCAAAATCTAAAGGGGAGGATTCTTTTTTTATTTTGTAAATTTTCATTTTTATATTCTTTTATCTACATAGTTATATATATAAAGTGACAAAAATATCCCTTAAAAACTAACGACATTACAAGTTTTTAGACAGAAGTCCGGCTTAAAAATATTTTGTTCAGTCATCACATTGCTGATTTTTATATACGACCATCAATCTGCAAAAATATTTTAATATAGGCCACTAAACTACAATTTACTCAAATTATAATATAAAAATGTTTCAATTTACATAATTTTTAACAGAGCTCCGATATATATAGCATAATAAACATTAGACTAAAACTAAACATTTAAATTTAAAAGAGTATAAATATATATGTATGAAAAAATGATTGAAACAACCACAATGATGACTTCTACACAATATTACTCCCTCTGTCCCACTCATTTCTACCTAGTTTTTTTCATTACTTGGCACGCATTTTAAGGATCCTATAAAGTATAGTTCCATAACTTATTTTTAAAATTTTCTTTTTTTGAATAAAAATATAAACATTAAATTTTTATTCAGAAGAAAAAATATCAAAAATAAATTATGAATCTATACTTTTTAGGAGCCTTAAAATGCTTGTCACACCCCCGTCCCCCAATGAGTACAACCCACTGGGACAGAGGGAGTAAAAGATTTTGTTATATGTTTCAACATATTATCTTACATATACGATCAAGTTTTTACAAATATACTCTAACTACGTTAAAATCAAATGAGTTTACATACGTCAATGTTATACATAGATGATTTTACTGAAATTATTATATATTACTTAAATATCCAATTTGATAAATTTTATTTCACGCCATTGAAAACTAAATCAATATTTTAGCAATTGAAAATATTCATGTGATTATTATCGTATGAATATTTATCCAAATTTTATGATATTTAATTAAATTATAAAATATTTGGTTAAAAAAATTGATATGCAATATTACAAATTTACTATAAGAATATGAAATAAAATCGAGATCTTTTCTTTTTTCGTATTTCTAATTACAAAATTATTTTAATATATATATAATTTTTGAAGAGAAATTATTTCAGTATTTTTTTTTGGAGTCTGAATATCCTATAAATAACTAAATACTTAATATGCAATTGTACACATGTGTTTTGTGAACCTTTTGAATTTAAAAGAACAACGGATTGTATTAGTGAGTTATGATTGAACTTATATTGTTTCTTGAGCCCTTCCTGGGAAAAAAAATCTTGGAAGTTAAGCACCAACTAAAGAAAATTTAAGCTGTTGAGTGGCGTAAATTACAGAGTAAGAATTGGAAGTCCGAGATATAATTGTGACTGTGTTGAATGATTCTAAGAGTAAGGAGTTTCTACACGCTTCCTAGGAAAAGAACGTTTATATGATGTATATATTGTATACTAAAAAAAATAAGATGTATTTTTATCTTTTAAAGTTCCATAAATATTAGAAAGTTTAAAAAACGTAAAAATTGGAATTTGCTCCCTTTTAAGGTTTTAATTTTAAGGAAAAAGGTTATTTTGTAAAATAAATATCATCAATAGTATGTAATGAAGTTAGAATTTCGGTTCCAAATGAAAGCGGCTCAAAACGTGCTTAATAGGAAGACGGTTCACTAGAAAAGATTGTATTAACTATTAATATTTTTTTTTTGCTAAGTATTACCTATTAAAATTTGATATTGACGTTCTAAATTTTGTTTTATTTTTAGTGTTCGATTTTGATGGATAAAAAATTATAATATAAGTATTTATAATATTTGTAATTTGTAATATAAGTATCAGCTCCTGGACAAACCACAATTACTGATTTGCTGAATTTATATAATTCTACACAAATTGGGCAATAAATATATGGTATTATTGGAAAGCCTGTTGGCCACAGCAAATCTCCCTTTTTATACAATGAAGCATTCATATCAGCTAGGTTTAAAGGAGTTTATGTGCAGTTGTTGGTTGATGATTTGAAAAAATTTCTTGGAAGTTATTCATCTACAGATTTTGCTGGCTTCAGTTGTACCATTCCTCACAAAGAGTCTGCAGTAAAATCTGCGACGAGGTGGATTCAGTTTCCAAGTCAATAGGAGCTGTTAATTGCATTGTGAGGAGAAACAATGGGAAGTTATTTGGTTGCAACACAGAGTATGTTGGTGCAATTTCTCCAATAGAGGATGGGCTGCGAGGTTCAGATCTTATAGATAGTGCAGCTGGGTCCCCCTTGGCCGGTAAACTATTTGTAATCATTGGTGCTGGAGGTGCTGGTACGGCACTTGCATATGTTACCAAGGAAAAAGGAGCTAGGGTTGTGATTGCAAACCGTACTTATGATCGAGCCAGAGAACTTGCAAATGCAATTTGAGGACTTGCTTTATCTCTTTCTGAGTTAAATAGTTTCTGCCCCGAGGATGATATGGTCCTTTCCAGTACAACCTCTATTGGGATTCAACCAAAGATCGATGAATCACCCATTTCAAAGGAAGATCTGAAGTCATACAAATTGGTTTTTGATGCTGTTTACACCCCCAAAATCACCGGACTACTGAGGGAGGTTGATGAATGTGGAGCTAGGATTGTTACCAGGGTGAAAATGTTCATTGGCCAGGCCTACGACCTGTACCCAAGGAATTATTCAAACACATTATGGCTACGTATTGAAGGAGATTCTAATTATATATCTATGATTCTGGCTGCCTTCCTGGATGAACGTGGTGTCACCTTTGACCTTGAGGACAAGGTCGTTCTTTGGGAGCGGGATATTGTAATGGACTGGCCCAAATCAGAAATAGGCCCAATTAGAGGCCCAAGAGGAATTAGAACGTGCATACTAAAAGAGGGGAAAATGAAAGAATTGGGATATCGAGAATATTTTTGTAAACGTAGTTTTCAATTAGGGTTGGGAGAGAACGGCCTCTCGAATAGCCTGCAATTTTTATTTTCCAGTTCATTTTCATACAATTATCCATTGTAATCGAACATTCATATTATTATTAATATCCATTCAGTGTTAATTCGTTTAATTGTGCGTGAGTTCATTACCTAATTTCAATTTTAATGAGATAGCGACTTAATGGAAATAATCGTGTTTGACGAGAAAGCGATTCATTGAAAAAGATTATGTAACTATTAAAATTTAAAATTGCTAATATAATATAACATAAATATATATTAATTTTTTTAAAAAAAATTAAAACACCTCTATGAAACGACTTTGATCTAAAATCCATTTTTTTTAAAGCAGGTACAATCCATTTAGATCTCGTTATACACATATTAGTGAAAAAAATATTTAAATATTTTTTTTTTACGCTAGTGGTAGTATATAAACATGTATCTACCTACGGACATAAACACATAAACATAGAGATGTCCCTCCCTCTCTCTCACTTCCCCTCGACTCCTCTCTCGCTCCTCTCTGTCTGTGGTGCTCGTGCTCTCTCTCTCTCTCTCTCAGCTCACCAGCTCAATCTAGGGTTTAATAACTCACGAGGCATGTTTTTTTTATCTCTCTCTATTATACATATTTGTTAATTTGTAAATTTGAGTTACATTGTTTCATTTCGTACATATTTGATAATTTTTACGTTGTTTTATAAATTATCTAATATTGTCGAGGTTTAGTTTGACTAATTGATTTGAGTTTTTTGCTTGTTTTATTTGAGGTTTAGTTTGACTAATTGATTTGAGTTTTTCGTAGCTGAATTCAAGTTTTGTGTGTTGTTTGTTTTTATCGTTGTTTTAATATTTATGGTTACATTTTGGCGATTGAGTGTATTTGCTTTGGTTTATTGAATTCGATTCGATTTTACTGTTTGACTGATTTTACTATTGGTTTTGCTTTGATTATTGCTTGAATTAATTGATTTTTGCTTGTTTGGAATTCTTCTGTGAATCACCAATGAGTTCGACCGAGTCGAGACTCGGTTTACTTGCTGTTAGGCTAAGTCAAGACTGAGTTGTTCGATACTGTTGGTTTCCGTAAGTCGATTTACATTTTGGCGATTGAGTGTATTTTCTTTGGTTTATTGAATTCGATTTGATTTTACTGTTCGATTGATTTAACTGTTGGTTTTGCTTTGATTGTTGTTTGAATTAATTGATTTTTGCTTGTTTGGAATTCTTACAGGGAATCTGAGACGAATGTAGTTATCAAGCTGGTTGCTGGTGGAATGGGCTTTTTGTTCAAACATAAATTATATATTTGTGTAGAGGATGGAAAGGAGATTAATTTGATTACTAACACTATATAGTTATACTACATAATCACGAGAATTTTGGTTGTTGAATTATCGGATGAAAGAAAGAAAAATAAGAATGAGGCGAAAGAGAGAGTTTACTAGAGAAGAAGAAGAAGAAAATCGATGAAAAGAAAAATAGAAAAAAAGACAATCATACCCCCATTTGTTTTAACAGAGTTAAGGTTACTTAATGGAAAACATTAAAGTGTAACGAAATAAAAACTTCAGTATTGCAGATGCTCGATTTTAAATTACAGTATTACAAGTGGTGTTTAGGCTAAAATACAGGTACACAAAGTGCACTTTACTCCATGAAATGATGACATGTGCAATAAATTTAGTATATTCCTATGTGAATGCAACGGTAATATTTATATATTTTAATTTTGTTATTGTAAAATATATAAATTATAAAATTTTAGAAATAAAACGTGCCCTCCCTCATAAGTAATCTGATAATGTGCATGCAACCTATGTTTAGAAATAAAATAATTAAAATTAAATCAATATTTAAAAAGTTATAGCTTGTTTTAAATTATAAATTCCGAAAGAACGTATACATATCAATTTGTCTCATTGAATAAGTTCAAATACATTAACTAGCAATTAAATAGGATTATAACCCTTGTTAAGAGAAAGAAAAAAGAAACAAATCATTATTGTAAAATAACAACTTACATATAAATTTGGCAAAATATTGAAATAAATAGAGACTGTATGTTTTATATTAGGATACATTTGATTTTAATCTAAAATTAACGTAAAAATTCGTGCAAAATACAAATACTGAAATAATTTCTAACCTGAAATTGTATATATATTAAGATAATTTTGTAATTAGAAATATGATAAAAGATTTGATTTAATTATATATTTTTGTAATAATTATAAAATATTGCATACCAATTTCATTAACCAAATATTTTATAATTTGATTATATTTCGTAAATTTTGAATAAATATCAATATGATAATAATTAGATAATTAATTTTAATTGTAATTTATTAATTAATTTTCAATGACTTTATATACACTTAACAAACTGAAAACTTGAATATAATATAAAAAATTATTTTGTTAAATTATTCATGTATAATACAAGTGTCTATAATGTTTTTTTAACCTAATAAACACATATTTGTAAAAATATTAATTATAAATGTAAAACTATACCTATAGATATATTATACAATCTATTGATATTAGCTAAAAGTCAAACGGGTATTTAGTTTCAGTCTAATGTTTATTATCCAATATCGAAGTTCTATTTAAAAATTTTCGCTCTACGATTTTTTGTGTATGCATATTTTCCTCCTAAGCGGATGACATGTATATATTCATGGGAGAAAGTTGAGATAAATTTACTTGTTAGAATAAGTATGCGTGGCTGCTTGACAAGTTGAAGGCAGAGCGTGAACGTGGTATTACCATTGATATCGCCTTGTGGAAGTTGGAAACCAACAAGTACCACTGCACACTCGTTGATGCTCCTGGACATGGTGACTTCATCAAGGATATGATTACTGGGACCTTACATGCTGATTGTGCTGTTCTTATCATTGACTCCACTACTGGTGGTTTTGAAGCTGGTTTTTCTAAGCGTGGTCAGACTCGTCAGCATGCTTTGATTGCATTCAACCTTGGTACTAAGCAGATGATCTGTTGTTGTAACAAGGTGCGAAGTTTGTTTCATATGAAATCATTTAACATGCTGTTAATAGAATTAATATGCATATGAAATCATTTAGCAGACTGTTTATATATAGAATAATTATAATTATAATTATGCATATGCATGATGGTTAATATTGTCTATAATTGATGTTACAGATGGATGCTACCACCCCAAAATACTCCAAGGCAAGGTATGAGGAAATTGTGAAAAAAGTCTCTTCTTACTTGAGGGATGCTGTTGGATGCAATCCTGTGAAAATTTTGTTCGTTCCCATCTCTGGTTTAGAAGGAGACAACATGATCGGACGATGGTCCATGGTCAATCTCTTCTATGATGAAGATGTTTTCTTTCTCATCATATATGTCTTCTACTGGTTCATAACCAATGTAGTAGATTTCTTCTAATACCTTGATCTTGTCAGGGTATTTCTTTCTGTTAGGGCATTCATTTGCATAATGTCCTTCTTCGTTGCAGACCCAACACCTGCAATTTTTCTTTCCTTTCGGACAAAGTTTCTGTTTATTAGTATAAAAGTTTTTCTTTCTAACATATTTTCCTGGTTTAAAAGTTTTCTTTTTCTTTTTAAACCGATATTTGGAAGATGTTTTCTTTTTTGAATACTTCTTCTTCTTATAATTTGGATTGCATCCGAAATTATAATTTTCTTTGTTAAGCTTTTCACAACATTTTTTACCAAAAGCTTTCAGTTGTTTTTGTGTCTTTGCATCATCACAATATCTAGTGAGTTCGCCTTTCACAATTTTCTGTGCAAAAGCCAAACTATGTTTCGTCAGGTCTGATCTTTCCTGCAAAAACTTAGTCATTGCTTTTTCACCTATCAAGGGTATCTTATGTATGTATTCTTCTACATAAACGTGATATCCTGCCTGATCTCCTGTATCGACCAAATGCTTTTCATATTCACAAAAGAATGTGTCAAATAAGGCATATATCGCATAATTGCATTTTGCTCATAGCTAACTTAGCATTTTGTTTGATTTTATCTTTTTCCTGTTCTTTAGAATAAACATAATCTATTCCTAAAAACATGGTATAGATAGCATCTACAATTTTATTAAAGGTTTTTATGGGTTCATCATCGACGAAATTCCAAACGACGTCTTTAATAAATTTGTTAACAACCCCTGTTGTTTTATGATCTCCTAATAATAATATTGTGTCTGTATCATCATAAGCTTTAGGATTAGTCTGTATTATTAAACTAATTTCCTTTTCCCATATATAAATTAATGCTTTTCTACCTGATGCACAATCAATATGTAAGACATTTGAACCAAAAGGACTTTGACTCATTTTAAACTCAGTAGTGGTTGGATAGAAGTCACCTTTGTTTCTTACTGGCGTTTTCTTCGTTCCTGAAGTTGATGCAAACGGGTTTTCATTGGAATGTGCTTCATGTTCTTGTTTATACATTCTGAACATTTTTTTTTTTGAACAAATTCTTCGTTTGATGTATCTTCTGTTCGTTGAGAATCTGATTCTGGTGAACTAAATTCTTCAATGACATTCAAATAATTAGTAGAATTAAATTCAAATAATGATTGTAATTCTGAATTATTTGCTACTTATTGATTAGCTAGATCGTCGTCTTTCAATTATAGTAATTCCATTGCTTTAGCAAATTTTTTTTTTGTTGGTCATCTTGAATTTTTGATTCAAGTACTTCCCAAAAGAATTTTTCTATGTCTTGCATATAGTTCATATTTTCTTATTAGAAACAGAACCAAATGGCCAAGTCATACTGTTCGGATTCTTACCTGTTCCGAGTTCTTCGTTTCCTACATCATGGTAAGGATAACTGTATCGATAACGGCTTTTACCTTTATCTTTGTTACCTTGTTCTAATGTAAGAACAATCTGTTTTTCTTCTGAGGTCTTTGGTTGTTTACCAATTACTTCAAAAGTTTCCTTTTTGCTTTGATAATCTTGAATTGTTGTTTTCAACTTTGTGATTATCTTTGCCGCAACAGCTTCAATGTTGCCTTTGACATCATTATCTGCATTTTTCTTAAGCAAAGCTAAAATTTCTGTTAGTTGAGGCTTAACGTTGTTATTGAAATCCTCAATTAACTCTTTAAGGCTTATTTTTAAATGATACTAGAAAATTTATCTGATAGATCAGAGGAGCATATCGTTTCCTTCCGCTATGGGTTCTCTAATAGCTAGATTTCCTCTGGCTCTGAAACTTCTTCTAGGTTTATCCTGTAAAGAGGGTTTGTTTCTAGCAATATCAATTGCCCAAGTATGGTCTGTAGGGGATAATTCTGCAAATTGTTTATCTTCTACTGAACCTACTTAAGAGAATACGTCGTCTAATTCGAGGTATTCTTTTTTCTTATAATCAATACTATGATGACTATTAGTTAAAGCATAAGCAACTAAATAAGTGATGCTAAATACTTTATCACCTCTTTGCATCAAATCTTTTCTTTCAAAATCATGAATAAAAGATAAAAATTTGATCAAATCTTTCAGTATCCAAACTAACTACGTATTTGGGATATACTGTAAACATGAATTTTTGGTATGCTAAATTACCTCTAGCAGCACCTAAAATACTGTCATTTCTTGGAATAATTTGATTATCCAGCAAAGCCATTTTTATTGGAGAATCAACACCTTCAGGGAATTCAGATTTTATCAAAATCTTAACAGCCCCTAAATGGATCATAGAGATTGTTGATCTCGTCTTTGAATCCATTTTAAGTCTCCTACCCCCTGGTATTTTGCTGGGAGTGGTGAATCCCTTACCTTTTTGGTGAAGGGTGAAGCCACCATTAGGCCTTCCAATGACTGTTTCTCCAACCTCAATTTCTTTAGTGCCTCACGCAAATCCTTCACCTTGTAATGCTCGTTCTCACCGTCCGTGAACTGGCTTTCATCATCACTAGAGCCTTCAGTTGAACCCTTCATCTTGTATTGATCATCATCACTGTACTTGGGGTTATGTCGAGAGCTACAGCTTCGCTCATCATCACCCCCTTTAGAGAACCTGCCAGATTTGGAACCAGATTTATCCTTTCTATGACTTTGAGACCCTTTTGATTGAGACCTCATATCCTGAGTTCTCTTGGTCTGCCTTTCCTTTCTCCCATCAAGTTTGTGATGTAAATCTTTAACATCCAGCTTGTTGCCCAACCTATCAAAGACGCTCAGGTTGCGAGTGGGCGAACCCTGTGACTTCTGGACCTCCTCTTCTCCTTCTTTCCAGTCCGGGTTTGTTTGGTAAGTCTCCAAATCAGAAAATCCTTTCTGCGAGGCCTCTTTTTCCGACTCCTCATCATTACTATCAAAGTCTAACCGAACTGGTGTAATCACCTTTTTCTTCACCTTTCGATCCGTGGAACCATGCTTTTGTTTCCACTTCTTCAGCTTTTCGGATTTCTTTCCATAGAAACGATTTTCTTTTCCATCTTCTTAATCTTTTCTCTAAGCTCCTGATTCGTGACTTCATCATCACGTTCTCCATCACCATCACTCCGTTCATCCTCCGGTGTACGGATATTACCGAAATCTTGAGACATCCCTTCCCTCTAGAGATTAAACCAGCCCCTCCTTCTAGCGCCACAATTGTTATGAGGGAAAATTGGTACAACACTTCAATGAGATAATTACCAAAATAAACCAAGAAAATCCAATAATCTTAATTAAATAAACTGAATTATAAGCCAAAACCCTAGGCCCATAAACCCTAATCCGTAGGGGAAGATAATGATTTTTTGACTGAGTTTGCAAGGGCTTTGAGCTATGGTGACTGAGTAAATCCTACTCAATAGAGAGAGACCAGCCCAGAGCTTGTGTTAGAGGTGTATATGTGTGTCTAACCTTGCAAATTGCCTGCATACTCTTATATTTATAAGAGATCAAGTCCCATGTAGTTCTTGATAATCCTCCACGATTTGATAAGCCTAATCCTCCATAACAGACTTTTTGTGATCGTTTATCCCAATCCATGTAGTTATCCAGCCATTATTCTATGATTATCCTCAAGCCTCCATGATATATCCTCGTATATACGTACTACCCACGTATATTCAATGTTTATCCTTGATAACTGCCATTAATGGGCCGCTCCTGATATTTAGGAACTACCCACTGGGCTGCTAGGACGTCCCTTATCCAATTCCCTGCGATTTAGGAAGTTCCAAGTCCGCTGGTATATTTTCTGGAAACCTTTAGGGTTCATGCGCGTACCCCCTGCCTGGTAGCCCACTTCCCAGTTGAACCCTACCAAGCCTCAATGCAGTATTACCCTTATCCGGGGTTCACATATCTGAACCCTTACATGAGAAAACCCCGAGCTATATGTTATTGTCCTATCATCTGATCCGCCTCTAAGGCACACTAGATCATCATGCTACCTTCTTAATCCAACTTATCCCTCCATATTCAGATAACCCGAATCCATGTCCTTAATGGGCCTTAAATAGAGCCCAAGGTGGATTTTGGGCACAACAATATGAGATAGAATACTGTAAACTATTTAGCCAAACATATTGCAATCCCTCTTCTCCATCCTTGTTGGAAACTAAAACCTACAACATAGCATATGATCCCTAAACATCTCATGATTATAATTATTGGCAGGGATTTGACTTATATGTACCAAGTGCAATCTATATGAAACTTAAAAAACCATTGTAAGACAACTATCTCCATCTACGGGCAGAAGAAATATGCAGGAAACTTCTCTTATCATTTTTCCTTGGTATATGTGAATCTCATATTTTAAACACATTTAGGCCATAAATTACTCACCATTCACAAAAAAAATCACAAATAACAAATAGTCAAATAGGAAGGAATGTTCACTGAGAAACAAATTGGGTTAAATCTCAAAGTGGTCACTGAAGTGATCTCAAAAAACTCACTCTAGTTATCAGGGACTCATTTGCACCACTATTGTTGAGAGTAATGACAGCGCCCTTAACCAGATTTATTGACTTGACGGAAAATTTTTGACCTTAACGATACTTACAGCTGGAGAGAGACGTGGCAAGATATGTAACATAAGTGACAGGACATGTAACATAAGTGGAGTCCAACTAAGCCCATATAATATATATATATATATATACACACAATTGATTAATGCATACATACGTAGTATGAAAATTAAAAACACAGACCCAAAATCAAACCGCAAGTTTAAGTTTTGAACACCCAGAGCTTTTTTTCTTGATCCTTCACCAGATAAGTTTATGATCATTAATGAAGAGGAAGTATTTAGATAACCTGGGAAGAGAATTTTGATAGGTGAATCTTCTAAAACATAGTTATTATTATGTTATAACATTAAGATTTTTTAGATTCTTTGTACTCATAATTGTTGATTTCCAGAGTCTATGCACTTCATGCCCATTTTGTTCCTTTGTATGTATCTGATATATATGTGATCTTTCATCTTTGTTTTCTTCTGATTTGATTTTTAGATAAAAAAAAATTCAATTTTTTTCTTAAATTTCATTGATTTCCAAGTTTTATTATTTTTTTATATATTTTTATAATCATTTCTGTATTTGAGTTCAAAAAAAAGTTAGATTATTATTCTTTTACTTAAATTAAATCACAAAAAAATAATGCAAATTCTTTTCTTCTTAGCATTTTTTATATAATTTTGAATTATATATACTTTTATAAGCATTTCTGTATTTGGAAGTACAATATAATTGAAAAGAAAACATTAGATTTTAAAAAATAAAATACCTTGGTTGATTTTAAATATAATTCTTTTTTTATAAATTTAAAGAAAGAATAGGATTTAAAAAGCCAAAATTTTCATTTCATATAAAATTTGAATCATAATTCTATTTGGCAAAAGTTCATGACTAATTATAAATTTAGAAAAAATGTTAAGATTTTTTTTGGGTTTAACATATAATATAATTATTTTACAAATTTTAAAAAAAAGATTTTGATTTTAAAATAAAGAAACTCAATTGATTTGATTTTAAGAGATTGTAAAGTATTTGAGTCGAACTCAAATACTCGGTAGTCTGGTAGAGATTATCAAAATTTTGATAATCGGTAGTCTGGTCCTCCGTAAGTCAAAATTAATAAGAACCGTTAGATTTAAAATAAATAGATTAAAACCGTTCGATCTAGCATAAAATAATATTTTATATTTTAATTTGTTATATATTAAAATTTTTATTTACATTGAAATACAAAAAGGTGTATGTGAATGATTTAAATTATGTACAATTAGACTTTCTACATTGAATAGCATTATCAATATATAACTTCTACATTGAATAAGAATAATGTAAAAATTGGTTTATATTTTCTTTTAAGATTCTGAGTGTTTCCATAATAATTATTAAATCATCACTAAATTAAAGATAATTTTATGAGCTTCGCGAATTGTAAAATCATCCAAATATGATTTCTAAATTTTAAGATAGAGCCCAAATAGTAAGGGGAGAAATTTTTAATGGTACCCTCTTAGAATTGGCTTTTTTAAATGGTACATAAAATAGTTTTGGTTTTCGAATGGTACCATTATATTATTATGTCATTCTTTGTAGTACCCCTACCGTTAACTTTCGTTAGTCAAACGTTATATTTTGGGTACCATTTGTAAAAGGCAATTTTATGAGGATACCATTGCTAATTTCTCTTAAATATATTATTCTGATTTTTTTTTATCCAATTATTCTAAAAATTTAGACATGTATATGTATTAGACTAAAAGCCGGGTTAGATTAAAATGAGGGAAATTTGATTGAGTGAAATTAGGGATAATCAAATTCAGTATAATTGGAATTTAAAAATCGAGTATCATCTCTAACTAAACAAAGAAGAATCTCATTTGTTTCAATCCGAGTCTATTTATCTTCCATTTTCTCATTACTCTATTTATCTTCGATCATCACATAAATACGAAGAGGCAATTTTTAGAATAATAAGATAAAAAAAATCTAAATAATATATTTAAGAGAAATTATCAACGGTACCCATTAGAATTGCTTTTTACAAATGGTACCCAAAATATAACGTTTGACTAACGGAAGTTAACGGTAGGGGTACTATAGAGAATGACATAATAGTATAATGGTACCATTCGGAAGCCAAAACCATTTTGTGTATCATTTTGAAAAGTAAATTTTAAGCGGGTACCATTAAGAATTTACCAATAGTAAATATGAATTTTTTTTCAATACTAATAAAAAATAAGTAAAATTCAATTCTAATACAACCTTTTTTAATTATATCCTTTTTAGATTATAATTTTTATAAAATTCAATTCTACAACATTTTTTTTAATTATATCCTTTTTAGATTATAATTTTCTTTTTAATAATCACTTCCAATGCAACCTTTTCTAATTATAACCTTTTTAGATTATAATTTTCTTTTTACTATGATATGATCTTGATCGTCTAATATGAATTTTTTTTCAATGCTAATAAAAATAAGTAAAATTCAATTTTAATACAACCTTTTTTAATTATATTCTTTTCAGATTATAATTTATTTAAAATTCAATTCTACTACAATTTTTTTTAATTTTATCCTTTTTAGATTATAATTTTCTTTCTAAAAATTACTTCCAATGCAACCTTTTCTAATTATATTCTTTTTTAAATTATAATTTTCTTTTTACTATGATATAATCTTGATCGTCTATTTCTAAAAATATTAGATTCGAAAGTTGAGATTATTTTGATGGTATAGTGACCAAAATTATGGCTAAAATCACTTGTACGCTTATTATATATAAAGATATAATTCCTCTTAATTTTATTATATACTAAGATATAATTAACTAACAATTATGCAGGTATTTAATCACAAAAGAAAGCATAGATAAAATATGATTAGAAGATTTTTATGCCAGGCATAAACAAATCAAATGTGTAAACTTAATGCGCTTATTAATTAAGCTTTGTATTAATGACTTTAAATTTAATTTATAAAATGTATGTTGTTGTTAGGAATCGAACCCTTGACCTATAGTAGTACTCGTTTATTATCCCTTGCACGACTCCTTTTTTAACATATATAAATATATTAATTTTTTTTAATTTTATATGTTATTAATTTACATATCAAATTGTTGTTAAAAAATTGATATATATATATATATATATATATATATATATATATATAAGATTTTTCACGTTCGATTTAATATTTGTAATGTATCTTGATTTTTTAAATTTTGATTTGTACGACTTTACAGCCCACGTTAAATTAACAAAATAATCTTTAATATAGTGATGGTTTAACAATTATTTTCAAATTAAATATACGCAGAAACAAAAGAGAGAAGAAATTGACGATTTTTTACGTTGAAAATTCTATTCGATTTATGAATTCTACTTATAATTCGTTTTGATTATCAAAACACCCTTGTTATTATTTAAAGATAGTTCTACTAACAACCAAATAAAATTTTAATAATAAGTGTAATATGGATTTTGTCCAGAATTTTGATAATCGGTAGTCTGGTCTCTCTTGAGATTCTGAGTGTTTCCATTTGAATAATAATTATTAAATCATCACTAAATTAAAATAAATTTTATGAGTTTTGCGTGTATTGTAAAATAATCCAAATCTGATTTCTAGATCTCAAGATATAATCCAAATAGTAAATATGATTTTTTTTTATACTATTAAAATAATAAATAAAATTCAATTATCATACAACCTCTTTAATTATATCTTTTTCAAATTATGATTTTCTTTTTAAAATTCAATTATAATACAACCTTTTTTAATTATATCATTTTTAGATTATAATTTTCATTTGAAAATTTACTTCTAATGCAACATTTTCTAATCAAATTCTTTTCAGATTATAATTTCCTGTTTAATATGATATAATCTTGATCGTTTATTTTTAAAAATATTAGATTCGACGATTGAGATTATTTTGGCGGTATAGTGAACAAAATTATGGACAAAATCACTTTTACGCTTATTATATATAAAGATATAATTAGGTTTTCTACATTGAATATCATTATCAATGTAGGTCTTCTATATTGATTAGGATCAATGCAAAAATTCGAAACTATATTTTCTCTTGAGATTCTAAATGTTTCCATTTGAATAATAATTATTAATTTATCGCTAAATTAAAGATAATTTTACGAGTTTCGCATGGATTGTAAAATTTTTATTTACAAAATTTTAATTTTATGAGTTTCGCGTGGATTGTAAAATTAAAGAAACTATATTGATTAGGATTCTGAATGTTTAAATTTTTATTTAGAAAAAGAAAATTTTAAAATAAGTTATAGAACTATATTTTATATGCATCTTAAAATGCGTGTTGTACACTTTACTTTCACATAAACATAAACAAATGGTCGGGACGGAGGGAGTATATTAATTTCTCCTAATTTCAGGTTTAAGAGAAAGCTTGACATAACAACTTCCAAAATACACACATAGGGCTGTAAATGAGTCGATACGTTCACGAACAATTCGGTGTTCGGTTCGAAAAAAGTTCGATTCGAGTTCGTTTTGATTTGTAAACGAGTCGAACATGAACACGATTTTGTGGTTCGACTCGTAAATGAGTTGAACCTGAACACGACATAGTTCGGCTCGAAAGTTTGCGAACAAATTCGATTATACAGTCAACGAACAAGTTCGTAAATATAGTTTGTGAACCTTTGTTTACACAATATCACGCAAGCGTACGTGGTCACAAGTAATATATAAGGTTAAGTCCAAATTCGTTCCCACAGGGATCAGGTTATGGGTCTTTTCAGCTAATGTGCCTATTCAACAATGTATAATTTTAGTTCACTGCTAAGACAATTAACAAATATGAGTTTTAATTATCTAAATTAAACTAAGATGCAAAGTAAGAACTAATTAACTAATGAGAATTAAATCTGAATTACTTATAAGAATAAAAACATGGGACCCTAACTTCATTATCTACTTCACTTAGAGTCGCAGCCTTTAATCAATACATGTGATGGTTTTGATATCTGATCGGATAACACGAAACAAGTAAAAGCTACCTCTCGGTATACTAATACCAAACTACGCATGCATCCACAAAAGAGATAGAAGATGGGTAGACACCAAATATGTTTAGACCCTATATCTCTATAGAATTTGAAAACATAAAGGTTTAAGCACAAGTTATCCACATAGATCACATAGGGCAGCATAATATCTCTATTTACGCCACAAATCATGATGTTAAAACATCAACCTATCCTATGCTAGCATGGCAAGTTCTAAATCTCAAGATCCACTCTCGTTTAGCAAGAGATTAACAAATTAGATGTTCGCGACGCATCTAAATACATGAAACACAACCATACGAGGATATCAAGAATTCACCACACGTAAATCTTTAAAGCATACAAACTACTAAGCTACATAAATAACTCCGTTAGAATCCCATGACAACGATTAGCTCATAATTGAACCGTTCATCGTCATGGGATTTGATGAAAACATGATATAAAACAAGATATGAATAAAAGAAGTAATTATATTAATAAATGAAGAGTTAAGAAAACAAATCTAGAATCCAGGATAACACAAAAGATGAAGTAGATCTAGATCCGTTGCTTGTCACGAGCGTTGAATCCTTCTCTCCTTTTCTCCCTTACAAAACTAAGCTAAGATATGTAATTGTATGTAATGATATGTACAAGATCTCTAATTTACATGGGTATGATGTGTTTATATAGGCTCTAGAAGTCTTGTCCAACAAGAACTACCAAAACAGAATTATAATAGAATTACGTTTCCTAAACTGATTCTGTTTTAAAGGAAAATTCGTAGCTGCCTTTTCTTCAGTAATTCTGGAACGTTCCAGCTGTGTTCTGACATCTGGACCACTTTAGAATGATAGAGAATCTCGTTAGCTTCGCGTGGACTGTAAGATCGTCCAAAACGGACTTCTAGAACTCAAGATATGGCTAAAACAAGAATCAGAAATTCTGGCTGATTTTTCCCAGCGCACCACGATGCTGAGAGCGCGGCTTGGGCTGAGAGCACGGCTTCAATCTGCATAAAAATGGCGCTGAGTGCGCCAATTAGGCTCCCGGATCGGCCTCAATCTGCGAAAATTGATTTTTCTTCGATTTTTCAGCTTTTTCTTCTCGTTCCTTTTGCATGAGCTTCCGTCTTTAATCCTTAATGACTTGTATACTTCTTGGTAATTGACATTAGCCTCCATTCTTCATTCCATATCATAAATCAACTCCAAATAACGACGGAAACTACACCTTTAATCGATATTCCTTCAACCCTGCACAATTAAACAAAACACATCAAAACTACCACAAACTTGAGGCCAAAGCAATCAATTTAAGCCGATTTAGAATGTTCCAAGTAGATATAAAATCCACTTATCACACCCCCAAACTTAAACCGATGCTTGTCCTCAAGCATAAACAATTACAACTAACTATCTAACTAGTACCACTTCCGTAGGTGATCACGGTTGCATTTGGCATATGCAACAAGCCCTTTAAACCCCTAGGCAGCCCTAGTGGACGAGTAAGGTCTCGTGAGGGCCTATAGCGAATGTACCCACAAAATCCAATGCAATGCAATGCATGAATGCAACTATTATGAAAATGCAAAGATCCCCTTTTAACTAACCAAAACCAACGAGCAAGCATATATCTCAAAGAATGCAAAAACTCCAAATAGAGCTCGACTAAGTCCCCGTATACTAACAATACATGACAGAAAAGTGCGTGTGTGCGATGCTCATCAGATATACTCCTAAAACTAGATCAAAAATCATACATGCTCTTCGCTCAGACAATCACAGGTTTATAAACAGAATAGACTGTAGACACTTCATAACCTAGAAACACCTCCACCCTTATCCAAGGTAGACAGAAACTCATGCTTTATTACGAGACAATCACTATGACACATATATACAATCATGCTTATTTAACCGTGCAATGGATGAGACCCCAAAAGGCTTATACAATAATACCCATGTAGCGAGCGTTGGGTTAGTGGATCCCAGACTATAAAAACCTTAGGGCACTAGGCACAAAGTCCCCTAGAACTTAATTGCACGAGTATTAAAGAGCTCACCCTGGTTAATTTTGCATATAAACAATTGACACTTTTGACTTTTTTTTCCTCTTTTTTTTTCTTTTTTTTTTTTACAATCTGGAATGAGAATTCTCAATTCCAACCCTAGACTACGCATATAAATATGAGCTGGCTACTAGCCATTTAACACCTAGCCAATAACAATTATACACAATTAGCATGAAATTCTTGGTTTCCCCCAAACATAGACTTTAATGTTCTAGGCCATCAAGGGAATAACGAAAATTCTAAATATAATCAAGTGATTAAATCTAAAACAGCCAAACACGCATAACCTCAACCTAGCCCAAAAGCAAACTAATGAGACTGTGTAAAAATTTTGTTTCTGAAGCATGCAAGTCAATTTCATAGGAACTATAAGTCAACCCTCTATTCATCATTACCACACTCAATTAGACACCTACCTACCAATCAGAATTAGCTCGTTCTAAGGGATCATGAAATATGCATGCCATGAAATGCAACTAATATGAACTCACATGATATATGAAAACTAAAACAGAATGTCCTACATGAAACAAAACATAACTAATCATGAACATAACATGAATGACTTACACTAAACATGACTAAACATGCACAATATGCTATCTATATGAACACACTAATAAGATATACAACAACATACTACTTATCCCCCAAACCACCCCCAAACTTGAAAGATTCAATGTCCGCATTGAATGGAAGTAATTACAAGGGATAGCAGAAAACATACCTAACACATGGGGTGCCTCCCACGAAACGCTGTCGTTAACGTCATTTAGCCGGACAAATATAATTCAAATCATGGTGGCTCAAAGATCGCATTCGACTTGTCCTTAGAAGAAGGACCATTCACCCATTGGTTGACAACCTTCTTGCTATCTTCCCATATCTTTTCTAAATCAAACTTCACTTTGACTCTTCCTCCAATCAATTTTTTCTTTTTCTTCTTCACACCTCTAAGGTGTTTATGCTTCACAGTTGATTGATAAGAACACTCTTCTACTTCATCATCCACGATCCACCTTCTTAACACATTATCTGGACACACTTTAAAAATCACCAACTCATCATTCAGAAGGACATACTTCAAATGGGATGGAAGTCTTCCGAGCTTGACATTCGAAAGATCTCGAATTGAAGAACTGTCAATGGACTCACTGATGTGATGCTTTATCATGTGCATGTAAGATTTTTCGCTCAAGAACTGATCAAACTTCTTTCTCTGACCCGTATCAACTATTTCCACACTGCAACACTCTTCATCCTCTGTCGAAAATTTCATGGCCTTGAAAACATTAAAGGTGACATTCTGATCTTGCACCCTCATTGTAAGCTCTCCTTTTTGTACATCAATCAAAGTATGTCCTGTAGCTAGAAAATGCCTTCCCAAGATTATGGGAATCTTCTTGTCTTCTTCAAAATCCAAGATAACAAAATCAGCTGGAAAGATAAGCTTATCAATTTTCACCAAAACGTCCTCCACTATGCCCCTTGGATATGTGATAGATCGATCAGCCAACTGCAAAGAGATATTGGTTGGCTTTGGCTCCGGCAGACCAAGTTGCTTGAACACAGATAAAGGCATGAGATTGATGCTAGCTCCCAAGTCACACAAGCACTTGCTAAAAGAAAGGTTGCCAATCGTGCACGGAATAGTGAAACTCCCCGGATCTTTAAGTTTAGGTGGCAACTTCTGCTGCAGAACTGCACTACACTCCTCTGTTAGAGCCACTGTTTCAAATTCTTCCAACCTTCTCTTTCGTGACAAAATATCCTTCATGAACTTTGCATACCTCGGCATCTGCTCCAATGCTTCAACAAAAGGAATGTTAATGGACAATTTCTTGAAGACATCCATAAACTTCTGAAACTGAATTTCTTGACTTTTCTGCACGCTTCGAGGAAATGGAGGAGGAGGATAGATTTGACTATTCTTTAAAGATTGCTCCGGAGTAGACTTTTCAACAGATTTCTTGCTCTTCTCACCATCAAGCTGATCAGCCACTAAATCAGATTTCTCAATTTCTGGCACTGCAGATTTTTCAACCTGCTGATTCTGAACATCTTCATCTTCCTTAGCTGCTGATTTAAGATCCCTCGTGACTTTTCCAGATCTCAAAGAAACTGCATTGACCTGTTCTTTGCTTTCCCTTCTGCCTGGATTTGCTTCTTTATCACTAGGCAGAGTTCCTTGTTGCCTACTGAGCAAGGCACTTGCAATCTGTCCCATCTGATTTTCCAAGAGCTTCTGAGAAGCTTGCAGGTTCTTGATCATCATCCTCAAATCATCCACTTCTGATTTTTCATTAGAAGATTGCCCTGCATGAGCCTGGGGTTGCTACTGAAATCCCGGAGGCTGATATGATTGCCTTGGAGCATACTGTTGTTGATAGTCTTGATTGAATGGCCTAGCTTCCTGACTCTAAAACTGCTGATAGGACTGCTGAGGTTGTTGAGCACTTTGGTTGTTGCTCCAGCTGAAGTTAGGATGATTCCTGTTGTTTGGATGATAGGTGGCTGGAACTGGTGCAGCAGGTCTCTGAAAATTACTTACAAACTGTGCTGATTCAGAAGAGATAGCACACTGATTCGTCTCATGTGCGCCTGCACATAACTCACAAATACTAGCAACCTGCTGAACTCCATAATTACCAAGAGAATCCACCTTCATCGTAAGAGCCTTCAACTGAGCTGCAATAGCTGAAGCTGTGTCAACTTCAAGAACACCTGCTACCTTGCCTTGAGATAGTCTCTGGGTTGGATTTTGATATTCATTAGCAGCCATCATCTCAATTAAATCATAAGCCTCGGCATAGCTCTTAGCCCACAGAGCTCCACCTGATGCTACATCTAGCAAAGGTCTAGACTGTGCTCCCAACCCATTGTAAAAACCGTTAATAATCATCCAATCAGGCATGCCATGATGTGGACACCTACGAAGCATCTCCTTGTAACGTTCCCAAGCCTCACACAAAGACTCGCTAGATTGCTGTTGGAATTGAGTCAGCAGGTTCCTTATTGCTGCAGTTTTCGCCATAGGGAAGAATTTAGTAAGGAACTTCTGAGCAAGATCTACCCATGTAATAATGGAACCAGGTGGTAAAGAGTGTAGCCAGCTCTTAGCCTTATCCCTCAGAGAGAATGGGAAAAGTCTCAACTTGATAGCTTCATCCGACACACCATTGAATCTGAAAGTGTCGCAGATCTCGATAAAGTCTCGAATATGCATGTTAGGATCCTCCATAGAAGCCCCCCCAAACTGAACCGAATTCTGCACCATCTGAATTATGCTCGGCTTGATCTCAAAGTTGTTAGCCGTAATAGCTGGCCTAACAATGCTAGACTGGATGTCAGTGATTTTCGGCTGAGAATAGTTCTTCAAAGCCTTGACTGCTGCTACTGCGTCACCCATCTCTACTGTAGTCTCAAGTTCTTCTTCTGCCAGTTTTTCCTTACGAGCCTACAAACGTGTTCGCATACACGTTCAAGTACCTGAAAATACCACGAAACAAACAACTAAGTAAGAAATCTGAGTCAGTGAACGCTAACGACCACTGATGACAAGCACATAAACTAAATTAAACACCGATGATTCCCCGGCAGCGGCGCCAAAAACTTGTTTACACAATATCACGCAAGCGTACGTGGTCACAAGTAATATATAAGGTTAAGTCCAAATTCGTTCCCACAGGGATCAGGTTATGGGTCTTTTCAGCTAATGTGCCTATTCAACAATGTATAATTTTAATTCACTGCTAAGACAATTAACAAATATGAGTTTTAATTATCTAAATTAAACTAAGATGCAAAGTAAGAACTAATTAACTAATGAGAATTAAATCTGAATTACTTATAAGAATAAAAACATGGGACCCTAACTTCATTATCTACTTCACTTAGAGTCGCAGCCTTTAATCAATACATGTGATGGTTTTGATATCTGATCGGATAACACGAAACAAGTAAAAGCTACCTCTCGGTATACTAATACCAAACTACGCATGCATCCACAAAAGAGATAGAAGATGGGTAGACACCAAATATGTTTAGACCCTATATCTCTATAGAATTTGAAAACATAAAGGTTTAAGCACAAGTTATCCACATAGATCACATAGGGCAGCATAATATCTCTATTTACGCCACAAATCATGATGTTAAAACATCAACCTATCCTATGCTAGCATGGCAAGTTCTAAATCTCAAGATCCACTCTCGTTTAGCAAGAGATTAACAAATTAGATGTTCGCGACGCATCTAAATACATGAAACACAACCATACGAGGATATCAAGAATTCACCACACGTAAATCTTTAAAGCATACAAACTACTAAGCTACATAAATAACTCCGTTAGAATCCCATGACAACGATTAGCTCATAATTGAACCGTTCATCGTCATGGGATTTGATGAAAACATGATATAAAACAAGATATGAATAAAAGAAGTAATTATATTAATAAATGAAGAGTTAAGAAAACAAATCTAGAATCCAGGATAACACAAAAGATGAAGTAGATCTAGATCCGTTGCTTGTCACGAGCGTTGAATCCTTCTCTCCTTTTCTCCCTTACAAAACTAAGCTAAGATATGTAATTGTATGTAATGATATGTACAAGATCTCTAATTTACATGGGTATGATGTGTTTATATAGGCTCTAGAAGTCTTGTCCAACAAGAACTACCAAAACAGAATTATAATAGAATTACGTTTCCTAAACTGATTCTGTTTTAAAGGAAAATTCGTAGCTGCCTTTTCTTCAGTAATTCTGGAACGTTCCAGCTGTGTTCTGACATCTGGACCACTTTAGAATGATAGAGAATCTCGTTAGCTTCGCGTGGACTGTAAGATCGTCCAAAACGGACTTCTAGAACTCAAGATATGGCCAAAACAAGAATCAGAAATTCTGGCTGATTTTTCCCAGCGCACCACGATGCTGAGAGCGCGGTTTGGGCTGAGAGCACGGCTTCAATCTGCATAAAAATGGCGCTGAGTGCGCCAGTTAGGCTCCCGGCTCGGCCTCAATCTGCGAAAATTGATTTTTCTTCGATTTTTCAGCTTTTTCTTCTCGTTCCTTTTGCATGAGCTTCCGTCTTTAATCCTTAATGACTTGTATACTTCTTGGTAGTTGACATTAGCCTCCATTCTTCATTCCATATCATAAATCAACTCCAAATAACGACGGAAACTACACCTTTAATCGATATTCCTTCAACCCTGCACATTTAAACAAAACAATCAAAACTACCACAAACTTGAGGCCAAAGCAATCAATTTAAGCCGATTTAGAATGTTCCAAGTAGATATAAAATCCACTTATCAACCTTGTTCGTAAATATGGTTCATGAATAAGTTTTTTCACAAACTTCAAATATAATTAACATTTAACAGGAGTTCTTGAATTCACGATAATTTGTAAAATAATTGTATACGTGTTACGAAGTAATATGTTAGTTTATTTTATCTATTCGTTATATTTTCTTTGGTTAAATTTATACATTATATTTATTAATAAAAAATAAATTATACATATGTCACATTATAAATTATAACATTAGTTCGTTATGTATTAACTAAACTTGATCCAAATTTGATTTGTTGACAAGTATAAATTTGATGCATTTCTCGAGCTTTTAAGGTTCATCTCCAAATTTTTTTATTTTAATTACATTCAAATTTTTCTATATAAAAAAAAGTTGAGGTGTTCATGAACGCGAGATTATGAACATTATTTATGAGATGTTTGTGAATAATTGCTCGTTAGACATGTTCATGAACTATTCGCGAATAAAATTTTTCTTAACGAGTCGATACATAAACAAAAATATTGGCTCGATTAAAGTTCGAGCTCGAGTTCGGTATATTTATAACGAGCTGATACAGGAATAGTTAAAATTCAGCTCGATTCGACTCATTTACAACCCTATACATGCATGCATAGTTTTCTACAAACAATTACAAGTCATATAACAAATGAATTAATGTTGTGCTCCCAAATTTTTTTTTATTAGAGAGAATGGAATAGAAAAGGATGGGAAATAAGAGAAGCAAAAAAAATTCTTTAACATGTTCCTTAGTTTGAAAGTTTTGAAAAAAGTGAGTTGGAGGAAAGTTTTTGGAAATGTACGTGAGAACTTCTCTCCCAATCATCCCATTTAAAAAAAAAAAAAAACTTTTGTAAAAAATTTTTTGAAAATTTTCTTTTATCTTCTTCTCTTCCCAAAAAACTAGGGAGCACACTTCTGAAAAAAAAATTAAAATTTTCTCTTTCGTTCTCTTCACTTCTTTCTAACTCGAGAGCACAACGTAAAAGAACTGTTACCTCTAAAAAAATTGCATATTTTGGTAATTTTACTAAGAATTTTTTATAAAAATTAACCAAAAAGATTATAAGATAAAAACCATAAAACCATTACACTAGTTAAATACATTTTTCGGATCAATTTTCGCAATTTTATGGTTATCGACTTAATCTTATTCCATGGTTCTATAAATTTTCAATTTTTTTTCAGTACCTCCCGGGATGAGGTCCATTTCACGATTTTTTTAATAATCTAAAGCATAATGTATTTTTTTCCTCTTAAATTTTTTTAATGAAAAACTATGGCATTAAAAAGGAATAAAGGCCTCCAATATCACAATTTCAAGACAAATGGCCTCAAATATCACAGTTCAAAAATTTGGCCCCAAATATCACTCCATAACATAGTATCGTGTAGCGTTTTAATTTTTTAGTGAAAAACGCTCATTCGTGTAGAGTTTTATATTTTTTTTTGTTATCTTTTTTAGAAAATGCTAATGCGTTTAGCGTTTTGTGGGGCATATTTTTTTTTAATAACGCAAGATTAGGTTTAGGGATGGGCATTCATCCCGGCCCGCCCGACCCCGATCCGATCCCCGCACCGAACGGGACGGGGAATCGGGGATTTTTTCGGGTACGGGCCGGGGAGCGGGGACAAGTTTTAAAAAAAATCGGGGAGCGGGCCGGGGCCGTGTTTTTATGTCTCCACGGCCCGATCCCCGACCTCCGCCCCGATTTTCTCTACCCGACCTAATTTTCCATCCCAACTCGATTTCATCACACTCAAATATATACATACACACACACACACACATATATATATTGATATTCATATATTAATATATACGAATTTTCAATACTTCATATTGAAAATAAAATGATGTTTTAATTTTATATGTTTGTCTTTCTAATAGTTAAATAACTTAATTTCCATATTATTTATAATTATTTCTTTAAGTAATATTTTTTAATTTTAATTTAGTGCATTTGAGCTCACTAGTTAGTGTTTAAAATTATTTAATATTATTTTTTGTTTTAAATAAAATTCCCCGATTCCCCGCGGGGATCCTCGTTACCCGTTTGGGCCGGGGACGGGGAATGAAAATTAGTCCCCGACGGGGATCGGGCCGGGGACGGGGATCGGGTTTGAATTCGGGGATGGGGGCGGGGATAGCACTCCCCGGCCCCGAAGTGCCCCGACGTCCATCCCTAATTAGGTTGTGTTTTATGGGAGGGAGATGTTGGCTTATGTTGTGTTTTGGGGGAAACGCCACATCATGCGTTTTGGAGGTTTTTTTTCCTTTTTTTTAATCTCTTAAAAATATATGTGCAAACAATATTAAATTTTATTTATATTCTCTCGGGGTTTCAACGGTTAATCTTTATGGTTCAATAATTCCATTTTGGGTTTAGAAATATTCAGAAAGACGAATAAAACGTATAGGAACTAAGGGTTTAGGGAAACAACCCTAAACCCTAGACCCTAAACCCTAACTAATCCTGATTTTTAAACGCGTTATCGTTTAAAAATCAGACCGCCGGATTCAATTTTTTTATTAAAATTTTTTAATTATAAAAAAACAATTTTAATTAAATTTAGGGGTTCAACAATTAACTTTTGGGGTTCAACATTTCCATTTTGGGTTTTAGAAATATGTAGAACAACGTCTAAACAGTATATGAACTTAGGGTTTGGGGTTTAGGCTAAACCCCCTAAACCCCAAACCCTAAATCCTAACTTATCCTGATTTTTAAACGCGTTAGCGTTTAAAAAAATCAAGCAGCCAGATTTGATTTTTTAATTAAAAATTTTTTAATTTAAAAAATACAATTTTTATTAAATTTATGGATTCAACAATTAACTTTTGGGGTTCAACGTTTCCATTTTGGGTTTTAGAAATTATCCAAAACCAAACTTAAAGTAACGTTTCAAAAAAAAAATACCGAAAACCAAACTTAAAGTAGCGTTACTAGCCCAAAACTAAACTTAAAGTTACGTTACTAGCCCAAAACCAAACTTCAAGTAGCGTTTACAATACAAAAAAAAAAAGCCAAAACGCTACACGATATAATATTTTAGAATAATATATGGACCCAACTTTTCAAATTATGATTTTTGGGACCTTTCTTCTTTTCAATTGTGACATAGGGCCCGTTAAAAAACAGAAAACAAAATTCATCCTAAACCTCAATCCTTATGTGGCGCCAAATGATCCCCAACCGTTTGCCATTTCAATTAATAGATAGATAATGCCGTCAATTATCTTCCCCAAAAATGTCTAACATCAATTCCACACCTCTCCACAACAACTTGAACAATATCACTCTCTTCTCCTCTTTCAAATCCCCAAATTTGATCACTCGCTTCTCATTTAACAATCTCAAAACCTCAATTTCATCTCCCTTGTTACTTCGCTCAACTCCACCTCAAAATGAAAACGAAACTCATGTTCCGCAGCCTAAAAAGCTCTCCAAGCAATCCTCGTGGGAGGCGAAAGACTCCGAGGGCAACGATTACTTGTATAGGCTTGGGAATGAGTCTGATAATATGAATATTGCTGTTGGAGCTAGGGCTGGTGTCATTGATGATCTTTTCACTGGCCAATTCCTCGGTCGAGACTGTAAGTTTTTATCATACTCTACTGCCTCGATAAATGAATAAACTCGTCAAATGAATAAATTTTCTAGTCTCACATAATTCAGACAATGTATTTTTATTCTCGATAATTGAATATAATTTTCCGATCCTAGGGGTATTTATTTATAGGTTGAACTTTATACACACATTGTATTGCTACTTCATTTCAATTTTGTCATCGTTATAGTATATCATCACACTATATATGTGTGTGTAGTGTATTGCTTAGTCATTTTTATTTTATGAATTTTTTGTTTTAATCGTAATCCTGTGTTGAATTGCAGCGGATATCGTGTTTGATTACCGTCAGACAGTGACTAGGTCGTTTGAGTACCTTCAAGGCGATTATTACATTGCTCCTGCTTTCATGGTACTTAGCCTCCACCGGTCTTGTGGTTCACTTTTTTTTCTCTTGATTGAATTATAGTTTAACTTCAATTAAGGACAGGTCGATTTTCATATGCTGATTCATGTTTTAATTATAAAAGTGTAGTTTACGAAAACATATATAAAGAGTGTTGTAAGTCATCAAAGTATATAAATCATATATTTGTTCTGACCTGTGTTAAAAAAAATTGGCCTATCTGTTTGATCTAATAAGCTTTTCGTTTTCTAATTGGCAGGATAAAGTTGGTAAGTTCAGTCAGGCAGAACATAAACCACTTTTTTTGATGAAGATGTAAATTTATGGGGATATTCCCCTTGCCTTTTCAATAATTAATTTCGCTAGATATATAATGGTCTCTGCTAACTGCTTAAGGTTTGAAACTGTACTTGTTAGTTTATGTTTGTAAATTATTTATCTTGCTTTGTGCTTGTCCATGTTATGGGACTATAGCTGGATATTATGTACTGCAGTACATAATTACAATCTCCAATGCTATTTTTACTATTTATCATGAAGTCATGTGGAAATAGTTCTCAAGTCCGTGGCTCATGAGTCGATTCCCATATATATTTTCGTATATAACTTTTCATGTATACTATTCGTTTTCAAATATAATTAAATTCTTCATGCTATAATGATCCATACATGTTTGTTGTCCGATGGGGTACTTAATAAGTTGTTATTTAATTTAAAAAAAAATCAAAAATTCTTTATATACGCATACTAACAGAATTTTCAGAATTATACCTAAGGGTGCTCACAGTACAACAAAAGTAACCAACTAAAGTATCGTGCCCTCGCAAGTTTCAAGTTACTGTAAAAGGTCTTGACTCATTATAGAAAACAATTAAGTTTGTATCTGTTATCCTTCGTTTCCTGGCTTGTTTGTCTTTCTGTACTCGCTTCTAGCATCATTACAATTTTTTATTTTATTTTTGTATCTCAACTTGTCTTTTGTTTTTTTTTAAATGCAGTATGCCACATCGTGAAGAACTACATCGCTCACCTTCTTAATGTCAAAGTTCCTCTGATTCTTGGTAAATATTGTGTTACTGTAGTAGAGGTCTCCGCAAGAGTGAATGTTGATGCTACATAGCAGAGTGCATGAAACTGTGTTTTATTATGTATATTTAGGTACAAAAGCCTACTAGCTTAGTCAGTGGCATACAAGTCTACAAGTCAGTCAGCCCCTTGCTTTCTCTATTTTAGAGTTCTCTGTAAAACATAATATAGCTAAAATATAATTCACTGGAACGCAGTACAGGAACATGCTCAATTGGCATTATAAATACTTAGTGAAATATTGTTCGGTAAATTCGATGCAGTTGTTTTATAAATCACGCTATATATATATATATATATATATATATATATATATATACATGCAAACATTGTAATTTGATATGCATCATATCTAAATAACAAATATGTTTCCATAATCTGTTACAGGGTCTAAAGAGTCAGCTCCTATTGTTCCATATTTTATTTTATGTTGCAAATTCTGTTCCTGTTCTTCTTGCCAAATTGTTTGCCATCCTAAGAATTTTTAAGTAAGTCACCATTTAATGCCTGGTAAATCATGCCTACATTTTGTGTCTATTTTATGGAATCTCACTTTTGCTAGGTTAATATGATTTTCTAGAGGTATATATATATGTTACTGATTCACTATATCAAGAATTAAGAAGAACTTGTCTTTCTTTTACCTTCGTCTTTCACCTCATTGAGACGGATGGCTATGATTAACAATTGAAGAGATTTGGCTGTGGTACTTACAAGCAGATTCTATTTTCATGCATGCTGTACAACAGGCATTTGGGGAGGAAAAGGCCAAGGAAAGTCCTTTCAAACTGAACTTATATTCCAGGCCATGGGAGTTGAACCAGTAATTATGTCTGCTGGGGAACTGGAATCGGAAAGAGCTGGTAAGCTACTTTCTGGAAGATGTGCTGATCTTGAATTGACTTCTTATTGTATTTATTCTTTTGTTTTATTGTTGTGTTGCATGCGATTTGTGAAATCATTTTAGAAGAAGATTGCAAGTAAACCTATTATTGGTAACACAATATTTTTTTGAATAGTTTTATATAATAAGTATCCTTTCCTTCATATTTCTAAATAAAGATATTTGATTATTTATAGCTTATTTTGAAATAATAAACAACTTATAATTGGTGGAGTCTAATTAAGTAAAGTCAAATATTGCAGTTCCCTTGGTAAATAAGTAACTAGTAAGTACACTTTTTTTCAGTTCTGTATATATTAATTTTTTACACACTTCATAGAATAATTACAAACTTAGGGTTTTGCAAATGTTCTAGAACAAAAATTTAAAACTATCCATATTTTGAAACACACAGGGTATGAGTGAAGTCCCTCCTCGGTCCCATCGGCAATCGTTTTATATCTAACTGAGAAGAATATTAAATTTTATATCATATTTGAAACAAAGTTGAACTAATTGATAAATTTTTTAACCTTTCAAAGTTTCTAGATCGTCTTTTATATTTTTCATTATTTTGGCTTACCGGATATCAAATGCTGTCCATAACAGGAGAACCAGGAAGATTGATACGTGACCGGTACAGAACTGCTTCTCAAGTGGTCCAAAATAAAGTTAGAAGCTTTAAAACTTTCTACTGATATATGTATGTCTAGGGTAGTGAACTTTATATGTTTTTTAATTTTTGTTATTTTAACGCTATAATTGCTTTAAGCCCCTCAAAAATATATCTTACACACGCGGATGCACACCCACGCATACATATTCAATTCATAGTTTTATTATATGTTTGAGGCTTTTCTGTATCTTACTTTGAAAATATAGCTGTTTTTCTGCATACGACTTTAAGGGCAGGTCATAGGATACCAATAGGTGGTTGGATGATGAAGTTCCACAGATTATTTGGTGTGAATCTGTAGGAGTTATTAACACAACGAATCACATTCTATGTTTTTTCTTGACTGCGGTATCCGTTGATTGATAGTGAGATTAATCTTAATTATGTGGGAGATAATAGGTATTGCTTGAAAATTGTATATACCTTTTTCCTTTTTGTTATGCCAAAGTTTATTGATAACTCAAACTTCCCAAAAGGAAAGTGAGAATAGAGTACAATTAAAATAATAAAAGTTTCCCATTTACTATCCCATGTCCTCTCCCGTAATCACAATATATAGGGTACTGTTGCCGACAAGGACGGAGGTGAGGGGATCAGCCTGCGCGACCCCTGAACCCCAAGCTCCGTAACTTTTTCAAAAATTTGTATTAAAATATCTAAACTATTTTTATAATTATTGCAATTTAAAGTTTTGTAATATATACTTTTTGTCCCTCCAAAATTTGTATATATTTGAATCTTTTCTGTAAATTTCGATAAAATTGTTGGTATTGGAAAAAAAATTATTATAGAAAGTAGAACATATTTATAGATCTTTGAGGTTACGGTTTTAAAATTAATAAACATACATAAGTATAAATTGTACATTTTCGGTAGAATATGTTACAAAATTTCGCCCCCCTGTTTTTGGTACATCTTAAAGAGACCCTGCTGTTTGAACTTTATTTGATTTGGTATTTATTTGAAATCAACAACTGAAAAGGAGGAAATGCTTAAGTTTGGTTTTTTGATTTCTTACACTGAACCTTGTGATTGTCATTAACCTTGAGAAGTTGACAATTTAATCTGGATCATTTTACAATCAATCGTCTGTACTGATTTAGAATATAGTTTTTCCCCTAAATTCCGTAAATTGCAACTGAACATGTCCTTTATTTGTCCAAATGCTTTTATCTTTGTGTTAATTTATTTCTCCTCAAGTTAGTGGTGTTGCTGAGCTTTCACTTTTTGAATACTTGACGCAGGGGAAGATGAGCTGCCTAATGATCAATGATATAGATGCTGGCCTTGGTAGATTTGGTGAGTGACAGTCTATACTCGATGGAAAAGTTAATTGGACATATAAGTGGTACTTGCCATGATTCTTTTCTGGTTTTTTACTTTGTCCAACCTGTTTTCTACATCTTTTCCTGATAAATATTCTTCTGGATAAGGATGACATCTAGTGTTGATAAAGGTACTTGCTACATGTGGTTCTTTTTGTGATGTTTCTTTGTGTTTTTCAGGAAACACTCAAATGACAGTCAACAATCAAATTGTTGTGGGGACTTTGATGAATTTGTCAGATAATCCTACAAGAGTTAGTATTGGGCAGGATTGGCGTGCATCAGATGTTACGCATAGGATACCTATCATTTTTACAGGAAATGATTTTTCAACCCTCTATGCCCCTCTGATACGTGATGGAAGGATGGAAAAATTCCTCTGGTAAATATCTGACTACAACAATAAAGCTGGTAACATTAGAATGTAGTCTCATTTTAATTTGTGGGAGGAAATTTGACGTCTTAAGACAACTACTTCCACAAATGATTAAATGCCACACTGATTTGCAATATCTTAAGTATTCCGAAAGTTACTTTTGGGTGCAAACTTCTGAGGTCTTTATCATCCTTCTAAGATTTAATTTTTCTGAACAGGCAGCCTAAACAAGAGGATATCATAAATATTGTTAACAGAATGTACGAGAAAGATGGCATATCAAGGGATGAGGTTGAACACGTAGTGAATACATTCCCTAATCAAGGTAATAATGTGCCACATATTTTCTGAAAAAGAATACATGAATAGATATTAGTGGTTCGTATACACTTGGCTTCTGTCACAGCTCTTTCTGATTGTATCTTAATTGTTAATATAGTCAAACCCATCAGGTTAAAAAGTATACCAAATTGTAGTAGTCCCTTTCTTCCTATGATCTGAGATCTATAAAGATATTCATCAAGGTAATAGAAAAATATGGGTGAATAAGCAATATATGTATTGTGCACGTATGTCTAAGTATGGGTAGACATGGTTGTGGCTTTGTGCGCTTTGTGGCGCTAGTTTTTTTTCTTTTTGCTAGTTCCTTGTGGCGCCAGTTGCGCCAGCAAGAAGAGCCAATTAAATACTAAAATTCAAAAATTGCTATTATTGTATTCAATTATTGGAGAAAACTAAATCTAATAATTTAATACTCTGCCTCAATAATATAATGGCTGCCCAACTATGTTTTCCCTGTATTTATAATAACGTCTTAATAAAAATGTCTTATCACAATCAAGAACTGTAGCGTGTAGTGGCAACTGTCGAAGGTTTAAATATGAAAGTTTAGCACCAGCGTCACGCTGGGAACTGAGATACTCGTCTTTAGTGTTATTTGTGCTTATTAAGTATATCTTGGTATTCAAGTCTTGAAATTTGAGTGTGTCTAATATCACATCAATTTCAGTTCCAGTGTTTTTTCTTCTATCAATATAATTTCTTCAATTTTAAATTTCAGCGCTGGACTTTTATGGAGCTCTTAGGTCTCGTACATATGATAGGTCAATTTTGAAGGTACGAGTGTTTACTATGTACCATATTGTACCTAAACTTACATGTTGAACATCCTTCTAGATTTCATGTTGAAGAGCCTGGTTCTAAACATTTTCACTACTTTACTTTTGGATTACAATACAATTTGGAGTTGATATTTCCAATGATCTTCACCCGTGTATATTTAAAGTATTGAACGTTACCTTGATTAAAATAAAAATTGTATCACATGTATTAGACATGTCCATGTATTAAATCCAAAACATAAAAAGATAAATGCATTTTATTAGAACCAATCCCAGTTTACATATATTTGAAACTGCTTCCCTCCACTTTTGCTGAAGCTTTTTATCGTTACAACTTGTTGGGAAATGTATCCCTTTCGATGATCTAGTAAGTGATGACCCTCCTCCTTTCTCATACAATAGAACACTAGAACCTCAGTAAATTAATCTTTCTCAGTCCCAAAGTCCCAACATAATAGGCACAATATATCATATATCTCTATAAAAAGGTAAAGTTTTCCGGTTCCGAAGCTATTCTTTTATGGAGGTTTTGCTGTACTTGAACCTAGAGTCACCATTAGAAATGTTGAACGAATGAATTTTTGCACAGGCCGTTTATTTATAAATTAACGGTTAATGGTAGTCCAATTTATTCTAAAAGTTTAGAGTGATAGCTTTGCTATATATCCGTGCCTCTGACTGTCTATCTTTGATAGGACTAATACAAATTTTTTATTGTAGTGGGTGGAAGATACCGGAGGTTATGAAACTCTTGGAAATAGACTTCTCAGACGTAAAAAGGATGATAATCTCCCTACCTTCATTCCTCCCCAGGTAGCTCAAGACTAACTTTTAAGTTTTAACCCACCATCTGCTCTTTAAAAAGGTTTTATCAGTAATCTGTGCAGGTCTGAATGATTAGGAAATTAGTTAGTGAAAACACCTACATGTTCATCTATCTGAACGTGGACATGTGAGATGCATGCACTATTAGAACAAAGAAAGATACAATTTGGAAAATTTAAAATCTGCTGGGTACATTATATATCAAAGTTGGTCACATATTATCTCTCACTGAAATCTGAAAAAGGATTTTTCTCCAAATTTGGGTTGTGAAAGACCTGTCCCCAAACCAGTGAGCTTGAGTTCAGCTTGTTAAGAAGTTATAGTCTTCGAGTTTGGGCTCTAGTTGATTTGAATCCAAAATTGTGTTCAAGTACAGTTCGTTAAAATAAGTAGTGTTCAAGTTCGTGTGATATATATTCAAGTTAAAAGGTGATTGCCAGTTATTACGGTTCTTAAACATTACATCATTATTGATAAGAAAAAGTCTTGCGTATATGCTATTATACTATTATATTCATAAGCTAGCTAGGTTTGCAAACTTGTTAGCAAACATTTGTTTAAGTTCTTCACTAATTATACGACCAAACTTCTTATTTGAGTTCAGCTCTTTTATAGTTTTAATTTTCAAACTTCGAAAATGAACTCAAGTTCTTCTTGTTTGACTTTCAAATTAAACATGAATGGAATTTCATCGAGTCAAACACTGAGCTGATCGAAAATGTGGAGATACTCAATATAGTTTTCACAACCTTGTTGAGCATATAATATAGGAACTGTATTCCTGAAGCAGATTTAAAAATCTAATGGGTTAACATGATATTATTTGGATGTAGTGTGTATGCTTGGATCCAGTGCGGTTTAAATTTTTTTATTTTAATTTACTTTAATATTGAACTATGAGAAATTTGATTGAACAGCAAACAGTAGATACATTACTTGAGTCGGGGTATTCTCTTATTGAAGAACAGAGGTTGGTAATGGAGACCAAACTTTCCAAGGAGTACATGAAGAATATGGATGACTAACGGGTAGGAAAAGATAACCACATCCTGTTTTGAAGCTATGAAATTTGTTTCCGGAAATAATTTTTGATGTAATTATTTTTTACACAGAATAAAAAATAATTTTTTTTCTAAATATAAAAAATACCAATGTTGTGTGTATTTCAATATATATTATCTTCAAAAAATGTGTATCCTGAATCCCACTCTAATGTTGATCAATTTCTTTGTAAGATATAATATAGATTTAAACCTTGATAAATGATCAAAATTCTACAAGACATTTTCAAGATAAAAAATAGGGCTGAGCATTCGGTTCGGTTAACCGAATACCGAACCGAAATAATTCGGTTCGGTTAACCGAACTGAAATATTTCGGTTTTAATTCGGTTCTGGTATTTTCAGTTATTCGGTTATTTCGGTTTTTTAACCGAAATTACCGAATTAACCGAAATATATAATAAAATATTTATATTAATATTATCTCTTCTTATTTTTTAATTTCTTTATCAATATTTTATATGTATAATAGTAATAGTTATATTTTATATGTAAAATAATATTTTTTTATATGTAAATTAATAATTTTTTATATGTAAAATAATAATATTTATATTTTATATGTAAAATAATAATATTTATATTTTTATATTGGAAAATAAAATATATAAATATATATAATTCGATTATTTCGGTAAAATAACCGAAATAAATATTTCAGTTTGGTTATCGAACCGAAATATTTCGGTTCCTCATTCGGTTATAATATTTGGCCTTATTCAGTATTTCGGTATTCGGTAATTTGGTTCGGTTATAACCGAATAATCAGCCCTAATTAGAAGGTTTCAGAATGAATGCCAAAAAAATTCATTCTGGGATGTGTATTTACCTAAAATACCTATTTTCAAAAAAAAAAAAAAAAATGTCCAAAATACCTACACATGTATCAGGTGTGATATTCTTTACCTAGTGAAGTATCATTTATGATATTCCTTACCAAGCCCCAGTGGAGAGTATTATTAGGGGTGTTACTCCTTACCCAGTGGAGCTGATGCTCCTTACCCAGTCTGATACTCCACTAGCGGTGACGTATTATCCTGATGCTCCTATGACATTGGTGTATCATCCTATATTCCTCTGATAATGAAGTATCTGATGAATATTTAGGGCATTATTTATTTAATATGGATATTTTGATCAAATGTTATTGGAAAATGAGTATGTTAGACACTCACCCAAGATTTAACTGTATATTCACCTTTGAAATTGTCATGGATTTATTAATTTTAGATACAACTCTCGTTGTATTCGTACTACTACTGCTAGTACAACTTATTACTCTTACTAATTTATGATTCGTGCAATGCACGATTACTTTTTCAATATTTATAATTGTATTTATTTTTTATTATTTTTTAATAATTATTTGTTATTAATTTACATATCAAATTGTTTTTAAAAATTGATATGTTTAAGATTTTACATGTTCAATTTACTATGTGTTTTATCTTGAATTCTTAAAACTTGATTCGGACGATTATACAGTCCACATTAAATTAAAAAAAAATATCTTTAATTTAGTGGTGGTTTAATAATTATTTTCCAATTAAAACTATCAAGAAACAAAAGAGAGAAGAAATTGACGATTTTTTACGTTGAAAATTCTTTTCAATTTAGGAAATCTACTTATATTTCGTTTTGATTATCAAAGTAATCTTCTTATTATTTGAAGATGGTTGTACTAACAACCAAATACAATTTTAATAATAAGTGTAAGAGATATTTTGTACCAAATTTTGGTAGTCGGTAGTCTGATACTCAGTACGACAAAGTAAATAAGAATCGTTCAATCATAAAATAAATAGATGCAGAACGTTGGATTTAGCATAAAAAATATTTTATATTTTATATTTTAATATTTAAACTAAAAAGTGTATTTATATTAAAATACAAAAAAAAGTAAATGTCAATGATTTAAATCATATATAATTAGATTTTTTTATCTTGAATAGGATTATCATTGTTGGTCTTCTACACTGAAAAGAATTAATGTAAAAATTCGTACATATTTTATCTTGAGATTCTGAGTGTTTCTATTTGGATAATAATTGTTAAATCATCACTAAACTAAAGATAATTTTATGAGATTCGCATGAATTATAAAATCATCCAAATCTAAAAATTCAATTATAATACAACCTTTTTTAATTATATCCTTTTTTGGTTATAATTTTTTTAAAAAAATCAATTTTAATGCAACCTTTTCTTATAATATACTTTTTAAATTATAATTTTTTCTTTTAATATAATACAATCTTGATTGTCTATTTTTAAAAAATTAGATTCGACGATTAAAATTATTTTGATAGTATAGTGATCAAAATTATGAATAAGATCTCTTTTACACATATTATATACTCCCTCCGTCCTATTTTATGTGAACCTTATTCATTTTTGGGACGTTCCAAAAAGAATGAACCTATTATACTTACTATTTTTGAACATTACTTTTTACTATTACACCTACTACTTCTCTATTTTATACTCTTTTTCTATTAAATAAACACTATTACATTCACTAATTTCCTCCACTATCTCAAATATATTATTAAATATTAATAGGTCCGATTACTTTACCCACTTTTCAATTAATTTTATTCTTTTTTTATTATATTTTCTTAATCTTCATGAAAGTCAAACCAGATCACATTATCCTAGCCGGAAGGAGTATTAGTATGTTGACAGTTGACAAGACTTGTCCATTTCCGTAAGGGGGAGTGGAAAGTCAACCCGACACTATTTTTTTTTTTTTGCCCCGACACTATTAATTCCACTCTTAAGTACTTAGCGATTAAGTTAGTGGGGTTTATGAGTGATTGACGAGTTAATGAGATCACAAATGCATATGCTCATGCGTGTTGGTTCCATTTATCATAATTTTAAATGAAATGATTCTAAATATTACAAGTTGAAAGGTTAGTCCCAAACAGGGTTCTAAAAATCGTCGAGTCAGCCGAGTACTCATTCCGAGTACTCGTTTTTAACCCCTCGACCGATCAGAGTTCCGAGTTCCGAGTTTCGGAGTCAAATCGAATTACACTTGCTCATATTTTTAATGTTTATCTATTGGTTTTAATATTATTAAATAATAATTATTAGTATATATATATATATATATAAAATATATATTATCATTAAATTCTAAATTTTAACACATGTACATTAAAATATAAATGAATGGATTTAATATATGAGAAAAAAAATTAAAAAAAATATCCGATTTGTTCTCCGATTACTCATTCCGATTACTCTCCGAGTTTCCGAGTACTCGTTTTTCCGGAACAAAACCGAGTTGAACCGAGTTCCGATTTTTACAACCTTGGTCCCAAATATCATTCTATGTTATAGTATTATGTAGCGTCTTTAAGAAGCGTTTTGCCTATTTTTTTTTTGGTTAAAAACGCCAGTTGAAATTTGGCCTTGCTTGATAACGCAATTTCACATTTGGTTTTTTGCTTAAAACGCCACTTCTTCTGGCGTTTTGGATGTTCTATTCTTTTTTTTTTCTTTTTTTTTGTTTTCTACTAAATATATTCTAAATCCAAAATGGAAACGTTAAACCCCAAAAATTAATTGTTGAACCCCTAAATTAAATTAAAATTTTTAATTAAAAATTTAAATCCGGCGGCCTGATTTTTAAACGCTAACGCGCTTAAAAATCAGTATAAGTTAGGGTTTAGGATTGTTTGTCAACAACCCTAAATCCTAATCCTTAAACCCTAAATTTGTATACGATTTATTTGTCGTTCTGAATATTTCTAAAACCCAAAGTGGAAATATTGAACCCCAAAAGTTAATTATTTAACCTCTAAGGTTAATTAAAATTGTAATTTTAAATTTAACAAATACAATTTTAATTGAGTATTTGATTATAAATTTTTAAAATTATTTGTAAATATATATTAAAAAGAAAAGAAAAAAACCACACAAAACGCCACATTAAGTGGTGTGTTAGGCCAAAACGCCACTTAATGTGGCGTCCTTCCCCTTCCTCCCCAAAATGCTAATTCAAGTGGTGTTCTCCCTCTCTCTCTGCCCCCTATAACGCTACACGCTTTAGCGTTTTTTATTAAAAAAAATTAAAAATTCAAAACGCTACACGATAAGGTGTTTTGAAGTGATATTTGGGACCAATATTTTGAGTTATGATATTTTGGACCAATTACTCTAAAATTGTGATATTGGGAGCCTTTTTTCTCTCCGCACATATATACTATATATCAATTTTTAGCGGTAATGTTTTTTCTTTTTTTAAAAATTCAACAGAATTAATAAATTCAGAATTTGGCCGCTTAATATATCAAAATATTACGTATACAAAAGTTGCGTAATGCAAATTTTTTATAACGTTTGTGATATATCGATACTTGATACATAACGTTTTTAAACGAACAGTTTGTCCGACGTGCTACTGCTATGATTGTACTCCTATCTCGAATGTGTCCAGCACGAAATTCTGTAAAATTTTCAGCTGCTAAGAATGTGAACAAAAACTGACATGCGCGATGACTACGAAATTTATATTTTATTACTGGCCATTCTTCCTAATATTCCGAATCTTTTTTCTTTTCTCGTTGTTTCTTAATGAAAAAGCAAATTTTATTAGCACAAGTGTTCGTAGAGGTTCCTCCTCCACTGACAGTGCTGGTGGTCGAAATAAACGAAATAGACTTGAGGCTGAGCCCAAAACTACGCTTACGCAACACTTCGTGAGTTTAGTGCCCACTTGCCCGCATCCATCCATCACCCACCAATTGAGGTCTCTTTTTTTTTTCACTGCCTTCTAAAATGTCTATTCAAATCGCATTTCCCCTCTACCATTGCCCATTTAAACATGGTATGAGATTCTTCTAGATTGGCCTTTTACATGTTTGATTATTCTCCACTTACATCCGTATAAAAAGCATGCTTACATAATAAACCATTATGTTTTATATCTATCTGTCCACCTTGCAAGATTTCAGGATTTATACATATACAACCAATCCCATCTGGTTGACCTAGGGCATGTTTGGCTTACCTTAAAATAAGTAACTTATAACTTAAAGTGATAAGTATCATATAAGTGATAAGTAAATCAGAATTTATAAGTTAATAGAGTGTTTGGTAAATCAGAAATTATAACTCAGTAGAGTGTTTGGTAAATCAGAACTTATAAGTTAACTTTTTTAAATATTTTCAAAATATTTGTTTTTTAATATATATAAGTGGATATCAATGGATAGATCTCGATGAGTAGAGAAATTTGTCATATACATATCAATTTTTTAATGAACGAATCAAAAGATATATGATTTTGAAGATTCGAAGGATATTATATATTGCGTATATCGAGAAATAAGAATAAGTTGAAAGTTGAATGTTAGGATTTCTTAACATTCAACTTATCCCATATAAGTGCAGAAAATGGGCATGTACTTATTTTGCCAAACGGTCTTCAAAAAGAGGAAATGAGCTTTCCTCATATAAGTGCACTTATATGAAATGCCAAACACGCACCTAATTTTCTGGATAAAACTTATCCATATACTTATATTCTTTGATGTTTTACCTCTATAGTGACTTGCTTCGAAATGAAAACTACATATATTATAATCCTGGATATATGTCTTCTTGATAGAATCCAAAATAAAAACTACATATTATAATCCAGAATATACGTCTTCTTGATAGAATCCAAAGTTATTACTCCCTCCATGGGTTGAGCATCGGATCGATTTGGTCCAGAATCGTATTGGATCGAACTGAATAGATCAACTATCGAATTATTAATATTTTTGGAATCAAACCGGACGGAATTAATATTATGGATCGAATCGAGCGAACCAAATTTCCGGTCAAACAGGACCGATTGAATTCGGTTCGTCCCAGTTCAGTTCTTGAAAACCGATTTTTTTTAAAAATAATTTTTGAGTAAAAAAAACAAAGGAATAAATAAATAAAATGATTTTTGATAGAACATGAATACAAATATCCGAAGAAAATCAAGTAAAGGCACAATAATAAATTAATAAGGTAACAACTCCTGACTTGGGTTTGTAATATTAAACCCCTGACTTGGGTTTGTAATAGGTCGGTTGGGTTTTTTGGCTTTTAGCCTTGATGGATTATCAATCTTGATGAAAATTTTAATTATGAAAAAATAATTAATACTAGCTTATAATCCGTGCGAAGCACGGGCTTTTTTTGATAGGTTATAAAATTTATTTAACACTATAATTATGTTTTTATATAATCCTTATTTTTAATAATTTTTTAATTTTAATTTAATATAAATTTATATAATGATATGCATGGTTTAAAATTTATTTTGTAAAATTCTAAATTAAAAATGTCGTTGACGGGTTCGAACTTTGAATTTTTAGTAAATTGATTTAATCATATAATATATCTTATTATTAGATCTAACGATTCTTATTTATTACTAAAAAATAATGATTTGAATATATGGTGAGATATTTTGGGGTGTATATTAGTGATGGCAAGATTAATTTTAAATTAAAAATTAACATGTTTTAATTACAAAAATTACTACTAAAAATAATTACGGAAAGATATGGTGCGATATTTTGGATATATGTTAATTATAGTAATATTAGTTTTAAATTAAATGGTAAAGTGTTTTAATTAGAAGTAAAATCTTTAGAAAAAATAGGTAATTGAGTTGTTGGAGCAGAAAAAAGTGTCCAAGTAGAAGTTCAATGTGGATGAAGGAATTTTAATCGGAATATAATTACGTTAACATGAGTAATTAGCTTTTTGGGTTGTTTTTATAATTTAATTATTTATACTTACACTTTAATGATATATATGGTGTTGTAAAAGAAGAGAAAAGCCGAAGAAAGTTGTGTATTGAATTGATAAAGATGGTGTAAATTAGGTTTAGAAGAATAGAGTTCTGTGCGCAGTGTTCGTGAAGGCAACGGAGGTTTTAAGTTTAGCTGTATTAGTAATGGTGTAAATATAAAATACTATTGTGTCTTTGGGACTATAGCCAATAACGGATTAAAATTGATTTATTTTATATTTAAGATTAATTAAAAATTAAATTAACCAAACCGAAAACCAAAATAAATAGGATAACCAAACCGAAAACCAAAACTTTCAATGTTTCGGCTTTAATATAATAGTATAGATTAAATATTAGTTCTATAAAAACCTATTTTGAAGAAACAATCGTATATTATATATTGAAATAGTATAATGCAAATTAATAGAATATACCAAATTAATTAATTAAGAATAAATTGGCGTTAGACAATTAGAGCAAAGTTGCATTTTTCAAATATATATTATATACATATAAAACAATAAAAAAATTTATATTATTATATAATAATCGAAATATTAAAAGTTTTCGTACGTATTTTTTGGTAATTTGTGTTTTTACTTAATTACCCTTATTTATATAAGAGAAAAAGGATCTGAGATTAATATCACGAAAGTTTCCTGAGATATTTTAGAAAACAAGGTTTAAAACTTATTGGGCCCGCACAGCTAATTAATAATATTTTAAACAAATCTTGATTTTACAAAAATATCCCCATATTTGCATATAAAATTGTATATTCCAAGCAACTTACCTAAGAATTCATTGGAGATCATATTTGGTGGCATTTTTGTGCCTTTGAAAGATATTGAATTATCATTTATTGCTTGATAGTTTTTTTTGTAATTTCAGTTGCATGTTTATGAGCTAGCATTGGTAACCATTTAGTATAATCAACATCATTAGTTTAATTTCAATTTTGGTTAATTTTTTAATGTTTAAATGTGTTTAAATGTTTTTATGATTTGAACTAATGTTGATGACCATTTAGTATAGTCAACATCACTAGCTTAATTTCAACTATTTTTAATTTTATTAATGTTTTGAAATGATTTATACTTTTATGTGAAGCTAGTTACATATATATACATATTTTAATTTATTAATATTTTGTGTCATCATGGTTTTTGTGGAATTCTTAACTTTTAATGTAGTTGAGGCTTGGTTTTTAAAATACTAATATTTATTAAATTTTTAATTTTATTCTTATTATATTCTTTTAATTATATATTTTTAAATGTATATCTAACAAAAGGATCCCTTTTGATTAGATTCTACTTTATTTACTATATTATGTTATGATATTATTTTTGTTTTTCGAGATCTTTGATTTTGCTATATAATACAAATGGACTTATGTCATTCTCTTTTGAACCTTTTGTAATTTATATTTAAAAATCCATGAGGTACTCTATGAAGGTTTGGATGGCCAGAGATAGATGATAGGGAATGGACTCGGTGTAAAAGTCAATTTAGCTACAAATATTGATGGCAGTAGGAACTTCGCTATAGTTAACAGAAGTTACGAATTTTTACATTTAACCTATTTGTAAATGACGTATTTCCATTTTGTAGGACACTTTTTTTTCCCCTTGAATTTTTTTCCTTAGGATTTTACTTTTTTGGGGTTTTAACAAGGTCTTCTTTTGTGAATTATCTTTTCAGACATTAAAGGCGTTATTGTCTAAACGTCCGGAGTATTTGCTTACTTTCGGTTAGACGATAAACATTTTTGAATGAAGGAAACACCTTTGATTGAACATTGTATCGATGCAATTCAGTAATAAAAATGTTGTTTTTGTCAAAAAAAAAAAACCAATTGTTACTATTATATAATTGTCGAAACATTAAAAATTTTGGAAGCTGTTTTTGGTACTTCGTGTTTCTACTTAATTACCCTTATTTATATACTAGCATGTTTTTAACTAAATACCCTTAGTTATATTTATCTATAATACTATATTAAAGCCAATTATTGAAAGATATAAAAATATATATAATTATGTATAACTAATCAATTTTATTTTTAATGTAAAGCATGTTACCTTATATATTTTTTCAATAACTAATCAATTTTCTTTTTTAGATAAAACAAATTTTTTTCTATATTATTTCTATCTAAAATTTCTCTTGTTATGAATAATAGTACGACAATTCTATTTAATAATATACAATAATAATGTTATAATTACTGATACCAAACTAAATTTCTATTATATAATTGCCGAAATATTAAAAGTTTTGATACTTGTTTTTTGGTTTTATATTTTTCTAGTAACTAAACAATTTCCTTTTTCAGTTAAACACATTTCTTATATATTTTTTCTAAATAAAATTTCGCTTCTTATTAAAATAGTACGGGAAATTATATTTAATAATATACAATGATAATGTTATAATTAATAATACCAAAATAATTTCCTTTTCAGCTAAAACACTGTCTTTTCTCTTTAATAAAATATTATAATCACTAATTACTTACCGACTACCTTTTTTAGATAAAATGTATTATCTTTTCTATATTTTTTAATTAAAATTCATCTTTTTCTGAAATATCACGGGCACCGTATATATAATTATTACAAATAAATATATCTTTTAGAAATTTTAAACTTAGAATATTCGTATCTTACCATATCTTTCAATCATTAAATAAATCTATATTATTATATAAAAGCCGAAACATTAAAAGTTTTGGTACCTGTTTTTTGGTACCTGTTTTTTGGCACTTTGTGAATTTACTTATTTACCCTTCATTATAAAGAAAAATAAATATACCCAAAATAAGTAATAACATAATATAACTAATGGTAATTAGTCGAAATATTACATTTTATAAACACCTAAAAACATCAACCTTATCATATCTTTCCATCATTAATATTTCCTTTCGACTAAAACACATTACTTTTTTAATTTAAAACAAATCTTATAATCATTAATATATACCCGAAAATATCGTGCCTTAATTTTCAAGAAAAATATAACACCTAAAATAAATAATAACATAATATAATTAATGATAAAACACATTACCATTTTACTTTAAAACAAATCTTACAATCATTAATATATACCCGAAAATATCACACCATAATTTTCAAAAAAAAATGTAACACCTAAAATAAATAATAACACAATATAATTAATGATAATTAGTCGATTAACATAATAAAATTAATGGTAATTAGTCAATTGCCTTATCACATTAATATAATAAAATTAATGGTAATCAGTCAATTGTTTTTTTCATATTTACTTTTAGTTGAAGATATTACCTCTTATAAACACCTAAAAACATCAATCATATCATATATTTCGATCATTAATATTTCATTTCGAACTAAAACACGTTACCATTTTAATTTAGAACAAATCTTTCAATCATTAATATATACCCGAAAATATCGCACCACAATTTTCAAGTAAAATATAACACCTAAAATAAATAACAATATAATATAATTAATAGTAATTAGTTGATTGTCTTTTTCATATCTACTTTCAGTTGAATATATTACCTTTTATAAATACCTAAAAAGATCTTTTAATCATTAATATTTCCTTTCTAATTAAAACATGTTACCTTTTTAAATTACAACAAATCTTACAATCATTAATATATATTCGAAAATATCACACCAAAATTTTCAATTATTAATAAAATATACTAAAAATCATATACGTTGTTTATAATAAGGAAACATTATTATATTAAATTATATTAAATTAAAATTAAATTATTAAAAAATTTATTAAAAACATAATTATAATATTAAATAAAATTTATAGCGTAATACAAGAAACCCGTGCATTGCAATACTAATTATTAACCATTTATCTTTTCAGCTAAAACATATCATCTTTCTATTTTTTCTAACTAAATTCCCTTTTTTCTAGAAATATCACGGACAATGTTAATTTCTCATTTTCTAAAAAACACTAGGAGCAATTTTAATTAGTAAAAGAACATAATTAAATTATAATTAGTATAAATAATCAATTACCCTTTTCACCTAAAGCATGTCACCTTTTTAATTTTCACGTTATCTTTTCTATTTTCTCTAACTAAAAGCTCTTATTTTTCAATTATATTAAGGGTAGTTCTATTCAATAAAATAAAATAGTAATATGATAATATTAATAATTAATCGATTAACTTTTTCAGTTAAAACATATCATCTTTTTTATATTTTCTAATTAAAATCTCTCATTTCTTAGAAATATCACGGGCAACAATAATATCTCTTTTTCTAAAAATATTACAAAATAACATAATTAACTTATAATTACTATAAACTAATCAATTACCCTTTTCACCTAAAACATGTTACCTTTTTTCTCTAACCAATCCTCTATTTTTCCAATTATATTATGGACATTCTATCTAATAAAATAAAAAAAATAATTTTATAATTACTAATAACTAACCGATTACCTTTTTCAACCAAAATCCATCATCTTTTCTAAATTTCTAACTAAAATCCCTCATTTTCTAGAATTATCACGAATAACATTTATATAATTATCATCAAATAATCTCATTTAAAAATTTAAGTCTCCAAAAATCATGTTTGAAAAAAATTAATTCAATTATTGAAAAAATTTCATCTAATATTAAAAAAAATCCGTGCATCGCACTAATTTTAAACTAGTATATTTAAAACCCGTATATATCTAAACTATTATATTAAAGCCGAAATATTGAAAATTTTGGTATTTGGTGTTTGGTTTATATATATTCATAATAAGTAGACATGAGTATAATTATTTGTATTTTGGTTCAACAGTTCAATTATACAATGAGTAATAATCATTATATTCTTAGTAATAAATAAGAACCGTTATATCTAATGATAAAATAAATTATACGATTCAAGATTCGAATCCCGTTAACAATATATTTAATTTAAAATTTTATAATATAAGTTTCAACCATGCATGTCATTAATCAAATTTATATTAAATTATATCAAATCAAAATCAAAATAATAATTGAAAATAATGATTATATAAAAACATAATTGTAACATAAAATTAAAATATATAATATATCAAAAGAAACTCATTCATCGCACGGGTTATAAGCTAATCAATTTCCTTTTTTATGTAAAGAATGCTACCTTTTATATTTTCTCAATAACTAATCAATTTCATTTCAATTTAATAAAATATTGTAATCACTAATGACTTATTGATTACCAAAGATAAAATGTATTGTCTTTTCTATATTTCCTAATCAAAATTTTAATTTTCTGAAAATATCACGGATAGCATATATTATAATTAAATCATATCATTTTAAAATTTTGAACCTACAAAATTCGTATCTTAAAATTATCAATAAAAATTAATAAAAAATTATATAATATTAAAAAAAATCCGTGCATTGCACGGGTTTCAAAGCTATTATATATATATAAATAATTTAAATATATAATATATGTAATTCGGTCCGCACCAAATTTTTTTTTTAAGGACCGAACCGATATTGAATTCGGTTCGGACCTAAAAATCAAATAAAATTTTGATAAAATGGAACCCAATCAAATTGAAATTACACGGTTCGATTTTTCGGTTCCGGTTTAATTTTGCTTACCTCGATCTCTATCCCAAAATTTGGGGATTGAGTTTTAAATTAACCGAACTTTGATCATCAAAAATCAAACAGGTCAAAAATTATAGGACGGAGAGATCAGTAAACAATTAAAATATAAAAAGAAATATCTTTTTTTTTTACAAGTTATTAATGAAAAATCGGATATAATTAATTTATCAAAATACCCAAACGGCTACATACCAGAAAGTAAACCTATGATTGTCCTACAAAGCGGAAACTAAGAAGAAGGACCGAGAAGAGGCAAGAAGATTTGAAATGGATAGATCACAAGCAAACACTATCCACTTTAGTTTTTTATTGTACATTATTAAATCATTGCATACTTTTAAATTTTGGGGAAAATGAGCTACAGTTAGCCTCGGGATTGGAAAATTTTATTCATTAATTGAAATTATTCATTTATCGAGCTTAAAAATACACTGTCTTCTATTATGTCGGAACCAAAAAAACTATTCATTTAATGAAGTTATTCGTTTATCAAATATTCATTTATCGTATCATACAATTAGCAAAAAAAAAAAATTATTGGCTTAAGTCCTTATTCATTACAAATTCATGATCACTATTATAGAACTACAGTTATCTCTTATTTCTATTATCTTTTTCTTATTTCTATTATTTTATGTGTTGATATAAATTATTATGATTTATAAACTTAAACTTGATCAATATATTCACGTGATATTTTTTCATGATTCCTAAATCAAATAAAAAAACTTTCTGATCTTAGTCTTAAATTTATTTTATTTCATATACTTTACTACTTGATTACTAATATTTCTAAAAATAAAAATAAACAACATGAAGTAATTTCTAAAAGTAAAATTTTTGATTATAAAAACAAACAGCTCCTTTTTAAAATTAAATAATCTTGTGAAGTAATTTGTAGCTTAATAAATATTATTAACACTTATGACATATGAATAGATTTGTTTTTATATTTTTAATGTAATGTTTTGATTTTTATAAAATTAATTTTTTGGAAAGGGAACAACATGAGTTATTATTGTAGATGTATAAATATTTTTTAAAATTTATATTTATAATAATTGAATATTAGTATTTTCATATTAAGTATTTGAATTATTTAGAATTTGCTGACACATATTATGTATACATGTTTTTGTTCATATTTAAAATTTGAGTTTTCATTTTAAGAATTGTTTTATATTAAAAGTAAACATTTATTCAATTAAAATAAATATAAATTTTTTATGTATTATGATAAAATTAATTAAAGGATGTATAAGAAAAACTGAAAAAGTAGGTTAAGTTAAAAATAAATGTGATAACTATTCCTAAAATAATGGCAACAATTTTTTATAGTGAATAAGGGCATACGCCAAGGTTTACTCGGGAAAAAAAACTAGCATACCCACTAATGAGTTTTAATTTTATCATGCAAATTACATAATAATTAATAATCTAATAATAACAATCTAACACTGTTGCTAGACGCTAGTCTTTGTTAGTTAAAAAATGAGTATAAGTAAAGAAAATAGATGTTAAACCCTCCTTTCCTTTTAATTATCACATTCAAAAAAAAAAATTATTCCTAAATAGTTATCTCACTCTTATTCTAATATATTTTTGTATATATTTCTTCATTTCTAATTCTAATATTTGATTTTATAATTAATCTCATTATTTTATAAAATAACAGGGATAATACATGAAAACAAATCTCATCATTTAATGTCATAATTGGGCATAATATTAAAATCTATAACATTAAATTTTTTTAATATATATATATATTTTCCAAATATAACAATTAAAAAGGGACGTAATAATAAAATACGTTAAAAATTAAAAAGAGTCGTTTTTCTGTTTAATCTGATGTGAGTGTCACGGTGCAATTTGGAAGGATGACGGACGCATCCCTTCAAAATGATAATTGTATTTTCTCAATTAATCTACGGGGTTGTCTGATGTCCTATCCTTTTCACCACGTGGCTTTCTAAAATGCTACCGACACAACTTTGTTGATCCATGTCTTTCTACTTTTTTATGCCGTCGTAGCAGATGTATCATCACTAATTATTTTTAATGAATTATGTGCCTTTCATTTTTATCAATATTTTTATAAATAAGGTCAATTACATATATTTTAAATACTTACATGTTTTACCATAACCATAGTGTCGTTTTTGGCAACTGAAGATTAGAAAAGAATAACCTTTCAGTATTCTGTTAATCAGGACCTTTTTACATTTTAGTTACTCTATATTTTATCAAGTTGGCTCTCGAAACATTTTGATTTTTTCTTCATGAAAATATTAGAAAAATTCCATTAGAATGTGTTTTTATATCTATAAATTCATGCCAACAAACAAAAAACTAATATAAAAGATTAAAATTTGCTCATTTGAAGAATGTTTTTGGCCAGTTCAGAATAGAATGATCCATCATCAATAATGATAATTTATGCATAATTATAGATTATATTTTTTTTTTGAAAAAAAAATCAATTCATTAATCAAAAACCACACACCATCTACAAATATAATCAAAAATACAAACGCTTAAGGGAATCGCTGTTGAATCCTTCCTAAAGGCAATTAAGAATGGCAATTGCGAAGGGCGAAGGCGTCCGCTATACATGTTTGGGTCTTGGGATGGAACAAAAGTTCGAGGGAAAAAAAAAAAGGACAAAGGGATCCCAGGGGCCATAAAAAACGTGTCTAATTCATACTGGAGAGCGTAGCCGACTTTTTTATTTTAATTTAATACAGTACTATATTTTTTATGTTGTAATTTTCTCATAATCTTTGAACTTTTCTTTGATCTAAGAGTATCCATACCATACTCCTATTCCTATATACGACTGACCTAACCGTTATTTGTCGTGCTGCTCTACAATACCACTACGCACTCCCCTCTCCAATCCTAACCTTCCAAATCTCTCTCTCTCTCTCTCTCTCTCTCTCTCTCTCTCGCTCTCCCGCTCTCGCTCAAGGTGATCACATCTTTTTGGAAGTCTCTTCAGTCTTTCGCACCACTTGTACCAACTCTGCTCTAGAAGATACTGCAGGCTCTCCTCCCTCTAATGCAGCAGTCACTTTGTATTTATGCAAAGGAGTTGATCCCTTATATACATGCAATTATGCAAACGTTATAAACTTACAATTATAGTATTAATTAACATAGAGGGAGATATCTACATATCAATTTAAGCATATATAATCAGGAGAACGGGAGTTCTGGCGGGCCTAAGGGAGATAGCGAAGCGCATCGGAGGGAGTGTCCGAAGGAGGAGGAGAAGGAGGCCGATCAAGGTGATGGAGTTGTGGAAAAAGATGGTGTTTCCTGTCAGAAAACTTTGTTTAGGCGTCGTTTCCCGTCTCAAGGCTCGCAAAAATGGTCAGTATGGTATTTCAGATATCTTCAACTCATCCTCCCTCTCATCTACGTTTTTTTATTGCAAATTTTCTCGCCTACCTCTTAAATATGAATTGATCGCTCAACATATGCTCCCTTTTCCTTTTTCTTTTTTAACTTACTACAAATTATTAAAACTGATTCATGTCAAAACACATAAGATAAGATATATTGTGACAAGCTAGTTAAACATGCCATGGTTTTTTTTAAAGGATCCTAGCTCATAGTAATTTTTTGTATAAACTACTACTGTCTGCACGCGGTAGAATCAAAGGTCCAATGACTTTTCTCCAACCACCTCAGCGAGTTCTTCATTGCTTTACGTTTAAGTTCATATGACTGACATATACCCGGCCACCAAAAGTTAAGATGAAAACATGTTCCTGATAGGATAACAAACTAAAATATCATAATCTGGGCCGGAGATGATTCAAATAAATTTATTTCATCATAGACTTTAAGCAACAGCGATGATTAAATAAAAATACTCCCTCTTTGTACATGTAATTATTTTGTATCACACATTACTCCAATGTGTAACAGTAGCCTGTAGCCCTGATATACGACATCCAAGGTCCAAAATTTGTAAATGATTCAAATGCGCACACAAATTAATTTGGGTCTTCTCTAAACATCGACTTTTCTTCGAAATTTAATATTTTCGACTTTCCCCCAAATAGTAATTTAGTAAGAGTTATACTTAACTACTCAAGTAACTTCTATATTTTGATCATCTTTACACATTTTTGAATTTTTTGGAAAGTGATTCTTTTAAAGCATGCATTTGCCCAATTTGCAAGCTTTTCTCCTTTACTATTTTTGTTTTCGAAATTTCCTTTTTCCTAACATTCTTCTTACGTTACTTGTCTTCTGATCGTGACAGAGCTACTAATTTCTACTATAATTTTTCTTTATGCCTTTTTTTCTAATCATTTACCTACTCAAAGCTAATATCAAGTCGGTGTTAAAGCTTTCCACAACCACCCGACGATGAAAATCATGTTAATCCTTGCTGCTGAAAACAGGGTGAAAAAGCTACTTTAACCTAAACTCAAATCATAAATTATATTGTCTGTTCTCTATTATAAAAGTGTAACTTCTTATTATAATTTATTGTTAAACGTATCACACCAAAATATTTAGTATCAAATATATAACGAAGTCAAATATTTATTTGGAAAATCTTGGCATGAGACTCTTTTCCGTACCAAACATTTCCAAATCTTTGGTGGGCATAGAAATATTAGAAGTCAATATTAAAATAGATCCCACACCATAACAGCTTTTCTAGATTAAGAACAAACATTTCGTAATTTGAATAAATACTCAATAATGCTACCGTCACTCGTAGAGTCCATTGCAACTCAATAAAATGTCAAGAATGAATGGTGGGAGAGCTTTTTCAGCTTTCATTATTGTACTCTCATCAGTAGAATAAGGAGGAGTGCATGTAAAAGAATGAGTATTGCTAAAACTTAAAAAGATTCCATCCATGACTAATGGCTTCATCCACTACAATAGTTCCACTAAGTGATAATTAGTGGGTTTAATTTGCAAAGTTTATGAGCTAATAATTGCTAGAATAATTTTTATATATTCTTTGCACCCTATGCGGCATATTATGTATACCTGAACAATGATCTCAATTTAAAGAACTGGCTTGCTACATCCAGTCATCCACTACAGGGTATTGAGTATTCCCCACACACTATGCAACTGCTAGCCCAGTTACTGAACTAGGTCAATCTCCACTTACTTTGATACCTATATATCCAGATTCGTAAAGCAGTATTAAACGAAAACTTAACTATGCCAGATCTAATACTCTTGTGGTTGAAAAAGTAAGAGTCGTTTCCTGATGAGACTGTTTATCTACATAAATTGTTTATACTAAGATACCAAGCTTTGTAGTTCAATTTAAAAGTTGAATGTATCTCTAAAGTTGGAAGGGAGGCAATACGCTCCATGAAAAATTTGCAACATAATGTATACTCGTACATTTAATTTAGAAACAGATAATGTAATCAAACAGACTTACTTTTGGTTGGATGCTGCTTGGTTTAGGTGCTGCGCTCTTGAAGCTTCACAATGATATACAAACATGTGGTTATGAGGATGTTCAGGTAATGTGGGAAATGCTTAGAAAGACAGAATCCGAGATGATCTCACGCCCCACAAAGAGGAAGCAAAAGCCATTTTGGAGGATTTTTTTATGGCACAATCACGAGGGCACTTCAACGTTCTCCGTGAACAAACTTAATTAGGGTGTCTCTGGTTCATACGTCAATAATAATGGTCTCCTCTGATGTGCTGCAAGAAGACATGGATGGCATCAGTATATAGAAGCATACTTCTAAAAGCTGAGAAAGTGAAATGGTTTAAGAGCAATCAGAAGTGTGTTGATCTCTGTGTACAACGAATACTTTCACAAAGGTGGTCATTGTAAATATGTAATGTTCTTACCAATATCTAAATTTTCAGTAAGTTTTAGGGTAAATCTACCAACGGATTTTTCACTTCCCTAAAAATCGGTGACAGTGAGTATCTGCAAGTGTAGTAATCATACCTTATCCATATCACTTAAATCCATAATCTTTTCATTTTCAACGATAAAAAGAACAGAGAATTGGATATTCTAGCCCAATTTTTTTTTAACATGGTACAGTATTTAAATTTATTTAAGAATGTTCTTTTTATAACTTATTAATAGAAGCGTCCTTGACACCCCAAATAGCTAGTTGACTTCTCACTCATAACTTAGATCCATTTCCTTTCTGCAAATAACAGAAACCGTGTGGGTGTGATCTAAACTTAGCCATGCGTTTTTTCAACTCCAACAAGTGGCATGAAGGTAGATGATGGCAACTTTGAAATGAAAATGCAGTGCAAATAGATAATTTTCAAAACACTAATTAGGCATCTTTTTTCTCATCTTTCCTTTTTGCATCCTTACCTCATCCCAAATGTGGCCTTTTGATTGGTCCACATTTCAGTCAAAGGATTTGACACGGAACAAGTATCGTGTGCCTGACATGGGTACGACTGTCGAAACTATGAATAACATAGACTGTGAACCAGCAAGAACTCAACTCCACCGGACCCAATCAGTAAAGTTGAGATGGAGGAGAAGGAACAAGTACCACATTAATTGGAAAACTTATCTACTTATGACTTACTTCACACAAGGATGGGTAACTTTGTTGTTAAACTGGTTAGGCAACTAGAAAAACTTAGCGTTGTATTTAGAATACTCTGTTACTTGTAAAAGAAACCAGGAGTACCACCATTAAAGTTGAGATAGAGGAAAAGGAGCAAGTACCAACAGTTAAAGTTGTATTTAAAATACTCCTTTACTTGAAAACAAACTGGGAGGACTGTTTTTAAGAAGTCAATTGAAAGACTGTTACGGAACTCTTTAATATTTCCCTCGTAGCCGTTCCAATCGAACATGACATGGGTAAAGGGGGCATGGGTTCTGAGTAGGAACTGTCACATGAAAACCGGACACTTCAACTTGAAGCAATCTAGGGAGTGATGTCCATAGATGACTATTTCCATGTTCTACTTTTGATTTATGCTATAAATTTGACATTTACTATTATGAGCATCTTTTATTGGTAGAAGACACTAATTTAAAAAAATTAAGATAAATAAAAAATAAGTAAAATTTCAGTTACGTTAAGGTTATATGCCATATTCCCCCACGGGTTCAATTTTGGATCCATGTCCACAGATCCTACTTTCTTTTAAAACTAAGAATCTGACACTTGGATCCGCACCCGTGTCCAACACCCGTACACGAGTCCAAGTAACATAGAACTAAGAGTTAATGATTTTGATTCGGCTGGTTGCTTAACAGATTGTGGGTCTACTATAAGCTAATGTATATTCATACAAGGAAATCACATACATAGCTAAGCAAGAAGCAACACTCGTTGCTAGACGTAATGTTGAAGCTGAGTTCATGACCATGTGATAAAGATCGTTAATGAAACTGGCTGAGAAAAATGCACAAGATATTATGTCCAAAAGTGATGCTATAAATCTATGGTGCAATAAAAAGGTTTCCGCAGAAATCTCCAAAAGTCAAGTTCACCATAATAACAACAAGCATGTAGAGATAACAGACATTTTAATGCAGAGAAGATAGAAAACATGGTGAGGAAACTTACAGATGCACCTACAAGTACCAGAAAACAATATATTCTTACCAAGGTACTACCAAAGGACAATTCCGAAAAATTGAGGTTCAAGTTGGGTTTGATCGACATCCAGAACCCAATTAGAGGGGAAGTGCTGAAAGATTTTAATGTTGACTATCTCTAGATATAGTAGCTGTTTTATGTCATGCTTTAATTCAAATATTTTATCGAGTTGATTAGTGTTTACTGAAGATTACTTCCTCAAAAGGACATCATGAGTTTATTTATTTTTTGTTAAATTCGAATAATTTAGCTCAGAAGAATGAGAATTAATTCACTTAGCTATATAAATGACCCCACAGGGTCGTGTCAATTTATTCAAATTATAGTAAAATATTTTTTTCCCTTCCTGTCAATGTTCAATAGCATAATGAGATCCGCTCCAATTAAGGCACATTAATAATAGAACATGTGTAAATAGGAGTTAACCTAGGTATCTCTACACAAAAGCAGACAAGCTACATCAGGCTGGAAATGACCAAATCAAACTGACCATCACAATATTCTTAAGCGTACCAAGATTTTTTGATAAAGAGGGACGGGTGGTATGCGCAACTTAGTTAAAAGTGAGATCTAGCCTTGTGAAAGCTGGTCTGTGACAAATGCTATTTTCAATGCCACAGTTTATTAATAATGCAAACCTGCACAATTACATTCATTATTTCTTGTCTTTAGTATTATTAATTAAATTGCAAACCAAGTAAACATCACCTGTTATAGTTCAAAGATGTGTTTAAAACCAGTTATCTTCTATTATGACACCAACTCATACGTAATGTATTAGAACTAATGTAAGAAAGACACATGGAGAGTAGTATAACCTACAGAATTCTCCCACACAAACTAAAGAACTTCACCCTTCAAGATTAGAGCTCACGAACTGATTAAGACTTCATATTCCTTATGGTATTCTTTTAGTAGAAGATGTTAAGAGTAGTTTACTTGCAAATTACTTGATAGAACTTTCAGTCACAAATTAGCATGTTTGAAGCCAATACTAGAGCATATTGAAGCAAGAGTAAGGAAAATCAAATAGATTATAACGAAGATAGCGATTAAAACACTTACAGAAGCTTCATACAGGAAATTAGAGGAATGCTGTCTCACAATATCAGATTCAACCTGTAGAAACAGGAGTTAAAAATCATCAACCATAAAATATACAATTGACAAACAATTTATGCATTGCCTAACTAGAAAAATTATATGTGGACATTGAGATAAGATGTTTTAGTCCTAATGCAAAATATTTCAGTACAATGATGCTTCAAAAGGAATAAAAGCTTAATTTTTTATATTGACCTAGGAAGGTATACCTCTTTCAGGGCCAAGCTAAAGTTATTTTTTCTCCCAAGATTGGTAGATAAAATTCTACCGATCTTTATGTCCCAGCTTTATTTGGAGATGTTCAATACAGATGACATAAGAAACCAGATAAAAGAGGATTTTGAACAAAGTGATGATTTAATGCCGCAATATTTAAGTTATTTCACAGAGAAGGTAAAATTACATGAATAAGCAAATGAAAATCAGGTTTCATCTGTGAAGATAGCTTTTCTAGAGCCCTTGCGCACCTTAAAACAGTGAAATTTTGGTTATTTTAAACTGATTAGATGAAATTGCAGTGAGAACCTGACAGTAGAATTTAATGTCAGTTCTACAGTTGAATGTAATGTCAGTTCGACAGTTGAATTTATTGTCAGTTAATCGCGTTATATACTTTCATATTAAATGGTTGTGAATCTAAATCATTTACTCTGACTGCCACTTCTGGGAACATAAAGCACTAAGAAGCAATTCATTCAGGTATAAAACTGAATTATATAAAAATAAGGGGAAAATCCAATAAACTACTAAATTTGAATCTTTGCCACTGTGCTAGGCGGTGTGCTTAGTATTAAGATTCTAGTCTACGATTACAGTTAAAATTACATGAACAAGAACTCTTGCAACATGTAATCTTAACTTCTTACTATAATATAACTACATTGTTTTCCTACAAAATTGCACTAAATCTCCTGACGGCCTTTAAATTACAAAGCAAATGGAAAATATTAAGTAAAACAATATGGTTATCTTACAACAGAGCAACCAATGGGGTTGGTTTCTTCAATTGCCACTGTTTGCTGCTGATTAATCCTGTGTCCGAAGAAGGTGAAGCTCTGGAAAAGGAGAATACATATATTCCTGCTTTGATACACCGTTTTCCTTGGGAAAGCCATGTAAATTAGACTAGTCCAACAAGGTCATGAAAGTAAGTGAACGCATCAAGAATGCCCAATGCATGACTAAAACTATGTGGATTTCGATTGAACCAACCAATTTAAACCTGAGAAGTAGTAGTATTACATATCTTCCTCAACTGCACGAGCACGTATTTTCTCCAGTAATAAGGGCCAGTCCTCCCCGAGCTGCTGTGGATTCAACTCCATTGCAGTTCTAAAATCTAGCAAAGATATTGGACAACGGGATCTATGTTCGTGCATGACTTCTGAAGGACTACTGCTACTTTGCGTCGGATAATGGTAACCAGATCTAAAGCCCTTAAACATCTTCAAATGAGCCTGATGCTTTTGGGGTTGGTCTGATTGAGCAAGCCCTGACCTTGCTACCACCAGTTCATGACAAGACTTAAGTAAACCCTTCAAGTAAGCATCCAAACCACTGTTCAGCATTTTTGCGGTGTCAATTGATACCCCTTCAAGGCCATTTGCTGTAGCAATCTGCTCCATGCGTTCCTTCAATGTAACAGTATCCAGCAAATCACCACTGTTGAATGAGCTAACAAATTCACTGCTACTAGCTAAAGGCACTAGCTTGCGAGCTCCACCTGCTCTAGCAGCACAAAATGGAATTCCAAGGGGAGGGTTGAGTAATCTTCTAGCAGATACCTCTTTTACGTCTTTCTTAACTAATAACTCGGTCTTGTCTGTGCTATGTACAGAAATTGTACCAACTGCAGATACTTTAGACAATTTCACTGGCTGGTCATCTAAAAGCTGTGTGTCTTTGTCCGCTTGACGTTTGAGTCCTTGATGCTGCTGCACCATTCTCCTATTAGTATCAGTTGTAATAAATTCCCCATTTTCTGAACTAACCCTAAAATCACCATACTGTGTATTTAGTGATTGTTGTGCCTTTCCATTTGCACTAAGAGCACTACGTCGATCCCCAATTCTACGTTCTCGAGTCCCTGTCCTGGCCTTCTTTGGTGATGGTGGTAGTATGCTACCATTCGACAAAGCTGAAGGATTTGGAGGCTGGTTTATGGCAGGATGAAATCCATTTTGTTCACGAACATCACCTAAAAGCTCTTTACTATCAACTGCTTTGGTAGCCTTATCAGCATCCACTCCATTGGCCAAAGGAGGTACTTTTGCTGTGTAAACATTTTCGAGAATCGCACAAATGAGCTGATTATGCAGTGGAATATTCTCTCTACCAACAATCCCTTTACACATCTTATCAAACTCAGCCTTGTTCACTTTTACCTTCAACAATCTATCCAAAAGCTTAAAGTATTGCTTGGACCTCTCCGGCCCAATTTTCCTTACTATCTCCGCTTTCAAACCAGCAAGATTGATCCTTGCGTGCTGATTTAGTGGTTGCATTCTCAACACATCAATCTATAAACAACAAAAGAATATAACACTTTTCCACAATCCTCGAGTATGAATTTCAAACAACTATTAAAACCCCCAAATTAGGGTTTCGCTTCACCTTCAAACCAAAAATCTAACCTCACCACCACTAATAACACTGTACTAAAACCAACAACCTAATTGCACAACAGTTGACACAATTCCCAACTAACTCTCCCTCCAAAACCAAAACTCCTCCAAAATTCAAATTCCGATACACCGAAACCCAAACCTCACCCTAACACAAACTCACAATGCATCAAACTCTAATAAATTCACCAAACATCATCCCAAACCACAATAAATAACCTCCTTACAACTCCGAAAAAAAACCTCGATTCACTCAAATTAACAAACTCAAACCACAACCAATCCTCTCAATACACATCAAACAAGCTCAAATCACAAAAATACATAATAAAATCACTAGAGCAAACACACTTCAAATTCAAATCATAAGCACGCACAATTAAAACAACAAAACACACATTGAATAGATTTAAGCTTGTGAATACAAAATTGAAGTTGACCTTGGTGTAACCTCCAACGAACTGAATCAAAAACTATAGATTCAGAGATTGTGTATGTATAATCACCAGAAACTTTGCTTGTTCGATATAAAACAGTTGGTTGCGCTGTTTTTACATACGCATTACGATTGAGTTGGATATAATCAGTTGCGAAGTGTGTGTATGTATAGGTGTGTGTTTGTATGTATAGGTTGAATCAGAGAATGGAGATGCTACTCCGTGATCGCTGCTCCGATACTCTTCCCCTGATTCTCTTTTGTTTTTTGTTTTTTGTTTTTTTTAAGACACAAAAAAAGTTTTATTTTTGTGTTTTTTTATTGTAATTTGACTAAATATCAACGCGCGGATAAGAGAGTTAATTAAAAGTAACGAGCTTCTGTTTGCTGTTTGTGAGAAGGTAATGAGAACGCGCGTTGCAGCGCTTGTAGATAGTGTCGTAAGTTAATACTGGGAAGAGTAGGAAGAGAATTGAGATAGAATTAGTTTTAAAATAATCAATTTTTTAAAATTAATTCATTCAAGAAAAAGAATTAAATCAGGAAAATAGAAAAAGAAGATAATATATTAGAATGGATATTAATTAGAGATTAGGGAGTCTGAGAAGTATGTCAGTTAAGTTGATATATGGGATTTACATGTAAATATAGGATGAGTATTTTGTAAAATCAAAATTTGTTAATTAGTCCTGTGGACCCAATCAAATTTATAATGTATTTTTCAAATATCTCACGAAAAATTTCCTGAAATCAATTTCAGGATCTTTTTCCTCTATTAATTATGCATAACAGCTGTTTGTCATAAAGAGTCCCAAAACTGTTCCCAAAAAAATTCTCAAATGCTGAGTTGTCACAATATTATTAGCTATCTTCTGATAAATGAGATGGAGCCCTCGTGTATACATATGAATTCCACAAATAACATCATACCACGTATTATTCGGAAATACTTTTGGGAACCATTTCGGGACATGTAGCACTACTCTACTTACATAAAAATATTAAAAACGAAATACAATCACTGAATCTCATTAATTTTGAAAAAATTAGATTGAAATTAGCTCTTTTCTATTTTCTAGTTTTTTTTTTTAATAACGCAGAAACCATAGAAGCCGCTATTCGACTATCAACTAAATTTTAAATTAAAAAATGGAGTAAAAACCGTGAACCTGACGTGAATCGAACACGCAACCTTCTGATCTGGAGTCAGACGCGCTACCATTGCGCCACAGATCCATTTTCTAGTAATAAACATACATAAAATGATATTGACGAATACAGTTTGCTTTATCATGACTCATGAGGGTCGAGGGAGTTCAGTTGGTACTTTCTATGCCTACACTAGTTTATAATCCGTGCAACGCACGACTTTTTTTTCAATGTTTATAATTATATTAATTTTTTAATTTTATATATTATTAATTTACATATGAAATTGTTGTTAAAAAATTGATATATATAAGATTTTACACGTTCGATTTGATATTTATATATTATCTTCAATTCTTACAATTTGATTTGAACGATTTTACAGTCCACATGAAATTAACAAAATAAACTTTAATGTATTGATGGTTTAACGATTATATTCCAATCAAATCAACGCAGAAACAATAGGAGAAGAAATTGACGATGAACCGTATGACAAATTTAATAAGAATCGTTAGATCTTACAATATATAGATGAAAACCGTTGGATCTAGCAAAAACAAATATTTTATATTTCAATATGTTATAAACTAAAAAGTGTGATTATTAAAATACGAAAAGGTGTATGTCAATTATTTAAATCATATATAATTAGGTTTTCTACATTTAATATCATTATCAATGTAGGACTTCGACATTGAATAAGATTAATGTAAAAAATCATAATTATATTTTCTCTAAACATTCTGAGTGTTTCTCTTTAAATAATAATTATTAATTCATCACTAAATTTAAGATAATTTTTGAGCTTCACGTGGATTGTAAAATCATCCAATAGTAAATATTAATATTTTTTTATACTAATAAAAAAGTAGATAAAATGCAATTCTAATACAATCCTTTTTAATTATATCCTTTTCAGATTATAATTTTTTTAAAAATTTCAACTAATATAAACTTTTTTATTTATATCCTTTTTAGATTATACTTTTCTTTTTAAATTCACTTTTAATGCAATCTTTTCTAATTACATTCTTTTTAGATTATAATTTTGTGTATAATATGAAGTAATCTTGATCGTCTACTATTAAAAATATTAGATTCGACGGTTGAGATTATTTTGACGGTACAGTGACCAAAATTATGGCTAAGATCCCTTTTACGCTTATTATATATAAGGATCTAATTATGGCTAACATGTATTTTTATATTATAAATTATTTTATAAAAAAATTATATATGTAACTAATAATTGTTGTTTTTTGACTTTTTTGTTACATTTTATTATTACCTGATTATTTTTTTCAAAATTAATGTAAATTATATGCGCATATGAAGTACAAAAGACAAACATGAATTTTTCTTTTGAACCGGAACTATTTAGTGGTTAAAGTCAGGTTTAATTTGGATTGTTTCCGGAAAGTCAGGGCGTAACAATTTTCTATAGTTTAGTTGAGGGTTGTTTCGTGTTTATGTACTCGCAATTTTTCAATGCTATCTTGTAAACTAAATTTTTGGTATGTACTAATATCAAATTTAATAGATGATTAATGAGTTTCTAATTAATAGATGATTAATGAGTTTTGAAAAGCGAATTTTATCATAAGTTTTATTACTATATTTAAAGTTATAAAATATTAAATTTAGTTATGTTGTTAGTAAGAGTCGAACCCTTGACCTATGGTAATACTCGCTTATTATCCCTCTTACTCTTATTATATAATAGGATATAATATGTACGCCATTGTTCCACATATAACCTTCTTATATAAAGTTCCGGGAAAAATCATTGAATCTGCCATAAAATTTTATCAATAAATTGCAAATAAAATTTTTAAAAACATAAAATTTGATTTTAATATAGAATACTAATGACATATAAATTTTATAAAGGATTTAACACATAAAATTTGAAAAAAAAAAAAAAAAACTTAATTTGAATTTGATTCTACAGTAGAAATGATAGATTTGATCTATGAGAGAATTGATTTGGATTATTTCATTAATTTTTAAGGATTTCCATAAAGAAAAGTTGTGTAATTTCATTTTTAATTTCTTAATTAAGATTTATAATTATATTTCATACAAAAAAAGATAAATATATGTATTTTGTGGTGGTTCTCTCTTGGATCCTATATAATGTGGTTCTTTTTAGAATGCCACCCTACATATGTATACATGTTTTGGTTTCTACATTATGGATATCCATTTTCATTGTTGTGCTTCTTTCAATCATCCATCAAGATATTGCAAGGCTGGTAGGGGAAACGACTTTGTTAGTGTCGACTACTATTTAGTTTGTGTTTATGTAAGTTAGTTAGGCAAGTCGCAACATCAATGATATGTAAAAAGAATTCTATATTTTTTTATTTAGTTAGTGAATGATCATAATCTTCATGATTTAGATTTATTTAGTTAGGGAATTGTACCTCTCAAAGAGCTTGTAACTTCCATGTATAATTGCTAGCAATTTTTCGGTTGGATTATTTACTGAAGCAATTATTGTGGGAGATGATAAAATTAACTATTCAAATACCATATGTCCATTTATAATAGTATAGAGGATTAGAGTTAGCAAAAAATAGTCAAGTGTGGACATATATAACATACTCACATAAACACGAACTCCATTCACACTTTACAATATGCAAGCAGTTATATTTTGATTAAAATTGATAAAAAGAGCATGATATATATCTATTTATATATATAATTTTTGTTCAAAGATAAAGTTATATTCATTACCGAGATCGAGGTTCTTTGATCTTGCTAACTAAGTGCCATATTCATCCAATACTAATGCGTTCCAGTGAAAACGTGTGACAGTGTGTGTGAGGTGGTACCATTTCGGTAAAAATGAGGGTGAGTCAGCACCATGTTGGTCGGAACTCACAATTTTCAAATGGACATCCATTGTGAACCTACGACTATTAAATACGTAACCAGGTTTGTTAAGTTGTTTATGTGGTGTTAATAATATTCTATATATGTATTACTCAAACATGATCTATAACTATCGAAGACAAAATCCTAAATGTTTGAGGCTCATTAATTCAGCAACATCTTATGTCTATGGTTAAATTACTATGATAAGCGAATTACTGGAATACACAATGTTTGTTACTAGATGACAATAAAAAAGGTTCTTGATAGTAACATAGAGAAGAATAAAATGGGTATGTCATACTATCATGATCATACAATTTGTTAAAACATAAATAAAAGCAATGAAAATTCATATCTGGAACTCAGTACATGTCTATATATCTATATATGTTTGTACTGATGATCAAAAAACTATATGTTGACCTTTCTACCCTCGTCCACGTTATTATTTGAAGGTTGACTTAACAGACTACTACCGGAACCAATAACGTGCATGAAAAAAATAAATATAGCCATCAATTTGGCCAGCTAATTATTTTAGCCACTAACGTGCAAAAAAAAAAAAATATACTACAAACCATCATTCTATAATTTAGTCTTAATTTATCTGTTTATATACATTCACACGTATCTTGTCAATGAACTAATCAAATACTAACCAAATTAGTTACCACCGGCCACCATGCATTTTTAATTAACTGTTTCATCAAAGGTACTAATAAAAGGAGTAAACTTAATCTATTGAATTTGATTATATTTGGCTTCTACCTGCTGTAAGAGTAACGACAACGTTTGTTATCTTAGTCACAATTAAGACTGTAAAAGTGAATAAAATCCAACAAAACCATCGGCCAGGTCTTCGATTCAAAGTTTGATTTATGACAACCAACATAAAAAAAATAATGATGTGTATATGATGTTCAAGTATCAAAAGGTAATAATCAATCAGGACACAATATATTTTAATTAATTTTCTTTAAACATTGTTGTTAAATCGATTTTGTCCACTCGCTGACTTTAATGATATGTGCTTTCGCTTAAAGAATTTGATGAAATAAACATTATTTATAAAAATTTAAGCTGCATGCGTGAGCTTACTTTCTAGAATTTCTTGAATTTTGAATCTTTCTTAAGATGTTTACGCATTGATTTTTATTAAAATCAAGTATGCGTAGTTTTATCAAGGAAAGTCGCGTTCTAATATTTGTAAAATGAGAAATGATTAGGAGCTTGATAATACTAATATTTTTATTTTTTTTAGAAATAAATCATCTGCTAGTTAAATTCTGTAACAAAACACAGTGTTTCTGTCATCATAAATCCTAATGATATAGGATTTAATGACTTGAACGAGTTCGAATCTATGTTATAGTTTTTATTTGATACTGCATGATAATTTCAACATGAAGCGGTTTAATTATCTATTGTATAAATAATTTTATTGGGAATAGTAGTTTCCATCAAGAGCTAGAGTTTTATGTGCCTGAGAATAAACTCAGCATAGCACCCTCAGGTTTAAAAGCTTTTTAATCATAAACGTAAGGATATTTATGTAAATTAAAATTAAGGAAATTAATATTTACAACAATGTCATCCAGAATTTGCACCGTAAACACATATAATCTCAAGATGCATCATGAGATCATCCTTAAAAGCGATTTTCTCTTCTATCAATACGCGTTGGAATTTTATAGTAATCTAAGTATTTTTATTGATAAAACTATCTATAAAAGAGGGTTGTTTTTTTTATAGACATTGAGTAGTGAGATGTTTTGTATAACATTTTCAAATATGAATCGGAGAACATAATGTTATAAAAAAATTTAATTAAATTCACTTAGCGTTTTACAATATCTGTAAAATGAAAAATGGTATGTGATTTGACTATGGATCGTTGTATACATGTATATTTTTTCAAGTATACATGTATAATTGTTCAACGCATTAATCATACGTATCATTCACTCAGTTTAAAAAATTGACCAAAAAATTGTTTGGCGGGTTAATTTTAATTTTTAATTAAACAAAAATGGGGTCAAAAACCAACTTTTTTTAAAAAAATAAATCAAAAATATGCCATGATAGTTTTTATGCCTAAATCTTGCCATAAGCCCTAAACAGGCCTAATGGGCTGGAATAGCGGTCCACAACTCATAATAGGCCTAGAGATGAAGAATGAATCACTAAAGCCCACCACCAGGAATCAGTCCAATGTATTATTAAGTCCGATATGGGAGCAAGCGACCCCAAGCTACGGGTCAAGTTCGTCAGCATGTCCCTAGTATGGGATCGCATCACATCTACAAGGTCCAGCAAGGCCTAGAATATTCTTATTGTGAAGACTCATAACTAAGCCCAGCGAGTTCGCATGAGTAGGATTATCTTCATAGCGTGGGATCACCTCGCATGAGTAAACCCAGCGAGGTCGCATGCGAGGCCACGTAACTTCTCCATTAGCCTCGCCAGTGAGGCCATATGATTCTAGCATCATGGTAGCCATAGGTAACCTTTATTGATCCATGGGTCATGAGTAGGATTAATGGATAAATTATATCAGCCCATAGACGACTGGTGAGTTTGGGCCAAGAAGGACCCATAGAAACCCTAGCCCGTCAGGGTAACTTCTTCTCCAAGAACTACGTATGGCTTGATCCCTATAAATAGGGTACGTAGGCACCTTGTTAAGATTGAGAAACAGTTCACCCTGAAATATCAACAAACAAGATCAGCCACAAACATACACAAATCTCCTCTGTGTTCTTCGTGTTCTTAGCAGAATATTCGTATTTTACTCCGTAATTCCAGCAACCTCTATAATTACTGTTGTACCAATTTCTCCGTCAAATCAAATAAAAATAGTAAAAAAATTAGAAAAAGTCGGTCAAATCAAATAAAAAATATTTAAAAATTCTTAAAAATAAAGAATATGGCCATAAATTCCTGATTATTGAAACTTTCTCAAATTCAATTTTAAACTCATATAAATCATAAAATTGGAAAAGTTCGAGTGTTATGTAAATTGAAACTTATCATTTGGTTGTAAAAATTATGTAAGTTCCATGTTGTCTAATTTACTATTTTTCCATAAATTATCCATGCTTAAAGGTATTTTTGGTATTGAAGGGGTGAAGTATCGAAATACATAATTATTACCCGAACATGTCCAAGATATTCCATTGGTAGTGGAGTGTTACGATGACACACCACTCCCAAAGAAGTATTAGGGACATACCTGAGTATCGGTGGAATATCACGTTGGTTATTCTATTGATAGTGAATTATCAGATCGGATACTACACTCAAAGTGGAGTATCTGAACATTTGATACTCCACTCAACGCTCTATTGTGTGAGTGGTATCAACTCTGATATTCCATTGCATATGGATTATGCGATCGAAATGGGTATTTTGGTTAGTGTTTCTGAAAATGAATATTTTGGGCAAATAAATATAAAAAATGAGGTATTTTTATCATTTTCTCACATATTGAAGTAAGTTATAATAATATTTTGTAAAATTTATTATTTTAGATTGGATATTATAAACTATGAAAATTTTATTTAAGTTTGTAAGAATGTATTATCTATTAAAAATAATGAAATGAGATTTTGTGTTGCAATTTTTGTGATTAAATCGCGAATATTCGCAAAACACAAAGATGCTAACGATTTTAAAAAATTCCAAAGGATGGTAGGAGCAATGTTCAAAGTTCAAATTTGAGAATCTATTCTTCCTATATTTTTATTATACATTAGTAAAAAGAAATCCATAAAATGAATCTTCCTTCATTATGCATTATGTAATTTCAGATTTTGGAAAAAAAATATATGCAGAATAGATTTTTACACCAGAACATATAATCCGATTTTTTTAGATTTGATAGAGATATTATACATTGACCTTTTTCATAAAAAAAAACAGAATATAATTAACAAAAAGAAAGGAAACGTATTTCGAAATAATTGCCGTTTTAGCAGATATTGTGATTATTACACGAATCAGCGGACCCAGATATCATACTTTTGATTTTAAAAAAAATGAAAAAGTAATCGTTTGCTTTAATCCGATTATGCAAAATCAAACAGTGAGGCGGGTATATTAATCCATTCCTCACCCAATTCAATTCTAGGGTTTTGTTATTCAAAAACAAATTGAAATTAAGAATTACAGGGTGAAGAAGAAGCTCAATACAATTAAACATGAAGCTCACTATCAAGACTCTCAAAGGCAGTCACTTTGAAATTTGGGCTCATCCAAATGACACTGTGAGCCATTTCTATTCCTATCCTCTTTTATACATACATTTTCTTGTATCTATAAAAAAATGCCACTTTTAATGCCACATTGCTTGTTTTTGTTTTTGATATATGTTAATTAGCTGCATTGGTATAAGATTGAATGTTTAAATTGTGATATGTAATCGTGGTTTATTTAAAGTTTGTTTTTTTAACAACCTGATTAAGATTTGTGGAATGTTTTTATTTTTATATCTTTTTGATTTGTTGATATACAGTGGAGATGGGGTTTTTTGGCACTGGTTTTGTCTGTGTGTGGTCTTGTAGAATGTTTTTGGTAGTTTTTTATTGGTTTATGTAGCTTTCGAGTTTTGTCACCGGATCAATTAAGCAATTTTTGTATGCCTGTATATCGACTTTTTTTACAAGTCAAATGAGAAACCTTTTTTGTTCTTATTTGGATTGAACTCCTGTGTGAATCTGATTGATGTTGCTAAATGCTTTGAAAAAGATTAATGTTTTTCACAAAACTAGCTGTTTTTACTCATCAAAATAAAGAGGTGAATGTATCATGATCTATATCTGTTTTGTCATTTTTTTATGGAAAGAGAGGGAGGGGTATTGCAATTTACATATAACATATTCAATATACTTTCATTCTGAAAAAAACTTTTTATGTTTGATATAATGAAACTAAAATTTCGAAACCTGTAAAGTAAACATCCACATGGGAAAACCTAAAAAAGATGTCGGCTTTAGCACCACAGCCTTTAAAGACTTCAGCCAATATATGGTGTAGATGTTGAGTGATTAATAAATTGATGTTATTTAAAGAGTTAGACCTCATGGGTGCCCGAGAGGCAAAACATCGTGTGCAATTTTAGTCGAGCACACAAATTGTCTTTTGTATAAACTTGAGAAAGTTTAGCTTTTGGCTGCTTACTTTCTTAGTCTATAACTATACTTGGAGGTGTTATTATATACATGGGAGTTCGGGAGGTTTGGGGGCTGCTTAATTCTAGTCTTTTTTTTCTTTTCAAAACCCTAGAGCATACGTGTCAGCAAACGAATAAAAAAGAATATAGGCGACAATCTTTAAAACTAGTTACAAAGCAGGCTTTAAAAATGGAAACATTTGTGAAGTTTGTTGAATGTTTTTGCAGCATAGGGTAACCGTCCGTGGATACATATAATAATTTCTGAAATTTTAGATGTGCACTTGTTTTACATCTTTAACTAAACACTTGCATTTGAACTTATAGCTGGTGGGAATCCGAATTATTAACGTGGCTCGGAATATCATATTATCGTGAGGGGATCTTTAAGTGGTTATATTTTAGTTGCAAGTTGCATAAAATTTTCATGTGTTACCTTTTCCGGACATGATCTTTGTTTAGGTTTTTCTCTATAATGAGCTTTTCCCTGATCAAATTTAGCATCTATAGGAATAAAGTAATGGCATAGTAACTCAAAAGGAGGCATTACCCGGTGGGCTGATACATCCCTACCCTAGGGTCATTTGTTCCTTATTTTAGTCCCCAGGACTTTGCCCTAAATTATATACAGGCAAACAGTTATAACCAAACTCTTTGAGTAATATACTTGGTATGATTTGTTTGTTAAATTATTGCTATAGCGATAGATAAACAAGACGCACAACAAACAGGAGAAAAAGCTGCACAAGTAGCCTGTGGGCTTATTGTTTTATCTTTTTTAGTTCAATGAGTATAACCGTATGATAATTATCTTGAGTGATTATGATATAAATGCATATGATTGTAGGTCATGGCAATCAAGAAAAACATTGAAGACATGCAAGGAAAGGACAATTATCCATGTGGACAGCAATTATTGATCCACAATGGGAAGGTATTAAAAGATGAGAGTACACTTGCTGAGAGCAAAATCTCAGAAGATGGATTTCTCGTGGTCATGCTGGGCAAGGTAAATTACCTTTTGACATAATTATCCTATAGAAATTCCACCAGGAACAGATATACGCGTTAACATTATCTTCTTTGTAATGGTTATGGTCAGAGCAAAACTACGAGTTCGATTGGGACATCTGCTGCACAGGTATTTTTTGCGATGATATTTCAACTTGAAAGTGTTTCGCTACTCGTATGTTTTCAGGACATGTCAATCCTCTAACTGTGTTTAAACAGCCTTTATCCGCACCTGCACCAGCTCCTACTCCACCTCCAGCTTCAACTGCAGCCGTAGCTCCTACTCCAGCTGTGATCTCTAATCCTGCTCCAGCTGTGATCTCGAATCCTGCTCCAGTACCTGAAGCTTCTCCAGTAATGTGAGTTGTAATCTGAACCAGGTCTCTTTATCAATTACAGATTATTTAGTCCTTGATATTATGTTGCACAGTATCTGATGTCCATCAGCTGAGCATGCTTTCCTACATTCATATTGAAAATTTTATTGATACATGAATGTTATCATATATCTATGAAGATAATATAGATGAAACTTTGCTTGGCAGTGCTCCTTCTGATACATATGGTCAAGCTGCTTCCAATGTAGTTGCTGGTACCAATCTTGAGCAGACCATTCAGCGTATTATGGACATGGGTGGTGGTATCTGGGACACAGACATGGTCACTCGTGCACTTCGAGCTGCTTACAACAATCCAGAGCGAGCTGTGGATTACTTGTATTCTGTACGTTTTGACTGTTCAACATGCTTTGTATTCATAGAATTTCCTGTTTATAGTTTTTAGCTCAACAAAATCTTTTCTTTTGTAATCCAGGGGATTCCTGAAATGGCTGAAGCTGCAGTTCCAGTGTCCCAGTTTCAGGGGGACCAGGCAACTGCTGGAATTAGTACTATATCTGAAAGTGGTGTAGCTGGGGCTGCTCGTGGAGCTCCTAATTCATCGCCATTAAATATGTTTCCTCAGGTATATTTTATTCTTTGAATTGAATCCGTATATTACCATTTTATGTACCTTTCACTTCAAAATGGAAAATTTGCAGGAAACTCTTTCGGATGCTACTGGTGCTGGTCTTGGTTCCCTCGAATTCCTTAGGAACAACCCGCAGGTTGGTTTTCAGCTAGTTTGTTAACTAAAAAACCTTATTCATTTTGTAATGTTATAGCTTTAAAAAACTTTTTAACAAACTCAGCATACTTAAATCCCGCGTTTCTAACTTTAGAGTAAATTATAATCGTTATGGTACTTCTCAATATTTGCTTTAAACGAATCATATGGGGTTTCTTTTGCTCACGGATTCTACTAAAAGTGTCTCATGCTCTTTTTGCCTGCAACTCAGTTCCAAACTCTACGTTCTATGGTGCAAGGGAATCCACAGATCTTACAGGTCTGTGCAATTGATATTTTTTCCGGGTTGGATTTCTTTGTTTGTATGGTTGTAAGTTGTTTACTTGTTTCTTATTTTGCAGCCCATGCTTCTGGAGCTAGGGAAGCAAAACCCTCAACTTTTGAGACAAATCCAGGAGCATCATGAAGAGTTTCTACAACTGATTAATGAGCCAGTTGATGCATCTGAAGGGTAAATACTATCTACTACTATACTAGACTGCAAATTTTATAAAGTAAATGAACTTTTGCAATATGGAAAATTAGCATAACTGCGGCATTTATCAGTTGGTAGCTAGAACTGCTTTAGTTGATACACCTTATTTAGTGTATGTTATGTGATATAAAAAATTAGAGAGGTAAGTTTCAGAAAGCTTTGTCTTTGTGATGATTACTTTTCTTTTCTTCTGATTTGTTTATATAATATGATCCTATTAAGCCCTCCTAAAACCTTAAGATTTTGGGAGAGTTGGTTACTTGACATGACTCTACCGGTATATTCACAAAATTTATATTGTAGTTTAAATAAAGGATCAGTGTACATTACTTTGGACATGTATTGATTAAGGAAAGTTAACTGTATGTTACACAGGGATTTGTTTGAACTACCCGAGGAAGACGTGACGCAAGAAGTTAGTGTTACTCCGGCTGACCAGGAAGCTATTGAACGAGTATAAATTTCTTTACCCGCTGATTCTCCATATCCGATTTTAAAATCTTTCATTATTGAATAATTGTATCACATATAAATTGTTTTATCATTATATTTCGGTTTTCAGATCGAAGCAATGGGATTCGATAGAGGCCTTGCTATTGAAGCTTTTTTAGCATGTGACCGCAACGAGGAATTAGCAATTAACTACCTACTTGAAAATGCTGGGGATTTTGAGGACTGAAGGTATATCTTAACCCAACAAGTTTATTAAGGCACTGGCGTACTGGAATAAAAGTTTCTAAGAGAGTGGAGAATTTTCTCTATCTATATGTATTAATGATGTTTGCATCATTGCGTTTCTCGGTTTTATCGTTTAATGAGATCTACTGAGAGATCATTTTGTTCTCTCAATTCTTAACGACCGACTATTTTGGTGCTCACATAATCCGAAGAGACCCTGTCTTCTTGGTTATTATCCTACCTTTTATCTTTCTTTTTTGTCTGGTGGCTTTTAGCTCTAAATTGGGTAGCATCATCCTGCTTATCCTGCAACCTTATTTACAAGGGAGTGATTGTCATTGCTTTAATTCTTTGTTCCAGACTTCTGGTGCTTCATTTTTACTTCACTTGTTAACTTAGAAGTTGTTTTAATAATGAGGCATCTCTTCTCTGTGTGATGCCCAAGATCTGTCGAAATTGGGGCATCTCTGCTTTTTGTTTAATGCCCAAGTTGTGTCAGCCTTGGGGCATCTTCTCTTTTGTATAATGCCCTGCTGGATACTTCTTGATTCTATATTTATTTCTTTCATTTAAGCCGACGCATCATACCTTTTAATTTGCTTACTTTTGTATTCAGGTAAAATTGTTACAGCTTATGAAATTTGAATGAACTTGTATATTTATTTCAACATCGATTTCAGGTGTGTTCAGAGAGGTATCATCGTTGCTCATGGAGTATTGCGGAAGCAGACACATTACCTTGAAAAGCTCTTCAGCACTCATCTTTATAGTTCTAAAACATAGTGGATGGTGAATCAAGTTGCTTGTTTTTTCAATTATGAAAGTGCCTGTAAACTGAATAACTAGGTTGGTGTTTTGCGCAATTGCGCTATGACAGTTGTGATATTTTCTTCCATTTCCATATAGGTTTCATTGATAAAGTATTTATGAATTATGAGTATATACAAAGCCAGAAGTCGGTGTCAGACCTCTTTTTGGTAGACTCTATTAAGATTTCTTTGTGAAAATACAGAGATCATTCTTTTGGCGAAAGTACTGATTTGTTTATACCCTACTTGAATAAGTATGTTTATTAGTTTTATGCTAAACATTGCTGTCAGAGAAATCAGTTTACTCGGTGTTGGGTATTGATCCTTGAACTCAGTTACGGACTTGCTGACAGTTGAACACCTTTTAATCTAACCCTAAATTCTTATGTAATGTTAGAAAGACTTATCAGTAATGCTCATCATTTCTCTCCAACAGCAATCTGGATTCTGGAGGCACGCTAACATGTCTTTCTTGTAAAGAGGATTCAGGCTCACATGTCTTCCATCTTAATATATTAACACTAAAATCATATAGTCACTTCTTTGACACATTAAGATAAAAGCAGTGTAGGATTAAGACCCCAGGTCCCAACTAAGCGACTTGGGGTCATTGCCCTGGACTAGGGTCTAATGTTGTCACGACAGCTCTAGGCCTTAAGGTTAGAAACAAAGAAACGTTTCCAGACTTAAGAGAATTACTCGCCAAGGATTTTGAAGAAGTGGATATTGATAAAATTCTTATCAAAAATCTTAAAGCCCCGAGCTACAAGCAACATTTGAAGGGGCCATTAATAGAAAAAATCTTTTAAGTCTTGTGCTAATTTCTTACTAATCATCACTTTCTCGAGATCGAGGGACTCCATAACCAAAGAACAAAAAGTTTTTTCTGACCAACTAAAGACACCATACCCAAACACGAAGAGCCGTTACTAAGAACAATTATGAAAACTAATAACAATACACCTGAAAGGAATGCTCTTTCAAATACTAAACGGCTTATTTAAAGCACCGTAACAATATTGAACAAAATACAGAACCAGATTGTTTAATAAATTTGCGCTAATAATTTTTATTTAGTTACACGTCTTAAAATTGCAAGTTCCCATTTAATCCCTCTCCATTCCATTCATCTCATATTAAACGCCTACTTTTTGACCACACATTAAAAACCATATGTATATACAGTGACATTCATTATTTTGGGAAAATATAATAATATGAGATTAATATTCGAATCAAACTCGACTTAATGAAATAATTCTACTTCACTCGCTTTCAAGTTCGGATAAGATGTCAAAGGAAACAAACATGTTCATTAGCTATATCATGATCTCATTTTTCAATCGCTAAATTACACTCCTATAAAAAAGAAACCCACTAAATTACACTCACGAATCACGTCCTCTGCTACGTAAAGGAGGACAAAAAAAAAAGGAAGCACATGCTAATTGATAATGTCCGAGATGTGCGATCACATAGGACCTACTTATGAGGGAAGACACATTTTATATCTAAAATATTGTAATTTATATAATTATAATTACAAAATAGAAATATGTAAATGTTACTGCTGCATGCATATATAAATATCATGAATTTATTGTATATGTTATTATCTCATTTGAAAAAATGACAATCTGCCATTTGTCATCACAATCTATCAAACCACCACAATTTGTCATCCCAAATTCGTCTCCCCACGAATTTATTATCAATCTGTCGTACTTAGCGAGTTCAGTCTCAGTAGCAGTGCATCTATATACACCATCTTTCCATCTACGAAACTCACGGGTGGCAACAATATTGGCAACAAGTGTATGCCCTTCCTTAATGACACTAAGTGCCAAAATACTCGAAAGCATCAATATAAACCCGGGAGAGTTACAATTTTAGTGAATTTAAATTAAACATACAGACATATATCATTTACAAGGATAATGCAATTACATCAAAAACTAATAACGATAATAACAAAGTACCTCATTGGCCATAGTTAGACTCTTGTGCTCATCACGTCATCAGTATAGGGATAGGAGACTTCATAGCATAACCCGAACTCTTTGACAAAGTAAAAAGCTATCCCGGTTGATAAATTATAAGTACCATGAGAGTCCCATTTAAACCACTATTAAGATGTTACATCCGAATATAAGAGGATAATTCTGTCAACAAGCTCTTGCATAGACAAGAAACATCCCTTAAGACAAGATGTCAGGATCGGGGTGTTCCTTGAAAAGAAGCAAGGAAACACAAAGTACGATGGCGAATGCCCAGCAAACACCTAACAAATAGCGGTGTTCACATCATAAATTCGAAAAATAATGTTCATATACCAAATTCAAATAATACAAACGAACATAAGGTAATACAGTCCACGTAAAGAGAACAAAATATATATATATATATATATATATATATATATATATATATATATATATATATATGAAGAGAAAGGGGAGAGAAGTGAGAGAGAGAGAATTGCAAATCTAGGTTAAATTGCGGAGGAGATGGGCATTGCTACATGAAGAACATCCTTATATAAAGAACAATAAAGAATATCATAGAATCTTACATAAATCGCATTTATATTCTAATTTTCACATCTAAAATGATGTTTTATGAATAAATATAGATTCTAACAAAAAATTAGGATAAAATATAACATGATTACACATAATATATATATGTATGTATGTGTATATATATATATATATATATATATATATATATATATATATATATATAATTGCGGAGTTGATTTTGTTTCTAGCGGTCAAGTAAAGAAGATTTTCAAAGTAAGCACAGAGTTGTTTCTTGTAGACTTGTATTGTTCTTCCCTGTTAAAAAAAATGAATACTACATTCACAATAATATATAAGATAAACAAGTAACGTTCAAATTACAAAACAACTTGCAACGATCTTGAATCCCTAGTCTCACGTTGTGTAATTTGATAGTCAAATTGAAGATTTGGAGAATAAAACGTTTAAAATAAAATCATAGTCAAATTGAAGATTTGGAGATTAAAATGTTTAAAATAAAATCCTTCAGTGTATAGTTCAAAAACAACTTTAAAAAGAGTTTGTTAAAATATAGAGTTTGGAAAATAACTCTTAAAAAGTAAGAAATAATTTTGAACAAAGTCTTTTATGAAATGAGAGTTCAAATATTGTATTATACGTTTATATAAATATTAAAGTCCTTACAAATGAAATTCTAAATAATCTTCATGAAATTGAGACTTGTAGTTGACTTGTAACAGCTTTTAGATGGAGTCTGGCAGCTTGTTGAAAGGGCTCTCTTCAAGCTTGCTGACATGATTGTTTCACTACTGATAGTTTGTTAACATTTTTGTAAATAGCATAACTTATATGTTCTGTAAAATAGAGTTGGAAACATGCACACGTAATTTATTGTTTTTTTTTTTTTTTTTTTATCATTTTAAGGTACAGCTTGTTGACATTGTAAAATCAAACTTTCCGTCTTGCTTTATGTTATCTTTAGAATTCATAGAATTTCATTTTTTTTTTATTTTAAATGAATAATTTTCCCTTTCTATGGCTACATTACAAAGGCTAATATCAGGGACTGAACTAAGAAGTCAAGCTTGCGGGGAGATTTTCGTTTTCCGTCTTAATGATTAATATTTTTTAATAATTTATTATAAAATAAAATAAAAATTATTATTGAACAAATTTTAATATGCAAATACACTTAAATTCAAATATTAAATTTCAGAATTATTATGAACATAACAAATTTTATTACTATATTCATAAAATTTATATTTATTTGAGAGGGTGAAAATGAAATATTGCAATTTTGTTACATTAAAAATAGAAATACACAATTTTTTTATGAATTCTACCATAATCATTTCCATTTAAGCAATTAAGTGTAAATATTTAATACGAAAATAAATCAGTGATGCAAAAATATGTCAAAATAACAATTAAATTAACATTTTAAATTATTAAAATAAATATCCAAAAATATTTTAAATCAAACATATTCATTCTAACACTTAACCCAACACATCATTATATCTTTATATGTAATAAGCGTAAAAAGGATCAACTGTCGAATTTAATAATATTAAAAATAGACGATCAAGATTATTTTATATTTAAAAAAATTATAATCTAAAAAGGATATATTTAAAAAAAGTTGTATTAGAATTGAATTTTAAAAAGAAAATTATAATCTGAAAAGGATATTATGAAAAAAGGTTGTATTAAAATTGTTTTTTTTATTATTAATATTAAAAAAAGTTCATATTTACTATTTTGTCTCTATATCGAGATCTTGGATGATTTTACAACCTCATATAATTATCTTTAATATATTATTTTTCTTTCAATTCTTTATTTTGTTTAAATATTTGAACTTCCTATTCTTATACAAAATAAAAAATATGAAATAATAATATCTACAAATATAGTTTTTATACGCGTAGAAATACATGAAAAAATTAGGAATTTTTTTTTAACTCACAATTTGTAGTGATTGTTTGCCACGAACCTAAATCCAGTACCGTTGATTAACACTGCTGAGTGCTGGGTCTGGCCTAAGAAGATAGATAGTTTCTGGTGCTCAGTTGAGCTTAAAAACATCTAACAATCAGTCTAATTCCCAACAAAATCCAGATATATTGATCGATCTTCCGATTGTCCATTCCACCACGCATCAGCAAATGAAACAACACTTCTTAAACACAGTCAGTTGAGGCAAAGAGCACACTTTACATAAGCAAACCAAATTGTATTTATTAAAAGATTAGTTTGATATCCACAAGCAGTTCTTGCACACGGCACTACGGACACAGTTTGCATCCATTTACATAATGTCTGCTTTCAGAGATTCGCCCACCACAAACATAATATATACATCAAGGCTCAGAACTCCCTCTCCGGGAAAAGATGTGGGGCAACCATTGACCAGATAAACAAAGCTGCGGTTGCCCAGCCAGTCAAGATACGAACCCAAACAGATGCCCAGCCCACATCCACCAACTTGCCACTCTCCCCAACTGAAGTCGACCATCCAGTGAGAAGCATTGCAGAGTACATGCTGGCCAGGGAGAAAATGATATGGAAGAAGGAATACGAGTATGTGACTGGCCTAGCATTTTCTTTCTCTTCATGCTCATCTACCTTGTCCAGAGGAAGCAGAGGTTTACCTTAACACACAAAAAACAAGAAATCACATTACGACTTCCAATTTAAATCCTAATTACATGGAGGACCAAGCAATCAACTTTCAAGTCACAAGTGCATTGTGGCATCTCTTGTCCATAAATAAAGTAAAGATGTTACTACACAATGTTGAATCACTTCTATGGCATTTTGATTATATATGAAAATAAAAATTGCTGATCAGGTCAAATATATATTCAAAGATGAAAAACCTTGCCACACAACAAAATCTTCTGGACAACAAATATGGAATCATGCCAACTTCATTTCTAGTAAGCAAACTTAAATGCATAATCACTTAATGTAAGATGATGCACATTAACATGTAAATCCTACAGGTTAAATCAACGATATTTACAGACCTGCTCGAGGTGAGCCTGGAGGGGAGAGCAGAGTTGTTGAAGATCCAGCACGAACCGCAGAATAGACAACAGATAGCACAGTGGTCAACAGTCCAACAGTAAGTGTGCCAGTGCTGACGGCTTGAGAGTGCTTGTGAAGACCATTGCAAGCATATTCCCTAGGTTCACTAGCAAGCCCACTGTAGCAGAGATATGTACAGTACAACGAAATAACCGAGGCAGGCAAAATGCTGCCACTTACCTATTATCACATTATAAGGCATTTCACCACTTTTTAGAAAGAAGGCTGATTGTGAAATGAAAAAAAAGGGGGGGGGGGGGGGTAGTCGTAATAAAAAATATTAGCCAAGACCAATTAAAGGACAGCACTTACTGTAGGATGCAGTGTAACTATGGCAAAAAGGAAAGCAAAGATCAAAGTCATCACGATGAAGAATGTGTTGAGTCCACAATCTTGTCCAGATGGAGTAAACAAATAAAAGAGGACACCAGCAAATGAGAACGTTGCCACGTAGCACACGAGTGAAACAACAAGCAAGGCAACATACCTGAGACATGTAAAAAGATGTTACTACATGCTACAGCAGTTACAAAGCAGTAAAACGACAAGAAACAACACTTGGAGGAATAGGAGAAAAATAGTAACTGACCAGAACTGCTCATCATATCCCACCCACTTGTCATTCCAACTGTGCACAAAGTCCAATAAAAGCACGACTTGAACAAGAAGGAACAAGCCAGAACCAAATTTAGACGTAGTCTCTGCATTTCAAAACCAAAAATTAGGGTTAAACCACCCAGTACAAAATAACAGGACTAAGAAACTAGATAAGAAAAAGAAAATGTTATGATAAACTACAAGACTACTTTAAGTCTAAAATGAGCAAGCATGTAGATAAGATGTACACTCCAGTGCTTACTGAAATATTAAAAAAAGGTAGTAATGCCAGATTATACCAAACACTAATTGCCCATTTAACATTTAAATGGATACATACTATATGCAGATCAAATACTCCGACAGTATCTCATTTAAGGATATATGTATGGTTTTGCCAGCAATCAAATTCTATTCAATAATAAAATTTAACAAGGGAATGCATAAAATGAAATGGGAATAGTAATAAATAATATCTTGCAACAAATAACCTCTTACGCAAAGAAACGCTTACCGTAGAAGCTGATAAACTCATTTGGAAGGAAAAACATTAAAATGACTAGGATGAACCAGCAAATAACTTTCATCATCCATCCTCCATGGTGTATGCCATCTCGAGGATCCTTTTGACTTTTTACACCAACCATGATAAAAGACAAGATAGAGAAGAATAAGAAGTTGCCCAAACTAACCCGCAGCACTGCATCAGTTTCAAACCACTCCCTACTCGGAGTTTGGTGAAAATGATTAATCCCTGCATCGGCAGTAATCAAAGATCAGCATAGCTATTGAACATATTTCTGAGTAACAAGATTTCATGAAAAGCATTAATAAGGCATGACGTGTTTTACTTTGTTCAGGGTGTCACGTTATCATCACACATACAGTTTCTAAGAAAAGAGTAATGACAAAATGCACATCAATATTACTCGGAATGGAGACCAAGTTGACTTTGTTAGAGAACTGAGGTATGTATTGTAGTCATATTCCCAAAACTTGTAAGAGTTACTTTGCGACAAACCACATAAACCAGGTAACCACAAGTATATACACTGCTTTGCTTCATATCTATAGGTGCTCTATGCCCTTCACAATTCACATCACATATACCACAAACTTTATACCACATCCGCCAGTAGGGAAAATGTGGTTGATAATATTACGTTCTGTGCAAGGAAGATGCTGTTTCTTTCAAACGATATATCATAGTACTACATATAAGGTCATAAATCGATAAATTTCAATCAATCTGATTGTCTTGAAGCATTTTATATAGTAATTTTAGCTAAAAGATTAAAACATAAAAATCTGATCACGTGTCTGCATCTAGTAGGAAAATTAGTTTAGGTCGTATAACATTTTTGCTAATCCAATTTTCAATTATGTGTATAAAACTAAATTCTAATTACAAACAGTTAAATAAACAAAATATGACGGTAATAACTACTTACAAGGGATTTTCTCCATAAAAGGAGCAGCAACGGTTCGAAGAATCCAAGAAACGATAAGTGACAGCGCAAACAAACCACAATACGCAATACGAGCAGATCGCCTACTAATCCCTGCCACAACAGTTTGGCAGGCAGTGCAGGCGCACCCGGCGCAACACGATGCTAGGCATGACGCCGCCCACATGTTTGATGTTCAATTCAATATAATCTAACAAATATCATACACCAAAAATCTCTCAGAACACATAATAATCAAACCAGATCATTTATAAATATTATCAAAACAATATTTAATTAATTACTAGATGAATTGATTCCTACTTATAAACAGGATGTGAATTGTTGAACGAATTGTGTAAACTGCAAACCCTAGAAAACATTGAAAATTGTTGTGATTATATAATGGATCGAAAAGAAAAGATAGCGTACCTGATGGAAAAGATGATCGAGAAAAGGCAGAAGAATAGCTTGACGACTCGACTAGGAATGATGCTTTTGTTATGGATATACACGGTTTGTGTTGTATATCACGACTTGGGTGCTTATGTGACTCGTTTGTCACTCGGTGGCTGAGTTTGCCCGGACTCCACTCGCTCATTAATCAACTCCACCAATTCAACAATTTGTTTTTTTTCTCCAATTGGTAATTCTAAAAAAATAAATTATACCTTTTTTTTCAAAAACAATTATGGCTGTTTTATTAAGTACATATTATAGTTTTTTATTTTTCTAATTAATATAAAATGAATAAAATGTTTTTACAAACATTTTTCCTAAAACTGTCTTTAAGTTATTTAATTTCAATTTACATTCAAATGAAAATTATTACATTTTAAAAATCACATCTCATATTACATTTTTTTAGGACACATCTTCATATTACATATCAAATATACATTAATAATATTTAAATACATACAAATATCATGAATTTACGTTCGAAAGCATACACAACATTTTGAGTGTTCATATATAAAATTCGAGAATATAAAAAATAAATTAATTAAATTTTAAATAATATCTATCTATACTATTATATAATAGCCGAAACATTAAAAGTTTTTGTACCTGTTTTTTGGTACTTCGTGATTTTACTTATTTACCCTTCATTATTAAGAAAAATGTATACGATATCTATGCTATTAAAACACCTAAAATAAATAATAATATAATATAAATAATGATAATTAGTCAATTGCCTTTTTCACATTTACTTTCAGTTGAAGATTAAATTTTTTCCTTATTTACCATTCTCATCTTATTAGACTAAGCATGGTTAGTAGCTACTTGATTTAACATATCCATATATAACAAATTTTTCAATGTCAATAAATATTTATAATAAATTAATATTTTAAACTAAAATCAATCAGATTATACAAAACACTTAAAAACATCAATCATATAATAATATTTGGGTTAAATATCAAAGTGGTCAATGAAGTTGAAGTCATATATCAATTCGTTCACCGATCTTTTAGAGGTATCATTTGAATCATTAAAGTCATAATAAATATCAAACAAATACCTCTATATATGTACTCGAGAAGTAAAATTAATTTTTCATCGAGTTCTACACATTTTTCTTAAATGCTACTGTAATCAAATGAAGGTTTATGAATTCTAATATTTTTTATAATTTATTTAGAATTAAAAAGGTTTATTTACTATTTATTTTTAATTAAAACAAGAAAAATGACAATAAAATTAAAAATAAATAGTAAATAAACCTTTTTAATTCTAAATATATTATCAAAAATATTAGAATTCATAAACCTTCATTTTGGTTATGGATGCATTTAAGAAAAATGTGTAGAACTAAATGAAAAATTATTTTTACTTCTCGAGTACATTTTTAAGATATCCATTTGATATTTATTATGACTTTAGTGATTCATATGATACCCCTAAAAGATCGGTAAACGAATCGATATGTGGCTTCCACTTCAGTGACCACTTTGATACTTAACCCTATAATATTTTCCAATCATTAATATTTCTTTCGAACTAAAACATGTTACCTTTTTGATTTAAAACTAATCTTACAATCATTAATATATACCCGAAAATATCACACTATAATATTAAATAAAATTTATAACATAATTATTTCTTATATATAATAAGCATAAGAGGGATCTTATCCATAATTTTGGTTCACTGTACTACCAAAATAATCTCAATCGTCGAATCTAATATTTTTAAAATAGACGATCAAAATTATATCATATTAAAAAGGAAATTATAATCTAAAAAAGATATCATTAAAAATGATTGTATTGGAATTGAATTTTAAAAAAAAATTATAATATGAAAAGGATATATTGATAATTGAACGTGTAAAACCTAATATAAATCAATTTTTCAACAACAATTTGATATGTAATAACATATAAATATTAAAAATTTAATATATTTAATAGATATTAAAAAAAGACCGTGACAGTTGTAAGTAAAAAGAGATAACTTCCATGTATCCTTCAGCATTGATGCATACAGATACGATTCAGACAACAAAATAGAAACAAAAAATAAAGTACAACGCACAATGTTTATTTGAATTTGAGCGTTCGGATTCGATTATATTGCTAAGTTGTGTTGTTAATTTATTTGTGTTGTGTGATATTGGATATCCCATGGGGTGAAGCTGGAGCCGACTTTGTTGTATTAAAAAGAAAACAATAATTTAAAAAAGATATAATTAGAAAATGCTGCATTAGAAGTGAATTTTAAAAATAAAATTATAATTTAAAAAGAATGTAATTAGAAAAGGTTGTATTAAAATTAAATTTTAAAAACTAAATTATAATCTGAAAAGGATATATTTAAAAAAGGTTGTATTAGAATTAAATTTTATTTATTTTTTATTAGTATTTAAAAAATTCATATATATACTATTCGGGCTATATCTTGAGATTTAGAAATCAGATTTGGATGATTTTACAATCCACGCGAACCTCAAAAAATTATTCTTAATTTAGTGATGATTTAATAACTATTATCAAAATGGAAATACTCAGAATCTCAAGTGAAAATATAATTACAAATTTTTATTCAATGTAGAAATCCAACATTGATAATGCTATTCAATGTAGAAAACCTAATTATATTGCTAAGTTGTGTTGTTAATTTATTTGTGTTGTGTGATATTGGATATCCCATGGGATGAAGCTGGAGCCGACTTTGTTGTATTAAAAAGAATAATAATATAAAAAAAGATATAATTAGAAAATGCTGCATTAGAAGTGAATTTTGAAAATAAAATTATAATTTCAAAAGAATATAATTAAAAAAGGTTGTATTAAAATTAAATTTTAAAAAGTAAATTATAATCTAAAAAGGATATATTTAAAAAAGGTTGTATTAGAATTGAATTTTATTTATTTTTTATCAGTATTTAAAAAAATTCGTATATATACTATTTGGGCTATATCTTGAGATTTAGAAATCAAATTTGGATGATTTTACAATCCACGCGAACCTCAAAAAATTATTCGTAATTTAGTGATGATTTAATAATTATTATCAAAATGGAAATACTCAGAATCTCAAGTGAAAATATAATTACGAATTTTTATTCAATGTAGAAGTCCTACATTGATAATGCTATTCAATTTAGAAAACCTAATTATATATGATTTAAAGTATTGACATATGCATTTTCATATTACAATATAAATACACTTTTTAGTTTATAACATATTAAAATATAAAATAATTTTGTATGCTAGATCCAACGGTTTTCATCTACTTATTTTAAGATCTTTGTCATACGAAGGACGAGACTACCGATTATCAAAGTTTTGGACAAAATTCCTCTTACACTTATTATTAAATTTGTATTTGGTTATTAGTATAACTATCTCCAAATAATTACAAGGGTCTTTTGATAATCAAAACGAACTATATGTAGAATTCATAAATCAAATAGAATTTTCAGCGTAAAAATCGTCAATTTCTTATCTTCTTTGTTTTGCGTAGATTTAATTAGAAAAAAATTATTAAACCATCACTAAATTAAAGATTATTTTATTAATTTCACGTGGGCTGTAATCGTCCAAATCAAATTTTAAGAATTCAAGATAGAGTACGGATATTAAATCGAACGTGTAAAATCTTATATATATATCAATTGTTAATAACAATTTGATATGTAATTTAATAACATATAAATTTTTTATAAAATTAATATAATTATAGATATTAAAAAAGGAGCCATGCGTTGCACAGGTTATAAGCTAGTAAAAGAAACATGTGCATCGCACGAGCATTGAAAGTTTTCGGTTCGGTTTTTGGCATGGTCATCCTAATTATTAAAATAAATAATAAAATAATATGATTAATGATAATTAGTCGTTTGCCTTTTTAATTAAAAAATATTTACTTTTAATTGATGATATTACTTTTTATAACCACCTAAACTATCATATCTTCCAATCAATAATTTTTTTTTAATTAAAACACGTTAACTTTTAATTTAAAACATAATCTTGCAATAATTAATATATACCAAAAAATATCACACCATATCTTCTAATCACTAACAAATATAATAAAAATCCGTATACTACGAATAATGAATATTAGATTTTTAGTAAAAAATCAGAACCGTTAGATCTAACATTAGATATATTAAATGATTAAATTAATTTACTAAAATTTCAAGGTTCGAATTCCATCTACGACATACTTATTTTAAAATTTTATACTATAAGTTTTAAATCATGCATATCATTAATTAAATTTATATTAATTTATGTAAATTAAAATTTAAATAAAATATTGTAAATAATGATTATCTAAAAATATAATTATAACATAAAATAAAATTTATTGCATATCAAAAGAAATCCGTGCATCGCACGGGCTATAAGCTAGTATTTATGTAATACATGACATGTATTTAACTAATATTATATTAAAAATATAATTTTACGATGATATATTTAGAAAATTTCCTTTGTTGACTTGGAGAGGCCTTCAAGGAGGCGGAGATGGACTGAGATCCCAACAGGTGAAACTACAAGGGTGGAAATCCCCAGGGCTGATCCCAAAGACTTAATGCAACCTGGAGATCCTGATGATCACAACCACCATTCACTGAGGAGGTGATGAATGCTCACATCTCTAGGAAGTTTAAGATACCTACTATAAAGGCTTATGATGGAACGGGTGATCCCGCAAATCATGTGAGAACGTTCTTAAACGCACTGTTTTTGCAACCTGCTAGTGACGCTCTCAAGTGTAAGTGTAGGGCGTTCCCTCAAACCCTAACGGGCATGGCTCAAAGATGGTATAGTCGCTTGCCTGCTTACTCAATCGGCTCTTTCATGGAATTGAGCACGGTCTTTATCAACGAGTTTATTAGTGGGAGAGTCCATGAGAAGAGCTCTACATCCCTCATGCAGGTGATACAAGGGAAAAATGAGAACCTAAGGGATTATCTCAAGCGCTTTACCAAAGAGATGCTGAACATCCCTGATCTGGAAAACAAAGTAGCTATGACGGCCTTACAGAATAGGACGTCGAATGTTTTCTTTCAGATGTCGTTGGTAAAGCATCCCTCTGAGAGCATGACCGAGCTCGAAAAAAGGGCAAGCAAGTACATAAAAGCTGAAGAGAGTATGAAGAAATGAGAAGTCTCTACCATGGGTGGAGGAAACGGGAACTCCAAGAAGCGAAAGACAGAACAAGAGTATAATGCTAACGACAAGTATCCCCGAACTAGCAAAGATTCTGACTCTACCCCTAAGAAGAACTAGGGACCAAGGTTAGCTGAGTACACAAGGTTGAACACTCCTAGGAGTCAAATCTTGTTGGATATTAAAAAGGATAATGATTTTCAATGGCTGAATCCACTTAGGGGTGATCCCACAAAGAGAAACAAGAATCAGTACTTTAGATTCCACAAAGATGTGGACATGACACTAATGATTATAGGCAACCCAAAGATGAGATCAAATTCTTGATCCGTAGGGGGAAGCTAAGCAAGTTCACAAAAGGTGAAGATTGTGGAAATCAAAGAAGAGATTATGATAGGAGGGATGGCAATCGTGATCGCAATCCACAGCCCCGAGGGCCAATAATCAACTTGATCTCGGGAGGGCCGACAGCGGCCAGGACAACAAATAACTCTGGAAAGGCTTATGCCAGAGAGGTGATGCACGTTGTGGAGAAGCCCCGTAGCGTACAAAAACTGAAGTAACAATTGGGTTTGATGATTCGGATTTGGAAGGGGTGAAGTTTTCCCATGACGAGCCACTGGTCATAACTCCTGATATTGGAAATTCAGAGGTAAAGCGAGTCTTGATAGACAATGGAGCTTCCGTCAACATTCTGTTTCATGATGCCTTTGTAAAGATGGGGTATAACGATTCTCAGTTGACCCCCACTGATAATGCTCCTTGTTCCACTCTAATGTACTTTTCCCTTTTCCGGTAAGGCTTGGACGGAAATGTAGTGTAGCTGTCGGAAGGGTATCTGCAAAACAATGCTTGACCGGGGGTGGTGGCCGTTAAGCACCTCCGGCGTGAGAGTAAGTAACTAGTGGTGGAGAATACAAGAAACAATATCGGAAAATGCAAATACTAGTGACTGAGATTTTAGAGAGCAAATATGAAATGTGAGAATGTGAGAGTGAGTGTGAGAATGTTCAACCCCCTGCATGTGTGAGTTACCTTGGTATTTATAGAGTTTGGTGTTACCTCCTTTTATCCGGAAGAATGTTCCTTTCCTTGGGACAGGTGTTGGTTGATAGCATGTCTCTTCCACTTTAACTGTCAAAATGACTAATTTCGTGAAGGTTCCACATTTTCCGGGAGTGAGAAGGAATGCGCGAGTTAAATCCACGAGATAATATGTTGTGGAGGAGAGAACACCCTTTGTCCGAGGGGTTGAACGTGCTGGAGGAAGAAAAGTGTCTTTTGTCCGGAAGGGAGAGTGTTGCCTTGGCTTATTTTTCTCAGTCAACTTCGGGGAGTGGCAAGTTGTCCACTAGATACTCTCGGGACATAGTTACATCAGAAGGATAAAAGAGTTTTCTTTGGGAGGGTATTATCATTGCCCCCACTCCTTCAACTTACTTTAGTGGGTTGGAAGAGTAAATGCATAATGCTGATTTGATTTTTGATATTTATAACTTCAACGGCTCTCTATAACGGCTAGTTGATGAAGGCCTATAAATACTTGGGTTTCCTTCAAGAGTTGTGATATCTTCTTTTCTTAAAATCTTTCATCTCTTATTCCATTTGTTGTAGGTCTTGAGCAATTCTTCATGGAGGGAATGAGGAACACTTGCTACTATGACATGCCCGTGGTTGTGAAAACCATATGGGGTGGAAGCAATGCTGGTCGGAGATTTGAGCGTTGTGCCACCAGGAGGTGTCACTATGACATTTGGATAGATGAGCCTCTTGGTGCTCGAGCTTGTGAGGCCATTGAGGAGCTGATCCGGGAGAAAAATCAGCTACACCGTTTCTACATGCAGAAGATTGACCGCTTGAGGGCTTGGGAGATGGCCAAACGGGAAGCTATGTTGGTGAAGCTGCAGGAGTTGGAGGATGAGATGGATCGCGAGGAGCCGAAAGATGAGGACTTGAGGGGTCTGTCCTTCACTTGTCTTCTTTGCATTATAATCTTTTCCCTAATGAATGAAGCATGGTTCCCTTCTCTGCTTGCAAATATCTTTTTGGTTGTTTTGAGGTGTGCTTCCCCCCGGGCATCACTTGTGGGTAGAATCCACTAGTGATGGCCTTAGAATTTTTCATGAATGCTAGAGGTGGAGGAAAAAAGGAAAGAAATTTTGTGCCTCCCTCCCAGAAACTTGACTAAATTTAATTTTTAACAAATTTAACAAGTATGTGAAGGAGGGACAAGGAATATAGTATCCCATGAAAATTTACTAAGCTTGAATTTGGTGCCCCCCAGGCATTGCTATCGGATAATTCCCGTTAGCAATGGCTTTAATTTTTTTTTTTTTGTATAAGAATGGGGGAGTTGTTTGTGAGGAGGAATGACTTTTTTTGCAGAGAAGGAATTTTTTGAGGGGAGAAGGAATTTGGTGAGGAGGAAGTAATTTTGTGGGGAGGAGGAATTTTATGAGAAGGAATTATTTTTTGTGTCCATTGAAATTTTAGCAAATATTCTTTCGAGAAAGAATGAAATTTGGAAGAAGAAATTTGGAATTTAGTGTCTTCCAAATTTTATTTTTAAATTATGAATTTGATAAAATTAGAAATAAAAAATTAGATGAACAATGTGTTGTAAAATTTATTACGATTATTTCTTTCTTGTATGAAATAATGGGCTCGTAGTTGTCATAAAATTTGGTCGTGTTTGAGATAAATGTGCAAAATATAATAACATGATACTCCATAGTAATTTGTTTGGCCGGGCAAGGAATGCAGGTGAGTGTTGTATAATATCAGTTTGAAATACTACTACATACATATTAGTAGGGGTTGACAAACAATGGAGCTATAGATCTCTTCTTCTTTAAAAGGTGATGGGTCTGATCAACTTTTATTGGGAAAGTGCTAATAGTGTTTGAAGGACACACACCTTACCTAAAAAGCTGTTGGGTTAATAGAATAATATATGTTCTGAACGAGTGTACAAGGGCTCGATTACATTTCTAGTATATCACCGAGTTCAAGTTTCTTTTGTGGTACATTTCGTTCAAGTTTTTCAGTTCTGGTATAGCTGAGAAAAGTTAATAGAAATCGCCACTTGAAGTGGCGTTAACAGAAAACGCCACTTCAAGTGGCGATTTCTATTAACTTTTTTTTTTGCTTCCTTCCGGCAGTTAGCATTTTTTTTTTGGTAGGAAATATAGTTTTCTAGTATTCATTTTACATGACTTTGATGATGTACTTGTAAATAAATTTTTTTTGTGTTCTCTAATATATATTAAAGAATTTACTTCCTACTTTGATACAATACGAAAATCTCCAGAAATTATTATGTCTAGCTATGTTATTTTTTGATCCGAATATGTTAACTCCACATACGTTTCTTAACAATTCCTTCGTCAAGTCATGTTTAGGGCCATAAAAAACACATTTGTACATGTTTTTGTTGCGTTTTTTTTTGTTCCGTATTGAAGTATTGATGTTCTACTTTGGTGTAAGAACAAAAAAAGTAATATGTCATATGTGTAACTATGTTTTTTTATGGCCCGAAAATGACAAAAATTTCCAAATTTTGACACAAAATTTTTATTCAAATGAAACAAACAAAGTACAAGAGATGAAGCACACTAAAATTAAAATGCAAACATAGAAATTTAAAATCATAGATAAAATAACCAACAAGTTCTTAAATTCGAATTAGGCCAAGTGCCTAATTCTCGTCGCTACATTCCTCAATTTCCTGGAGGAAATTGGCGCTTCCTTGCTTCATATTCGTGAACATAGTCTTCCATTTCCGCCTCCTCAGCGTCGAACAATTCATCATATTTTTTGTGCATCCGATTAGCTAGCAGTTCCACCTGAGTGTACCATTCCTCATCAGAAATCTTTTTATCTTTCAATTCTGCATCTAGCTTTTTACGACCATCACAGAATTCAGTCGCGAAATCATCATTGTAGAAGTCGAAGTTAAACATCTCGTCCTTAGTTTTGACCCAGTCTTTTCCCTTTCTCTCTTCCCTGCTCTTAAAAATCTTCATTTTTTTGATGAACAAGGACTGCTCACCAGGCCGTACAATCCCAGCCCTCCTCTTCTGATGGTCGTCTTCTTTCTTTTTATCCATGTCGTCGTAGAAACTTGTTTCTGGCACTTTCCCCTTCCCCTTCCTCTTATCCATTTTGATGCAAGCGCCTTGAAAAAAAATAATTGGATCAAAATTAATGTGAGAAGAAACCAGTGAGTTGTGCATATGAATAAGAAAGCAGAACCTATTTATAGAGAATTTTGTAGTTGTCTTCGTTAATAATACACAACAACAGCTGTAAATAATGAATATGTTACTGTTGACGGGACTACACTACTTTATACAGACTCTGGGCAATTTTTGAATTTCACATAAATTTTCAGCTTTGTTTCAGAGTATTGTACAGCTTATTATAGTGCTTTGGCAATACTGCAAAGATTCGTGTGTTGTTTTTCATGTGCGTTCACGAGATTGTTGTAATTATGTTACTATTGACGGGACCTCACATCTTTTGACAGACTAGCATCCTTGTTTTCAATTTGACAAGAAATTTGATTCATCTTTCTACAGCGCTTTTTAAGGACTGGCAAGATTCTTGTTGTTTTTTTCCTGTGCACTCACGGGAAGCTTAAAACAACAATGGTAAAATCGTATCCCACTTGAAATAAGAAGATGTGACAAGGCATTTGTTATCGTTACAGAACTTTTCAGTATTTGTTGCAGATTACTGTACATGCACGAGATTCTTCACTATGTGAGTAGAAGATATCGACACAAAATGATTATGTCTAACAATTTTTTTTTTGGGCGAACATGGTAACTCAACAACAATTTGTTGAAAATTCTTTCGAGTAGGCATGTTTAGGGGAATACAGAAAATACTTGTACAAGTTTTTTTAACGTTGTTTTTGTTCCATATTCAAGTATTCACGTTGTACTTTGGTATAATATGAAAATCTCCAAAAATGATCGTGTCTAATTATTTTATTTTTTGGGCCGAACATGGCAACTCAACATAAAATTGTTAAAAATTCCTTCGAGTAGGAATGTTTAGGGGAATAAAAATTATATTGCAACATGTTTTTATTTCGTTTTTTTTGTTCCGTATTCAAGTATTGACGTTGTTCTTCTGCGTAAGCCAAAATTTAGGCAAAATTAATTTCTGTAGATATGTTAAATGTTTGCCCGAATATGGCAACTTCACATGAAATTGTTAACCATACCTTCATGCAGTTACGTTGAGGGCCATAAAAAACATATTAGAAAACATTCCATTACTTTAAAATAAACATACAACATCACACAAGTACTTCAATTTGAAAACAGAAAATTGAAGCATCACACAATTACATTAAATTGAAAACAGAAAATTAGAAAATAAGCATACAGTGACACGAGAACCACAATACAACTTCTTAAAATTCACTGAGATCAACAGCATAATTCTCATCCTCAGCTTCCTCAATTTCCCTTGCAATTTGACGTTCCTTTGCAGCTTCAGCTTCTAGTGCAATTTCACGTTCCTTTGCAGCTCGAGCTTCCATTTCCATTTTAAATTTGACTTGTTGTGCAGCAAATTCAAAATGTTTTGCAAGTTTAGCATCCTCAGCCTGCAAATCGAATGACCTCTTGGTTTTTTTGGTTTGTTTGGTTTTGGTTTTACTAGTTTGTGGTTTTTTTCCCTTATCCATGTTATCCTATTGGCTTGAAGAAAGAAAATTTGAGAAAAAACTAGTAACTTGTGATTCTGAATAAGCACCAGCATTGGGTTTTATAGCCAACCTTGGATTATTATTTTACCTCTTTGCTGATGAAAAAATACCTCAAAAATTTAAACAAGCATTATTTTGAAGTGACTAGAGCACTTTGCGTAGAAGAAGTAGAAGATGTGACTGCACAAATTTATTAGCCTGCAGGAAAATAATATGAAATTTCTGAAATCAACTTTGCTTTTTCAGTATTCAGCTTTATTTGACTAAAGTCTAAGCATGCAGTCCTTTCTCAGAGTGTTTTTTTCAATAAAGCAGGGTAAATTTCTGAAATCAACTTTGCTTTTTCAGCATTCAGCTTTATTTGACTAAAGTCTAAGCATGCAGTCCTTTCTCAGAGTGTTTTTTTCAATAATGCAGGGTAAATTTCTGAAATCAACTTTGCTTTTTCAGTATTCAGCTTTATTTGACTAAAGTCTAAGCATGCAGTCCTTTCTCAGAGTGTTTTTTTCAATAATGCAGGGTAAATTTAATTGTTTGTTGCTGTACATTCACATGAGTTTCTTTGATGACAAATATGACTCCTCCAATTTATTTTTTGTGCAGTTCATTTAAATGTATTCTGACAGTACTGTTGAGTCACGGGCCAGTTTAAGACCAATCAATAATTTATCCCTTGATTCTCAGCTATAAAACAAGCTTGTGGTTAGGCTTGTTCACCCAACCACTGAAATCTAATCTAGCATTTCACACACAATCCAACATGTCAAACATCCCCGATTTAAATCTCTGCTTTTGTGATAAGTTGTGCGTTGAACGCACATGGTCCTATGGAAGAAATGCGGGCAGGAGGTATCTCAATTGTCCAAATGGAGGCAACGGATGTGGGTACATTCGTTGGCTTCATGAACCATTAGAGGAGCGTGCTGTGCGTGATTTCGAGATATTGGAAATGCAACGAGTCAGAGAACTAACTCGCCATCAGTTCGAATCAACTGATGAAAATGAGAATGACGGCGAGGACTCCGTGGAGGAGGATGGGATTGAGCAAAAGGATGGGATTGTGCCTTATAATCCCTTTGCTGCTCTCGATGAATCAACTGATGAGAATAAGAATGAGTACGAGGACTCGGTGCAGGAGGATGAGGAAGATGATGATGATGATGATGGTGATGAAGATTAATTTCTTCGTCTATGATAAAATGTGGTTTTTTTAAGTTTTCCCTAAAGAATGTCCTCTACGGATATTCATTTGTATTTGTTGTTTTCATGTTGTGTGATGTTATGGAATGTGATGTTTTAATTATTTACGTACTTTTCTTGCACACTATAACACCATCATAATAGAAAAAAACACAATACAAGAACATGAAAAGAAAAATGCACACTACAAATACATAATAGAGAAATTAAAAGCTTAAATAATTGACCAGTACTTAATTAAATTTCTTCGTCGGACATGTAATCATCGGATATGTAACATGGATTTTGTTGAAGATGTTGTTCCTCAACGGTTGTTAGCTCTCTCCCACTTGCACGAACGGAGTCTTTGGCAAGTTGATAGATGTAGTGACGAGTTCTACGTAACAACATTCGATTGTTCTCAATCCGTATCTGTTTCACAGCTCGAATGACTTTACGCTTATAATCATTCCAACCCGATGATTCACCAGTACGCGGAAACATGTCGAGCGAATGACGAATAGGGACCCTCGCACCCAAAGCAATTAGGTCATTTCGTAAGCGTTCCGATTCTTCACGGCGATATGCCCATTCTCGACGAACGCCTGCAAAATATTCCACTGGATCGCTTCGTCGTAGACGCCGGTAGTCATCATTTCTTTCTCCGAGCAACCAATTATGATTTGTAGAGGATGACATATTTATGTTGTAGTTGGTAAATTAATTTGCACTTAACCTATATGGAAGGTCATATATATATATATATATGTATATATATATATAGTTATGTATTTATATATATTCATGTACCCCTGTAAGTGGGGTTGTCAGGGTGGGGTTCTCATGTTTTATTGATCCTGCTTGAACTGAAAAGAGAACTCAGCTTTGCAGGATAAAGTATTGAAATGACCATTCAACTTTTTCATTTTTTTAGCTGTGTTTGGGTGCTGAACTTTATTTCAGTTTTGAAGTGACAAAACAACTTTTTCGGAAATGCTAGCTGTGTATTATTTTTAAACAATTTTTAAACTTCAAAAAATCATACCAATTTGGCTATAAATTGGAAGGTTTTTATGTGATGTCCCCGTATGTAAAAAGTTAGTCATGTCTAATTCAAGAAACTCTTCATCTTCGGTTAGAAACCCTTACAGACATAGTTCAAGCACTTTCAATTACCTAGGTGAACATGGAAGTGTAAGGTGTAACTGCAATCTACCAGCTCCTTGTCAAGAAGCATGGAAAGAAGGTACTCTTGACCCAGGAAGGAGGTTCTTCGGGTGCAGCCAGTACAAGGTATGTACCGCATTCCTTTATGTAAATTTTGTAGTTGCGAAAATATATTGAGTTTTGTTTAATGTGTTGTTAGGATCCTACAAGAAGATGTAACTTCTTCAAGTGGGCTGATCCATCGTACACTGAAAGAGCAAGAGAAGTGATAAAAGATTTGAAGCTAAGACTGAATAGAAAGGATGATGACTTGCACAATGCTTGGAAGGTGGACGAAGAAATTTGTTCGCTTCAAAATCAGGTTGAAGTAACAAATAATTTGTTGAAGAAGTTGGAGAAGGAGAACAGGACATTGAAGAAGCTTTTGGTCTGTGCTGTTGTAGTAATCATGATTATTTCGCTCTGGAAGTAGTGTAATTTAATAAGTAATATTTTAGTAATTGTTAAGCAGGTTGAACTACGTTGATGTAATTTTCTTTTAGTAATGGAACTAAGTCGTTTTAAGACCAATGTTACACCCTTTGAATTAAACCCAAAAACTTAAAGCATTAAAGACAATTGTTTGAACAACACATCCAACCAAATGAAGACAAATGTTTAAGCAACTAAAGTTAAGCATTACAGACAATTGTTTAAGCAAATAAACTACAAAACATTCGATTAAATCAAAGCAAACATAAAGTCGATTACAAGTAGCTGACGAGTCACTTCCTCGGCTCCCACAACACATGGCTACCTGTATGACACCTTCTCCCCTTGCCTTTCACATTTCTTGGTGGTTGTTGCCTAACATGGGGCTCCTCGTTAGCCTCTTCCTCGCTACTGGATGAAGGCTGTACAGGTGCAAACTCTCTAAACCCATGAGCCTGGGGCGTCTGTAGGTGTGACTGCGAATGGCCTCCAAAAGTCATCTGCGAACTACCTCCAAAAGTCATATGTGACTGGTCAAGTTGGGAGTAGTCCTGAAATCCACCAGAAGACCCACCCATACCCCAGGCACCTGTCATCTGGGAACCTGACTGCGAACCACCTGCAAATGTCATGTAAGAATGGTCCTGCAAGGCACCAGAAGACCCACCCATACCCCATGCACCTGTCATCTGGGAATATGACTGTGAACCACCTGGAAATGTCGTGTAGGAATGGTCCTGAAAGGCACCGGAAGACCCACCCATATGGGATGTAGACTGTGAACCGCCTGCATGCGTCATCTGAGACTGGAAAGGGGGTGAATCATGATGTGCACTACCAGAAGCGTGTGATGCATGACGTACACTGTCATCCAACATGTGATCCCAAGCACCTCTATCTCCCATATCTGATCCAAAATCCTCAGAAGGAGCTCGATCCCAAGGCTCCCATAACTGGGGATAAGTGCTAACCTCAGGCATAACTGGCCTAGCAGGATGATAAGTACTACCGCCACCATGAAAGGATTGCGACCCCTGGAACCCTTCCTGCTGCCTCCACTGCCTCACATCAACTACACGTCGACGGGTAATACTCTGGAACCAAGCATCATAACCAGCTACAGTCTCATTATGCCTCGTGGGCACATAAAAGGGAGGTGATAGTGCATCCGCCCCACGGTTCAGCCACTGTCGAATCTGCACGTCTCGTGTCTCCATCACGTCATCGCCAAGATTAGCATAAAAAGAAAACTCATGTGATGAGTCATGCCCTGGGCGAGGAGACCGAGTCGGTATGTCCTGTACGAATCCAAACTGTCTAGTGACTCTGTCAGGGTAGTACCACTCGATGATCGTGTGAAATATCAAGGGACACTGGGCGGACCATAACCTCCTCTCCATGATAGATGGAACATCACCAGTGGGAAAGTGCCTATAAGGCCTCCAACATATCTGATCAATATGCATATCATCCAACTCATAGCGCCCATGACGTGCCCTATTTGATGTGGAGCGCACGTTGCTCTTAGGCACCTTCCACCTGAAACATCCATGGACATCATCAGCAAATGGTCAGAGAAGCACATACTAGGCATAAAATTAAAAAGCAAAACAATTACCTCAAAGCTAAAGGATAGAGGATAGGACATGTTGTCTTCAGCGTAGGAGCCAGGCATGGGAAATGCTCATAAATCCACACCTGAGGGAGAAATGTCAAGTTAAGCTAAAGTTCATACTCGTGTGCTCATGCAAGGTAATCATGCAAGGTATGCCAATAAATAGAGAAGAAGGTATACCTGTAGTAGTATCATCGATCCACAGAGCTCTTTCTTTGTGCCCTTTTTCTTGACAATGGATGCAGAACACAAGTGGTGGTATAAGTATCCCAATGCAGCACTACCCCAACTGTATGCACCCACCTGCGCAGGGTCATGCACGTAGTGTAAAAGGTGGTACTGGATCGTGTTCCCTGATGTGTTCGGGAACAAAGATCCAATGATAAGCAACAAATGTGCCCTAATGTGGAATAGCAACTGCGTCTGATAGTGAGGAGAACTCATGTCTAGCCGGTGACATGTGCCAAACTGCTGTACCAACCATGAAATCCTCAAACCGGAATTCTGCCACTCATTATCTTCAGGAAGCACACCCAGAAGATCGTTGACCATACCCTGCAGCTGAGCCTTCTTAGGACTGCCAAAGCTATGAATCACGGGACGTCCCCCGGTAGGTAGTCCTAAGATGTAGTGAACATCCTCCAGAGTGATAGTGGCCTCACCAAATGGTAGATGGAAGGTATGTGTCTCGGGTCTCCATCGCTCAACAAAAGCAGTGATCAGTCCTGCATCATGTCTAAACGAGCCGATGCGGTACACTCCCTCCAAACCAGCATCCCTAATCGCTGTCAACACGGCTTCTGGAAGTTCCCTTGGGGCCTTTACTATATCCCAATATGACTTGAAGTTAGTGCGCAGTCGTAGGTGTGCGGGTTCCTGAAAAATTTTTATAAACAGATTTGTAATTACCACAACATTCGTAAAACCCTAAACATATATGTGCATTAACTACAAAATAGTTACTACGCCGTACCTGTCCCTCCCAAATCTCCAGGGATATATGCTCATGCTGACCAGATAAAATGGAACCCTCAATAGGACCCGGCTCGTACATGTCATCATGTAAGTCTGACATCTACAATATTCGAACGAATTTATTATTATTTCTAAGCTGAAATTCAATTGTACAAAATGTGATGTAATCAATTCTAAATGCAAACCATAGTTAAGAATCAAGTTTAGAATTAAATTAACACTCCAATTAAATCTTTCCAATTGTTTTCTAAATTCCTATTTTCCTACATCGTTAGTTTTATCTATTCTATGTCAAGCATATCATCAAACACCTTGTGTGCATTCAAATTAAACTACACAAACCTAAATATTACATGTAAATATTAACCATACGCTTATATCAACATCCAATCTACTTAAGAATTACAATTGTAGCAATTTCGTTCAAGCATATCAACAAACATGTAAGCTACAATTCAAAAAAAAAACCCAATTCCAAATATAACATATAATGACATACTACTTGCAATAAACTTAAGAATTAAACAATGATTAAGTATAAGGAAAGATATAGGTTACCTTTTGATGAAGTAAACAAGGAGAAATTGCAAAGATTGTCTTGAGTGAAAGGGAACCGGGCTGCTGGAATTTTCTTGTTTTGCTCTAAACTGCCGAGTGCAGTCTGTTTGGTGAGGTTTTAAAGAAAACAGGGAATACGTCACTTGGCGTATTCGCTGCAAGAGAAGTAACAGGGAATACGCCAGTTCGAGTGGCGTTTTCTATTGAATCAGTAATAGAATTCGCCAGTCCAACTGGCGTTTTCCATTGAAATAGTTTTTTCCTGTACAAAATCAATAAACTTATGTATTCCGTATTCCTAGTAATAAATTAATAGTCAATTATGTGTGGTCATATTTATTTTATAATTTTCTAGTAGAATTCTAAAATTAAATATATGAACAAAGAAATTAATAATTTTATAATTTAATGAGTAATCAACAATATTATAAAATTTAATGAATAATGAATAATATTAGAATTTAAAACTGTAATGAAAATTTTTTAGATTTTCACACACATACGTATCTTATCTTATCTCTGAGAAAATCAAGATTCCACCAATTAGCTTCATTCGTATCTTATCCAAAAGTCTCTATATTAACAACTCTACATGGGTTAGTTTTGAACACAGCATCTCTTTCCTCTTTTCACTTTCTTTTCTCTCTGTGTGTCCATCACAATATTAGTCCAGGCATTCTACCTAATTCTGATCCTTGGAAGCTTTGCTTGGTACCTTGCCTTGTTCATCCCATTTAAGGTACATGCTTCTTTATAACCTAACCTTCATTTTGTTTAAAGTAATATGTATTTTAGGTTAAGTGTCTGTGTATTTTGATATATGTTTGTGCATTGTTAGTTACAAATTAGTTAAATGGTAAGATAATGTTCTTAACTTCATTTAATATATTCAGGAAAATGGAAAATTACGTTAATGTTAACTTCTTTTGGGGTGGAAGAATTATTAGACGGGGGGATGATATTCGATATTCGAAAGATCTGGGTGGTCAACGTTATGTTATGCTGGGAACGAAATATGAAGAATTTAGGGGTATTGTTTATGAGGTTATGGGCATAAATCCGAATCATTGGGATGTAAAAATGAGTTATAAATACCCCCAAGTTGGCATAGGGAATGTTGCATCACATTTTTTAGTAGGTCAAATTACGTCAGATATGGACGTGGATAGGCTGTTGAGCATCCCTCGTACGATGATGATGGGTTTAGGTGATGTTTCTGTGTTTTTGGAGGTCGAAAAGGTACAAGAGGATGACCCGTACAGTTACGGGCATAATATGCATTCAAGTTACCAAGAAGATACTGGGACTAGCAACCAGTTTCCAGAATTTGGAACGGCCGGGTGGTCAGACTATTATTTTGGTGGAGGAGACGATTATCAGGGTCATGTCGGCGGTTCAAGTAGCTATGCAATCCAACAAAGCCAGCAGAATGCTGATTACCAATTGCAAGATTACTATACTCCTACAGATTACACTGAGCCGTCTCCACAAGTGCATCCTCTTGCAGGTAGGGAGTTGGCCCTTGTACATGAAAATTCAGAATATGACAACGCTAGTTCAAGTAGTGAGGATTTGGACTACCGTAGCAGTGATGATGACGAATATGTATCGGAAGACGAGGCCGAAGAGGAGGTGCCTAGGACGAATATGTATCGACTTTCCCATTTCACAAGCTTCACAGAGTCCTTTCGGAGCGAACTCCATTTGAGGTAGATCTCTCACCAATTCTCGCCTCGCGAGAGCATTCATCGTTTTGAAGTTTAAGTGAGATAGCTTTTTGTGCCATAACCAGCTTTCATCATCCGAGGCTTTGCTGTAGAAACAGGTGACCTCATCCTGATTTGCTGAATCCATATCTGCAACAAAAAGATCTGCCTTTCGAACTCCTCTTAAAGCTAGTGAGCCTTCCTTGATGTGAGTGATTGAGACACCTTTCTTGTTGAAGACAATTTCGTAACCTTTGTCACAGAATTGACTTATACTCAACAGATTGTGCTTTAGTCCCTCAACATAGGAAATATCTTCAATGATGACATTGCCAGTTTTCAGTTTGCCATATCCCTTAGTCACACCTATGCTGTCATCTCCAAAGGTAACATAAGGGCCAGCCTTCATAACCAACTCTGTAAGCAGGGACTTGTTTCCAGTCATATGCCTCGATGCTCCACTGTCTAGCACCCATATAACTTTATTTCTATTCTGCTTAATGCCCTGCAATGACAGATTGGTTAGACATTCTTCGGAACCCAACTTTGATTGGGCCCGGCTTTTCGATAAGATCGAGAATCAACAGATTTAACAACAGGAGATGCACTTTTCTTCACATTACTAGAGCTTTCGACTATCTCCTTTCCTTTCTCAGACTTGACAGATTTGTCAGTCTTAGGAGAAGGTTTGTCACTCCTAACTTTAGGAGGACTGACAGTCTTGGCTCTACCATACTTTTTCTTGATATTTGAACTAGCAACAGTATTTGAGCATGACTGGCTAGATGCATTCATTAAATGCACAAAAGTTTGCATGATATTAAAAGTGCATGGCATACAGTTAGGTTGACCACACTGTGCATGATTCTGATGCAGATTATTCATTGTATGTGTGGTAGGCATGGCATGTGCAGCAGGAACATTCATGTTAGCTTTGCATGCATAAGAAAGATGTTCAGTAGATTTACAATGATAACATGCTTTCTTTATTCGTTCAGCCTTAACCTCTTTTATGCCTTTTTCTTTCTTTCCTTGTTGTTTAACAGCCTTAGCTCCTAATCCCAGTCTAGATTCATCTCTAGGGAAATTGATTTTCACTTGTTTAATAGGAGTTACAGGTTGTTCTTTCTGGCGATCTTCCATCTCAATCTCATATCTAGCTATCAATTCAGTCTCTTCTTCTTCTATTCTAGGAACAAGATGTTTGTAGATAGGTTTGACAGCTGATTTAAGAATTCTAGGTGTTTCCTGTTTAAGGTCACTGGAACTAGGGTCAATAGGTCTCTTTCCTTCTTTCTTAGGAAGGTCAGAATAATCAAGCCCTATACCTACTCCAGTTATCTTCTTAAATGTGTCATTATCTACATACACTTTACTAGCAGCTAGTTTGTATGCTTCGCATTTAGTTTCTAACTCAGCTAGATTGTTCCTAAGACATGCTTCTACTTCTTCCTTAAGGACGAGCTTGTGTTCCAGAGATTTAATAAAGTCTCTTAGAGATGTATCTACAGTGCAAGCAGCCTCTAGCTCTTCCACTTTTGCCTCAAGCATTCTGCATTTGGCAACAAGTGTTTTCTGTTCCTTTTGAGAAGAGTCTAGGCTTTTGCACAACATGTAGATCTCTTCACTAAGAGCCCCGTTCTGTTCTTTATAATCATCAATAGACATTTCTACTTTAAGAGTCAGAACTGGTACCTCTGGTTCCTCTGATGTCTCAGCCATGAGCGCAAAGTTTGCTACTTGAGTAACATCTTCCTCATCTGAATCATCCCAAGCTCTTCCTTCTGTCACCAATAAAGCTCGTTTTCCATGTCTTTCCTTCAACAGTGCTTCATAGTTGCTTTTGAGAGCTTCAAATGTTTCTTTTGGATAAGTCTGTTTAGGCTTTTTGCAGTCCGAGGCAAAGTGTCCAGCTTCACCACAATTGTAGCATTTGAATTTCATTTTGAAATCCAAAGGAGATTTGTAGCTGGTATTCTTGCCTTTTCCTTTGTAGCCTGACGAACTACCACCACCCTTAGCAGCCCGATAATAAGATGAAGATTTTCTCTGTGGTCGGTTGCTTTTTCTAAATCTCATGTTGCTGAACTTCCTTGCCATGTATGCCACGACACTATCGTCCATGTTGTCCAGCTCTTCTTGGGTGTAGTAGTCATCATCACTGTCAGATGCGCACTCGTCATCATTATCAACTTGATGTGGTGCAAGTGATGATTTAGGCTTTGCTGCAACCATTGCCTTCTTAGACTCTTCCTCATCAGCAACTAATCCTGATGCACTTTCTTTTGACTTTGAATCATTGTCCCATGCTTGATCTTGAAGCGTTTCCAGCTCATAGGTCTTTAATATTCCATAATACTCTTCCAGAGAAGTTGTATGCAAATCTCTGGTTTCTCTGATTGCGTAGACCCTATGCTCAATGCTTTTTGGCTGGTTCCTCAGATATCTCGTATTTGTTTCAACCATGGGGAGAGTCACACCTCTCAGATTCAAATCCAATACCAACTGACTGAATCGTAGGTAGACATCTGTTATGCCTTCTCCTTTCCTTATTCTAAAGGTGTCATACTCCATCTTGAGTATGAGTGTTTTGTTGCTTCTGACCTCTGCAGATCCTTCCATGACAACTTCTATCAGATATTCAGGGTTAATAGTCTCTAGATATAGTCTCATTCTGAAAACCCATTCTTCATAGTGATCTTTGTTGAACATTGGGATCTTGAATGCATTTTTAGGAGCCATCTCAATTCTGGTCACTAAAAATTTCTAAGTACCCAAGACTAGGCTATGTAGAATATTTATGTAGAACTTTTGCCTAAGTCGAAATTTCTCTAAGTAGAAATTTTGCTCAAGTCGAAATCACCAAGTAGAAATTGTCCAAGTCGAAATTCTATGTAGAAATTCTCAAGTAGAACTTCTATGTAGAAATTTTTGCCTTAGAATAATTTTTCTGCAGATTTCTTTAAATATTGAATAAACAATATTATCACTTTAACACTTTTTGACTTTGAATGCTTTACTCACCAAACCCACCTAACCCACATGCTAGGTACTGAGTATGTCTTTTACTTTCGGCTGAATAAAGTAAATCAAAGAATCCAAAAACCACCTTTTTATTCTTTTACTATTGAAAAGGAGATCAAAAAGTTGTTGGGTTGTATTCTTTGATAAGAACAGATGATGAACACTCAAGAACACCAAATATGAACTAACCCAGATAAATTCACAAAAATTAATTAAAATACACCCAAGCTAAATAATCACACCTGGAGTATTTAAATAATTTTTCAGATGAGTTTTTCAATACAAACGAATTAAAACACACTTTTCGAGAAAATGAAAAGTAGATCTGAAAAACTCACGATTCTTCTACTCAACACAAGGATCTATGTTTTGTATGTTAAACATATAGCTTTGATACCAATTGTTAGGTCCAAATGTGTTGTAGAGGGGGGGTGAATACAACTTTTCGAATATGAGAGGCAATAAAAACGATGCAATAAATGAACACACAGATTCAAGGAATATATTTCTTTATATATAACTTGAAAGGGTTGCTACAACATTCATTACAAAGTATAACAGAAGTTGAGAGAGGAGTGAATGATACTAAGCTCTGTGAATGCACTCTCTCTTTTTCTCTTGTGTTTTTCTCTGGAATTGCTCACTAACTAAAACATTACACAAGTACTTCTATTTATACTACATGTAATCTATGTCCTGTAGTCTTCAAAGACTAAGATGTACGTGGCCCAATGATGTCCACATAATTCTTGCCTTATCTTGAAAGCTTGGAAATCTGCCAATCAGAAGATGCCATGTGTCATGTTGAAGCTGCACCTAAGTAGAACTTCTACTTGAGAATTTCTACTTGGCTATCTCGAAATTCCTAAATGGAACTTCTACTTGGCTATCTCGAAATTCCTAAGTAGAACTTCTACTTGAGAATTTCTACTTAGCCATCCAGAACATTTAGTACTTAGAAAATATTCTGGTCTTCAACTTGAAACTTCAATGCACATCTTGAACTTGTGATATCTTCATGTCTTCTTTATTCTTCAACAAGCTCTTGAACATGGTTCTTTATTACTGACATAAACTTGCTATCAATGTCCTGACACTTGATGCACTGGTCTGGTTCATAAGTGACTAGTCTTGATAGTGTTTCTGCTTCTTGAATAAATTACCATATTCACTGAATAACTTGGCTTTCCAATATTTGCTTTCCTTCTTCTTCACTTGAAATCAATTGGTCTTGTTGATACCGATAGTTATGATCTTGATTCTTGATTAATCAAATCATCGAGGCATGAACAACTTTGACTTGAACTTCTCTCAATGATTTCTTCTTGGCTTGATCATAGTTAGCATGTTTAATTGTATCAATTACCTTGTCTTCATTTAGTGTTGATTTCTTGTGACTTCCTGTTCTTGATTGTCTTCTGGTTAAGTATCTTTTCCTTTAGTTTGAGTTACATTAGTTATAGTGTTACAAGTTTATACACTCTGCCTTTCAATCTCCCCCAATTTGATTGTCTAACAATGACATTCAAATTAATGAAGGATAACTCAACTAAACAATGAGACGAGAAAAGATAATTAACATTACATTCTTGAATAATATACAATTGAAAAGAACTTGAAAACAATACAATGAACATAAAAACTAGAAACAGAATTCGAACCTCGAATTAAAGATCATTTGAGTGATTCCTATCACCTGGATTATTTCATACCTTTTGGTCAAACTTGTATCACCTTATTGGATTCACTCTTAGGTGAATTTTCCTCAAGTGAGTTAAAGCAACCGAAAGACATGAAGTTTTTCCAACTTCAAGTTCACACCACTCTGACCTTTAACCCTAATTCCGTTTCCTCTTTCTAGCTTCAGCAGCTTGGTCTCTCTCTTCTTTCTGCCTTTTGAGCTTCTCCTTCTGCTGCTTTTCTTTCTTGTATACTGGATCTTTAAGCTGCTTCCACCTAGCATTCAACAGACTTACAGCTTCCATTTCTAGAGGGTTCTTGGGCTCTGGATAAGGATGTTTGAAAAGCCTTCTGAGTTTGTCCACCTCCTGAGTAGTCCTGATCTTTGGAATATCCTCAAAGTTCTTCATGATGAGCTGAGATTTCCAATGAGTTTTATCAGCTTTAAACTGACAATAGATCATCTTGGGGTAGCCCTTGACACGGTTAGTATTGTGGACACTAGCCGCATCTCGCTCCATTTGCTTCTTTTCCACCACTACTTCAGACAGGTAACTCACGAGTCTCTGCTTTTCTTCAACAAACTTGTCTTCCACTTCGCCCCATTTGAACACATATAACACTTTCTCTAGAAATGCAGCATCTTGAGTCTGTAGCAGCCATTGTCTACTCATATGCAAGAGTGTTTGTTTCTGGTCTGCATCTATGTATGCTAAGGCATCAGCTGTATCATCAGCATAAGAGTGTATCCAGTATACACTATCTTTCCCTGGAACGCCAACTGCCTCCCTTATTTCTCCTTGTTCCAGTTCTCCAGAAGGAAGAGTCAAAGCTTCATCTACATTCTTCATTGCTTGAAGAATATTCCATTTCTGTTCTATCAGCTCCGGCTCAATCTTCACGTTGTCGAGAGGGTTTGGAGCAATGACATCACACTTCCACACCTCATTGCTCTTCAAGAATATGACTCTTTCAATGATCCTCACGGATTTATCTTTAAGCTCAGAGGCGAATCCCTTACCCATCATTTGTCTACATACAGCTTTAAGAGATTCCATTGAAAGTTCCATTAAGTCCTTTTCCTCCATGCTCACCCTCTTCATCTTTCCTTGAACCACCATCCGGACAAAATTTGGATAAGCTGAGAATTCTGGACCCTTGTCCTCTGCTAGCTGCATTAACTGATCCCTGTACAGAATGCTTAGCTCCTCAGATTGAGAGTACTGAATTTTAGTCGCTAGCAAGAACAACTCTGACGCAGATCTTCTCATTATGAATTGGTCATCCACAAATAGGAAAGATGTTGGGACTCCTTCTACCAAAGACAAGATAACCTGCCACTCCTTAAGATTTGCATTGTATCCAACCCTGACTTTAGAAATTAATCTCTTCAAAGCATTTATATAGTCCCCAGTCATTGGATTCTGCAAATTCAAGTTGTAGAACAGATCATCTGCATCCTTGTTATGAACTCCTTTTGCACATGGTCCCATCATTATCTTCCTTGCTTCATCCCATTTCTGCCCTATCCTTCTTTTGTCCAGATCAACTTGAGGATTGGCTAGCCTTGCAAGCTCATACTCATACTGCTTCCCTTGTAGCTCCACCTTCTGTTCTAGGAACGCAGCATGTTCTTGCATCATCTTCATTTTATGGAACTGAGCTTGTTCCAAGGCTAACTGTTGAGACTGCAGGGTTTCTTCATCAACAGGATCTTCTTCAGGCATTCCGAAAGACATACCAGCACCTCCACCTTGTTCCTTCAAAGATCGCTTTACAGCATGTGCGAAAGGTACGTCTTCCATATCAGAATCTGAGTCTAGTACCTCCTGTACTGTTTCCTGATGACTCAGGTCAATAACTGGTTCATCTTCTTCAACCATTATTGCCTTACCCTTTCTCCTCCTCAGAGCCTCTTCAGCAACAGCAGGCTCAATTTCTGGTTCCTTAACAAGATCAGCGGGTTCTTCAATTTCTTCGATGTGAACTGCCTGCTGTCTCGTCTCCTTTCCACTCTCCCCCTTAGGTGAGTTATCCTGAGCTCCACCATGGTCTTCAGATCCACCAGCTGCATAGGAACCTCCAAAACCAGAACCAGAGGCTCCCGCTCCACTAGCACCACCTGCACCACCTGCTCCAGCATCGGGGGGAGGTTGTTCCGACTCGAAGCACTCCGGGGGCACAAAACTCCTGACTGCGAACATCATTCTACTGATCTCCACAATCATTGTATGCATCGTAGACTCCAATGCCCCCATCCTCTCATTGAGAGTGCTTCCCAAGACACCACCAGCATGGCCCAAGTCATTGACCTTATTTGTCAAATCATCAAAAGCTGTAGCTTGACTTGCCATTCTTGCTGCGTAGTCGTCTAGAGCCCGTTGATTGTTTCCAACATTAATCCCCAACTGCCCCATCGACTGCCCGAACTGCTCCATTTTATTCTCCATTGAAGTCATACGAGTATCAAAATTTTCAGTATTAAGGGACGGTGTTTGGTTTAGGTGACCTCGCTCTAATACGCGTTCTGTTGGTATTTGGCGCTCGGTTTCGGGCCTTAAAAATGAAGGTCCCTCTCTCCCTAACCTCTCACACACACTCCCTGTCTCACGCTCGTGTATGTCTTCAATAGCTGATCCAAAAAGTGAAGCAGTACCTGCAGAAACTTGATAAGAAATGTTGTTGACAGTTATGGGATCAAATTCTGTTTGTTCCTGAGTTGGAATCTCAGTCTGAGAGGCTGCAAAGTGTCCTTGTACGACATCAGAACCGATCCTCTTTGCAGCATCAGTACGTACCGGTGAAGGTACGGCTGAAGTTCTTAAGACTTCATGTCCTCTTGAAGCAACAGTATCATCAAGAGGCACATCATCCTGACCAAAATCAAAATCCCTATGTGCAGAATGTTCAAGGGGTGAACCACTCGCGTGAGGTGGAGTGGTTGCGTGTGACACGCTAGGGTTTGACTGTGGTTGTGAAGTAGCAGCGTGGAAAAGTTTGGCTTTCTTGCGAAAAAGTTGCTGCTCTTCGGGTTCATTCTCCTCATCATCTTGTATAAATATACGTGCTGGTTTTCTGACTTCCGTTAACAGGGGTGATAAAGAATAGGAATGTGTATTAGACTCAGAGTCAGAAATATGGCTCTTACCCTGGGATAGATCCTGCGGGTTAGCAGTCTCTCGGGTCGCGGAATCAGAAACATAGGAGGAGGAATGAATAGTATGCATAGAGAGATTACCTGATTGATTACCTTGTGCATCATCGCTTTCCTCATCCGGAATCTCATCAAATGCCTCAGCATGAACAGATGGATTTTGAGCATGTGATGAGACTTGTGATGATGCCTCCAAATTGGTAACTCCTGCATCATATCTAAGCCACATTTGAATATTTTCAGGAGTAGACATTGGCTTACCTTGATGTTTATCCTGATTTGCAATGGTTGCAAGTGACTTAGTGCCCATCCCTAGTGATTCAGATGTGGGGCTTCTGGCAAATCCCTGTCTAATAGCAAGGGCATCCTTCGGTATTAAGTCATTGATTAGCATTTGAAGGAACCGAGGAAACCAGCAGACGACATCAGTGGTAGAGAGGTCTCTGCTTGCAAGGGATCCCATTGAGGCCACTATCTCAGAGAGAACTATGCGTCCATAGTTTATATCCAGTTCTCTTGCTAGGGCTACTGCAAAGGTTTGCATGGGAATCGGAATTTGATGAAAGTCTTTTTCGCGTGCCCGAAAACATCTTGTAATGGCCTCGAAAAAGTAATTCCATTCCGCATGGAAGAATTGCTTTTGGATATTTCCCGTGATTGGGCCTTTTGTAGGATAACATCCAATTTCTTCAAAGAATCTGAGGCGTTCTGCAGCAGTAGGTTCTGGATCATAGGCATCTTTAATTGGGAATCCTAGAACTCTGTTGACAATTTGTTCTGTCACCTCATATTCCTGACCCGCTAAGGTAAACCTGAAACCGTAGGGGGTTGATTTACTCCCAAAAGTAACCGCACTAGTCCATAATTGCTGTAAAGCATCATGTACTAGTGTAGGTTTAGCAGTAAAAGCTTGGCTAGCTTTGGAATACAAATTGAGAAATCGTATCCAAAACTTAAACCGCGGGAGTTGATCACCAATTTCCGTAGAAATATTGTAAAAATTGTTTTTAGCAAGGGAAAATTGGTGAGCCATTTTGATTAAATGTTTTTCTTTTAAAAGATGTGAATTTTTATTTTTATTTTGAAAAACAATTAATTTTCCGAATTACAAAAGAGAATTGTAACCCTTTTAATTTTTCAAGAATACCAAACGGAATCTGAGAAATCAAACTACGGGATTCAATTCAACAACCAATTACTATTTCGTGTGTATACCAGTGGAATCGTGTGTGTTTATAAATGGTGAATATGAAATCACGTTTATGAACAGTACACAAACAAGATATGTTCGTGTGTATGTATATGTGCGTGTATGGATGTTCACAAAGCACACTAACACAAAGATTACGGTTAATCACAGACAATAGTAGTCAACAAATCGGCAGTAATTCGTGATTAGTACGAGTTTAATCACAAAAACAAGGATCAAAAGTATGTAATTAGTGAAATCGCACTGTTCTTGTGAAACGGCTGCTGAAAATTAGAATTAGGTAAAGTGAATTTAGGCATCGAGTTAGAGATGTATATATAGGTGAATGAGAAATGACAAAAATGTCCCTGTTAAAAAATGTGAAAAGTACTAAGTCCATACAGGGGACATCTAAGTCGAACTCTATCTCGAACTTTTCTATCTCGAACTTTTCTATCTCGAACATCAAGTCGAACTTCGAGATAAAGTTCGAGATAGAAGTTAACTCGAACAATTATGCACAAATAAGCACTTAAACCAAAATTACAGCAGAAACTATAGGGAAATACTATCTTGAACATTATTGATTTGTAGTAAACTTGGAAAAACAGAAAATTCAAGATACTTTTCGAGTTAGAGTCTATCTCGAACATCAAGTCGAAATTCGAGTTGAGTTTCGAGATAGACTAAGTACTCTATCTCGAACATCAAGTCGAACTTCGAGATAAAGTTCGAGATAGAAGTTAACTCGAAGTTAATCTCAAATTCTTTCCAAAATACTTCCTTGAATCAAAAAGTCCAGGGTAATTCAAGATATGTTTCGAGTTAGGAGTGTAACTCGAAAAATTCCCTTTAGCTTAACTGAGAACTCTATCTCGAACACCAAGTCGAAATTCGAGTTGAGTTTCGAGATAGACTAAGAACTCTATCTCGAACATCAAGTCGAACTTCGAGATAAAGTTCGAGATAGACTAACTCGAAGTTAATTCTCAGTTCTTTTCAAAATATTCCCTTAATGGAAACCTCATCTCAACCTTAGAGATAAAATTCGAGATAGACTTTATCTCGAATATTTTGAAGATAGAACTAGGCACACTGGTAACTCGAACTCGAACTCTAAGTCGAATTTCGAGATGAATTTCGAGATAGGTACTAACTCGAAATTCTTCCCAGACTTAGAATTTTCAAAACTTCACCCTGGAAGCTCAAGTCGAAATTCAAGTCGAATTTCTACATGAGTTTTGAGATAGAGACTAACTCGAAATTTTGAAGATACTTAGAATAATTTGACAATTTTTCTTTGAAAAACTCAACAATTAATTTTGCCAAATTAATATAAATATCAATTCAAGGATTTTAATATATGACATAATTAAAACATTCCTTGATAATTCTAAGGCCTCTAATTACATGAAAAACACAGGTAAATTCATCTAAAAATCATGCAATATTTAGACTATTATGAATTTAACTCCCCCTATGTTCATGCAATCTAACAAGCATAAATTCACAGATTTGTGCTATAAAAGACACTTAAAACACAATGAATTCATGCAAAATCACACTATATGCAACCTATAACAATCATTAATTAGGCATATTAAAGTCTAAGCACATAATGATTGATTAGCTTGCACATACAACCATAAACATGGATTTTACAGATAGAAGGCTTTACTAACTTGTGTTAAGCATTCCCAATTCACCAACCAACCTATTGAATGTTACTTCATCAAGAGGTTTGGTGAATATATCTGCAATTTGTTGCAATGTGGGCACAAAATGTAGCTCCACAGTCCCCTCCTCGACATGTTCTCTTATGAAATGATACCTGATGTCAATATGCTTGGTTCTTGAGTGATCTACAGGATTGTTGGTTATGGCAATGGCACTTGTGTTGTCACACATGATTGGAATTTTCTTGTGCTCCATGCCATAATCCTTCAATTGGTTCCTCATCCACAGTATTTGAGCTACACAGCTTCCAGCAGCAATGTACTCAGCTTCAGCAGTAGAAGTAGATACTGTATGTTGCTTTTTACTTTGCCAGGACACCAATCTTCTGCCAAGAAATTGGCAAGCACCAGATGTGCTTTTCCTATCAATCCTGCAACCTGCATAGTCTGAATCCGAATAGCCAATAAGATTAAAACCTGTATCTCTTGGGTACCAAATCCCTAGATTTGGTGTGCCCTTGAGATACCTAAAAATTCTTTTGACGGCTACGAGATGTGATTCTCTAGGATCCGCTTGGAACCTTGCACATAAACAAGTTGCGAACATTATATCTGGTCTACTTGCAGTTAAATAGAGGAGTGAGCCAATCATACCTCGATAGCTTGTGATGTCAACTGATTTACCTGATTTGTCTTCATCAAGCTTCGTGGCTGTTGCCATAGGAGTCTTAGCTGCTGATGCATCTTCTAGATTATACTTCTTGAGTAAATCTCTGACGTACTTGGATTGACAGATAAAGATACCATCTTTTCTCTGACTGATCTGTAATCCAAGGAAGAAGGACAGCTCTCCCATCATGCTCATCTCATATTTTTCCTGCATTAGCTTGGCAAATTTCTCGCACAAGCGCTCATTTGATGACCCAAAAATAATATCGTCCACATATACTTGAACAAGTATTAAGTCATTTCTCACAACTTTATAGAACAATGTTTTATCAATTACTCCCCTAACAAAACCATTTTCAATTAAGAATAGAGATAGGGTTTCATACCATCGTCTTGGGGATTGCCTGAGGCCATAGACAGATTTGAAGAGTAGATACACAAAATCTGCATGTTCTGGATCAACGAAGCCGGGCGGCTGTTCCAGATACACTTCTTCTTCTAACTCTCCGTTCAGGAAGGCACTTTTCACGTCCATCTGGAATACCTTGAAGTTCTTATGTGCTGCAAATGCCAAGAACATCCTGACTGCCTCAAGTCTTGCAACTGGTGCATAGGTTTCATCATAATCAATTCCTTCTCGCTGAGAATAACCTTTTGCAACCAAACGAGCCTTGTTTCGTGTTACAAGTCCGTTTTCATCCAGTTTATTTCTGAATACCCACCTAGCTCCAATTACGGATTTGTTCTTTGGTCGGGGTACCAGTTTCCAAACTTTCTGCCTTTCAAACTGATTGAGTTCCTCTTGCATTGCAATCACCCAATCAGCATCGCCAAGAGCTTCTTCTATTTCTTTAGGTTCAAGCTTGGATAAGAACCCAGAATATAAGGAGATATTAGCCATGTCAGCTCTTGCAGTTCTTCTAGTAGTCACACCAGCATCTGGATCACCAATAATTAACTCAAACGGATGGTCTCTATTCCATACCCGTTCACCTGGAAATTGTCTAGATGATTCAGCTTGACTTTCTGAGTTGGGGTGCTGACTACTTTGAATATTTTCACTAACTCCCCCTGAGTTAGTGCCAGCTCCTACAGAACTAGAGTCAACTCGACTCGAGCCTTGAACAGTAGTCCTTGAGCTGCTATTTACTCCCCCTGAGTTGTTGCCGGTTGGTACTGAAGAAGTCTCTCCTGATCTTGTAGAATTAGCTTGTTCACTAGACTCAGGTTCTTCACGTACGCTTGGAACATTTAATGGAACAACCAACTCAGGTTCATCTTCAAGATCTTCTAAGTCCAGATTCTGAAATTTTAGGGACTCAGGTTCACTAGAATCTCTTGAAATTGATGAGAGTTTGGTATCGTCGAATCTGACGTTGTAACTTTCAGTCACTTTTCGATCATTCACTAAGAACACTCTATAAGCTGCCACCACGTCTGTAGAGTAACCAACAAAGATTCCTTCACGAGCTTTTGCTGCAAACTTGCCTAGATTTTCATCATCTATAAGCACATAGCATTTTGCTCCGAAGACATGAAAGTATTTGATTGTTGGTCTTCTGTTGTTCATTAGCTCACATGGTGTCTTTTCTTTATCTTTTATGATCAAGGTTCTATTTTGAGTGTAACAAGCGGTACTCACTGCTTCGGCCCAGAAATACAAAGGAAGTTTTGAATCATACAACAAAGTTCTTGCTGCTTCAACCAAAGTTCTATTCTTCCTTTCAACTACTCCATTTTGCTGTGGAGTTCTCGGGGCTGAATACTGACGACGTATTCCCTTAGATACACAGAAGTCATTTAGCACTGCGTTTTTGAATTCAGTGCCATTGTCTGATCTAATCGTCTTCACAGTAAGTGTTGAAACATTCTCAATTTGAGTGATGTGATCAATGATTAAGAAAGGTACTTCGTCTTTCGTCATTGCGAACAATACCCATGTATACTTGGAGAAGTCATCCACGATTACCAAAGCATATCTTTTCCTAGACAAAGATAGGACATTCACTGGGCCAAACAAATCCATATGAAGAAGTTGTAGAGGCTCAGTAATACTAGAAATTTCTTTGCTTTTATGCGATGCTCGCTTCGACTTTCCCATTTCACAAGCTTCACAGAGTCCTTTCGGAGCGAACTCCATTTGAGGTAGATCTCTCACCAATTCTCGCCTCGCGAGAGCATTCATCGTTTTGAAGTTTAAGTGAGATAGCTTTTTGTGCCATAACCAGCTTTCATCATCCGAGGCTTTGCTGTAGAAACAGGTGACCTCATCCTGATTTGCTGAATCCATATCTGCAACAAAAAGATCTGCCTTTCGAACTCCTCTTAAAGCTAGTGAGCCTTCCTTGATGTGAGTGATTGAGACACCTTTCTTGTTGAAGACAATTTCGTAACCTTTGTCACAGAATTGACTTATACTCAACAGATTGTGCTTTAGTCCCTCAACATAGGAAATATCTTCAATGATGACATTGCCAGTTTTCAGTTTGCCATATCCCTTAGTCACACCTATGCTGTCATCTCCAAAGGTAACATAAGGGCCAGCCTTCATAACCAACTCTGTAAGCAGGGACTTGTTTCCAGTCATATGCCTCGATGCTCCACTGTCTAGCACCCATATAACTTTATTTCTATTCTGCTTAATGCCCTGCAATGACAGATTGGTTAGACATTCTTCGGAACCCAACTTTGATTGGGCCCGGCTTTTCGATAAGATCGAGAATCAACAGATTTAACAACAGGAGATGCACTTTTCTTCACATTACTAGAGCTTTCGACTATCTCCTTTCCTTTCTCAGACTTGACAGATTTGTCAGTCTTAGGAGAAGGTTTGTCACTCCTAACTTTAGGAGGACTGACAGTCTTGGCTCTACCATACTTTTTCTTGATATTTGAACTAGCAACAGTATTTGAGCATGACTGGCTAGATGCATTCATTAAATGCACAAAAGTTTGCATGATATTAAAAGTGCATGGCATACAGTTAGGTTGACCACACTGTGCATGATTCTGATGCAGATTATTCATTGTATGTGTGGTAGGCATGGCATGTGCAGCAGGAACATTCATGTTAGCTTTGCATGCATAAGAAAGATGTTCAGTAGATTTACAATGATAACATGCTTTCTTTATTCGTTCAGCCTTAACCTCTTTTATGCCTTTTTCTTTCTTTCCTTGTTGTTTAACAGCCTTAGCTCCTAATCCCAGTCTAGATTCATCTCTAGGGAAATTGATTTTCACTTGTTTAATAGGAGTTACAGGTTGTTCTTTCTGGCGATCTTCCATCTCAATCTCATATCTAGCTATCAATTCAGTCTCTTCTTCTTCTATTCTAGGAACAAGATGTTTGTAGATAGGTTTGACAGCTGATTTAAGAATTCTAGGTGTTTCCTGTTTAAGGTCACTGGAACTAGGGTCAATAGGTCTCTTTCCTTCTTTCTTAGGAAGGTCAGAATAATCAAGCCCTATACCTACTCCAGTTATCTTCTTAAATGTGTCATTATCTACATACACTTTACTAGCAGCTAGTTTGTATGCTTCGCATTTAGTTTCTAACTCAGCTAGATTGTTCCTAAGACATGCTTCTACTTCTTCCTTAAGGACGAGCTTGTGTTCCAGAGATTTAATAAAGTCTCTTAGAGATGTATCTACAGTGCAAGCAGCCTCTAGCTCTTCCACTTTTGCCTCAAGCATTCTGCATTTGGCAACAAGTGTTTTCTGTTCCTTTTGAGAAGAGTCTAGGCTTTTGCACAACATGTAGATCTCTTCACTAAGAGCCCCGTTCTGTTCTTTATAATCATCAATAGACATTTCTACTTTAAGAGTCAGAACTGGTACCTCTGGTTCCTCTGATGTCTCAGCCATGAGCGCAAAGTTTGCTACTTGAGTAACATCTTCCTCATCTGAATCATCCCAAGCTCTTCCTTCTGTCACCAATAAAGCTCGTTTTCCATGTCTTTCCTTCAACAGTGCTTCATAGTTGCTTTTGAGAGCTTCAAATGTTTCTTTTGGATAAGTCTGTTTAGGCTTTTTGCAGTCCGAGGCAAAGTGTCCAGCTTCACCACAATTGTAGCATTTGAATTTCATTTTGAAATCCAAAGGAGATTTGTAGCTGGTATTCTTGCCTTTTCCTTTGTAGCCTGACGAACTACCACCACCCTTAGCAGCCCGATAATAAGATGAAGATTTTCTCTGTGGTCGGTTGCTTTTTCTAAATCTCATGTTGCTGAACTTCCTTGCCATGTATGCCACGACACTATCGTCCATGTTGTCCAGCTCTTCTTGGGTGTAGTAGTCATCATCACTGTCAGATGCGCACTCGTCATCATTATCAACTTGATGTGGTGCAAGTGATGATTTAGGCTTTGCTGCAACCATTGCCTTCTTAGACTCTTCCTCATCAGCAACTAATCCTGATGCACTTTCTTTTGACTTTGAATCATTGTCCCATGCTTGATCTTGAAGCGTTTCCAGCTCATAGGTCTTTAATATTCCATAATACTCTTCCAGAGAAGTTGTATGCAAATCTCTGGTTTCTCTGATTGCGTAGACCCTATGCTCAATGCTTTTTGGCTGGTTCCTCAGATATCTCGTATTTGTTTCAACCATGGGGAGAGTCACACCTCTCAGATTCAAATCCAATACCAACTGACTGAATCGTAGGTAGACATCTGTTATGCCTTCTCCTTTCCTTATTCTAAAGGTGTCATACTCCATCTTGAGTATGAGTGTTTTGTTGCTTCTGACCTCTGCAGATCCTTCCATGACAACTTCTATCAGATATTCAGGGTTAATAGTCTCTAGATATAGTCTCATTCTGAAAACCCATTCTTCATAGTGATCTTTGTTGAACATTGGGATCTTGAATGCATTTTTAGGAGCCATCTCAATTCTGGTCACTAAAAATTTCTAAGTACCCAAGACTAGGCTATGTAGAATATTTATGTAGAACTTTTGCCTAAGTCGAAATTTCTCTAAGTAGAAATTTTGCTCAAGTCGAAATCACCAAGTAGAAATTGTCCAAGTTGAAATTCTATGTAGAAATTCTCAAGTAGAACTTCTATGTAGAAATTTTTGCCTTAGAATAATTTTTCTGCAGATTTCTTTAAATATTGAATAAACAATATTATCACTTTAACACTTTTTGACTTTGAATGCTTTACTCACCAAACCCACCTAACCCACATGCTAGGTACTGAGTATGTCTTTTACTTTCGGCTGAATAAAGTAAATCAAAGAATCCAAAAACCACCTTTTTATTCTTTTACTATTGAAAAGGAGATCAAAAAGTTGTTGGGTTGTATTCTTTGATAAGAACAGATGATGAACACTCAAGAACACCAAATATGAACTAACCCAGATAAATTCACAAAAATTAATTAAAATACACCCAAGCTAAATAATCACACCTGGAGTATTTAAATAATTTTTCAGATGAGTTTTTCAATACAAACGAATTAAAACACACTTTTCGAGAAAATGAAAAGTAGATCTGAAAAACTCACGATTCTTCTACTCAACACAAGGATCTATGTTTTGTATGTTAAACATATAGCTTTGATACCAATTGTTAGGTCCAAATGTGTTGTAGAGGGGGGGTGAATACAACTTTTCGAATATGAGAGGCAATAAAAACGATGCAATAAATGAACACACAGATTCAAGGAATATATTTCTTTATATATAACTTGAAAGGGTTGCTACAACATTCATTACAAAGTATAACAGAAGTTGAGAGAGGAGTGAATGATACTAAGCTCTGTGAATGCACTCTCTCTTTTTCTCTTGTGTTTTTCTCTGGAATTGCTCACTAACTAAAACATTACACAAGTACTTCTATTTATACTACATGTAATCTATGTCCTGTAGTCTTCAAAGACTAAGATGTACGTGGCCCAATGATGTCCACATAATTCTTGCCTTATCTTGAAAGCTTGGAAATCTGCCAATCAGAAGATGCCATGTGTCATGTTGAAGCTGCACCTAAGTAGAACTTCTACTTGAGAATTTCTACTTGGCTATCTCGAAATTCCTAAATGGAACTTCTACTTGGCTATCTCGAAATTCCTAAGTAGAACTTCTACTTGAGAATTTCTACTTAGCCATCCAGAACATTTAGTACTTAGAAAATATTCTGGTCTTCAACTTGAAACTTCAATGCACATCTTGAACTTGTGATATCTTCATGTCTTCTTTATTCTTCAACAAGCTCTTGAACATGGTTCTTTATTACTGACATAAACTTGCTATCAATGTCCTGACACTTGATGCACTGGTCTGGTTCATAAGTGACTAGTCTTGATAGTGTTTCTGCTTCTTGAATAAATTACCATATTCACTGAATAACTTGGCTTTCCAATATTTGCTTTCCTTCTTCTTCACTTGAAATCAATTGGTCTTGTTGATACCGATAGTTATGATCTTGATTCTTGATTAATCAAATCATCGAGGCATGAACAACTTTGACTTGAACTTCTCTCAATGATTTCTTCTTGGCTTGATCATAGTTAGCATGTTTAATTGTATCAATTACCTTGTCTTCATTTAGTGTTGATTTCTTGTGACTTCCTGTTCTTGATTGTCTTCTGGTTAAGTATCTTTTCCTTTAGTTTGAGTTACATTAGTTATAGTGTTACAAGTTTATACACTCTGCCTTTCACCTTGGTTTGAAACGGAGGCGTATACACCGATTGTGTTACACAACCGGGATGCAAACTACAATATTGTAGATCCTGAAAATGAAAATCTTTATGTCGGACAGATGTTCAGTGACAAAACTATGCTTGTCAATGCAGTGAGAACAGTGCACGTTAATAGTAATCGGATGTACATCGTGGTGAGGAGCAATCCCGATCAATTCATTGCAAAGTGCACCGTGCAGAATTGTCCATGGAGACTGAGGGCTGCAAAGAAAAAAAGGCACGGTTTCTTCGAAATCACAAAGTACACAGAACACATATGCTTATGTGATCATCCTACGCAGGACCACAAAAAGATTACTGCAAGATTAGTTGGAGATATTGTCAAGCCACACGTACGTTTTTCATTTTCAGATGTAATGTAGGTCATTTTTAATAACTTTGGAGTAATGACATGTTTTCTTCACATGTATGACAGGTTGTAGGGTCACCAAATCTCCCAATCAAGAATGTCTTGAGCTTGGTCACTAAGGAGTTAAATCACAATGTGAAATACATGAAAGCCTGGAGAGGGAAGCAGTTGGCAGTTGAGGATATATATGGCAAGTGGAGCACAACATACGACATACTACCACAGTTCTTCATGGCCATTGCCCATTCCAACCCTGGGAGTGCTGTTGTGATTAACGCAGTACCAGATGAAAAAGTAGCACTTCAGTCCATTTGCAAGCGTGTTTTCTTCTGCCTTAAAGCAGTGATGGACGGTTGGCAACATGCCCGACCTGTACTTTCAATTGATGGTACATTTCTAAAGGGCAAATACAATGGGAAGTTACTCATTGCCATGGGTGTTGATTCCAACAATCATCAATACCCCGTCTGTTATGCGTTGGTTGAGGAAGAGTCTGAGGATAACTGGGGTTGGTTTTTAGGCCTGCTGCGTGCACATGTTTGCAAGGACAGGAAGCGTGTTTGCATAATATCAGACCGTGCTGCTGGAATTCTCGCAGCAATATCGAATCCGGGCAACGGCTTTGCACCACCTTATGGGATTCATAGATGGTGTCTACATCATTTCAGAAGTAACTTCTCTAGTAAACATCCCGGGGGGGACTTGAGACGCTTGATGTGGTTAGCTGGAAGTACCCCGCAGGTCAAAAAGCACAATGCCTACATGAAAAGAATAGGGGAGATATCACCAACTGCTTTACAGTGGCTTTCCAACGTTTCTCCCGAATTGTGGACCATCAGTCATGATCGGGGCGGTGCTCGTTACGGACAAACCACTACCAACATCATGGAAGGCTACAATGGCAACATACGAATGGCTCGTTTCCTTCCTGTTACAGCAATGATGGAGTACATATTCTACAGAAATGTTAGAATTGTCAACACACAGAGGAACCAAGCCGTTGCTGCCCTACATGACGGCCAACAATTCTGTCAAAGGACGAATGACATGATAACAAGATATACGGAGAAGGCTAAAGCACATTTCGTGACAACACATAGTCGTCAACTTGGCATTTTCACAATCGTCACTCAACGCTATCGGGTGAAAGGTTGCACGAAGGGGGGAAACCAGCAAAATGTTGACATAAGTAAGAAAACTTGCACTTGCGGAAAATGGAAATGTCATCATATGCCTTGTTCTCATGTAATGGCTGGTTGTTTAGTGGACAATATTGATTGGAAGCAGTGGGTTGGACCTTACCACTACTCGTCCAAATTGCATAAGTTATGGGAACCCCTGATATTTCCACTGCCAAGCACGGACTTGTGGAACTACGTTTTACCCGAAGAGTGGCAAGTGTTTGGAAAATTGATACCAAATCCGGCCTACAAGAAGGTGAAGAAAATTGATAGTCTGTAAGAATTCGAACTGAAATGGACCAGTCAAGATCGGGGATAAAGTGTAGTCGGTGTAAGCAAGAAGGACATACAAAACGGAGCAGACTTTGTCCACAGCGTCCCCCGGAGCCTTCTACTTGATGATATCAAGTCTTTAGATGTCTAATGCCATTTTACTTCATGCTGCTAGTTTGTTTATCCTAATTTGATTTGGTGTGATTTTATTTTTCCCATGTACTTTGCCTCGTAATAGTTGTATTTGTGTGCTTTATATCAACTTCATTTCAATTATGAAAACATGACAGTTTTCTTTTATGTAGAGGCATATATGATTTTGTGTTTGAAACATAACAAATGCCAGAAATTATGAAATCATAGCAATTGCATAAATTAACACACTTCCAATAATAAAATTACAATAGTCTACTCCTCGTCGGACATGTCGCAGTCCGATTGATTTTCAGGACTTATGCTCCATTGATGATATTGCCTAGCTTGTAGGATGTCTCCGTCCTCTGCACACATCCTCGCATCTTCTGCTAGGCTGTATCGTCGTGCGCGCAAACGCATTCGATTTTCCTCCTCACGTGCACGAAATAACGCGGCTTCCAGTTGTCGAGGAGTGTTACGTGGCATGGATTTAGCGCGCTGTTTTACTACTCGTAGCCCATTTGTTCGACATTGTTCGACACAAATGTCAAGAGTTCATGCACGCCATTCCCACTCCCTCTGTATTGTTGCTACTGAAAGAGTTGAGTAACGATGATTGGGGTTCAAGGAGTAAGCAAATTCATCTTCACACACCCAACTCCTACCCATAGCTCGAAAAATATCACCAGGAGTATAAGTCATTTTGTGTCGATGATAATTATTTTGGTTACATATTTATAGTCAAACCGACTGTTTTTTCCCACTTTGATTATTATCCACCACTTGCATTATTTTAGCTACCACGGACAAATCACAGGAACAAATAATTTCAATTTGTAGGCATTGCACCCACATCTTCTACTCACATAGTGAAGAATCTCGTGCATGTACAGTAATCTGCAACAAATACTGAAAAGCTCTGTAACGATAACAAATGCCTTGTCACATCTTCTTATTTCAAGTGGGATACGATTTTACCATTGTTGTTTTAACCTTCCCGTGAGTGCACAGGAAAAAAACAACAAGAATCTTGCCAGTCCTTAAAAAGCGCTGTAAAAAGATGAATAAAATTTCTTGTCGAATTGAAAACAAGGATGCTAGTCTGTCAAAAGATGTGAGGTCCCGTCACCAGTGAAATAATTACAACAATCTCGTGAACGCACATGAAAACCAACACACGAATCTTTGCAGTATTGCCAGAGCACTATAATAAGCTGTACAATACTCTGAAACAAAGCTGAAAATTTATGTGAAATTCAAAAATTGCCCAGAGTCAGTATAAAGTGGTGTAGTCCCGTCAACAGTAACATATATTTAATTATTTACAGCTGTTGATGTGTATTATTGACGAAGACATCTACAAATTTCTCTATAAATAGGTTCTTCTTTGTTATTCATAAACACAACTTATTTCTTTCTAAATAACATAAATTTTGATCCAATTATTTTTTTTCAAGGCACTTGCATCAAATGGATAGGAGGAAGGGGAAGGGGAAAGTGTCAGAAACAAGTTTCTATGACGACATGGATAACAGGAAAGAAGCCGAGGCACAAAAGAGGAGGGCTGCATGGCTCAAGCATTGTGAAGAAGACCACTTCATCAGAAAGATGAAAAATTTTAAGAGCAGGGAGGAGAGAAAGGGAAAAGACTGGGTCAAAACTAAGGAGGAGAACTATGACTTCTACTTGTACAATGATGAAATTGCGAATGAGTTCTGTGATGGTGCAGCAAAGCTAAATGAAGATTTTAAAGATGGGAAGATCTCGGGAGAGGAATGGAACCATTTGATGCGTGGCCTGCGTGCTCAAACTCACCAAAAACGGGATGACATGTTTGCAGCTGAGGAGGCGGAAATGGCAAAGTATGTTCAAGAATATGAAGCAAGGGAACGTAATTTTCCTCCAGAAAATTGAGAAATGTAGCAAAGATAATTAGGCAGTTGGCCTAATTCAAATTTAATAACTTGTTGTTGATTTTATCTATGCTTTTAAATTTCTATGTTTGCATTTTAATTTTAGTGTTCTTCATCTCTTGTACTTTGTTTGTTTCATTTGAATAAAAAATTTCTGTCAAAATTTGGAAATTTTTGTCATTTTCGGGCCATAAATAAACATAGTTACACATATGATATATTAATTTTTTTGGGCTTACACCAAGGTAGAACATCAATACTTCAATACGGAACAAAAAAAAACGCAATAAAAACATGTACAAATGTGTTTTTTATGGCCCTAAACATGACTTGACGAAGGAATTGTTAAGAAACGTATGTGGAGTTAACATATTCGGATCAAAAAATAACAAAGCTAGACATAAAATTTTTTGGAGATTTTTGTATTGTATCAAAGTAGGAAGTAAATTCTTTAATACGAAGCAAAAAAAGTGAATAAATTTTATTCAGAAATATATTTTCTAAGCCGTAGAAAATGAGTACTACAAAATTCATTTTCTAGTTACAAATATGCCAAGTGCTGTGAAAAGTGAAAAGAAAACAATGTAATAGAAAACTCCACTTCAAGTGGCGTTTTCTATTCAAATTAAATTCAACAGGAATCGCCACTTGAAGTGGCGTTTTCTATTAAATTTACTCAGCTATACCAGAAATGAAAACTCTGAACAAAATGTACCAAAAATGAAAAGAGCGTACGTTACTATACCAGAAATGCAAGCGAGCCAGTGTACAAGTATTATAGGAGTACTATAGCGTATAGGTATAGGACGTGTAGGGTGATCAAAATTTTGGTTTTAGAAAGGTGATGGGCCGTACTACCAAAAGTCCAAAACCATGGGCCTTGATAGCTTACTTAGTACGTGGTCTTATTTTTTTTGTATATAAACCAAACCAAACCAAACATACCCAGTATATCCCGCTCAGAGCAGGGTCTGGGGAGGGTAGGATGTACGCAGACCATACCCCCACTTTTAGAGCGGGGAGGCTGTTTCCGTGAAGACCCTCGGCTGAGTGCACAACATACATAGAGTGTGGTAAATACAGCGAAAATGATACGGAAATGGACAATGACATACCTGAGGCCCATGGCGTTCTCCACATGGGGCATACCTACCTGCGAGGATTTATGATACTCCTAGCTAGATGCGCTCCAACCACACGGAAAGACCCGCACCGAGCAAAGCTCCCTGCAACTGCAAAACCAGAAAATAGAAGACACTAAAAACGAAAAGTGAGAACGCTAAAGCCGAACTTCTAAAAAATCGCTAACCGAGACAAGGCAACTCTGAGGCTCTCGACAACAGAGCCACAACCTAAAAGGGAATCCACCACTCTGATACGCCGCCTCCAAGAAGACCTATCCGCGAGCATGGTCTCATTTAAGTCTAAGGCCTTCAAATCCATCCTGAGTTGCTCTTCCCACGACCTCCTCGGCCTGCCTCTCCTCCTCGCCCCAACAACCGCCAGACTCTCGACCCTCCTAACTGGGGCTTCCGCCAGCCTCCTTCGAACGTGGCCGAACCATCTCAACCTTCCTTCCCTAACTTTCGCAGATAAAGGCGCCACTTCAAGCTCGCTCCTAAACACCGAGTTCGGGATTCTGTCCAACAACGTGCGCCCACAAGACCACCGCAACATCCTCATTTCAGCCCCTTCCAACTTGCTTACGAGAGCCTTCTTCTCCGCCCAACACTCAGAACCATATAACAACGCAGGACGGATAGCCGCTCTATAGAATTTCCCTTTCAACTTTAAAGGGACTTTCTTATCGCACATTACCCCTGACGCTGCCCTCCACCTTAGCCACCCAGCCTTGATACGATGCGTAACATCTGCTTCAATCTCACCTTCCTTCTGGATGATCGAACCCAAATACTTGAATTTATCCGTTTGCGGGACGATCTGGTCTTCAATCCTAACCTCCACTCCTTCTACGTTGGCCTCACCACTGAAGTTACACCAGAGATACTCGGTTTTAGAACGGCTCATACGTAACCCTTGGGATTCCAAAGTAGATCTCCAAAGCTCCAATTTGTCGTTCACCTCCCTCCTCGATTCCGCCACTAGCACGATATCATCTGCGAAGAGCATGCACCAAGGGACAGCATCTTGAATCCCCCGCGACATGACATCAAGGATAAGGGCGAATAAAAAAGGACTCAAGGCCGACCCCTGATGCAGCCCCATCTCAACAGGGAAGAAACGGGAGTCCCCTACTGGGGTCCGAACGCAAGAACTAGCTTGGGAGTACATGTCTTGAATCACCCTAACGAACGCCGACGACACTCCCCTCTCCTCAAGGCTCTTCCAAATAGCTTCACGGGGGATGCTATCATAGGCCTTCTCAAGATCAATGAACACCATATGGAGGTCTTTACGACGTTCCCTGAACTTCTCCATAAGGCGTCTAACGAGATGAATTGCCTCGATCGTTGATCTCCCAGGCATAAATCCAAATTGATTCTCCGAGATTTCAACTTCTCTCCTAATCCGACTATCAACCACTCTCTCCCAAAGTTTCATAGTATGACTGAGTAATTTAATACCCCGGTAGTTACTACAACTTTGAGCATCGCCTTTATTCTTGAAAAAAGGGACCACAACACTACGCCTCCATTCAGCTGGCATCTTAGCACCCAAGAGAAGAACATTGAACAGGTCTGCTAGCCATTGGACGCCCACCTCACCAAGACAAAGCCATACCTCGATTGGGATAAGATCCGGACCAACCGCCTTCCCTCTAGCCATCTTATGCAAGGCACCCTTGACTTCATCCTTGCTGATGCGCTCACAGGGATCGACGGAAAACACAGGCGAAAGAGAGACCTCTTGTTCCACACCGGCACCACTCCTCCTATCCTCGTTGAAAAGATTATGGAAATACGAACTCCACCCGTCCTTAATAGCATCTTCATTCAATAACACTTGGCCTGAATCATCTTTAACAAACTTAACAGAACCTAGGTCGCGCCTCCCTCTCTCCCTAGCTTTATCTAGCTTAAAGATGGCATTCGCTCCTTCCTTGGTTTCTAGGCGCTTGTACAGCCCTTCATACGCCTCCTCTTTAGCTTTCGCCACTGCCTTTTTTGCCTCTCGTCTCGCCACCTTGTATGCTTCCATCTTCCGAAACCTCTCCGGCCCTGCGCAGATCGATAACAGCTCTTTAAAGAGCGAAAGTTTAGCCTTAACCTTCTTATGAACCTCCTCGTTCCACCACCACGACTCCTTATGACCACTGGACCTACTTGAGGAAACCCCCACCACCTTCTCGCCCACACTCCGAATGGCCTTTGCCATGATGGACCACCTGAAGTTAGCATCTCCACCACTTGCGAAACAACCTTCGTTGAGCATAGCCTCCCTGAATTTCGCCGCCTTCTCGCCCTTCAAGTCTTTCCAAAGGATTCTAGGTCTAAACTCTCTCTTCCTGCGAACAACTCGGCCCCCCATGGATAGATCCATGGCCAACAGCCGGTGCTGGGATGCGCACGCCTCACTCCTGAACACCTTGCAGTCAGCATATATTTGTGCCTGTGCATGAGTGTTAAAAAGAAAAGGTGTGTGGTGTCCCCCCATTTTTTTACTTTTGATTCCTCTCTTAGCAAATGAAAACTCAACCAAAGACGGAGGGATGAGTTAAGGCACGAAAATGCAGCTTATTTCTCCAACTATATAAAACAGGTATATACCCTTGCTTCACCATTTGCTTTGCCTTCATCTTTTTCCATAACGGTTGTACCCGCACGTGAGTTTGCAATCTTTACTCTATTGTCGTCCTCATGTATATGAACACATGTGTTTGAGAATTATATTTTGAGGCATGGGTATATACATAGAAGCATGTCTTTTTACTCTCTTCCACATTTTCCTTGCAGGATCGGAAAAACAAATAGAACCAGGACTATAACACGTGGGCTGCAGCTTCTTCCTTAAACAACTTGCTCATTTGACCAGGTACATACATGTATTTTATTATATGTTTTGTTTTCTTTGTCTTTATCCACAACTGGGAAACCTGTATGCGCACTTGTGTTGTTGTTTTAAAAAGAAAATGGGTCTGAGGTTGTGAGTCTGTGGGCCGAGCGATGAATAGTGGTGATTTTTGTTAAAATCGTGGGTGACGTACATGACACTGAATAACAAGTATCATGTAACAATGGTGATTGAGTTCTGGGTGTTAATAGATCTGGGTATTCCTCTTTCTTTTATTTTTCTTTCCTTTTGAGTGGGTTTAGTGTTTATATGTACGAGTGTACATATAGGTTTATATGTAGGGTTCATGTTTTGTTTGTAGGTTGGGATAGCCGTCGAGGGATATATATGTACGGATATATGAGGATTGTATGGATGGGTTTATATATACATGTATGAATTGGTAAAGTTTATAGGTGTTTAGGGTTTGTTTTCAAAATACTTGCTAGGGTTATGTATGTGTGATGTATGCCAATGGACGTAAAAAAATTAACTAGAAGCGAGTGAAAAATAATGGGGTAATAAGTAATTTAAACGTAAATAGGGTATTAAACGTTAAAAAGATGATGGGCTTAAACACTATTGTTGGTGGGCTTTGTGTAGAACTATAGGTGTCACTGTATGGGTACGTATAAAATTGTATAAACTTTTTCTATCCTTGTATCTCACCGTAACCATCATATATAGAAAACGTAGATGATGTCTTCTTCACCCACTTTCCATATCTTCCATAAACAAAATCATCAAAAACGTAACCATCAGTGCTTGGTGGAGATAGGTGTAGAACGTACACGCAGAAGATTTGTCTATCTGCCGGACCATACAAATTAGCGTGGTGGGTGAGGTTGAAACGGGAGGCGGGATCGGGTAAAATAACTTGTGTGATTTTGTGGCTTAGTTTTCTATGTTTTTGTATTTTTGCAAGATAATGTTGGTATACGTATGTGTTGGGTGTTTCAAAAATGTGGTCAAGTGATAAAGCGGGAATGAGAGTATTTTTAGAGAAAACATAAACATATGAAAATAAAAAAGTTGTATTGAGAAGGCGGGACCTTGAAAGCAGGATAGTGAAGGCTGGAGTAGGCCTGTTGGAGGATTCATAGGTGATATCAACAAAGTATTTTATATGTTTGTTGTGAGTAGAAAGAAAAAAATAATTATATATTGCATCGAAATGGTTGAAAGCGGGACACTAAGGGAGGCGGGTGAAGAGTTGTAACCAAACTTCCTCACGAATATTGCTATCTCTTGAGGACTGTGTAGGGAAGGCGGGACTATCATTCTTGTGGATGAATTTGTATACTTTATTTTGTGTGTAAATGTACTGTGTACTGTATCGGGTATTAGAGGGTGCGATTAAAAAAGCTAATGATCATGTGTTCTTATTTTTGTTATATACCTTCATTCCGTATTTGCTCCCTTCTCGCAAGTATATCATAAATTATTTTTATCACTTGTCTGATATGTCTTTTATTTCATGTGTTGACAGATAGCGGGAGCTAGCACATCTAACGGAAGAAATAATACAATGATCGTGTCAAGTCTATTGCTTCGAGATGGGTCATGATCAGATTCTAATTCTCTCTTCCCCTTGACACCAGTGACTATTGATCCCGAGGCTTATTTTACCAGCATGGATGGGTATAACAAGAAAAATCACATTAAGCCTCCATCATTTGACATAAAAAAGCTTGATGCTACATGGGGAAATTTGATCATCTAAAGCATCAGAGTTCTTTTCAATATCGCAAGTAAAAGGATATTCTGTCTAAAGCCTTCCAAATTGGAGGTGACTATTCTTGGAGGGTCCCTACTCCCGATGAGAGACTGTACTCTTGGCCTGGTGATGGTGGCATAGCGATGCCCATTGAGCACTTCAAAGCAGGCCTAAAGCCTAAACCTCACAAATTCTTAGTAGCATTGTTCAAACATCAGTTCAGATGTACTCCCGCACAGTTCACTCCGAACTCCATTCGACTGATTTTGTGGTTCATTTCTTCATGTAACCGGAATAAGCGGCAACCAACTTTCGAGGCATTCTTCACCATCTTTTCTGTGAAGAGATCCAATTGTGCTCCTTTTTATGAAGTTGTTCAAGGCAACAAGAATAGTATGATAGGCCTTGCTGCTGATGGCTTTAAACCAGTGAAGTTGCCTAACAGCTTGAAAAATTGGCAATATGAGTACATTATTATGCATGTTGGGGACTGGAGCTATATGCCTGGGTTTTCTGCGAATTGCGAGCCGAGATGTGTTATACAAAGGAATTCACTGTCTGAGATGATTGTCAAAAATTGTGTGCGTTGCTTGCGTGTTTTCAAAGCTCCTTGGGGCAAGGATGAGCTATTCACGGTTAGCAGGTTGAAGTTCTACGAGTGTAAGTAATTCACTTTTCTATTAATGTTGTCATTCTTTCTAGATTTGGGTTAATTTGTATCAGTGATGGACTAAATCTTTGTTATTGTGACAGTGTATCCGCCGAGGTCGATGGACAGGGGAGAGTTTGTATAGGGTGACGATAAGGCGAAGATTAAAGACTTCTTAAAAGCTCAACCACCCAAACCTTCGTACCTGAGGAGGCGAGTAGAAGGAGAGCTTGAAGAGGGAGGTGATATGTCCGGAGGTGAGGATGATGATATGGAAGATGTCGAGGATGATGGTGCCGAGGCGGAGGATGAAAGTGTGTTGGAGCTTGATCTGAGTGATACTGAAGTGGAGGCTCAAAATTAGAGGCTCGAAGATAGTGTGGTTATTGAGGAAGAAATGCATGTTCAGGCAGGGGCTTGTGTGGATATTGATGCTAGTCCACCTAAAAAGAGACGTCTTATTACTTTGGCCCAAAGGGAGCGATTGCATGTGCATGAAGACATCAATGAGCCGGTAGCACATCCAGAGGATGTTGCTGGTGAGGAATGGGTAGAAGGAGAAAGTCCCGTTGACTTGGATAGGGTGTTTGGTGGTGTTAGTATGGGAGGTGGTGCCATTTTTGGAAAGGATTTAGTTGGGGCAGGGAGTAGCTAACCTGTGTTGGAAGATGTTGAGCCTCTAGTTAACAACGGTATGTTATATTTGTTGTTAACATTGTTCTTTCCCTTATTTATTTGTAGCTTTTATTGTCAAGAATCTATTTCATGTTAAATTGTTTGTAACTTTTTCTGGCTTGTGTGTAGGTATGCTTGGTAACAAAGGGAAGAATGTAGAGGAAAATCCTTCTTCAAGTCCGAAAAGGAAAACCTGTGTGAACAAGGACCATGGTAAGGGAAAGCGTGTACCAAGATGTCGGCCTACGGTGCTTGTCCCTCGCTCCAAAGTTGGTTTGAAGAGAAAAGTTCGATCACGGCGGGTAGCAGGCTCCACTTTTGAGTATGTAGCTTCTTCTGATGATGAGATAGTGGATCCTACTACCGATGTTAACAGGCGAGGCGTGGGGTATCTGTTTCCTACCGCCCCTAAACAACTTATGACCAAGCTCCTAACACGTGATGATATGGATAAGCTTGGCGGGATGAAGTTACCCAAAATTGTTAAGAGAATGGAGAAATTTGGAGCTCGGGTATTTGTCCTTTATATTGCTCTCTTACTTATATTTGTCTTGTTTCTTGGTAATGCAGTTTTGTTGATATGCGTATGGTGCTGCTTTTGCTGCTTGCCGAGAGCGTGCTAGGTGTAAGTTGGCAGAAAAGAAGGTGAATGCACTAAGTCAGGAGAAAGTTGCCTTGATTGCTGACATTGATCTTATGCAAAAGGATGCTGAAGAAGGATTTGTTGCTGATAGGAAGCGCTTGGAAGATCAAGTTAAAGTAGCTGTGGATGACGTCAACCATGCCAAGGAGAGGTTGGAAGTGGCGGGTGCAAAACTTGATGCTACAGAGACAGCGAACGACACCTTGTCTAAGAGGGTGAGATTACTAGAGGAGCAGTTAGCTGCCGTGCCATCGAGGGAAGATGTGATCCTGGAATATAAAGCCCACCCCAATGTATACGCAGGATTTAGATGACGTTGTAACAGCCTTTTGGGGAAGTGTAGATTTTACGAGAGCTGTTGGTGCTGAGAGCCGGAAGATGACTCCACTTGTTGTTGATTGTTGTCGTGAGTTTCTTAGGGATGACCTCCACAGGTCGAGGGAGGGCTTTGAGACTTACTTCTTGGATTGGGTGAGAGCCCGACAGAGGGCTTCCTCTCGTAGGGAGACGGGTGCACCGCCTTGATACCTTGAGGTGTCAATTTCTATGTTTAGCTAGCACCATGACTTTGTTTCCTTTTGTCTTAGGATGTTCTAAAACTTGTGTTGTTATTTTATTCGTAGTTGTATTACATTTAAATCGCTTTGTAGTGTTTGAGCTTCTTCCTCGCCTTCTTTCGATGGGGAGAAAGTAATAGTGTTTGAACCATTTGCATGTTTTATCTATAATTGTTGTATTACTTGTGTCTGGGAAAAATTATTAACTTGTGTCCGAATGCCTCTCATGAGATAATATCAAACATTTAGATTTATGTCTGAGGTAGTGTTACTTGTGTCTAAAATAACTTACTTCTTCGAGTTTGTACAAACATATCGTAAAATTGTGTCTGAAATAATATTACTTTTGTCTGCGGCAGTATTTCTTTTGTGTCTAAGGCGATGTTACTTGCCTTGTGTCTGAGAGGGTTTTACTTGTCTTGTTTCTGAGATGGTGTTACTTGCAATGTATTGTGACTAGAAAATAGTACTTCATTCATGAAAGATGATTACATAAGTAATTGATGAAAGTTACTAATGACATAGATAATGTGTTGTGGAGACTCATAGAAGTATGTCTCCAACACTTCATTGTAGTAGTAGTAGTAATAGTAGTGGAAAAGAACAAGCAATCCTTAGGTATAGTATTTTCGTAACTTGTCCCCATGCCATGTGTTGTTTACTTCAGTACCATCCAACCTTTCTAACTTGTAGTAACCTAGGCGAAGCACATGTTTCACCTTGTAGGGACCTTCCCACTTGGGCATGAGTTTTCCCGTATGGAGTGGGTCGGAAACTTCTGTTGCCCGTAGCACTAAATCTCCTTCCTCAAATTTTCGAATTCTTGTCTTCTTAGCAAAGAATTCCTTGGTTTTTTCCTTATATGTATCCATCCTCTGCACGGCTTCATCTCTAACCTCATCAATAAATTCAATGTTGTCTCGCAGACCTTCGGTGTTGGCTTCTTCATCAAAGTTTAGGACTCGGTAGGAGGGTGATCCCACTTCTACCGGGAGCAAGGCTTCGGTACCAAATGCCAGCTTGAAAGGGGTTTCCTTGGTACTGCTTCGGGCGGATGTGCGGTAAGCCCACAACACATTTGGTAGCTCTTCGGGCCATTTTTTCTTAGATGCTTGGAGTCTTTTCTCTAACCCTCACACAATGGTTCAAGTTGTGTCTTCTACCTGTCCATTGCTTTGAGGGTGGGATACAAAATCTTTCTTATGCTTCACTCCTCTTTCAGAGAGGAACTTCACGAACTTTGACCCGACAAATTGGGTTCCATTGTTAGACACCATCATGCAATATAGAGCCTCATCTGGGTCGATGCACTTGAGGATGGGAGAGTCGAAGGTCCTCTTATAGAGAATGTCATCTTGAATGAAATATTTGGCAGCTTGAGAGCGGATTTGTTTTTCCTTGGTGGAATCTTCGGGTAAAATATTCTCCTTCAAGTAATGAATGATAGGTGTCATCCAAGTTGAGTTGGCAATGCCAATTTCCATGATTTATTGCCCTTCATTTGCTGGCACCTTCAGTTCTTCAAAATAGACAGAACCATCTAAGTGGTATTTTTCTGACTCCACTAGCTTGGAGATCAAATCCGCAATAGTATTGTCACATCTATCCACTTGTACAAGTGTGTGGCTGACAAAGAGAGAAAGGAGGGATTTGACCAAGGTATGATACTTGGTGAGAATGATATCTTTCGTAGCATAATCCCAAGTAGTTTGCCTTAATACAATTTGAGAATCACTGAAGATGGAGAGGTGTTGAACTTGGAGACTTCTTGCCAAGTTAAGTCCTGCAATAAGCGCTTCATACTCAGCCTGATTGTTGGTAGCTTTGAAGGTGAATCTTATGGCTTGCATCACTTGAAACCCTTCTGGGCTGATCAAGATCAGCCCTGCTCCACTCCTAGTCGAAGTAGAAGATCCATCCACAAAGAGTTTCCATGTTGGGTTTGGAGGAGGGACAGGTTCATTGGCAGGAGGATTATCATCTAAAGTTGGCATTTTTTCTTGATTGCCAAACGAGCATTCTACAATGAAGTCTGATAGACCTTGTGCCTTAATGGCCTTCCTTGGCTCGTAGGAGATAGAAAATTGACTTAATTCTACTGTCCAATTGATCAACCTTCCTGACAAATCTGGCTTGTGTAGAAGCTTCTTCAAAGGTTGATTGGTAATAACCTTGATCTCTCTTCCTTGGAAGTAATGCCTTATCTTCCTACTTGCAGTAACAAGGGCATATGCAAATTTTTCTACATGAGGGTAGCGGGTTTCCGCATCCTTTAGCACTTAGCTCACATAATAAATAGGTTTTTGTCCTCCTTCATCTTCTTTAATTAACACCACCCCAACAGCCGTATCAGACGCCGACAAGTATATTGCTAGAAGTTCAGTAGAAGCAGCTGTTGTTAACAAAGGTGGGGTTGAGAGATATGCTTTCAAGTCATCGAAAGCGGCTCGACATTCAGGAGTCCTTTTGATAATATTTGTAGATGTTGCTCCCCTTAGGGTGTCGAAGAAAGGTAGACATCTCTCCGCCAACTTAGATATAAATCTTCTCAAGGCGGCTAACCTTCTTGTTAACCTTTGCACGTTACGAATTGTCTTAGGAGGACGCATATCCAAAATTGCTTGAATTTTTTTCGGATTTGCTTCTATCCCTCTTTGACTTACCAAAAAACCTAAGAATTTTCCTGCCTCCAAGGCGAATGTACATTTATCCGAATTTAGCTTCATGTTGTGTGTTTTTAACTTCTCGAAGCACTCCTTCAAATCTGCAAGGTGAGTCTTCAAAAGTAAAGATTTAACTATCATATCATCAACATATACCTCCATATTGCGACCAAGTTGTTCAGCAAAGATTTTATTCATCATTCTTTGATAATTTGCTCCAGCATTGATAAGACCAAAAGGCATGACCTTGTAACAATAAACTCCTCGATGGGTGATGAAGGATGTTTTCTCTCTATCTTCTGGTGCCAACTTGATTTGATTATATCCCGAAAAAGCATCCATGAAGCTTAGCATGAGATGACCCACGGTGGCATCAATCAGTTGATCAATACTTGGAAGAGGGTAAGGGTCTTTTGGACAGGCCGCATTAAGATCAATGTAGTCAACACAAACTCTCCATTTGCCATTGGCCTTCTTTACCAAAACCACATTTACCACCCATTCAGGATAAGTGACTGCACAAATAAGGTCCGCATCAAGCATTTAATCAATTTCTTCATCAATTGCCTTTTGCCTATCAGGGGCAAACTTTCTTCTTTTTTGCATCTTTGGGATAGCATCTTTGTGAACAATCAACTTGTGCATTGCTATCGATTCATCAATCCCGGGCATTTCCTTCTGGCTCCAAGTAAATATGTCAGCATATTCTCGTAACAACTTGGTTAGTCCTTCTTTAAATACAGAGTCAAGCCCAACTCCAATGCTTATACGCTTCGTCCCATCTCCAGGCACCAGTTCAATTTTTTCATTTATCCGGATTTAGCTTCATGTTGTGTGTTTTTAACTTCTCGAAGCACTCCTTCAAATCTGCAAGGTGAGTCTTCAAAAGTAAAGATTTAACTATCATATCATCAACATATACCTCCATATTGCGACCAAGTTGTTCAACAAAGATTTTATTCATCATTCTTTGATAAGTTGCTCCAGCATTGATAAGGCCAAAAGGCATGACCTTGTAACAATAAACTTCTCGATGGGTGATGAAGGATGTTTTCTCTCTATCTTCTGGTGCCAACTTGATTTGATTATATCCCGAAAAAGCATCCATGAAGCTTAGCATGAGATGACCCACGGTGGCGTCAATCAGTTGATCAATACTTGGAAGAGGGTAAGGGTCTTTTGGACAGGCCGCATTAAGATCAATGTAGTCGACACAAACTCTCCATTTTCCATTGGCCTTCTTTACCAAAACCACATTTGCCACCCATTCAGAATAAGTGATTGCACAAATAAGGTCCGCATCAAGCATTTAATCAATTTCTTCATCAATTGCCTTTTGCCTATCAGGGGCAAAATTTCTTCTTTTTTGCATCTTTGGGATAGCATCTTTGTGAACAATCAACTTGTGCATTGCTATCGATTCATCAATCCCGGGCATTTCATTCTGGCTCCAAGTAAATATGTCAGCATATCCTCGTAACAACTTGGTTAGTCCTTCTTTAAATACCGAGTCAAGCCCAGCTCCAATGCTTATACGCTTCGTCCCATCTCCAGGCACCAGTTCAATTTTTTCAGTTTCTACGGCGGGTGTAACCACCGGCACTTCATCTTTTTGCAAAAAAAATTTCAAAGAAGCATCCATACATCGCTCCTCGATATCTTGCTCAATGTTTTCGACCATTTGGACATCTATCGTCCTCTTTCTCTGATTGCGTTGGTGCTCAAGATGCCTTTTCCTCTTTTCCCTCCTCCGTTGGGTTGTCCGAGCCCTCCTCATGTTACTTGGATCAATCTAAGCCAAGTTGAGGGCAGAGCCATAACAATACTTTGAAGCCTCCGTGTCTCCTTTAATCTCCCCTATTCCCGTAATGGTTGGGAACTTCATTTTCAGATGTGTGGTGGAGGTTATTGCTCTCAAACGAGTTAAGGTAGGTCTTCCCAAAATCATGTTGTAGGAGGAGGGGGTGTTAACCACATAGAGTTTGATAATATGTTGCAGTTGTGTTGGGGCGGTCCCAAAGAGTATGGGCAACTTCACTATTCCCACTATGGGGACTGCATTGTGGCCAAAATCGTAGAGTGGTGCTTCTTCTTCACTTCCTTCCACTTTGTCCTCTAACTTTAACCTTTCCCAACAATGAGTGAAGATTATGTCCACCGATGACCCGTTATCAATCAACATCTTCTTGACCACATTCTTTCGTGTCTCTATGGTGACAACGAGGGCTTCGGTGTTGTAAGGATTAACTCCTTCCAAGTCAGCATCGGAAAAAGTGATAACATCTCCTACCGTATCCTTTTGAGATATTGCCATAACCTCTTGTGCCTCGGGGGCTCGGGGAGGGGATTGTGTTCCCCCAATAACTATATTGACAATGTACTTGTCTTTGTTGGTTTGAGATGTGGAAGGAGCACTTGAGTTATTTCCATTAGTGATTTGTCGAGGAAGGTACTGGTTGATTAGTCCTTGGCGAACCAATCTCTCAAGGAAGTGTTTGAGAGAGAGGCAATTCTCCATAGTATGCCCGTGCGTGGCATGATATTCGCAATGCTTAGAGGAATCTCTATCACCCGAGGTTGTCCAAAGTGGTGGAGGTGCCTGATAGAAGGGTTTGTTTCGTATTTCTTGAAAAATGTTTGCTCGGGACAGAGGCATGCCTGAATACATCTAATAACAAGCCTAAGTTGCTTGTAATGCTATGCATTACTTACATGACCTCTTAACTGAGGGAACCTCTAGTTGTAGAGTTTCTACTGGTTTTGTACTTGTAATAGGCATCAAATTCTAGCTGTGTAACTGTACCTATTAAGTCAAGAATAATGCTTGAAAGAAGTTCCAAGGTTCATGCCTCAAGCAAGGAGATAAAGACTGCCAAATAATCACAGTTGGGATTTGAAGAAATGAAAAATTTGCCTAAGTACCAATTCGAGAAGTACATTTGTCTATTTGAGAAGTCTAGCATTCGAGAAGTCAGGGGTTCGATATCTCAGAAGACACTATTCGATATCTCTGAATACACTGTTTGATATCTCAGAGATTCGATATGTCTATTACTCTGTTCGAGAACTCAAGGAGTCAACAGGTCAAAGGTGATATTCGAGTTCTCAAAAAGGGTCAACAAGTCAAAGCTACATTCGATATCTCAAAGGCTCAAGATGCTATTTGACATCTCAGGGATTCGATATGTCAAAATGCTCTATTCGATATCTCAAGGACTCCCAGAGAAAAGAGCTATTCGAGAAGTGATTCGATATGTCAATATAACACAATTCGAGAACTCAGAGTTATCGATTAAGTCAATTCTAGTTCTCGAATCACTCACTTAGCCACTTCTCGAATACATTCTTGAAGACAAAATACTGAAGAATTGTACAAGTCAGAAACCTGCAACAAGCCAAGACGCTTTATTTGACTATATACTATAAAGCACGTTGGAAAGCCTACAAAGAAGCTTGGAGAGATAAGTCAGGGGACAAGGAGCTAAAGAAGTGGATCTGAACAGACTTTGCAAAGTCAAATCTGTAGCCGTTTGGACTCTTACTCAAATGAGATAGACAGACTGAAAAGTATTTTGTTTACCTACCTTATTTGTAGTAAGTAGGTGTATCCATGTCTATAAGGATACAACCTCACTTCCTTAGCAGATAAGTTTTTGAGAAACATCACAAGAAATATCTCTCTGAGTAAAAATGAAGCTGAGAATACTATCATTTGTATTCACAGATTGTAGCAAAATCTTTATCTAATAAAATATTAGATTAAAGTGATATTGTGTTTTGTCTTTGTTATCCGCACTTACATATCTCACACACTCAACACATATCTTGCTGCAAAGATTCAAGAATGAAGAAAAGTTCAAGAATCAATTCACCCCCCTCTGTATTCATTTACTGTATTCAATACTCAACAAGTGGTATCAGAGCGGGCTGTTTAATCTAAACAGAAAACGATCATGAGTTCGTATACACCAAAGACTACAGGTACGGTAAAGGTCCCTAAGTTCGACAAAGAGAATTACAACCTCTGGAAAATAAAAATGCTGTTGTTCATCAAAGCTACCAATCCTCTCTACCCTGACATCCTCAAGAATGGTCCATTTGTACCACAACAAGAAATTGCTGAATCTACAGTAGGCACAATAGTCATTCCTAGATCATATGTTCCAAAAGAGCCATCCAAATGGACAGACTCAGAGAAGGAAAAGGTTGCCCTAGACAGCCATCTAATGTTGCTGATCATAGACTCCATGGATATGTCGATGTTTGCCAACATAGCATCATGCACATCAGCCAAGGACATGTGGAACCACATTGAGGTGTTATGTGAAGGGACAGAGGAGGTAAGAGAGAATAGGAAACAGATACTGGTCACACAGTATGAGGCTTTCATGGCACAGTCCAAAGAAAGTATTACTGATATGTTTGAGAGATTTCACAAGCTGCTGACTGAGCTTCAAATGAATGGGAAGGTTTACAGCACTAAGGAATTAAACATGAAGTTTCTACTACCTGCACCAAACCATCTAGAGCAAAGGGTCATATATTTAAGAGAAAGAGATTTGAACAAAGTCACATATGATGTGCTCTATGGGGTTTTAAAGACTCATGAGCTTGAGCTGCTTCAGAAGAGGGCTATCCAAGCCAATCAAGGCAGAATGATAAACACATCCTGTGCCTTGATTGTCAACAAATCTGTTCAAGACCTGAAAGCATCTACAAGTCAGCTGAGAATAGAAGAGATAGTAGATGATGAAGAAACTGAAGAAGAAGTGACTGAACCTGTTGATGAAAAGGAAGAAGATGAGTTCTACACTCTTGAAGAGTTAGTTGCCATGGAAAACACTTCATATGCTTTTATGGCTAGAAAATTCCCAAACATCAGATTTAAGAGGAATCAGCCATTCAAGCCTAGATCTCAAAATCATTCATTCAACAAGAGCAAGGCACCTGTGAAAGCAAATAAAAAAAGATTCAAAACCAGCTATGTGGATAGGTCATCTGTGAGATGTTATAGATGCAATGACCTAGGTCATTTTGCCAGTAAATGCAAGAAGCCTAAAAAGAAGGATAAGGAGTTTCTTGAGCTTGAAGCTAAGTATGAGGCTCTGCTAAAGAAGCATACACCAGGTAAGGCCTACATAGCTGAAGGGAAGTGTTGGGATGATTCTGATAGTGATGGAGAAGAACAAGAATTCTGCAACTATACCTTGATGGCCAACTCCAAGGAAGAACCATCTGCATCAGACTCTCAGGTACCATCCCTCACTACCATAGACATGTCTGTTTCTGAATACAAATCTATGGTTGAACAACTATCTGTTGAGATGTTTAATATTCATACTAGTATGACTGCTGCTAATGAAGAAATTGCCAAACTGTCTACTAAGAACGAACTGTTGAACAAAAGAAATGAGGAACTAGAACTAACTGCTATGCAAGTAGAAAACCTTAAACAAGAAACTGAATATCTAAAGAATAAGGTTCTATGTGCTAGTCAAGTTGAGAAAGCTCTTAGGGATGAAGTAGCTTAAAATGAATTTAAATTGAAAACATTTAAGAATTCCTCTAGTCTATTGCAGTCCTACCATGAGAAAAATCTAGCTAGACCTAAGGCTGCCATTGGACTTGATTATGACACTATCAAACAGAGGAAAGACTATGCAATCATTGAAGATGACATTGTTGTTCAAGAGGAAGTGCCTCAGGTTTTGAAAAAGATTGAGACCCCAATATTTAAAACACCAACACTTGAGATTGATGAGGATGCCTTACTCATTAAGCAAATGTTGGATGATGAAGATAAGGCACAATCAAATGAACAACAAGCATCTTCTAAGAGTGAGAATGTCAAAACCAAAGCCAAGGAGCCAGTAGGAGGTAGACCTAGACCTGAGAAATTTGTGAAGTTTGTTTCAGCTGCGAATAATGAGTTTGAGAAGAAAGTGGCTAAAAAGAAACAAAACAGGAATGGCAAATTGGGGATTAACAAGGACAACAACTATGGTTATGTGCCAAATGCCCCTAGGAAAGTTTGTCAAAACTGTTTTAGCACTAATCATTTAACTCATGCATGCAAAAAACCATCTGGTAGTGTTGCTAAACCATTCTATGATTGCTCTGTGCCTTTAAGACATAGAGACTCTCCTTTCTATGATAAACTTGATTGTATGCCATGTAACATGAATGTAATGACTAGTTGTTTTAATTTGAGAAGACAATTCATGGAAGGTTGCATCAGTCACAATGTTCACACACACTACACAAGAACAAAGTCTTCAAGTCCTCCTAAAGTTAGGAAGGTACCTCTGTCACCTAAGTCTAAGAACCCTGATTCTAAGACTTCTAACAGTGACAAGAAGACTAACATCAAGAAAATTGATAAGCATGTTGTTTATGATAAAACTGTTGCTAAGCCACATGGACCCAAACTTGTTTGGGTACCAAAGGAGAAGTAATACCTTTGTGTTTGCAGGGCAAAGAAAGTAAAAAGAAGGTCATGTGGATTTTGGACAGTGGATGCTCAAACCATATGACTGGTGATATGGCCCTGCTATCACAGTATGAGGAGAAGGCTGGCCCAATGGTTGCTTTTGGAGATGACAACATTGGCAACACACTGGGATATGGCAAGTTGGAAATTGGAAATGTCATCATTGAAAATGTAGCACTGGTCAAGGGGCTCAAGCACAATCTACTGAGTGTTGGTCAATTTACTGATAGAGGCTTCAAAGTGAATTTTGACAAAGATGAATGTTTGATCACCCACAAGAAGACTGGTGACTTTGATCTATCTGGAGTAAGGAAAGGAAGCCTGTTTGTAGCCAATATGAACTCTGCAAACAAGGACAAAATTTGTTGCTTTTACTCAAAAGCTTCAAATAAAGAAAGTTGGTTGTGGCACAAGAAGCTATCACACTTGAACTTCAAAGGCATTAATTCTCTAGTCAAAAAGGAGTTAGTGAGAGGCATGCCCACACTTGAATTCTGTCAAGAAGGAGTGTGTGAGGCTTGTCAAAAAGGAAAAATGAAAAGATCAAGCCACAAGTCAAAGATAGTGACATCAATAACCAAGCCCCTACAACTAATTCATATGGACTTGTTTGGGCCTGTCAATATTATGTCACTAGGAAGGAAGAAGTATGCTTTAGTGATGGTTGATGATTTCACAAGGTATACATGGGTCGAATTTCTGGCATCAAAGGATGAGGCTCCACAAGTAATCATTGAGCATATAAAGAAAATTGACAAGGAAGCAAAGGCCAACAATGCAAGTGTGATTGCATTAAGAAGTGATAATGGAACAGAGTTCAGAAATGCCATGCTTGAAGCATTCTACAAAGAAAATGGTATTTCTCAACAATTCTCAACTCCAAGGACTCCACAACAAAATGGAGTTGTTGAGAGAAAGAATAGAACTCTGATTGAGGCTGCTAGAACAATGTTACTTGATGCAAAGATGCCAACATGTTTTTGGGCTGAGGCTGTGAGCACTGCATGCTATATCCAAAACAGAACCCTCATCAACAAAAACACTGGAAAGACACCTTACAACTTGATGACTAGAAAGAAGCCTACTCTAAAGTATGTTCATACTTTTGGAAGCAAATGCTTTGTGTTAAAAGACAATTCAGAATATGTTGGAAAGTTTGATGCAAAAGCATTTGAAGGAATTTTTCTTGGCTACTCTATGGAAAGAATTGCATAAAAAGTTTATGTCATCAGTCAAAAGAAAGTTATGGAAAGCACAGATATGACATTTGATGACAGCAAACTACCTGGATTAGAAGAAGCCAATGATGAAGATAAAGATCCTTTGAAGTTTGACAATCTAGATGATTCTGATGAGGAGATTGAAACTGAATTTGAGCCCACAATCCAACAAACTCAAGTGGATGAAGAACCTGTGTCAATCAACAATGAAGAAACAAGCATCCAAGACACACCTGTGATTAATGACAACTTCACAGGGGGAGGAAATGTAAATGATCATGATCTAGATGATGAAGCAACATCAAGGCTGATAAATCAATATGAACATACAAGGAAATGGGATAGATCACATACTGCAGATCAGATAATTGGAGATCCAAATGCAGGAGTGAGGACAAGGAGAGCAACTCTAAATGAATGTCTCTATGGTTGCTTTCTATCCCAAGTTGAGCCTGAGAAACTTGATGATGCATTGTTGGATCCTGATTGGATAATTGCTATGCAAGAGGAGCTAAATCAATTTGACAGAAGCAAAGTATGGGAACTTGTGCCTGCACCAAAGGATAGAACCATTGTTGAAACAAAATGGGTTCTAAGGAATAAGATGGATGAAAATGGTGTAGTCATAAGAAACAAAGCAAGGTTGGTTGCAAAAGGATACTCTCAACAGGAAGGCATTGACTATGATGAGACTTTTTCCCCTGTTGCTAGACTAGAGGCCATCAGAATTTTCTTGGCATTTGCTGCACATTCTAATTTCAAGGTTTATCAAATGGATGTCAAGAGTGCATTTCTGAATGGGGAGTTGGAAGAAGAAGTATATGTGCAACAACCACCTGGTTTTGAGGATCCACAATTCCCTCACTTTGTCTACAGATTGCTTAAAGCATTGTATGGACTTAAGCAAGCTCCTAGGGCATGGTATGACACACTATCACAATTTCTACTGGAGAATCAATTCACTAGAGGCACACTGGACAAGACACTATTTTACAAGAAACATGGTGATGATATTATCTTAGTTCAAATCTATGTGGATGATATCATATTTGGCACAAAAAATGAGAAGCTGTGTGAGAAATTCTCTAAGCTCATGCAGAGCAGATATGAGATGAGTATGATGGGAGAATTAACATTCTTTCTTGGGCTGCAAGTTAGTCAAAGGAAGGATGGCATTTTTATAAGTCAAACCAAATACATCAAGGATCTATTGAAGAAATTTGACTTGGAAGAATGCTCACCTGCAAAGACACCCATGCCCACTGCCACCAAGTTAGATGAAGATGTTAAGGGCAAGAAGGTAAATATTTCAATCTACAGAGGCATGGTTGGTTCTCTACTCTACCTCACTGCTAGTAGGCCAGACATCATGTTTGCAACATGCTTGTGTGCAAGGTTTCAATCAAATCCAAAGGAATCACATATGATAGCAATAAAGAGGATTTTTAAATATCTGAAGCACCAGACTTGGGGTTATGGTATCCTAAGGACACAGGGTTCAATCTGGTTGGTTATTCTGATGCTGATTATGTTGGATGCAGAGTGGATAGGAAAAGCACCTCAGGTAGCTGCCAGTTTCTTGGACAAAGGTTAGTCTCTTGGTACAGCAAGAAACAACAATCTGTGTCAACTTCCACAGCTGAAGCTGAGTACATAGCTGCTGGAAGTTGATGTGCTCAAGTGCTTTGGATCAGAAACCAACTTAGAGATTATGGACTTGTGTTGGAAAGAATTCCAATCATGTGTGACAACACAATTGCAATATCTATAGTTTCCAATCCTGTCAATCATTCTAGGACAAAGCACATTGACATCAGATATCACTTTATAAGGGAGCATGCAACTAATGGAACTAGAGCTGTTAACGAACCGAGCCGAGCTTTGAGCTAAACGAGCCAAGCTTTACTTTTTTTTCTTAACGAACCGAGCCGAGCCGAGCTTTATTATCGCACAAAATATTTATTCAAGCTAGCGTTCGTTAAGAAATCGAGCCGCACACGAGCCGTTATTGAGCAGCTCGATAACAAATTTAGTGATATTCCCAAATTTTCAAAAAATAAAAAATTAATTTGGTTGGAGATCTTAGTAGATCACTACTAATTTAACTAGTACTAGTAACTAGTGCTTTGTCACGAATTGTTGTTTCTATTTTTTAAAAAATAATTTTCGACGATCCAACCGTACGGATGTCAAGATATATCTAATTTAGTGATATTCCCAAATTTTCAAAAAATAAAAAATTAATTTGGTTGGAGATCTTAGTAGATCACTACTAATTTAACTAGTACTAGTAACTAGTGCTTTGTCACGAATTGTTGTTTCTATTTTTAAAAAAATAATTTTCGACGATCCAACCGTACGGATGTCAAGATATATCTAATTTAGTGATATTTCTAAATTTTCAAAAAATAAAAAATTAATTTGGTTGGAGATCTTAGTAGATCACTACTAATTTTAATAGTACTAGTAACTAGTGCTTTGTCACGAATTGTTGTTTCTATTTTTTCAAAAATATTTTTCGACGATCCAACCGTACGGATGTCAAGATATATATAATTTAGTGATATTCCCAAATTTTCAAAAAATAAAAAATTAATTTGGTTGGAGATCTTAGTAGATCACTACTAATTTTACTAGTACTAATAACTAGTGCTTTGTCACGAATTGTTGTTTCTATTTTTTAAAAAATATTTTTCGACGATCCAACCGTACGGATGTCAAGATATATCTAATTTAGTGATATTCCCAAATTTTCAAAAAATAAAAAATTAATTTTGGTTGGAGATAAAAAAAATAAAAAGTAAAATTTTGATTTTTTTCGAGCTTTTAACGAGCCGAGCTCGAGCCGAGCTCGAGTCGCACATGTTAAAAGCTCGGCTCGAGCTCGTTAGCTTAACGAGCTTTTTTTGTGTTCGAGCTCGAGCTCTTAACGAACCGAGCCGAATCGAGCCCTTAACGAGCCAAGCTCGAGCTTGCTCACGAACAGCTAGTTTCGTTAACAGCTCTAAATGGAACCATTGAGTTACATTATGTTCCCACAGAAAAACAACTAGCTGACATATTCACTAAGCCATTAGATGAAGCCACCTTCACAAGGTTGGTTAGTGAGATTGGAATGCTGAATTCTTCAAATTCTGGCTAAGTGAATATATCAACTAGATTGTTGCAGCAGTAAATACTTACTTTATCAAATGATCAATATTTTTGAAGTAAGTATTGGCTGGAGTATGATTTATAAATATTCCATAATGCTGCATATGTTGAAAATCATACATCTTTAGCTTGAAATTTCTGTGAAATTTTGAGAGAATCACTATTTAATTTGGTAGAATATTCTTTAGTGAATATTTCTTGTAAATTTTAAAAGATAGTGAAAATTGAATTTATGAGTGAAAAGTATAGTTCGATAAGTCAGACTTCTCGAATGGTTCATTGTTATGTCATGGCTTGAGTTCTCGAATAGGCCTATCTAGAACCCTCTTGAGTTCTCGAATAGTGCCTTTTGGAGAAATCGAATAGCACACTCTGAGTTCTCGAATAGAGTATTTTAGTTCTCTAGTGATGGAGTTCTCGAATACTGTATTTGAGTTATCAAATCATTTGAAAAGGCTGATTTTTCGCTGACACTTAATCGCTTTTTGGATTTATATTCAAAATTTCATTTCCCTCATAAAAACATATTTTATTTAGCTTAGAATTATTTTCTTAGTTAAATAAATGCCAGCTGTGAGTTACAAACTGCCTGAGATATTGAATAAGCCATTCTTAACTTATCGAATAGTTGTTTTATACTTCTCGAATGACTTGTTGATACAGAACATATATCTAATCGACAACTCAAGTTATTCATATATATACAATTTCACAACTATTCAACTCATTTCGTTCGATTTCTCAAGCATCTAAACTCCTAAAACCTCTGAAAACCCTAACTGCGAATTTCTTCTTCAACCTTAATTCTCTTTACTTCTCTACCCAAATGGAAAACACTCAACTCACCATACCATCTCAAACCAATTTCATCGCAATTACCAATGATGTGGAAGCACCAAATGCTAATTTCAAGTGCTTTGTTCGATGGTTGTTTGAATCTTACATCAAAGGTGCACTCTCAGCCAACCCAACCCTGTACCTAGACTTATTAGAACAATTATGGAGGACAGCTACTGTGGAGGTCATCGCCCTTGAGAATGCTATCACCTCATATGTTGTCTACTACAAGATTCAAGGCGAGGATATTACTATCACTACCGCAGACATGAATCAAGCCTTGGATTTGCAGTAAGAGGCATATGACTCCCTGGCCACCGATGCTAAGTTGGAAGAATTCTTTGAATTTATCAACTACTCCGATGCTATTAAACTTGGGAAGCTGAATAGGAAGTACTTGAGAAAAGAATGGAGCTATGTTTTTGCTACACTCCTTCATGTATTCACTGCAAGGAAATCGAGCTTTGACCAGATTAGTACACCTGTGCAGCAACTTGTCTATGCCTTGGCTCATGGGAGAAAGATAGATGTTGGACATATCATCTTACAGGAGCTATATGGGAGACTTGGTAAGAACACAGCCAAGAGAGGTACTAAAATTTTCTTTCCTCGCTTTATTCATTCAGTACTTAATTTTAAAAATGCTTCATTAGTTGAATTGCCTGGAATAGATAAAAGTAAAATAGGCTATCCTAGGTCCATGACCAAACTCATTTTTGGTAACTTGGAGACTAGGAATGATGTGGATGTAAGGCTTAAGATAACTCCCCACATGGAGGGTTTGTTTAGGTCTTACCCCCACAACATGCCAATATTTGATTCTAAGTATCAGTTAGCACGGCCTAAGCAAGAAGAACAAAAAAACTAACCTAAGGCTTGCTAACCAACCCTCTCAGACAAACACTCTACCAAACACAAAGCCAACTGCATCATCCTCTCAAAAGGGTGATGTTAGTAAAAAGAAGAGAAAACATGTTGCTTCTGAACCTTTAAATATCTTAACTGAAGCAGCCTTGGCTGTAGAACTAGGTTTAGAATGTGAGGAACCTGAGTCACCTATCATTAGCCTAAAGAAGAAGAAGAAGAAGTCTAAAACCACCTCTTCAGTCACCCAAATGGCTGAAGTTGTAAAATCAGGGGCACACAGCTCACTAGATGTATCCTCTCAACAGGGTGCATCTATAGAATCAAGCATCCTCCCCAATGCACCTACCTGTAAAGAGTCAGCATAAGGGAGTGATAAGGCTGGCACAACACTGAGTGGAGAGCACATCACACTTGAAACTCCCTCTATTTCTCAGGGGGAGTTGCCAAAATCCATTCTACAACACTCTTCTCTTCCAGAATCTAACATTGAAATTTCTTTGGAGCCTGCAACTCAAGAAATTGAGGAGCAAGGCATTGATCACCAAGAATTCCATTCTCTTGGTGAGCCAATGGACTCAAGTGACTTAGTGCCTGACACTTTGCTCACCACCCAGGTACCACATTTAGATGGTTAGGGAATGCATGCTGGGGCATATCCTAATGACACCATCACAAACACAGAGGATTCACTAGTTTTCACTAGAGACTTTGTGTCTGTGTCACTTACTGTTGTAACTCATCCCACTCCTGTGGAGACAACAGTAGTAGAGTCTGTCCATCCGGCTACAGAAGTTGCATATGTAACTGAGGAGTCTAGCTTGCCTAGCTCTAGCTCTCACTATATGTCTCAATGGCTGAAGCCTGTGCAACATGACAGTGCTTCAGGATCAGGGTCTGTTCCACCACAATTGACGGTTGAAGCACTCCAAAGCTTAATTGTGGATCAGATCCCTGAGTTCACAAAGATTGCTCAGCACCTTCTCACTGCAAACATGCCCAATCCAGACTATGAAGCTATCCTCTTATGCCACAGAGATGATGTAGAAATACAGAAGGCAAAGATCATAGATGAAACTGAGAGAGATGGAAATGTAGATGCTTGGCTACAAGGAAAGTATGACATCCCTCTCTCAGAAGGTCTCCAGTACCTCAGAGAGGAGTACATCACTTCACTAGGGTTCAATGCCAAATCTCTCACCCCTAATGATGTGTATGAGGCAATCAATGACACCTACAAAGGCATTCTTAAGGCTGCACACTACCTTGGCAAGGGCCTAAAAACAGAAGTTGAAGCAGTTTGCACAGCAACAACTCAAGAGGTGCATGAGATAAAAAGGACTTTTGATGCTAAATTCCCTCAAATGGAGACTGTTCTCAAGGACATTCGAACCTGCAAGGCTACTTGTACAAAGATGGACAATGGTTTAGCAATTCTATCAGATACTGTCAAAGGTCTGGGGCACAAATTTTAAAATCTTTCTGATCAGACAACAGAAGCCAATGCCATGCTAAGAACTATGTTTGCAAATCAGTATGGAGACAAGCTGCCTACTGAAGTCCCAGTGCATTCTATGTCTAAGTTTGAAGTGCAGAGACTGAAAGAACAATCCTTGTCTGGCTTCAAATCTACTGAACTGTTCACCAAGGTCAATGCTCGTGAAAGGGAAGTAGCCTCTCTCACCCAGTCTAATGCTCATCTTACAAACACTGTCACTATTCTGATTGAGCAGTTGAACACTCAAGCCACAACCACAGCTGATGTTCTTCTGCATCAACAGTCCATATTAGCTGATATGATGAAGCACATGGGTCTCCCTCTGCCTGATGAATCTTCAACTCTAAAGGTCACTTCTACAGCCTCTGTGCCTGACAACAAGCCTAAGGGGGAGAAGAGGACATCAAGAAACTCAAATCCAAAGGGGGAGAGACCACTAGAAAAGGGCATCAAGTTCAATGAGGGTGGCCATCAACGAGCTTCAAAATCTTTAACTCATGTGTCTGGCAAAGGAAAATCTAAAGTTGATGAGCCTCCTACTTCTCTTCCAGTTGTCACTTTACCAACTGTGCATGTCACTACCCCTGGTGGTTAGAAGCAATCTATCACAACCACAGTGGTTGCAGGGAGTATGCCATCTAACAAACCTCCATTCTCCATATCTAAGAGTGCCAAGCCAGTAGAAGTGAAGGTGGTCACTGAGACCAAGCTACAAGAAATTGCAAACTCAAATGTCTATCATGATGATGCATTCTTGGAGTTTCTAAAAGTCTCAAGAGAACAGGTTGGTGATGCTTTATCATATCATAGGAGTTTGAAGAGTCAGATTGACTATCTCACTATAGTACCAAGGAGAGTTGATGGCCTATGGCTCAAAGAGATAATGATGGTAGGAAAGAATAAGATATGGCACTTAACCATCAACACTCTACAGGGTCTAAAGCACTCAGAAGTGGATGTGTTCCTTGGACTGATTGAAAAGAAGGATGAAAACAGCAAGAGTCTCTTTGATGAGTTAAGGGATGGTCAACCAGCAAGGCTACCTGAAGTATTCACAAATCCTAGAACCATCATCTATCAGGCTGCAACAAGAACTGATGATATCAAGCAGCTGGTCATTCCTAAGAATCTAACTCCTCAGAACAAACCTCTCATTATTGCTATCATTGAGAAGCTGAACAAGAAGAAGGGTTTAAGAACAGTAGAAGAATTGGAAGCTATATCCTATCTCAGGTCATACATTGCAACTGGCATTGTACTTGAATCTGCTAAGTTCAACCCAAGCAAGGATGGTGATCAAGTCAAGGATGGAGACAGAAGTGATGGAAGGAGAAGACATCACAGGAGTGATGAGGGTGATGAAGATAAAAAGAAGAAGAAGGATGATAAGGAGAAAAAGGATGATGATGACCAAGGTAAAGGCTCTGAGAGGAAAAGTGGAAGACAACAAGCCTTAGGCATTGTTGACAGTAACCTCACCACAACACAAGACTCTAAGTCTAGGGTGAATACTGTCAGCAGTGACCTTCCAAAATTTACATCTATGGCTTCTGCAACTGTCTTGCCACCTCAAGAAGAGAAGAAGATTCAAGTCAAGAAACCATCTGTATATTTCAAAAAGCAAACTGTTAATGGAATACTGCAATGGTCTACAAACAAAGGTCACATACTGCTGCCAAGTAATCATGTAAAAAGAATCAAATTCAAGCAAGCTGCAAGGAAATCAAAGCTATCCAAATCAAAGACCCTGACAATCTATCCAGGCTTAAAACTCCAACCACTATATGAAGATTTGATGAAGACCAACTGCAATACTTACAAGCTCAAAGAATCTACCATGTTGCCATTGTTGATAACTGCCTTGAGATCAAATATACTGATGGAAGGGAGGAGAAATTCAAACAAGGAGGATGTCAACACTGGGGCAAGCTACATGACATAGAAAGAATCATTGCATTGTTGAGCTCAGAAGATAAAGTGGAAAGAGTATGGAAGCTGGAGCTAATTGATTTTGTGAAGATGAAGAGAGATCATGAGGAAAGAATCAGAAAAGAGTGTCTTGAGAAATGGCTAGTAAGGGAGAAAGAAATTTAGAGACTGGAGATTGAAGCAGAGAAGCTAAGGGCAAAGGGATTGTGTAGAGTTCAGTTTAATCCCTATGTGGTGAAGTATAGGAGGAGAAATGGGGATCAGGTCCACATCAGAATGAACCTACTCAACCACTATCCTGCAAACATTCTGAAACCAGTACTTGAAGATTTCAAAGACTCAATTTTGCTTGAAGAATTGGATGCTATGGCAAAATAATAAAAGCTATGGATGAGAATACAAGGAAGGAGAAAGAAAGAAGACAGAAAGCATATGATGATTTGCAAGCCAAAGCTATGGAAAGGGAAACAAATGACAATGGCTAGTACTTCATCATAGGCTGTAAGATTACTCACCCTGTAGTTCTATCCACATTGCTAATCAAAATTCATACATGTATTGTCAAGTTTTATCTTTATGTATGTTAGGCTTGTTATCAGACATGAAATTGTGACTACGGGTCTTACTCACAATTTGGGGGAGATTGTTAGTCACAGAGGCATGCCTGAATACATCTAATAACAAGCCTAAGTTGCTTGTAATGCTATGCATTACTTACATGACCTCTTAATTGAGAGAACCTCGAGTTGTAGAGTTTATACTGGTTTTGTACTTGTAATAGGCATCAAATTATAAGTTGTGTAACAGTACCTATTAAGTCAAGAATAATGCTTGAAAAACGTTCCAAGGTTCATGCCTCAAGCAAGGAGATAAAGACTGCCAAATAATCATAGTTGGGATTTGAAGAAATGAAAATTTTGCCTAAGCACCAATTCGAGAAGTACATTTGTCTATTCGAGAAGTCTAGCATTCGAGAAGTCAGGGGTTCGATATCTCAGAAGACACTATTCGATATCTCTGAATACACTGTTCGATATCTCATTCGATATCTCAGAGATTCGATATGTCTATTACTCTGTTCGAGAACTCAAGGAGTCAACAGGTCAAAGGTGATATTCGAGTTCTCAAAAAGGGTCAACAAGTCAAAGCTACATTCGATATCTCAAAGACTCAAGATGCTATTCAACATCTTAGGGATTCGATATGTCAAAATGCTCTATTCGATATCTCAAGGACTCCCAGAGAAAAGAGCTATTCGAGAAGTGATTCGATATGTCAATATAACACAATTCGAGAACTCAGAGTTATCGATTAAGTCAATTCTAGTTCTCGAATCACTCACTTAGCCACTTCTCGAATACATTCTTGAAGACAAAATACTGAAGAATTGTACTAGTCAGAAACCTGCAACAAGCCAAGACGCTTTATTTGACTATGTACTATAAAGCACGTTGGAAAGCCTACAAAGAAGCTTGGAGAGATAAGTCAGGGGACAAGGAGCTAAAGAAGTGGATCTGAACAGGCTTTGCAAAGTCAAATCTGTAGCCGTTTGGACTCTTACTCAAATGAGATAGACAGACTGGAAAGTATTTTGTTTACCTACCTTATTTGTAGTAAGTAGGTGTATCCATGTCTATAAGGATACAGCCTCACTTCCTTAGCAGATAAGTTTATGAGAAACATCACAAGAAATATCTCTTTGAGTAAAAACGAAGCTGAGAATACTATCATTTGTATTCACAGATTGTAGCAAAATCTTTATCTAATAAAATATTAGATTAAAGTGATATTGTGTTGTGTTTTGTCTTTGTTATCCGCACTTACATATCTCACACACTCAACACATATCTTGCTGCAAAGATTCAAGAACGAAGAAAAGTTCAAGAATCCATTCACCCCCCCTCTGTATTCTTTTACTGTATTCAATACTCAACAATAATGTTATGATATTATAATGTTAATAATTAATCGATTACCTTTTTTAGCTAAAATGTATCATCATTTCTATATTTTCTAAATAAAATATTTCTCTTTCCAGAAATGTCACGGGCAACATTAATTTCCTCAATTTTCTAAAAATTTTACGAGCAATTTTATTTAGTAAACCAATATAAATAAATTATAATTACTATAAACTAATCAATTTTAATTTCTAGAAATATCACGGATAATATTTATATAATTATAATCAAATCATCTCATTTAAAAATTTAAATCTCCAAAATTCAGGTTTTAAAAAAATTAATTCAAATTAATGAAAAAAATTCATATAATATTAAAAAAAAATTGTGCATCACACTGGTTTATTATAATAGCCAAAATATTGAAAGTTTAATCGGTGGGTCGGTACAGTACTCTATATTTTTGCATGATTACCCTTATTTAGTTATTATTTATTTAATTTTCTTTATTTTGGTAATTATGGTTAATTCAATTTTATAAAATAAAATAACGATATTATAGTTCATAATAACTAACCAATTGCCTTTTTCAGCTAAAACCTCCCATTTTCCAAATTATCACGGATCGTTCTATTTAATAAAATAAACTAATAATATTATAATTATTAATAACTAACTGAGTACCTTTTTCATCTAAAACGTAATATATTTCCTATATTTTTCAACTAAAATATCTCATTTTCTAAAAATAACATTGACAACATATATATATATATATATATATATATATATATATATATGTATTATAATTGAATTATATCATTTAAAAAATTTAAAATTATAAAATCCATATTTTAAAATTTTCAATGACAGATTAAATAAAAATTATATTATATTAAAATAATCCGTGCATCGCACGGGTTGTAAACTACTATGAATAAATATTACAAACTAGAAATTCATAAAATGATGCACACTAAATTCTAATTCTTACTACTGCATAACAAATAATAAAGTAGTAAAAATAATATTTTGTTTTAATTTCACCCGATCGCAAGTGAGAATTTGAAAATATTTCCACAGAAAATCATATTTTTATAAAACCAAATATAACTATAAAAATTTAGAGAAACACATATTTTTAGACCAAATATGATGGTAGTACTTAGTCATATTTTTATATTTGGTTTCTATAAACCAAATATAAATTTGTAAAAATTTATATTTATTTTTAGAGAAACATCTAAAAATTATATACTTATATATATTAAGCATAACATGGATCTTATTCGTAGACCAAAAGAGTATGGATTGTTGGTCTATATGATTCGTTAGATCAAATATTAAAAAGTTTATTTGATTTATAATATATTGTATTCAAATATCAAAAAGGTAAATTTAATAATTTAAACCAAATATAACTACATCTTCTAAATTGAATAGAATTAGATCAAATATTAGAAAGTAAGTTTGTTTGATTGATAGTAGGATTATATTCATATACAAAAAAGTAAATTTTAATAATCAAAACCAAATATAAGTAAAATTGAATAGAATTCTCAATGTAAAAATTTGTAATTTTCTTTTCTCATCAATTTTTGAGTAGTTTCAGTTAGATAATAATCATTAAACCATCACAAAATTAAAGATAATTTCTTGAATTTTGTGTGGCCTATAAAATCGTCTAAATCTGATTTTTGGAACTCTAGATAGAGAAAAAATAGTAATTTGATCGTATGAAATATAATAAATAATAATTTTTTTATATATATTTACACTAAATTTGATTTTTTTCTTTAAATCTTTCAAATCTAAGAGTTCTTTATTTGTTTTTAATAAAATTTAAAGTAAATTATATCCTAATATATAATAAGAGTAAAAGGGATATTTAAGAAGACCTACCATAGGTCAAAGGCCCATTAACAACAATTATTATATAATAATATATTATATAATGAAAAATAAGAAAGATAATATAAGATTTACTAATAACAAAATAAGATACCGAGTTCTGAAAATAATCGTTAATAAATACTATGGCCGAGCAAAATCGAACCGAACCGTGCAAATTCGGTTCGATTCTTTTTGAAAATTTGATCTGTTCGGTCTGGACCGAATAGACCGAAATAAAAACCGGTTCTTTAGAAAATATATCGGTCCAGACCGAATAGACCAGATAGTTCGAATAATATATACTTTAATTTTTATATATATATATCTAATAAGATATAATTATAATATTTAATTTGTAAATTGTAATTATATTTATGTTGATGAAATAGTGGTGATAAATTGATTTTTTTTTGATAAATCATGAATTTTAGTTTTATTTATGATATAGGTTTTTAAAAAAAAAATCGATTTTTTCGGTCCGGACCGAACCGAATTATTTCGGTCCGGTTCGGTCAATAATTAAACTTCGGTCTGGTTCGGTCCGGAAAAAAATAACATTTCGATTTTTGGTCTATTCGCTTCGATCTGGTTCTGGACCGAACTGACCGAATGCTTAGCCCTAATAAATACTAAACCGATGTGCTCAACCAAGGTCAATAGAATGATAGCCTATATGCACCAAATTCAGCTGTTTATAATGAGCCCAAACAAAAAGTTTCCTACAAATTTATTTTCCATGTATCTAACTCTCGCAGTGTAGTTAGTCAAAAAAGAAAAAAAACTCTCGCAATGTAATGTTAATTGGTTTGGGTAGCGCTGAGCATTTGATCGGTTCGATCCGGACCGAACCGAATAGACTGAAAACCGAATTGTCAATATTTTTGGAATCGAACCGAACCGAATTTATATTATGAATCGAACCGGACCGAATCAAAATAATTTCGGTTCGGTTCTTTAAAAAACAATTTTTTTTTTGAAAAAAAAACAAATTATGTAAATTTTTAATAGAACATGAATACAATATCCGAAGAAAATCAAGTGGAATCGTATTTAGGCACAATAATAAATCAATAAGGTAACAATTAATAGTAAATTTTTAGTTTTACGGATATATATCAAGAAGAAAAAACTATATATTTTGAAAAAGTATGATGCAAACTAATAAATTATACAAATTAATCAATTAAGAATAAGGTGACATTAAGGCATTATAGCAAAGTTGCATTTGTCGAATATATTTTATATAAATAAAAAATAATAAACATATATTATATATTATATATATATATATATATATATATATATATATATATAATTCGCTCTATTCGATCCGGACCAGATTTTTTCTCTTAAGAACCGAACCAAAATTTAATTCGGTTCAAACCGAAAAACCGAATAAAGCAATATTTCAGAAAAAATGGAACCAAACCGAACCAAAATTACATGGATCGGTTCGATTTTGCTCAGCCCTGGTTTAGGAAACTAAGAACAATGATTATAATTTGGAGTTATTAATACGTAAATTAATTATTAAAAGAATCAGGTTTTAAAGTTAATTAATTCACGGTTAAAGTACGTAATTTAAGTACCAACAAATTAGCATTTAAAATCTAATAATTTTCAAAATGGACGATCAAGATTATATTATATGAAAAAGATTATAATCTAAAATGGATATAATTAAAAAAGAATGTATTATAATTGAATTTTAAAAAGAAAATTATAATCTAAAAAGGATAAAATTAAAAAATGTTGTATTATAATTGAATTTTATTTATTATTATTAAAAAAAGTTCATATTTATTATTTGAGCTCTATCTCGAGATCTAAAAATTGTATTTGGATGATTTTACAGCCCCCGCGAAGCTCATAAAATTATCTTAATATAGTGATGATTAGCAATTATTTTCCAAATGGAAATAGTCAGAATCTCAAGATAAAATATAATTACAAATTTTTACATTAATCCTAATCAATGTAGAAGACCTAAAGTGATAATTCTATTCAATGTAGAAAACATAATTATATATAGAATTTAAATCATTGACATTCACTTTTTCGTATTTCAATAAAAACACTTTTTAGTTTACATGTTAAGATATAAAATATAATTATTATCCAAATGAAAACACTCAATATCTTAAAATAAAATATTATTACGAATTTTTAGATTAATTCTATTCAATTTAGTGTAGAAGACCTATATTGATAATCCTTTTCAATGTAGAAAACCTAATTATATATGATTTAAATAATTTAAATTCACTTTTTCGTATTTTAATATATACTTTTTACTTTACATGTTAAAATATAAATATTTTTATGCTACATCCAACGTTTTTCATCTATTTATTTTAATCTAACGGTTCTTATTTATTTTATCGTACTAAGAACCATACTATCGACTACCAAAGTTTTGAATAAAATCACTCTTACACTTATAATTAAAACTGTATTTGGTTGTTAGTACAACTATCTTCAAATAATAATAACGTTATTTTGATAATCAAAACGAAATATACGTAGATTTCCTAAATCGAATAGAATTTTCAACGTAAAAAACCGTCAATTCCTTCTCTCTTTTGTTTCTTGGTAGTTTAAAGTGGAAAATAATTGTTAAATCATCACTAAATTAAAGATTATTTTGTTAATTTTACTTGGGCTATAAAATCGTTCAAATCAAGTTTTATGAATTCAAGGTAAAACACATAGTAAATTAAATGTGTAAAATCATGTATGTATCAATTTTTTAACAACAATTTGAGATATAAACTAATAACAAATAAATATTAAAAAAAATAAATCAATACTATTATATAAAAGCCGAAACATTAAAAGTTTGGTTGGTCGGTACTTGTTGATTTTATTTATTTACCCTTACTTAATTACAGATAAAAATCTCCTTTTATATTTTATTATCTAACTAAAATTTTTCCTTTACTAATCAATTTCCTTTTTCAAGTTAAACATATTACCTTTTCTATTTTTTAGAAACTAAGCAGTTTCCTTTTTCAAGTAAAATATAATATTTTTTATATTTTATCTAACTAAAAAGCATATTATAATTACTATTACTTATTTACCCTTATTTAATTACAGATAAAAATCTTCTTTTATATTTTATTATCTAACTAAAATTTTTCCATTACTAATCAATTTCCTTTTTCAAGTTAAACATATTACCTTTTCTATTTTTTAATAACTAAGCAGTTTCCTTTTTCAAGTAAAATATAATATTTTTTATATTTTATCTAACTAAAAAGCATATTATACTTACTATTAACCTGTTGATTTTATTTATTTACCCTTACTTAATTACAAATAAAAATCTTCTTTTATATTATATTATCTAACTAAAATTTTTCCTTTACTAATCAATTTCCTTTTTCAAGTTAAACATATTGCCTTTTCTATTTTGTTAATAACTAAGCAGTTTCTTTTTTCAAGTAAAATATAATATTTTTTATATTTTATCTAACTAAAAAATATATTATAATTACTGTTACTTATTTACCCTTACTTAATTATAGATAAAAATCTTCTTTTATATTTTATTGTCTAACTAAATTTTTTTCTTTACTAATCAATTTCCTTTTTCAAGTTAAACATATTACCTTTCCTATTTTTTAATAACTAAGCAGTTTCTTTTTTTCAAGTAAAATATAATACATATTATAATTAATATTAACTAATCAATTAACCTTTTCAGCCAAAACACGTTATCTTTTCTCTTTTCTCAAACTAAAATATCTATTCTTCAATTATATCACGGGTTACGTTTTTCAACCAAAACAAGTTACCTTTTTTATTTTCTCTAACTAAAACCTCTATTTTTTCAATTATATCACAGATGGTTCTATTTAATAAAATAAAATAATAATATTATAATACTAATAATTAACCGATTACCTTTTTCAGCTAAAACGTATCATCTTTTCTATATTTTCTAACTAAAATTCCTCTCTAGAAATATCACGGGCAACATTAATTTCTCCTTTTTTAAAAACATTACGAGCATTTTTATTTTGTAAAATAACATAATTAAATTATAATTACTATAAACTAATCAATTACCTTTTCACCTAAAACATGTTACCTTTTTAATTTTCTCTAACTAAATCCTCTCTTTTTCCAATTATATCACGGGCATTTTATTTAATAAAATAAAGTAATAATTATATAATTACTGATAATTAACTGATTACCTTTTCAACTAAAACCTATCACATTTTCTATATTTTTCTAAATAAAATCACTCATTTTCTAGAAATATCACGGATAAAATTTATATAATTATGGTCATCATCTCATTTAAAAATTTAAGCCTCCAAAATTCATATTTTAAAAAATTAATTCAAATTAATGAAAAACTAATATATTATTAAAAAAATTCCATGCATGCCACGGGTTTTAAGCTAGTATCTATATATATTATAATAGCAGGAGACTGGAGAGGCTTGCATTCAGAATCTTCAAAATACTTTTCTTGAATTTTCACATTTTTCATTTTTTTATTAAAATAATTTTCTTGCATTTAATTAATCATTAATTATACCTATTAAATATATATTAAATACACTTTATTTCATATTTAATATAAAAGTAACAATTTTATTAGGATTATTATTATTTTGTCATAAAATATTAATGATTTATATAAAAGTACCATTATTTTAAGGTAAAACAATAAAATAAAATTAATTTTATCGTGTCATTTCTAATCATTATTGAAAATCGTTGCAATTTTTTTTGACAACAAATAATAAACGATTTTAATTTTTCGATAAATTCGTAATCAATGATAATGAGAATCATGATAAGATACATAGGTATAAATATTTTTCGGTTGACATCCACAATTTAAATAAAAGTAATATTGTAGAATTTACTTTTATACATGAACAAATTACACACGGGGTGTGACCTACTCAATTAAATTGAATCAAATCGACCCTTTTTTTCGTCAATTAAATCAATAAAAAAATTATCCATTCGTTGTTTGATTATTTTGTGTTGGAAAAATTAATATTCTAACTAAACACATTCTTATACTATTACTAATCAATTAATCATGCATGTATGTTATGAGATGGGGGACGGTGTTTAAAAACGTTAATTAGTTATATTTAATATTTACAAATTATAGGAATTATGTTGACATTGTAGTTTGGTATGGGAAAAAAGTAAGATGTCTTTAAGGAGTTGATTTTTGTTATTTTAAACAAATTCTCACTTTCTGAGCATTGAGTAAGGGTGTTATAAAACATGCATCGGCTTTAAAAACAATTATATGTACATATTTGTTATAAAATTTAATAAAAAAGTATTAGAATATGTGAGTATCACTTTGAACGTATGTCAATGAATTTAATTTTAAGATTACAAACAATAAAGTTCTTATAAAATGCTTAGAAAAATTAATTAAATGTAGAGACACGGGTGTCGGATCACTCCAAAAACCATGAAGCATGACTTACAATATGCATTTAAATTCTGCTTTTTTGGTCATAAAACCAAATATATCGACAATTGAAGTCAATCACACCTCTCATCACATTTACATTCTACTTCTTTGCATCATACAATTAAATTTACTAACAAATTAAGCAATCACGTCTTTCATAATGTCATCGACAATAGAAAAGATTCACAAATATTATTTTTACTTATTCAATGTCAAACTTTGCAAATGTATATCAATATTGGATTTGAAAAACATTTTTTATGCGATAAAATATGCGTCGTCAATATTTCGAAATTATTATTAATATTCAAGAGTTTAACCGAAACATGTTTTTTTTCACTTAACTATTTTCTCTTTAATTTTTAAACATTCAAATTTAATTAAATTTCACACAATTTTTAATTTTTCATATCAACTTTTAAATAATAACATTTAACAAACAACAATATTATGTGTACAATTTTAAAAATATTTTCATGCTGTGTGTGGCGCGGCTTTGTTACCTAGTTTATATAATTGTAGATATTCGAAAAGTAGCTGTGCGTTTACGGATTATAAGCTAGTTTTAATAAATTTAAAAATGAAAAAAATAATGATTCTACATATTTCCAAAAACAAATTCTATTTTTTCGGTAATTAAACGGGTAAAAGGACATTTTCACCACTTTACTATTTCCGAAATTGCAATTGCACTACTGTACTACAAACAGACTACTGTACTTTAATGTTTTTAACAAGTTCACCACTCCCGTCAGTCAAATGCCACAAAAACCAAGGGTGAAAATGTTAAAAATTTTAAAGTACAATAGTGAACTTGTTAAAAACGTTAAAGTACAGTAGTCCGTTTGTAGTACGGTAGTGCAATTGCAATTCCGGAAATAGTACAGCGTGAAAATGTCCTTTTACCCGTAATTAAACATTTTGGAAGAGAGCAACCCGACCCATTTAAACCCACATCTCCCATTAACCCTAACCCCCCGTAACCCCCCCCCCCCTCTCCCAAAATGACCAGCCTAGGTAACGTTCTTGACCGCCTCAAATCAACACCTCCGCCTCAATACTTATCTCCTTCACCTGAACTCGCTGAGTCAGCTCGGTCCGCTTCGAAGCATATATTTAATTTGTTGAAGCCACACGCTGTTAAGTCGCCGTTTGATACGTTGTTAATTGATGGATTTGATGCGGAGCAGATTTGGCAGCAGATTGATTTGCAGACTCAGGGTTTGGTTTCCAGTTTACGCCGCGATGTCAAGAGGTTTGAGAGAGATGAGGGAGAGATTAGAGAGTTTTTTGAGCTAGAGGGAGAGAGAGTGGAGAGAGAGAGTGAGGGGAGAGATGAGTTGGAGAGTGAGAGTGAGGAGAGAGATGAGTTGGAGAGAGAGACTGATGATGAAGAGGAGCTGAGAGAGAGTGAGGAGGAAACAGATGGGGAGGGAGAGAGTGAGAGTGAGGAGGACAGAGATGGAGAGGGAGTGGAGGATAAATTTTTGAAGATTAAGGAATTGGAGGAGTATATGGAGGATGATGAGTCCAGAGAGTACGGAACGAAAAACACCAAGAAGAAAAACGAGAAAGTTGTTGACGAAGAGGACGAGGACGAGGACGATGAGGTGAGAATGTTTAATGTGGTGTTATTTTCTGAGCTAATGGTATGAGGTGTAATGTTATTTTACAGAATTTGCTGTTGTGAACATATATAAACGATTTAATTACGGGTGACCATATATATGCAGCAACTCCAGATAGAAAAGCAGAACAGAAGAATCAGCTTTAGTTATGGATATGTTGAATGAAATTGGCTGAGGAATTGTTTTTATAAGAGGAACAACTAGAATCAAGATATTGTTAAGAACTTAAGTGAGTGAGAATGACCGATAAAGATTGCCTAATAAACTTTTCTCATACCTTGTTGCTTTAGATTAAGTTGGGGTCCACTGTAAAACCCAACCTTTGCTTTGGTGAGCACTTTTGATGCAGCCGTTCAAAGGGGACCTCACTATCACTTCCTGTTGCTTACTACATACCCAAAACTTGGAAAAAGGATTCGATTTTCGTGCCAATGTCGATATTATAATGAAGACCAGTCACTCAATTTCTGCAGATGGCATTACCCATTTGCCCTACCATTAGTGTTTAGTTCATAAAAACATGTTGTATTACATTCTGTAATTATAGCTACTAGTCCATCTTTCTTTTCACTCTGTATACAAACTAAAGAAGTAATCATTATATAAAAGCATTGCGGTGCTTAAAAAATCAACTAATATAGGGTCTGAAATTTAAGATATGTTCATTCTCGTGACTTTAAGTTTAGAAAACATTGTAGCATGTTGAACAGTGAACACCCTTATTCTCGAGTAACATGAATTTTTAGGACCGTGCCTCACTTGAGTTGCGGATGTGAAATTTCTGCAATTTACCGTTACAAAAAGGAAAGGAGAAAAAAAAGAAGAGAGAAGGCATTGAGTGATTTACCTGTTGTGGATAGGATCAGAGCCATTAGGCACTCTTCTCTTACTAACATAATGAAAATGGGAAGCACCATGACCAGCATTCCTCTGTTCTACGTGCTCGAAACTTTGACTTGATGGAACAGTAACTGTGGCCAATCTTCTTGGCTGATTGCTTATCATCCCAAAACACAGTAAACAAAGAATCCCCATTACGAAAACAGATCCCAACAAACCCCTCGAAATTCTTTGGCTTCTAACCATGACTAACTCTCCCTGTTCTACCCCTTTATATATTCTCTGTAAGACAAACTTGTGGGCCATTGAAAACGAGATATAAGAATACTCTACATTTGGTTATTGTGTTTACATATAAGTTTTAGTAGCTAAAACTAATGTTTAGAACTCTTTATTATTCCGCTAATGTTTTGTGTTGAACACTGTAGCTTGGACTTCTTGGAGTTGACGTTGGTGAGGATGACGAGGATGATATCAGGTTTTACTAATTGCACTTTATGGCTTTACTGTATTTTATATCTTAATGTTTCGTAAATGGAAGACCGGCATAACTGTTTGTTATTGAATCATGTACACATAGTATTTTCCTGCTGTTTAAGGTAGAATAGGTATATCCACTGTTGATTCTGATTAGTAATTTAAGAGTTTGAAAAAGTATTTTGAAAAGTGTTTAAGGGGTCTTGATAATATGCTTTTTCTAAAATCTGCCATCGTGCTAAATGTTCAACATGCTAATATATGGGGGTTGTTTTACTTGCTACTAGTATATCTAGGCCGATTACTTCTTATTTACTTAGAATTTTAAAGTAGTCTACAGGTGAGGGAAATCCCATCGTTCTGTGTAGCAAGAAAAAATAATTAAAACTTCGTACTTATAAGAAAATTTTGAACTAGACTAGGGTGATTTACCTTTGAAAAATTTCCTACCCATAGGTTCCTCATTGTAATTTGTTGGGAGACTAACAATTATTATTTTGTCTGCTTGTGGGGTTTATTTTGATAAAAAAATAATTCCACTTGGTGCATAGAATTAAGTTAATTTACTAGCAGTTTTATTTAAATGGATTTTCTTTAGTTATTATTTTTGGTTGCATTTCCTTAAGAGTGGAAGTTGTATATTGACAAAACACAACCACACATATTAGTTCGTAGAGAGTTCTAAATGCGTTTCCATCTTAACAACTCTCCCACATATTGATGTTGTCAGGTACAACGTTTCGAATGATAGCGACCAATTTTTTTTTGTTTCGAAATCATAGTTTTATGGATCTTTTGAAGGAACATATCAGTTTGAGGAATCTATGTATGATTGTATGATTAAGATGTAGTAAAATTAACTTGTATATTGAGCGATCAAAGTGATGATTGTGCAGTATTCTGTGCTAATAACAGCAGGAGAAAATCTCCAGCAAAAATTAATTACTGTTGATGTTTTAAAAGAGTATCGGATAAATACTACATCAATTCATATATATTTTTTTTGTTTGGTTTTTGATTTCTTTTTTTCCCCCCTTTCAAATGAGTTTGCTTTCTGTATCTTCCTCTGTCAGGTATGAGGATTTTTTTGGAAGTCAAAAGAAAACTGCTCCAAAGAACAAATCTAAACGTAATGATAAATCTGATGACTCGGACTCCGGTGCCAAAGAAATGGATGTCTTGGATGATGATAATCAGGTTGTTAACTAATATATGCATGTTATTATTATTTACTTGCCCTCTCTTTTTCTCCTCCCTCTCATTAAATTGGATTCTTTAACACTTATAAGGTGGGTATATTGAATACTCATGGAACTAGGTTCAAAACTGTTTTTGAACAGAAAGGAAAAACTCTTTCGACGTATGAGAAACAGCTTGAGAAGCAGCGTTCTAAGATAGAGCAAATGGAGAAAATGAACTTGGACCCAAAAACCTGGACAATGCAAGGAGAGGTAAATACCTTTATATTTTAGATGACGATACTATGCTAGTATAAAAGGAAATTGCATCTAATTTTCTGGTCTTAAAATTAGGTTAGTGCTGCAAAAAGGCCGAAGAACAGTGCATTAGAAGTTGATCTCGATTTTGAGCACAACGTAAGACCTGCCCCTGTAATTACGGAGGAGGTTACCGCTGACATTGAAGAATTAATCAAGAAACGTATCCTTGAGGTAATAATTCATGATAATTTTGATTATGATTTGGCTTGTATGCAATATATGCAAATAATAATGAGAAGGTTTTTTCAGATGCTGTCACTTTTAACATTCTGGAATATGGAAGTAATCCTCTGTGGTTTTTAAACAATCAGTAGCTCTTTGCCAAAAAAGTGTTATCTCCTTTTGGAGGTTTCCTCTGGTGTTTTTTCTAAGATTTGACATAATTTTTTTTTTTTTTTTTACCAATTTGCTATTTAGAATGTGTGGCTTTCTAGGCATGAAGAACGAAATGCAAAAGGTTTTAAACAATCAATTTGCTGGCTAATCTATGACTTTCGACTGCTTTAATAGTCAGTTAATTTAATTGATAATGTGTAGATGTAATTATGGTCAAAATATGTTGATTATAGGTTACATTTATTTGCGGTATATTTTTATGTTGGGTGAAGCTAAAATTATTAATTAAAAGATTAGATCATTCTTTTTTTTTTTTTGATCAAAAGATTAGATCATTCTTAAAATTCTAAATCAAATTATGTGTTGAGATGCTGCAGCATGTTTAGGCAGGAGACTGTATAATAACTGGAGATTTTTCCTCTCAGTACATGTTAAAGAGAAAACAATTTCCAACTCTATGTGCTTCATCATGTTCTTCTCTTATTTATTTTTCATCCAAAATTTGTGCAGTCATTGCAAATGTTAATTTTGCATCTCTCTCTATACATTTATGTATATTCGTCTGTGGTTTGAACAAGTTTTTCTCAGGCTCACTAATACTCTATATTTGAAATATAAGGGGAGCTTTGATGATGTTGAGAAGGCTCCTACTTTGCCATCTACAGCACCAAAGGAAATGAAGGAGCTGGTATGTTCTGTCCTGAAAGTCTACACAAAATGAAGTATTTTCTGTCGTGATTTCTATCTCAACCGTGTATTTTTCATGCTTGCAGATGGTAATTATTTTCTGATGCAGGACAACTGTTAAAAACGATAGATATTTGTGGATTAATCGCAGAAAACCCACGCCTAAGGTGATACCCTAGGATTTCAAGAGATGTTTGTTAGGATCGCAACCTATAACAAGAGAGAACAATCTCAATTCAATTAATCAATCAAAGTCTCCATAATAATAAAAGATTACAAGTTATATAGTACTAAATCCCTAAACTTAAAAATCTTGTAATAAAGGAAACAAAATCCTTTTGATTATTCTATTCCTATAATCTAGAATATTCTTAATAATCTATTTATCTAATATAACTAATATCTAATAAATTACAATAAAATCTATTCTTAATTAATAACATAAATAAAAATAAATTAATGTTTTAATTCCTTGTTCCGCATCATTCTCCTCGCCTTTAAAGAAACTCGTCCACGAGTATTATAAAATTTGAGAATCAACAAACAAAGAGATAACTTGTCGTACTTGAAAACATCAAATTCCAAATCCATAAGCAAGAACTTCGGAAACATCACGCGCATAATAAGATTTTTTGATGTGGTAGATGTTCCCATTATGTTGTCAATGCCAAAAAAGTCAATACATTCCACCTTCACAATGTTCTTTTCGTGGTTTACAAATTCTTCACTTTTTACAACCTCTTTCTTTTTCCATGCTATCACACTGAAATATCGGAACATCAACATCTGAATTTTCTTCAACAACTAAAACACGATCACTATTTGCTTTAGTATCTGCATGTTGTTGAATAAGCTCTCTCAAATCTTTTTCTCCATCAGCAACTTCAAGTTTTACGTTCCTTTCACTTTTAGGTTGATGTTGGGGCGGGGATGGAGGTATTGCAGGTGGAGGACTATGTCGTTTGCCAAGTTTATCCATAATTTCTTCGAGAGTTGCTTTCACATCTTTCATTTGCAAACTCAATTCTTCAGCTTTGTTCTCCACACTTCTTAATCTTAGATTGTTATTCTCGATATACGTATCAAGACGGCTGTTCACTTCGCTAGCATCAACCATTTTGCAAGATTAAGGGCTGAATTACAAGTCCTGGAAAATTCAGGGGTTGTTTTGCAAGTTTAAGTACTGTTTTATAAGTTTCAGGGCCTGTTTGTAACTTTCAGGAAGATTGGGGACTGTTTTGTAGCTTTCTGTTCTGGTGACTACTGGTGGCTGGATGGTACTGTTGGTGGCTTTCTGGTGGTTGCCGGTGGCTGCTTTTGGCTGGTGGTGGTGGCTGTTGGAGGCTAGTGGTGGCAAGATCCTGGTGTTTGGGTAGAGGAATGGTGGTTGTGATACTGCTGCTGCGGGCAGATGGTGGTTTATGGTGTTTTTTTGGCAGAACCCTAGATCTCTCACCAAATAAGAATTTGAAACCTAAGCTCTTTGATGCAGGACAACTGTTAAAAACGATAGATATTTGTGGATGAACCGTAGAAGAGAAGTTTGTTAGGATCGCAACCCATAACAAGTGAGAGAACAATCTCAATTCAATTAATCAATCAAAGTCTCCATAATAATAAAAAATTTATATAGTACTAAATCCCTAAATTTAGTTGCCAAGTAAAAATCTTCTAATATAGGAAACAAAATCCTTTTGATTATTCTATTCCTATAATCTAGAATATTCTTAATAATCTATTTATCTAATATAACCAATACCTAATAAATTGCAATAAAATTTATTCTTAATTAATAACATAAAATAAAAACAAATTAATGTTTTAATTCCTTGTTCCGCATCATTTTCTTGTCTCTCTTTTTATTTTTTACTTTTATAATTTTGCAGGACGAGAATAAGAGCAAGAAGGGGCTTGGTGATATCTATGCTGTAAGTATATACTTTTTTGTTATTGACAAAAAGATGATATAGGTTGCATATACTTTGCTTTTAGTTGTGTACATTGTTAACTAGCATGCGAAGTCTTGCCACGTTTGTAATAATTACTATTTTTGTATAAAAGTAATTAACGTAGGGTAAAACAATTGTTTTACTAATAGTACATTTATTAAAGATTTGTTCGTTTTATACCAATGCAGGATGAATATGTTCAGAAGACTGGTCTGGTCTCGACAGCTTTGTCCTTTTCAGATGAGCAAAAGAAGGAGGTGCAGTTTCAATTTCATTAATCTCCTATAGCCTATAGGTTATTTAGTATGTGATATAGGCATATATAGTCGAGAAGTTCAGGTTTCTAGTCCATTGAATTTCTAATGCATTTATGTATTAAATTTTTTACTTACATATGTTTTTAGATTCTTACCTCTCATTGTTCCTAGTATTTTAAAATCATAGCATTTTTCGCCCCCACTTTTGGACATAATCCCCATGAATTTTTATTTTTTTTCAGGCAAGTACTTTGTTCAAGAAACTGTGCCTGAAGTTAGACGCTCTATCTCATTTCCAGTTCACTCCAAAGCCAGTATGCATCTTGTTCAACTATTATATATACATGGATGTACATGACTACTAGAGTTTTTTTTTTTTAAAGATGCTTAGATAAAATTTATATTTGCACAGGTTATAGAAGATATGTCCATACAAACAAATGTTCCTGCTCTTTATATTGAAGAGGTAATAAATTTGTCTTACTTTTAAAATAGACTTGTATCTCCAGGTACTATGGTACTGGCTGTAAATTGCAAGCTCAGAAACAATTAAAAAACTTGCATAATGTCTTTTATTGGCAGATTGCACCCCTTGCAGTCTCTGATGCCGCTATGCTGGCTCCTGAGGAAGTATATTCTGGCAAAGGAGATATCAAAGAAGAAGCAGAGCTAACACAAGCCGAGAGAAAGAGAAGGAGAGCTAACAAAAAAAGGAAATTTAAAGGTAAGCACAGAGTATGAGGTTTATGAAAGAAACGGAATCATGAAAACGTGAATATGCTCGCCATTGCTGTATGAATTATTGACCAAAGTGTAAAAGGTTTCTAGTGCTTAGTTGCCTTTATTATCTACAAATTACAGATCTTCCTGGAATATGTTGATAACGCTTTTCCTTGCAGCTCTTGGCTAACTTTGGGTGACATAATTTGCAGCTGAAGAAGTTAAAAGGACAGGAAAGAAACAGCATGAAAGTACACTGCAAGACGGCGAAGGTGATTTTGCATCTCAGTTCCTTTTGGTCTTTTCTTTATAATCGAAACAGAGATGTAACAAATAGGATTTATTTTCACCACATTTTAGGGAAGGACAAATTGTGAGTTTCAAGAGTGTTTCAGCAAGCAGCACGCTAATGATGCATTTAAACAACTTGATGGCTTAAATCTGAAGTTACCAGCAGGGTAGGAAGAAAAAGAAGGATCATGAAGGTTGATAGGATTTGTTATGGCAAAGAAAGGGTACAAGCAAAAACCAACTTAGACTTTTTGCTTTGTTGATTTCATTTCATTTGTGAAATTTTTTGAGCTTAGGGGTTGTAAATTGTTACATTTTTGCCTTGTGCAAGCAATTCCTATAGATGCGACTTGTAGAAACATTTACAAGTTCAAATGGAACCTTGTAGAGAACAGGAACAACAGTTCACAATTTTTTTTTATTGTGAAGGGCAGGTACCCTCAATTTATTAGAAATCTATGTTCAAAGTTTTGCTTAGTGTGCTGGATTATTGAATTGAGCAGCAGCTGTGCAGATAGGCAGTTGGGGAAATGGCTTGTTTGTTTAGATGAGGTGAAATTTTGATCAAGGGGAAATCAAAACTTTAAATTTAAATCTCTGATGAGCTCTGATGAGCTCGAGTGCAAACCAGGCATTGGATGCAGATTTAGCACTTCTGGACTCGGAGACGTGAGTGTGTGCCACTGAAATGTAAGGTTTACATCTGGAATGATATAGTGGAGGTAAAACTTCATTCCATTCACAATTTAATTCAGCCTGACCAAACGCGAATCATATTTGCAGATCAATTCTCCATTGCATCTCTAATTAATCCGTACTGCTCACTCTTTTCTGGAGTACTCCCAAGCTTCAAAATTTCAACTTTCTATTTCTCATTTCCAAAATAGAAGCCTACTTGAAATCTTGCACTAAAAAATCTCTTGTTCGTCCTTGCAGCATACATAACAAATGGGTCCTTTTCTCTATAAAGTAATAAAAACCCGTTTGATTAGCCCAGTCGAGGACGTAGCTCGGTACAAGGATAAAATATTTAATCAAAATCATTGTAATAGTTTATATACCGCACAGTTTTATTAATTCATAATTCAGTATCATAAAATTTGCCAAAGGACCCCTCAAATATCCGGGACTATAACAGGAAAAACAACATCAATATTATCATTTATAATTTGTTTTACAATGCTGAATCGAAACTTCTTTATTCTATCAATAAATGCTAAGTTGCAACTAATATGAAATTTTAGTACAAGAGTACACGACCAATGTTCCAAAAAAGTATAAAGAGAAACTTGGTAAACGTAGAAACGTTAGTTTGCTAGAAATTCTGTGGCATTCTGATTTAATAGAGGGTGACAAACACCAACATACCATTAGGGAAGTCTCTTTCAAATTAATAAATTTTATGTTGCTGCACCGACTAAATGATAAACTTCTCAATTCCTTCAACATTGACAGTTCTGGTACATCTTGTAGGCTCTCGCATTCATCAACAGTAAGTTCTTCAAGATGAGGAGGAAGTTGTGGAAGTGATTGAAGGCTGATACGTCTCCCTATGTCCAAAGTTTTTAATCGTTTCAAGTTGTATAAGTCGGGTAGCTGTTCTAGTGATTTACCTGTTTGGCACACCTTAATATAAGTCCTTATGGACTTATTTTCGGGTAAAATTTTTATATTTTGATAATTTTTTTTTATACAAGTATTTAATGTATGTTTGAAATTCAATAAGTTACAAACATAAGTTAGAAAATAAGTTGGAATGTTAGGAATCTCTAACTTTGTCTTAAAATAAGTTGACTTATTCTGGAAAAAAGTTCTCCCAAACACCCCTATAATTAAATAGGCGCAAGTAATTTAGATTCAAAGGAAGTTCCAGAATCGAGGACCCAGGACTTGTACAGTCGAGCAGTGCAAGATCTTCTAGGTTGTAAAGCATAGAAAGATTTAAGGGTTGGGTTGAAGAGACACTCTGGCCATCATCAACAATATATAATATACCTCTAGAGAAGAGAAACTTTGAATTAGAGGCAGCCATAATCTCATGTTACATCTCACACTTAATTCTTTCAACTTCATCATTTTTACTGCACCAGGAAAATCTATTATGTTGATTTTAGTGTAATTGGATTGACTAGTTGATCAATGTAATCGTAATATTACATCAAACAAGTTGGGAGAGTGCGGAATGCATGCTTTGTTCGAATTTATTATGATTTCGGTATTATTGCTTATGAACCATGTTCATTGGCATCAGAGTTGGGATAAGATGTATCTGTTGGCATTAGACAAAAATGTTAGAATAAAATGTGTCTGTTGACAAAAGACACATCTGTTGACATCTATATATAGGTGTTGCATTGATCATTTTCATATATTGGTTCATTTTGAAATTCACAACAAAAACACATTCTCTCTTTTTGCAGAATTTCTGACTTTATCCGATTGAATTATTTGGGTGAACCACAAATAACTTCAATCTGAAAGTGTTCACACGACTTCAAAAAAATCCAAGTTATTATCATATTTCCCCAACAAAGATTGTAGTTATTTATTTCTGAAGATGGCGAACGGAGAATCTGCAAAAGATATGACAAGCAAGTTTGCAAAACTGGACAAGTTTGAGGGTCAGGATTTTAGAAGATGCATTTTCTGTCGACCACGCTGAAGGTTGTGTATTTCTGAGTACCCCTATGCCAGAAGTGATCGAGAATGAAACTGTTGAACACACAAGGAAGCGCTGCAAATGGGAAAACAATGACTACATCTGCCGCGGTCACATCTTAAACGACATGTCTGATTCCCTTTTTGATGTATAGTAAAATGTTGAGTCAGCGAAAGAATTATGGGATTCTCTTGAATCCAAGTACATGGCAGAGGATGCTTCTAGTAAGAAGTTCCTGGTCAGTAATTTTATGAACTATAAAATGGTCGATTCTAGACCAGTGATGGAACAATACAATGAATTGTTAAGGATTCTGGGACAGTTTATTCAACACAATCTGAAGATGGATGAATCTATCTCTGTTCATGGTGTTATAGACAAACTGCCACCATCATGAAAGGATTTTAAACACACCTTGAAACATAATAAAGATGAGATGACGCCGGTTGAACTTGGAGGCCACTTCAGAATTGAAGAGGCTTTGAGGACTCAAGAAATTGAGGATAATCTTAAGGGCAAGAACCAAGTCGCTAACTCTTCTGTAAATATGGTTGAAGATGGTGGTGGATCTTCTAAGAATTCTAAGAATGGCAAGGGTGATAAACGAAAGTTTAAAGGAAACAACAACAACTCTTCCAACAAAAAGCCTAAGATGGCATGTTGGAAGTGTGGCAAACCTGGACATTTTGATGTGCTAAAAATAAATCATTTAAATTGCAAGTGCACAATTTCATCGTTTTAATACTTGAGATATCGATCCACAGAGACTAATAATTTTCGCAAACCTTAAAGTTTAATTTAGGCGAACTAGAGCAATTAATTTTGAGAGAGTTTGATTTAAATACAACTAATTAACAATTAAAATAAGACAAGGAATCTAAATACAATTGTAAAAATCTAATGCATGAACATAATATACGAAAATGGGCTACAACATAGTATTGGGCCAGAAGTTAAAAGCATGGACTAGAAACAATTATATTTATAACTAAAATCATCATGGGCCAGGAAATAAAAGAAGCTAATTAAAGCATTAGTTGAATGGACAAAAGGTAACATGAACTAGCAATTTAGTTACGGGCCTAAACTAAAAATCCTAAGAAAACAAAGCTCAAAATCAAGATCAAGTAGTACGTTAAAAGAGGACAAACAGATGTCATTAAACAAGAATTAATATGAAAAATATTTAAGGCTACTTAATTAATAACCATAAAGACTACTAACAAGAATTGAAGTACCGCCTCGGCTTCAAAGACAGTAGCAGCCCCTGCAACTCCATTAATTAAGAATATTTAATTCCATTAAAAATATTGATCAAGTATGGTATATTTAATTAAAGTATTTGATTATTTAATTAAAATACATTAAAATATTTGATTATTTAATTATTTAATTAAAGTATTTGATTATTTAATTAAATTAAGTATTCCTTGTGCTTTATGTCGATGATATACTATTGGCTTGCAACGATATAGGCTTACTGCATGAAACCAAAAGATTTCTTACTTCTCGTTTTGAGATGAAGGATCTTGGTGACGTTTTTTTTTGTATTAAGAATTTAGATACATCGAGATTGTTCTCGAGGTGTCCTTGGGTTATCACAAAAGAGCTATATCGATAAGGTGCTTGCTAAGTTTGGCATGAAAGATTATGCACAAATAAGTACTTCTGTTGCTAAAGGAGATAAGTTTAGTCTCAAACAGTGCTCTAAGAATGATCATGAAGGAAAGGAGATGCAGAACATTCCATATGCTTCGGCTATTGGGAGTATTATGTATGGTCAAGTTTAGTACCCTGCCGGATTTGGCATCATTGTGGGTAGTTGTATTTTTTTGAAAATATTATAAAAATATTTGAGGCGATGGGAGTACTTGAAGCACTGTCATGGCTCCAGGCGTGGCCAAACATGAAGGTTGCAGTTGAGTGTGATTCCTTGAACACTGTGGATGCAATTAATAGAGGAACGGAGTATCAAGTGGAGATTGGCCATATCCTTGAGGAATGTCGCACGGTGTTAGTAGCTAGAGAGAATATCTCATTGCATTTTATTAGAAGGCTAGCGAATAAGGTAGCCCACTTAATGGCGCATGTACCTTGTTCTCTTAATTGCCACAATGATTTTATGTCTCCTCCCATTTCGGTGTTGGAGACCATTGTAAGTGAAGCTTTGGTTTGTTAATGAAAGATGTCTTTATTTTCAAAAAAAAAAAAAGAATTGAAGTACTGGATGATAAAAGAAACAATTATTTGTTAAAAACTAAAACTAAAATTTCCAAAAAAAGAAAAATAAATAAAAAAATTAAAATACTTCATGCTATAACATAACAGAAACTTGAAAAAAACTTGTAAATGGGCTAGAGATTGTAAATGGGCCTAAGATAAACTTGACAATAAAATGAAACATGCACACAATTGAAAACAAGACAAACAAACGGTAATATTTAAACAAATATCAATGGAATATATTAAGTGCTACTTTAATTAATAACTAGATCTAATAAAAGGTTACTACTAACTAAATTAAAAGCAACAGATTTTGTAATCTCAAATGATAAAGCATGGTAAAAATTAAAATAGCATTTGGCTCCCACGCGATTACAACAATGACAAAAGAAAAACCAGGATTCGTGATATACACAAACTAACAATGGAGGTAGGAAAACAAAACAGAGGCAGAAAGAGCAGGCGACAATGTAAACATATCAAATGCATCAAACAATAATAAATCTAAGCAGTAATTTTAAACGTTAGCAAAGACCGAAAATAAAATGAGAAAATGAAACCCCAACACAAATTATATTTTGTGCCGGAATTTCATCGGAATCTTTGCCCCTAAAAGTAACTTCACCCATCAATAAAATTAGATCTAAAAGCTCCTTTCAACCCACAAGTGGTTAGCATATTTGCTACTTTATCCACTTGCAAAATCAGATTTACGAAAATAACGAAAGCGATGCAACATAAACGAGAGAGCAAGATAAGAAAATAAAGAAAGCTTGAAATTGCATTAAACTTAAAAGGAGTGTTTACAAAATTTAACTAGAAAACAAGAAAAAGGAATGAAATTTATACTACCCTAAAACTACTCTAAAATCTAGGTTGATAAATACAAGGGGGTGAGGGGGTATTTATAGGATAAGAATTAGGGTTTAGGAGTGTGTTAGGTGAATCTCCACCATACACCTTTTAATGTGGTGGAGAAATCCTAGCCATCCAATTGTTTCCTTCCTCCTTAAGCTTTGTTGAGTGGATCTTGGCGATACACTTATTTAGTGTGTTGGGATGATCTCCACCTTCCATGTGTCTTGAAAGATTCCTTTTCCTCCAAGCTCCTAATTCTTTTTCTTTTTTTCATTTAAGTCTTTTTTTCTTCCTCTTTTTCCCTTCCTTGCTCTTTATTTCTTTATTTTGCCATTTCTTTATTTATTCACGAATTTCCTGAAATGCAACAAAATAAATTATTAAAATACGAGTTCAAGCAATAAATAGGTAATAAAAATATGAAAAAATATGCACTTAATAATCACATTTCAAGAAGGATCCAAGTGGATCCAACGATCCAGAAAAGTAACAAGGTTAGATTTTAATACAAAATTGTAATTCTGGTTCAGAATTATGTGTCACTAATATCTGAGGCATTTTATATGTAGGATGATAATGTTGCATGGTGGATTGATTCAGAAGCAACAAGTCATGTATGTAAAGATCTTCGGTGGTTCATAGACTTTCAACCAATCGAAGATGGATCTATCTTAAAGATGGGAAATGTTGCAACTGAACCAATCAAAGGACTAGGAAATGTCAAGCTAGTTTTTACTTCTGGAAAATGTATATTATTAAATAAGTGTTGTATGTTCCTAGGATTCGAAAGAATCTCTTGTCTGATGTTGTATTAAATAATTGTAGATATAAACAAGTTTATGAAAGTGACAAGTATATCTTGTCAAAACATGTCATTTTTGTTGGCTTTGGTTATTTATGTAATGGTATGTTTATGTTGAATGTAAGTACTCCATTTAATGATGAATCTGCTTGCATGGCTTCTACTAGTACTAGAAATAATTTGAATAAACCAGAATTATGGCATGCTAGACTGGGACATGTACATTATAAAAGGATATGTCTAAAATGAGTCTCGTACCTGCTATTGATTTAAACAATGAAAAATGTAAAACATGCATGTTAACAAAGATAATTAGAATGCCCTTTAAAGATGCTAATAGGGTGTCTGATGTATTAGAACTAATACATAGTGATTTATCTGATTTTCATTCTACACCATCATTAGGAAATTAAAAGTATGTAGTGACTTTTATTGATGATGCTTCTAGATATTGCTATGTATATTTGTTGCATGCAAATGATGAAGCTCTTGACTTCTTTAAAATATATAAAGAAGAAGTAGAGCTACATCAGAGTACCATGATTAAAAATCTACCTACTGATAGAGGAGGTGAGTATTATGATCCGGTATATTTTCGATCTACTGGTATAATACATCAAACCACGGCTCCTTATACACCACAGCAAAATGGTGTGGCAGAAAGAAAGAATAGGAATTTGAAAGAAATGGTTAATTCCTTGTTATCCTACTCGGGTTTGAGTAAGGGTTTTTGGGGTGAGGCTATGTTAAGAGCCTGTTATTTATTGAATCGAATTCCTAGTAAGAGGAATAAGATTACCCCTTATGAACTTTAGTATAAAGAGTCACCAAAATTGAGTTTTCTGAGAGTTTGAGGATGTAGAGCATTTGTAAGATTCATTGAACCCAAAAGAAGAAACTTGGGTGAACGAGGTATAGATTGTATCTTTGTTGGTTATGCTGAGCATTCCATCGCATATAGATTTTATGTGTTAGAATCCAATGACTATGTCTCTGTGAACTCGATTATCGAGTCAAGAGATGATATCTTTGATGAAAACAGATTTACATCTATACCTAGACCAAGGGACATGCTTCAGAATTCTTCTAGTAGGAACTTAGTTTCTACTGAAGATGTTCATGGACCGTCTGAACCAAGGAGAAGCACTAGAGCTAGAAAAGCAAAGTTTTTTGGAGATGATTTTCATCTTTATTTAGTTGAAGGTTCTAGAGATGAAATTGAATATCAATACCAATATTGTTTTATTATTGAGGAGGATTCAAATGCTTTTAGCGAAGCTATGGCATCAAGGGATGTTGCATTTTGGAAAGAAGCTATTCAGGATGAAATGGATTCTATCATATGTAATAATACATGGGAATTGAGTGATCTGCCTCCTGGCTGTGAAGCATTGGGAAACAGATGGATCTTCAAAAAGAAAATGAAGGTGGACGGTACAATAGATAAGTTTAAAGCCAGATTGGTTATCCAAGGCTTTAGACAAAAAGAAGGGATTGATTATTTTGATATTTATGCTCCTGTTGCTAGGACTTCCACTATTAGGTTGTTAATAGCACTTGCTGCTATACACAACCTTGTCATTCATCAAATGGATGTGAAAACTACATTCTTGAATGGTGAATTAGATGAAGAGATTTATATGAAACAACCCGAAGGGTTTGTTATGCCTGGTTGCGAGAACAAGGTATGTAAGTTGAAGAAATCAATTTATGGTCAAAAACAAGAAGCGAAGGATTGGCATGATAAATTTGATAATGTGGTCTTGTCTAATGGTTATTTTCTTAACCAAGCAGACAAGTGTGTATATAGCAAATTTGATGCTTCTGGTAAAGGAGTTATAATTTGTTTATATGTGGATGACATGTTGATTTTTAGTACTGACCAAAATCAAGTGGATAAAACCAAGAAGTTCTTGTCATCTAATTTTGATATGAAAGACATGGGGGAGGATGAGGTGATTCTTGGTATAAGGATCAAGCGTGAGAACAATGGTATTTCAATTTCTCAATCTCATTATATTGAGAAGATTCTGAAAAGATTTAACTTTAAGGATTTTTCTCCTGTTAGCACTCCTCTTGATCCTAGTATTAAACTCCTTCCTATTACAGATGTTGCAGTATCTCAAATTGAATACTCAAGGGCTATTGGTAGTCTTATGTATGCCATAATAAGCACTAGGCCAGATATTGCCCATGCTGTTGGAAAGCTTAGTAGGTATACTAGCAAACCAAGTTCACATCATTGGCAAGCCTTAAGCCGAGTGTTCAAGTACTTGAAAGGAACCATAAATTATGGTTTGACATATACTGGATTTCCTTCGGTTATTGAAGGTCATTCAGATGCAAGTTGGATTTCCAATAAGGAAGATCATTCTTCCACAAGTGGATGAGTATTCCTTCTTGGGGGAGGTGCTATCTCTTGGGCATCAAAGAAACAGAGCTGTATTACTGATTCAACGATGAAATCTGAATTTGTGGCATTATCAGCGGCTGGTAAAGAAGCTAAATGGCTAAGAAATCTGATTTATGAGATTCCATTGTAGCCTAAACCGATATCACCCATATCTATCAGATGTGATAGTGAGTCTACTTTGGTTAATGCTTGTAGACAAGTGTTCAAAGGCAAGTCTAGCACTACACCATATATTGCCTATTGCAACCATATTTCTAAAGGTTTGTCAAAAAACGTTGCTATTGAGAAACCAAATCACATAAATTACAATGCTTTTGAAAAACATTGCAATAGCATTGAAAAAATTCAAGAGAGTTAAAAACATTCAACCTAGTGCAATGGTTTTCTTAAATCGTTGCAATAAATTTGATTTTTGGGCCCAAAAAATTGGCGGGCTTCTAAAATGTGTTTAGCGGGCTCGTAAAATTGCTTTAATATTTTGAGCGGCTGCCGGGCAAACATTTATCAGACTAAAAGAAAAAGAAAAAAGAAAGACAAAACTATTTCCCAAGTTAAAATCACAGAACACAACAGAGCTCAATCGAAGAACAAAAACTCAATCCAAGAACAAATAAGACGATTCAGGCGAAGAACAAAGAAGACCCAGGCAAAGCTCAAAGAAGACGCTATCAATCAATTTCTTGAAGAAGACTCTCAAAGAAAACTCAATCGAAGCTCCGATAAGGTATGTTCCCCAAATCAATTTTGCATCAAAAAATTAGGTATATATATGCTTAAATTTGTATATATATATGTTAACATCAGTGTGAATTTGGTATATATAGGTTTAAATTTGTATGAATGTTAGCTGGCCACTTCTTAATTATGGTTTATATTTAGGGTTTTAGTGTTATAATTTGGGGTTTTTATAAGCTCTGTTTCTTAATTAGGATTACTATGGTTGTTCAAATATGTTCATACGTTTTTCCTTATATTTATAATTTTTCTTATTCCAAATCTTTGTCCAACATTGATATCATTATCCTTTATTTTAATCACTTTTTTCTTAAATTGATGGTTCTCAGATATCAGATTTTGGGCTTGCAAAGTTCATGCCAGATGGCCATGAAAACCATGTTACTGCTACGGTTCTCCTAAGTGCTTGGAGGATATACATTGGAGATATATGGTATTTGAGTGGGTGACTTGTGGTGCATAAACTTACCTTGTCAATGTGCTGCTTATTGCAGGACTAATTTGATGAAATTCTGTTCTGATTACAAAGATGCATTCCTTGAGAAGCATGGAGAAGAACGTGTCAAAGAGATCGCTTGAGCGATTACTGTAAGAATAGCCAACTCCAGCAGGAGTCTAAAGAAACAAAAGGTCTGCCTCATTGTTCCAAGCGAATTTGTTAAGGTATAAACCCGAAGATGTCCTGTTTATCCTAAATGGTCCTATTTCTTTAGATGCCCCATATGCAACTGAAGAGCATCCTTGATAATGTGTATTTCATACACATTTTGTCCTTTATTCTTTTGCATTTTTGTTAGTTTCGAATGTTGTTTTATCGATATTAATTATGTTTCGCAATGTCGGGAGGTGTTTAATGCATTATATTGAAGATTTTATCTCGTACGGGCAGCTGTACGGCCGTTCAACAGGCCGTTCAAAGGAGCAGAATTTTCGTACGGACAGCTGTACGGCCGTTCAGCAGGCCGTACGGAGCTGCTGAGTATTAAATGAGCATATCATCTCTTAACCTAATATCATATCTACACATCTTATTTTTTCCTCTCTTCTTAGCCTCTTCAAGAACATAATTAGGGTTAGTAGGAAGTAGTTGATTATGAGTAATTAACTCCATAATTTGGCTCAAGGAAGCATTTCTTGTACTAAACCCACTCCATTTTAAGTAAGATCTATTTCACTCTATCTTGAATATTTGTGTTGTATTGCCTATGATTTTGCTTGAAGATTTGTAAGTTGCTTCACCTTACTCTTCTTGTATCTTCAATTGCTAATTGTTTGTTCTAATACGTAATCGTTAGTTCATTCATTATAGTAGCACAAGATTTAGTGTACCTAAATCCACAAAATTCAAGTGCAAATACCTAGGTTGAGCTTCTCATCCTTGGGTTTGTCCTAGCCTCTCTTTGTTTAATTCCTTGACTTGGTTAAATTGATAGTGCTTCATTATTGGTTGCTATTGTCAAGAGAGCTAATTTATGTGCTTCACTAAATTAGTGTTTTTAGAAGAGAAATAAGTGATTGTGTGCTTCACCAATTATCTTGGTTAGGTAGAGTTGGATATATTTTGCTTGTTTGTTGGATTGAAGTGCTCGATTTGCATTAATCCTTGGGTCAAATATCTCTTAATCTTGCTAATTCACTTATTGTGCCTAGTTGTGTTGGTAAAATTGGATTTTAGCCATTAACTTAGTTGTATTTTTGTAGCAATTTAGTTATTGTATGCAAGGTGTTTGATAAAACACCTTAACCAAACTCAAAACCCCCCCCATTTACACACTTCTAGATTGTAGGAGATAATATACTCGAAATCAATATTGAGAGTCCTTCCCTGTGAACGAACTACGAAAAACACTACCTTCAAATTGGCGCCGCTGCCGGGGAAGGCAACAATATTAATTTTGATTTAATTGTTTCTTATATTTTAGATTTTATATTTGTATATAGTTTTTTCTTTCTTTCTTTGTTTTTTTTATTGGTGTGTCTTCATGTTTATTGGATATAGACATGAACTAACTCTTTCAGGAGACGATGGATAACTATTTTGGTTGGAATAACGCTCAAGATTTTACCTATGATCGAGAACGATATCAAGATTTTAATTCTTTTCAGAATTTTAATGCGTATCAGGTGAATTCTTTATATTCTACAAACTCATGCTATGCTCCTTACCCTCCCAGCATCGATTTTTCATATGCTTGTCAAAACCAATGTTATGATCCGCAATATAATTCCCAAGACCATCAAGGGTCTTCTTCATCTTCCTTATCATCATTAGAGGAGATGATAAACCAAATGGCGGCAAACAACCTCCAACTTGCTTTTGAAAATCGATGCTATGATCCGCAATATAATTCCCAAGACCATCAAGGGTCTTCTTCATCTACATTGTCATCACTTGAAGAAATGATGAAGCAAATGGCGGCAAACAACCTCCAATTTCAAAACACCACATTTCAAAGTATATCCAACTTGGAAAAGATCACTTCTCAAATGGTAAAGAACACTTCTCAAAGCTTATCCAACTTGGAAGAGCAAATGAGTCAACTAGCCGAATCCGTGAGTCGATTAGAGGAGGTCAATTCTTCTACTAATCATGATTCTTGTTTTGTAATTGTTGAAAATGTTGTGCATGATGAATTTGCTTGTTTAGTTGACGATTGCCCTAAGCTTGACAATGATAAATTGGATGTAGTTGAGGATCTACCAAACATAGGAAATACTTTTGTGCTTAATGAATTGGTAGATGAGATAAAATTTGATGAATGTCCAATTGAAATTGAGAAGGAATTTGAACTTAAGATTGATGAGATTGAAATTTTTGCTTGGGTATATAAGGATCCAATTTGGGAACAATTTTTGAGTCGTAGTTATAATGATTATTCTGACAATTTTTCTAACTATTTTTCTTTTTCAAAGTCTCTTGAAGATGTGAAGATCTTAAAAATATTTTTATATTTTTATGGATCAAAGGTATATTTGCACACCTTGTTCTTATTATTGATTCGTAGGTATGTGCATTTATTTGCTTTTTCACCTCATTAGTTATAACACTTGTATAAATAAGTCGAGCCAACGACAATAAACAAAGCGCTTTTTGGGAGGCAACCCAAGGTACGTATGTATTTATATATTTTTTATGCGTGTGTTAGATTTCTTGCATTTATGTAGGGTGTTATTCATATTGTGGATTTGAGGATTGATCTAAATATTAGTGAGTGGGAATTCCATTTTTCTTCTATTTTAATTCTAAGAAAATAACCAAAAAAAAAAATTTATGTATTTTTGTGGTGTGATTAATGAATTTTATAATAGATTTTCAAAAAAAAAATATTGGTAATAATAATTCCCCGCTCAATAATATTTAGTATCGTTAATTCTAATTTTTATAATTTTTAGATTTGTTCCACACTTGCCTTGATGTGTTTGTTTCATGTTTGCAGGAATTAATATTTTATTCAAGCATTCAAGGATTTGTGAGAATTTACTGTAAAAAAAAAAAAAAAAAGTTTTTGTAAAATTTCAAGGTTGTACGGGCTATCGTACGGGGTGCAAACCGTACAACAAACCGTGCACCAGCCCGTACCATGTTTTTCTCACCTTCTGTCCATGTTCTAGTTCAAAATGAGGGGATTTTGTCAACCCACACCCACTTGCTGTACAGCCAAGGCAATTCTTAAAAGAGCATAAACAAATTCCTCCTTCCTCCCTTCAATCACCACCAATTCTCACCACATCACAACTCACCTCCTTCATTTAAACTCACCCCCGCAACTCCCCCAAAACATTACAACCATCTCCCACCGTTTTTCAACTACAGCCCCTGCGATTCATACCATCACTGTTGCGACCTATTTCCCTCGTCCGTTCCTTCTCAGTTTTTCACCCGCAGCACCAACACCGGGCAACCACCCATTCATCCGTTCAGCACCACCATTCCGCCTCCGTCCACTCCACCGCCCCGTCTTCATCCTCCATTTCGCTTCCTTCTCTTCCATTTCATTTACCACCTCATCCGACTCCCCCATTTCTTTTCCTCCTGTGCACCATTCTCCCCCTTTAATTTCCTCCACCACCTTTCTTCTTCTCCGTTCTACCAACCCAACACCCCCTTTTTCCAAAAACACAAACCCATCCCCTCCCCTCCCCTCTGTTTCCAACAAAACTCAAACCGTACCGTTTTTTTTCTAGTTAGTTTTTTTTTGTTTTTTGTTTTATTTGTTTTGTATTTTTTGTTTTTTATTTGTTTTTTGTTTTTTGTTTTTTTTGTTGTTTTGTTTTATTTCTTTTTATTCATTTTTTTTTAATTTTGATTTTGATTTTCAATTTTAATTTTGTAAACTTAATTTTTTTTAAATTCAGAAATCAATTTAAAGTCACTTTGAATTTGGTTTTTGATTTTTGATTTTATTAGTAATTTCTTAGTTATTTTATTTTATTTTATTTTAGTTTTAAAATTTGAATTTTGATTTTATTATTATTAATTAGTTAGTTTATTATTATTACTATTATTATTTGTTTATTTGTTCTCTTAAATTTTATTTTATCTTTTGTTTTATTTTTAATTTATTTTTAATTTGATTTTTGATTTTATTTTAATTTCTTAGTTATTTTATTTTAGTTTTAAATTTGATTTTTGATTTTTGCTATTATTATTTTTATTTCAGTTTTAAATTTGAATTGATTTTTATTTTTTATTATTATTATTTTTTCTTATTAATTGGTTAGTTTATTTTATTCTATTTTTGTTTTATTTTATTTAATTTTAATTTAATTTAATTTTATTTTATTTAGTCTATAAAAAAAATAATCATTTAGTTATTTATATATCCTTATTTATATTGTAGTAGTTTTGAGGGGAGTGGATTTGAATTATCTTGATTATTGTAATTTGTTTGTGGTATGTGGCGGTAATTCATTTCGGGGTTTACCATTTGGTGTTGAATTTTGTGGCGAATTGGTGGTGGGATTAGTGTTGGTTTGTTGGCTATCTTTGTGTTTGTGCTTGGTGCTTCTATTGGGTGGTTGTTTTGCCTGGTAATTCGGAGTTGGGATTAATCATCATGAGTGGGGCTTCTTCTCAACGCGGTAAAACCAAGGAAAAGCTTACATCTAAGCGTCGGAAAACCACTGCTTCATCTTCGGAGATTAAAATTTTTCTAACTCACAAGGAATGTGAAGAATCGGGTCTTCCATTACCCCCTTCAAATTACGGGATTGACTTGCACTCTGCCAAACCTAGCTTGTCATTCTTCGGTGATGCTCTTGAGAGGTATAATTCCATTTCATCGCTTAAAGTTTTGCCTTTTCGCTATTTTGATAAGCATGTCATGGAAAAGCTTGGTATTTGGGACAATGTTAAGAAAATTTTGACTACTTCCGGTTGGCCTACATGGTTATATATGGATGAGCCGACTTGTCCGGCTTTGGTCTATGAATTCTTTACTATCGTGAAGTGTGATGTTGAAGTTGTGAATGAGTTAAGCGTACCCTCTCGCTTCACCTTTAGGATGATGGGTATGTGGTTTAGTGTTCGTTTGGAGGAGATTTGTGAGTGGTTTGGGTGGAAATACAATCAAGGCTTCCGGACATTTTCCACTCGGTTTCAATATTCTTTTTGGCGTGAAATTTCTTCGGATGCTCAATGGCCTTCGGGTGGTCGGATTAAGTCCACCAAAATCAAGGACCCTAGTTTGTGCTATATTCATCGGGTTATGGTTCATTCTTTGTATGGTAATGAAGGTTCAAATAGCGCCATTTCTTTGGTAGAACTTGGGGTCCTCAATTGGTTGTATGATGAGTTTCTAGTAGATTGGGGGTATGTATTCTCTTCCCGGTTGTTGGAGCTCGGCGTAAAGGGAAGGGTTCCCTTATCTTTGGCGGGTTTATCACCCGAATTGCTACTAAGCTAGGGATTCTTGATCGGGATAACTCCCCTATTTCATGGATGGAGGGTGGCCAACCCGTAGCTACTATTGACTTTGCTGTTTTGAAGAAGATGGGGGTCATCTCGGGGACTTTTGATAATTTTCGATGGACTAGACACAAATCATCTCAGCTCAAGTGTCCTTCATCTCCTACTCGAGTCGAGGAGGAGCCGGTTTCTGAGCCTTTGCTACTTTCTGAAGATCGACATGCATCTCCCTCTCATGGTCATGCCGAAGAGTTTTCTGAACCTCAACGGGCCTACTTACAACGCATGGAGCAATCCATCAAGGACCATGTTGATATGAGGTTTTCTGAGCATCGAGAGTGGATGGAGCAGTTTTATGCTTCGATGATGGCTCATGGTTGCACTAGTTCTCGGGATCCACCCTTGGATCCTCCTCACGATGCTTGAGCTTCTTGGCTTTGCTCCCGGTCCTTGTTGCCTATTTCGAGGGGAGTTTTCTTTCACTTTTGTTTCTATCTCATTTTTATTTGTCATGCATGAGGACATGCCATGTTTTAAGTGGGGGAAGAATTGTTTATTTTGGATTGTTTATTTTGATGCCCGTTTCGTTTGCATTTGTTTGTAAAATTTATGACATTGTGAGCTTGTAGTCTTGTTTTCTCCTATTACGTGTCTAGCATTATCAATTTGATGTGAATCTATAAGATTGATGCACCTCTTTTGCACTCACACACTCTTAAAATGGCATGAAAAGTCTAGATGTTTGTAATTAAATTGTGAGCATGACGATTATCTCTTAGCATACATGGAATCAAATCGAGAAGATGTTATTAAAACTTAAACCTTGTGAGGCCTTGAACGATGATTCTTTTGCTTGTGTGTTGCTCCCTCTTTATGTGTGTTTGTTGCTCTAGGGCTTGCATTAAACCTTCATTCATGGATGCACCATAATAAGGAAATTCTATTTAGGACAACCTTTTTGACCTTTTTAGCTTGTGAACTATGAAAATAATCTCTAGTTACCCCTTTGAAGCTTATATCCATGTTTTTCTTCGTCACTTTCTCCTTTTATACATAAGTCAAAGCCAAATACTTCACTCTCGACCTAGTTGAGCTAGTTGAGTCTTGGAAAAAGAATTGATCGGAAATCATGTGAATTTGGAGAAATTGTGAAGAAGAAGAATTTTATTTATTGTAAGTGGGAACTAGTTTGATGTGTATATCTAGATGTGGTTCAAAGTTCTTTGTAGTATTTTTTTTTATGTTATGCATTCCCTTTGCTAAAAAAAATAATAAAGGGGATGTAAAAAAAAAGAAATAGAAAAAAAAACAATAAATCTTTGTACTTTATTTTGTTTCAACTTTCTTGGTAAATGTGGTTGTGTTTTGTAATTGTAAATGAGTGAAGACATCCTTTAGTTTGAGAATTTGGTGGATGAAGCGAGCAAGCTTTATTTTGACTCAACTAGCGAGACTTTTACACCTCCCTTGAACTTAAATTTTCACGCCTTCACCCAAGCCTCATTACAACCCATTTTATGAATTCCTTGTTTTTGGTGCAATTCGGAATTTAGGTGAACATTCAAGGTCAAGTAGAGCGCATGCATTTAGACTTGGAGTTGAGTGAAATCTCTAGCCCATACTTGTGTGATGCATAATTGAGAGATGTGAGATTTTTCACCATATAATTTCATCTTCTTAATGTGAAGCCGGGTATGCTTTGTGATCATCTTGTCTAGCGTTCACGATTGAAGTGCATTCATTCTATCTTTAATGTCATGGTTCATTTTGCACAAGGTGTGTCATCTTAATTCTTGAATTGGTTGTTAGCTCGTTATAGTGGATGACAAGGTGAATAGCTCTATATGTTTGATTTTAGTTACAAGTAGACGACCCGGACATGTGAGTGTAGTAGTTAGTTTAATTAGTAGGTATTGTTAGTTTTTTTGTTTGTTGGTGATTTTTGTGATTTTGTGGGTACATCATCTATAAACCCTCACGAGACCTCACTCGTCCACTAGGGCTACCTAGGGGTTCCAAGGGCTTGTTGCATATGCCAAATGCAACCGTGATCACCTACGGAAGTGGTACTAGTTACGAGTATATGGTTTTGTTAATTTTAGTTTGCTCGGGACTAGCAAAGTTCAAGTGGGGGAAGATTTGATAATGTGTATTTCATACACATTTTGTCCTTTATTCTTTTGCATTTTTGTTAGTTTCGAATGTTGTTTTATCGATATTAATTATGTTTTTCATCTTTCAGGCCTCATGCTTAATTGTTGAAAAGATGGATTATTTTGGGCTTGGAAGGCGAAGAAATTCAAGAGGATAGTTAGAAGATGCATGCTCGCAATGCCGGGAGGTGTTTAATGCATTATATTGAAGATTTTATCTCGTACGGGCAGCTGTACGGCCGTTCAACAGGCCGTTCAAAGGAGCAGAATTTTTGTACGGGCAGCTGTACGGCCGTTCAGCAGGCCGTACGGAGCTGCTGAGTATTAAATGAGCATATCATCTCTTAACCTAATATCATATCTACACATCTTATTTTTTCCTCTCTTCTTAGCCTCTTCAAGAACATAATTAGGGTTAGTAGGAAGTAGTTGATTATGAGTAATTAACTCCATAATTTGGCTCAAGGAAGCATTTCTTGTACTAAACCCACTCCATTTTAAGTAAGATCTATTTCACTCTATCTTGAATATTTGTGTTGTATTGCCTATGATTTTGCTTGAAGATTTGTAAGTTGCTTCACCTTACTCTTCTTGTATCTTCAATTGCTAATTGTTTGTTCTAATACGTAATCGTTAGTTCATTCATTATAGTAGCACAAGATTTAGTGTACCTAAATCCACAAAATTCAAGTGCAAATACCTAGGTTGAGCTTCTCATCCTTGGGTTTGTCCTAGCCTCTCTTTGTTTAATTCCTTGACTTGGTTAAATTGATAGTGCTTCATTATTGGTTGCTATTGTCAAGAGAGCTAATTTATGTGCTTCACTAAATTAGTGTTTTTAGAAGAGAAATAAGTGATTGTGTGCTTCACCAATTATCTTGGTTAGGTAGAGTTGGATATATTTTGCTTGTTTGTTGGATTGAAGTGCTCGATTTGCATTAATCCTTGGGTCAAATATCTCTTAATCTTGCTAATTCACTTATTGTGCCTAGTTGTGTTGGTAAAATTGGATTTTAGCCATTAACTTAGTTGTATTTTTGTAGCAATTTAGTTATTGTATGCAAGGTGTTTGATAAAACACCTTAACCAAACTCAAAACCCCCCCATTTACACACTTCTAGATTGTAGGAGATAATATACTCGAAATCAATATTGAGAGTCCTTCCCTGTGAACGAACTACGAAAAACACTACCTTCAATCCTGGACCTGTAGTTTTTTTGTTTCACAAGACCACAACATAATCAACATTACAATTAACATTAAATTAGCCTAATGATCATTATCTCATGAGTAAGGCTACATGTCCTAAACTAGATCATGAATGAGGTCACAAATGCATTTATGATGAGCCAACTTTCACATTTTTGGGTGTGTGAGTATCTCATCATACATCATAAATATGTTTTTATTACAGAAGTAGATAAGATATGATACAGAAGGGGAGGACATAAGCAGGAGTACAACAATAGAAGTATAGATAAATAGAGGAGTAAAATGAGGAAAGTAGTAGAAAAGAGCCAAAAAAAACTAATGTGGTATAATAAAATAAAAAAACTGTAGTAGATGCAAACGTATAGAAAGAAGTAAAGTCCAAGCATGCTGACAATAGTGGGTAGAGCAAATGCAGCTGCAGGTTATTCACTCCCACCATATATCATAAATGAGTATTGTTTTTTAGACTTTTAGTTCCTTTCATGCATTCATTATCTCCCTTCTCTATGTAATTTCTGATTACTACACCCTTTATTTTATACATAAATTATAACTCATGAATAAATAATTTTTTTCGGTGCGAACTTGTTACCGAAATGCATAGAGTATGAATATGTACATGTGGACAATGTATGTATTAATGGGGGTTTATGTCTTGTGACCGTGGGTGGTTAGCTCAGGATTCATTTCTGTAGCAACTCTACTGATAGAGTCATGTACCCTTTTTATGCTTTTGTTCTAGCATTCTTAATTGCATTTACAAATTAACAAGTCACGAGCAGTAAAACTTCACCCTGGGTAAATTTAAGAAAAGCTGCAATCTTTTTTGAATATTTTTGTACAATCAAAAGTATCAATATCCCTACAGATTTCTAAATGGAACCATCCTAAATCATTGTCCTATATGCATACAAAACTAGACCAATTTCTTTTGTTTTTCTTGCAATATAATTTAACTAGCAATGATTAAAAACTTTTCTACAACTAGATGAGTTCTTGACCAAACAAATGGCCCCTAAAGAGGTTTATTTTAGAAGAGTATTTCCATTACAGGCACCTGCTTTCGGATTTTAGTAATAGATCAGTTTGTAAGCAAAGATTTGAAACTATGAAGGGGCAGGTGGATAACCTTTGCCACTTAGCAACTTCTGATTCATTTACTTTGCCTTTTATTCATTTAAATTCTGTGTGTTGTTCTCTGTATCTCTTAATATTTTGCTTTCACGGCATGATTTTGCAGAGATCCTGAAAGTACTTCTGCAATCTTTCCCCAACCTGGTTATGACTACAGATGCATCAAATTCTACTGCCTTACACACTGCTGTAGCTCAAGGACACATTGATGTAGTCAATCTGCTTCTCGATGCCGACTCCAACCTTGCCAAGATAGCTCGGAACAACGGCAAGACTGTGCTCCATACAACAGCAAGGATGGGGCACTTGGAAGTTGCAAAATCTCTTTTGAGCAAAGATCCAAGCATTGGGTTTAGGGCCGATTTGAAAGGACAAACTGCACTGCACATGGCAGTTAAAGGGAAAAATGTTGAAATTTTGCAAGAACTAATCAAACCTGATCCCTCAGTACTTTGTTTAGAAGACAGCAAGGGAAACACAGCACTGCATATTGCAACAAGGAAGGGTTGTACTCAGGTTATTTTCTCATTTTTATTATTTCTTTGATTTTCGGTTATTAACAAACTTTTGCTCATCATAATTCATCCTAGCTTGCACTACAGACTGAGTGGTATCCTTGAAATTAATATATTTCGTATTCACAAAGTAACACTAGAAAGTAAAGTTATATGTCTACCCTATTAGTTGATGTCCATGTTCCCATTTCTCTTGGCTGTTAATCAATAATCATTTGTGGTTTTGTGCACATATTTGCATTAAATGTCAGGTCCTAAAGTATTCTATTATTTACGGAGAGTTACATAAACTCTCATAGTTTGAGTGTCTCACCGGTGCATTCAAATTTACCTGATACTTGCAGGTGATAGCAGATAGAGGACTTGCACTTCTGTAAATGACTTTTATATTCAGTGTTCTTGTGAGTATCAATTCACTACGATTACTTGACCATGCGTAATCAGTGTTCTTCTGCATTGTCTTAATTTTTATTATCTTTTAATTCCAGGTGACATCATTATACTTTGTGCAGTCGGTAGCAATTCTTCTGGTCAGAGTTCATCAAAACCTTACGTCACAAGCAATCGGCATATGTAGTTTTTAACTAATTTATTTTGGTTTTCCGATGTATAATTCTTGAAAAAAAAATTGATGTATAAGAATTGTAATTTTATTTGACTTTGAACAAACACATGTAATTGGATATTTGACATTAAGTTGCCCTGGTTTATGAAATATTGATGATGCTTGGATTGTGGCTATAAATGGCCTGGTTTAGTGTATTTTCAACATGACCCTACTAATTCTTTTTTTGAAAAAATGTTACAATATGGTCAAAATATGTTGCATTAATCTATAAAAAATCATTGCAATTGGTATGAAAAATGTTGCCTTTAAGTGTCAATAAACTACCTTTTTATGCTACTGCAATAGTTTTTAATTGTTGCTGTAGAGTCTAAAATGTTGCTACTGAAATTTATTGCAATGATTTAATTATGTTGCTATATGGTATCAAAAACGTTGCTAAATCGACCTATTGCAAGGCAACCGAGATGCAACGCCCAAATTTTGCAAATTTGTTGCCATAGACTCTACTGCAACGAATATAGGACTTAAGGCAATGTTTTCCCGTCGTTGCAATAGCCGTTTTATGGTGTAGTATAGACACCTAGGTGTTAGACACAGTATGATTCGTGAGCTTATCACGCACGGTGTTATATCAGTGGAGTTTATATGAACTCAACATAATTTAGCTGATCATTTAACCAAAGGGTTGAGTAGAGATCTTGTGCACAAGTCGGTTGTGGGGATGGGATTAAAGTCCATCTAAAAGTCTCTCATGTTGAGAAACCCAATTCTCACCTAATATTACATTAGGTGCTGAATTCAATGTGCAAAGCTTAACATCTAGAGATTGGAACACATTAGAAGCATCGTCCCAAGGTATGTGTTCAGACCTGCAAGTTGAGGAGGATGAAGTTTATCTTCTTAATAGTTCTTTTGAAAAATTGCATATGCAGGTGCGAGAGTAAAACAACTACATATTTGAGCATGAAGTTTAGCCGCTTCAAGAAGCTTGGACTTGGCTTTGACATGCTTAAGAAGGATTAGGACACTAGGCTAGTAAAATATAGTGTCGAGTAAGAACATTTGAGAATGTAAATTTATGTGTATATTATCTTCATGTATTCACTATGAATAGTAGAGGTTCAATCCATAGTGATACCTTGATATTCGAATATTTGAAATGTGTAATATACTAATGTGAAATTCAATCGTCAAGATATTTCATTTATGCATAAGTTTGTTATTTGTTGTGAGTTTGTTTAGTTAATCATGGATTACGCTAAAATGGGGGAGAATTGTTGGATATTTCAGTGTAATTGGATTGACTAGTTGATCAATGTAATTGTAATATTACATCGAACAAGTTGGGAGAGTGCGGAGTGCACGCTTTGTTCGAGTTTATTATGATTTAGATATTATTGCTTATGAGGCATGTTCATTGGCATCAGATATGACGCCCCCAGATCCGGGGTCGGAGATCTAGGCGCTCACGGTCCATTTTCCATTAATAACATACCTGTTCTTGCACATGATATGTATAAAACAACCATCGACCCCACAATAAACTCACACCGCACACACTCACACACAGGTTAGAGCCTCAGAAACGTCACCACATTGATTAAGCAGAAATAAAAGTATCAGAGTTATTACAGACCGAATTAAATAGCATTTATGCTACCAGCAACACTTCGATATGAAGCGAAGTTGGCGGCTTGAAAGTTTGTTACGATACACTGCCTTGCACAGGTCATACTGATAAATAAAACGAACTAACAAAAGCTGCCAACCAATCCGGCTAATGGGGCCTACCGGTGGAATCTCAACTGCTGGCTCGGGTCTAGTCACCTGCTTTCGAGCAGTCTGTCTGGGTCTTGCCATTTCGCTTAGCTGTTGTGTTTGTAAAATTTGAAAACAAGCAAGAGTGAGCAACTATAGCTCAGCAAGAAATATACGTATAAGGTAAGTAATATAACATTTCATATGATTAGCAGTTATAAACTTGTGTGTATCAATCAGATATAAAATCACTTGTCATTGTTGATAAATTCCGAAGGTGCAACAATATGTGCCCTCGTCTTCAAAATAAACTTGCAGTTCTAGATACTGCATGGAGTCAACATCTTTCTCATCAAAATAGAACACTATCAGCAACTTGGCACAAAAGCCTAAGAAGCAGTGTCAAGCATTTTTCCAAAATGGAGGAATGGGAGTTAAAGAAAACATAAAACCTGGCAGGGATTGACGATGATCAGTCGCCACATCTAAGTCCAATAATCCGCGGGTCTTCTCTACCGGTAGAAGGATAGAAACTACATCTGTAACTATCCCCGGGTGAAAACTACATCCGTAATCACCCTCGATGAAAACTACATCCGTAATCATCCTTCGGCAACACCTGGGCCGGAATAATAATTGATGGACCGCCTAGCTCACGGCCGCTTACACATCCCGGGAATCGTTCGTCAACGGTTCCCACACCTGCCAGAGTCCCTTTTTCTTTTTCTTTTAAAAACTTGATTTTGATTGAAAACAGAGTAATTGAGGTCCGACATCAGTCGACCGATGATTCTTGAAATCATACAAGAGCAGAACCTGACCGGGGGTTTTCGAAAATGTTTTGAGTTCGAAAGAGTTCGAGTTTGAAAGTATTAAATGTATCTTGGATTGACTTCGTCTTTAAAATAATGAACGATAATTAATAAATAATATTTTAAGATTTAACATTAATAATTAATAAAATAATTATTCGAAAAATAAACTTTTAATCCAAGATAGGGTTTCGAGTATTTACGAAGATATAACAATAGTTACTTGAGTATACGATACTCCACGAATGACTCTTCGGGTTTTCGTAAACTAATTACGATATAATAATATACCGCTCCCCGGTCAATAGTATATACGGACCGCTATGACCTCTATTGCTATAGTCGTTGTCCGAGGAAAACATTTCAATCTAAGTTCAAGGGGTACAAACATATATGTACTTATACAATCTCAATTGCATCAATACTTCGATAAACATGACATTTGATATTGTTGAAAACTACAAACACAACAGTGAAAGTCCTTGTATATGCATAAGTTTTGAAAAGTAAACTTGCCTTGGTTTGGTTGGGGTGGTCGAGCGTGCGGAGTGGAACGATCTATACATAAGCAATAACCGCTCGTTAGTACCTTAACAATATCTCTTTAATTACCGGGTTTTAGGGGATACGAAATTAACTTAATGACTTTGTCTTATGACACTCTAAGCCCACTATAGGTTCATGTCATCACTCGATTACGCTCGTCACTTATTCAACTTAATTTAGTTACCACATTCGAATCATAACCATTACCCCTAGAATTATGCTCCACTAACGACTTTTTCCCTTGCGCGAAATTTACTATAGCATTTTTATAAAATTCAAAAATTCATATTTTAATCCAATTCTTTTTGGGTAGTCTTCACCACTGCATTCCCTAACTTCTCAAATTTTTCCATGATCCCACATATATTTTTAGAGGTTTAAACAAGGTTCACAAGGGGGTCACTTAGTGCAGTCCGCAATCCAGAAACACAATTTACTTCTCCGGCCATAACTTAAAATCTATACATCACCTAGTCATGAACCTTACATTTCCAGAAACTACATTCAAATATCTTTCCAACAATATATTGTAGGACCTCAGGGGACAATATTTGGGGGTTCAAAACCATGTTACAAGACAGGTCAATGTTTCTGGAAAAACTCAGCAAGCATGTATCACTTAGATCAACCAATTCTCTCAATTCCACAACACAACCAATACCTAATTCACTTAATTCATGCTTTATAACATTCATGGAGATACATATACTATCCATAATCATAAAAATCACAATCACAACATCAAAACTCAAGATCCATGTCATCCATTACTTATACAACCAAGATTAACACTATAACACATGGATCTATCACCAAACATCATAAACACTACATGGCCAAAAGGGTTTATGATTTTTATACCTTCTTGAGCACCTAGGAGCCTTGGGTAAGCCTTACAAAGCTCAAGAACACCCTGAATGATCTCCTACAACCCTTACAATCCAAGATCTAAAAGAAAAACTAACATGGTTACTATTCATAATATCTTTAACAATTTATAACTTGAAATTGAATGGATGAAATGGCTTGAAACTCTTAATATACCTTGATTAGATGATGGAGAGGGCCTAGTATTTATGCCTTGATTTATGAGTGATGAGAAATGGAGGAGGAAGAATTTTTTTCTTCCTTTTCTATGCTTGGCCGAGAGCACTCTTGGAGGGGGGGTAGAACTTTTGTTATTTTGATTTTTGGGTTTGGTTGGAATAATTATGTTAAAAGGGGTTGGGTGATACATAATGGTGTAAGTATATGCATGGTACAAACCTAGGGTATGGCCTCATGTACTTCTTGTCTCCTCTTTTGAAAAAGCAATGTAACTAGTTACTATTCCCCTTCCATTTGGCTAACTAGTTTGCTTATTCCTAACCACTTGGTTGCATGGGACTTGCATGCAATACTACTCCTTGTATCATTATTCTTCCACCAATGCTTGTCATTTAATCTTTAATTCATATCGTATCTTAATTAATCTCTCGTAATAATATTTTGTCGCGTAGAGATTTCCCCTATAATTCCTTAAGTACTTAATTGTGTAAATTCCTCGAATGTCCATAATTCCTCGTCATAATCCTTAATAAATCTTTTAATACTCTAATCATTCTCAAATCCCAAGTTTTATAAATCTTACTAACAATAAGACTCTTGCCCTCAACAATCTTCTCTTTTATCTTACATAGTGAATGCAACAACATAGTTTCTCGGACAATCAATTCTATTAATCAACAAGGATGACTAGAAAGGTTCCGAATTGACAATGCCACATGATATTAAATAAAAGAAAATATTACCAAAAATTAGGGTTCTTACAGTCTCCCCTCCTTAAAAGGATTCCGTCCCGGAATCAGGTTGAAAACAGTTGGGGGTGCTTTTCACGCATCGCGCTCTCTAGTTCCCATGTTGATTCTTCGACATTCTGGTTCCTCCACAAAACTCTCACTAGTTTGACAACCTTGTTCCTCAGCACCTGTTCTTTTCTATCCATGATTTCTACGGGTTGCTCCACATATGTTAAGTCTGGTTGCAGATCCACTTGATCATGTTCTATCACATGTCGGAAGTCGGTATGGTAGGGTCGTAGCATGGACACATGGAACACATTATGTACTTGCCGCAAGCTCGGGGGTAAAGCCAATTCATAGGCTAACTTTCCAACTCGTTTCAAGATCTCAAAAGGTCCAATAAATCTTGGGCTTAGTTTCCCTTTCTTACCAAATCTCATCAATCCTTTCCACGGTGATACCTTCAACATCACAAACTCTCCTACCTCATATTCTTTGTCCTTGCGGGTCTGGTCCGCATACGTCTTCTGTCTGTCTTGGGCCGCTACCAGCCATCCTCTTATGAGTTCGATAGTTTCTCTTGTCTTGTTGGACCAGTTCAGGTCCTAAAATCTTCCGCTCTCCAACCTCTTCCCAACACAAGGGAGACCGACATCTTCGTCCGTATAAAGCTTCATATGGGGGCATGCCTATACTCGCATGGTAACTGTTGTTGTAGGAAAATTCGATCAACGGCAAGTGGTCATCCCAACTTCCCTTGAAATCTATGGCATATACTCTCAACATGTCCTCGATGGTCTGGATGATTCTCTCACTCTGTCCATCTGTTTGGGGATGGTATGCAGTACTCATGTTTAACTTGGTCCCCACACAATCCTGAAAACTTCTCCAGAACCTGGAGTTGAATCTTGGGTCTCTATCTGATACAATGCTCACAGGAACCCCATGCCTAACCACAATCTCCTTTAAGTAAATATCCGCCAGCTTGTCGACAGTGTATCTCTCGTTGATTGGAAGAAAATGTGCCAACTTGGTCAATCTATCGATAATTACCCAAATGGCGTCATGATTAGTCTTGGTCCTTGGTAATCCGACCACAAAGTCCATCGCAATATGTTCCCACTTCCACTCTGGTATCTCTAAGGGTTGCAACAATCCACTGGGCCTCTGGTGTTCGGCCTTTACTCTTTGACATGTCAAGCATTTACTTACCCACTCTGCCACGTCCTTCTTCATATTTGGCCACCAATAGTATTCTCTCAAATCTCTATACATCTTAGTGCCTCCAGGGTGAATTGAGTACCTCGAACTATGAGCCTCTTGCAAAATCTCGTCTTTTAATTCTTGAACGTTCGGGATCCATATCCTAGATGCGTACCTCATAATTCCATTCCCGTCCTTCTCACACTTAATTTCCTCGCCAGTCAAAATTTTCTCCATCGAATTCTTTTCTTTTTCTATCTTCTTTTCCTGGCACAACTTAATCTTTTCCAATAGCGGTGGTTGGACTCTTATTTCCATTAGACTCTCTTGTCCAATTCCTGGTAACCTCACTTCAATCTCCAGTTTCTCAAGGTCCTTGATCAACTCGTCCACTGACGTTATCATCTTGAGTTTCTCCTTTCGGCTAAGTGCATCGGCCACTACGTTGGCCTTCCCTGGGTGATAATGAATCTCACAATCATAATCTTTAATTAGCTCTAGCCATCTTCTCTGCCTCATGTTTAACTCTTTCTGAGTGAATATGTACTTTAAGCTCTTGTGATCCGTGTAGATTTCACACTTTTCTTCGTAAAGATAATGTCTCCAGATCGCTGCTAATTCCAAATCATGGGTGGGGTATCTTATCTCATATTCCTTAAGTTGTCTGGACGCATAAGCAATCACTTTACCGTGCTGCATAAGCACACACCCTAAACCTTTATGGGATGCGTCGCTATAAATCAAAAAATCTCCCTTATCATCAGGTAGGGCTAGTACCGGTGCTGTGACCAACCTCTTTTTCAACTCTTGGAAGCTCTCTTCGCATTTTTCAGTCCACACAAACTTCTCGGTCTTGCGAGTTAGTCGGGTCAAAGGGGCTGCTATCTTTGCAAAGTCTTGGACAAATCTCCTATAGTAGCCAGCCAACCCTATAAAACTTCTCACCTCTGTCGGAGTGTGATAAGTGGATTTATATCCACTTGGAGCGTTCCATATCGGCTTAAATTGATTGTCTTGGGCTCAAGTTTGTTGTAATTTTGATGTGTTTTGCTTAGTTGTGCAGATTTACGAGAATGTTGATTAAGGTGGATGCTTCTATCGTTTTTGGAGAATTAATTGATTGAAATTCGGATTTCTGAGACAGTTGCGCAGTCTACACTGTTTTGGACATATCTGGAGTTCTAGAAGTCCGTTTTCAGCGATCTTACTGCCCACGCGAAGCTTGGGAGATTTTCTACAATATGGGACAGGTGTTGCACGGGCAGGTTGCGCGTGGTTGGCGCAGGCTGCGCGACAAACAGACTGCTGGGCGCAGGTTGCGCGCGGAAAATCTTGAAAATTACTGTTTTGGCCATATCTTGAGTTCTAGAAGTCCGTTTGAGGCCCGTAAGCAGTACACGCGAAGATAACGAGATTCTCTATCATTCTAAGGTGGTCCAGAAGTCCAATTATGATTGGAACGTTCCAGAAATACTTAAGAAAAGTCAGCTACGAATTTTCCTTAAAAACCGAATCAGTTTAGGAAACGTATTATGTGCCGAGCTGCAGAAATTCAACTTTGACAAGGAAATTGCTATAATTCCTACTTCTAATAAGTATGGTAATTTCTCTGGGTGGCTAGAACATTCCAGAATCAGATCTATACATGGAATTTGCAATTCTATTCTCATTCAAGAACGGAAATTGCCAATCTTCTATTCCAACTCTGAAACGGCAATTGCTTGGTGGGCAAGACTTCTAGAGCCTATATAAACACATCCAACCCTTGTAATTTGTATCATTAGGAGAGAACCATTATATATCAATTACTTAGATTTATTTGTATCTTTTCATACTTTGTTTTTATCATGGTTTCATCAGATCCCATGATGACGAGAGGTTCGATTATGAACTAATCGTTGTCATGGGATTCTAACGGATTTATTTATGGAGCTTTAGTATCTTGATTGCTTTAAAGATCTGTGTGTGATGTATATCTGATATCCTCGTATGGTTGTGCTTAATTGTTAGATGCGTAGCTAACATCTAATTTGTTAATCTCTTGTGAAGTGAAAGTGGATCTTGAGATTTAGAACTTGCCATGCTAGCATAGGTTCATGATTGTTTATCAACATGATTCGTAGTATGAGATGAAAATACTTATATTGCCCTGTGTGATCTTTATGGATAACTTGTTCTTCAACCGTTATGTTTTCAAATTCTATAGACATATAGGGTTGTTAGGTCCAAATGTGTTGTAGAGGGGGGGTGAATACAACTTTTCGAATATGAGAGGCAATAAAAACGATGCAATAAATGAACACACAGATTCAAGGAATATATTTCTTTATATATAACTTGAAAGGGTTGCTACAACATTCATTACAAAGTATAACAGAAGTTGAGAGAGAAGTGAATGATACTAAGCTCTGTGAATGCACTCTCTCTTTTTCTCTTGTGTTTTTCTCTAGAATTGCTCACTCTCACTAAAACATTACACAAGTACTTCTATTTATACTACATGTAATCTATGTCCTGTAGTCTTCAAAGACTAAGATGTACGTGGCCCAATGATGTCCACATAATTCTTGCCTTATCTTGAAAGCTTGGAAATCTGCCAATCAGAAGATGCCATGTGTCATGTTGAAGCTGCACCTAAGTAGAACTTCTACTTGAGAATTTCTACTTGGCTATCTAGAAATTCCTAAGTGGAACTTCTACTTGGCTATCTCGAAATTCCTAAGTAGAACTTCTACTTGAGAATTTCTACTTAGCCATCCAGAACATTTAGTACTTAGAAAATATTCTGGTCTTCAACTTGAAACTTCAATGCACATCTTGAACTTGTGATATCTTCATGTCTTCTTTATTCTTCAACAAGCTCTTGAACATGGTTCTTTATTACTGACATAAACTTGCTATCAATGTCCTGACACTTGATGCACTGGTCTGGTTCATAAGTGACTAGTCTTGATAGTGTTTCTGCTTCTTGAATAAATTACCATATTCACTGAATAACTTGGCTTTCCAATATTTGCTTTCCTTCTTCTTCACTTGAAATCAATTGGTCTTGTTGATACTGATAGTTATGATCTTGATTCTTGATTTATCAAATCACTGAGGCATGAACAACTTTGACTTGAACTTCTCTCAATGATTTCTTCTTGGCTTGATCATAGTTAGCATGTTTAATTGTATCAATTACCTTGTCTTCATTTAGTGTTGATTTCTTGTGACTTCCTGTTCTTGATTGTCTTCTGGTTAAGTATCTTTTCCTTTAGTTTGAGTTACATTAGTTATAGTGTTACAAGTTTATACACTCTGCCTTTCAATCTCCCCCAATTTGATTGTCTAACAATGACATTCAAATTAATGAAGGATAACTCAACTAAACAATGAGACGAGAAAAGATAATTAACATTACATTCTTGAATAATATACAATTGAAAAGATCTTGAAAACAATACAATGAACATAAAAACTAGAAACAGAATTCGAACCTCGAATTAAAGATCATTTGAGTGATTCCTATCACCTGGATTATTTCATACCTTTTGGTCAAACTTGTATCACCTTATTGGATTCACTCTAAGGTGAATTTTCCTCAAGTGAGTTAAAGCAACCGAAAGACATGAAGTTTTTCCAACTTCAAGTTCACACCACTCTGACCTTTAACCCTAATTCCGTTTCCTCTTTCTAGCTTCAGCAGCTTGGTCTCTTTCTTCTTTCTGCCTTTTGAGCTTCTCCTTCTGCTGCTTTTCTTTCTTGTATACTGGATCTTTAAGCTGCTTCCACCTAGCATTCAACAGACTTACAGCTTCCATTTCTAGAGGGTTCTTGGGCTCTGGATAAGGATGTTTGAAAAGCCTTCTGAGTTTGTCCACCTCCTGAGTAGTCCTGATCTTTGGAATATCCTCAAAGTTCTTCATGATGAGCTGAGATTTCCAATGAGTTTTATCAGCTTTAAACTGACAATAGATCATCTTGGGGTAGCCCTTGACACGGTTAGTATTGTGGACACTAGCCGCATCTCGCTCCATTTGCTTCTTTTCCACCACTACTTCAGACAGGTAACTCACGAGTCTCTGCTTTTCTTCAACAAACTTGTCTTCCACTTCGCCCCATTTGAACACATATAACACTTTCTCTAGAAATGCAGCATCTTGAGTCTGTAGCAGCCATTGTCTACTCATATGCAAGAGTGTTTGTTTCTGGTCTGCATCTATGTATGCTAAGGCATCAGCTGTATCATCAGCATAAGAGTGTATCCAGTATACACTATCTTTCCCTGGAATGCCAACTGCCTCCCTTATTTCTCCTTGTTCCAGTTCTCCAGAAGGAAGAGTCAAAGCTTCATCTACATTCTTCATTGCTTGAAGAATATTCCATTTCTGTTCTATCAGCTCCGGCTCAATCTTCACGTTGTCGAGAGGGTTTGGAGCAATGACATCACACTTCCACACCTCATTGCTCTTCAAGAATATGACTCTTTCAATGATCCTCACGGATTTATCTTTAAGCTCAGAGGCGAATCCCTTACCCATCATTTGTCTACATACTGCTTTAAGAGATTCCACTGAAAGTTCCATTAAGTCCTTTTCCTCCATGCTCACCCTCTTCATCTTTCCTTGAACCACCATCCGGACAAAATTTGGATAAGCTGAGAATTCTGGACCCTTGTCCTCTGCTAGCTGCATTAACTGATCCCTGTACAGAATGCTTAGCTCCTCAGATTGAGAGTACTGAATTTTAGTCGCTAGCAAGAACAACTCTGACGCAGATCTTCTCATTATGAATTGGTCATCCACAAATAGGAAAGATGTTGGGACTCCTTCTACCAAAGACAAGATAACCTGCCACTCCTTAAGATTTGCATTGTATCCAACCCTGACTTTAGAAATTAATCTCTTCAAAGCATTTATATAGTCCCCAGTCATTGGATTCTGCAAATTCAAGTTGTAGAACAGATCATCTGCATCCTTGTTATGAACTCCTTTTGCACATGGTCCCATCATTATCTTCCTTGCTTCATCCCATTTCTGCCCTATCCTTCTTTTGTCCAGATCAACTTGAGGATTGGCTAGCCTTGCAAGCTCATACTCATACTGCTTCCCTTGTAGCTCCACCTTCTGTTCTAGGAACGCAGCATGTTCTTGCATCATCTTCATTTTATGGAACTGAGCTTGTTCCAAGGCTAACTGTTGAGACTGCAGGGTTTCTTCATCAACAGGATCTTCTTCAGGCATTCCGAAAGACATACCAGCACCTCCACCTTGTTCCTTCAAAGATCGCTTAACAGCATGTGCGAAAGGTACGTCTTCCATATCAGAATCTGAGTCTAGTACCTCCTGTACTGTGTCCTGATGACTCAGGTCAATAACTGGTTCATCTTCTTCAACCATTATTGCCTTACCCTTTCTCCTCCTCAGAGCCTCTTCAGCAACAGCAGGCTCAATTTCTGGTTCCTTAACAAGATCAGCGGGTTCTTCAATTTCTTCGATGTGAACTGCCTGCTGTCTCGTCTCCTTTCCACTCTCCCCCTTAGGTGAGTTATCCTGAGCTCCACCATGGTCTTCAGATCCACCAGCTGCATAGGAACCTCCAAAACCAGAACCAGAGGTTCCCGCTCCACTAGCACCACCTGCACCACCTGCTCCAGCATCGGGGGGAGGTTGTTCCGACTCGAAGCACTCCGGGGGCACAAAACTCCTGACTGCGAACATCATTCTACTGATCTCCACAATCATTGTATGCATTGTAGACTCCAATGCCCCCATCCTCTCATTGAGAGTGCTTCCCAAGACACCACCAGCATGGCCCAAGTCATTGACCTTATTTGTCAAATCATCAAAAGCTGTAGCTTGACTTGCCATTCTTGCTGCGTAGTCGTCTAGAGCCCGTTGATTGTTTCCAACATTAATCCCCAACTGCCCCATCGACTGCCCGAACTGCTCCATTTTATTCTCCATTGAAGTCATACGAGTATCAAAATTTTCAGTATTAAGGGACGGTGTTTGGTTTAGGTGACCTCGCTCTAATACACGTTCTGTTGGTATTTGGCGCTCGGTTTCGGGCCTTAAAAATGAAGGTCCCTCTCTCCCTAACCTCTCACACACACTCCCTGTCTCACGCTCGTGTATGTCTTCAATGACTGATCCTAAAAGTGAAGCAGTACCTGCAGAAGCTTGATAAGAAATGTTGTTGACAGTTATGGGATCAAATTCTGTTTGTTCCTGAGTTAGAATCTCAGTCTGAGAGGCTGCAAAGTGTCCTTGTACGACATCAGAACCGATCCTCTTTGCAGCATCAGTACGTACCGGTGAAGGTACGGCTGAAGTTCTTAATACTTCATGTCCTCTTGAAGCAACAGTATCATCAAGAGGCACATCATCTTGACCAAAATCAAAGTCCCTATGTGCAGAATGTTCAAGGGGTGAACCACTCGCGTGAGGTGGAGTGGTTGCGTGTGACACGCTAGGGTTTGACTGTGGTTGTGAAGTAGCAGCGTGGAAAAGTTTGGCTTTCTTGCGAATAAGTTGCTGCTCTTCGGGTTCATTCTCCTCATCATCTTGTATAATTATACGTGCTGGTTTTCTGACTTCCGTTAACAGGGGTGATAAAGAATAGGAATGTGTATCAGACTCAGAGTCAGAAATATGGCTCTTACCCTGGGATAGATCCTGCGGGTTAGCAGTCTCATGGGTCGCGGAATCAGAAACGTAGGAGGAGGAATGAATAGTATGCATAGAGAGATTACCTGATTGCTTACCTTGTGCATCATCGCTTTCCTCATCCGGAATCTCATCAAATGCCTCAGCATGAACAGATGGATTTTGAGCATGTGATGAGACTTGTGATGATGCCTCCAAATTGGTAACTCCTGCATCATATCTAAGCCACATTTGTATATTTTCAGGAGTAGACATTGGCTTACCTTGATGTTTATCCTGATTTGCAATAGTTGCAAGTGACTTAGTGCCCATCCCTAGTGATTCAGATGTGGGGCTTCTGGCAAATCCCTGTCGAATAGCAAGAGCATCCTTCGGTATTAAGTCATTGATTAGCATTTGAAGAAACCGAGGAAACCAACAGACGACATCAGTGGTAGAGAGGTCTCTGCTTGCAAGGGATCCCATTGAGGCCACTATCTCAGAGAGAACTATACGTCCATAGTTTATATCCAGTTCTCTTGCTAGGGCTACTGCAAAGGTTTGCATGGGAATCGGAATTTGATGAAAGTCTTTTTCGCGTGCCCGAAAACATCTTGTGATGGCCTCGAAAAAGTAATTCCATTCCGCATGGAAGAATTGCTTTTGGATATTTCCCGTGATTGGGCCTTTTGTAGGATAACATCCAATTTCTTCAAAGAATCTGAGGCGTTCTGCAGCAGTAGGTTCTGGATCATAGGCATCTTTAATTGGGAATCCTAGAACTCTGTTGACAATTTGTTCTGTCACCTCATATTCCTGACCCGCTAAGGTAAACCTGAAACCGTAGGGGGTTGATTTACTCCCAAAAGTAACCGCACTAGTCCATAATTGCTGTAAAGCATCATGTACTAGTGTAGGTTTAGCAGTAAAAGCTTGGCTAGCTTTGGAATACAAATTGAGAAATCGTATCCAAAACTTAAACCGCGGGAGTTGATCACCAATTTCCGTAGAAATATTGTAAAAATTGTTTTTAGCAAGGGAAAATTGGTGAGCCATTTTGATTAAATGTTTTTCTTTTAAAAAATGTGAATTTTATTTTTAATTTAGAAAAACAATTAATTTTCCGAATTACAAAAGAGAATTGTAACCCTTTTAATTTTTTTTAAGAATACCAAATGGAATCTGAGAAATCAAACTACGGGATTCAATTCAACAACCAATTACTATTTCGTGTGTATACCAGTTGAATCGTGTGTGTTTATAGATGGACAAAATGGAATCGTGTTTATGAACAGTACACAAACAATATGTGTTCGTGTGTATGTATATGCGCGTGTATGAATGTTCACAAAACACACTAACACAAAGATTACTGTTAACACAGATAATAGCAGTCAACAAATCGGCAGTAATTCGTGATTAGTACGAGTTTAATCACAAAAACAGGGATCAAAGGTATGTAATTAGTAAAATCGCACTGTTCTTGTGAAACGGCTGCTGAAAATTAGAATTAGGTAAAGTGAATTTAGGCATCGAGTTAGAGATGTATATATAGGTGAATAAGAAATGACAAAAATGTCCCTGTTAAAAAATGTGAAAAGTACTAAGTCCATACAGGGGACATCTAAGTCGAACTCTATCTCGAACTTTTCTATCTCGAACTTTTCTATCTCGAACATCAAGTCGAACTTCGAGATAAAGTTCGAGATAGAAGTTAACTCGAACAAATATGCACAAAGAAGCACTTTAACCAAAATTACAGCAGAAACTTTAGGGAAATACTATCTTGAACATTATTGATTTGTAGTAAACTTTGAAAAACAGAAAATTCAAGATACTTTTCGAGTTAGAGTCTATCTCGAACATCAAGTCGAAATTCGAGTTGAGTTTCGAGATAGACTAAGTACTCTATCTCGAACATCAAGTCGAACTTCGAGATAAAGTTCGAGATAGAAGTTAACTCGAAGTTAATCTCAAATTCTTTCCAAAATACTTCCTTGAATCAAAAAGTCCAGGGTAATTCAAGATATGTTTCGAGTTAGGAGTGTAACTCGAAAGATTCCCTTTAGCTTAACTGAGAACTCTATCTCGAACACAAAGTCGAAATTCGAGTTGAGTTTCGAGATAGACTAAGAACTCTATCTCGAACATCAAGTCGAACTTCGAGATAAAGTTCGAGATAGACTAACTCGAAGTTAATTCTCAGTTCTTTTCAAAATATTCCCTTACTGGAAACTTCATCTCAACCTTAGAGATAAAATTCGAGATAGACTTTATCTCGAATATTTTGAAGATAGAACTAGGCACACTGGTAACTCGAACTCGAACTCTAAGTCGAATTTCGAGATGAATTTCGAGATAGGTACTAACTCGAAATTCTTCCCAGACTTAGAATTTTCAAAACTTCACCCTGGAAGCTCAAGTCGAAATTCAAGTCGAATTTCTACATGAGTTTCGAGATAGAGACTAACTCGAAATTTTGAAGATACTTAGAATAATTTGACAATTTTTCTTTGAAAAACTCAACAATTAATTTTGCCAAATTAATATAAATATCAATTCAAGGATTTTAATATATGACATAATTAAAACATTCCTTGATAATTCTAAGGCCTCTAATTACATGAAAAACACAGGTAAATTCATCTAAAAATCATGCAATATTTAGACTATTATGAATTTAACTCCCCCTATGATCATGCAATCTAACAAGCATAAATTCACAGATTTGTGCTATAAAAGACACTTAAAACACAATGAATTCATGCAAAATCACACTATATGCAACCTATAACAATCATTAATTAGGCATATTAAAGTCTAAGCACATAATGATTGATTAGCTTGCATATACAAACATAAACATGGATTTTACAGATAGAAGGCTTTACTAACTTGTGTTAAGCATTCCCAATTCACCAACCAACCTATTGAATGTTACTTCATCAAGAGGTTTGGTGAATATATCTGCAATTTGTTGCATTGTGGGCACAAAATGTAGCTCCACAGTCCCCTCCTCGACATGTTCTCTTATGAAATGATACCTGATGTCAATATGCTTGGTTCTTGAGTGATCTACAGGATTGTTGGTTATGGCAATGGCACTTGTGTTGTCACACATGATTGGAATTTTCTTGTGCTCCATGCCATAATCCTTCAATTGGTTCCTCATCCACAGTATTTGAGCTACACAGCTTCCAGCAGCAATGTACTCAGCTTCAGCAGTAGAAGTAGATACTGTATGTTGTTTTTTACTTTGCCAGGACACCAATCTTCTGCCAAGAAATTGGCAAGCACCAGATGTGCTTTTCCTATCAATCCTGCAACCTGCATAGTCTGAATCCGAATAGCCAATAAGATTAAAACCTGTATCTCTTGGGTACCAAATCCCTAGATTTGGTGTGCCCTTGAGATACCTAAAAATTCTTTTGACGGCTACGAGATGTGATTCTCTAGGATCCGCTTGGAACCTTGCACATAAACAAGTTGCGAACATTATATCTGGTCTACTTGCAGTTAAATAGAGGAGTGAGCCAATCATACCTCGATAGCTTGTGATGTCAACTGATTTACCTGATTTGTCTTCATCAAGCTTCGTGGCTGTTGCCATGGGAGTCTTAGCTGCTGATGCATCTTCTAGATTATACTTCTTGAGTAAATCTCTTACGTACTTGGATTGACAGATAAAGATACCATCTTTTCTCTGACTGATCTGTAATCCAAGGAAGAAGGACAGCTCTCCCATCATGCTCATCTCATATTTTTCCTGCATTAGCTTGGCAAATTTCTCGCACAAGCGCTCATTTGATGACCCAAAAATAATATCGTCCACATATACTTGAACAAGTATTAAGTCATTTCTCACAACTTTATAGAACAATGTTTTATCAATTACTCCCCTAACAAAACCATTTTCAATTAAGAATAGAGATAGGGTTTCATACCATCGCCTTGGGGATTGCCTGAGGCCATAGACAGATTTGAAGAGTAGATACACAAAATCTGCATGTTCTGGATCAACGAAGCCGGGCGGCTGTTCCAGATACACTTCTTCTTCTAACTCTCCGTTCAGGAAGGCACTTTTCACGTCCATCTGGAATACCTTGAAGTTCTTATGTGCTGCAAATGCCAAGAACATCCTGACTGCCTCAAGTCTTGCAACTGGTGCATAGGTTTCATCATAATCAATTCCTTCTCGCTGAGAATAACCTTTTGCAACCAAACGAGCCTTGTTTCGTGTTACAAGTCCGTTTTCATCCAGTTTATTTCTGAATACCCACCTAGCTCCAATTACGGATTTGTTCTTTGGTCGGGGTACCAGTTTCCAAACTTTCTGCCTTTCAAACTGATTGAGTTCCTCTTGCATTGCAATCACCCAATCAGCATCGCCAAGAGCTTCTTCTATTTCTTTAGGTTCAAGCTTGGATAAGAACCCAGAATATAAGGAGATATTAGCCATGTCAGCTCTTGCAGTTCTTCTAGTAGTCACACCAGCATCTGGATCACCAATAATTAACTCAAACGGATGGTCTCTATTCCATACCCGTTCACCTGGAAATTGTCTAGATGATTCAGCTTGACTTTCTGAGTTGGGGTGCTGACTACTTTGAATATTTTCACTAACTCCCCCTGAGTTAGTGCCAGCTCCTACAGAACTAGAGTCAACTCGACTCGAGCCTTGAACAGTAGTCCTTGAGCTGCTATTTACTCCCCCTGAGTTGTTGCCGGTTGGTACTGAAGAAGTCTCTCCTGATCTTGTAGAATTAGCTTGTTCACTAGACTCAGGTTCTTCACGTACGCTTGGAACATTTAATGGAACAACCAACTCAGGTTCATCTTCAAGATCTTCTAAATCCAGATTCTGAAATTTTAGGGACTCAGGTTCACTAGAATCTCTTGAAATTGATGAGAGTTTGGTATCGTCGAATCTGACGTTGTAACTTTCAGTCACTTTTCGATCATTCACCAAGAACACTCTATAAGCTGCCACCACGTCTGTAGAGTAACCAACAAAGATTCCTTCACGAGCTTTTGCTGCAAACTTGCCTAGATTTTCATCATCTATAAGCACATAACATTTTGCTCCGAAGACATGAAAGTATTTGATTGTTGGTCTTCTGTTGTTCATTAGCTCACATGGTGTCTTTTCTTTATCTTTTATGATCAAGGTTCTATTTTGAGTGTAACAAGCGGTACTCACTGCTTCGGCCCAGAAATACAAAGGAAGTTTTGAATCATACAACAAAGTTCTTGCTGCTTCAACCAAAGTTCTATTCTTCCTTTCAACTACTCCATTTTGCTGTGGAGTTCTCGGGGCTGAATACTGACGACGTATTCCCTTAGATACACAGAAGTCATTTAGCACTGCGTTTTTGAATTCAGTGCCATTGTCTGATCTAATCGTCTTCACAGTAAGTGTTGAAACATTCTCAATTTGAGTGATGTGATCAATGATTAAGAAAGGTACTTCGTCTTTCGTCATTGCGAACAATACCCATGTATACTTGGAGAAGTCATCCACGATTACCAAAGCATATCTTTTCCTAGACAAAGATGGGACATTCACTGGGCCAAACAAATCCATATGAAGAAGTTGTAGAGGCTCAGTAATACTAGAAATTTCTTTGCTTTTATGCGATGCTCGCTTCGACTTTCCCATTTCACAAGCTTCACAGAGTCCTTTCGGAGCGAACTCCATTTGAGGTAGATCTCTCACCAATTCTCGCCTTGCGAGAGCATTCATCGTTTTGAAGTTTAAGTGAGATAGCTTTTTGTGCCATAACCAGCTTTCATCATCCGAGGCTTTGCTGTAGAAACAGGTGACCTCATCCTGATTTGCTGAATCCATATCTGCAACAAAAAGATCTGCCTTTCGAACTCCTCTTAAAGCTAGTGAGCCTTCCTTGATGTGAGTGATTGAGACACCTTTCTTGTTGAAGACAATTTCGTAACCTTTGTCACAGAATTGACTTATACTCAACAGATTGTGCTTTAGTCCCTCAACATAGGAAATATCTTCAATGATGACATTGCCAGTTTTCAGTTTGCCATATCCCTTAGTCACACCTATGCTGTCATCTCCAAAGGTAACATAAGGGCCAGCCTTCATAACCAACTCTGTAAGCAGGGACTTATTTCCAGTCATATGCCTCGATGCTCCACTGTCTAGCACCCATATAACTTTATTTCTATTCTGCTTAATGCCCTGCAATGACAGATTGGTTAGACATTCTTCGGAACCCAACTTTGATTGGGCCCGGCTTTTCGATAAGATCGAGAATCAACAGATTTAACAACAGGAGATGCACTTTTCTTCACATTACTAGAGCTTTCGACTATCTCCTTTCCTTTCTCAGACTTGACAGATTTGTCAGTCTTAGGAGAAGGTTTGTCACTCCTAACTTAAGGAGGACTGACAGTCTTGGCTCTACCATACTTTTTCTTGATATTTGAGCTAGCAACAGTATTTGAGCATGACTGGCTAGATGCATTCATTAAATGCACAAAAGTTTGCATGATATTAAAAGTGCATGGCATACAGTTAGGTTGACCACACTGTGCATGATTCTGATGCAGATTATTCATTGTATGTGTGGTAGGCATGGCATGTGCAGCAGGAACATTCATGTTAGCTTTGCATGCATAAGAAAGATGTTCAGTAGATTTACAATGATAACATGCTTTCTTTATTCGTTCAGCCTTAACTTCTTTTATGCCTTTTTCTTTCTTTCCTTGTTGTTTAACAGCCTTAGCTCCTAATCCCAGTCTAGATTCATCTCTAGGGAAATTGATTTTCACTTGTTTAATAGGAGTTACAGGTTGTTCTTTCTGGCGATCTTCCATCTCAATCTCATATCTAGCTATCAATTCAGTCTCTTCTTCTTCTATTCTAGGAACAAGATGTTTGTAGATAGGTTTGACAGCCGATTTAAGAATTCTAGGTGTTTCCTGTTTAAGGTCACTGGAACTAGGGTCAATAGGTCTCTTTCCTTCTTTCTTAGGAAGGTCAGAATAATCAAGCCCTATACCTACTCCAGTTATCTTCTTAAATGTGTCATTATCTACATACACTTTACTAGCAGCTAGTTTGTATGCTTCGCATTTAGTTTCTAACTCAGCTAGATTGTTCCTAAGACATGCTTCTACTTCTTCCTTAAGGACAAGCTTGTGTTCCAGAGATTTAATAAAGTCTCTTAGAGAAGTATCTACAGTGTAAGCAGCCTCTAGCTCTTCCACTTTTGCCTCAAGCATTCTGCATTTGGCAACAAGTGTTTTCTGTTCCTTTTGAGAAGAGTCTAGGCTTTTGCACAACATATAGATCTCTTCACTAAGAGCCCCGTTCTGTTCTTTATAATCATCAATAGACATTTCTACTTTAAGAGTCAGAACTGGTACCTCTGGTTCCTCTGATGTCTCAGCCATGAGCGCGAAGTTTGCTACTTGAGTAACATCTTCCTCATCTGAATCATCCCAAGCTCTTCCTTCTGTCACCAATAAAGCTCGTTTTCCATGTCTTTCCTTCAACAGTGCTTCATAGTTGCTTTTGAGAGCTTCAAATGTTTCTTTTGGATAAGTCTGTTTAGGCTTTTTGCAGTCCGAGGCAAAGTGTCCAGCTTCACCACAATTATAGCATTTGAACTTCATTTTGAAATCCAAAGGAGATTTGTAGCTGGTATTCTTGCCTTTTCCTTTGTAGCCTGACGAACTACCACCACCCTTAGCAGCCCGATAATAAGATGAAGATTTTCTCTGTGGTCGGTTGCTTTTTCTAAATCTCATGTTGCTGAACTTCCTTGCCATGTATGCCACGACACTATCGTCCATGTTGTCCAGCTCTTCTTGGGTGTAGTAGTCATCATCACTGTCAGATGCGCACTCATCATCATTATCAACTTGATGTGGTGCAAGTGATGATTTAGGCTTTGCTGCAACCATTGCCTTCTTAGACTCTTCCTCATCAGCAACTAATCCTGATGCACTTTCTTTTGACTTTGAATCATTGTCCCATGCTTGATCTTGAAGCGTTTCCAGCTCATAGGTCTTTAATATTCCATAATACTCTTCCAGAGAAGTTGTATGCAAATCTCTGGTTTCTCTGATTGCGTAGACCCTATGCTCAATGCTTTTTGGCTGGTTCCTCAGATATCTCGTATTTGTTTCAACCATGGGGAGAGTCACACCTCTCAGATTCAAATCCAATACCAACTGACTGAATCGTAGGTAGACGTCTGTAATGCCTTCTCCTTTCCTTATTCTAAAGGTGTCATACTCCATCTTGAGTATGAGTGTTTTGTTGCTTCTGACCTCTGCAGATCCTTCCATGACAACTTCTATCTTGTCCCAAATCTTCTTCGCTGTAGTCAAACCTTTGACTATGTTGAACATTTCATGATCAAGAGATTCCATCAAGGTTTGTCGTACGGCAGTATCCAAAGCTATTTGCTCTTTATCAGCATCCGAAAAGTCCGCTGCCTTTTTGGGCTCAGACCGGGGTGGTATAACCACTCCTCCTTCCGTATGTGAAGGAATAACTGCCATTGGGACAAATTTACCCTTGTCAAGGACTTCCAGATATTCAGGGTTAATAGTCTCTAGATATAGTCTCATTCTGAAAACCCATTCTTCATAGTGATCTTTGTTGAACATTGGGATCTTGAATGCATTTTTAGGAGCCATCTCAATTCTGGTCACTAAAAGTTTCTAAGTACCCAAGACTAGGCTATGTAGAATATTTATGTAGAACTTTTGCCTAAGTCGAAATTTCTCTAAGTAGAAATTTTGCTCAAGTCGAAATCACCAAGTAGAAATTGTCCAAGTCGAAATTCTATGTAGAAATTCTCAAGTAGAACTTCTATGTAGAAATTTTTGCCTTAGAATAATTTTTCTGCAGATTTCTTTAAATATTGAATAAACAATATTATCACTTTAACACTTTTTGACTTTGAATGCTTTACTCACCAAACCCACCTAACCCACATGCTAGGTACTGAGTATGTCTTTTACTTTCGGCCGAATAAAGTAAATCAAAAAGTCCAAAAACCACCTTTTTATTCTTTTACTATTGAAAAGGAGATCAAAAAGTTGTTGGGTTGTATTCTTTGATAAGAACAGATGATGAACACTCAAGAACACCAAATATGAACTAACCCAGATAAATTCACAAAAATTAATTAAAATACACCCAAGCTAAATAATCACACCTGGAGTATTTAAATAATTTTTCAGATGAGTTTTCACTACCAACGAATTAAAACACACTTTTCGAGAAAATGAAAAGTAGATCTGAAAAATGAAAACTCACGATTCTTCTACTCAACACAAGGATCTATGTTTTGTATGTTAAACATATAGCTCTGATACCAATTGTTAGGTCCAAATGTGTTGTAGAGGGGGGGTGAATACAACTTTTCGAATATGAGAGGCAATAAAAACGATGCAATAAATGAACACACAGATTCAAGGAATATATTTCTTTATATATAACTTGAAAGGGTTGCTACAACATTCATTACAAAGTATAACAGAAGTTGAGAGAGAAGTGAATGATACTAAGCTCTGTGAATGCACTCTCTCTTTTTCTCTTGTGTTTTTCTCTAGAATTGCTCACTCTCACTAAAACATTACACAAGTACTTCTATTTATACTACATGTAATCTATGTCCTGTAGTCTTCAAAGACTAAGATGTACGTGGCCCAATGATGTCCACATAATTCTTGCCTTATCTTGAAAGCTTGGAAATCTGCCAATCAGAAGATGCCATGTGTCATGTTGAAGCTGCACCTAAGTAGAACTTCTACTTGAGAATTTCTACTTGGCTATCTAGAAATTCCTAAGTGGAACTTCTACTTGGCTATCTCGAAATTCCTAAGTAGAACTTCTACTTGAGAATTTCTACTTAGCCATCCAGAACATTTAGTACTTAGAAAATATTCTGGTCTTCAACTTGAAACTTCAATGCACATCTTGAACTTGTGATATCTTCATGTCTTCTTTATTCTTCAACAAGCTCTTGAACATGGTTCTTTATTACTGACATAAACTTGCTATCAATGTCCTGACACTTGATGCACTGGTCTGGTTCATAAGTGACTAGTCTTGATAGTGTTTCTGCTTCTTAAATAAATTACCATATTCACTGAATAACTTGGCTTTCCAATATTTGCTTTCCTTCTTCTTCACTTGAAATCAATTGGTCTTGTTGATACTGATAGTTATGATCTTGATTCTTGATTTATCAAATCACTGAGGCATGAACAACTTTGACTTGAACTTCTCTCAATGATTTCTTCTTGGCTTGATCATAGTTAGCATGTTTAATTGTATCAATTACCTTGTCTTCATTTAGTGTTGATTTCTTGTGACTTCCTGTTCTTGATTGTCTTCTGGTTAAGTATCTTTTCCTTTAGTTTGAGTTACATTAGTTATAGTGTTACAAGTTTATACACTCTGCCTTTCAAGGGTCTAAGCATAATTGGTGTCTATTCATCTTCTATCTCTTTTGTGGATGTATGTTTAGTTTGGTATACGTATGCTGACAGGTAGCGTGTACTTGTTTCGTGTTATCCGATCAGATATCATAACCATTGCATATAGTGATTAAAGGCGTCAGATCTAAGCAAAGTATTTAATGAAGTTAGGATTCCATGGTTTATCTTGCAGAAGTAATTCGATTCCAATTCTCGTTAGTTAGTTAAATCTTAGTTTGTTAATTTGCTTTTTAGTTAGATTTAGTTAATTAAAACCCAATTTGTTATTTGTCTTAGCAGTGAATTAAAACCATACATTGTTGCATAGGTACAATACTGAATTAAAAACCAGATCTCTGTGGGAACGAACTTGACTTATATCTATATTACTTGTGACCACGTACGCTTGCGTGATTTAGTGCAAACAAGTTTTTGGCGCCGCTGCCGGGGATCATCGGTGTTTTATTTTTGGTTTATGTGCTTGTCAATAGTGGTCGTTAGAGTTCACTGACTCGGATTTGTTTTTCTTACCTATCTTGTTTAGTTTGGTGTGTTCAGGTACTTGAGTGTTGAAGATGGCATGCGAGGAGTTGCCATGGTGGGCATATTCGAGTACATCCATGCCTTATCAATGTGAGCGGTGTTTTGGCATTCATGATCCCTCACAATATTGTTATTACGAAGGAGTTGATCCATATGTCAGTTATGAGGAACAACCATATTTTCCATACCATCCTCAACAGTACCAGCAAGATGTTCCAGACATGTCATATTTCTTTGCAAGTGAAGAGTTTCAACATCAGCAACCTACTCCTACTTTTCAGTCAGATGAGGTTGATGATTTGAAGGAGATTAGGAAGGAGATCAGGATACTTGTAGAGGGTCATGAGAAGAATCTCAAATCTATGGAGACACTAGTTGCTCAAGTTTTGAGTGTCTTGGAACAAGAGAAACAGCAATCCATACGAGAGGCAATTCCAGAAAATAACGGTGACTTGGAGCAAGGTACTGCATGCTTAATCGAAGAAGACAAATTCCAAGGTGAGGTGAGGGTTCACAAGCCATGTGAGGAATTTGATCATGCTGGGATGGTGGATGATTTGGAAAGGGCACTATTTGGGACAGACACTGATGAGCTGCACAAATTTCAAGAATTAGTATGTGCGTACCAAGAGGCTGAAGAACATGGGACAGATGCAGGTCTTCTACTTGTCTCAGAGTGTAAAGATGGAGGTAGTGCATTAAAGCCAATGGAGGAAGTTCTCTTTGAGGACCCAAAGGCTTCAGAAACTTACATTTATCCTCCTTCATTATATTCAACCGAAGCCCGCGAAGGTGTGTTGTTCTACAAATTGACAGATTTTGGGTCAGCTGATGAAGGCATTGGAATAGGACATATTTGTTATACGAATAGCCCAAGCGAGGAGAAGGGGCAGAAAGTGTGCCGCCGTGATGACGATGAAGTCTCACGAAGAGAGGACCAGGCAAACTATTATCATCCTTAATGGAGGCTTGGAAGTAACGTCAAGCTATTGACGTTAAAGAAGCGCTTCTTGGGAGGCAACCCAAGCATTGTTGTATACTGGTATGTTTTCTACTATCCCTCGTATTTACTTCCATTCAATGAGGACATTGAATATTTTAAGTTTGGGGGTGGTTTGAGGGATAAGTAGTGTATATATATGTGATTGTTAGTCATTGTGTTCATGTAGGATTTCATGCTTTGCATATTAGTAGTAGTAAATTATGCATTTATGTTCGTGATATCTACGTTTGTTTCATATAGGACATTCTGTTTTTATATATCATGTGAGTTCATAATAGTTTGCATTTGCACCCATGCTTGATAGGAATTTTGTGTTGTTGACGCTTTTGATTGAGAAGTGATATGCTTTGTTCTTGTACACACACATACACTAGTATGTTGAAGCTAGTAGACTTATTGAATGTTGTGAGTAATTAAAAGGACATGAATATGTGCAAGTTGATTTAGTTTGCATGCTTTGAATACAAGTAGGTGCATTAGAGAGATTTTTTCTTGGGATTGAGTATGTTTTTCCCGCCAAGTGAGCTTTTGAGCCATATTGCATTTGTTGCAATTTTATTCGTTTGCTTGAGTGTCCACGGATTGTTTGCATTGCTAGCAATTGTTTGAGGTCTTTCTTGAAACGCATGACATTATTTGACGATTAAAATGATAAAGGCATTTAGGAATAACCAGATATTTTCCCATATTACCACACCAAGTTTACATGATCAATTAGTTAACCCGTTGAGCTTAATCCTATTTTTTCGGTGACATACCACATTACTTGCCTAGACCTTTTTCTTGTATTGGCCTTACATTAATTTGAACCCACATTGTCAAAGGCTAGTAGAGTGCTTAAGGGAGTAATAAGGTGTGAAAGGAGGGGTTTATTGTTGGTCATAATTTTGGGGGGAAATATTGAAATTTGGGTTTGGATTTTTACTTGATTGTCGGCATGTGTAATAAAATCGTGGGATCATTGTTATTGTCTATATTATTGTTGCTTTAGCTCTCGAAAAAAAAAGAAAAAAATATATAGAAAAGAAAAAAAAAGAAAAAAAAAAGAAAAAAATATTATGAGAGCATGTTTGTGTTTATTGTGATCCCACTTTAGTCGACTATTCGAGTGTTTTTGTTGCATAAAATTATGGGGGGAAAATAGGTGATTGTGTATGATTATTAAGTTCCTACTAGCTTTTGACACTTCACCTGTTTTGGCTTATTTGACATACCTTGTCCCTAGCCCCGTTACAACCCAAATAAAGACCTTTTGATTATCGTCATTGATGTATGTTGTGTTAAGAGTTAGATTGATAACAATTGTCAAGCATGCTTATGATTTTGTTGGAATTGAGTGATACACTTACCCTTGTTCTTGAGTGAATATTCTTTTATGAGTGGATTGTGAGTGTTTGCTTGTTTTTGCTTATGAGATCCCGAGTTTTGTCTCAAAGATGTGCTCTTGTAGGCTTAGCATGGTTACTAACTTATTCTTACACTTGACATGGACTTGTGAGAACTTATGCATGTTCATTGAGTAGACTATGTGAATACTTGCACTTTCGACACCAAGACATTGCGTATTTACTTTGATTCTTAAGTTGATATGGCATGAGAGGATTTGAAGGTATGGTAGGATATTAGTACTAGATTAGTTGCATTTTTCATATTAATTGCATTCATGCATTGCATTGGATTTTGTGGGTACATTCGCTATAGGCCCTCACGAGACCTTACTCGTCCACTAGGGCTGCCTAGGGGTTTAAAGGGCTTGTTGCATATGCCAAATGCAACCGTGATCACCTACGGAAGTGGTACTAATTAGTTAGTTGTAATTGTTTATGCTTGAGGACAAGCATCGGTTTAAGTTTGGGGGTGTGATAAGTGGATTTATATCCACTTGGAGCGTTCCATATCGGCTTAAATTGATTGTCTTGGGCTCAAGTTTGTTGTAATTTTGATGTGTTTTGCTTAGTTGTGCAGATTTACGAGAATGTTGATTAAGGTGGATGCTTCTATCGTTTTTGGAGAATTAATTGATTGAAATTCGGATTTCTGAGACAGTTGCGCAGTCTACACTGTTTTGGACATATCTGGAGTTCTAGAAGTCCGTTTTCAGCGATCTTACTGCCCACGCGAAGCTTGGGAGATTTTCTACAATATGGGACAGGTGTTGCACGGGCAGGTTGCGCGTGGTTGGCGCAGGCTGCGCGACAAACAGACTGCTGGGCGCAGGTTGCGCGCGGAAAATCTTGAAAATTACTGTTTTGGCCATATCTTGAGTTCTAGAAGTCCGTTTGAGGCCCGTAAGCAGTACACGCGAAGATAACGAGATTCTCTATCATTCTAAGGTGGTCCAGAAGTCCAATTATGATTGGAACGTTCCAGAAATACTTAAGAAAAGTCAGCTACGAATTTTCCTTAAAAACCGAATCAGTTTAGGAAACGTATTATGTGCCGAGCTGCAGAAATTCAACTTTGACAAGGAAATTGCTATAATTCCTACTTCTAATAAGTATGGTAATTTCTCTGGGTGGCTAGAACATTCCAGAATCAGATCTATACATGGAATTTGCAATTCTATTCTCATTCAAGAACGGAAATTGCCAATCTTCTATTCCAACTCTGAAACGGCAATTGCTTGGTGGGCAAGACTTCTAGAGCCTATATAAACACATCCAACCCTTGTAATTTGTATCATTAGGAGAGAACCATTATATATCAATTACTTAGATTTATTTGTATCTTTTCATACTTTGTTTTTATCATGGTTTCATCAGATCCCATGATGACGAGACGTTCGATTATGAACTAATCGTTGTCATGGGATTCTAACGGATTTATTTATGGAGCTTTAGTATCTTGATTGCTTTAAAGATCTGTGTGTGATGTATATCTGATATCCTCGTATGGTTGTGCTTAATTGTTAGATGCGTAGCTAACATCTAATTTGTTAATCTCTTGTGAAGTGAAAGTGGATCTTGAGATTTAGAACTTGCCATGCTAGCATAGGTTCATGATTGTTTATCAACATGATTCGTAGTATGAGATGAAAATACTTATATTGCCCTGTGTGATCTTTATGGATAACTTGTTCTTCAACCGTTATGTTTTCAAATTCTATAGACATATAGGGTCTAAGCATAATTGGTGTCTATTCATCTTCTATCTCTTTTGTGGATGTATGTTTAGTTTGGTATACGTATGCTGACAGGTAGCGTGTACTTGTTTCGTGTTATCCGATCAGATATCATAACCATTGCATATAGTGATTAAAGGCGTCAGATCTAAGCAAAGTATTTAATGAAGTTAGGATTCCATGGTTTATCTTGCAGAAGTAATTCGATTCCAATTCTCGTTAGTTAGTGAAATCTTAGTTTGTTAATTTGCTTTTTAGTTAGATTTAGTTAATTAAAACCCAATTTGTTATTTGTCTTAGCAGTGAATTAAAACCATACATTGTTGCATAGGTACAATACTGAATTAAAAACCAGATCTCTGTGGGAACGAACTTGACTTATATCTATATTACTTGTGACCACGTACGCTTGCGTGATTTAGTGCAAACAGAGTGGTTGGTCTCTCCCAATTTGATACAGCCTCTATTTTGGCTGGGTCCACTAGAATGCCTTGTTCGCTAATCACATGCCCTAAAAATTGAACTTCCTTCAACCAAAATTCGCACTTCGAGAACTTAGCATACAACTTTTCTTCTCCCAATGCTCCCAATACAATACTCAAGTGCTCTGCATGTTCCTCCTTCGTCTTGGAATAAATCAAGATGTCATCGATGAAGACTATAACACACTTGTCCAAGTATTTCTTGAAGACTCGATTCATTAAGTCCATGAAAGCTGCAGGGGCATTCGTTAACCCAAATGACATCACTAGGAACTCATAGTGTCCGTACCGGGTGCGAAAGGCCGTCTTTGGTATATCTTCTGGGTTAATCTTTAACTGGTGATACCCGGTCCTCAAATCGATTTTAGAAAAATAAACTGCGTCCTTTAATTGATCAAACAGGTCATCTATCCTGGGCAAGGGATACTTATTCTTTATAGTCACCTTGTTCAACTCTCTGTAGCCTATACATAACCTCATACTACCATCCTTCTTTTTCACGAATAACACCGGGGCTCCCCACGGTGACACGCTAGGTCTTATCATCCCTTTATCCAACAACTCTTGTAACTGAGTGGCCAGCTCTTTCATCTCCACTGGGGCTAGCCGATATGGGGCTTTCGAAATTGGGGCCATACCCGGAACTAAGTCTATAGCGAACTAGATGTCTCTATCAGGTGGTAGTCCTGGAAGATCATCCGGAAATACGTCCGCGAACTCATTAACGACAGGGATTTCCTGTAGGTTTGGTGCCTCCTTCTTGGTATCCTTCACATAGGCTAAATAGGCTTCGCATCCTTTACGTAGCAGCTTCTTAGCTTGAATCATAGTCAGGAACTTTTGGTTTTGCCGTTTTCCACTAAACACTACTTCCTCGTCCCCTGGCAGTCTCAAACTTACTTTCTTCTTTACACAATCAATCTGGGCTCCGTGGGTTGTTAACCAATACATACCTACTATTACGTCAAACTCTCCTAGTTTAAAAGGTATTAAGTCTACCCGAAAGTGTCGCCCTTCTATTTCTAGGTCACAACCTGGACATACTTGGTTAACTGGGATAATTTCATGATTAGCTATCTCTATTTGCAGTCTATCTTTCAATGGTTCAGTCTTAAGGCCTAACTGACATACAAAATCTAGAGATATGAAAGACTTGGTAGCTCCCGAATCAAATAAAACATTTGCCTTAACTGAGTTGAGTAGTAGAGTACCTGCAATCACATCCGTGTTCCTCACGGCAACCTGCACCGTCATGTTAAAAGTTCTTGCAGTAGGGCCTTGTTAGAAGCAGTTCCACTCACTCTCGATGCAGCGGGCCCAGAGGACATACATTCCCTCATTCGGTGCCCTGGTTTCCCACACTTGAAGCAATTACCTCCGGCACTGGTGTTGTTACTAGTTCCTCGACAGGCGTTAGCATAATGTCCTGTCAGCCCGCACTTGAAGCACTTCACATCCTGCAGGTTACACACGCCCGCATGTTTCCATCCACATTTATTACATTCTGGGGGTAGGGCTCGGGATGGGGTAGAGTAAGACGATCCCTGTGGTCGGCCGCTCTGGCCCACACTCCAACTTTCAGCTATCTTGGTTCCAAAGTTTCCGTAGGGTTGGGACATCGTTCCTCGCTTAAATTTGCTCGGAAAGCTCCCTCCCGCAGAGTTTCCCTTTCGACTATCAAACTTCCTCTTCTTTCCTTCCCTCTCCTTCTGCATCTGTTCACTCCCAGCCTCAACAATTGATGCTTTCTGTACCAGGGTGGCATAGTCTGTCAGCTCAAGAACCGCCACATGATTCTGAATCCATTGTTTTAGCCCTAATTGAAATCTTCGGGCCCTCTTTGCCTCAGAGTTCACATATTCCGGCACAAACCTCGACAGCTCAGTAAATTTGGCCTCATACTCGGCCACCGTCATGTTACCTTGCTTTAGTTCAAAAAACTTCAGCTCCATTTGTGTTACCTAGGAAAGTACTTCTCCAAGAACAGCTCGCTAAACCTTTCCCAGGTCACCACACCTCTTCCTTCCAAATTCTTCTTAGCTTCCCACCAATAGTTCGCCTCACCCTTCAGAAGGTAAGTGGCGAAAACAGTCTTCTGCTCCTCAGCGACACCTAGTATCTCGAAAGATTTTTCCATTTCCTTCAGCCAGGCCCTTGCCTCGACCGGGTCGGCAGTTCCTTTAAATTCTGGGGGTTTCAGGGATTTGAAGTTCCGGAAAGCATTTGCATTAGCATTTTGGGGTGGTTGCTGAACTGGGGGACGGTCCAAGTTCTGCCTAAGTAACTCCATGAACTGTTCCATAGGGCCTCCCCTAGGATGTTCTGCCTCTCGGGTGTCATCACCAGCTTCTTCTTCTTCATACTCAGAGTCATCAAACAAGTTATGATCGTTGCCCTCACTCTCACTCAGGTTGACATTCTCCCCTTCACGGTTCTGGTGGCCTCCGGTCCCATGGTGGCTACCTTGGCCCTCAGAACTGATCGGGTGAGCTCGAGTGTTCATTCTTCTGGGTGGCATGATTCTGATAATAAAACAAGAAATGGGTTAGGGTTTTCCAATTACCTGACAGCGTTTGCACGGGTTAGGAACGTATCGTTCCTCCTCATAAGGGTGGAAGTTGCAAAAGTTTTAATAATCCGATGCTGGAGATAAAACGTCAAAACATTTTTGGGAAAAATCTCTATGGGATGCGAAAACATTTGCAAGAGTTTTCAAAATTTCGAAACCTCAAAAATATATTTTTTATTTTTATTTTTTATTTTTTATTTTTTTTTTGAAAAATTTAATTTAAAAAAATTGTAAGAACATTTTTGGAAATTGTAGAGAACAATTTGAAATCGCATATCGTAAATTTGAAACAGCATGGTTGTATTTGTGACTTGTAGCAATTGTATAATCACAGTTGTATATCAAAACAGTAAAGCATGACATCGGTAAGTAAAGCAGTTGAGACAATATCAAGGAAACTGAAACTAAATAAGTACGGTACAAGGGTCATCACAAAGTTTGGATGTTAGAGCCAAATACATAGTTCCGAAGTCAAAGTCTAGCAAAAGTGGAACAACTACAAGTACATCATCCGAATAGTCAGGGCTACACAAAAGTAGGGCTACATCCGTACATACTACCCGAAGTCACATCTACATATCTATAGGTCAGTCTACTCATCCACTGGTCAGAAAGGATACCACTGCACAAGTGAACTATCCCGCAAAATCGACACACTAATGTCATCTGAACCTAGGGGACTGAGCTATCACTAACACATCATGGGGCCGCACCGCGGCGGAGCAAGGTCCTCACTCGGGCAAATGCACGACGCACAACACGCCTAGCATCCCTAGCCTGGATCACTCGGCACCCGCGGATCCCTAATCCAAGAATCCTCTCGCGACTCCTCCTCTCAATCCTATGGAGTCGAGCCCTAGTCCTCCTAGCAACAACGGTCCTCATCTCAGCCTGGATCCTCAAGCGCGCCTCGCGCTCCTCCACTAGTGCCCGCCTCGCCTCGTTAAGTCGGGCCTCTGCAGAAAGTAAGTCTCGGGTCAGGAACTGCACCACGTAAGCGTGCTCAGTACCCGACACTGGGGGTAGGTCCATCGGTGGAGGTGGTATGACAGGAACAGGAGCAGGTGTAGCAGCAGGAGCAGGAGCAGTGGCAGGGGTAGGGTCAAGCTCCTCCTCGCCAGAAGTATCATCCTCGGAGTCACCATCCGATGAAACAGGACTCGATGACTGCGGAGAAGGTGGGGGTGACACAACACGACCCTCACCGGATCTCACACTCTCCTCATCAGTAGCTACAGGAGATGGGGTAACAGGCTCTAGCTCAGGCTCAGGCTCAAAGGGCTCCTCAACGGGATCCTCATCATCAGTATCTCCTATCAGCGTAATCCAGGGGCCGAGCTCAGAGTCCGCACCCATATCCTCCTCAGGATCCTCGGTATCTCGCATCAGTGCCTCATCATGCTCTCTCTCGAAAGCCTCAGGTTCTGGTATCTCCTCCATCTACACAAGGGAAATAAGGTGGGTCACTAATCATAAAGAAAGGTTTAGGAGTAGTTCCCTCACGGGCCTTAAAGTCAGGGCTATATCCGATAACCCGACTGCAAACTTGATGAGAGTTCTAAGTATTATTAAGGTTGTTATTAGGGTTATTATTATTGTTATTATTATTAGGGTTGCTTTCTTAAATTACTATCGTTTCTGAGAACTGTAACCTCGCTCTGATACCATTTCTGTGACGCCCCCAGATCCGGGGTCGGAGATCTAGGCGCTCACGGTCCATTTTCCATTAATAACATACCTGTTCTTGCACATGATATATATAAAACAACCATCGACCCCACAATAAACTCACACCGCACACACTCACACACAGGTTAGAGCCTCAGAAACGTCACCACATTGATTAAGCAGAAATAAAAGTATCAGAGTTATTACAGACCGAATTAAATAGCATTTATGCTACCAGCAACACTTCGATATGAAGCGTAGTTGGCGGCTTGAAAGTTTGTTACGATACACTGCCTTGCACAGGTCATACTGATAAATAAAACGAACTAACAAAAGCTGCCAACCAATCCGGCTAATGGGGCCTACCGGTGGAATCTCAACTGCTGGCTCGGGTCTAGTCACCTGCTTTCGAGCAGTCTGTCTGGGTCTTGCCATTTCTCTTAGCTGTTGTGTTTGTAAAATTTGAAAACAAGCAAGAGTGAGCAACTATAGCTCAGCAAGAAGTATACGTATAAGGTAAGCAATATAACATTTCATATGATTAGCAGTTATAAACTTGTTTGTATCAATCAGATATAAAATCACTTGTCATTGTTCATAAATTCCGAAGGTGCAACAATATGTGCCCTCGTCTTCAAAATAAACTTGCAGTTCTAGATACTGCATGGAGTCAACATCTTTCTCATCAAAATAGAACACTATCAGCAACTTGGCACAAAAGCCTAAGAAGCAGTGTCAAGCATTTTTCCAAAATGGAGGAATGGGACTTAAAGAAAACATAAAACCTGACAGGGATTGACGATGATCAGTCGCCACATCCAAGTCCAATAATCCGCGGGTCTTCTCTACCGGTAGAAGGATAGAAACTACATCCGTAACTATCCTCGGGTGAAAACTACATCCGTAATCACCCTCGATGAAAACTACATCCATAATCATCCTTCGGCAACACCTGGGCCGGAATAATAATTGATGGACCGCCTGGCTCACGGCCGCTTACACATCCCGGGAATCGTTCGTCAACGGTTCCCACACCTGCCAGAGTCCCCTTTTCTTTTTCTTTTAAAAACTTGATTTTGATTGAAAATAGAGTAATTGAGGTCCGACATCAGTCGACCGATGATTCTTGAAATTATACAAGAGCAGAACCTGACCGGGGGTTTTCGAAAATATTTTGAGTTCGAAAGAGTTCGAGTTTGAAAGTATTAAATTTATCTTGGATTGACTTCGTCTTTAAAATAATGAACGATAATTAATAAATAATATTTTAAGATTTAATATTAATAATTAATAAAATAATTATTCGAAAAATAAACTTTTAATCCAAGATAGGGTTTCGAGTATTTACGAAGATATAACAATAGTTACTTGAGTATACGATACTCCCCGAATGACCCTTCGGGTTTTCGCAAACTAATTATGATATAATAATATACCGCTCCCCGGTCAATATTATATACGGACCGCTACGACCTCTATTGCTAGAGTCGTTGTCCGAGGAAAACATTTCAATCTAAGTTCAAGGGGTACAAACATATATGTACTTATACAATCTCAATTGCATCAATACTTCGATAAACATGACATTTGATATATTTGAAAACTACAAACACAACAGTGAAAGTCCTTGTATATGCATAAGTTTTGAAAAGTAAACTTGCCTTGGTTTGGTTGGGGTGGTCGAGCGTGCGGAGTGGAACGATCTATACATAAGCAATAACCGCTTGTTAGTACCTTAACAATATCTCTTTAATTACGGGGTTTTAGGGGATACGAAATTAACTTAATGACTTCGTCTTATGACACTCTAGCCCCACTATAGGTTCATGTCATCACTCGATTACGCTCGTCACTTATTCAACTTAATTTAGTTACCACATTCGAATCATAACCATTACCCCTAGAATTATGCTCCACTAACGACTTTTTCCCTTGCGCGAAATTTACTATATCATTTTTATAAAATTCAAAAATTCATATTTTAATCCAATTCTTTTTGGGTAGTCTTCACCACTGCATTCCCTAACTTCTCAAATTTTTCCATGATCGCACATATATTTTTAGAGGTTTAAACAAGGTTCACAAGGGGATCACTTAGTGCAGTCCGGAATCCAGAAACACAATTTACTTCTCCGCCCATAACGTAAAATCTATACATCACCTAGTCATGAACCTTACATTTCCAGAAACTACATTCAAATATCTTTCCAACAATATATTGTAGGACCTCAGGGGACAATATTTGGGGGTTCAAAACCATGTTACAAGACAGGTCAATGTTTCTGGAAAAACTCAGCAAGCATGTATCACTTAGATCAACCAATTCTCTCAATTCCCCAACACAACCAATACCTAATTCACTTAATTCATGCTTTATAACATTCATGGAGATACATATACTATCCATAATCATAAAAATCACAATCACAACATCAAAACTCAAGATCCATGTCATCCATTACTTATACAACCAAGATTAACACTATAACACATGGATCTATCACCAAACATCATAAACACTACATGGCCAAAAGGGTTTATGATTTTTATACCTTCTTGAGCACCTAGGAGCCTTGGGTAAGCCTTACAAAGCTCAAGAACACCTTGAATGATCTCCTACAACCCTTACAATCCAAGATCTAAAAGAAAAACTAACATGGTTACTATTCACAATATCTTTAACAATTTATAACTTGAAATTGAATGGATGAAATGGCTTGAAACTCTTAATATACCTTGATTAGATGATGGAGAGGGCCTAGTATTTATGCCTTGATTTATGAGTGATGAGAAATGGAGGAGGAAGAATTTTTTTCTTCCTTTTCTATCTTGGCCGAGAGCACTCTTGGAGGGGGGGGGGGGGTAGAACTTTTGTTATTTTGATTTTTGGGTTTGGTTGGAATAATTATGTTAAAAGGGGTTGGGTGATACATAATGGTGTAAGTATATGCATGGTACAAACCTAGGGTATGGCCTCATGTACTTCTTGTCTCCTCTTTTGAAAAAGCAATGTAACTAGTTACTATTCCCCTTCCATTTGGCTAACTAGTTTGCTTATTCCTAACCACTTGGTTGCATGGGACTTGCATGCAATACTACTCCTTGTATCATTATTCTTCCACCAATGCTTGTCATTTAATCTTTAATTCGTATCGTATCTTAATTAATCTCTCGTAATAATATTTTGTCGCGTAGAGATTTCCCCTATAATTCCTTAAGTACTTAATTGTGTAAATTCCTCGAATGTCCATAATTCCTCGTCATAATCTTTAATAAATATTTTAATACTCTAATCATTCTCAAATCCCAAGTTTTATAAATCTTACTAACAATAAGACTCTTGCCCTCAACAATCTTCTCTTTTATCTTACATAGTGAATGCAACAACATAGTTTCTCAGACAATCAATTCTATTAATCAACAGGGATGACTAGAAAGGTTCCGAATTGACAATGCCACATGATATTAAATAAAAGAAATATTACCAAAAATTAGGGTTCTTACATCAGACACACCTGTTGGGATAAAATGTGTCTGTTGGCATTAGACAAAACTGTTAGAATAAGATGTGTCTGTTGGCAAAAGACACATCTGTTGACATCTATATATAGGTGTTGCATTGATCATTTTCATATATTGGTTCATTTTGAAATTCAAAACAAAAACACATTCTCTCTTCTTGCAGAATTTCTGACTTTATCCGATTGATTTATTTGGATGAACCACAAATAACTTCAATCTGAAAGTGTTCACACGACTTCAAAAAAATCCAAGTTATTACCATATTTTCCCAACAAATTATACCGGTTTTTGATGCAATCACCCACCTGGGAGATGCTAAAAATAGAAAGTCAACGCGGATAAGAGTATGGCAGCTTAAACAGTTACAAGTCAAAAGGGATAAGAATATCTATTGTAAGAACCTTAATTATTTAATTTATAAAAATTACTGTTTTGGTGAACGTGAACGGAAATATTTTTATTTTTTATTTGAGTTTGATGAGTCGATATATTAAGTATGTTATTGCTTGAAAAGATCCCCGTATGTGGTTAGAATGTGATATGTGTTATTAGAGTTAAAGCAGAAGTTTTTTTCGTAATTCGTGAAATCAGTTCGTTTTATTCGATAAAACCTGTTTTTAAAATCCATGGGTCTTTGATTTTAATTCGATTCGTATTAATATTAAACAAATAAATCTCAAAACATTCGCAAATTGTATTTTCTATCATTTTATAAGTTCTATAAATTTTCAGTATTTAATTCGATATTTTTCACGAAAATATTTTATTCGTATCGGACCAGTAAATTGTACTTTCGGGACTAATTAAACTGTTGTGCACGAGATATTATTTTTGACCAATCTATACCTTATCTTCTCCAGCCAATAGACATCCATCCAGCTGTCCCAATCAAATCCAAAGAAAAATTCCAAAAATAAAAAAATTGTTATAAAAATTATATTTTCAACAAAATTGTTCTTGAGGATTAATCCTTTATTTGGAGGTGATCTTGGTGTCAGATTTTGATGTTCTTGTAGTCAAATCGAAGCCTGAAAACTCTACTTTCATAATCTGTTATCAAATCGTGCCCACGTAACTTCATTGAATTTTTATTAATTTTTGTTTATAATTCAAATTTTAGGGTTCTTTATTCAAAAATTTAGGGCTTTTTGATTCACTGATTTTTCGGATGTTTTGATGCTTCCATGTGCTTTATTGAGTTTCCAGGAGTCGAATGGTATATCAATTTGAGTATGTTAAGTGCCCGAATAGCAGAAACGAGCTAGCTATATTTTTCAAAATTTTGATTCACTATATCTTGATTTTGGTGAATTTTCCAGTCACTTCGAGGTTATGAATAAGTTTGTTAGGTTCCCAGCTTTGTCTGGACACCTTATTTGCGTAATTTGATTCACAAACAACGAAGTTAGCATTTTGGTCGGAATTTTGTTCGAGGTCGCCGGAATCCGGTGTTCTCGTGTTGTTGTTGATGATTGTGGAATCAGAGGGGTAAGGGAGAGTGTATAAAACGTTTGAGCAAATGAAACTGGAGAGATTGAAGTGTTTGTGCCGTAAAACGAGGTCGCCGGAAAATGTTTCGGTCGCCGGATTCTGGGGAAGTTCGCCGGAATCTGGGCTGTTCTTCATTTTTCGGCGATGTTCTTGATAATTGCCAGATTTGATTCGTTTCTGTCAGCAGCAGTGAAAACATAATGTTTTTAACTTTTTACAGTTTTATCCTAAAAGTAAAACTGAATTATACTTTTATTTATTCATTTTAATTTACTTTAATTTAATTGTTTAATTTAAAAATCTGAATTTTATTTTAAAATTCAGAAATTTTTTTGGAAAATCATCATTAAATTCAGAAAATATTTTGAATTATTTGTTTAATTATTTAATTTGAAAATGAATTATTTAAATGTTTTAAATTCGAAATTAATTAGAATTAAATACTTTTAATTATTTTAATTAATTTCAATTAATGATTTAATTGATTTAATTATTTGATAAATGTAATAATTTATCAAATAATTTTATTAATTAGTTATTAGTTGATTTTAATTAATTTAATTATAATTATTTAATTTTTGATTAATTCATTTTTGTTTTAAAATTGATTATAAATATCCAAAAATGATTTGAAGATGGTAGAAAATTTTCTAAAAATCCTGGAAATGTTTTAAAAATATTTTCAAATATTCTAAGTTGGATTGTATCTAAAAACCAAGATGTAAAATGGTTTTTAAAAAATATTTCTAAAGTTTAGCTATTTATTAGAGCGAGTTAGATGAACTGTTATGTGAGAATTACGTGCCTAAGTGCTATGTGGATTATATGTGTTGACTGTTAGCAAGTCTAAGTTGTTCTATATATGTAATTAACTTGACCTAATTATTATAGAGTCGAGCCAGAGGGACAAAGGTAAAGCCAAAGCCGAGTAGTTGTCAGACGAGTAGGCAGTAAAAGCTTTTGCGTATCAGGCAAGTATTACCTTTCACTTCTTGTTCAAGTGAATTCTTTCTTTCAATCTAATGTTGTTATGACCCCAAATTATTCGTATCGAACTTGTTGATACCCTTTGAGATTGTTGTTCTTTATTTATCACCCTCTTTATAGTGTCGAACTCGTCGACACCTATTAATATTGTTATTCTTTATTTACCCCTGTTGTTGGGTTGATCTGTTTGATACCAGTTGATGTCGATATTCATCAGTGATTCTTAATTATGAATTGTTATCCTGGAACGTGAGTTTTCCAGTTAGTTGATGTGGTAAGGTTGTCGATTGTTCCGACACCTAGTGGGTTTGATGTAGAATTGGAATGTTTTTGACCGTTAAGGGTCGGACCAGATTCGTGGTCGGAAGTTATTAAGGCCAATGTGTGCCGTGGATCCATTATAGGACATTGATGTGTGCATTGTTCGGGGTTAGTGCATGACTGATCATCAGCCTAACCTTGATGTTTTTAAATATATATATATATATATATATATATATATATATATATATATATATATATATATAAATAAATATATATATATATAAATCCAATTCTAAACTCGAGTTGTTTCCTATCTAGATCTTTGCTACACTGATGAGATTATTCGTTGCTTGATAATATTTATATCAGCTGATGCTATTGATACACTATTATTATTCTTGCTGAGCGTTGTTGGCTCACCCTTGCATTGTGATACTTATTTTCTTCAGCTAAAATCGAGGATGTCTAGGAGGAGTGGTTCAGCTGGCCGAGGTGAGCGTCGTGTGGCTGCACTAGGACGGGTAGTTACTTAAGCAGCTTTATTATATACATTTTTGGGTTGCCAGACAGATTATATTTAAGTTGGTTTGTAAAATATTTTAAATTCAGACTTGGGATGTAACAACTATATTTAGTAGCTTGTTTCAGACCATGGCCTGTATGCGATCTTGATTATGGGGTATTTCTTTTTATTATTATGTTATGCTTCTACACAGGTATGATTTATATATAATTATAAGTATTTGGGTGAGGGGTCCCAAATCCGTACCCCGGATTTGTGGGATGCCACATCTACAAACTCACCAAGTGTGCTGCTTGGATCATTCTCCTGTTGGACAATATCAATTTTGTCAATGATGTAAGATTCCACACACAACTCGGCACATATTCAAGCTTAGTGATATCGTAGGCATCCACTTCCAAAACTTTTAAATTATTTAGTAGTCCAATAGAATGTAGTAATTTCTGAATTCCTATAAAATGTGCATTTATCTCTTCTAAGCATAACATCTTTCCAATTTGCTCAGGCAATCACTCCAGCTTTAAACACATCTCCATATTTAGTACTTAAAGAGACTTCAGCTTCCATGTGCTATTTGAAAGACTAGACAGGTTTCTGCAACAATTCAATCGCAGATGTTCCAAATTAATTAGCCGCCCAAATGAATTAGGTAACTTTTTAAGGTCAGCAAATTATTCAAGGCTACAAAGGAGTCTGACAGTTTTCTTATTGCACTCCTACTTGCATCAAACGTCCTTAATCCTTTCAAATCTCCAAATTGGTTAGGTAACATTTTAAGCTTATAGCAATTGCTCAATTGCAATTTAACTAATTTTTTTAGGTGAACAATTGAATCTGGAAGTTTCTTAATTGCGGTATCACTTGCATCAATCACCTTTAAGGCTTTCATATCACCCAATTGCTCTGGCAATTGATTCAAATTGCGGCAATTGCACAGTTCCAAATGGTACAAATTACTTAGTTGTTTGCTAGGCTGTTGTAAGCAACACCCAAGTTAGAACTTGTAAAAAGTAAAAACAAACAGTGAACATCTACATTTTCTCAGTTATGTATTGGTACTTCGTAGTAGAAGAGAGTATTTCTTTCAAACTGTGGGTCGCTTCCAAAACATGTTCAATTTGTTATCTGGCATGTACAAAGAGACAAGCTTTGGTGGATGAAAACTAGGAGATAAATACAGCCACGGACAACCATGCCACCGAATGCACCTTAGCTCTTGAAATAATTTTTTGTATAACTAATACACCAATAGGGGGTTTCCCTGAGCAAATTAAATCATAGGCTCGGTCCCTCCGAACCTCCAAACTCATGAATAAATTATTCCTCCACACTCCAAACCTAATTCCTTATCGATCCAGTCTTACGATCCTAAACTCTAAATATTTCTAAAAATATTGTTATTCAAAGGGTTTAAACCCATGACCTTACAAAATTAAATTCAACACCATAACCAGTGGAGCTATGTGAGTATTTAAGTTTATATTAAAAATCATTAACTACATACATAAATATTTTTTTGTTTATATATATTTGTACATAAATCTCAGTTGGCTTACCTCAGATAATGTATAATTATTAATTATAATGTATATTTGTAGATAATTATTCAAATATATATACACACGCTATAAAAAAATATTGAATCACCGCCCACATCAACAGAATCACCCACTTCAGTCATCTTCCTCGTTGTGATCAGTTTTACATCCTCGTACTCGTCATCTTTGTCGTCATCATCATCTCTATCATTGTTGCCGCAATTATAGTTTCTGTCACGATTCTCCTCAAAATCTCTACGTTTGTCGTTGTTGTTGGTTTCGGACAGTCACTTCATTAAATCCATCATCATCTTTGTTGTGTTTTCTGTCGTCAACTTCGTTCTTAAGATTTTTTTGCTCCACACCCGCGAGTTTAGCAATTTTTGTTTTCTTTTTCACCCACAAACTCTTGCATGATCTTTTTTTTCCTTCACGTACCCACACACGAACACTCGCAATATTTTTTTTTCTCTCATCCACGAACTCTCGCAATATTTTTTTTCTCTCATCCACGAACTCTCGCAAGATATTTTTCTCACCCATGCACTCTGGTAGGATCTTCTTCTCATACCCAAGAACTTTCGTAGAAGTGTTTTTCACACCTACAGACTCTTATAGGATTTTTTTCTGTCATCACTGACTCATGATACCATGATAAAGTATTCTCAAAATTTTCTTCTCATTCACTATTAGAGACATAAGCCACAAGTCAAGGTTCGATTCTCCCCTACTGCATGTATCAAAACATATACCAGAATTACAAGCAAAAGCTTGGGCAAAAAATAAATAAAAAAATATCACAATTGTTTACATAGCAAATTCCTAATCAATAATAACGGTAACTAATATAATAGGGAAACTCTCCATATTTCACTAATAATAATATTAAAGGTAACTCCTATATTTTATTATAATAATCTATTATATATATAATACACCAACACAAGATAAAATTCTTGAGATTTTTAATGCATTTGAAATGTCCAATTTACCCCTCATCTCTTGAAATTACTAATTTATCCCTCCATTCTCAATTTTTTGAAAAAATTGTGGTTGGTGGGAATTGATCTTGAGTCTCCATGTTAATTAACAAATCTCTCTACCACTACACAACTCAATCACATATGTTCTAAATCATAAACATTATAGATGGATGTGTGTGTTGTTTGAGTGAAATATATATCTATTATTTTAATTATTGTGACACATTAACAATTTTTTGTCATGATTTTACTTTTACATTTATTGATTTGAAGTATAATATATTTTATCAAAATATCAATTATTGATACATAATATATGGTTTGATTATATTATAAAATTGTAATAACAATAATAATCAACATAATAATAATAAAAAAATTAGTATATAACTATTATTCCCTTAAACAAACTAAACACTCATCTATATACGTGTTTTCAATAATACACATGATATCTTTGTGTGTACCGCTTAAGCGGGGGCAATATTTGGCTTTATATAAAGAAAAAATATGAAATGCATAATGTATTTTTTATGAAAAATATTAAATATAAGATCAAGTCAATAATTAAAGTACTTTATTACTGATTTGAAAACACCAATTTACCCCTAAGTTCTTATTTATATATAGAAGCATTATTTTCAATGGTAATCGAACTTCGATCACCGAGTTAAATGGTGCATCTACATACCTTTAGACCACACATTCACATTTATTTTAAATCATACACACAATATGTATGTGTGTGATATTGATGAAATATTACTGGATTTTAAATGAGCTATGGACTCTTTAATGGTTATCATTTATCGATTAAAGAATTACGTAAAATACACAATTGGTTTATAAAACGATATTATAATTAATATAATGGATATTATCTAACACTATATTAGAATAAAAAATATTGAGGTGTTAACATAAAATGAAATTTGTATATTACTAAAAAAGATACAATAATTAGTAGTGAAACTATTCGGGTCGCAAAAATATTTGGCTTTAAAAAGATGAATCCTACAAATAACATATTACCTTTTACATACAAATTAGCCAATGTTCAATTTAAGATATGACATTATCTAGAAAAAAAGTATCATATATTATATATTATTTATGGAGGTAACTCAATGAAAGTCAGACGGACACCGGAAGAGAGATAAAGGCAAAGAATGCTTAAAATAAAGAAATTAGAATAAAATATATAAAAGAGTTAGAAATGTAGTTTTAAGAAGTAAAAACGCAAGACATGAGAAGCGTTTTAGAAGATTTACGAAGTTTTTGATTAGAATCAGGACTGAAACCTACACTCTTAGAATGCAACATCTTGAAGATTATTAAGTTTCTACCTTGAATACTATTGGAGGTACAGCTAAATGGATGCATCATTTTTTAAAAAAGTTTAGGATTGTAGGTGCTCTGAAAAATAGTCTTAATTAGACAACATCCATAGAACACTCAAATTATATTCTATGACCCACAACAAAATTAAAAACTTACATGATTATTATCAATACTACTCGTATTAGTTTTCGAAGAACAAACTTGAACATATTTAAGTAAGTATACAATAACCACATATGTCACTAACACGAAAAACTCTATGAAAATCAATTACATATTTCAAACAATGTTAATCATGAATAGTTTAATTAAAAAATATAATTTAATATAGCGGTCCGTGCCTCGCACGGGTTTTAATGCTAGTATATATTAACATAACATCTGATTGAATTATGGACTATTTCGATCTGTTGGATAGGAAATTGGTCCTATTCAACTGTAGTTCTGTAGCTGTCGACCGGTTTCCAAGATGAACACTTGGGACTACCATTTTTCCATTATTTGTCGTAATTTATAAGTTAAACAAGCCACCTAACTCATTACCGACGGTGACAAAGGTTGCCTACTTTCGGTGGACCCGGAGCCGCTGGCTACAACAACAGCATGTCGCATGTCGTAGAAGGAGAAAACAAGTGGAGCCATTTCTTTTTTGGGAGTATACATAGGCTCGTTACTTTTCTGTGAGTATGTATATATAGGATCTTAACTTAAAATAAGTTATTTACAATTTTAAATAATTTTTATTACTTATAATTAGAAGTGATTTTTTATTTATAAATTACTCTCTGTTTGGATAATTTTTTAGTAATATATAACTTATAAGGTATATAAAATAATAAGAAAACAAAAAAAACTCTAAAAGCCATATTCAAATAAGTTAATATTTATTTTTATTAAATTATATTACAAATTTAAGATAAGTAATTATTTCCTACTCCACTACTTATTTTTGACTTATAAGTTAGTTATCATCAGATTAGCCAAACAAGAAAGTTACAAAAGTCCAAAATATTTCTTATAAGTAATTTTTAACCTTATAAAATTAAACAACAGACACCAGTGATAAAGTACAGAGTGAGTAGATTATATACAGTGATAATGTATATAGTGAAAAAGATTACTTCTTCTATCCTTCTCTTACATTACATGAGCCACACAATAGTAAAGTACTTCTATGATTTAAGTTTGAGAACACCCGGTATATATCATGGCCATTCTATCATTCTCTTACAGTCTGTTTAATAAGTGAGCAAAAGATGTTAACAAAATACTTTTTACTGTTTGCACTTGTTCTCACATATTCTGTTAATCCGGTACCTCTTGTTCATGCACAGGATGATAATCCGCCAGGTTTGAATCTTACATTATGTTGTTGCTCATGATCTTGCTAAACTGTAAACACCTAGCAGACACATATAGTTAACTCCATATATGTCTTGTATTTCAAATCTATCAGGCTTTGTAAGCATAGATTGTGGATTGCCAGAAGGCTCTGACTACAAGGAAAGTACTACTGGATTATATTACAAATCCGACGCAAAGTTGATCGACAGTGGTGAGAGTAAGAATTTATCAACTTCCCTCACAGGCAACTCCAATGAAAAATACTTGTCTACAGTCAGAAGCTTTCCTCGAGGAAAGAAAAACTGTTACACCATTCAACCTTCACCCGGGAAAGGTACAAGGTATCTGATAAGAGCAAGTTTCATGTACGGTAACTATGATTCTTTAAACCAATTCCCAACATTTGATTTGAATCTGGGAGCAGACACCTGGAGCAAAATCGAAATCCAAGAAAATTCAAGAGTTGTGAGAAAAGAGATGATACATACTCCCTCTGTCCCATCCATTTGTTTACACTTTCCTTTTTGGGATGTCCCATCCAATTCTTTACATTTCTAAACTTTCCTAAAATAGTAAAGTTTTATAATATAAAAATCAACTACATCCACTACTTTCCTCCACTAACTCATTTTATACATTATATAGTGATGGGTCCCACCACTTTACTCATTTTTCCTACTTCTCTCCTCCTTCTTTATATTTTTCCTTGGTCTCCGTGCACAAACCAAATGTAAACATTTGGTTGGGACGGAGGGAGTATTCTATCTTCAGATTATATACATGTTTGTCTTATTAAGACAGGTACTACAACACCCTTCATTTCAGCACTAGAGTTGAGGCCTCTCATCACTAGTACCAAATTCGCGCAGTATCCAAATGAATCATTGCTAACCTTTTCTCACATAAATTGCGACGATACAACTACCAGTACACCTATCAGGTATCTAGCTACAACGCCCATTTCTCATTCTATCATATATATAAAGCATGTGCATTGTGCATCTACTCTCATACAAATTAAATTTAAATAGGTACAAAGATGACATTTATGATCGAATATGGACGCCCTTTAACATGAGCCACACAATAGTAAGTACTTCGTTAGACGTTAATATTAATGACAATGATTTCCAAGTACCAATGGATGTGTTGAGGACTGCCAGCACAGCAGACAAATTAAATGATCCCTTGCAGTTCTCTTGGGACACGACTAGTGCGAGTGATCAGTTCTATCTGAACATGTACATTGCTGAAGTTGAAAAACTCGACACCAATCAATCCAGAGAATTCGACATCTACATAAACGGATACAAGTGGACTCATGATAAACCGATTCGTCCAACTTATCGAGGTGTGGCGCCCTATTTCCCCAAAGATCCCTGGAGAGGAGAAACCAAGTACATAGTCACATTCAACAAAACGGAACGTTCAACCCTTCCACCCATTATCAATGCCTACGAGATTTATACCGTTTAGAATTTTTCAAACTCAGGAACAAATGAGACAGATGGTATGTATTGCCAGCAATTTTCTTTGTCCTCTCCTATGTATATATATATATATAGTCATCGGCTATATGTGCAATTTAGTCAGTAAATTTTAATTGTTAGATGACCATCACCAGAATTTCGCTAAAACACACACACACACACATATCCGTCTTTATGTATAGTTGCTGCCATACTTAACATCAAGTCCAAGTACGGCGTGTTAAGAGACACCTGGCAAGGAGATCCATGTGAACCAGAAGACTTTATTTGGGAAGGTCTAAAATGCAGCAACCACAGTTCTGGTTCTGCCAGGATAACTACATTGTAAGTGTTTTATTTTGCATAATGAGTATTAAGTATTAACTTTTCATTTTTTATATAACTGCTTAAGACTTCACAAAATTCTCATTTGCATTTCCGAGCCTAAATATTATTATATATATCATTTTATTTCAGGAACTTGTCCGCGAGTGGACTGACTGGTGAAATAGTTTCTTCTATAGCCGATCTCACACACCTAGAAACTTTGTAAGTGTGCATAACCAACATCAGTCTCCAAAAACAACTTGAGGGGGAATCAATTGTTAAATTAAAATTTCTCTTCTTTAGGGATTTATCTAACAATAGCTTCAGCGGGCAAGTGCCAGGCTTTTTATCTCAACTGACTTCATTAAGTGTCCTGTAAGTTACTTTATCCCTTGACAGACATTATGATTGAATTAGGGAATAATAACTAATGTTATCTTAAATCTTCTTATTATACACACAGGAACTTAAAAGGAAATAACTTTACTGGACCGATTCCAGCTCAACTCCTAGAAAACAAAAACAAGGGGATTCTATCATTGAGGTTAACAGTTTACTCAAGTTAATAAATTTATTTCCTTGAACTACATAGTGTATAAAGAATGTCTATATATAACAAACACTATATAGACTGTTCTTGAGAACACACCATGCCAGACTCAGCTTCATAAGCTATATTTTACATAAACAGTATTGATGGCCCCGGAAATGACAAAAATACGAAGAAAAGCAATAAGTCAACTCCTGCAGTTGTTGGAGTTGTAGTTGGTTCACTTATATTCTTGGCTGTAGTTGTAGTGTTTGGCATATGGATAATGAAAAGGACAAAATCACGAGGTACTGAAAGAGGAAGGAGACCATTACCAGGTACTGAAAGAAACTAATGCTCAATAACTTGAGAAGATTTCGTTGTTGGTAACTTGATATACTATTCTCTATATGTTAAATCTATATTCTCTTTCCCCGATACATCATTAGTTACGAAATTGGGTAACCAACCCCAAGTAAAAAATGGTGAAATAAAGAGACCGAACAGACAATATACATACTCCGAGGTCATGAATATCACTAGTAACTTCCAGAGAGTTCTTGGGGAAGGAGGCTTCGGCACAGTGTACCATGGCCATCTAGATGACATTCAAGTTGCTGTGAAGATGATCTCTCCATCATCACGTCAAGGCTACAAAGAATTCCAAACCGAGGTATGTCAGCATCATAAGTTATTCGTTTATTTTCGCAAGAATATGCACTATTAGTGTACGTGTTTCGATTGCAGGCCACACTTCTGATGAGAATTTCCCATAAAAACTTAATCTCTCTGGTTGGTTACTGCAACGAGGGCAATAACATGGGAATTATTTATGAGTACATGGCTAAAGGGAGTTTAGATGAACATCTCTCAGGTAAATGCTGCTCACATTCTGGCAGCATGATTTCTTTACTTTTATTTATGTAGGTAATTTACAGAAGCTCCAGTGTTTTTTTTTTTTTTTTTTTTTTTTTTTTTTTTTTTTTTTTTATAGATTGTGGTATTTAACAGTTCTTTGGAGTTAACAAAAATAAAAGGGTGATTAATTGCTGCATACTTCACCGATGCAGGACGAACCTATGGCATTTTGAGTTGGAAAGATAGACTTCATATAGCACTGGATGCAGCACAAGGTTGGTTTTATTCCTTTTTGTTCTGTACTCTAGCTACTTGTAAGTATAATAATTTTTAATGCTGTAAACATGAACAAAGGACTGGAGTATTTGCACCATGGATGTAAACCAGCAATCATCCACAGAGATGTGAAAACGAGTAATATATTATTGAATGAGAAACTCCAAGCAAAATTGGCTGATTTTGGGCTGTCTAGAGCTTACTCAAATGAAGATGGCACTCATACCACCACGGTTGTTGCTGGCACACGGGGTTACCTTGACCCTGAGTAATAAACTTTTACTTTTACTTTTGTGGTTTTGTAATTTTTATTAATTTCACTTAAACTGAATTATAAACGAAATTATAATTCTAGCCAGAGTACGATTTACGACTCTTACTATAAATAATCAAAAACTAGAAAGAAATAAATTACACAGAAACTTTACTCGGACAAGAACTTATCACTGACAATAGTTTTCTTTTTTCTATTGCAGTTATCAAACTTCAAAAAGGCTAACGGAAAAGAGTGATGTGTTCAGTTTTGGGGTTGTTCTACTTGTGATGATAACAGGACGACAAGCAATATTAAGAACTCATGAAGACATGAGTATTGCTCAATGGGTTGATTCCAATATTGTTCAACATGGTGATGTTAAACAGGTTGTAGATCCGAGTTTGGAAGGAAAATTTGATGTAAACTGTGCGCGGAAAGCAGTTGAATTAGCAATGACATGCGTCTCTCCGATTTCGTCTAAAAGGCCAACCATGAAGATGGTGGTGAAAGAATTAGAAGGAGATCCAAACAATTCAATCGGAACCATGGAGGAGAGCTCTTTGCTTCCAAGGTAGCTCCCTACCTTTGTATTGTTGTTGTATTATGTCTTGTAGGATGATTGCATTAAGAAGAACGGTAAGTACTTTATTGTAATTATTGTTACCATGGCCCTTATTGAACTCATATTTGTTTGAGTAATGTTAGAGTTACAAAATTAATTACAAATATTGTTCCCAAATGATATAGTATAGATGATGTGGCAGTATAGATTATTTTGATTGGTATTGTTGGTATAAATGCAGGAAGCCCATTTATTTATAACAAATCATGATCTAACTCTAACATTATTTTATTTGTTTTAGTTGATAAATCTTCAATAAATTAGAGGCAAAGATATAGAGGTATGGTCATAAGTTGGTTCATTTATTTCGTTCAAGTTTTGGTTCATTTATTTCGTTCAAGTTGACACCCCCACCCCAACATTTGTAGGTCATATTCAACTGCTAATGTTTTAACTCAAAGCTGCTACTGCTATACAATTATGATCTGTGTTCATTAATCTTTATTCCATTATTATCCCAATTCCACCTTGACTCTGTATACTAATCATTTTTTTAAGCAAAATTGCTTCCTTAGTCATGATCTCAGGAGATTAAGCAATATTATTTCAACACTACTAAACCTAGCTCGTCCTGCGCAAAGTTGTGTTTTGATGCAGAATCGTTCAGATGTCTGTGTCTCTTTTGTTAAAAAGCAGGCCAACAAAGTAGCCCATTTGCTAGCTAGGGTTCGTTGTGAGGCTAATAGCTTTAACGATTTTTCATCTCCTCCACATTTAATGTTGGAGAGCCTTGTGTATGATGCTTCGTTTATCTAATATATATTTCTCATTTCTAAAAAAAAGAAAAAAAATATATTTAAATCTGATAAAATTAGAATTTAAAATTGAATTAGAATAACGGACCTAAAATATGGATAGATTTAAATACAAATTATTTTCTTTGGCGTTACAATAATTGGGCTTACATTTTGGATCTCCACATGTGGGCCAATATTACAAAAAGCCTGATATCAAAATACTGGAATTAAATTTAACAAAACAAAATATTGGAATTAATATAACTGCATTTTGCCAACAACTTTTTGTTTTTGTTAACTCGTTTTGCCAACAACTCTATTGTCTCCGGTTGTTGCTATTTCGAAGGTTCCTGTTATTTGTTATGATAATCAGTCTTGACTATTTTCCTTTACAGTTATTTATTTACATACATCAGGACTATTTTCCTTTACAGTTATTTATTTACATACATCAGGTTAAAACAAAACGTATTTTATTAAAATAATTACATCATTTGTATCTAAAATAACATTTCTGGGAATAAATCCGAATATTGTTATGGTTTGATTATGATTAATCTCAGAAAAAATTGCCACCACCTGCCTACAGTTCACATTTGTGCTGCAGAAAAAGAGAGACACGGGTAAGGAAATGATTATACTCCCTCCGTCCCATTTTTTTCCCCATTTTTCCTATTCCATCTATCTCAAAATTATTACCCATCTTCTAAATTAAATGTTAATTATGTTAACTTATCTGAAAATCAATATAATTTTTTAAAAATTATTAATTTATTTAATATATAACTGAATAAAATGTAAAAATTTGATTGGTGATAAAATTAGTGAAAAAAAGGGAGTAATAATCAAACTGAACCCAGACAAAATTGAAGTCTTATATCAAAACTATTCCTAGTTTCGATAAAACAAAAGAATACGGCTTGCATGCATATGGGAGAACATCTGTATATCATGACACACAAATATATATACACACGCTATAAAATCTTGTTGTCTAAAGTTCGCTATAATTCTAACTTGTACCTCTTTTGGTTAGGATTCACAGTGATCAACAAAATTCTCAATGAGAAAGACTTTAAAAGAGCAGAACTTTAAAAGAGTAAAAGCTATCTTATTCCTTCTTTCCTAGTGCAGATTTTGAACTCTTTACCAATTGGTAGAAGCACATTGCACATATATGCCATTACTTCTTTTGGAACTGGACCATGCCGGAAAACTGAGAGTAGACTAATATCCTCTACTTATGTACGAGCTCATCCGCGTACAATATCAACGTAGACCAAATCTAACGTTCATAAGTGTTTTAGGTTAATGTGCCATGAATGATCAACTTTCTTATTTAAATTCACCTTCTTACAAAAATAAGAAGGTTTGTTAGATTCAAGTTAGTTGATGATCGTAGCCCATGTTAAATAGTCAGCTCAACCGAATGCGCAGTAATAATATTTTATAGTCCATACAAAAATAGACTGTATTAACCTTAAAATCATCAAATGGTAATATTATAAGCAATACAATATTTTCATAGCTTACAAAACTAATTTAGGATAATATACAAACAGTCAATCAAGCAACTAACCTTCCAGTTTTTCAATAAAATAGCTTTCTTTACAAGAACATAAATTTCTTCACATGAGCACAAATCAACAACATTGCAAGATGAAAGAATAGATATCAAGTTCAGTCATATATTTCAATAATAACCAATTAATTCTTGTTTTACGTTGCAATGTAATGACAGGCCAGGAAAAATTGAAAAAAAAACGATAAATCACTTCATAAATTTCTTGATGATATTCCTATTTTAAAAAACCAAGTGCTCCAGAGAAGTAATGTTTACCAGCTCCAAAAAATATCAATTGCCTTTAAGGACACTCTTTCCTTCTTATTTGCCAAGAAAAGTTATCAACTGCCTTCAAGGATGTTTTTTCCTTTTAATTTGCACAAAAAAATCCTCAACTTTAAGGTCCCCGTTCATAACACAATGATTGCGCGATACTTGCAAGATTAAAAAAAACTAATTCATATATAAGAAGCAATCAAATGTACACTCTCTCCTAAAAAAATACTAAATAATAGATAAGAAGCAATCATCTGTACACTCCCTCTAGGAAAAAAATGATTCATAGATAAGAAGTGATCAACTGTACTATCTCCTTAGAAGAGTAACATTCTAGGGAGAATAAGTTATATAGAGAATATGGGAGAACAAATCTTGTCCACTCATTTCTTTTTGTTTTATAGCGGGGATTAAATCCACAGTCATCTATATGAATTAACGATGTTCTGCGTATTAGCGGAACTAGCCTCTGATGTATCAGTTCTATTACGAGGATAGGGCTCTAATTTCATAATTCTTTTCAGATTACGAATTTCATTTTCTATTAAGGTAGAAAAGCTATTATAAAAGACGGGTTCGTCTTTTATAGCTTCAAAATCCCAGATTACGTAATTGTTTTTTGATTTCCAGGGGAAACAATATTTCTATAGGTCTTTAAGAGATGATCTAGATATTCAAGGTTAGTCATGTCTATCATGGCATTACCTTTAATGTTAACAAACCAAGGTTTATCATTCATGATTATAACAATAAAATTGTTTGAATAAAATTTTTTTCTAAGTAGGGTTGTGGGTTTTACCAGGCTTTTCCAAATGATCTTTATCTGCATGGGAATTATTGATCTTTAAAACTTCATTTTCTTCTTTAAACCTTCTGGTTATCATTTCTTGTCTTCAATCCTATGAGCGGCGTTTCCCTACGACCTCCTGCCTAGCGGTACTCCCTGAGCTCCAAAGCGGACTCATTATGAAGAAAAAGACTTTTTATTGATTCATATAATTATATAGATATAGACTCATTATGAGCCTGTTTACACTCACAACCCCTAAGGGTTTTTACTCACTCATTCTTGATTATTTGAAAGCTTTTTGTACAGTGCGTAAGCTTTGCTAAGTTCAAGATGCCAATACTGAAAACTTAACTCGCCTTTTATAGAATAAGGTCGAGGATCTATACAAAATTATCAACGTAAGTGATTACGTTTTTGCACTCCACTATTTTGCATTTTGAAGAGATAAGATTCTTCTTATCTTGTCTTCTCCTATGGTTGAAAGTGGATTCTTTTTCTTTAATCCTCCACCTTTGCTTTTCCAGCTGCTTTAGACAGCTTGTCTTCTTCTGAAGTAGTGGCGGGGTCTCTTTTTATCGATTTACACACATCGCAATCAAGAGAGATTCCTTTTTGAATCATTGCCTTCTTTACTTTATCGCAAGTGGAAGGATAATGATATCCAAATACTTTTTTTTGGACCAGCTGTCTCCTGAACATTTGAACTTTTGTCTAGTCTTCTTTGTCCATTCCTTTATGAGAATAGGAGGTGGCCAAACAGTTAGTGGATGCATGATTAACTTTAATATTGTCATCTTTCTCTATGCTGAACAGCTTGTCTATGAGGACTATGAGCTTTTGTTCTGCAAGTTGGTGAAGGTCTTGTTTCTTCAGCTTTGATTCTTTCGGCTGAGATGGAGAATAGATCCTTTCTTTGACTGTCCCAATCTGCACATAAGCTATAGTTTACTTAAAACCGATGTGGAAATTAGATTACACTGATGTTTATAACAAGAAAGACATCAGTGTAATTAAAAAAAACCGATGTTAATAAAGGCATACAACACTGCTATTTGTTAAAAACCGATTTTAGAATATGTTTCAAGCAACAAAGACATCAGTATATTACTTTATTCTGATGTTAAATATATCGGCTCATCAACTACATTGAAAAAATCGATGTTAATAATGCTATACAACATTGCTAAAATTTGAAAACCGATGTTCAACAACGGGTACCGGTAATGAACCGATGTCTTTCAAATATTTTACATCGGATACTTTAGTAAAAGTGATGTCTTAGAGTATTGATACATGCTAATTTTGTGTACATTTTATAGCATGCTATCTCTCATTTATCCTTAGTTTATAATAATTTTGTGCTTGATTAGCATTTTTAGTAGCATGTTAATTTGGATTGCAGGCTAAAATGATTTTTTATGTTTATAGGATAATTTTGGAAGCAAAAAGAGTCCGGTTTCAGATCCTCAACAGATCATAACTTACACCTGGACGAGCAATGTGGAAATAAGAACTGTCACAAAAATATGGAAAGTGATATATTCTTAAAGCGGGAATCCCGGTTGGAATTAATATAATTTTTGTTAAGCAAAAGGAGTCCGGTTCCAGGCCCTCAATAGACCGTAGCTTAGGACTTAAGGATTTATTTATATTAATAAATATTTAATTTATTTAGAAAATTATATTTATAAATATCTAATAATATTAGATATTAATTTTTATAATTTCTGGATTTAATTAATTATTTATTAATTAAAGATTATAAGCTGTGCGGGTTAAAAAAGCATTTCTACGGAGCTCATCCATGTAAAACAAAATAGGCACTACCGGTTGTTGATTTTTGAATTATAAAAGGCTATTGAGTGTGTTGGTTGGTCGGCAGAATTCAGCAAATAAATTAAGTAAGAAGCCACCTAAAAGTTGTTAGCCACTCACCTATTGTGCTATATTATTACTTTTGGTTATATTTTTATGGAAGGTGGTGTGCTTATTTCTAGTATAAATAAGAGAGTTTTCATTTGGTTTAAGACACCCATCTCCTTCTTGTAATTCAGTTGTATTCTCTCAAATTTTCTATCAACTTTCTTTGTAATTTTAGTTTAATTCATACACTTTAATTTTCTGCAAAATTCTATTCTGGTTGAAGATTGTTAGGGAATTACGTGGAGTGCTCATTCATTTCATTGGAAACTATTTCGGGAGGATAAAATCTTAAAGTTGTAATTTCTTCACTCTAAACTCTTTTAATTATGATTTTACCATTTATTATATGCTTATTTTCTTTATCTAGTATGAGTAACTAATTCTATAATCCGAGAATTAGGTAGTATTCGTTGGTGATATATGCTTGTTTGATTGTGATAATAATTCTCTACTTTTGCTAATCTATCATTGAGGACTTAACCAAATTAAGGGCGTAGCTAACCTTTAATTGTATTCATAGGAATTATGATAAATTGGGAAATGAGTCATAATTCTTGTTCATGATTTGATAGACATAGTTTAATTATTAAATCGGGAGATTAATAAGAGGACTATGAAACTTATAATTCTCGGGTTTTAAAAATCTAAAATTGTATTTCGATTGATCATGGGAGTGACTTTTGAGATATGATTGTAGACATTATTTTGTATCTTGGGAGAGAACATTATAAAATTTAGAAGAATTGTTTTTAGCAAAATATGAGAAATATATATATATCATATTATAACAGCATTATTGAACCAATTGAAGAACCCTATTTCTCGGATTGCTTTTCATCATCAATTAAATCTTAGTTTTATTTGTTTTTAATTAGTTTAATTCGAACACACCAATTATTTTTCACACTTCTAGATATTAAGAAATTAAAACTTGAATTTGTATTAATAGTCCTTCCCTGCGAACGAACTTTATAAAAATCGCATCAACAAATTGGCGCCGCTGCCGGGGAAGGTTTCAATATTAAGTTTAGGTTAATTATTTCTTATATTTTAGATTTTATTTAGTTCAGTGTATATTAAAAAAAATTCACTAAAATTCGAGTGTGAAAATTTTCAGTACGTAATTATTCGTTTTTCAGTATTAATTCGAAACAACTACTCAGTTTTTCCCCTGTTTTATACAAAACCCAGCAAACCCATTTCTCTCATTCTTACCTGCTTTTTTTTTTTTAAACGAACCCAGCTCCTTTCCTCTCTTTCTTCGACTTAAACTCCCCTTCCCCTGTTTATTCAAATCTCTCTCTCTCTCTCTCTCTCTCTCTCTCTCTCTCTCTCTCTCTCTCTCTCTCGTTTCTTTCCCCCACGCCCACAGCCCCTCCCCTGATTTTATTTGTTGTTCTGGAAAATCGAGTTTTTACTGTTTGTTCGGTGTTTGAATTTCTCTAAGTCGACTGGTGTTGCGAGTCTGAGTTTCCTTTGAGTTTTGCTACGTCTTCTGAGTTATAATTCACTGTATTGCTGTGATTTGTGGCTGAGTTGTGAGTCGCGTTTTGTCCGTTTAGAGTTCTCGAGTTTGTTTATTTGCCGAGTTAACTGGTTGGAGTTTCCTGAGTTGTATTGCTGTGTTTTTGAGTTGTCGCTGGTGTCTGAGTAGTAGCCGAGTTAACTCGAGTTCGAGTCGTTGTCTTTTTGTTGTTTGATTTCGCTGAAGTTGAATTTTGTTGTTCTTTTGTTGAGTTCGAATGTTCATTTTTACGAGTTGTATTTGACTGTTTGAGGTCACTGGTTTTGCGATTGTTTTCGTTGTCAACTGAGTTGTCGAGTTATTTCGTTGCTGCGTATTGTTGTGTTAAATATAATTGATGTGTTTTAATCAGTGTTTAAGTGTTACAGTGAATTATCAGAGTTTAGCTGGAAGCGGTCAGAGTTTAGTGTAAACTCTGACAGATGGAAGCTCGACAGAGTTTGTCAAACTCTGTCTGGAGGCAGCGTCTACTGGTCAACAGTGATTGAAGATTTATTATGGAAGCGATATCTTTGAAGATTGGATAGCTATCAAAGAGATCGAGTTGACTTAGGAGACGTGTGACAATCTGTAATTGATATCATTGTATAGCTGATTATTAGGAATATCAATTAGAGATTGTATCGAAGCTGTATATTTTATAAATACAGTTAGGTTAACCGTAGAAGGGCATCGTGCAACGGATTATCTTTATTGTAACCTAGCAGCTCTTTGTGATAGTTTACATCATGAAGAGGGTTCTTAATACCAGAAGTTTTTAAGTGCAAAAACGTCTTACTTGTTAAACTCTCATACAAATTTGATTATTAATTGTGTATTCGGCCTAACAAGTGGTATCAGAGCCAATCTGTTACTTTATTACAGGTTAAGATCCAAACACAACAATAATCATGTCAGCAATTCCTCCACCAACACCTACTGTTTCTGAAAAGGCTCCTACTACTGTGAGTCGTTATGAACCAATCAGGGTTCCTATTCTGAGGCCATTAGAGTATGCCATGTGGAAGGTCAAGATGACTATGTTTCTGGAGGCTACAGATCCGGAATATCTTGACAGGATTTATGAAGGCCCTCACAATCCTACAAAGCTATCTGTTGCAACTGCTGGTGAAGAAGCTAAAAGAGTTCCAAAGGAAAAGAAGGACATGACTCCTGAAGATCTATCATCAATTGCTAAGGATGCAAAGGTTAGGCATTTACTGCATAATGCTTTAGACAATGTTATGTCTAACAAAGTGATTAACTGCACCACTGCAAAAGAGATATGGGATGCTCTTGAAGTCAGATGTCAAGGAACTGCTGCTATTAAGAAGAATAGGAGAAACATACTCACACAAGAGTATGAGCATTTTGAGGCTAAACCTGAAGAGACCATGACAGAAACATTTGATAGATTCTGTAAATTGCTTAATGATCTGTCATTGGTCAACAAAGAGTATGATCTAGAAGACTCAAATCTCAAGTTTCTTCTTTCTCTACCTGAAAAGTGGGATGTGAAAACAACCACTATTAGAGACAACTATGATCTTGCTGAAACAGAGATTGATGAAATCTATGGGCTGCTCAAAACTCATGAATTGGAAATGGAGCAGAGAAACAGGAGATCAAGCAGGAAGGCAAAGTCTGTTGCTCTTAAGGTTGAAGAGAAGCCTCAGAAGATAGAGGCATCAAGAAGGAAAATGAAGGGAAAAGCTTTGGTCATACACTCAGAAAGTGAATCATCAAACTCTGATTGTGATTCAAACTCTTCTGAATCATCTGACTCTGAGGATGATGAAGAAGAAATGAGGAAAATGGCTGTGTTGATGGTGAAGACCTTCAAGAAAATGGGCTTCAAGAATTTCAAGAAAGGGAAAAGGTTTTCTAGAGATTCAAATGAAGACAGGAAAAGCTTCAGGAAGTTTGATAAGAGAGATTCTAGGGGGAAGAAGGATAAGTCTGAAATTCAATGCTACAAGTGTAAGGAGATGGGTCACTATGCTCCTGAGTGCAAGAAGGGTAAAACTGGAAAGGTACTCTACACTAAAGGCAGAGATTGGGCAGACACTTCAGATTCTGATGAAGAAGTGAACTATGCTCTCATGGCTACTACTGAATCAGAAACTTCTGAAAATCAGGTACCTCTAACTACCTATGCTTATAATATTGATGACATTGCTCAATTAAGAATTTATCTTAAGTCATTGCATATAAGTTATAGGGATCAGACTTTAGAGAATGAGAGGATAAAATCTGAAAATTCTGAACTTAAGGTTAGAAATAAACTTGTTGAAGAAAAACTTGAAAACATGCAACAAGTTCAGAAAGAGAGAGATGATGCTGTTTCTATAGAACAGGATTTGCTTCAGAAATATAAACAACTAGAATCTGAGTTGGAGGAAGCAAATAAGAAAATCAAGTTATAATGAGGTTATAATGTGGTCTAATTCTGGAAAGGACACTCAACAGATTTTTCAAACAGACACTGTTGGTCTAGGTTATAATGAGGGAGATGAACTTAGATTTCAAAATCAAGTTAAAATCAGACCACATTTTGTACATGGAGCCAGTAAATTTTTGTCTGAAAATGAAAAAGAAGCTGTTAAAAGTAAACCAGTAAAAACTAGTGTTAAACAGGTTAATATTGGTTCAATGACAGATAAACAACTCAAACATAAACTGAAGGAGTTAAAACAAAAATATAAATTCTTTACCTTCCAAGTCTAAGGTAAAGAAGGATTTTGCTAGAACTAAGCCACAGACTTTATGCACACACTGTGGAAGCACTTGGCATTCCATTTATACTTGCAGAGAATATCATGATATCTATCATAATTACTATGAACTGAAACCCAATCTGAAATGGGTTAAAGTTGATACTGCAAGTGTAAACACTGATACTGTTAGCTCAAACTCTGATAATGTTAATTCCGCTGCAAAAGCTAACAAAGTTAAGAATGTCAAAGGATCCAAGCAAGTCTGGATCCTTAAATCTAATCCTCAGTAATTGCTTGTGATTGCAGGGCAACAGGGAGGCAACCCTAGTCGTGGACAGTGGATGTTCAGGACACATGACTGGAAATAAAGCCCTGCTATCAGACTATGAGGAGAAGGCTGGCCCAAAAGTTTCCTATGGTGATGGCAATGTAGGAAGAACATTGGGATATGGCAATATTAATCTTGGAAATGTCATCATCAACAATGTAGCTCATGTCCCAGGACTCAAGCATGACTTGTTATCTGTGAGTCAAATCTGTGACAAGGGATATCATGTAGATTTTCAACCTGAATATTGTGAAGTTATCAGCAAATCTACAGGAAAGGTTGTTCTAGTTGGTCATAGGCAAAACAACATTTATGAAATCAAGCTCTTAATAGACTCTGTTGGAAAAGCTGTTTGCCTGTCTACAAGAATGTCTAGTGAAGAGAGTTGGAAGTGGCACAAGAAACTCTCACATTTGAACTTGAACAACATCAATGAATTGATCAGAAAGGATCTTGTAAGAGGACTCCCAAAGGCTCTGTTAAATGTTGATGGCCTATGTGATTCATGTCAAAAGGCCAAACAAAGGAAGTCATCTTTCAAGAGCAAGACAGAATTTTCAATCACTGATCCTTATCATCTTCTGCATGTTGATCTCTTTGGTCCAGTAAATGTTATGTCTATAGCAAGGAAGAAATATGCTTTAGTCATTGTTGATGAATACACTAGATTCACTTGGGTGTATTTTCTAGCAAAGAAGGATGAAACTACATTAACTCTGATGGAGCATGTGAAGCTTCTGGACAAAGGATCAAGTAACAAAGTCAGAATCATCAGAAGTGATAATGGAACTGAGTTCAGAAATGCAACAATGGAAGAATTCTGCAAGGAAAATGGAGAGAAGCAAGAATTTTCAGCACCTGGTACACCACAACAAAATGGTGTAGTTGAAAGGAAAAATAGAACCTTGATTGAAGCTGCCAGAACTATGCTTGATGAAGCAAAATTGCCAACTTATTTCTGGGCAGAAGCTGTTCAAACTGCTTGTTTTACTCAAAATGCTACACTGATCAATAAGCATGGAAAGACACCATATGAGATGGTGAAGAAAAAGAAGCCCAACCTGAAATACTTTCATATTTTCGGGTGCAAATGCTTTGTTTTGAAGACTCATCCTGAACAGTTGACCAAGTTTGAGCTAAAGGCAGATGAAGGAATTTTTGTTGGTTATCCACTGTCAACAAAGGCATTCAGAGTTTACAATCTGAGAACTAAAGTGATCATGGAATCTATACATGAGTCTTTTGATGACAAGAAGAAAACTGGACTTGAAGACAAAGATGAATATGATCAACTGAACTTTGAAAATGAAGATTTAAACTCTGTTGAAGTAAACTCTGATCAAACAATTCTGACAGACTCTGTTGAAACAAACTCTGAACCTCTACTGGTAAACACTGGAGAAACTTCTCAGCCACAACAAAGGGAAGAACCAGTTGAGGGGGAGCATGATCAAGATGAAGACTCAAATACTGATACTGAGTCAACTGAAAAATCTGGATCAAACTCTGATGATTCAAACTCTGAAAATTCAAATTCTGACTCTGGGCAGTCAAGTTCAGGGGGAGTCTCAGAAAATGAAGAAAGATCACAAAAAATCAGGAGAGCATGGATCAAGGGGGAGGATCACATGCTGACAGAAGTCATTTGCCTTCTGCTAGGAAATGGACTAAATCACATACACCTGATTTGATAATTGGTGATCCAGATGCAAAAGTGAAAACAAGAAGTGCTACTGCAAGTGAATGTATGTTTCATGCATTCTTGTCTAAAAATGAACCAAAGAAAGTGGAAGAAGCTCTTCAAGATGCTGACTGGAAAACAGCAATGCAGGAAGAGTTGAATGAATTCGAAAGGAATGAAGTTTGGACCCTTGTACCAAGGCCAAAGAACAGATCTATTGTTGGTACTAAATGGATTTTCAGAAACAAGACTGACAGTGAAGGTGTTATCACAAGGAACAAGGCTAGACTGGTAGCAAAAGGCTATTCACAGCAGGAAGGAATAGACTATGATGAAACATTTGCTCCAGTTGCAAGATTGGAGGCAATCAGAATTTTTCTAGCATATGCCTCTCACAAGAAATTCAAAGTGTTTCAGATGGATGTGAAAAGTGCTTTTCTGAATGGAAAGCTTGAAGAAGAAGTGTTTGTTGAACAACCACCAGGATTTGTGGACCCCAAATATCCAGATTATGTCTAGAGGCTAGATAAGGCACTATATGGACTTAAGCAGGCACCAAGAGCATGGTATGAGACACTTGCTCAATTTCTTCTAGAAAGTGGATTCAACAGAGGTACAATTGATAAAACTCTGTTTTATTTCAATCAAGGAAGTGACCTCCTTTTAGTTCAGATATATGTTGATGACATTATCTTTGGGTCTACTAATGTTAAACTCTGTAAGAAATTTGCCAAGCTCATGCAGTCCAGATATCAAATGAGCATGATGGGAGAGCTTAGTTATTTTCTAGGCCTACAGGTGAAACAAACAGATGATGGTATCTTCATTAATCAAGCAAAATATACCAGAAATCTTCTCAAGAAATTTGGTATGCTTGACTGTTCATCTGCATCAACTCCCATGGCAACAGCAACTAAATTGGACAAAGACACAGGAGTTTCAGTGGATATGACAAACTACAGGGGCATGATAGGATCTCTTCTTTACTTGACAGCTAGTAGGCCTGACATCATGTATGCAACCTGTCTTTGTGCAAGGTTTCAGGCAGATCCTAGAGAGCCACATCTGACAGCTGTGAAAAGAATCTTCAAGTATCTCAAGGGAACCATATCATTAGGTCTGTGGTACCCCAGAGAATCAGATTTCAAGCTACTTGGGTATTCTGATGCAGACTTTGCAGGCTGCAAGATAGACAGAAAGAGCACTAGTGGAAGTTGTCAATTTCTTGGTGACAGACTTGTCTCTTGGTACAGCAAGAAACAGAAATCAATTTCCACATCTACAGCTGAAGTAGAGTATATTGCAGCTGGTAGCTGTTGTGCACAGATCTTGTGGATGAAGAATCAATTGCTGGATTATGGATTGAGGTACAATAAAATTCCTATTTACTGTGATAATCAAAGTGCTATTGCTATGACAGGTAATCCAGTACAGCATTCAATGACCAAGCACATCAGCATAAGGTACCACTTCATCAGAGAACATGTTGAAGAAGGGAATATTGAACTACATTTTGTGTCTACAGAACAACAGCTTGCAGATATCTTCACTAAACCATTGAGTGAAGCTACATTTACAAGACTGGTCAATGAACTAGGAATGGTCTCTGGTTCTGACTAGGAATGTTGGTTAGATTCAAATTTTACTTATGTAATGTATTACTCATATTTCCTTGATTTGTTAAGTGCTAAGTGAACTCTGTTGATTAAACTCTGTTATGCATACTCTGTTAACATGTTTTTCTGTCAAACTCTGTCAGCATGCCTGTATGTCATACACTGGTAATGAGTTGATAAACTCTGTGAACTCTGAGTTGATTTTTGTCTGAATGAAAACACCAATGAAGAAATATGTATGAAGCATGATTCTCAGCAATTAATCTTGAATCTTTCTGAGTTATTGCGATCTAATCTTAGATTGTACAGAAAATTAACACAGCATGATACTGGTTCATATTTATAGCATCTCTTAGTTTATTTTGTCCTAAACTCTGAGTCTATAAATACTGTGTGCATTGCCTTTCATGAATAACTACTGATGTTGATGAACTCCAAACTCTGTTAGTTATACTCTGGTAGATTAAAATTCTTACTGCAATACCCCAAAGAAAATGTATATAGGTTGTTATACTCCTTTAAGATTATGTTGGATACTAGGATGACCCAGGAACTTATTGGTATATAATATGTGCTAAAATTCTCTGATTTTTGGTGACTAGTCAAATACTAGGATGACCCAGGAACTTATCAAAATGATAAGGGCTAAAATTTTTGAATTTTTGGTGACTGGTTCCAACCTCTAATTACTGGAATGAATAGAATTAAAAAAAAAATTATATATATATATATATATAGAGGGGGTATAAAATAAATTAAATATTACTGTATATAGATTGATTACTACAGAGTTTAGCTTTCATCATACAATCAGTGTTTACTATGACAGTTTGTGCATCCAGTGTCTATTGATTTACTTTATGGATTTTATGAAAAATTAGATGCTCTAAAAATTGATTCAGTAAACTCTGCTTCACACACACATATTTTCACAACTGTGCAATTTATGAAAGGGTTTCGGTGATAAAGTTGGAGAATTGACAAACGCTGTTGATTCGTGGTTCGTACTCTAAGGTAAATTTTCATTTGGATAATTTGAAAATTTTGGAGTAAATAGGGCTTTTGACAACTGTTGTTGATGAATTTGTTTCTTATATGATTACTTTAATTAGTTTTCATTTTCTTTGATTTAATTATTTGAAGAACAATTCATAAACATAAAATTTGCAGAACACAATGAATAAGATTAGAGAAACAGGATTTTTCATTGATAATAAGAAAGAGATTACAAGCAAGTATTACATCTTTTTGTTCTCTCTATCTGCTAATCTATTCAACAGGAAAATAAAAGGTGAAGTCCAAACCACTCCATTGTTAGCAAACATCCCAGGTCCCATCTTTGCCACTTTATTTGGGTGGAAGTTGAAGGGATAAGGTTATTTTTGCTGACATATTCATTAACAATGGTTGGTGGTGTTGGATGAGGATGCCTTCGAGGAAAGCCATGCTAATGTTGCTTGGAGAGCAACATCGATGTCAATCAGTTGCTAATGTGCTCAGAAAGAGGATGCTTCAGAATTTGGCAATCAGAGGAACGAAGTATAATAGTAGATATGTTCCTAAGTACAGGGATTACAATGGAAATCTTATTGAAATGAAGAAAGGTACTGCAAAATTAAAGACTGATTTGGGAATCACAGTACTTGACTTCAATTCACAGTCAGAAGAAGTCAAATTTATCAGACTGGGAAATGAGATGAGAAGAAACAAAATCTATGATCTTAGGGCTGCTATCTATCAGACAGATGAGAGTGATCCTCAGCTCAGAGAGATTAAAGAAGCTATGGAGATTGAGCTTGAAAATGTAGAAAGAAGATTGCTCATAGATTATCTCAGAGCTACACCAGATCTTGAAGAGATTAGAGATTAAAGTCTGTAAGGATTTTCTTATTTTCTGTAGATTTTGTTAAGTAGAAGCTTAAACTCTGAATTTGTATAAACACTGTATTTGTCTATTTGTTTTGACATCATCAATTACTGTTATTAACTTGTGCATTTTTGCTAATGAACAAGTTGGGGGAGATTGTTAAATATAATTGATGTGTTTTAATCAGTGTTTAAGTGTTACAGTGAATTATCAGAGTTTAGCTGGAAGCGGTCAGAGTTTAGTGTAAACTCTGACAGATGGAAGCTCGACAGAGTTTGTCAAACTCTGTCTGGAGGCAGCGTCTACTGGTCAACAGTGATTGAAGATTTATTATGGAAGCGATATCTTTGAAGATTGGATAGCTATCAAAGAGATCGAGTTGACTTAGGAGACGTGTGACAATCTGTAATTGATATCATTGTATAGCTGATTATTAGGAATATCAATTAGAGATTGTATCGAAGCTGTATATTTTATAAATACAGTTAGGTTAACCCTAGAAGGGTATCGTGCAACGAATTATCTTTATTGTAACCTAGCAGCTCTTTGTGATATTTTACATCACGAAGAGGGTTCTTAATACCAGAAGTTTTTAAGTGCAAAAACGTCTTACTTGTTAAACTCTCATACGAATTTGATTATTAATTGTGTATTCGGCCTAACATGTTGATTACCACGAGTCCACGGAGTTTCGATTTTTTCGAGTTGTTGTTTGATTGACACTGGATTTCACGACATTCCTTTTCGTTGTCACCGAGTTTTGATTGGAGTTTTGTTTCCCTTACCTCTTCTGTGTTTTGTTCAAGTTCTGGGTTCTTGCAATGTACCGAGTCTCATTTGTGTTTTTCTTGAGTCGTTGTTCAACATTTCTAAATTTGTTGTCGAGTTGTTGGAATGCCACTGAGTTTCTGTGAGTCGAGTTCGCAATATCAATTGATATGGGTTGTAGTGTAGTTGAGTACGAGTTCGAATAGTGGGCTGTTGAGTTAAACGAGTTACACATGCTGCTTGGCGAGTTGCTTGCTGTGTGAATTCGCTGAGTTGCTGATTGCGTTTTTGTTTTCCGAGTTCTTAATTTTCTTAAAAAAAAATTAAATAAATAAACAAAAAGAGAGTTTTAAAATAAAATCTATATTTTAATTCGAATTTAGAATTTTTAGAATAATTTGTTCTTTTCATTTTTAATTAGTTTAGAAATAGAATAATAAATTTTAACTCTAAAAAAATAATAAAATAAAAAGAGTTTTTAAAAAAATAAAAAATTAAAAAAATTAAAATTTAGTTCTAATTCAAACTTAGAATTTTTAGATTAATTTAGTTTTAGTTCTTTTCAATTTTATTTGCGTTTTTGTGTTTGTTAATATATAAAGAAAAAAAAATTAATAATAATAATAATAATAATAATAATAGATAATAATAATAATAAAAAGAAACTATATATAGTTCTTTTGTTTTAACTCTATCTTATTGGTGTTTTCTTTTCAGGTGCTATAACTCTTGTATGCGACATTCTACAAGTGCGGGAGATTTAAAATTTGATCCAGAAATTGAACGTACTTTTCGAGCTTTAAGGCGAGAGACAAAGCAAAGGAAAGAAAGAACCAATATGGAAGAACCAGGAGATCGTCAAATTGTTAATCCTCTTGACCCACCAGTTGTTCTTGATGAGACTTCTATTTGGGATCATGAGACTCCCAATCCTGCGAATTGCATGTACAAAACTCCTCAGATTACCGCAGCTCAGTACAACATTAATCCAAGCTTAATTCAGATGGTGAGCAATTCAGCTTTTGAAGGGGACATTGAGCGAGAGGATCCACATCGACATCTTGAACGCTTCGTGTAGATGTGTGGTTCATTCAAAATCACTGGAGTTACTGCAAATCAGATTCGTCTTCACATGTTTCCTTATTCAATCAAAGGGAGAGCCATGGAATGGTTCCAACAGCTTCCTGAAACTGCAGTTGCTACTTGGGAGAGACTTTCTACCGAGTTCTTGTCCAAATATTATCCTTCTGACAAGACTCAGCAAATGAGGACAATCATTCTAAGTTTCAAAACACAACCAGGAGAAGGCTTGTATCAGGCATGGGAGAGATACAAGGCATTGTTGAGAAAATGTCCACATCACGGTTGTACTGAATGGATGATTCTGAGCACCTTTTACGGATCTTTGAATGCAGATGTTCGCTTAAGTTTGGATGTGGCAGCTGGTGTAGATTTCAAGAAAACACCGGTTCATAAGGCAAAAGCACTTCTTGAGCAATTGGCAGCAAATAACTATTCTTGGGCACCTAGTGGGACGAGCTCAGCTAAATCAACACAAGATACTGAGATGATGAATTTGCTGATTCTTAAATTCGATGCTCTTACTCAAGAGGTACATGGACAAAGGGCGAATGTAAATGTTATTTCTTCTCCAATAGAAAGGTACAGTGATTATGGTGTTAATCAGTGTTCTTATGCACCACAATTCCCAGAGGAAGCATCTTTTATTCAGGGAAGACAATCATGGCCTGTTCAGAATAACTCCTACTATAATCCAAATCAGAGGCCCAATAACAATCTGTCATACAGCAACAATCATGCGACTAATCCATCATATGCATTTCCTAAGCAAAATCAACCTCCTGGTTTTCAACCACGTCAGCAGTATCAGGCACAACAACAGTATCAACAACCACCACCAAGGGAAAAGAAAGAACCTGCTGATTGGGAGGTTGCGCTCAATAAAATGATACAAGGAACTACAGGGGCGTTTGCCAACATGGATACCAAATTTGCAAAGGTAGAATCAAGACTTGATCAGATGGCTTCATCTCAAAAGATGTTGGAAACGCAAATTGGTCAAATTGCTAATAAGGTTGGTGTTCGTGAGCAAGGATCACTTCCTAGTCAACCAGACCTAAATGGTAAAGAACACTGCAAGGCCATCACTCTGAGAAACGGAAGAGAATTGCCAGAAATTGAGGCTATCCAACCTAGAGAAAAGGTCCGTGCAAAAGAAAATGAGTTAGTAGAAGATGAAGCAGAAGTTTCTGAAAAGGTGAATGATGAGGAAAAAGAAGAAGAAGTCACACCAAGACTACCAGTGAAACCATATGTGCCCCCAATTCCTTTCCCACAAAGGCTTCATAACAGGCAATTGGAGAAACAATATGAGAAATTCTTGAAAATTTTTCGGCAATTGCATATAAATCCTTTTGCTGATGCTTTGGCCCAAATGCCACTCTATGCCAAATTTCTGAAGGAGATGTTGTCTAAAAAGCGGAAACTTGAGGATGTGGAAACTATTACTCTAAATGCGGAGTGTAGTGCAGTCATACAAAAATCAATTCCGCAGAAATTAAAAGATCCTGGAAGCTTCTCTTTGCCATGCACTATTGGAGCAATGAAGAATATTAAAGCCTTGTGTGATTTAGGGGCTAGTGTGAGTTTGATGCCACATTCCATTTGTGGAAGACTTGGTCTTGGAGAGCTCAAGAAGACAAGAATCTCACTTCAGTTGGCTAATCGTACTATCAAGTATCCTTTGGGAGTCATTGAGGATGTACTTGTCAAAGTGGATAAATTCTTTATCCCTTGTGATTTTGTGGTGTTGGAGATGGATGAAGATGTTGAGATGCCCATTATTTTGGGAAGGCCATTTTTGGCTACTGCTGGAACCACAATTGATGTCAAAGCTGGGAAATTGGCATTAAATGTTGGTGATGAAAAGGTTGAGTTTGATCTCAACAAAGCTATGAAGATGCCTTCATTTGATGCTACATGTTTCAATGTTGACATAGTGGATGAGATCGTAAGTCTTGAAGATGCAGACTTCGCAAAAGTGGAACAAACCTTAGATGATAAAGAAGTTGAAGAAGCACTTGCACTAGATATGCAAGAAACAGGTACGCCGACAATTGAGGTGGCACTTTCAATCTCGGAGGCACCTCAGGTAGAACTCAAACCTCTTCCTTCTAATCTAAGGTATGCTTTTCTTGGTCCTAAGGATACATATCCTGTGATAGTGTCCTCTTTGCTCCATGATGATGAACAAGATAAATTGTTAAATGTGCTTAGGCAATTGAAATCATCAATTGGTTGGACAATTAAAGATATCAAGGGAATTAGCCCTGCTCTTTGCATGCATAGGATTTCTTTAGAAGATAATCATAAACCTGTGATTGAGGGGCAAAGAAGATTGAATCCTAATTTGCAAGATGTGGTTAAGAAAGAGATAACTAAGTTGTTAGATGCTGGCATTATATACTCTGTTCCACATAGTAATTGGGTTAGTCCAATACATGTTGTACCTAAGAAGGGTGGGATAACTGTCGTGCATAATGAAAATAATGTATTAATCCCCACTAGGACTGTAACAGGTTGGAAAGTTTGTATTGATTATTGAAAATTAAATAACGCTACTCGCAAAGATCACTTTCCTCTCCCATTTATTGATCAGATGCTAGAAAGACTTACAGGTAATGAGTATTATAATTTTCTAGATGGATTCTCGGGATATTTTCAGATTCCCATTGCTCCTGAGGATCAAGAAAAGACAACCTTTACTTGTTCTTATGGTACTTTTGCATATCGTAGACTACCCTTTGGTTTGTGTAATGGCCCATCTACTTTTCAGCGGCTCATGACGGCCATATTCTCAGATTTTATAGGAAAAACCATGGAAGTCTTCATGGATGACTTTACTGTATATAGTTCCTCCTTTGATTCATGTTTAACTAGTTTGTCTCAAGTGTTGCAGAGATGTGAAGACACTAATCTTGTTCTTAATTGGGAGAAGTGTCATTTTATGGTAAAGGATGGTATTGTGCTTGGGCACAAGATTTCTAGTAAAGGCATCGAGGTGGACAGGGCAAAAATCGAAGTGATTGAGAAATTACCACCACCCTCATCTGTGAAGGGGATTAGAAGTTTTCTTGGACACGCCAGTTTTTACTGTCGTTTTATCAAAGATTTTTCTAAAATTTCTCGTCCTCTTTGTAATCTACTTGAAAAAGATAGTGTCTTTGATTTTGACGAGAGTTGTCTTGTTGCTTTTAACAGCTTGAAGAAGGAGCTTACTTCTGCACCTATCATGTCAGCCCCTGATTGGAGCTTACCTTTCGAGCTCATGTGTGATGCTAGTGACTATGCTGTGGGTGCTGTTTTAGGCCAAAAGAAGGAAAAACGCATGCATGTGATATACTATGCAAGCAAGACACTCGATGATGCACAAATCAATTATGCTACCACTGAAAAAGAGCTACTTGCTATGGTTTTTGCCTTTGACAAATTTAGATCCTATCTTGTTGGGTCTAGGGTGATTGTTTATACGGATCATGCTGCGATTCGTTATTTAATGAAAAAGAAGGACGCCAAGCCTCATCTAATCCGTTGGATTCTTTTACTCCAGGAGTTTGATCTTGAAATTCGAGACAAGAAAGGCTCTGAAAACTTGGTAGCTGATCATTTATCCAGGTTGGACCAGGGAGATGAAGTGGTAGGAGTTAATATACCTATCAATGATGCATTTCCAGAAGAAACACTTCTTGCAGTATCTTTGTCTACACCATGGTATGCAGACTTCGTAAATTATCTCGTGGGTGGCATTGTACCAAGTGGACTGACTTATCAACAAAAGAAGAAATTCTTATTTGATGTAAAACACTACTTCTGGGAAGAACCACTTCTTTACAAGGAATGTGCTGATGGTATCATGAGGAGGTGTGTGCCACATGAGGAAATTCCTAATGTCTTAAATCATTGTCATGCTTTAGAGTGTGGTGGTCACAACAGTAGCACAAAAACTGTTGCGAAAATTTGGCAGTCTGGATTTTATTGGCCTTCAATGTATCAAGATGCCAGAAACTTTGTTGCAACTTGTGATCGATGTCAAAGAACAGGAAATATTGCAAGACGGAATGAGATGCCTTTGCAACCTATTCTTGAGGTTGAGCTCTTTGATGTTTGGGGCATAGATTTCATGGGCCCGTTCCCATCATCTTATGGGAACAAATTTATTTTGGTGGGAGTTGATTACGTCTCTAAATGGGTGGAGGCGATTGCTAGTCCTACAAATGATGCTAGAGTAGTGAAAAAGTTCTTACAGAAGCATATATTCACACGTTTTGGAGTGCCAAAGGCCATCATCAAAGATGGATGGTCTCACTTTTGCAATAAATTAATTGAAGATCTTTTGCGAAAGTATGGAGTGACTCAGAAAGTTGCTACACCTTATCACCCTCAAACTAGCGGGCAAGTGGAGATTTCAAATCGAGAGCTGAAACAAATTCTTGAGAAAACAGTTGCTAGCTCTAGAAAAGATTGGGCAAGGAAGCTTGATGATGATCTATGGGTTTATAGGACAGAATTCAAGACACCTATCGGTATGTCTCCTTATAGGTTGGTGTTTGGAAAATCATGTTATTTACCCGTGGAAGTGGAGCACAAGGCACTTTGGGCGATAAGATTCTTGAACATGGAATTACAAGCTACGGGACTTAACAGGTTGATGCAACTAAGTGAACTTGATGAGTTGAGACTTAAGTCTTATGAAAATGTAGCAATATACAAGGAGAAGACAAAGAAGTGGCATGACAGGCACATTAGACCGAAAGAGTTTGAAGTTGACCAGCAAGTTCTACTATTCAACTCAAGGCTGAAACTCTTTCCCGGAAAATTGAAGTCAAGATGGTCTGGCCCTTTTAAAATTGTCAAGGTATATCCGTATGGTGCTGTGGACATCACTCGAGATGGTTCCGATGTGTTTAAAGTGAATAGGCAAAGACTCAAGCCATATTTGATTGGTGATGACATTCCAAGAGGAGTCAATTGGCTTCTCTCCAATCCTCAAGCTTAAGTTAATCACGAGAGGCGTCGAGCTAATGACGTTAAACAAGCGTTATGTGGGAGGCAACCCAAGGAATTTTGTTGATTTGAATAATATTTTTGTGTGTTTGGACTATGCAGGAGGATCTTCATTTCAAAATGGATGCCACAATGGCAGTTCTTGGTAGCACACTACCACCTCGACCATGATTCAGGGGAGTCCTCTCTTTTTCCTCGCATATTAGTCCATTGTGTGTTGTTTCTTGTGGACAAGAAACGTGATAAGTTGGGGGGGTGTGTTCATTTAGATAGAACCTTATTGGGGTTATTTGGTGCTAAAAAAAAAATTAAAAAATCACAAAAATAATTCTAGCCTTGTAAATATTAGTTGTTGTAAGTTAGCTTGATACAGCCATGCATGCTAAAAGAATCTTGTGTTATTGACGCTTTTAACTGAGAAGTGATATGCTTTGTTCTTATGCACACACATACACTAGCAAGTTGAAGCAAGTAAACTCATTGAATTTTGTAAGTGATTAAAAGGACATGAATATGTGTAAGATGATTTGGTTTACATGCTTTGAGTACAAGTAGGTGTATTGGAGAGACTATTTACTTGGAATTGATTATGTTTTTCCACCAAGTGAGATTTTGAGCCGATATGCATATCTTTTGCATTTATATTCATTTGCTTGAGTGTCCACATGTTGTTTGCATTGCTAACACTTGCTTGAGATCTTTCTTAAAATGCATGACATTATTTGATGATAAGATGATAAAGGCATTTAGGAATAAACAATATTTCCAAAATATCCACACCATTCTAATATGATCAAATAGTTACCCCGTTGAGCTTAATCTTATTTTTTTCAGCGACACACCACATTACTTGCCTAAACCTTTTTCTTGTATTGGCCTTACTTTAACTTGAACCCAAATTGTCAAAGGCTAGTAGAATGTTTGAGGGAGTAAAAAGGCGTGCAAAAGAGGGGATTATTGATGATCATTACTTTTGAAGAATATGGGGTATGGTTATTTACTTTTTAATCGAATTTAGTATTACTATCATGGGATCATTGTACTTGTTTATATTTAGATTCAAAAAAAAAAACAAAAAACAAAAAACAAAAAAAACAAAAAAAAATATTATTTATTTGAGAGCATACTTATGTTTGTTTGATTATGGGTGAAAAATAATCCCTAAAGACATAATTAATATAGTATTTATTGGCTCATAAATGAGGCCCAAAACCCTAGCTGGGCATTAAATTCGTGGTTAGTGGTTAAGCCCAAAAGAACAGCCCAAACCGGGGATGCCTGGTATAAGCTTGTTTATAACACGGGCCTGATCCACAAAACAGGAACGTTCTGGAATATCCCAAGGATATTGTGTAGCCTCCAAGGCACCTAATTCAACATGGAAACTAATTCCTATAAGGAAGGAGTTAGAACCTTCCTCAATAACGGTGACTTGTCCACCAAGTCTCCAAACCCTACTACGATTCTGAGGCTCCTACAGCCTATATAAAGGGCCAGACCCCTCATCTCAGAACTACGTTTTTTGGCTTGATTCTCAACTTTGAGATACGTAGGCATCTTGTGAAGACCCGAATTAGGTCACGGTAACACAAGCGCAGTCATTAAAGCACGAAGCTCACGAACCCTAGCCGCAATTTGATAACCTTACTTTTTGTTCCATAACATTTGGCGCCGTCTGTGGGAAAATGTTAGGTCCAAAATAGTTTGTAGAAGGGGGGTTGAATACAAACTATGTCGTTTAATCGAATTTGCTCTTTTCTTAAAATATTAAATCAAGAACAAATTGATGCGGAATAAAACGAATACCGATATTCAAGTTGAATATAAAATTTATATTAACTTGATGGGGTGTGTCTAAATACACGGGTACAAATTACAATGGTTTGATGACCAACTAATTATTACAAATTCTATAGAAAATTCGACATGAATTTTTCTATATTTGTAATAAAAAGATCGAATGCTAAAAGCAATTCGAGAGATAAGTTCTAGGAGTAAAAACTCGCTAGATAGTTCCAACGTTACAAGTAAACAATTTCTATCGGTTCAGATTTAATTATAGAGCTTAGAAATAATTTACAGGAATTTATTTGAAGAACAGAACTATTTCTCTTGGTCTTTCTCTTTTCAGCTCGGAGAGAATTTGTGAAGTTGTGAAGTTGTGTCTGCTGCTCTCTCTTCTGTCTGATTGCTTCTGCCTCTTTTATAAGATATTAACATTTTGTATTGCCAAGACAATCGGGAAGACAATCAGAACCACCAAGACACTAAATTTGTACTGCCAAGACAATAGGCAATACAATCGGCAAGACAATCAACTTCCACCAAGACAATCGGCAAGACAATAAATTCCTGAGATATTTGTCTTGCTTTATCAATAATTATCATTCTGTCTGAAGCTTTTTCTTTTTGATCATTATCAAGACAATCTGATTTGAACTGTCAAGACAATCGTTAAGACAATCAAATCAGATTTTTATTCTTCTTTTTTAAAGCTGTTCAGAATAATTATTATCAAGACAATCGGCAAGACAATCAGACTTGCTTTACTGATTTCTTCTTCAAAACAATTACTTTAGCTTACCAAGACAATCTTTTAATTGCCTTGTTAGTTTAAAAATAAACTAACAAGACAATCGGTAAGACAATCGAATTAACAAGCACCTGCCATTTTCAACTTCTTCTTTGGACACGTGGCTGATTTCCATTGGTTGAATAAACAAGAAAACCACATGCTCCTTTCTTTTTAATCCGTGGTCTTAATTTGTTTTATCATGGTAGGCTCCGTAGAAATGCTTTTTAACCCGCACAACTTATAATCTTTAATTAATAAATAATTATTTTAATCCAGAAATTATAAAAATAAATATCTAATATTATTAAATATTTATAAATATACTTTTCTAATTAAATAAAAAATTTATTAATATAAATAAATCTTTAAGCTCTAAGCTGCGGTTACCTGACGGTCTGGAACTGGACTCCTTTTGCTTAACAAAAAATATATCAATTCCAACTAGGATTCCAGCTTTAAGAATATATCACTTTCCATATTTTTGTGATAATTCTATTTTCTCATAACCCGTCCAGGTGTAAGCTACGGTCTCTTGAGGATGTGAAACCGGACTCTTTTTGCTTAACAAAAAATACAACAATTCTAACCGGGGTTTCAGCATTAAGAATATATCACTTAGAATTTCTTTATGATAATTCTTTTTCCTCGTAGCCTGTCCACTTGATAGTAAAATCATTGTGGTTAATGAATTTAACACTTCTGTTGCTTGCACAATGATTTTCTCTTTTACCAGTCTTGATAGCTTGAACCACTGAAGTAAATGACGAATAACCACTGTTTAATGTTGACACTCGATGCACGGTCTGGTTCATGAGTGACTAACCGCAATGACTGTTCTTCATATATTGACTTTAAAGTTGTGGTTCATGTCTTCCTTTTCTTCACTCTTTTTCAAACCTTTATAATCTGTATTCTACCACTGTAGGAACCTCTTGTCACTATAAATAGAAACCACTGTCTTGATTACTCCACTGACGCTTGATCAACTGAATGAACTTCTTCACGTGTAGTATAACTCAAAACGGTAGATTGACTTTGTCTTCTTTCTCTTGACAGTTATGCAATTGAGATCCCTGTGACAGTACATATACTATTTACTATTATATTCTTGTTTAAGTTGAGTTGAATCCTCGAAATACAAATAGGCTACATCATATGCCTTTCAATCTCCCCCTATTTGTTTGTTAGACAATAACAATCAAATACCTAGAGGATAACTCAACTACAAACAAGAAGAAGAAAAAGCTTTAAAGAGCTATAGTAAATAATACATAAAAAAAAATTTTGGTTTAGATATTACAATTTCCAGAATCTCAGTAGATGAAATGATAGATGACTGTTCCTCTGACAATGAATTAAGTAACTCATCTTCATTTCTTGACATATCTGCCTGATAACCCTTTACATCTAATATTGAACATTATCAGCAAATACTTGGGAATTCTTCAGTGGTAAAGAATATGACTTGTCAACCACATACTGAAGAATTCTTCTTTGTCGTTTCATACTTCTCTCATTCCTTATGTCTCTCTACCTAAGGTGATATGTCTCTTCCTTATAACGGTGAATACTCCTTATCTCCCCTGACAAGGCGAATAAATCTATCTCCCCCTGACAAGGTGAATACTCCCCCTTTCTAAGGTATATCCCTTTTTCATATCTCTCCCCCTTAGATAGAAAATCTCCCCCTCACTAAGGTAAGCTTATACTCTCCCCCTTAGTTGAGTATCTCTTACTAAGGCAATCTTTGAGTATATCTTCTTCAGTATATCTCTCCCCCTTAGTTGAGTAATCCTCCAAGCATTCAATTATAGCAAACATCCAAATGTAAATTAGATGATACCATATTTTCAATTATAACTCACCTCTTACCTTTAGTACAACAGATTCTTCATAAATATAACATTGTATGTTGCAATAAAGAAAAGAAGATTTTCTTGTGTTGAAGGATTTTCATGAAGACTTCCAGAATAGAAGTATGTAGACTGATCAACTTTGCCCTTTAGATATTATAGAATGGCCTCACTATTGATCATCTTGACAACCAAATCTTTCGACAATTTCCTTGTATCTCCCAAATCTTATAAGAAAACTTTGTTTGGGAATAGGGAATGAGATTTGGTGTTTATCTGTCTTCCTCACTGTGAGTGTGTGATTCTGTTTCGTGTACCTCACAAGTGTTTAGCTCATCTCTCCACTCATATCACTTAAAATGAGTGATCTCATCTCTCAACTCTCAAGTGTTTACACTCATGCTCACTAGTGTATCACTCTTATCTCTCATAGCTCCAACATCCATGTGTACCTGCAAGGAAAATTCACCATAGCCCCTTCTAGAGAGGTCACTAGTGGTGCAATGGGGTTTCGCAAATCCCCGATCCTCGTTAGACTCGTCAGATGAATCTGAGTCATAATCTACAAGTTGATAAAAAATTTCCCTTTTTGTGGGTTTCAGATTTGAATTATGAGAAGGTAAATAATGAAATCAAAACTTAGAATCAAAATCATGTTTCCATCTAATGTCTATGAATACATCACCTTGTTAAACTCATCAGGTAAATCTGAATCATAGTTAACAAGTTGCCGATCCGCACCTATGTCGGACCCGATATCCGTAGGATCCAGAGATGTTCCCTCTGGGGAGTTAGATAATGATCTTGTTGAATTTTGCATTGAGATCAATACCTTCTCTCGAGGTCTGTGAAGACTCTTGGTTCTTTGAGGAACCTTCAACTTATAATCCTAACCGTAATATGGTCGGAGTATGAGTTGTTTCCGTCAATTCATCCTTAGTGTGTGCTATCTCACTTTGTGCATAGGAAGTATTTTAGAATTGTGTATGAGGTAGTGACTTACCAACAGATACCCTGGCTGACAGGTGAATTTCAATAGACTCATCATTTTAAGATAATGAATCCAGAGACTGTTTTAGTGCCATTTTCAGCTCTGCATCCTTTTGGGAGAATGCAGGCGAGCTTACAGATACCTCAAGTTATATACATCTATTCTCCTTGAGAGGTAGAGCTGTGGGTTTACTATCCCTCACATCCTTATTTGCTGCATCAAGTGCAGTTACTCCCTTATTGACCTATAGTCTAATAGGTTACTTCCACTTCAGGGGTAAGTTAGGATGTGTTTAGATTTGGATTTATAGTCCGGGATAGAAGTTGTTGGGTTTACAACCTCATTACTTACAATGTGAGAAAACTTCCACTAGGAGCTGAACCTGCATCACATAGCAATAGAGCAATATAGAGATAGAATGCATTTACATCATACCATAACATTGTGTGAAAACATATGCATTATATCCAATGAGAGAATTGATGTACATTTATGATTTCAAAAAGTTTTATAATTATAAACAATCACAAATGTTGAATGATTTGAGTTTTCTTTTAAAAATTGTTAATGTACAAGAGTCTGTATTTATGCATAAAACAATGTATTATAATGTCTTTTAATGAAAACTAGGTCGTTTTATTTTTTTAAAGACACAAACTCTTGACTTCGCAGTAATTTAAAAAGAAAGATTTTCTTTAAGTGCTTATTATGTATAGAGAACTTTAACACAAAGTTAGTGAAAAGACTCATACAAGCACTTGATGTCGTTTAGGTGACAAAGATTACCAAGTACATAAGTACAGATAACCAATGTCTCTCCTTTGGCACTTCATTACTTAGCACAACATAAACTAAGTAATTTACTGATGGATGTAAAATATTCTAAGAACTATCATATGTATAAAGTGGTGTATAACCAGAATTAGAGAATTTAATTTTGAAAAATCTTCACCACTTCAAAATATGATAGGAGACCGAATGTAACTTTAAGTCTCACTTACTTAGAAAGTTGAACACCTTAATTTATACTAACACTAATGATTTATAGATAAGACACATTTACTCAGAATAAATCCTAAGTAATATCATCAGAGATAATATATACATCACAATTAGTTTGCAATAAAGTATCAGAACAACTAGCAATTGTTAGTAAACAAATATTTTACTATTTGATACCAACTCCTAGTATTTATCAAATACTTTAAAATGCAAGTAATTGTGTTTATGATTACTTTACCAGAATTAAATTATGAGCAAATAAACCATTGAATTGCTTCACGTCATAATATAACTAGGATATAAATAATCACTGCTAAATACTAAATATTCAATGATACCAATTGTTTGATAAATTCAATCTATTGTAAGATAAATTCAATTTAGTGAAGATTGAATTATTACATTGAGTACCAATTGACAGAATGAATATTAGTATCTAACTACTTAAGAACATCATTCACTGATATTCATAAGTACGAGGAACTAGTTGACAAGAAATACACAAGCTCTTAAGATATAACATTTCAAACTTATGACTTCAAGGCAACTCCTCGATAATAACAATTGTTAACTCCTAACAACTGTTTACTGGTAGACAACCTTGGTTCTATAAATAAGACTCGATTACCAAAGCTGTATTGTCTGCAATCTTAGAAATGATATTCTAAGTCCTATACACCTTGATCCATAGTATATAACATTTATTATCAAAGTGATTAGAAGCTTGCAAATAAGCATAAAAATTATTCAAAGTAACTGAACAATGGTCACTTTAGATATTTCAATATCCACAGTTCTACTTAGAGAATTTTCATACTATGCATAATAATATGAGTGAATTGTAAAAGATATAACAATGATTACTTAGAGGAGTTCTAAGTAATTTCACACATACCAATATATCTCACAATTAGTTAGTAAATAGAATTCTAACTAAATATCATTAACTGATATAAGTCAAAACTTCAATACAACCAATTGTTAGAGCCATGATATTAATTATAGTGAATTTCTGAAAATGGGATATTAAAGTTCACTAGAATTAACATCTCATAACTGATTGAAGACCAATACAGATTAGGTCCAAATTAGTTATGTTGTTTATTTATTTTAATAAATATGAGATACAGAGCAAATAATAAATTGAATTGCTTCAGGTTCTATAGCTCATATTAATCAAAGTAAATATTTAAATAAATAAATACTAAATCTCTATGAGTTAGATTTTAGCATTTAAGTATTTAAATTATCCTTAAATAATCACCATTGAAATATATTACAATTATACACACGGCAATCATTTAACAGAGAATTTTCAGCGTGAGGTCTGGATGTAAGTAAGTTCACAAGTCCTTTCAATATTGACAATTGAATACTTGTAAACTCATTTAAGAACCACTTATAGTAAAATCACAAGTCCTTTCAATATTGATAATTGAATACTTGTGAGCTTACTTAAGAATTACTTAACAGATGGGATTTACAAATCATATAACATTAATAAAATCCCAAGTTTACAAACCAATCTTGAAAAATTAATTTCATCAAGTGATTTAGCAAACATATCTGCAAATTAATCTTAATTAAAGACATGCTCTCAAAATAATTGATACCTTATGCAAGATGTTTAGCCTTGAGCGTTCCACAGAGTTGTTGGAGATGAAGTTGTTTCCTCGTGTTCTCCTACTTTCGTACAACTCATTTGATCTGTCTCTATGCAGCAAAACATGTCAGAACTGATGTCTCTAGGGTACCAAATCTGCAGATTTGGGTCCAACTTAAGACATCTGAAAATCAAGTGTAATAACTACAAGAATAGATTCTCTAGGTCCCACTTGGGGCCTTGCAAATTTGCATATTGAGAATAAAATATGTGTGTAAGTGATCTATTATCAATTGAATAAGATAATGAGCTGATGATTCCTCTATAGTCTGATTAGGTCCTAATTAGTAGATCCTGAACTTATTGGGTCAAATATCTCTAGGGTACCATTTCCTCAGATCCGGGTCCATCTTAAGATTTTTGATTACCAACTTGTTAGGTCCAAACTAATAGGTCAAAAGCCAGCTATAGTGGTGTGTTGGCATGTAGTCTTGACAGGTCTAGAATCTTCTGAATAGAAACAAAAGATCCATGACTTACTTTTATTGTCATCATTCTTTTGGCTTACTTGTGCTCCAAATAGAATTATTCTTTTGGCTTGCCTGAGCTCCTAAAAGGATTCTTCTATTGGCTTGCATGAAGTAATTCAAAAGAATTGCAACTTTACCAACATCAAAATAGCAAATATCTTGATCCCAATTTATAGTTAGTAGACCAACATATAATATAATCAAGATATCATTGCACATATATATCATTTATGTTTGTGCCTAAAGATGTAGAGAGTTCTATAAATGTGACACCAATTGTTAAAAGATACCAACTGTTAAAGATTGATACCAAATATTAAATTATAGGTAGGGTGTAATACCATGTCTTCCATGCTTGCTTGAGTGATGATACCAGTTCATACTAACCTGTAGAGATCTTTCATTATCTCACCAACCAGGAGTGCACTTGTTCACATTCCTCTAGCATCCAGATTCAGTAGTTCCAGATGTCCATTATAATCTCGAATGTGCAGCAGGTGCCTGATATCCTCAAGTCTTGTCACTGGTGCTTCTTATCAGATATACCATTTGATCAAATTGTAACTTAGCATCTAGTTAAACTTCTGGTTATCCTTATACCAAATACAGCCTTGTTGTTTGGTCTGGATACCAGCTTCCCTTCAATCTGCCTTTTATAGTGATTGAGATCATCTTGCATTGCAATCACTCAATCTGAATCTTTCAGTACTTTTGTAGCTTTCTTAGTTTCTTCTAAAAGAAAACTAAAGAAATAATCATTAGTACTTGAAGCTCTGCTAGTCTTTTACTTCCACCATTAGAAACACTAAGAACTAGGACAAAGAATTAATTGAGTCAACATTCTTTGTCTTGGCAGACATGTTCTCATAGTATCCTTTGACTTTCAGTGTGGTGTTGAGTTGACTAGTTGATCCTTCTGTTGCTCCCCCTAAGCTGTTGCTGGGTTTACATGAAGATTCTCAATGTTGACATTGCTTGGATCTGAATCATCATTACCATTGACAGCTGGGAGCTAGAGGTTGTTGAATATCACTAAGACTTTCAATCACCTTCTGTTGATTAATAACAATCACCTTGTAGGCTGTTGACTCCATTGAGTAACAAAGAAAATTATCCTCTTGAGCATTAGCTGATTGCTAGGATGCTCACTTTCGATTTAATATTGCAAAACAATTTCCTTCATACTTATGGGGTCTTCCTAAAATTCTTACGGATCAGGGTTTAAGATGTGATCAATCACCATCAGTGGTGTCTTGTCTTCAGATTGTCTGAACAACAACTTGTTTCTTGAGAGAAGTCATCAGTCATCATCACTAAGGTATATTTTTCATTGATGTAGAACTTCTGTGTGATGCTTTTTTGACTTCTCTTTATGACATGCCTCATAATTTTATTTTACTTTAATTCCAGATAAGGCAGTATCCTTTACTGATTCGATTTCCAAGAAAGAATCTCTTGATATGACATTCAGGTGAGAGAGCTCCTTATGTCATAGCTGAACTCCTGTCTGATGAAGCTTTAGATTTGACCTTGTTGACTTCACCTTTGACTGAGATTCCATGTCAGCTACAGATAAGTTCTCTTTCCTTAATCCTCGAACAGTAGGCTCTTCATGTAATAACCCTAACTTCAGTAATGCTACAGTGGTCACATGAATAGTAAATTCCGAGGATTTAGAGAAATGGTATATAGGTACCCTATAATGGAAACATAAAATGAATAAACAGAAACCATATTAGTGTCGTACAATGGAAATAAGTGACTCGAAATGACGTTAGATTTCAGAAATTCCTGAAGCATGGATTTTGAGGATTTTGATTTCGAATAAGCTTCTATTGAATATTAAGGAGCATGGAAACATTATAAGAATTATATATTGAGGAATTAGTGAATTTAGATTTAACCAAGGGATTATTAAGTTAAGAGAATACCAATGGAATTTAGATTGTTAAATGTTTTTAAAACCACTGAGATAATGAGGTACATTCGAAACGAACCACAATTAGACGAGTATGGAGATTAAACAACCAAGATTATAACATAACAAGGATATATACCACATTATTATTACCAAGAATGCTAGTAAATTACTTAGGAAAATCAAGAAAATAGATTAAGAAATCATCAATGACATCATTAGGTGATGTCACTTTCCACTAACACATAATTAAGGGCTAAATTAGTCATTAACCAAGGTAAATATCCACATGACACCTCAAGACTCTAGAATACACAAGATTAATCAAGATTAGATCAAAGAGCAAGAAAGAAAAAAAAGAAAATCTCTCCCCATTCTCTTCTTCTTCCATTCGGCCAAAGTGAAAAAAAAAGGAGAAAAAGGAAATTTGAAACCCTAGTTACAATCAATCAAAACTCAAGGGAAAAATCATGGAGGCCACTTGAGGGTAGATAAAGAAGAGCACCAAGTTTCATAGCAAACAAACATCATCTAACAAGGTAATAAAATCTCCAAAGTTGATGATGAATAGTGGTGAATAGTGTTTTCAAGTTTTAATCTTTGTTTTAATGGTTCCTTTAGTTAATTCAAGGTTGTTCAAGGTGTGTCCAAGGATTACTAAGGATTATTAAGTGTTCTTCAAGCTTCAAAGAGGTATAACAACCCTTGCCTTTTATATTTATGGTAGATATTGAAGTGGTTGGTAGTTAAGTGGTGTTAATGTGATGTTTATGATGATTATGTGTTATAAGTGGTTGGTTTTGATGTGAAAATTGTGTTGTGGACTTGTAACCATGGCTGGTGAAGAATACCACATGGTGTAGGTGATGATTTTGTTGTTTGATAATTGATTTGGAGGAGTTGGATTTATGGAAAGTGCGAAATTATAGCCGTTATAATGCCCGATTTTTTTAGGATGTAAGTTGCCCTGTTTTGGACCCCCTGCATCCGTATGGTACCCTACTGTCCAGGTCCCTAATTAACTATGAAATGATAGAGCTTAGTTCATAGATCGTTTTGATATAAGGTGCGTTAAAATCTGATGAACGGTTTAGGAGAAAAGTCAGTTTCAGTGAAAGCGGTTCAGAAACCGAGAAACTGTAAATGTATCAAACTTGAGGTTACAATTACCATACTTTAACATTGTTAAAAGTCACGAAATTTTGGGATAGTGTAGTAGGGTGGTCAGAGGACCCTTGACAGTTGACCTTACATTAAAATTCGAAATCCATATTTTCTAAGAATTTTTACAGTTAAGTGTGGTCGTTAAGGAAAATGGTGAAAACCCCTGAAACTTCGATTTAGGTTATAAACGGTTAAGTTCTGGAAACCTTTGGGGTAATAAGAATACTTTAAACAAATATTAAAGTTTCAAAAGGTAATGTTATACAAAAGTGTAGTGAGTAAGAGATGTGGTTCTAACGACGGTCCTTTTGTGTTTATAGAAACTCCGGAAGAGGGACGAGCCATACCGTCAGGATATCGAAACCGAGGCAAGATTTCTTCTATCCCTATTTGTAAAACTACTTATCTTCATAAAGAAACTTGATTTTGTGAGATATATATGTGATGCTATTATTACTATATTATGAAGAAATTGTCCTTCTTGAGTATTAATATTGAAAAGAAAGATATCTGAAGATGTATATGAATATGAATGAGAGTATGAGATGGATATGTATAAAGATGATTATGCATAAATTGAACATGCCTTATGATTAAGAGAATAAGAGAGAATGGTATCAGTTGTTATCGAGGGTTATATGGTTATAATATTATATTAAAAATGTTCTTATTGAGTATCAGTGGTTTAATAAACATTATTTGATTAACATTCATTACTCTTAAAATAGATGGAATATTTTACGAATATAAAAGTATATTTGATTTCTGAATTTGAAAGAGAGGTCTGGATCATAATCAAAGCCTTATGATATATATATATATTTTATAGAAGTAATGTGTGAGAATGGAAATGATATGAGAGAATGATATGTGAAAACGAAAGTGAGAAAATGGAAATGTGAAATGATATTTTAAAAAGAGAATAACGATGTGATAAAAAGGGGGATTGCAACAGACTTGCGTAAGTGGCTGTGTCAGGGCTGTGTGCGACACAGTCCAGCATTTATTATTTTTATTACGGCACGAAGATGCCAAGGGAGGATGTTAGCAGGTGGCCTTCCTCCAGGGATGATTTTCATTCCTTCTACCGGTAGTAAAAAGAGAGCAGGTACGATTAGGCGACTGATCATCGTCCTGACGTATCAGGCGACAGCAGATATCCCCAATGTTTTTGAAAAGAAAGTGTAGACAATGGTTTTCAGATTTCTATACTGAAAACAGAATAATGATATGAGATGATGGAATGATAGTTACAGATGAAGAAAAACTGATATTATATTATTTCAGATTTCTATACTGAAACAGAATAATGATATGAGATGATGGTATTATGGATACAGATGAAGAAAAACTGATATTATATTAATATAGATAGATTACTTTCTTATAATAGTGAGTGGATGATGTATTATTAAATAAGTGCTTTACTCTCCCTTAAGGATTTTAATTGTTTCTTGCTATTACATATGCATAGACATATATGTATACTTGTTCACATTTTAAATTTTAGTTACAGAATGATCTTGCTGAGCTATTATAGCTCACTCTTGCTACTTATGTATATAGCAGCTAGGTCCCATGCCGATACTACGTACCACACCCCGCAAGAGGGTAAGGGAAAGGCGACCTTTTGAGCGAGTGCTGGCGACCATCCCCGAGGTAGTGACAAGCGACGGGGCTTAGTATACTTATGTGAATTAAGTGTGTAAGTTGTAATAAACTTTAGTTGTTGAAGTGCTTCCTGTAGAAGCTTTGTTCAACAATGTACTTAGTAAATTCTGGGCTTGTAATAACTGCTAACTTTAAAACTTTTAAATATTGTGGTTGTTGTTCTATGGGCATATGACTGGTGTGTGTGTGTATTAGTGTGGGGTCAACTGCCTATTTATTTATTTATATAAAAAAAAAAAGGGACTACAGAGATATTGATATTGATCGGAAATTGGACTTTGACGGCCCGGATCCTTGACCCCGGATCCCGGGGCGTCACAGATGGTATCAGAGCTAAGAGTCATATGCTCATAAACAAAAGTGATAATAATAAATGTATCAGTTATAATATAAATTGTGAACTTCCATCAAGTTCAGGGGTGGTATATCGCAGGTAGTATTTACTTTAAGCATATATTATAATTTATTAGACTGTTACTAATAGAATTTTATGTTTTATTATAGGGAGCGGAGATGGTTGAGCCGAGTCAGGACCCCCAGTGGCTAGGGAGGTCAGAGCAGGAGCTATTAGATCTTCAGCTGGCCGGGGTAGAGGTCCCCGAGTATGCAGTTGAGGACCTCAGGGAGAGACGCCGGGCGGCGGCTAGAGAGCGATTAGAGAGAGATGAGGCAGAGGAGCAGAGACGGAGAGATGCTGTGGCCCTAGTGCCATATATGGGTAGACCTTCTACAGGATCTGACGAGGCAGGTCCTTCCAGAGTGAGATCGGAGATCCCAGAGGAGGAGAGGCCACTGCGTAAGAGGCCTAGGTTGTCAGTTATACCTGAGGAGCCGATTGAGTGGAGGGATATTCAGATGATTCCCACTCCTGTCCGACCCATCCCGGTGCCGTCACCAGTTCCATCCCCACTACCTAGTCCTGACCCTATAGATGATCCTTTTGAGCAGTTTACCCCTCCAGGGCATTTTGGTTTCTTTGAGGAGGAGGAGGATCCTTCAGAGGATGCTGAGACAGAGTCGGTTCCTCCATCCCCACCCTTTGCACCACCACCACCTCCACCTGTGGATGCACCTCCCCTAGCTGTACCCCCTCAGGAGGCACCCTTACCGGCGGGTGACTCACTTTCAGCTACCTTATTGACCGAGTACTTTGCTCTTCAGGGACAGTTGGAGGAGTCCCGCAGGACTATAGACACCCTTCTACAGAGGTTAGAGAGAGGGAGAGGAGGGGTTATCCCGGATGGGATATCTCTGGGGATGATCAGTATTGAGCTACGAGCATTGGGAGATCTTAGGAGGTTGTTGGGTGATAGGGGAGACCCGGCGTGGAGGGCCCAGATAGTTGATACGGTTACTACCATGGTGGTCCAGATACGGGATGTTGTCAGGGCAGGGGTGTGAGCCGGGATAGTAGTTGTCACTAATCAGACTAGTCATCTTGCTGATGTCATTTTGGGGATTAGTTTAGTTGTCCACTGTTTTAATCCCAGTCTGATTAGAGGACAGTTAGTAGTACTTTTGGTGATATCGGATTAGTATGTACGACTATGTTTTGGGTTTCGAACCTTGTATTAGATGATGTATATTATTAGCAGTAAAAGATGTTGTAACCAAATTGTAAAATAGTTATGTACATTAATGAAGTTTGTGCATTTCTATCTAAATTTTTGCTGTATATTTTTGTATAATAAATGTTGAGACTCAGAAATATTGATATATAAAAGGTGATTGACTTAATGAAAAGGCTATCGTGTTAAGGGCGATACACTTACCTACTAAAATTATGGTATAACTAGATGTAAATCGCATGATAAAGATATTGTGATATGCAAATGAGTTAATTAATGATATAATGATGTATATGGTAACCCAAATTCGGGTAATTAATAAGGACTATTGTTATGTACAGAACTATGCCGCCTAGACGTGACAGTAGAGCGAATGCAAGGGAAAATGAGAGAGACGAAAGAAGTCGAAATATCGAAGGTACTAGACTGAACGAAAATGCTCATAATGAAGAAAATCATGAAGAAGGAGAAGAGGAATCAACTGGCCAACAAAGGAATCCGGGAGGTGATCCCTTTGCCCAATTCATGGACTTATTAAGGCAGAATTTAGCAAATCCACAGAATCCTCAACCACCACCTGTTCTCCCCAATCAGGCAGCTAGTTCCTTTCGTGCCTTTAAGTCATTAAAGCCCCCAGAATTCGAGGGAACCACTAACCCAGTAGTAGCCAGGGCATGGCTAAAAGAAATGGAGAAAGCTTTCGAAATACTGAGGATAGAGGAAGGTCAGAAAACAGTTTTTGCAGCCTATCTCCTAAAGGGAGAGGCAAATTACTGGTGGGAAGCTAGGAAGAACCTAGAGGAAGCGGGAGTGATAACCTGGGAGCGTTTCACTAGGGTGTTCCTAGAAAAGTATTCTCCTAGGTATCTAGAAAACCAAATGGAATTAAAGTTTCTGGAGTTAAAACAGGATAACCTAACAGTGGCAGAGTATGAAAATAAATTCTCAGAACTGTCGAGGTTTGTTCCCGAGTTTGTGCGTACTGAAGAACAACGTGCAAAAAGGTTTCAACAAGGGTTAAAACCCTGGTTACGAACGAGAGTGGCCCCATTTGAGTTAACTGATTATGCTGCAGTGGTTCAAAAGGCATCAATTATAGAGGCTGAGAGTGAGCAGGCTCAAATAGGTCGAGAGAATAAGAAAAGAAGATTTGAGGGCCCAAAAGGAGGTTCAAGTGAGGGAAGCTACTTTAACAAAGGAGGTAAAGGACAAAAATCTCAATTTGTGGGAAAGTCGGGGGGTAACAAGACTACTAGTGAGACGGTGAGTCAGGGTGGAAAGTCTTCGGGAACATTTCAGTCCAATCAATCACGACCACCATTACCAGATTGTGAGACGTGTGGTAAAAAGCATATAGGAGTCTGTAGAGTGCTGGGAATAACTTGTTTTAAGTGTGGACAAAAAGGACACTACTTTAACCAGTGCCCATCAACTGATGCAAACCCTAAAAGAGATGTTAAGTGTTACCAGTGTGGGAAACTAGGACACTTTGCTAGAGATTGCCGTTCAGGTGGGTCATACGCATCAGGACAGAGTGGGGTTGCTTCAAATAGGCCTACTGCTAGAGTGTACAACATGACCTTGGGGGAAGCGTTGACAAAACCAGATGCGGATACAGGTACTTACTTTTTGATTTAAATTTGGTGTGTAAGTCTTTGGTTAAGGATCGACTTAATCAATTAATGGAATAAATAAGTTAATAATATAGATAAGGAAAATCAGTATCTGTTAAGGGCTAGGAAACGTTATGAAAAGAAAAGTAGGAGTGTTTTGGGAAAACACAAGCTCGTTGAGACGAACAGGAAATATATATTATAGGTAGTATTTTCTTACAATTGTTTTAAAGAATATTATTAGAGCTTATTTTCTGGAAAATTTTACAGAGAGGAGCTATAGGAATATTGAGGAATTAATATTTATGTCATGATAGAGATCAGAAGATGGTCAAACCATAAGTGAGATACACTACCATTCAGAGAAGGTCAATGTAGTGGCGGATATCTTCGTCAAAAGAGGAAGGAGAGACGAGATAACCTGGAATGACTGGAAATAGGAGGAGATTTGTGAGGAAAAGACAGTAAAAGGACTGCTATTGATAAACTAAATGGCATGTTGATGAATGACAAGGAAGTTATGTTAGTATATTTCTGCGCAAACAAGATAGATATATTATAGAAGGAAAAAGGATAAAGGAAGTAGTGTGGAAGTTAGAAGATGTGAATGAGAAAGATACTTATGGACATTTCCAACATGATTCCGGGACGGAATCCTTTTAAGGGGGGAAGGATGTAATAACCCTAACTTCAGTAATGCTACAGTGGTCACATGAATAGTAAATTCCGAGGATTTAGAGAAATGGTATATAGGTACCCTATAATGGAAACATAAAATGAATAAACAGAAACCATATTAGTGTCGTACAATGGAAATAAGTGACTCGAAATGACGTTAGATTTCAGAAATTCCTGAAGCATGGATTTTGAGGATTTTGATTTCGAATAAGCTTCTATTGAATATTAAGGAGCATGGAAACATTATAAGAATTATATATTGAGGAATTAGTGAATTTAGATTTAACCAAGGGATTATTAAGTTAAGAGAATACCAATGGAATTTAGATTGTTAAATGTTTTTAAAACCACTGAGATAATGAGGTACATTCGAAACGAACCACAATTAGACGAGTATGGAGATTAAACAACCAAGATTATAACATAACAAGGATATATACCACATTATTATTACCAAGAATGCTAGTAAATTACTTAGGAAAATCAAGAAAATAGATTAAGAAATCATCAATGACATCATTAGGTGATGTCACTTTCCACTAACACATAATTAAGGGCTAAATTAGTCATTAACCAAGGTAAATATCCACATGACACCTCAAGACTCTAGAATACACAAGATTAATCAAGATTAGATCAAAGAGCAAGAAAGAAAAAAAAGAAAATCTCTCCCCATTCTCTTCTTCTTCCATTCGGCCAAAGTGAAAAAAAAAGGAGAAAAAGGAAATTTGAAACCCTAGTTACAATCAATCAAAACTCAAGGGAAAAATCATGGAGGCCACTTGAGGGTAGATAAAGAAGAGCACCAAGTTTCATAGCAAACAAACATCATCTAACAAGGTAATAAAATCTCCAAAGTTGATGATGAATAGTGGTGAATAGTGTTTTCAAGTTTTAATCTTTGTTTTAATGGTTCCTTTAGTTAATTCAAGGTTGTTCAAGGTGTGTCCAAGGATTACTAAGGATTATTAAGTGTTCTTCAAGCTTCAAAGAGGTATAACAACCCTTGCCTTTTATATTTATGGTAGATATTGAAGTGGTTGGTAGTTAAGTGGTGTTAATGTGATGTTTATGATGATTATGTGTTATAAGTGGTTGGTTTTGATGTGAAAATTGTGTTGTGGACTTGTAACCATGGCTGGTGAAGAATACCACATGGTGTAGGTGATGATTTTGTTGTTTGATAATTGATTTGGAGGAGTTGGATTTATGGAAAGTGCGAAATTATAGCCGTTATAATGCCCGATTTTTTTAGGATGTAAGTTGCCCTGTTTTGGACCCCCTGCATCCGTATGGTACCCTACTGTCCAGGTCCCTAATTAACTATGAAATGATAGAGCTTAGTTCATAGATCGTTTTGATATAAGGTGCGTTAAAATCTGATGAACGGTTTAGGAGAAAAGTCAGTTTCAGTGAAAGCGGTTCAGAAACCGAGAAACTGTAAATGTATCAAACTTGAGGTTACAATTACCATACTTTAACATTGTTAAAAGTCACGAAATTTTGGGATAGTGTAGTAGGGTGGTCAGAGGACCCTTGACAGTTGACCTTACATTAAAATTCGAAATCCATATTTTCTAAGAATTTTTACAGTTAAGTGTGGTCGTTAAGGAAAATGGTGAAAACCCCTGAAACTTCGATTTAGGTTATAAACGGTTAAGTTCTGGAAACCTTTGGGGTAATAAGAATACTTTAAACAAATATTAAAGTTTCAAAAGGTAATGTTATACAAAAGTGTAGTGAGTAAGAGATGTGGTTCTAACGACGGTCCTTTTGTGTTTATAGAAACTCCGGAAGAGGGACGAGCCATACCGTCAGGATATCGAAACCGAGGCAAGATTTCTTCTATCCCTATTTGTAAAACTACTTATCTTCATAAAGAAACTTGATTTTGTGAGATATATATGTGATGCTATTATTACTATATTATGAAGAAATTGTCCTTCTTGAGTATTAATATTGAAAAGAAAGATATCTGAAGATGTATATGAATATGAATGAGAGTATGAGATGGATATGTATAAAGATGATTATGCATAAATTGAACATGCCTTATGATTAAGAGAATAAGAGAGAATGGTATCAGTTGTTATCGAGGGTTATATGGTTATAATATTATATTAAAAATGTTCTTATTGAGTATCAGTGGTTTAATAAACATTATTTGATTAACATTCATTACTCTTAAAATAGATGGAATATTTTACGAATATAAAAGTATATTTGATTTCTGAATTTGAAAGAGAGGTCTGGATCATAATCAAAGCCTTATGATATATATATATATTTTATAGAAGTAATGTGTGAGAATGGAAATGATATGAGAGAATGATATGTGAAAACGAAAGTGAGAAAATGGAAATGTGAAATGATATTTTAAAAAGAGAATAACGATGTGATAAAAAGGGGGATTGCAACAGACTTGCGTAAGTGGCTGTGTCAGGGCTGTGTGCGACACAGTCCAGCATTTATTATTTTTATTACGGCACGAAGATGCCAAGGGAGGATGTTAGCAGGTGGCCTTCCTCCAGGGATGATTTTCATTCCTTCTACCGGTAGTAAAAAGAGAGCAGGTACGATTAGGCGACTGATCATCGTCCTAACGTATCAGGCGACAGCAGATATCCCCAATGTTTTTGAAAAGAAAGTGTAGACAATGGTTTTCAGATTTCTATACTGAAAACAGAATAATGATATGAGATGATGGAATGATAGTTACAGATGAAGAAAAACTGATATTATATTATTTCAGATTTCTATACTGAAACAGAATAATGATATGAGATGATGGTATTATGGATACAGATGAAGAAAAACTGATATTATATTAATATAGATAGATTACTTTCTTATAATAGTGAGTGGATGATGTATTATTAAATAAGTGCTTTACTCTCCCTTAAGGATTTTAATTGTTTCTTGCTATTACATATGCATAGACATATATGTATACTTGTTCACATTTTAAATTTTAGTTACAGAATGATCTTGCTGAGCTATTATAGCTCACTCTTGCTACTTATGTATATAGCAGCTAGGTCCCATGCCGATACTACGTACCACACCCCGCAAGAGGGTAAGGGAAAGGCGACCTTTTGAGCGAGTGCTGGCGACCATCCCCGAGGTAGTGACAAGCGACGGGGCTTAGTATACTTATGTGAATTAAGTGTGTAAGTTGTAATAAACTTTAGTTGTTGAAGTGCTTCCTGTAGAAGCTTTGTTCAACAATGTACTTAGTAAATTCTGGGCTTGTAATAACTGCTAACTTTAAAACTTTTAAATATTGTGGTTGTTGTTCTATGGGCATATGACTGGTGTGTGTGTGTATTAGTGTGGGGTCAACTGCCTATTTATTTATTTATATAAAAAAAAAAAAGGGACTACAGAGATATTGATATTGATCGGAAATTGGACTTTGACGGCCCGGATCCTTGACCCCGGATCCCGGGGCGTCACACTTCATCTTGTAAAAGATGCTTTATTACTGACAACATTCCTTAGCTATTGAATAGCCTTGACCCTAGGTCATACCCTTGCTGTTGTCTCCAAGGGATAAACCACTTGGCCTGTCTTCACATTCACATTTGATAGTAGGGTTCTATCTTCGATGATATGCTTTGAATAAATCAATAATAATGCATAATCGATTAACCTGTTAAGCCCTACATTCACAAATAGATAAAAAGTTCTTGGTACCCAAATTGTTTAATTGGGTCCAGATGGATTAGAGATTTCTCTTTTATTAGAGTTAACAACAGTTTTAATATTAACATGCTCATTCTTATCTTTGACTGACCATTTCTCCTTTTTAATGTGATTGACAAAATATTCATTGAGCAAGGAGAATAATGGTTCCTTCCTAACATAAGGAGGACTAGCAGTCTGTACCTTATTGTTATTCTTAAACATGATTTTTCTATGATCAATGCAAATACTAGGAAATGCATTTATGACATTTGAAATAAGCAGGCATGATAATAAGAATACATTGCATACATTCAGCATTAAAACATTGCAGATAAGAATTATGCAAATTAGGCATGTTATGCATTTTAGAAAATTCAGTACTATCTACTTTAACCTATGTACACTTGTGTAACAGGTAGCAAGTAGATTTACAGATATTCAATAATTTTCTAAACATGCATGGAATAGAAGAATTAACAATTAATCACTAATTCTATCCAATCCATTCCTATTGTTATATTATATTATATAATCTCTATTACCTAAGTCAGTTTTACAATTGACTTGATGTTCTACTGACACCCTAGGTAATTATTCCATCTTTTAAACTTTTTAAACCTTAACAAACAATTCAGAATGAATAAGCAAATCTTTTTCTACTGGGGATCCTGAAACTAGCTTAAGAAGAGGTCATATATGCTTGACATATATCATTTAAGAATTGAGAGATATTGTCTAAGGAACACTTCTAACTCACTATTGCAATTAATTAAATTCAACAAATATTCATACACATAATAAGATCTTCTAACCAAAGATATAATAATTAAAAACTAAGATCTTAACATGCTTTGAATTTCTGAGAATTACATATTACACTAGTTCGAAGAATTGATACCTGAGACATGTGAGGTGAATCATCTTCAGAGATTGCTATGAAGGCAAGATATTAATTATGCTCTTCTCATCATCATCTGATCCATCCCAACTCTTTTCTTCAGCAAGATAAGTTCTGCACTGATGCTTTTGTTTCATCTCATTTAATGAATCCCTATTCATCCTTGTCTGTCAGAATTCTGTACCATGTTGCACACCTTGATAGTTACTTATCACATAAAACTTTTCATAACTGCAACTATCATGTTTTGTTCTTTCCACTAACTCAGTCTTGTAGCCACCTCTTGAACTGTATCCTGAAGAGTTTCTGCTTCGGAATAGATAGGCCTAATTCCTGGATTAAACACTTGTACCCTTTCTAAATTAGTAACTCTTCATGTATGTTCTGAGGTTCCATCATTAATTCCTGATTGAGATGTCTAACTGTCTAGTTCATTCTCAAACCTCCTTGATTCCACTTTTCTAAAATCTCTATTGATTCCTTGAAAGATATTTCTTGGTACAATCCACTAAGTGTAGTAGATGTTACATTGGAGCAATCCACTTAGTGTTTGTATATCACAGAATCAATAGACTTAATTCAAATCTTCGAGAAAAATTCTATCCACTAAAACCTCTTCCATTCTTGCTTCTGAAAAACCAGTGAATTCTATGTATATAATTTTGAGGAGCTTCCACAAATTTTTCTTCAGTAGGTAGAAATTAATTTCATTGAAAAATGAATTTTCTTCAAAAGATTCAAATCATCTTTGACAATTCGTAGGAATCTTCAACTAACAACCTTCTTAGAACTATTGGCTTAGAATAAATTCAAAATATTTAAAATTCAAAAACTTCAAGGACTCGAAAATTTTTTGAGAAATAAAAAAATCTGAAAGTAAGTTCAAATTAATTAAAATTCGAAATTAGAGTCAAATTAATTAAGAATCAAAAAATCTCAAGAAATGAATTTTTTTAGAGTTAAAGAATCCGAAAATAAATTCAAGTTAATTAAAATTCGAAATTATCAAGAATTAAAAATTTTGAAAATTAAACAATTTGAAAATAAACTCAAGTTGTTTAAAAATCAAAATTTCCAAGAATTATTCATTTCAAGAATTAAAAAATTCGAATATAAGTTAAGGTTACTTAGCAATCAAAAATATCATAAAATGAAAATTTTTGAAGATTAAACAATTTGAGAATAAATTCAATTTAATTAACAATTGAAAATAAACTCATATTGTTTAAAAATAAAAAATATCATAAATTGAGAATTTTTAAAGGTTAAAGAATCCGAAAATAAATTTATATTATTTAAAATTCAAAAATCTCAAAATTGAAAATTTTGAAAGTTAATGAATCCAAAAATAAGTTCAAATTATTTAAAGTTCAAAAATCTCAAGTATTGAATTTTTTGAATGTTAAAAAATCGAAAATAGAGTAGTTGACTTTTTGGTCTAATATCGGATTTAATTTCTGTATGGGTCAACAAACTCGAAAACCAATTGAAGGACCACAAAAATAAGGATCTTGATTTGTGCGTCAATCAAAAGGCTCTAATACCAATTGTTAGGTCCAAAATAGTTTGTAGAAGGGGGTTGAATACAAACTATGTCGTTTAATCGAATTTGCTCTTTTATTAAAATATTAAATCAAGAACAAATTGATGCGGAATAAAACGAATACCGATATTCAAGTTGAATATAAAATTTATATTAACTTGATGGGGTGTGTCTAAATACACGGGTACAAATTACAATGGTTTGATGACCAACTAATTATGACAAATTCTATTGAAAATTCGACATGAATTTTTCTATATTTGTAATAAAAAGATCGAATGCTAAAAGCAATTCGAGAGATAAGTTCTAGGAGTAAAAACTCGCTAGATAGTTCCAACGTTACAAGTAAACAATTTCTATCGGTTCAGATTTAATTATAGAGCTTAGAAATAATTTACAGGAATTTATTTGAAGAACAGAACTATTTCTCTTGGTCTTTCTCTTTTCAGCTCGGAGAGAATTTGTGAAGTTGTGAAGTTGTGTCTGCTGCTCTCTCTTATGTCTGATTGCTTCTGCCTCTTTTATAAGATATTAACATTTTGTATTGCCAAGACAATCGGGAAGACAATCAGAACCACCAAGACACTAAATTTGTACTGCCAAGACAATAGGCAATACAATCGGCAAGACAATCAACTTCCACCAAGACAATCGGCAAGACAATAAATTCCTGAGATATTTGTCTTGCTTTATCAATAATTATCATTCTGTCTGAAGCTTTTTCTTTTTGATCATTATCAAGACAATCTGATTTGAACTGTCAAGACAATCGTCAAGACAATCAAATCAGATTTTTATTCTTCTTTTTTAAAGCTGTTCAGAATAATTATTATCAAGACAATCGGCAAGACAATCAGACTTGCTTTACTGATTTCTTCTTCAAGACAATTACTTTAGCTTACCAAGACAATCTTTTAATTGCCTTGTTAGTTTAAAAATAAACTAACAAGACAATCGGTAAGACAATCGAATTAACAAGCACCTGCCATTTTCAACTTCTTCTTTGGACACGTGGCTGATTTCCATTGGTTGAATAAACAAGAAAACCACATGCTCCTTTCTTTTTAATCCGTGGTCTTAATTTGTTTTATCATGGTAGGCTCCGTAGAAATGCTTTTTAACCCGCACAACTTATAATCTTTAATTAATAAATTATTATTTTAATCCAGAAATTATAAAAATAAAAATCTAATATTATTAGATATTTATAAATATAATTTTCTAATTAAATAAAATATTTATTAATATAAATAAATCTTTAAGCTCTAAGCTGCGATTACCTGACGGTCTGGAACTGGACTCCTTTTGCTTAACAAAAAATATATCAATTCCAACCGGGATTCCAGCTTTAAGAATATATCAGTTTCCATATTTTTGTGATAATTCTATTTTCTCATAACCCGTCCAGGTGTAAGCTACGGTCTCTTGAGGATGTGAAACCGGACTCTTTTTGCTTAACAAAAAATACAACAATTCTAACCGGGGTTTCAGCATTAAGAATATATCACTTAGAATTTCTTTATGATAATTCTTTTTCCTCGTAGCCTGTCCACTTGATAGTAAAATCATTGTGGTTAATGAATTTAACACTTCTATTGCTTGCACAATGATTTTCTCTTTTACCAGTCTTGATACCTTGAACCACTGAAGTAAATGACGAATAACCACTGTTTAATGTTGACACTCGATGCACGGTCTGGTTCATGAGTGACTAACCGCAATGACTGTTCTTCATATATTGACTTTAAAGTTGTGGTTCATGTCTTCCTTTTCTTCACTCTTTTTCAAACCTTTATAATCTGTATTCTGCCACTGTAGGAACCTCTTGTCACTATAAATAGAAACCACTGTCTTGATTACTCCACTGACGCTTGATCAACTGAATGAACTTCTTCAAGTGTAGTATAACTCAAAACGGTAGATTGACTTTGTCTTCTTTCTCTTGACAGTTATGCAATTGAGATCCCTGTGACAGTACATATACTATTTACTATTACATTCTTGTTTAAGTTGAGTTGAATCCTCGAAATACAAATAGGCTACATCATATGCCTTTCAGAAAACAACATCAACCATGGTTAACACATGAAGAACGACAACCGAGAACGTTCCTGTTACTTCTGATCCACCAACCATCTCCACTGCTCCACCCGTTGTTACGGAGCAAGGGTAAGTACCCCCATTAACAGAGACAACCACTCAGCCTCAAGTTTCTCAACCCATAGGGACGAATCTCCATGTTGAGAGAACCTTACCAGTGGACGTCCATCCAGGACGGGAGACTAATCAGCTTCAAATGGTGGTCTCACCATTAAATAGCCGTCCCCCACTCTCAGGAGTTCAGATCTCCACCACTACACTCCCCGTGAGCACCGATCCGTTATACGGATTGCCTAACTACCCTCCAAATCGTAGGGATCCTGGACCAAGTGGTCACGCTCTACAGATACCTAAGTCGTATCAGCCTCCCTATGTTAGGGGTTTAGCCCCTCCTGAGCAAGGGTATTATGATTACTCCGGACCTTACACTGATGATTCCTCGTCTGAGGACGATGATCGTGATGAAGCCCCGAGGAGGCGACGTGCAAGCAAGGAGCCTATGGGAAGGACTCGAAGAATCCATGATGGACCTCCTCAAACAGCCGCTGAGAGAATAAAGGCCCATGAGGCTGAGATCCAAAGGCTGAAGGACGATATAGCCAGGGAGCAAGCAAGGCAGAATCAGAATAGGCCCCCTCCAACTTCGAGGGAGATTCCCATTATTGATTTGGAAAGATCTTCAAGGAGACAGAGAAGGGCTGATGCCCCAACTGGAGGAGCTACAAGGGTGGAAACCCCCAGGGGTGATCCCAAAGACCTGATGCCACTCGGAGACCCTGACGATCCCATACCCCCGTTCATTGAGGAGGTGATGAACGTTCGTGTTTTCTGAAAATTTAAGATGCCCACGATAAAACCATACGATGGAACGGGTGATCCCTCGAATCATGTCAGGACGTTCTCAAACGCGCTATTGTTACAACCCGCCAGCAACGCTCTTAAGTGTAGAGCGTTCCTTCAAACCCTGGCAGGCATGGCTCAAAGATGGTATAGCCGGTTGCCCGCAAACTCAATTGGCTCCTTCAAAGAGTTGAGCACTGCTTTCATCAATCAGTTTGTTAGTGGAAAAGTCCATGAAAAAAGCTCTGCATCTCTCATGCAAGTGAAACAAGGGAAGAATGAGAACCTGAGGGATTATCTCAAGTGTTTCACCAAGGAGACATTGAACGTCCCAGACCTGGAGAACAAGGTAGCTATGATAGACCTGGAGAATGGAACAACGAACACCTACTTTCAGATGTCGTTGGCAAAACATCCCCCCTGAGAGCATGATTGAGCTCCACAGAAGGGCGAGTAAATACATAAAAGCATAAGAGAGCATGAGGAAGGCAAAAGCCCCTCCAACGAATAGAGGAAACGGAAATCCCCGGAAGCGGAAGCAAGAGCAAGAGTACGATGCTAGGGACAAATATCCCCGGACTAGCAAGGACTTCGACTCTGCCCCTAAGAAAAATTTGGGGCCAAGGTTCTCTGAATACGCGAGGTTGAATGCCCCTAGGAGTCAAATCCTGATGGATATTGAGAAAGACAAGGATTTCCGATGATTGCAAAGAGAAACAAGGATCAATACTGTAGGTTCCACAAGGATATAGGACATGACACCGATGATTGCAGGCAACTCAAGGACGAGATCAAATTCTTGATCCGAAAAGGAAAGTTGAGCAGGTTCACGAAAGGCGAAGATCGTGGAAATCAAAGGAGAGACTATGATAGAAGGGATAACGATCGTGATCGTAACCCCCAGCCACGAGGGCCAGTTATTAACATGATTTGGGGAGGCCCGACTGCGGCTGGCACGACAAGGAACTCTCGAAAGGCATATGCCAGGGAGGTGATGCACATCGTGGGAGAGGCCCCAAAATGTGCAAAGACTGAAGTAGTGATTGGTTTTGATGATTCAGACTTGGAAGGGGTGAAGTTCCCCCATGACGACCCGTTGGTCATAAGCCCGGTAATTGGAAACTCAGAGGTGAAGCGAGTCTTGATAGACAATGGTGCTTCTATCGATATTTTGTTTCATGATGTATTTGTGAAAATGGGATACAACGACTCGCAATTGACTCCTAACAATATGCCTATATATGCGTTCAATGGAGTCAAATCCAATGTTGAAGGGACCATCCAGCTACCAGTTAATATTGGACAGGATCCCAAGGAAGCTACTCAGATGTTAAATTTCCTGGTAATCAAAGCAGCTTCCACGTATAATGCGATCCTCGGAAGGACTGGACTTCACGCGTTTAAGGCTGTTGCCTCAAGCTACCACATGAAAGTTAAGTTTCCAACTAGGAATGGCGTTGGAGAACAGAAGGGTGATCAGAAGATGGCCAGAAGTTGTTATGTGGCCGCATTAAGAGCTGATGGAATAGGGGGCAGGTCCTCCCGATAGAAGACATGGATGTCCGAGGGGATGATGAATACCGCGGGAAGCCGGCAGAAGATTTGATTCCTATACCTCTGGATTCCCGAGACCCTGAAAAAGTTACGTATGTTGGAGCGTCTTTAAAAGAACCCTTGAAGGGAAAGTTGGTAGAATTCCTACAAGAAAATAGAGATGTGTTCGCTTGGACGGCAACTGATATGCCAGGGATAGACCCCCAACTCATAACTCACAGGTTGAATGTCGACCCCAAGCGGAAGGCAATAAAACAGAAGAAGAGGAACTTTGCTCCGGAAAGGCAAGAGGCCATTAAGCAAGAGGTGGACAAGCTCTTGGAAGCTGGTTTTATTGAGGAGATTCAGTTCCCTGAATGGTTGGCTAACCCTGTGATGGTCAAGAAAGCTAACGGAAAGTGGAGGATGTGTATAGACTTCACCGATTTGAATGACGCATGCCCTAAGGATTGCTTCCCTTTACCAAGGATTGACACACTAATAGATGCCATGGCAGGGCACGAAATGATGAGTTTCATGGATGGTTTCAGCGGCTACAACCAGATTAGGATGCACAAAGATGACATCCCGAAGGTATCTTTCATAACTGACTTTGGTGTTTTTTGTTACCTTGTCATGGCTTTTGGACTAAAGAATGCAGGAGCTACTTATCAACGACTGGTAAATAAGATATTTGCCCATCTGATTGGGAAAACCATGGAGGTCTATGTTGATGATATGTTGGTAAAAAGCTTGTTTACAGCAGACCATGTTGAACACCTCAGAGAGGCTTTTGAAGTGCTGAGGCACCATAAGATGATGTTAAATCCGGCCAAGTGTGCTTTTGGCATTTGATCAGGGAAGATTTTGGGCTTGATGGTTTCAAAACGTGGCATTGAAGCCAACCCGGATAAGATTAAGGCGATCCTCGACATGGAACCACCCCGTTCTGTGAGGGACGTGCAGAAGTTGACTGGTAGAATAGCTGCATTGGGAAGATTCATCTCAAGGTCTGGCGACAAATGTTTGCCCTTCTTTCAGGCTTTAAAGAAAGTGAAGAATTTTGAATGGACTTCAGAAAGCCAAGAGGCTTTTGAACAGCTAAAAAAGTACATGGCTGAGGCCCCGTTGTTGGCCAAACCTAGTCCTGGAGAGACCCTATATTTATACCTAGCGATATCCGAACAAGCATTGAGTGTCGTTCTCATTCGAAAGGAAAACAAGATTCAGAAGCCTATCTACTACGTGAGCAAGATATTGCACGGAGCTGAGTTGAATTACTCACCCATTGAGAAGTTTGCTTTGGCGCTAGTAACAGCTTCAAGGAAGCTACGACCCTACTTCGAGGCACACAAGATTGAAGTCCTGACGGATCAGCAGTTGAGAAGTATATTGCATAGCCCCAAGGCCAGTGGAAGGCTGATTAAATGGGCGATCGAACTCGGGGAGTTTGATATCACATATAAGCCTTGGACAGCCATCAAGGCTCAGGCATTAGCTGAATTCGTGGTTGAATGTACCATCGACAACCAAGAAGTCGGGGGGCAGGAGATAGTGTCAAGCCAAGAAGATGAAGGTAAAGTTGAGGAGCTTATACCTGATCAGAAGGAATATTGGGTGCTCTATTTTGATGGGGCATCAAAAATAAAATCTAGTGGTGCAGGCCTGGTCTTGCAAAGCCCCGATGGATTTTTAGTAGAATATGCTTTGAAGTTGGACTTTCCAACAACCAACAACGAAGCTGAATATGAAGCCTTGACAGCCGGATTAGGCTTGGCCAGAATATTGAGAGTCAAGAACCTTAAAGTTTGTGGAGATTTGAGGCTCGTAGTATTGCAGGTGAAGGGTGAGTTCGAAGCCAAGGATGAAACTATGGCAAAATACCTAAGGGTTGTGAAAGCCGTTATGACTCAGTTTGATGAATGCTATATGGAGCACATTCCGAGGGAGGAGAACGTCAAGGCCGATGCCCTATCAAAGTTTGCCTCTTCTGAGATAGAGAATTATGCATGGAGTGTTTACTTCCAGGTATTGAAGGCCCCTTCCATCAATTCGAAATTGGTGGCACCCATCGATATAGGAAGTTGTTGGATAGATCCTATCAAGGCAAATTTGGAAACGGGATGGCTTCCCGAAGACGCCTCGGAGGCGCGGAAACTATTAGTGAGAGCATTGAGATATGCCTTGGTTGAAGGCATCCTTTACAAGAGGTCTTTTGTTATCCCGTACTTAAAGTGTTTGAGGCCCCAAGAGGCAGAAGAAGCATTAAAGAAAGTTCATGAAGGGATATGTGGGCAACACTTGGGGGGCAGAGCCCTAGCCCATAGGATCACCCGTCTGGGGTTTTATTGGCCACAGATGTTGGCAGATGCGCAAAGTTATGTCAAGAAGTGTGAAGGTGTCAGAAACACGCTCCGATTGTTAGGTAGCCGCCAGAGATGTTAACGTCGATAAACTCTCCTATTCCGTTTGCCATGTGGGGGATGGACATTCTAGGTCCTTTCCCTGTAGCTTCAACACAAAGGAAGTTCTTGATAGTGGCCATCGACTATTTTACCAAGTGGATTGAAGCTAAGCCATTAGCTAAGATAACCACCAAACAAGTTGCCCAATTCTTCTGGGAGAACGTAATTTGTAGATACGGTATCCCACGAATCCTTGTGACGGATAATGGGCGCCAATTCAACAATGAGGAGTTTAAGAAGTATTGTGAGGAGAACGCCATCGAACTTCGCTTCACTTCAGTAGCTCACCCTCAGGCTAATGGGCAAGCTGGGGTAGCGAATCGGATTATCCTTGATGGACTTAAGAAAAGGGTCGAGCGTTCAAGAAACACGTGGGTGGATGAGCTGCTGCCTATTTTATGGGCATATCGTACCACCTGTAAAGTGATAACAGGAGCTACCCCGTTTTTGCTAGCCTATGGAGCAGAGGCAGTAGTGCCCGTGGAGATCTCTCATGCGTCTCCAAGGGTGGAAGCATATGAGCAAGAAACCAATGAGGAAGGCATGAGGTTTGCCCTTGATTTAATTGATGAAGTCAGGGACGAAGCAAATGCCCGCAATGTAGAGCACCAAAAGAGGGCATCTTTTTATTACAACCATAGGGTTAAAGAAAGTTTCTTTAAACAAGGTGACTTGGTTTTAAGGAAGATAGAAGCATCTGGAGTTGGACAGACAGGCAAGTTAGCCCCTAATTGGGAAGGGCCGTATAGAGTCAGCAAAACGTTGGGAAGAGGTTCTTACAAGTTGGAAACCTTGGATGGAAGCGAGGTGCCTCGTACTTGGCACGCCTCGAATCTCAAGATTTATTATGTTTAAGCTCTCCTAGTAAGGACTTAGCTTTTTGCCTATCTAATAGAAATAGAAATAAGGTTTATATAAAACCATTACAGAGCATGTTGCTCATAGTAGAACTTATCATTCTATGTAGGGGCAGAGCCCATTTCACGTTATTAATACAAGTTTGTTTTCCATTCTACGTTTCTGTGATTTTAATGATGTACCAAACACCTGATGTGTGTAAGTCTATGATGACCAAGTACCGTAAAAAAAAGAACGTATGAATTAAAGGAAACAAGCATGTAGATAATATACCCCTAGGGGACAGAGTTATAAGTTACAAACAACACCGAATAAAATATAAGTCCATGAAGGACCATGAGCAAAGTCAGGATAAAACGAGAACTGAATAAGAGCCACACGAGGCAAACATAAGCCATGCAAGGCTCAAAAGATAATCACTTCTTGATAGAAGCAGTCTTCACCAATCGTTTCTTGGCTTTGGGAGGAGCAACCTGAACAGGGACTTCTTCTTCACTGGATGACCCCATCTCACCTTCTTCCCTGCTCTTAGAAGTCGAAGTCGAGGAACTGGTAACACTCACCGATCTGGGCTCGCGAATTCGGCCGGCTAGAGGGCGTTCTGAACTGCCACTTTGATCTTTCCCACGGGATTTTGAAGGATGCCTCCCAGAACTAGATCCTGAATGTTGGGGAGTGGCCTTAGCCCCAGAGCCTGAAGCACGCCTGTTTGCATGAGAGGAAGTTCCAACACCCTCAACAAGGTCATCAGCATCAGTCACCTTCCAAGGACTTGGATAAAAGGAAGGAAAAACGACCCCTTTGTGGTCATGGCTAATCTTATTCACAGCTTTTTCCCAACCTATAGTCATGCTTTCCGGTTGGACCTCCCTGTCATGTTCATCAATGAAGGCCAGGAATGTATCCGAGCCCAAGTAGTTCTGGATGATGGAATCCTCGTTGTTCTGGGTCCTATTCTCCAAGGCTGCGTATTTTCCCCTAAGGGATGAGAGTTGGTCCTCGGAGGTGAAGTACTTAGCCTCCCATTCTTGAGATTCTTTCTGATGCTTCTCCGCAGCCTTGAGGGTAGTTCTTTCCTTATCCTTATATGATTTCCCAAGCTGGATAGCGTTCTGGAAATGAGCATTCAGCTATAAGAATAAAACACCATAAAAAAGTTATGTTAAACCATGATGGTCAATATTTAGTAAGAGTAACAAAAAATAAGGGGAGATAAGCTTATGTTATAGGCGTGAAATGCCCCCAAGCTTTCATTTTCCCCAAGGTCCGTTGCTGTTGCAAAATAAACCTTGTCAACCGGGGATATGGCATTCCGAGACCATTCCTGAGCAAAAGATGGCTATCTCGGATAGCGTCCTGCTCGCATATCCCCCACTTAGGGATAAATGCAGTCTTCATACTCCCGTCCGAACTCCTAATCCTTTTCCCAGCTTTTGAGCAATGCTGAAGGAATTCAGGAACTGGAACGTCGTCAAGGTTGGCTTCTTTCTCAGCCTTTTTAATCATCCTTTTAGTAATCTGGGGAGCATGACCCGGCAGGCTGTCAATCTCCTCAGCAACTGCAAGAAAAGACAAAGAAAACAATGTTGGAATAAGAACAAGTATGATGAGAATAAAGGAGTTAAAGTAAGAATTACCCTCGGGAGGGATACTACTAAGCCCGGTCTCTATCAAGTTATGCTCGGTCACAACTTCGCGGTATTGAGCATTTTGAAAGGTTGAAAGCTGAAAGCTCACTAACACCCTCATCGTTCACATGATTGAATTTAGACCTGAAAAATTCACCCCAGTCTCCTCCTTTCCATCTAAGGATAAAAAATTCGTGCCTCCAGTTGTGGCATGAATCAGGCACGGAGGTAGCGTTGATAATCATTCGGGACTTTGTACGATGTTGGATGCTTACCCATCCTTTCCTAGTAACACGGCTATTTTTGAAAGTAAACAAATGTCTAAATAAAGGAATGCTAAGGCGGATGCCTCCCTTGATGCATTCAACCAGAAAAATGAATATAAATTTCCAGGAGTTAGGATATAGTTGGCACGGGTTGATTTTAACTTCAGCTAGTAACCTAACAAGCCAAGGGTGAACCGGAAACCTAAGGCCAGCTGTGATAGCCCCTTTGTACACATATAAATTTTCAGGGTGCCAATTACAAGTCCTATCTCCCGGTGAAGGGATTCTGAGTCTCAAACCAGAAGGAATTCATATTTGAGTAGGTCGTTAATATCTCCTACGCCTAAAGTGCCAGGGTATATGAAAAAATCAAATTCCGCATTGTTTGGAAACACGTCCCCGGGCTCATCTAAGAGTTTGGGTAAAGTTAATTGATAACGAGGAGGAAACACCTTACCTTTCCTATTCTTGTCTTTGGTCCTCCTGTTGATTGCTTGGAGAAGGCTCTTAGAAGGAACTACGGTGCTCTGACCACCTTCACTTGCCATCAAGTTTGTCTGAAATTGAAATAGGTGCTTGAATCTTGAGAGCTCTTCAGAGAGAAATTTTCTTTGAGAGAAGAGGGAAATGTGAAGAATGACTTCCACTCCTACTCTTTTATAAGGAAATGGGCTACCCCTCATAGCAGGTCATCTTTCCGACGACCCACGTTTACAGGTTAAATAGCCGAAAACAGCAGGAAAAAGGCGTTATGAACTCGAAATTGGGTCAAATAAATGATCTAATTCGTGAAAATAAACGAAAGAAACGAATGGAAATGCAGGCTGGAGCAGCAACATAGTTAACAACCTAAGAGGTTGAACTAACTTATGCTTAATGAGCCTAAACAGAGGATTAAGCCAAAAATCCATGATTAAGGCACTAAATAGAAAGATTAGCTAAAAAGCTAATACTTTATAGAAATATGGAAGATAGATTCTAAGAAAAATGGTGGGAGTTTTGAAAACCTGCCTAAAATATAAGCCCACATGGCCAACGGGGTTGTATGTCCTGAATTAAGCCGGTTGATTGAATTCAAGGCCTAAAATTCAGGAACCATTGAATAGAATCAAGCCAAGGCACAGCCTTACAAACAAGGTAGGAGTTTTAAGGTCCTTGAGTATGAAATCAAGGATAAAAACTGACCATAGCACCCTAGACTTGAAGTCAGGTGTTGAAAACAAGAGAAAGCCCTATACAAACTAATAAAGGAACAAAGACCTCCATGGCAAGGGGGCAAGGCCAAGGTTGTTTAAAACACCCTATTGTAAGTATGGAAGGGTGTCAGCAAGTCAAAGGCCATAGTATAGCCCAAGGTTATTAGAAACTAAGAGTTCAAGAACAAGTTAAAATCCAGGAGGTCCTGAAAACCAAGAAGAAGGTTGTTTGTGATTAAGGATCACAAAATCAACCATGGTGCTGTAAACTCACTCTAGAAACAAGGAGGGGAGTTTAAAACAAGTTTTTGCTTTGGTCAAAGTCAAAGTCAACGGTCACCTACGGTCTTCTAGATAAAGATAAAGAGAAAGTCAACTAGTCAAAATTTGACAAAAATTCAAAAAACAAATTCCATGGGGCCCAGCCGACCAGGTCCCCTTGGCCGAATGGTCGACCAGGGTAGGCCGACCAGGCTACCTTGGTCAGGTGTTTTGAACACCTGGACCCCTTAGGTGGTTTCATGACCCTCCAGAACGCTCAAAAATGCTCCGTTTGAGCCCAAATTTGAGATTTAGAAACCTTGAAAGGTTCTCTACAAGCCTAGGTAGGTCTCTCAGTGGTTTCAAGAAGTTAAAAAAAGGAAGGTGATTGAAACAAGGTCTGGTTTGAAAACCAGCTCAGAATAAGGTATTTCGCCTCTAAAACGTTCAAAAATGCATATTTTCATGTGATTCTTGCTCATACCAGGAGATTATAAGAATCCCTATCATATAAGCTCAACTTCAAAATTTGAGTTTAGAAATGTCAGGGGTGTTTGAAACCAGGAGGGTGTTTGAAATCAGGAAGGTGTTTGAAACACATTGCCCAGAAGGCCGTATTTCTTGCCTAGACAACTCAAAAATGAGAATTTTTACGTGATTCTTTCTACAACCATGAGGTTATAAGAATCTCTATTAGATTGGCTTCACTCCAAAATTTGGGATTAGGGTTTCGCTAATCGCAATTATGGGGTGATTAACCTCGATTATCGACGTTTAAGGACTCTAACTCTAAAATTAACCTATCTCAAGGTTAAGGGTGGATATCCTAGTAGTAATCACGTTAAATATGAATTAGCTAGCCTCGGTTAAGGCCTTTGTAGCCCCGTTTAGGGTTGTTTAGCCTCGATTAGGGTTGAATTAGTGTCTTTTGCTGAAAAATTAGCCCTTATTAAGGCTTATGAGCAATGACCGTTTGATATTAACCCTAACTTAGAAAAGTTGAGGGAAATAAATCATTAATGAATCTATGATAAAGGATCCTATGCATGAATTGCACTTGGATTAGTGTCTATGAGCTCGAAACGACACTAATCCTATTCCCGAAGGGCCCAGAAATCTTAAGAAAAAGGTTCGAGAGGTCAAGGAATGTTTAACTTTCTTAATTATTAACTTAGGAGAGAATCTTAGTTGTTGTGAATGTGTAGGTCGCTCCACACTTCATTGTAAGATGATACCCTGGTAGGCCGAACTGACCATCAACTTCTACGAAATCAAGTTTTCCTAGAAGTTGGGGGGCAAATGATATGGGTGAAAAATAATCCCTAAAGACATAATTAATATAGTATTTATTGGCTCATAAATGAGGCCCAAAACCCTAGCTGGGCATTAAATTCGTGGTTAGTGGTTAAGCCCAAAAGAACAGCCCAAACCGGGGATGCCCGGTATAAGCTTGTTTATAACACGGGCCTGATCCACAAAACAGGAACGTTCTAGAAACCAGGAACGTTCTGGAATTTCCCCAGGATATTGTGTAGCCTCCAAGGAACCTAAATCAACATGGAAACTAATTCCTATAAGGAAGGAGTTAGAACCTTCCTCAATAACGGTGACTTGTCCACCAAGTCTCCAAATCCTACTACGATCCTGAGGCTCCTACAGCCTATATAAAGGGCCAGACCCTTCATCTCAGAACTACGTTTTTTGGCTTGATTCTCGACTTTGAGATACGTAGGCATCTTGTGAAGACCCGAATTAGGTCACGGTAACACAAGCGCAGCCATTAAAGCACGAAGCTCACGAACCCTAGCCGCAATTTGATAACCTTACTTTTTGTTCCACAACATATGGGGATGATGGATGGGGAGTTAAATGATTTATGTTGTTGGGTACTAGCTTTTGACATTTCACCTTCTTTGGCTTTACTTGACATACCTTGTCCCTAGCCCAATTACAACCCGAATAAAGACATTTTGATTATCATCAGTAGTGTATGTTGTGTTAAAGTTAGATTGATACCAAATGTCAAGCATGCTTATGATTTTGTTGGAATGGAGTTATACCCTTACCCTTGTTCTTGAGTGAATATTCTTTTGTGAGTGAAAGGTGAGTTATTACTTGTATTTTGCATATGAGATCCCAAGTTTTGACTCAAAGATGTACTCTTGTGGGCTTAGCATGATTACCAACTTATTCTTACATTTGACATGGACTGTTGAGAACTTATGCATCTTCTTTGAGTAGGCTATGTGAATACTTGTAACTTCGACACAAGGCATTGCATTCTTCACTTTGATTCTTAAGTTGACGTGGCATGAGAGGACTTGTATGTGTGGTGTTGTACTGGCATTTTATCTTTGACATGAGCTGGAAGGATTTTGTGGGTACATTCACTACAGACCCTCACGAGACCTCACTCGTCCACTAGGGCAGCCTAGGGGTTTAAAGGGCTTATTGCATATGCCAAATGCAACCGTGATCACCTACGGAAGTGGTATTAGTAAGTTGTTATTTTATATTGGTTTACTCGAGGACGAGCAAAGGTCAAGTTGGGGGGTATTTGATACATGTTAATTTTGTGTACATTTTATAGCATGTTATCTCTCATTTATCCTTAGTTTAGAATAATTTTGTGCTTTATTAGCATTGTTAGTAGCATGTTAATTTGGATTGCAGGCTAAGATGATTTTTTATGTTTATAGGATAATTTTGGAAGCAAAAGGAGTCCGGTTTCAGATCCTCAACAGATCATAACTTACACCTGGACGAGCAATGTGGAAATAAGAACTGTCACAAAAATATGGAAAGTGATATATTCTTAAAGCGGGAATCCCGGTTGGAATTAATATAATTTTTGTTAAGCAAAAGGAGTCCGATTCCAGGCCCTCAATAGACCGCAGCTTAGGACTTAAGGATTTATTTATATTAATAAATATTTAATTTATTTAGAAAATTATATTTATAAATATCTAATAATATTATATATTTATTTTTATATTTTCTGGATTTAATTAATTATTTATTAATTAAAGATTATAAGCTGTGCGGGTTAAAAAAGCATTTCTACGGAGCTCATCCATGTAAAACAAAATAGGCACTACCGGTTGTTGATTTTTGGATTATAAAAGGCTATTGAGTGTGTTGGTTGGTCGGCAGAATTCAGCAAATAAATTAAGTAAGAAGCCATCTAAAAGTTGTTAGTCACTCACCTATTGTGCTATATTATTACTTTCGGTTATATTTTTATGGAAGGTGGTGTGCTTATTTCTAGTATAAATAGGAGAGTTTTCATTTGGTTTAAGACACCCATCTCCTTCTTGTAATTCAGTTGTATTCTCTCAAATTTTCTATCAACTTTCTTTGTAATTTTAGTTTAATTCATACACTTTAATTTTCTGCAAAATTCTATTCTGGTTGAAGATTGTTAGGGAATTACATGGAGTGCTCATTCATTTCATTGGAAACTATTTCGGGAGGATAAAATCTTAAAGTTGTAATTTCTTCACTCTAAACTCTTTTAATTATGATTTTACCATTTATTATATGCTTATTTTCTTTATCTAGCATGAGTAACTAATTCTATAATCCGAGAATTAGGTAGTATTCATTGGTGATATATGCTTGTTTGATTGTGATAATAATTCTCTACTTTTGCTAATCTATCATTGAGGACTTAACCAAATTAAGGGCGTAGCTAACCTTTAATTGTATTCATAGGAATTATGATAAATTGGGAGATGAGTCATAATTCTTGTTCATGATTTGATAGACATAGTTTAATTATTAAATCGGGAGATTAATAAGAGGACTATGAAACTTATAATTCTCGGGTTTTAAAAATCTAAAATTGTATTTCGATTGATCATGGGAGTGACTTTTGAGATATGATTGTAGACATTATTTTGTATCTTGGGAGAGAACATTATAAAATTTAGAAGAATTGTTTTTAGCAAAATATGAGAAATATATATATATATATCATATTATAACAGCATTATTGAACCAATTGAAGAACCCTATTTCTCGGATTGCTTTTCATCATCAATTAAATCTTAGTTTTATTTGTTTTTAATTAGTTTAATTCGAACACACCAATTATTTTTCACACTTCTAGATATTAAGAAATTAAAACTTGAACTTGTATTAATAGTCCTTCCCTACGAACGAACTTTATAAAAATTGCATCAACAAGTATCTTTAACATCAGTTCTTAAATAGAACTGATGATAATTAACCTCTTATACATCGTTACAAGTTTGGTTATCGATGCCTATTTCTAACTTGTGTGTTACATGTTTAAGTGGCTCTAACCTTGATAATATAATAATATTGAAGTTTCCAATATTACAAAATTATTATAAACACGTAATAGATTTAGTGCAAAGACATCAGAAATATACTAAATAACGATGTGTAAATATGTATTAGACATCAGTTAAAAATCGATGTCTAAAGTTCAGACTTTTAACATCACACGTGAAGACATCGGTTCGTTTTCAGAATAGACATCGGTTTTTACCCGATGTCTATTGACATATTTTTAGTAGTGAGAACATAACCGTTCCTTGGAATTTGAGATAAATTTCTTTATCTGTATCTTTGAGACAGTTCTTCTTGTAGCTTTTGACTGCTTTTATGAACTGAATCGGAAATTTGGAAATTTCTAATAAATTATTAGATGGGTATACCATTGCTAATAATCCATAAAGATAAGCCTTCCAAACGAATTCTGGATTACTGTTGGGATAGAAGTTAAAGTAACTAATGGTCTTCTTATCCGTGGTAAAGTAGTGCTCTTCTGCAAAGTCTGCTTCTGTAGAGCTTCTTCCTTTGGTAAACAGATAGTTAAAACCAGAAAATGAGATTTCACTAGTATCTTCTTCTGCTTCTATATATTCTAACTTGGGTTTTTGATGGTTTGGAATTGTTCCCAAGCAGATTAAATTAGAAGAACTAACTTCCTTCTTTAGGGCATCGCTGTAAGTTGGTCATAAGGCTTCAACCGAACTTATCAACTGTAGTGGTGCTTTGGTTTCTGCACTAGTATACACTCGTCTTGCTGCTTGAGCTTCTGCGAATGATGTGTATTTTTTGTGCTTGATTCCCGAAACTCCCTTTACTGCGAGTTCTGCAATATTCCATGTGGTGTAGATGCCCGGGTTAGGACCATTGAACACGACATAATAGGCTTTAGGTGCCTTATATCCTGTGAGGACGGCTGAAGTATGACCTTCAGTCTTTTTAGGGATTTGAATTCCCCGTTAGGCCTAAGATTTAAATCTGAGGGTTTAACTAACGTTGTAGAGGTCTGGACCTCAGTCCGATTTTTTGGCAAATTCATAGCCTTCAACGGATTTGTTGAATCTTTACCTGGAGCCGTTAACTCAGGATTATTCACTTCTTGACTCATTTCTGAGGAAGGTGAAGTAATTACCTTTTGAGACGAAGTTAAAACTTCGTGTTGGATTTTTGCCAAATCCACAGGCATCAACGGAGTTGAAATGCCTTTACCAGTAGCTGTTTGTTCCGGGCTAGTCTCAGATTCATTCTTTGAAGAAGAAGGTTCAGAGACAACATTTTGTTGTTCAGGAAGAGAGTACTTCCTTACAAATGCTATTTTTTCTCGAAGGATTGAAAGTCTAGTTTCCAATGATTCGTATTCTTTTACCAAAATCATTTGTTCTACCAATAATTTTTCTATGGAAAATTCCATATCTTTATATCAAAGAAAGAGATTTTTATAGAGCAAAGCTCTTTGATCTAAGCAAAAGATCTATGATATAGAGAGGATGTTTGGTGTTTGGTGTGGTTTCCAAATGCTGATTTCTTCCTTTATGTATAGGCATGAAATGCCTTGGATACCTGCAATAGGATATGACATGACTCTGTAGAGTTTTATTTGTATACCTTTTACTTTTGCTGATATTCCCTTGTTAAGAATCGGCAAGACAATTCATAACTCCATCAAGGTGTTCAACCTCGAAGTTGTATCTGGAAAACCATTGCTACCATCGCACAAGTCTTCCTTGCTTATTATCTCCTTCAATCTTTATTTTAAGGAAATAAATAAAATTCTTATTATCAGTCCTGACAATAAATATAACAGGGGTTAGATAAATAGAGAATTTTGTAATAGCTCTTTTGACCGCCAAGTATTCTTTCTCATTAGAATGATATCTTATTTCCGCGTCTTTCAAGCTTCCTGATGCATATCTGCATATTAATTCTTGATCATTAGAATTAATGGCTTTGAGAACTCCACCACAATGTTGATCGGATGCGTCTGTTTCTACAATAAGCTTGTCTCCTGGCTCTGGATGATAGAGCTTAGGAAAACTTACCAACTGCTTCTTAATTTTCTTAATGTAAGAAGTTTCAGACTCTATCCATTTCCAGGGAATTCCTTTCTTGAGCTTAGCCTGCAAAGGGGACCTTATAGCTGTAAGTTTAGGAATATAATCAGATGAATAAGTTAATATACCTAAAAACCTTTGCAACTATTTTCTGTCTTCTATCTGATCTGGAAACTTATGAATATGTTCCAAAATATGACTTTGAGGACAGTGAGTTCCTTGATCAATTTCTAAACCTAAGAAATTAATCTTTGTTTTGAAGAGCTGCGCCTTTTTCTTGGATAGGATTATGCCAAGACTCTCGCATTTCTTCAGTACTGCTGCTAAATGTATAAGATGTTCTTTTTCATTGTTAGAAAATATAAGAATATCATCTACATAAATACAACAGAATTTTTCAAAGGATCTAAATGTGTTCTGCATATGTCTTTGAAATATTGATGGAGCTCTGATAATGTCCTTGAGGACATGTAAATGCTGTCAGTAACTGTGATTCTTCATCAAACAGTACTTACCAGAATCCTGATTTACAGTCTAATGAACTACACATTTTCTTACCTCTTATAAGGGTTAGCAAACTATCCTTATTGGGTAAATTACGACCGTCACCTATAGTAAGATCGTTCATTCTTTTATAGTTGACAACCATTCTTTTCTTACCTCGTCGTCGCTCAACTTCATTTTCTATTAGGAATGCTGGTGACATGTGGGCTGATTTACTGGGGATGATTAGCTTCATCTCAAGTAATTCTTTAATTTGCACCGCAAATTCTTCAACATCTTGAGGGCTATATTTCATGGGTTTTACCCTGCAAATATCTTTAGGATTGTTGAGCTTTATTGATGCTTTCATCCAATGCCTGGTCTTTTGAGGATCCAACGGATTGTCTGAGCATACCTTGTCTAAGAGTCTCTCAATCTTAGATTTCTGTCAATATCTTGAGATAAATTTTTTAGCGCAAAATTCATTTCTCGATATTTATTTAACTTATCTCTCCCCCTCTATAAAAGTTGGATTTTGTGCTGGGAAATGTTAACAGGTGTGACGGGTTTTGTTTTTGAATTCTTTTTATTTGATTCCAAAAACGTAGGAAAACCTACTCGGTTAGCTTGAAGAACTTTCTTAACCCATACTGGTTCACCTTTGAGTGTGAAAATAACACTTTTTATCATCAACCTGTATAAAAGGTTTGTAGGCTAGACAAAAATTATTACCTAAAAGAAAGTCTATACCTGATTCTTGTTGATAAACAGTGGGAATATGAAATATTTCTTCTACTATCATAATATCAAGGTCTTTACATACCTTATCTATCACAATGGTTTTACCATTAGCTATTTTTACCTCAATAGGCCTTTCAGCATTCACCCAGTGTTCTGGTGGAATGACGGGCTTACTTGATATGCATAGGCTCACACCTGTATCAACATAACAATGCAATTCAATCTTTTTATATCCAGAAAAATTAAGTGTTACCTTTTATATAGATCGAAGATGGATTAGTAATGTTTGGCATTTCTAATTCTTCATATGAATCTTCAGTCGCTTTCGTCCGTTGATTCATCTTCTGATTCTTCGGACGATGGTCCAGGGTCAATTTCTTCTGTGATGAAGATATTTTCTTTTTCATCATATATGTCTTCTACTGGTTCATAACCAATGTAGTAGATTTCTTCTAATACCTTGATCTTGTTAGGATATTTCTTTCTATTGGGGCATTCATTTGCATAATGTCCTTCTTCGTTGCAGACCCAACACCTGCAATTTTTCTTTCCTTTCGGAAAAAGTTTTTGTTTGTTAGTAGAAACGTTTTTCTTTCTAACATATTTTCCTGGTTTAAAAGGTTTCTTTTTCTTTTTAAACCGATATTTGGAAGATGTCTTCTTTTTTGAATACTTCTTCTTTTTATAATTTGGATTGCATCCGAAATTATAATTTTCTTTGTTAAGCTTTTCACAACATTTTTTACCAAAAGCTTTTAGTTATTTTTGTGTTTTTGCATCATCACAATATCTAGTGAGTTCGCCTTTCACAATTTTCTGTACAAAAGCCAAACTATGTTTCGTCAGGTCTGATCTTTCCTGCAAAAACTTAATCATTGCTTTTTCACCTATCAAGGGTATCTTACGTATGTATTATTCTACATAAATGTGATATCCTGCTTGATCTCTTGTATTGACCAAATGCTTTTCATATTCACAAAAGAATGTGTCAATAAAGCATATATCGCATAATTGCATTCTGCTCATAGCTAACTTAGCATTTTGTTTGATCTTATCTTTTTCTTGTTCTTTAGAATAAACATAATCTATTCCTAAAAACATGGTATAGATAGCATCAACAATTTTATTAAAGGCTTCTATGGGTTCATCATCGAAAAAATTCCAAACGACGTCTTTAATAAACTTGTTAACAAATCCTGTTGTTTTATGTGATATTATATAATAATATGTAATGTTATTTATGTTATTTAAGAAAAAATGACCACTACGCATCTATCTATACTATTATATTAAAATCGCATTATTAAAAGTTTTGGTGATTTAGTTTCTGTACGGTTATCCTAATTATTAAAATAAATAATAATCTAATATAATTAATGGTAATTAACTGATTATCTTTTGAAAATACACCTAGAGGGGAGGGGTAATAGGTGTTATGACTAACAATGATCAAATAAAAATTCTTCCTGAAAAGATATTCTGCCAGCTAGCTGGATGAAACAAAATAACAAATAAGCAGCTAGCTGAGTTAACTGGAAGCAACCAATTAACAAATAGGCAGCTAACTAAGTTATGTAGTGCAGTAAGATAAAATGCAGTAAGTAAAGAACACCACGAATTTTAGCTAGGTTCGACCCCTATTCTTCTATGGTCTACGTCCTAGTCCCTTACCAACTTGGTAAGAGAATATATTATTGATCACAAAGAATCCCAATTACACGATACAATAGTATATCTCCCTTAAACTCCCAGTTACTGATTGCAGCTAGCTGGAATGCCTTGTTACCTGAACACAGCTCTCTAAGCTTTATACTAAGCCAAGTACAAACTTCTCTAGCCTGCTGTTCCTCGAACCCTTGTTCCACAAGCTTGACAATCCAGAAACTACCAACTTTACAAGTTGAACAATACAATGGATAAAGAGAATTACAACTCGAAACTATGAACTCTAATATATCGATATAGAATATAATGCTAGAGCTCGTTTGTTGAATCTGAAATGAAGGTGCAGAGTTGTTTGTTGTATGTTCTTGAATATTTCTTGAAGGTTCAATGTTAATGTCTGCAAGAGAAGAGCAACCATACAAGTATTATATAGTGAAGTAAAGAAGAGCTTCAAATTAAAGAGCAAAATAGCAACGGTCTTGAAATAGATTCTCACGTTCAACTTTGCAAGATTAACAGCACTTCTAACGTTCACATAGCAGCTTTGTAGTATTATAATTAGAAGGTATAATTATAATAAATGGCATGCTAGAAAAGAGAGCACATGGAATGTTTTAGTGGAGCATTAAAGTAATAAAAAGATTCCTTTAATGAGTGGAAGTTGTCTAGCATGATACTTCTACTTGAGTAGTGTTCTAATAAATATAATATCATGTTTAAATATGTTAGACCAATCTTACAACTGATTTCCACAATATTTTCTATAAATCCGTACTCCCTTTTATATTCTGGACAGACTGCCAGCTTGCTGTGTTATACTGTCAGCTAGCTGAGATATCCTATTTTGCTATGAAATGATATAGATAGTAAAACCTGCAAAACAATATTAGTCCAATGCAAACATCCAGCTTGCTTACTATGTATGATCATCAAAATCATAGAGTTTCAATCTGCCCCTTTTTGATGATTATACACCTATTTTAGGAGAGATGCAAAAACTCCTCCTAAATCGAGCAATCCTATAATCAGTAAGCACATTGATATAGGCTAAAACAACAAATATAATTTAAACCAAAGTACCACAAATATTTAACATAAACCAGTACTTAGCATAAGCCAAATTCCACAACAAGTTCCACAATACCAGATAACATAGTTCAAAATACCACAAAATAAAATCAAACCATAGTTCACAGCATGCATTAATAGATCATAACAGATCCTAAAATACTTCTCCCCCTTAATCATTAAAAAAGGTAAACTTAGGAATCATTATTGTCATCATCCTCTTTAGCCTCATCAACTTGAAATTCACCAGGGCCATTCACATCTGGATCAGCTACATTGTCTTTGAGCCCATCTCCAGCAGCCACATTTGCAAGATTATGGAGCTCTTGTGCACCAGAAACCGTGGCAGAATGAAGCCCAGTTCGAGTTGAAGTAGAAGTACGTGGACCGGCTATAATATCCCGGAGAAAAACCAATTCTTCAGACATCCCATCTAACCTGGCATTTATCTTCTTAACAGCCTCCCTAATTTCATTAAGTGTCTCAGAGTTATCAATTTCAGCAACAGTTGAGGAATTCACATTAGCAGGGGAGGGAGTAGGAGGTGGAGGGAGAGGAGGTTCCACATGCACGATCGTACCATTAGATTCAAGCTTCAAATGAGATTGCAGTAGACTTTTAATGTCTAAAAATTCTTTAGCCATTTCACAGTCTTCATCCTTGAGATTAACTCCATACCACTCAAACACCCTTGTCAGCAAACAACCATAAGGGAGACTTGGCGAAGTGTGTGGATCAAACACATTCATCAGATTCTTTAAAATTAGCCCAGCCAAGTTAAAAGGCTTCTCAGATAGCAACATAGACACCACAGTTACATCCTGACCAGCAAAGTTCGAACGACTTCCCATACGAGGGTTAACATTATCAATGCAAATTTTGAAAAAAGCATGAGCAATAGGCGTAACACAAGTAGTTGTAGGAGGAGTATAAACCAATATACCTTCCATACCACGAAGTACTCGCAATTGATCTAATTCAGTGAATTTTTTTAATTCAGTAGGACCCTTTTTAGTAGTGATAGAGACAAAGGAGGGTTTCTCAATTCCAAGAATATCATTTAACACATTAGTTGTTAACATTATTTTCTGACCACGAACACACGAAGAAAATACCGCAGGTTTGACAATGATAAGATTTGCATAAAACTCATAAACTAGAGATTGATAACATTCTCGGGGTAGATCTTTGATAAATGATTCAAACCCTAGTTTAGCAAAATAACTAATAGCCCCGCATTTGATATAAGAGTTACCTGCAATTGGTCGACCAAATACAATTCGACGATTGCCCAAGTCGAGTTGGTTGAAACGAGTTTCCAGATCCTCATTATCGAACAAAGTCCCATACTTGCTTCGTTTCAAAGCCACACCCTCACGATTCCCTGACCTTTGAACTTCAGACATCTCGTCGCCACTTTCCACTCGGACAGGAGAGAGATTGATATCAACGTCTTCATCAATCAGCCTCTTGTTCTTCCCTTTCTGAGATTTTGAATCAATAATCGAAGTTTTCTTATCCCTCGAGTTGACTTCATGATTCGATTGTTCAAGATAGAAGGATAGAGAGAAAATGTGTATTGGCGATTGAGAGCAGTGTGAAACCCTAATCTCTATTTTGAACGGTATTTGATGAGAACTAAAGAGTCAGATAGAGATACACTATGTAAACTTCTTTTATTAATTAAGGGAAAAAAGGATTTTTAGGATAAAATTAAGAAATTAAAACTAAGAAATCCCATCCCTGAATAAAATGACTCAAGATAAATATAATCATAACCTCACCAAAAAAAATCATGATTTTAAACCTTAGAAGGCCTAAATTATTAGTCAAATAAAATGAATTAAATTAACCACTTAGAAAAAATAAAACAACATTTAGCACATAGAACAAGTAAGTGGACTGCATTTAACATATTAAAATATATCAAATATACATATATGTAAAGAATATAATAGCACAGAAAAATGTACCAAGCCTCCATGGCAGCTAGCTGGCTAGACATTGCACATGCCAAATTCGCGACGAAAAACAATAAAACGCTCCTCAGTTAGTGGCTTTGTGAAGATGTAAGCTAGCTGGTACTCTGTACTTACAAAGATAAGCTCAATTTTTCCCTCTACAACATTGTCTCTCAAGAAATGATGTCGAACGTCGATATGCTTTGTTCTTGAGTGATTTACTGGATTCTTTGATATGTTGATAGTGCTTGTATTGTCACAATAAATGGGGACTTTGCCACATTTAATTCCAAAGTCTCGAAGTGTTTGTCTCATCCATAACATTTGAGAGCAACAACTTCCAGCTGCTAAATACTCCCCTTCAGCTGTGGATAATGCAACAGAAGTTTGCTTCTTGCTTTGCCAAGATACTAGACTCTGTCCTAAAAATGCACAAAAACCACTTGTACTCTTTCGATCAGTTTGACAACCTGCATAATCTGCATCACTATACCCAACAAGATCAAATGCATTTGTGATGGGATAAAATAATCCAATAGTAGTAGTTCCACTTAAATATTTAAAAATTCTTTTAATAGCATTCAAGTGAGACTCTTTAGGTTGAGATTGAAACCTAGCACAAACACATACACTATACATAATGTCAGGTCTAGAGGCTGTAAGATATAATAAACTACCAATCATACCTCTATACTTTCGAACATCTACATCTTTACCACATTCATCTGCAGTCAGCTTGCTGGCAGAACTCATAGGTGTGGATTTTGCCTTGATATTCTCATAACCAAACTTCTTGAGCAAGTTCTTGATGTACTTGGTCTGATGCACATATATTCCATCTTGAGTTTGCTTGATTTGGAGCCCCAAGAAGTAATTGAGCTCACCCATCATACTCATGTCAAACTCACTATGCATACACTTAGAAAACCACTTGCACATATTATCATTAGTTGATCCAAAGATAATATCATCCACATTTATTTGCACAACTAGAATATCACTACCAATAAGTTTAGTAAATAATGTAGGATCGATTTTACCTCGAATGAATCCATTCTTTATCAAAAACTTACTTAGCCTTTTATACCAAGATCTAGGAGCTTGCCGTAATCCATATAATGTTTTCTTCAACTTTAAAACATAATTAGGAAATTGATCACTCTCAAATCCAGGAGGTTGCTTGACATATACTTCTTCTTTCAAGTAGCCATTAAGAAATGCACTTTTCACGTCCATTTGATGTAGCTTGAACTTCTTGAAGCATGCAAATGAGAGTAACATCCTTATTGACTCTAGCCTTGCAACCGGGGCATAAGTTTCATCGAAATCGATTCCTTCTTGTTGATTATATCCTTGTGCAACAAGCCTTGCCTTGTTTCTAGTAACCGTACCTACTTCATCAACTTTGTTCTTGAAAACCCATTTAGTACCAATGATTGAAGCATCTTTAGGTGGCTCTACAAGTTCCCAAACATCACATCTTTCAAATTGATTAAGTTCCTCTTGCATTTCCATGATCCAATTCTCATCTTTTAGTGCTTCATTGACATTCTTTGGTTCCTCTTGAGCTAGGAAGGCAGCAAATGCACAAAAGTTAGATTGACTTCTCCTTGTCTTGATGCCTTCTGATTTATCACCAATAATCAACTCTGGAGGATGGTTCTTTACTGTCCTTGTTGATTTTGGAAATTTGTGATGAGCTATGACTTCTTCATTTACTCTAAATCTCTTAGATGGTGGAGAGGCTTCATCTCCATTATAGATTGGCATCTTTTCTTGTGATCTCTGACCTCTAGAATCTTCCAAGGTGAGCTTTGACATTTTATCACATGTTTCATCTACTGGAGGAGAGATTTCAGCTGGTTCATCATTAGTTGAATTGGATTCGGGTTCTTCTGCAGCTTGCTGAGTTGCTGTATTTGACTTTAGCAGCTAGCTGGCATCTTCTGAACCTGCAATTTCTTCCTCATCTCTTGACAGATCAACATTAGATTCTTGAAATGAAACATCAATTGACTGTTTAACACTACGTTTAGAGATGTTATAAACTCTATATGCACGACTTGTTAAAGAATAACCCAAAAATATTGCTTCGTAAGATTTAGCATCAAATTTACCATCTCTATCAATAGATTTGAGTACAAATCACCTGGATCCAAAGACCTTGAAGTAGCCTATGTTTGGCTTCTTATTCTTCAGCAATTCATATGGAGTTTTGTTGAGAATAGGCCTGATCAGTACTCTGTTAAGAACGTAGCTAGCTGTGTTGACTGCTTCAGCCCAGAAACTTCTTGGCAGCTTGCTCTCTTGCAAAAAAGTCCTAGCTGTAGAGACCTATTCTTTCTTTCCACAACTCCATTTTGATGTGGGGTTCTTGGAGCAGAGAATTCATGAGAAATGCCTCTATCTTCACAATATGAAATAAAGTCCTTTTGGAATTCACCACCACGATCACTCCTTATACTTACAAGTCTTATCTTAAACTTGTTCTCAAGCAACTTAATTAGCTTCTCAAATTCACTGAAAGCACAATCTTTAGTACGAAGAAACAATACCCATGTATATCTAGAATAATCATCTACGATAACAAATGCATATTGTTTTCCTCCAATGCTTTTATATGCTTCCGGACCAAATAAATCTAAGTGAAGAAGCTCTAAAGGTTTAGAAGTTGATACCACATTCTTTGACTTATGTGGAGTCCTGATTTGTTTGCCTAATTGACAAGCCGAACAGGTTTCCTTCTTAACATACTTTAATTTGGGCAGTCCTCTAACTAGCTTCTTTGAAGACAGCTTGCTGAGTAAGTCCATATGAGCATGTCCAAGCCTTCTATGCCAAATATCTGGATTTGTATCAACTGTAGCTAGACAACAAGATGAATCCTGCATTTCAAAGTCTAATATATATATATATATATATATATATATATATTTCCTTCCCTTCTAGCGACTAGGGGGACTTTGTTAGTGCCAACATTAATAGTACACTTCCCTTTATCAAAAAGAACAGAGTGGCCATCATCATATAACTGACTTACACTAAGCAAATTATACTTAAGACCTTGAACATATTGTACTTTATCAATGGAGATGACACTATTACCAATTTTTCCTTTACCAAGAATTTGGAGTGTTTTGCTATCACCAATAGTGACACTTCCACCCTTTTTCTTATTTAGAGTAAAGAACTGTGATTTATCACCACTCATATGTCTTATGCATCCACTATCCAAAATCCATTGTTTTGATTTCACCTTGACAACAAGACATACCTACAAAACAAGTAAACAACAACTCAACATTTTGGTACCCATATTTGCTTGGGTCCAGAATGGTTAGTTGATAGAACATATAAAACATTTAAATCAGATTTCTTGATCCACATTTGGACCACTTTAGGAGTTTGATTTTTGGTTCCAGCTGTTCTGCCAGCTAGCTGCCTGTGAATTGTCTGTCTGTTCCAGCTTGCTAGCTTAGCATTCTGACTTTGCAATGATTTGCCAAATGACCTTTATTTCCACATTTGTGGCAAATTCTCCATGGCATGGCATAGTCATAAGGAATTCCATGTTTGCCATCATAATTTAGACGTGATGTTGAAGCCATTCCAACTCCTTTTCTTTCGATTGGAACCTTTGCATACCTCATCATTGTTTTTAGTGTATCTTCTCCTTGAACGAACTTACCCATTCCTTTCTGGAGATTCTTGATTTCACTTTCCAAGTCTTTGATTCTTTCATATTGTTGAGATATTTCCATTGAGCATGATTCCCTTGGACTAAATGCTTCTAAACATGCATCTTGAGCATCTATCTCTGCTCTCAGCTCGCTGAGTTCCTTCATGAGAACATCATTTCTTTTGATAAGCACTTTGTTTATCCCTTCAAGCTGGGATACCTCAGCCTTAAGATCAGTAATATTTTGAGCATGATTACTAGCAGGAGTTTTCTCATCCATTAACATCTTCTTAAGTTGAGTATTCTTCTTCTTAAGTTTATTATTCTCATCTTTTAATTCTACGAACTCCTCAATGGATAAATTACTATGATCCTGCATGGTTAGTTCATCTAATATAGAAGAATGAGAATATATATCAGAAAAATAGTTGACCTCACTATTGTTGTCATCCGAATCTGAGACATCGCTATCTACAAGGCCATCTTGAATGATTCCTTGAGCATCATTCTAATCATCAATACCAACAAGAGCTAGATTCACCATCTCATCACTTGATTCATTATCAGAATCTGAATCTTCATCATCACTCCATGTCAAAAGTGCCTTAGCTTTCTTTTTGTCCTTTGAGGTAGCTAGCTGCTTCTGCTTGTTTTTCAGCTTGTAGCAGTCCCTTTTGTAATGACCTTTCTTTCCACATTCAAAACATGCTTCCTCTTTGACATCTTTCTTTGTTCAAGAAGTTCTACTTTTCTCCTTCTTTAGCTTATTTCTCATGTCCAGCATCTTCTTGATTTTTCTAGACAAGAGAGCCAATTCTTCATGAGAATCGGATTCTGACTCTGAATCCAGCTTGCTGCTACTGGAGTGTAAGGCTAGATTCTTCATCTTTTCAACTGGATCCTTGACTGATTCCACATTGTTGTTATTGATCTTGTTTTCAAACTGCTCTAACTCGGCAAATATAGCCAAATGATCCATAGAATCAATGGAGGGACATGATTCCAATGCAGTACTTTAGCTTCGAATATAAATGGAACTGCACTTAGAACTTTCATGTTGATTTCGTCTTGAGGTATGGTCTTTCCAAGGCTCTTTAGAGTGTTGATAGTGACTTGAAATCTTGCTTGGGTTTCCTTGATAGTTTCACCATTTTTAAGCTTGAAATTTCCGAAGTCATTCATTAACTTGCTAAGTTTCACCTTTCTTAAGGTTGTCGAACCTTCATGATATGATTCCAAAGCATCCGACATTTCTTTTGCTGTCTTTAGAGAAGATACTTTGTCATACTCAGCTTGATCTAATGCATTCATTATAGAGTTTCTAGCTTCTCCATTATATCCGCATTTTATAATCTCATCGGGAGTGAGATCATCAACATCTTTTGGCTTGTTTTTATCGTCTAGAAATTCGTAGTTTCCTTTCTGCACAACTCTTAGAACCATAGGTTTCTTGGACAAATAAGTGTCCATTCTGCATTTCCACCAATTGTAGTTCTCCGAGCCAGTGAGAAGAGGTGCCCTATAATCAGACTTAGCTTCGAGATAATTGTTAGCCATTTGATCGATACTTTTCCTATTACAGAAATTACAATTATACCCTTTACTATAAAAAATATAAAAAAAAGGATGTTTTTCTTGGGAATTGAACTTATGACCTTCAAGATAAAAGTAGCTTATGTTCACCTACACAACTACTACACCACATCAATTGTTTTATGCCATTTTGAAAATCATCAATCACATGCACATAAAAACCCCCTTCCTATAATTTTTTAATATTTTTTTGAGATTTACTTAGGTTAATTATTATATCTATTATAGGCTAACAAGGTGTTTCAATCATATTTAGTAAATAACAATTATACCCTTTACTATAAAAAATATAAAAAAGATGTTTTTCTTGGGAATTGAACTTATGACCTTCAAGATACAGGTAACTTATGTTCACCTACTCAACCAGTACACCACATCAATTGTTTTATGCCATTTTGAAAATCATCAATCACATGCACATAAAAACCCCCTTCCTATAATTTTTTAATATTTTTTTGAGATTTACTTAGGTTAAATTGAACTCGTGACCTTCAAGATACAAATGGCTTACATCAAATTTTTGGTGTCTTTTTGAAAATCATCGGTAACATGTAAAAAAACCCGCTTCCTATAATTTTTTACTATTTTTTTTGAATTTTACTTAAGTTAAAATTATCAAAATTTCAACCCTTTCAAAAACCTATAAATTTGTTATGGATTTTCGTGTTATTTAAATTGAACTCATGACCTTCAAGATGGCAGTGGCTTATGTTCATATAAACAACCGCTACACCACATCAATTTTTTGGTGCCTTTTTGAAAATCATCGATCACATGTAAAAAAAACCAGCTTCCTATAATTTTTTAATATTTTTTGAGATTTATTGAACTTTGTATTATCAAAATTTCAACCCTTTCAAAAACTTATAAATTTGTCATGAATTTTTGTGTTATTTTCAACGCTTTCGAAAACTTATAAATTTGTTATGGATTTTCGTGTTATTTAGTAAATCTATAAACTACTCATTTCATACATATCAATTTAATGATATGTGATATTATATAATAATATGTAATGTTATTTATGTTATTTAACAAAAAATGACCATTACGCATCTATCTATACTATTATATTAAAATCGCATTATTAAAAGTTTTGGTGATTTAGTTTCTGTACGGTTATCCTAATTATTAAAATAAATAATAATCTAATATAATTAATGGTAATTAACTGATTATCTTTTGAAAATACACCTAGAGGGGAGGGGTGAATAGGTGTTATGACTAACAATGATCAAATAAAAATTCTGCCTGAAAAGATATTCTGGCAGCTAGCTGGATGAAAGAAAATAACAAATAAGCAGCTAGCTGAGTTAACTGGAAGCAGCCAATTAACAAATAGGCAGCTAACTAAGTTATGCAGTGCAGTAAGATAAAATGCAGTAAGTAAAGAACACCATGAATTTTAGCTAGGTTCGACCCCTATTCTTCTATGGTTTACGTCCTAGTCCCTTACCAACTTGGTAAGAGAATATATTATTGATAAAAAAGAATCCCAATTACAAGATACAATAACATATCTCCCTTAAACTCCCTGTTACTGATTGCAGCTAGTTGGAACGCCTTGTTTCCTGAACACGGCTCTTTAAGCTTTATATTAAGCCAAGTATAAACTTCTCTAGCCTGCTGTTTACCAGGTCAAATGTCCAGTCAATGACAAAAGCGTTATTACTGCTAAAGAAACATGGATACCCAAGATAAAACAAAAGATTTTCAAATCTGTTTATAAGGTTAAATGTTTATTGACTAAAGAGGTTAAAATTAAAAATGTTGTTTTGCCTGATAAAGGTCAATACTTTAAATCCGCAGGACCCAATCAAATTTGGGTCCCGAAGAAGGTTTAATCCATTTGTCATTGCAGGGTATTGAACAGGTTGAACGAGTAACCTGGATCTTGGACAGTGGATGTTCAAGGCATATGACTGGAGACAGAACCCTGCTGACAAATGTGGTGGAGAAGGCCGGCCCAGTAGTTACCTTTGGAGATAACAGCAAAGGTAGAACTGATGGATATGGCAGACTTGAAGCTGGAAATGTTATCATTGAAAAAGTGTCCTTTGTAAAAGGACTTGAGCATAATTTGCTCAGCATCAGTCAATTCTGTGACAAGGGATTTGAAGTCTACTTTAACAAAAAGAATTGTCTGATTTCACACAAAAGAAGTGAACAACCATCTCTGACGGGAGTCAGAAAAGGAAACTTGTATGTAGCCAACATGAACACTAGAAGCACTGAAGAAATCTATTGCTTCTATTCTAAAGCATCCACAAATGAAAGTTGGCTATGGCACAAGAAACTTTCTCACCTAAATTTCAAGACGATGAACTCTCTGGTCAAGAGAGAGTTGGTGAGAGGTTTACCTTCTATGGAATTCACACAGGAAGGACTATGTGATGCCTGTCAAAAAGGCAAACTAAAAAGGGCAACTCACAGAAGCACTGATATATCTTCAATAACTGATCCTTTACAGTTACTTCACATGGATCTATTTGGTCCAGTGAATGTGATGCCTATGTCAAAGAAAAGATATGCTCTTGTGATTGTTGATGATTTTTCAAAGTACACATGTGTCTTGTTCCTGAATTCTAAAGATGAGACTCCACAACTGGTGATCGATCATATCAATTTAATTGAGCTGGATTCCAAGTATCCAGTGAGGGCTATAAGGTCAGACAATGGAACTGAATTCAAGAATGCAGTTCTGAATGACTTTTGTACTGAAATGGGTATAACCAGACAATACTCAGCTCCAAGAACTCCTCAGCAAAATGGAGTAGTTGAAAGAAAGAATAGAACCTTGATTGAAGCTGCACGTACTATGTTAAGTGAATCAAGGCTTCCATTGTTTTTTTGGGCTGAAGCTGTCAACACTGCTTGCTATACTCAGAATCGAACTCTTATCAACAAAGACTTGATGAAAACACCCTATGAAGCCATGAATGAAAAGAAACCAACACTCAAATACTTTCATGTATTTGGAGCAAAATGCTTTGTACTTAAAGAAGGAGACGATCAAGGTGGAAAATTTGAAGCCAAAGCACATGATGCAATTTTTGTTGGTTATGAAAGAAGAGCTTATAAGGTGTATTTGATTGAACATCAGAAGATGATGGAAAGTGTCAATGTTACATTTGATGAAACTAAACAACCTAGTATCCAAACTGAAGATTCATCTGAAAAGCTATCTTTTGAAGATATGACAGATCTAGATTCAGATGGTGATAGTCCACCTGATGTTTTTGCTGATGCTAATGACAACAATGACAATGATGAGTCTAATCAGAATAATGGTGATGAAAATAATGATAATATTGAAAACATCACTCATACTTCTGAACACTCATCTAATCGTCCTGGCAACAACTTAGGGGGAGTTAATGAAGGATCTACTAGTCATACTCAACATCACAATGAAGAACAAGGCGAATCATCAAGACTAAATCTTCCCAGACAGACTGTTTGGAATAGAGCTCATCCTTTTGAGCTAATCGTTGGTGATCCAGATGTTGGTGTAAAGACTAGAAGAGCTTTGCAAAATCAATGTAATTATTCAGGGTTTCTATCTGAAATGGAACCTAAGAAAACTGAAGAAGCTCTTTCAGATCCTGATTGGGTGATTGCCATGCAAGATGAACTCAATCAATTTAAACAACAAGAAGTATGGAAGCTGGTACCCAGACCTACAAATAGAACAGTGGTTGGTACTAGGTGGGTATTCAGAAACAAACTTGATGAAGATGGCACAGTAACAAGAAATAAAGCAAGGTTGGTAGCAAAAGGTTATTCACCATCTGAAGGCATTGACTATGATGAGACCTATGCTCCAGTGGCTAGACTTGAGGCCATTAGAATATTCTTGGCATTCGCAGCCTTTTCTTACTTTCATGTTTATCAAATGGATGTCAAGAGTGCCTTTCTGAATGGTAAGCTGGATGAATAAGTATATGTAGAACAACCACCTGGTTTTGAAGATCCAGATCTATTGGGTTATGTCTACTTTCTCTTCAAGGCTATTTATGGTCTTAAGCAAGCACCAAGGAAATGGTATGACACTCTCTCTGAATTTTTACTTGAAAATGAATTTACTAGAGGTGTCATAGACAAAACTCTCTTCACAAAGAAACATAAGAATGATACAATATTAGTCCAAATCTATGTGGACGATATAATATTCGGGTCTACTAATGATCTTCTTTGCAAGAAATTTGCTAAGTTAATGCAGGGTAAGTTTGAAATGAGCATGATGGGTGAGCTGAAGTTCTTTCTTGGATTGCAAGTAAGTCAAAGGACAGATGGAATATTTATCTGTCAATCCAAGTATGTCAAAGAGCTTCTCAAGAAATATCAAATGGAGGACTCATCTTCAGCAAGAACACCATCATCCACAGCGGTCAAATTTCGAGCATGTGAAAATTCTGCCAAGGTAGATATCACAAGCTACAGAGGTATGATAGGCTCATTACTTTACCTTACTGCAAGTAGACCTGATATTATGCATGCTACGTGCTTGTGTGCAAGGTTCCAATCGGATCCTAGAGATGTTCATCTCATTGTTGTTAAACGAATCCTGAGATATCTTAAGGGTACGACTAACTTAGGCATCTGGTACCCTAAAGATTCTGGTTTTAATCTTGTTGGATATACAGATTCAGATTATGCAGGAAGTGTTGTAGACAGAAAAAGCACATCTGGGAGTTGTCAATTCCTAGGTGGAAGACTTGTTTCCTGGTACAATAAGAAACAACAGACAGTTTCCAACTCAACAGCCGAAGCTGAATACATCGCTGCTGGAAGCTGCTGTGCTCGGATCTTATGGATTAGGAATCAACTTAGAGACTATGGCTTTGTATTAAACAATATTCCTATTTTGTGTGATAATACAAGTGCCATAGCAATCTCCAACAATCCCGTGCAGCATACGAGAACAAAGCACATTGACATCAGGTATCATTTTATTCGAGAGCATGTCATGAATGGTACCGTGGAGTTACTTTTTGTACCTACGGAAGAACAAACAGCAGATATTTTTACTAAGTCTCTTGACGAATCCACATTCACCAGACTTGTTGGTGAATTGGGTATGTTAAATAGTCCTAGTAATTAAACTAGTTAATATCTGAGGTTTTATCTTTAATAATTTACAAGTGATTGATGTGTTAATATTTGTTATTAAAATCACTTGTATAATTATTTTATCAACTTACATTTGCTTATTTCTTCTTAAATCCTTGTCATTATCTTCTTTATATATATTTCTAAATACTTCTTTATCCACCAACAACTTCTCCATATGCTTAGAAGAGGCCCCGTAGGGGCACTTTTTCAATTGGAGCGGCGGTGTAGAAACTCACTAAGTATGTTCTCAAGTTATAATGGAGGAAGTATATATTTATAGTATTTGCAAAATTGGTGTTCTAGTTCCTGTTATGAATTTTGAGCTGTTTTTTTTTGTTTATTGATGTTCGTGTTCTAATTCGCTATGTGTTTATGTAATTTGAGATGTTGATTTTAATTTGTAACAAAATATTCAAGTTATATCGAGTTTCTCGTGATTTAATTGTTGAAAACTAATATAATAGATCATGATTTTCTGTGCTTAATGTAGGGATTTCATGTTATGGTTGTCGTGTTTAAACGCTAGTTGTTTAGAGTTGTTGCGTGTTAATTTGATATGGTATTTTGTTAATGTTTGTGTTTAAATCAGTGTGATTTGGATTAGGCTTACCATATTTGGAGTTCTAGATATGGCAGATGAGTAATTTGGAGGTTTCAGAAAAAGCAATTGACTAGGGACTAGATGGCTTTATTAAAGCTCTAGCCAAATTTATGATAGATGATTTAAAATTACTTCACAGCAGGAAGACAGATTGATTAGGAAAAGAGAGAAATGAATTTCACCATACGAGGCATAGGTAAGGTTGTTAAGGATGGGATTTCGATGATCTATTTTAGTTTTTGAGATGCTACACTTAATGATTGTTTTTGGGGGATTATATTTAATCATTTGATCTTGTTGGCACTAAGGCATATGCTTTGTGTAAAACTGCAAACTTCATTAGTCTTAATATGCAGGTGGTATTGGGTTAGATTGTTGTCGCTGCTGTGTTGTTGAGCCCAGGTCTGTGGATGTCGTTGTGTCTGATGCGTATATACGATTATATTTATTCTGAGCAGGTATGTGTCTCTTTGCAGGGGTGTTTATTGGTCGCATTCCTGGGTTTTCACGAGCTCGGGTTGTTGAAAGCTGCTACAATTTGTATTTTGATGAGGGGGGTTCAACTGTGGTGGTGCTGTCTATATGGGGCTTGTTTTACAGGCTCTATACTTTGTTTATCTCTGAATTGCAGGTCTCGTGTGTCTCATAATTTGTTGGAGGTCTTACGTTGCAGGAGTTAGCTTCATGGCCGCATACAATACTCATGATTTGTTTTCATGTCACGTTACTGGATGTCATAATATGTAGTTCATAGAAATTGCACATTGTTGTAGATGGCAGCCAATAGCTTACTTGCATTTTTTGAGGTGTAGTAATGTTCATTATCATCAATTTGGTGCTCTCATGTATAGCTTTTGGCAATTGCAATATCCGGATTCCGAGAGTTAACTAGTTAAGAGAATGACATGGTCATACTTGTCAGATTTAACTATTTTTATCAGTTGCAACCTTTGCAACCTTGTTTGCAACTTTTGCAACTTCTGCAACCATGTTTGCAAAGGTTGAAACTATGGTAGCAACTTCTGCAATCATGATCACAAAGGTTGCAAACATGATTGCAATAATTTTCAACCATGTTTTGAAAGGTATAAACATATATGAAGTCAATCCAGTAATTAACATGACAAAAGAAGTGTAAATATTTAATCATGTTTCGACAGGGTAAATCCTTTTGTTTTGTAAATATCTTTTGATGTTATAAAAATTTTATGAGGGTTCGTCCTCATTTACCAAAAAAAGAAAAAAGAAAATGTTAGTCGCTTTTTTAAGGTCTAATGCTATGTTGCACATGCTACATTCTACTATTTCTTGCGACTGTAATCTTTGTCTCATCATTCTTTGAGGGCATTGTTGCACATTGTGTTTATTATCCAGTTACAGTTGCAACTTATCAATATCAGTTGCAACCTTTGCAACTATGTTTGCAACTTCTGCAACCTTGTTTCCAACTTATGCAACCATGGTTGCAAAGGTTGCAACTGTTACATAGAATAATAAATACATAAATAAATAAATTATTCCAACTCCACATTTGAAACAACTTTAGTTAATATTATGAAGATACCAATTTCTTAATCAACTTTTTCGCAAATAACTATATTGCAAGTTACGTCTAAATCCTCACAAATAGGATCCTTCAAAGAAGTAAGCCATCATTGTACAACACATATAAGCTGTAAAACAATTAAGTTACTGAAATACAAAGACCTCAAATTCATTGATCTTTCATCCTAACTATCCCATAGTTATACTAAGCTCATATTCTAGTATGATTAGCACAGGAAGAAACATTGGTTTCAGAAATAGTCAGCAAACTTGCTTAAGCTTTCTGTTTTATAAGCTGCAAGTGCTTTACTAAATCATCCCTCATAGTCTTTCCAAATGGATCCACTTGTGTACAGTGTTGTTCGACATAGTGTCATGATGACTAGACAATGGAACATCTGGAAGCAAAGAGTCTTCACAATCAATAATGATATTTTTCGAAACTCGAAGCTTGAAGACGGAGATGCCTGCAACCTTGAAACTCAAAGCTTGAAGACTGAGATGTGCCCCTGCGGGGCCGTAACATATAATAGAGAAGATTCAGTGATGGTTGCTTTGAATAAAATTTTAGTAACTATTTTAGAGTAGTTGCAACCATGATTCATATTAACTTGCAAACCTTTCCACCCAACACTTCCCATTTCCCTCAAGCATTCCCTCAAACACCTTCAACGCATCATCATACATCCCCACCCCTCATCAACCCATCCACCACCACATCACCCAAATCAGTACTTCTTGCATTAACACCAACATAAGTAAACAAATTCAACATTCAATCCAAACCGTCCAATCACATCCCCAATTCCCATTTACAAAAACCCCAAAATAGGGTTCCTCCAAACCTCCGCCGCAACGAGCTATACCCAAAAAACCCACTATACCTAACCGCCAATTCATGAGGTTGATGATGAAGCTTTGAACTCTTCATCACTCTTCATATTCCCCTATTCCTGCGGGACCAACAACAATATGGGAATATGAAGAGTGATGAAGACGAAAATGGAGGTTTTGAGGTCTAGTTTACCGGCGCTGGAGATGGGAAATCAGAAGGGGTAATGTGCTGGGCGGGGAAGGGGGAGATGGAGCAGTCGGGGGAGAGGATCGTATATTTGAAAAAATGAAAATGATGAACGTAGCGCCCAACTTATAGATAATTTTGGACCGTAGTTTTAAAAGCCCAATTAAGTTAGGTAGTTTTAAAATTAACCCTATTACTTTTGTACCTTAGCAATAAAATAACTTAAATAGTACAAGAATGATGTAAAATTTAGAGTAAATGGGCTGAAGTTGAATTTGAAAATAGTGTAATTTTTACACCATTTTAGTGTAAAAATCACACCAAAATAGTGTGATGGGCTGAAGATGCTCTTAACAAAGCTCCCATAAAATTTTAAGTAGGAAATGTGCCATTTTAATGAAGGCCCAAAACGAAAAGGAAAAAGAGATGGGAGCCCAAGAAATGGATGGATGAAAATTTTGAACTGATTTCGTCGGGCTAATGTGAACTAGCCAAAATAGATATAACTTTAACTTTGCAAAATAGACAAAGACCCGATATATAATTGAGGCAATGATCTTAAGCTTGTATCAGAGGCAAGTACTTGAGAACCTCTTTTAATTTGGATTGTATTATATAGGGGAAGGAAGGCAATGAGTTTGTCATGGGAGCGATGTGGGACAACTCTGTTTAGAAGTTATGAACTTTTAAATTAGTTGAAGTGTGTGGGGGGTGGGGGGCTGCTTTTATTCAAATTTTAAATTTTAAAATTCCTCTGGTTCAATAAGTATAAAAAGAAAATTTAGACTTCATTGTTTTGGCACAATGGAGATCTAAGTCATAATTTCGAACTATACTTACCTCATATAAAAGCTAGGAAAAGGTTAAAGGGTTCGATGTGGGACATAAAAATTAGATAGTTGAACACTTATGAAAACACTTGGGCTTCATTGATTTCTAATCTTTTGAACTGAATTTTCTTTCAAGTTTGTGGAGATCTCTCTTTTCTTAGTGACAAGAAATCGATAGTTGGAGTTTTAGTGGATGTGTTAAAGAACATACTACATAGAACAATCATGAATATTCAAAATCAGAATCGAAATTCTCTCGTAAATTGCTACAATAAAACCTCTCCACAAGAATACTCTACATAGGAACAAACTCTCTAAAGTGATAAAAAAAATATGATCACAACACGGAATTAATTATTGATAACTCTCACATTGTAAAATTATATGCTTTTTAAGGAATGTCTTTAAGAAATCACCTCTATATAGTAATAAAATACCATAAATATTTAAATATATTTTATATAAACATACAGTGCAGCAGTTACATCAAATTTAAGATGATGTAAAAAAGTTATCCAAAATTGCTTGTGAGTTGTGACAATTAACCCTGTTTTTGTATTCAAAATGTGTCCAACTACTCCACCATGTTTGAAACTTTTGGACATAAAACATTTTCGGTTTCTATATTATCATCTCTTGGATTTCACCTTGTGCTTTTCGTCCAATTCCTTCAATGATATATTCATCGATTAAAGCACGGTATATAAATAATTAAAGAGAAAAAGGAACCTGAGATATATCTCAAGTAACTTTCCTGAGATATAAATAAAATTTTTTAAAATTTATTGGATCCGCAAGACTAATTAATAAAATTTTGAGTAAAAAGCACTTCGTGTACTTCAACTTAAACGAAATCTGCACTTGGGATACTATAGTTCAAAAACCCCTACTTGAAATACGGCACTTTCAAACTTTTTGCACAGTGTGTACTTCCGTCAATTTGCCTCTAATGCCGTTACTTTGGTGAGGGCAGTTTGGTCCTTTTAGCCCTAAAATCAAAATAATTAGAAATCTGTACTAAAAATATATTGAGGCACCATTTCTCACATCCCTTTTACAAACTAAAAAGCTTGGCGACTATACATACATACATATATGGCAAACAAGAGGTGAATACAGTTAATAAGGGGGGGTGTTCGAGAGGTTGTGTAGGGGATATATAAGGAGACGACCACCACCGTTGCGGTGGTGGTGTTAATTGGTTTAAATCGGGATATGGTGGTGGACTGGTGTTGATCGGGGAATGAGGGAGACGGGAGAGATTAAGAGAAGATAGTGGGAGATGCAAGGGCGGAGGGAGAGAACGGAGAGAAAGTGATAAAGAGGAAAGGAGGGGGATGTCGAGAGAGGGATAGTCGGAGATGTCGAGAGAGGTGGGGAGATTGAGAGAGAGATGGAGGAAGGTGGGGAGAAAGAAGGAGGAGTGTTGATGTTGTGTGCAGTCGGAGAACGGGAGACGACCACCATCGTGTGGTGGTGGTGTTGGTCTGGAATCGGTGATATCGAGAGGAGAGGAGAGGCGTATTGGGAGAGGCGGAGAGGGAGATGAGGAAGGAGGGAGATGGGAGATGTGGTGGCGTGAGAGATTGATTATGGGAGAGATTGATCGAGAGAGAGAGAGATGTACGTGAGAGAGAGATGGCAGAGAGATGAGAGAGAGATTGAGGGTGAGAGAGAGAGAGACGGGAGACAGGGGAGGAGGGGGTGGCGCGTGGTGTGTCGTGATGGTGGTGAGTGTGGGACCCACGTAGTTGTTGTAGTTAGAGTTAGTAATTAATCGATACAATTTCAATAAAATGGATGGTTGAAAATTATAATCGGGGTTTATAAAAACAGAAGGGTGGATGCTTGTATGTGTTTTTGGTTAAATTTCTGCGTTTTTCTTGATTTCGCCGAATTCTGGTAATGTTGACCGGAATTTTCCAGATTCCGGGAATGTTCTTGAAATTTCCGGCGAGTGTTCTTGTTAATTTCTTGTTTAATCTACTCCTCTACTATTGTCAAAAGTGTTTGTGGAAATTTCTTTAAAAAATACGATAAGTGCTGAAATGACCAAACTGCCCTCAAAAAAGTAACGGAGTTAAGTAACATTTGACGGAAGTACACACTTCGTAAAAAGTTTGAAAGTGCAGTATTACAAATAGGGGTTTTTGAATTGTAATATCCCAAGTGCAGATTTCGTCAAAATTCAAGTACACGAAGTGCTTTTTACTCTAAAATTTTAAATAAGTCTTGATTTTATAAGGAGATTAGGGAGCCTGAGATATATCTCAGGTAAGTTCCCTGAGATACCTATATTTTTGTATGTAAAAATGGGATGGGCGTTTTAGTAAATTCAGAATTTTTTAATAAGCCCTACGGATCCAGTAAAATTTAAGGTTATTTTTTTTTGTATCTCAGAAAAAATTCCCTGAGATATATTTCAGGATCCTTTTTCTCTTTTATAAGTTGCTCACCCCATATTTACATATAAATACATATATCTCAGAAAATTTAACTAAAATGTATCTTAGATTTCCTGTATCACAAAGCTTTTCTTTGTTTGAGTTTTATACATATTGTAAAATAAGAAGGGAGCGTATGGGGGTAACGTATAAAGATATTGCGCAGAGAAACGATTAGTACAGTATAAATAAAGATATTGCGCAGAGAAACGATTAGTACAGTATAAATAAGACAAAATGACAGTTTGTAACCCCTATGTATATGGGTTTTGTCAAATTGGTCTAGATTTACGTTTTTTAGCACTTTGCAACCCCTATCTTCAAATTTCATTTCATATTATAACCCCTCTCGTCTAATTGACCTATTTTACAAGCAAAAATGAGTCAAAAACCTCTATACATAAGGGGTACAAATTGTCATTTTTGAAGATAGGGGTTGTAATATGAAGCGAGATTTGAAGATAGGGGTTGCAAAGTGCTAAAAAACGTAAATCTAGACCAATTTGACAAAACTCATATACATAGGGATTACAAACTGTCATTTTGTCTATAAATAAAGATATTGCGCAGAGAAACGATTAGTACAGCGCAGGCAGAAAAAAAAAAGCAGAAGCGATAGACTTTAGTAAAACGGCCGAAGGAGCAACGAAACGACAGGATAAATTACAGTAGTAAACTGAGAGTCCACCGTACACCCGCGTCTTATATATATACTTACACCCATCCTGAATCTATCTAATATATTTTTATTTTTGACGCGCTTCTTAGCCCATAAGAAAGGATCATTACAACCTGCTCTCTACTTGTTCTTTGTTTGCTGCTGTCAACGCCACTTTTTACAATCTGTCCTCCCTTTCTACAATCTGTTCCTTTCACCTGTAAGAAATTCTCCTCCTCTTTTTTTTAGTTTTAATGTATACTATTAATCATCTATATTTCGTTGCTAGTTTTCTGTGATGAGTGCTCGCAGATCTGTTAATTTGGAGTTTCATATCAATGTTTCTTTCAGATTTCAGATGATCTTGTCTGTTGATTAATCACTGTGTTTGTTCTTTGATTGTGTGCTAATCAATAATTAGTGTTTTTGTGATCTATCGGTTTTTTATAGATCTTTCGCTTTTCTGTTTGTAAATTATTGAAACAGCCACCAGTCCTAAGCAGTCACAGTAGTAATGTACAAGAATGTCTGCTACGTGTCTGAAAATGTGTATTGATGTAGGGATCTCTGTGATTTAAATTGTGTGGTCAAAATTGTTAGCCGAGGTTTCGTCTGTTGGTTGTTTGGGTGATGGTGGTGTGATAAAAATAACTTTAGAAACTATGGTTGCAATGCACATTGTGCTTCAACCTGTATTAGGCACCAAGGCTATGTTTATTCTCGGGGACTACTATTAGCTTCTGTAATGTAACTTTGATGGACTGTTATCCTGTCAACTGAATTTTAATCATTTTTTACTTCATTTCAAGGACTCTAGTACCTAAGGAGAGGGTGGTTATGAATAGTTTCCTTCGAAATGAACTACAAACTTGTTGATGGATTCTATTAAGGTTTATAGTGTGGTAAATTGAGTACAAATTATGAAGTGTAAAGATTACAGTCGTTGCAAACAAAGATATCCATTATCCCGGTGTGAAAGCGAGAGTATTTCCCTCTTGATTCCGAGGTGAAGCTGTCTAACTTCTTTTACAATTGGATGGAATCTCTCCTAAAGATTTTTGCACATCGAAGTGTGGCTAGGAACTTCACCGAGTCTAGGCATTAAGGCATAGGGTTTACTTGAGCTGGTGGAATAGTCACCGAACCAGTTACATACAAGGGCTATAAGCCCATACTTTGTGACGTTAATTATTGTTAGGAAGAGTTCCACCTGACATTATAACCTTTCTGTAGGATATGATTGCAATTTAAGAAATTACTGCATGTAGGAAAAAGTTCATTTTTAGATTTCAAAGTGGGTAAATAATTTGATTGCACTCTATGCACATTTTTACTTATCTTGTTATGATCTTTACTGCGTATTGAAATATATTTGTAGCATGGAAGCATTTGATCAACCCAGGATCCCTTGGTTTCAGTTTTTCAGAAGAGTTCTGTGATATGCATGCTTAACCCTCTAAACTTCAATTAACGTGTTCGTACTTCTAATCTTAAATTGTAGCTGGAGCAGATTCGTTGTAAAGCAATGGTTCTAGACAGCAAAATAACTTCTCCGCATAGAAGGCAAAATACATTTAACTCTCCATCTTTCAGGAAGCCATACACACGAGGGGATGAATTAGGCAGCTTTTCAACACTCCTCAACCGGCACCGCTTCCTCCTAGTAGCTCTTGTCCTTCTGACCTTTCTCTGCTCTGTTTATCTCTATTTTGCTGTCACCTTTGGGTCCAATGACTCTTGCTCCAGCCTGAGTGGTGCTCAAAAGTCATTGTGTCATATTAAGCAGGCTAAAGAATCCATCTCAAAAGGAAAACTAAAGTTTTTTTAGTAGCAAATGGTTATGCAGCTGGAGGTTGATTGCTTTATATAACTTGTTTATCTTGTCAACTAGCTCTTCTGATATTGTATTATTTATACATGAACAATGGGTCAAATGTTGTAGAAATACGTAACTACCCCAATCAATTCTTGTTCTTATTCTGAAGTTAGGATAGTTTGTGAGATGTAATGTATGTCTTCGCTGAGGATGATGATAATGTGAATCTGTGAAATCACCACAATATCATTGCTGCCTTTCAACCAGGCTTACATTTGTGTTAATTTTTTTGGGAAACTAGTGCCTTAATGATTCTTGACTTTTTTCTATTTTGATGACCTTAATGATTCTTATCTTCCAATATAATTTCCGAGTCTGTCTTTTAGATAAGGGTTCTGTGGAATAATGTCAAAAATCAATGTTATATACATTTTTTTAGAAATTGCACCTTATCTTTCAATTAAACCTAATACAAATTGGTCTCTTTCAAAATTGAATCCTTAATATAGTGATTTCTTTAAATATTTTATTATACTTGACCCAATCACTACTAATAACAAGGGACTCAAATTTTGTTACAGTATTAATAAAGTTAAAATTAAAAAGTATTATGTTAACATCTAGAGTTAAAATTAAAAAGTATATAGTTTTATGTTAACATCTAACTATCTAAAATAGTTTGGATTAGTATCTAATCAAAGGAACCCTTTTGGTTAGATTTTTTAGGTTTTTAGGTTTTTAATACTATTGGGATTTTTAATTTATTATATCAATATATTATGATATTTTTGAACGTAGTTATGTTTAGTGACTAATTTAGTTGTTTTAATTTTTCCAGGTTCTTTTTATTTACAGGATTGAAGGTGCTATTACCTAAATGTTTGGGGACACTGTGCGAGTCATCAAGGAGAGGTTAAAGTTCTATTAGTTACTTTATGGAAATTTGGATGGTTGGAAAAAGAAGATATAAGAAGGAAGGAGGACAATGAACCAGTTTAACAACTAATATTGATGGAGCAAGGGACTTTCTATAGCTATAAGGAGTCACCAATTTTTATTTCAATCTCTGTGTTAACGATGTATTTTTTGTAGGGCACTCTTTTCCCCCCCTGAGTTTTTGTCCCATAGGGTTTTACTCTTGCGGGGTTTTAACGAGGCCTTATTTGGTGGGTTTTCTATTCAGACAATAGAGTTCTATTGTCTAAGCGTCCGGAAGCAACTTGCGTGCTTTTCGGTTAGATGATAAATTTTCTTGAATGAAAGAAACTCTTTATCCCGACTATATGGATATTGTACTTTGATACACTTCATTAATTAAAAAGTTATTTCTGACAGAAAAAAAACCTAATACAAATTGGTCTTTCCCAACTAAATTGACATTTAATGTTTGGAAACACTAAATATAATAATAGTCCTTTCAATTTCATTTCATACAAACATCACACATGAATACCATCCCTACAATCTACAAAAGTCTCATCCTCTATTCATAAACTAGGTGGGTAAAACCGAGCTTCGCGCGGTTCAAAAATAATATTAAGAAAAATTGGAAATAAAATAAATATTTTCATATAAACAAACAGAGTATAACAATGATTTATAAAATATATTATATGGAAAATTATAATTATAAAGGCAAAAGGTATTATTTTATTTCCAATTTTTGAATGCTTCAAAAATGCATTGTAAGTTAATATTTTAAATACGCTTCCGTTGAAGTTTATGCTTTGGTATTTGATAAGTAACTTGCCCAGGGAGTTAATAACTTCAATCTTAGCGTGGCTGCCCATTTATGATGTTGCAAAAACAAATATCCTCTCTAAAGCTTGGAGGGATATCTGGTGCAGGCATCCTTACCTAGTTCTTGGGTTGAAATTTTATTATAAAAAAATTTTCAAAGGAGACACAGACACAGAAAGACACCTATCTGAATTTTCAAGAGTCTTCGATATGATTCTTTCGGTTAACACTGGCCCTGTCTTGTGTTTTTATCTATATGTTCCTCAAGCATTCTGTAACTCTAATTTCCGTAAGTGGATTAGAAAGTTATCAGATAAGGGGGTTAGAAGTATAGAGATTGAATTTTCGGTTAAGTGCAGCTACGTACTTTTCTCTCCTTCGCTTGATTGTGTTGACTTGACTCGGTTAAAGCTTGCTAACTTGATATTAGGTCCACCAGTTAAATCTCGAACTTCACTAATTTGATTACTGTTAGGCTCGACAGAACCTCAGTTCCTCTTGACATGCCATTTGGGACTCAACTCCAGGATTTACAATTGCTACTCTGTAGCGAAATTGAACATCTAGATTGCCAGTTTACAAATAGTAACAATCTGCGAAGATTGAGTATATATGAAAGTACAACAATCGAGTGGTGATGGTTTGAATGCACCTCAAAACTTGAATCCCTGAGTCTCGTACTGACCACTGCAAATTCAAACATAAAGAAAGTCATTAATCTGGTTAAACTCATCAGCAAAATTACTACCCTTCATTCTCTTTTTGTTGATGGTCCCAGCCTCGCGGTAAAATGAGACTTATGCAAATTTAATTATTCAGTTTTGTTTTTGGTCTACGATTATTCAACGTAGATGTGTGACTGACGTTTAATTGTATTTGTACGCATACAAATATGATATATGTCTGGAAAGCTTTCCTTTTTTGCTATCTTCACATTTTTATAACATAGATTGCCGATTCAGGTAGATTATAACTTAATGTATTACATACCAGGTACAAGTCAAGATGGTCAAGCTGCAAGTCTTTCAAAGTCATGTCCAGTGCTGCAGGTACATCTTCTGGTGCATGATCTGAACACCTGGGGAATATTTCAAACAACAATGTTAAGTAAGCATATTCCTTCCAGTAAAACTCACATTCGAGAAGAGATTTTGTTCTATAGCACCACATGAATGTCCACTTCCGAATGGTGGAAGTATATACAACCATTTGAACGCAAACTCCGCCTGCACTTTCTTAACATTTTCAAAAGCTCAAGTCAGGTCCTCTTCCAGTAAATAATTACAGTTGTAGGCATGCATAGAAGCATAAAAATCACACTGAATAAAAACTTGACATAATACTGACATTTCGCAAACTTTAGTATATACTATGCAATGCAGCATAATACAGTAACCAAATATTTCATCTTTCCCCCTATGTCATTCCTCATTCATTAATGCGCTTTATATATACATTTGCATCAGACATAAGATTTAAGAACTGAAAAGTGGAAGATGTTATCACATATAAAAGAAGCTCGAACTCATGATAAATCTGCTAGTTACCACTCTTAATTGGACATATATTTCATTGCATTATTTATAAATGTAGATTATCTACAAACTGTATAAAAGTGAAGGGTAAATTAGGGGATGCCAGCCTATAAAAGTGAAGGGTAAACTGTATAAAAGAATTTAGATAAAAATTTGGGAGAAGTTTAAGATCACATGCCAGCCTTCCATAGCTTCCTTTTTATATATTTATATGCACATACACGAGGAAATGTATAGGCAGAGTCGGAACTGAACTAAAATAAAGATTGTTTATCACACAACAATTATAGAATAATATATTGCGAAAATTTTGGAAAGGAAGAGTACGAACGACTTGTTTATCAAGTGCCTATGAGCATCAACACACGCCTTCGGGTCATTGCACTTGCACTAACTTTGACCTGTGCACTACAAAGTTTTAATGTCACATCAAAATGTTTCGAACTAAAATAAAAATTGTTTATCACACAACAATTATAGCATAATATATTGCGAAAATTTTGGAAAGGAAGAGTACGAACGACTTGTTTATCAAGTGCCTAAGAGCATCAACACACGCCTTCTGGTCATTGCACTTACACTAACTTTGACCTGTGCACTACAAAGTTTGAATGTCACATTTAAATGTGCAGTTGTATGTATTGATCAATACATACAATTGCATAGCAGTTGTATGAATTTGACAAACAGGGCTCTTAACACTAAAAGAACACACACACACACAAATAAATGACATAAAAGAACTGGAGAAAATAAAACCCTAGAAAATGAATAATTAAAAAAAGACATACAATCGGGAAGTGTGCCCAGCAACTGCAAGTTTCTTGTAATGATTTTCATTGTCAGCCCAAAAAATTAACCACCATTGGTACAAAATTAACCTTGAAAAAAACACCAAACTAATTAAAAACAGATCTATAAACACATTAATTGATAATAAAAGAAAGGGGAAGAGGATTAGAGAAGAAAGGAGGGTTTGAAATGTATCTTACTGTTTTCTGGAAATCAGAGTTGTCACATTACGGAAGAACATAAAGCAAGATTAGAAGAACCATAGGTTGGCTTTTGGCATTTTATATAGACGTATATATAAACCTCCACCGCTTGATCGGCTTCTTGTTTGCTTTTGGCAGATGGAAAGCTTGAAACGTTTCATTGATAGGGGAAAACAAAAAGCCTAAAATTGATTTTTCACATAAAATAACCCAGCTAAAATGAGAGAAATTGGTGTATTGAGGCGCCAAAGCCTGCCACGTCAGGCGTCCGAGTTTTTCCTTTATATATAAGTATAGATTAATCAAAATTCGCAATTCTCTCAATTTAAGTCTATACTAATACACTATGTCAACATAATGATACAATATAACGTTTCTAAAAACTTCATAAAACAGTTAATCAAATTAATAAAATTAATCCTCTCTTTCTTCGTCACACACATCATTCATCACTTCCGATCCCTTTTACTTATCTTCAATGAAATTTTTTTAAAATTCCCCATCCACTTTCATATCCTTTACCACAATCAATTCGCCTTTCTCTACAATCCCCCTACTTGTTTTTTATTTTCATTCAATAAAAAGTTTATTACACTTTGTAATCCTTAAGTATTTACCAAAGACAGATAGGTACCATTATTTTTTTTATTGTCACTTCACCTCCGATACTTCAATTTCTCTTTCAGTTTGCAACCCTGAACGTTATTTCATCAAAATGTCGTTAAATGTAAAGGGTATTTTAGTCTTTTTATTATTAAATATATTTATTTTACATGAATTATATAATTTATTTTACATAAAAATATTATAATTTAATTTTATATTAATAAACATAATCTTTTTATTTAAAAATATTTATTCACTATTTGATTTAATTGAATAATGCGATGATCCAGTTATAAATAATTTTAAATGAATTTTATTGATTTTAAATGAATTTTAATAAATAATTTAAATGAATTTTATTGATTTTAATAAAATCAATAACCCTAAATATTAATGTTAAAATAATCTTTATGTCTTTATTGACTTGACATTAGCAATAAATTTAGATAAAACCAGATTAAAATAATGCAAGAACATCAAAAAAAAATTAGTATAAATTTATAGTTAGGCCAGCACATATTTCATATCATACATTATATGTTATCAATAAACCCTCAGCATCTATTATCTATTAGGCTGAAGTCCCTAAATAATCAAAAATGAATATTGTTTGCCCAAAATACTGAATTTCAAATATTTGGCCTTAAATACCGACTGGATACGTTGTTTCGTCCACCGTATTGTCGGGAAACGAGACACCGTCCACCGTATTGTCTGGACACGGGTCACCGTGAACCGTATTGCACTGATACGTTGAACCGTGCTTCGTGTTAAAGGGATACGTTACACGGTAAACCGTGATGTCCACAAATACGGAACACCACACAACGTGATAAGCACAGCCTATATTTGTGAACAGTTCAGCTGCGTTGTTTGTGTGTTCTTATAACTAAAAAAACCCCCATCTTTAGTCCAATCATTCAAAGCAGTTGAGTTTTCTCATTTCAATCATTCTAAGGTAACAAAGCAATTATTTTCTATTATTTCGATAAAGTTTTCCTGTAATTTTAGACTTGTATAGTTTTGTAATTTTAGTTTTGTAAAGAATCTCGTATAGTTTTTGTAAAGAATCTCGTATTGTTGTTTTCAGGTGCTCGAAATGGATGAAAGAACAGGGGATGAATTGACCTATATACAGTGCATCACTGGAACTTATGTAGAGACGGTTCCAAACCCCCTATATTTTGTCGTGTTGGAACATCTATAACGGCCATATTTTCAGAATCTGGATATTATTAAAATTCAAATACGTTTCAACAACAATCTTAGAAGACAACTTTCAATACATAAATGTTGGTTAACATTTACAATCTGGACGACTTTGACACCATCGACAAACGGTTTTATGTGCAGATTTAAATTTCATGTAATGAATTATCTAGATCAGTTGGGTGTAATTTCAATTAACAATGTAATTAGGGGAGTTCAGTATTTTTGTAATAGGTATGAAAATCATATTGTACAAATTGATCAAAGGGAATCAATACAATTTAACCTTTATTGAATTTATGTGTTATGTTGTTGAAATTATATTAAACTAGTGCAATTTGTAATGCAATTTCAAAATTACTCGTTTCTCTCCGTTTTGTCCGTAACAGACGTTGATACGGACCTTCAGAAACCGTTTTGTAACAATACGGAGTTCGGTCCACCGTGTTGTGACAATACGGAGCTCTGTCCACCGTGTTGTAACAATACGGAGCTCTGTCCACCGTGTTGTAACAATACGGAACATTGTCCACCGTATTTTCTGAATACGGGCTTTCGTCTAGCGTATATAGTGTATGTATACGATAATATCAACATACCCGAACAGCCACTGTAAAGTCTACGATAATATCAACAGACCCGAACAGCCACTTTAAAGTCTCTCCCAAACATCAAGGTAATGTTCTCTCTTTGAAACCCTAGTATTAATGGCTTCGGATTTATTGATGGGAACATTATATATGATGCTGCAATTGGAAGTGCATATGATAGAGATGTGATTGCTTTTGTCAAATTGAACTTTAATTTGAAATATGTAGAAATTCTGAATGTTTTGTATCGAAAACTAGCTATAAATCCGGAATCGTTTAAGTTAAAGATTTTTCGTAGGTTTAAGAATCCTAGTACAAATAAGTATGGTGTTGTTTTGATTGTTGATGATGATGATGTAGAGTATATGTTTGAATCGGTGGATGATTCCGAAAGTAAAACTCGTGTGGAACTTTACATTGAAAAAGTCCCAAATGGTATGAGCAAAAGTTCAGGTGATATGTTTAGATACTCGAATGTTGGTGAAAATACCTCAAGCAATCATGGTTCAAAAAGTGTCCAAGGCGGCATTGATTGTGTTTCGAGCGGTAGTTCAAGTAGGACTCGGTTCATGGGTGGTGCTAGTAGTGAAGGGTCGAGAGGAACAAAAAGTGAAAGGCATATGACTCAGCCTATTTGTAGTTCGAGGATCCTAATCCAATTAAACTAGATTGTAATAAGTAAATAATATCAACTGTCACAGGAATCTCAAAAGATGATAACCGTCACAAGAAAAATAAACAAGTCAATCTATAGTTTTGATGTTTTACACTGGAAGAAGATTCAGATATCTGATCAGGCCTCAAGGTAGCATTGAAACAAGTGGATTCATTTGAGAAGACAGAGATTTCTATTTAGTGACAAGAAACAATTTCAGTACCGAATGATTGATGAGAGTGAAGAGTATAAAAGACCACAGTGTTAAAAGTCACGATGAAGAACAGAGATTGGAGTTAGTCGTTCATGAACCAGACAGTACATCGAACGTCAACATCATGCCAGTGTATGTTCCTTATTATAATTACGTGGTTTTCAGCGGAGTATTGACTATTAAAGAATTTATATTAATTCTATTTTAATTGATTAAGTCAAGTAATTAAGTTAATAAATAAATTAATTCTATCAGAATTAATATATTTGTTAAAGTGATTATTAGATTAATTAAATAAGAATTAATATGAAAAAGGATTAATTAGTTAAATGATTTTTTATAAGTCATTTAATTAATTATAAGCTGAAAAATATGATGATATAACTATCAAACTGATAGTTATACCGATAGTCATATTCAGTTAAATGGAGATAGTCATATTCAGTTAAATGGAGATAGTCATATTCAGTTAAATGGAGATAGTCATATTTCATTCAATTGGTAAGTTATACCGAATGTTATATTCATTTGGTAAGTCATACCGAATGTTATATTGACTAGTTAAGTTATACCGAAAGTTATATTTAAGCTGGACAGTCATATTACATTGATTTGATAGTCATACCGATTGTCATATTAATGTAAAATGATTGTCATATCAGTTTAAATCAAGTAATATGACTATGACTGTGTATATAAGGCAGAAGAATGCAGAAAGATCAGAACCAGTCGAACATATCAAGAAGATAATACACAGCAGCCTATTTCTCTCTCTCTCAAGCTCAAGAACACCTTCAAATTTAATTCTGTAAATTCAAGTTCATCTCAGTTGTAATATCCTATCCATTGGAATTTGTTTACTTGTGATTCTTGTACTACTAGCGAATTAAGTTTCTTAGTTCACAAATTGATATCTTGATTTTATTAACTAAATTAGCAAAGTTCATGTTGAATTTTCTAATTAGTTATTAATCACTTGATAATCATTTGGACTGATTTTGTAACACCCATCAAGTTAATATATTGCTATATTCAACTTGAAATTTGTGTTATATTATTCCGCACAAAAATATTCGTTTAAGGCAAAATTATTTAACGAATAAATTTTGAGAAAATGGTATAGATTGTATTCAACCCCCCCTTCTACAATCTTATTGGACCTAACAATTGGTATCAGAGCCTATTGATTGATACACAAATCAAGATCCTATTTTTACTCAATCAAAAATTAAGCTCGAATTTTTAACTCTCTTAAAAATTCATCATGTCTGCCGAAGGCAATGTCAAAATTCCTATCTTTAATAAAGATAATTATGATATGTGGAAAAACAAAATGGAGTTATTTCTTGATGTAGCAAACCCAAGATTTTTGTGGGTTTTGGAAAATGGACCAGTAACTCCCATGCAACATGATACTGAAACAGTTGTAAATGGAACTGTAACAGTCCCTGCCAGATCCTATCCAAAGGACCCTAAGAACTATACCTCTGAAGATAAGGAGGAAGCTGGATTGGATAAAAATTTGAGACTCATTCTGTTGGATTCCCTAGATGCTGTAATGTATAGCCATGTGAGAAATTTTAAAACTGCTAAGCACATCTGGGAAACTATTGAGGTCATTAATGAAGGGACTGATGAAGTCAAGGAAAATAGACTGCAAATTCTAACTTCTGAATATGAACACTTTAGAGCTGGCCCTAATGAAGGCATTCAGGAAGTGTTCGAAAGGTATAATAAGATAATCAACAACTTGCAAGTTCATGGCAAGCAGTATACTCAGAAGGAGATCAACATGAAGTTTTTACTAACTATGCCTACTCACTTGGAGCATAGAATCACTGCCATCAGAGAATCTAGAGACTTAACTCAGGTTGCTCTTGAAAGGCTGTTTGGTGTTCTGAAAACATATGAATTAGAACAAGTACAGCAAAAGGAATTCTATGGCAAAGGCAGAATGGCAAATTCTTCTACAGCTCTAGTGGTTGATGTTCCTAAGGAAGTGGAAACTAAAGTTGTTCAACCTATGAGTTTCAACAAGGAACAAACTGAAGTAGAACTTGGCCAAACACCAGCTACTCAGGATGGTGGAGAATTTTATTCACTTGAAGAGCTGGATCAATTGGAAGATGAATCTATGGCAATGATGGTGAGACAATTTAGTAACTTCAGATTCAGAAGAAATCCAAAGTTCAGGTTTAAGTCAAATAACAGGTTTCAGAGAGGAGGTTCTTCATCCTCTAGTAACAGGGGAGGTTATAAAACTGGAACTGTTGACAGAAGCAAAATCCGTTGTTTCAATTGTAATGAGTTGGGACATTTTGCTACTGAGTGTCAGAAACCCAAGCAAGCACAGAAGAAAGATTATGCTTCTGAAAAGAAGAAAAGTGGAAGAGCTTATGTGGCTGCTGGTAAAAGCTGGGATGATACAGATAGCGAAGATGAAGAATATGGAAACTTTGCGTTGGTGGCAAATGCTGAATCTTCAACTTATTATACCACTCCGGTAATTCTTACTGATGCTCAGTTAATTGATAGTTTACGTAGTTCCTTGAATAATACAGAAAGAGGGTACGAGAGAATAAGTCTTGTTAACACTAACCTTGAAAATCAAATGTTAGATTTAAAAAAGGTGCAGGTTAATCAAGATAAGAATATAGAAGAAATAGCTCGACTTAACTACAGAGAAAAGGGTCTAGGAGAATACATGACAAAACAAGTTGATAAAATTGCTGAACAAGAAACCAAGATTAGAGAACTTGAAACACAGGTTAGAGCGTGTTATAATACTGTTAAAGTTTCTAAAGATTTCTTCAACAAACTGTAGGAATAGGATTTGATTACAGTCAAGCTGTTGGTTCTTTGAGTAATCATTCTCCTAATTCTATCCCAGGTAAAGAAAGAGGTATACCACATATTCTCAAGAATGTTGAAAAACCAATGTTTACAAAATCTGATGCTGGTCCACCAGATATTCGTTCTATGGTTATACATGAAGAAATGAGAAATGAGGACGCTGCAAATGGCACAGTTCTTGTTAAGAATAAATGTGTTAAGGATAAAACTGCTAAGAACTATAATACAAAGAATGTGTCATCCAAGAAAAATGTCACAGTATTTGTTAAGGCTAAATCAGTTGAGGACGTTAACACAACAAATGTGTCACCCAAGAAAGATGTACCTAAAGCACCAGTCAAAGTTGTTGAATCAGCTAGTACTTCTAAGACTGGATTAGGTAGTAACAAGTCAAAACAGAAAAATACCATGCCTACTATTGATTCTAATCATAAAGCATGTGGTATTATCAATTGTATGTCTTGTGCCTTTAACAATATGCGTGATTATTTTAATGGTAATTATGCATGTGTTAAACAGAATGCTCCTCGACAGCACATGAACAGGAACAATAATGTTCGATCTAAGACTGCTTTTCCTCCTCAAGTTAGGAGAGAGACATTTGCACCTAAGACTAAACAAAAGATTACCAAGAATGTCTACCAGGTCAAATGTCCAGTCAATGACACAAGTGTTACTGCTGCGAGAGAAACATGGATACCCAAGAGTAAACAAAAGATTTTCAAATCTGTTTATAAGGTTAAATGTTTATTGACTAAAGAGGTTAAACTTAAAAATGTTGTTTTGCCTGACAAAGGTCAATACTTTAAATACGCAGGACCCAATCAAATTTGGGTCCCGAAGAAGGTTTAACTCATTTGTCATTGCAGGGTATTGAACAGGTTGATCGAGTAACCTGGATCTTGGACAGTGGATGTTCAAGGCATATGACTGGAGATAGAACCCTGCTGACAAATGTGGTGGAGAAGGCCGGCCCAGTAGTTACCTTTGGAGATAACAGCAAAGGTAGAACTGATGGATATGGCAGACTTGAAGCTGGAAATGTTATCATTGATGAAGTTTCTTTTGTGAAAGGACTTGAGCACAATTTGCTCAGTGTCAGTCAATTCTGTGATAAAGGTTACGAAGTTCATTTCAACAAGAAGAATTGTCTAATTTCACACAAGAGACATGAAAAGCCACAACTGACAGGAGTTAGAAAAGGCAATCTGTACGTAGCCAATATGAACTCAGGAAGCACTGAAGAAGTCACTTGCTTCTACACTAAAGCATCTAATGATGAAAGTTGGCTATGGCACAAGAAACTTTCTCATCTTAATTTTAAGACAATGAATTCTCTGGTCAAAAGAGAATTGGTGAGAGGTTTGCCTTCAATGGAATTCACTCAAGAAGGACTGTGTGATGCATGTCAAAAGGGCAAGCTAAAAAGGGCAAGTCATAGGAGCACTGATACATCTTCAATAACTGAACCATTACAATTACTTCATATGGATTTGTTTGGTCCAGTTAATGTGATGTCTATGTCAAGGAAGAGATATGCTCTAGTGATTGTTGATGATTTTTCAAAATACACATGGGTTCTGTTTTTGAATTCTAAAGATGAGACTCCACAACTGGTGATTGATCACATCAAGTTAATTGAGCGAGATTCTACGTATCCAGTGAGAGCTATAAGATCAGATAATGGAACTGAATTCAAGAATGCAGTTCTAAATGACTTTTGCACTGAGAAGGGTATAACCAGACAATATTCAGCTCCAAGAACTCCTCAGCAAAATGGGGTAGTAGAAAGAAAGAATAGAACCTTGATTGAAGCTGCACGTACTATGCTAAGTGAATCAAGGCTTCCATTGTACTTTTGGGCTGAAGCCGTCAATACTGCGTGCTATACCCAGAATCGAACTCTAATCAATAAAGATCAAATGAAGACACCCTATGAAATTATGGCTGATAAGAAACCTTCACTCAAATACTTTCATGTATTTGGGGCAAAGTGCTTTGTGCTTAAAGAAGGTGATGATCAAGGTGGTAAATTCGATACCAAAGCATTTGAAGCAATTTTTATTGGTTATTCAATGAGAGCATACAGGGTGTATGTGATTGATGAACAGAAGATGATGGAAAGTGTCAATGTAACATTCGATGACACTAAACTCCCTAGTATCCAAACTGAGAATCCATCTGAGAAGCTATCTTTCGATGACATGACAGATACAGATTCAGATGATGACAATGCACCTGAGATTTTTGCTGATGCTAATGACAACAATGATGATCAGGGTAATGGTGATGAAATCAATAATAGTAGTCAAAATTCCCCTGACTCTAATAATCAATCATCATCTAGTCAACCTGGCAACAACTCAGGGGGAGAAAATGAAGGGTCAACTGGTCACACACAACATCTCAATGAAGGTCAAGGAGAATCATCAAGATCTAATCTTCCCAGACAGACTATTTGGAATAGAGCTCATCCTTTTGAGTTAATCATTGGTGATCCAGTTGTTGGTGTAAAGACTAGAAGAGCTCTTCAGAATCAATGCAATTATTCAGGGTTTCTATCTGAAATGGAACCTAAGAAAACTGAAGAAGCTCTTTCTGATCCTGATTGGGTGATTGCTATGCAAGATGAACTCAATCAACTTAAACAACAAGAAGTTTGGAAGCTGGTACCCAGACCTACAGACAGACCAGTAGTTGGCACAAGGTGGGTATTCAGAAACAAACTTGATGAAGATGGCACAGTGACGAGAAATAAAGCAAGACTGGTAGCAAAGGGTTACTCCCAATCTGAAGGCATTGACTATGATGAGACCTATGCTCCAGTGGCTAGACTTGAGGCCATAAGAATATTCTTGGCATTCGCAGCATTTTCAAACTTTAAAGTTTATCAAATGGATGTGAAGAGTGCTTTCTTAAATGGCAAGCTAGATGAAGAGGTTTATGTAGAACAGCCACCTGGCTTTGAAGATCCAGATTTAATTGACTATGTCTACTTTCTTTTCAAGGCTGTCTATGGTCTTAAGCAAGCACCAAGGAAATGGTATGACACTCTCTCTGAATTTTTACTTGAAAATGATTTTGTTAGAGGTGTCATAGACAAAACTCTCTTTACAAAGAAACATAAGAATGATACAATTATAGTCCAAGTCTATGTGGACGATATAATATTTGGGTCTACTAATGATCTTTTGTGCAAGAAATTTGCGAAGTTAATGCAGGGTAGATTTGAAATGAGCATGATGGGTGAGTTGAAGTTCTTTCTTGGATTGCAAATAAGTCAAAGGACAGATGGAATATTTATCTGTCAATCCAAGTATGTCAAAGAGCTTCTCAAGAAGTATCAAATGGAGGACTCTTCTTCAGCAAAGACACCATCATCCACAGCTGTCAAATTTGGAGCATGTGAAAATTCTGCCAAGGTAGATATCACAAGCTACAGAGGTATGATAGGCTCATTACTTTATCTTACTACGAGTAGACCTGATATTATGCATGCTACGTGTTTGTGTGCAAGGTTCCAATCGGATCCTAGAGATATTCATCTCATTGCTGTTAAAAGAATTCTGAGATATCTTAAGGGTACGCCTAACCTAGGCATCTGGTACCCTAAAGATTCTGGTTTTAATCTTGTTGGATATACAGATCCTGACTATGCAGGAAGTGTTGTGGATAGAAAAAGCACATCTGGGAGTTGTCAATTCCTAGGTGGTAGACTAGTTTCCTGGTACAGCAAGAAACAACAGACAGTTTCCAACTCAACGGCTGAAGCTGAATATATAGCTGCTGGAAGCTGTTGCGCACAGATTTTGTGGATCAGGAATCAGCTGAGAGACTATGGCTTTGTGCTTGATAAAATTCCAATTTTATGTGATAATACAAGTGCCATAGCAATCTCTAACAATCCTGTGCAGCACACAAGGACAAAGCATATTGACATCAGGTATCATTTTATTCGAGAGCATGTCATGAATGGTACCGTGGAGTTATTTTTTGTGCCCACAGAAGAACAAACAGCAGATATTTTTACTAAGTCTCTTGACGAATCCACATTTACCAGAATTGTTGGTGAATTGGGTATGTTAAATAGTCCTAGTAATTAAACTGGTTAATATCTGAGGTTTGATCTTTAATAATTTACAAGTGATTATTGTGTTAATATTTCTTATTAAATCACTTGTATAATTATTTTATCAACTTATACCCTTGCTTATTTCATCTTAAATCATTGTTATTATCTTCTGTACATATTTTTAATTACTTATTATATTTTTAGATTAATTCATTTTCTTTGAAAATATTTTTCTCGAATTTTACAAGCTGTAATTTATGAGAAATCTATTTTTCTTAAAAATGTTATTGTTTTTAATTCAGTTTGATTATTTTTGTTGTTTAAATAAATCATAGTTTCTTTTTGAATAATTTTCTATATGGAAATTGTTTTATTAGAAAACTTATAGATTTATTAATTCATCAGAAATAATTATGTAAATATGTAGTATAATTATTTGGTTTTATTTTATTTTATTTGATTTGTAATGTTTGTCCTTCTGTTATTAATGTTTGATTTCGTAAAAGGGACTGCATATGATCGTTTTTATAATTTTTATTAGGTTTTATAATTTTAGTATAAATTAATTTGCTATTTTTTGTTTATGTAAATTAAATTTTCTTGATTAAAATTCTGTTAATATTCTGTTTTTAGTTATATTAAATGATTTGTTAGAATATAACTATCGGTATAACAATCTCCTTGATTGTTATATTCGAACTTGTGATTAGTTATATTAGTTTTAAATAGTGTAATATAACTTAGAAATAAATTAGATATAACTTTGTTTTTGTTTTTGTTTATAGTTAACTGTTAAAATAGTTTATAGTTATATTGTGTGTTTTAACAGTAATATAACTATCGGTATAACTAAGATTTTATTGTTATATTGAATGTTTTTTCGGTAGTTATATTAGATATTAACTGCGATATAACTTACAGCCTAGGGTAGTCATATTACGTTTTAAACGTAATATAACTATCGGTATGACTATCACCCGATAGTCATATCACAGTTATTTCATATATAATAGCTAAGTTATATTTGACAGTCATATTTAGGTGGTTGTCATATTGACGTGTTAAGTCACTCAATACATTCGAACGAAATACACACATATACACACAGAATTCGAACGAATTGCTGTCGAATTTCTGCCTCGAATCTTACTCAAAACACGTTTCTAAGGATCATTCTTGATTACCCAGTCTATAATCTTCATAATCAAGGTTGAAAATGTAAGATTTGATCGAGTTTTGAGTTTTTGAGTTTGAAAAAATTCGAATTTTTGATCTAAAAATCCGAACAATTGGTGGTGATTTTGTAAAAACTAAAAATACATGTGTGTTTGTATTACAATCAAGATCCTTGTCTAAATTTTTCAGAATTTTTGATAGAGATTTTGATTTTTCGAATTTTTTAATTATTTATTAATTCGAATTTTGTAATTTAATTGGGTTAAATTGTTGAATTTTGCAGATTTACTAATTTTAATCCCTGATTTGCAATGGCTGGTGCTTATAATAATTTTGAACTTGTGAATCACAATTATATTGGATACTTTAATCCCGAGGATTGCCCAGTGGATCGGTTCAAGTCCTGGATAAAGTTTCTAAATGAGCAAAATCTCTGTAGTCACTCTATAACTGCAAATGTTCCAATGAAATTTGGTCCACTCAAATTAATGTGTACTACAGCTGTCTCAGATGAAAGATCGTTTTCATTCGATTTTAATGGCCAGACATATACAGTGGATGAATCTGTCTTCAATGCTGCTCTGGGACTTCCTACTGAACGATTTGCTGAATTGCCTTCAAATGATGAGTTGACTCAATTTTTCACAAATATCAACTATCATGGTCAACTGAATCTGAAACGACCACTTAAAAGCAATCTTGTTCAAGAACGGAATATCTTCTTCGAGATCATAGCAAAGGTGTTTGCTAATTCTACAAAGAGCAACAATACTGTCATCACAGGTATGTTACAGTCAATTGGTTTCTCGATTGCTCACAATAGAAGAATCAATTTTGGCAGCTTGATATGGCCTATTCTGCTGAATCGATTGACGAAGGCTACAAAGAACTTTGGAAAAGGTAAACCGGTGAAGTGTCATTATCCTCGATTTTTGACACTAATTTTTAATCATCTAATGCCTAAGGATCAACCTGCTCCGTTTCCAAATGATCGAATTCAATGGTCTGGTAAACCAAACAAGAAGTTCTACACCAGGCTGGACACTTCTAAGGTCTTGTTGCATGTTCCTGTAGTCATAACACCTTATATGTCTACATACATACATTTGCCAAATGTCATGCCACAGCCAGATGCTGTGGTACCTTTAGTTCAACAAGCTCCACAGCCAGAAGCAGAACAAGTTCCAGTACCTCAACCTGATTCTGAACCCTTGAATGTTCTTGAACATCAACTTCCAATGGATCAACACACTCAGAATGAAGATGATGTACATGTCAATGATCAGGTATTTGACTCAACTCCACTACAATCTCAATATCTTTCTGGTAGTCAAATGATTGTGAGAAGTGACCAAGGGGTTGTAGATCCACAACCTTTATCCCAGGTCAATGCACCAAACACTGATCCTAAATTCTCCAAACACTATCGTAGAAAGAAATTGTCATTCAAAAGAGCTATTCCCAGTAGTGATATTGTGAGTGAAACAGATTTGCCATCACAAAAGAAAAGTAAAACCATGTCAAAGGCAATCTTAAACCCATTCATTCCTTCAAGCTCACCCCTGTTACTCACAATGGGGGAAGATATTTTCGCAAATGAAGCTGAAAACATTGTTATGCAAGTGGAGCAAGATACAGTGCCTGCCATTGTTACGGCAGAAGAACCTTCACAGGTTGATCGGGATTTGCGAAATCCCATTGCACCACCACTGACCTTCCAAGAGGAGGCTAGGGTGATCTCCAGTGCAGGTACAATGGATGCAGCTCATGATTATGTAAGGAGTGATGTGAGAATTACTTCAAATCTGAGTGAAACACTAGCACGTGAGGTGAGTGATACTCAGAGAACTGTTGAGGTGAGAGCACACAATGACACATACACTTTATCTCTCATTACTCAACTTAATCAGATGAAAGAAAGTCTTGCTCAAGCTGAAGAGGACAACAAAAACTTGAGGTTTGATATGGACAACATGAGAACTATCTTTAACAACAAAATCAATGCACTTAAACTCTCTCAACAACAAGCAGTTGAAGACTCTGGAGATGTCACAGTGGCTCAAGATCTTATTATATCATCTATGGCTAATCAGATTGAAGATCTTCAGAACAACATAAATGAAAATCATTTAACCACTGAACATCGTCTCAGTCAGATTGAAAAGCAAAGTGATCATCAAGCAAAGGGGTTAAGACATTTATATGATATCATCAGCAGAACTCACTCACTTACAGCAGAAGAGAAGAAATTCTTTGGAGGTAGTGATGGAAGTGACCCTGGAGCTGGTACAAGTCACAAGACTGTAGAGGATTCCTCAACTAAGGGGGAGAAATCTAGAGGTGGAGGAGGTGCAAGTAAAGAAAAAACTGAAGATAGGAGTGAAGGAAAGAAGACAACTCATCAAGCAGCAGAACAGGAAGATGATGATGTAGAAGGTTTTTACTATACAGGTGAACCTGATATTGATCTGTTTGCTGACTTACAGTTTCCTGATGTTGGTGAAGAATTTGATGAACCAGGTCTCAGTTTTTGGGATGATGAAGAGCAAATAATTCCTGATTCTGTTGAAACACAACAAATGAATTTTGAAGCAAACAAAGAACTCGAACAGAATGAAGCTAATCTGGCTATGAGAGAAGAAAGACTCAAGAAGACACTTGAACAGTTAGCTCATAATGAGAGACTTCAAAAGGCAGAACAGGAAGCACTTAAAAAGCAACATGCTCAGAAGCTGGAAGCTAGGAAGATGTACATCAAGTACAAAAATGGTGATAAGTGGGAACGTGCTCAAAAGGTAATTGACTCACCACAAACTTCTGACTATGATGATCGTCGGATGATTGCTATTTTTGAAAGCTTTAAACAGAAGAACCCTATACATGATATGTATTTGAAAGCTTTAAAGACAGAAATTGTGAGAATAACCACTGCATCTGATCCTAAGAATGGTGAGCTACTTATTTTTGTTGAATGTCATAAGCTCGGATCTCACAAAGTATCGCTTCAGTTCTTCTATGATAGATCCCTGTCAGAGCTTTGGGTATTGAGACCAAAAGTAAGAACATCTTCTGAACTAGGCATACTGCTTCATGAAAAGTTTCAAGAGTTTGCTGAAAGAGCTGGTCCTGAAGTTATAAATGACCCTCCACAAGTTAAAATTCTCAAGGGAGAAGTCATTCATACTGTTAATCTTCAGACAGACGAATTGTATACACATCTTGCCAGACACTTGGTATATGTTGAATATGCTCTTCGAAATCATGGTTTTGCATCACAGGAAAAGATTGAAGCTGCAAATCATATTCGATCCTATGCTCAGACCAACATGAAAAAGTACAAGCAGTATCAAGGTGACTTAAGGAAGAAACTTGGAATACCACTGGTCTATCCTACAGATGTGTCATCCAGAAGGGAATTACTTGTTGATTCAGAAATGATCAAGAATCTACCGAATATGGATGAACAAGAAGAAGGAGAAATCAATGAGAAAGAAAGTGGTAAATGAAGATTAGCTCTACAAGTTATATCATTAGAGCTTTGATAGAACAAGATAGGATAATTGTCTTATATGATCAGTCTAGAGGATCATCTATCTTGTTTTTATCTTTTCTGTTTGAATCTGGATAATGTTAATATAAACCAAAACTTTTACATTATTTACTTAGCATTTAAAGTGTTTTCTTTTACTTGTTTAATTGGGATTAGTTGAAGAATCCTCTAGGTATTTGCTTGTTATTGTATAACAAACAAATAGGGGGAGATTGAAAGGCATATGACTCAGCCTATTTGTAGTTCGAGGATCCTAATCCAATTAAACTAGATTGTAATAAGTAAATAATATCAACTGTCACAGGAATCTCAAAAGATGATAACCGTCAGAAGAAAAATCAACAAGTCAATCTATAGTTTTGATGTTTTACACTGGAAGAAGATTCAGATATCTGATCAGGCCTCAAGGTAGCATTGAAACAAGTGGATTCATTTGAGAAGACAGAGATTTCTATTTAGTGACAAGAAACAATTTCAGTACCGAATGATTGATGAGAGTGAAGAGTATAAAAGACCACAGTGTTAAAAGTCATGATGAAGAACAGAGATTGGAGTTAGTCGTTCATGAACCAGACAGTACATCGAACGTCAACATCATGCCAGTGTATGTTCCTTATTATAATTACGTGGTTTTCAGCGGAGTATTGACTATTAAAGAATTTATATTAATTCTATTTTAATTGATTAAGTCAAGTAATTAAGTTAATAAATAAATTAATTCTATCAGAATTAATATATTTGTTAAAGTGATTATTAGATTAATTAAATAAGAATTAATATGAAAAAGGATTAATTAGTTAAATGATTTTTTATAAGTCATTTAATTAATTATAAGCTGAAAAATATGATGATATAACTATCAAACTGATAGTTATACCGATAGTCATATTCAGTTAAATGGAGATAGTCATATTCAGTTAAATGGAGATAGTCATATTCAGTTAAATGGAGATAGTCATATTTCATTCAATTGGTAAGTTATACCGAATGTTATATTCATTTGGTAAGTCATACCGAATGTTATATTGACTAGTTAAGTTATACCGAAAGTTATATTTAAGCTGGACAGTCATATTACATTGATTTGATAGTCATACCGATTGTCATATTAATGTAAAATGATTGTCATATCAGTTTAAATCAAGTAATATGACTATGACTGTGTATATAAGGCAGAAGAATGCAGAAAGATCAGAACCAGTCGAACATATCAAGAAGAAAATACACAGCAACCTATTTCTCTCTCTCTCAAGCTCAAGAACACCTTCAAATTTAATTCTGTAAATTCAAGTTCATCTCAGTTGTAATATCCTATCCATTGGAACTTGTTTACTTGTGATTCTTGTACTACTAGCGAATTAAGTTTCCTAGTTCACAAATTGATATCTTGATTTTATTAACTAAATTAGCAAAGTTCATGTTGAATTTTCTAATTAGTTATTAATCACTTGATAATCATTTGGACTGATTTTGTAACACCCATCAAGTTAATATATTGCTATATTCAACTTGAAATTTGTGTTATATTATTCCGCACAAAAATATTCGTTTAAGGCAAAATTATTTAACGAATAAATTTTGAGAAAATGGTATAGATTGTATTCAACCCCCCCTTCTACAATCTTATTGGACCTAACAAAAAGTGTTCAATGGGGTGTTGATTGTGTTTCTAGCACTAGTTCAAGGGGGTCAAGAGGAAACACCGGGTCAAGAGGAAACACCGAGTTAACGGATGATGACATACCTTACTATAGGTCTTTCGACGGCTCTTCAATGATTGCTTCAGATTTAGAGTATGGTATGCAAAAAGATACTGAACTTCTTAATCCGGCAGAACTAGCTAAAGGAATGTTGTTTGAGTCGAAAGAGCAGTTGTTAAATTTTGTAAAGAAGGTTCATATTTCCAATCATCAAATGATAAAGGTGTTGAAATCTGATCCATTGACTTGGGATGTGGTTTGCCAACAAAATAATGAAGGTTGTGAGTGGAAATTGATGGCCAGAAAGAGAAAGTCACATAACTTTTTTGAAATCATGGAGATTAAAGGTCCGCATACATGTATCAATCATTCTATCTCACAAGATCATCCCAATTTGGACGCTTCACACATTTCAGATATCATCATTGACCTATTAGCTGCGGATCCTAGTGTCTCAGAGAAGGTGTTAGTGGCTGCAATTACCAAGGAAGTTGGGTATGTACCAACAAGGAAAAAGGTTAGAGACGGGAAAAAAATTGCAACTATGAAGATTTATGGTTCTTGGGAGCAATCATACCAGGAGCTGTCACTATTGATGAATGTGCTACAAAGTATGGGCATTGGTGCAATCAGCTGGTATTTCAAAGAGCATGATCTAGGAGGGCATTTACCTCAGGTATGCAATTAGTTGAAATTGTAATCTATTTTGAAATGCATTGAAATTAGTGCCCCTGGCGGGGCATAAAAAAATATTTCAATTATGTGACTTATGTTGTTTAATTCTTGGTATCTGAAAATAGGTGGTAAGATTCAAGCGAGTCTTTTGGACATTCAAGCCTTGCGTAGAGGTCTTTGTACATTGCATTCCAGTACTTCAGATTGATGGAACACATTTGTATGGCAAGTTCGGAGGAGAATTACTTACTGCCACAGCAATTGATGGCTTCAACCACCTTCTTCCAGTAGCATTTGCAATTGTTGAAGCAGAAAATGTAGCAAGCTGGACATGGTTTATGGAGAGATTGAGAAAGATGGTTGCCTTGCAGCGAATGGGAGTTTGTGTGATTTCTGATAGACATTCAGGAATTATGTCTGCTATGAAAAATCCTGACATCGGGTGGTGTCAACCATACAGCTATCACCGGTTTTGTGTTAGACACCTAGCTGCGAATTTTGCTAGTCAGTTCAAGAAGGTTAATTCGAAGGAAAGAGTGGTTGCAATGTGTAGCCAATTGACAGAGTCCAAATTCAATTTGCGTTGGAATGCTTTGCTAGGAGCTATTCCTGGAGCAGATGAGTGGTTTAGTGAGATAAACCCCCAACAGTTAGCTTTAGCTTGTGATGGAGGCAAGAGATTTGGTATCATGACAACAAATATGGCCGAGAGTTGGAACAATGCCATCAAAAGCTCAAGAAAACTCCCGGTCACAGCAATGGTGAAAGCCTTATATTATAAGGTGGTTAGCTACTTTGAGCAGCATCGTGCAGAGATAAAAAAGCAATCTGTTGATGGTAACGAGTTTACCAAGCATGCCAATAAAATTTTGAACAAATGGAAAGAATGCGCAAGTGGACATCAGGTGATAAGTGTTGACCGCAACAGTTGGGTGTTTGAGGTGATAACAAAGAAGCATTGTCAGAAGGGAGGGAATAAACATATTGCTCATGTACGGGAACGGATTTGCACATGTAACAAGTGGCAAACATATCACATTCCATGTTCACATGTTCTTGCTTGTTGTGATAGTGTAGGATTGCACCACACAAGCTTCATAAGTGAGTGGTATAAGCTAGAGAGAGCAATAAGAGTCTATGAGGGTCACTTTGAGCCAATACCAAGCAAGAAAGAATGGCCTCCATTACTTGGGTTTCCAACAGTGATCTATGATGTTGATGATATTCCGAAAAAAGTGGGTCGACGAAAGTCCACAAGATACAAGAACACGATGGATCATCAAGGATCAAAAGGCAAAGGACCTTCTTCCAGTGCTCCGTAGATTGATTTCAAGTGTTATTTGAATTTATTAATCCATTATAAACGAATTAGATTTGTAATGAGTATGATGGTTGGAAACATATTGTTATTAAATTTATTGATCTTAAATTTAGTAAGAAAATTTGGTCGTCCCCTTAATTTGTAATGTAGTTTCCTCTCATTGTGAATATGAAATATGAGTCTTTTATCCACCTACTGTATATGAGTCTTGGTTAAATTGTTATTTTTTTGATAGTTTGGTTAAATTGTTATTGCTCACTAAAGAGGTACATATAAGCAAAGCCCTGTTTCTGTTAATACGGGACATGAGATAATGTATTAGTCATAACACGGTATCTAGGATGCCGTGATAGATACAATACGCTAATTCGCTGACCGTGACAGAATGTATACGCTCAACCTGTCACCGTGACATGGGGTAATACGGATCATGGACCAGCGTGACATGGCTAAACACGTTGGACATGTCACCGTGTCTCAGACCCAAACTCGGTTACACTGTAATCAAACCCTGTACTCAAACCCTCTACTCACACCCAAATAACACCAACTGTGAAGCTATATATGCACAACAAAAACTAGAAAAGTTGATATGATATCAGACTCCAAAAATCCACATAATTGAAATTCACAAAAACAAAAGACTGGATACTAATAATTCAAATTATTCTACGTAATTGAAATTCACAACAACAAAAGACTTGATACTAATATTACATATTATTATACATAATTAAAATTCACAACAAAAGACTTGATACTAATATTACAAATTCTTCTACATAATTCAAATCCCATAATACGAATATCAAAATGAATGAAGGACGTTCCTCATTCCAGAAATGACATCTCCCTGTTCCTGCATATATACGAGAAATACATTGATATTAGTGCCCCTGGCGGGGCCATATTTTACGAAAATAACCATATAAATTATTAACGCAAGATAACTCACCTATTTAATTGTCATTCAAAATCCATAAGATTGCCATCAATTTATTTCTTCTGCCTAAACAAAATAAAATTCAAAACCACAAACAAATAAAGGAATCGATGCTCGAAATAATGAAAATAAAAGATTAAAAAAAACTCACCAAGTGTGCCTCTTATACTGACTGGTAGCATTCGTACGAGCTCGTAACTTCATAGGATGCTCATGCTCAACACGTGGCACCTGTTTATGCAAATTTTTCAGAAGCAGTTAGTTATGGCACTCAATTTTAGTTAACATATTTCATACTGCTATCCTCAAAGCTATCGTAGGAGTGCATTAGTTATTATCATTATTACTATTAAATATCATATATATTGTTTATTGAATACATTTTTCCCTGCATTCTGACAGCTAAATCAAGTCAAGCTAGAAATGAAAAAGAAATGCTTCTCCACATATACTCCAGAAGCAGATACATTGTTAAACACAACATATACTCAAGAATACAGCCAACCTTGAACCTTAGTGCCTGGTAGTCCCAATCAAAGTTTCTGGCTTTCCGCAAGCCGTAATGTGGAAAATGTGGAAAAAGAATCATACAACAGGCATGATGATGTTGTTGTAAGTAGCTGCCAGGTAATCCTCCAAAGAGATGGCGGGAGGTTTTGAGGCTGAAGGCACCATCCTTGGTACAATGCTCCCTCTGTGTGGTGATGACAAAAAGTTTGGGTGAGGATGAGTGACATGTTTTTACTCTATGCCCGAGACTGTTATGTGTTGGATGTTCATTTTAAAAGTACTTGGAGTTTACTAACAGGAAGAAACCCAAAATCAAGGCTGATGCCCAGGGACAGCATTTGTGTCTTAGTTGTTAATTCTGTAGGAATGTATACATTCTATATTTTTTTTTGGTAAAGAAGGCAAATGAATCGACGTTCTATCCAACGTATCCAATACATCAATGAATGTAATTGATTAATATCTGCAGAATGCGATTATCAAAGGTATAACTCGTTGCCAGAAATCCATTACATACTCGAGCTAGGTATTATGCCCTTCTCAAATAAACAAAGGAATCTTTACTAGATCTTAATTATATGTAGAATACCACACAAGAAGAGGAGAGGGGGGTTCTAAGAGTGTTCAGACGAGCGAAATGAAAAGAAATTTGTCACTGAAGTTTCCAAAATGCTCCTACAGAAAGCAGATGGCTCACTTTTTGTACATTTTGTCAATTTTATCCTGTAATCAATTGATCCATGTCAATTTTGTCTACCAAGCTCAGATAATTTCATATCGTCTTTGGCGGGTTAGTTACGTTTTAGGTAGAGAAGATTATATGTTCTGCAAAAAGAAGAAAACCTTGCATTGCAATGGCCACACAAATCATTCAGATGTTTATACAGTAAGAGCACAAGGGCTTGACAGACTATTAATTTACAAGAAATAGTTTAAATCAAACATAGCAGTTAGTTGCCGACGTCAAATGGTTTGTATTAGTACTACTGTACCACTAAGTTTCTTTCACTTTCACATGACTGATGTCTCAGGCCCAAAAATTTAGTAGTACATTTTTATCAGGCCAATTAAAGGAATCAGACTATAAATTTAATATCATATCATTCATCACAGAGCTACTATTAGCAAAGCTCCAAGAATACAGATTTCACTAGGAATAATACCATGCCAAATTAAAGGAATCAGACTGTAAATAAAAATAGGAGAAAATAAGATGAGGCACCTGGTGATGCTGCTCTTCCTGCTCTGGTGGCTGCTACTGATCCAGTTGTGGCGGCTGTTGTTGTCTTGCTACATAATCAGGAAACACGTTTGGAGATTGTGTAAATAGGTGGAATGTTGGATATGACAGTGGTGGTTCATTCTGACTGATGTCTTCACCATGCCCCTCATCACCTTCGACAACAACATCTAAATCAACACCAAACCGCGCTCCTAGCAAGCATGGAGCTTTGACCCCGTGGACACCTCGTTTCCTCTTTTGTTTCATCTCAACTTCCTTGGCACGCCGGTCTTCAGCCAGAAAATCCTGATAGTATCCAGATGCAAACTTATCTTGCAACACCTTTCTAGCATGAGCCGTAATAGCCGATAAGTCTCCAAATCTCGCTTCCTTGTGTAATAAATATAGGCGATCCAACAAATCCAACTGCACAAACAAAACAATTTGTATCAATACATTGCACAAATAGAGTAATACATGGCATTCAATTCTAATTAACATACAAGAATGACAAGTACAAATATATAGCAAAACACGTAAGGATGATATTATTTGTGATTACCGTATAAGAATGGCCACCACCAATGCGAGTCAGATACCGATGAGTAATAGATGCATACCACATGGGGTAACCCTCAGATACACCCACACCGACATCTCCAACAAAAACATGCTTCTTCCTATCATCCCAAAGACCTATATGCTCATGATGCATCCAAGTCCAGTCCAAGTCCGCCTTACCCTTCAAGTTAATCTTATGAAGGTCAGGACAATAACTAGCAGAAGATGGTATATCCTGTATAATCCCAAACTGGCGTAGGCATCTGTCGGGTTGATGTGGCTCCATGAAACAAAAACATATAAGAAGCCCTTTGTAACACCAAATCTTTTTGCCTTCTCTACACTGCTCCGATAGTTCGGCAAGAAGTTCATCGGTGTATGGCTGCCATAAAAACTGAGAATCGGCAAGAACATCTAATTGAACTCGATAGGTGGAAATGGAATGTGAACCGCTGTCAATGAAGGAAAGATGAGCACACCACCTATATAATATATGAAAACATAAAAAAGGCATTAGAATTGATTCATAGTTTGAATTAATTGAATGCCGACAATATCATTCAACATATCAACAAATGTGGTAAAATTGAACATTTTTACCTCAAACCACGTGGCCCTGGACGATCACCCCAAATATGTGAGTTATCTAAAACTGGATCAAGAGGAACAGGAGCCAAAGAAGGTAATCTACTCCAAGCCCACAACTGCAATAATAAAAGACATCTGGCTGCCTCCTCTTTATCTTTACGAGACGCCTTGCATAATTCCATGTAAAGGTATGCAAGAACAGCAGAACCCCAAAATAGTTTCCCACATTTATCAAAATCCAAGAGAAGAGGAAGGTACATACAAGGAACCTGACCCCCAGAATGATCAATCAATAAGATCCCGCCAATCAGTTGCAACACATAGGACTGCGTATAACGCATAAGCTCAACATCAGAAGCATCATCTCGAAGGGAACCAAAAACAGAAGTCAACCAAGTAAACTTCAATCTACCACCAATCAATCTGTATCTATTATCATCATCCAATTCAGAACTCTCACCCTTCTTACCCTTCCTACCCTTCTCACCCTTCTCCCCCGGCCGTACTCCAAAGACATCTCCAACATAATTGTCCCATCCTCATGTAACCGCAGTAAAACCAGTAACTGCAGGCCCATCAATACATAACCCAAGAAGAACAGACACATCCTGTAATGATATCATGCACTCCCCGACTGGAAAGTGAAAAGTATGGGTCTCGGATCTCCATCTCTCTACAAGAGCAGTGATCAAACCCCAATCTATTTGTATGCTTGCCAACCTAGAAACTCCATCAAATTTCAAATCCTCAAGAAGGGGAACCATCCTCGGATGTAAAGAAGGGAGGCTGAAATTGTTAGGATTGCGAACCCGGGATCTCATATTATCACCACCACCAGCCTCCCACACAACCTCTGACCTATGAGTACCCTGTAAATGCAATACAGAAGGATTCTGAGGACGAGGGTCCATAGACAATTGATCATTATTTTGATCCATAATCTGAAAATTAAAAAAAAAATCACACATTATGCAAAGAATCATTTGATTTACACAAATAAATTCACACAAATACACAATCACATAGAGAACATAGTTTTAAAAATATTGTAACGGAGGTGAGTATTATCACGAAAACTGTCCTTTACTATGCATTTTGGGGATTCTTATGTTTTTCTTTTTTAAGATGTAATTAGTGGTTCTTTTCTTTATAGATCCCGTAGGATCTCTTCGATTAGAAATAGATTTTTTTGTTCTTTTAATTCATGAGATGTATTGTTTTTTTATGTCATTTACAGTATGTGGTTGAATTTAGGTTCTAGCAGATGTTCTGATGTAAAATAGAGATTTATGATAGGGATATGGTTTTTAAGGGGTGTTAGGGAGATAGAGATCAGAATGTAGAAAAGTCAAAGTATGATAACTATCGAATTCATATATTTTACAGAGCGATCTCTCTTACATATCAAAACTATGCACTGGACTTGACCCTTTTACTAACTTGGGACACCATACATTGGACTTTATCCTTGTACTAACTTGGAAGTTAGGAGAGGCCAAAATCACTCTAGTGTCGCCATCCGCTTTTTGAACAACTGAATCTGAAATTATATTAACTTAGTAGTGGTTTGTTTGTTGTCGATATGCTATATCTATAACTAGCTACTGTAAGAGGGAGTCTTTCCATAATCAGTCATCTTAATCTTATCAACTATTAAAAGGGGACCTGATGGGGAACGGACGAACGGTTGTGACTGTAATTAGACTGTAATTAGGGTTTATTAGAATACTCATAATCACAATCGACTGTAATTAGGGTTTATTAGAATACTCACAATCGACTTCTGTATCCAGTCCACTGTTCAGTCCACCGTCGCCAAATTCTGTACGCCTCCGTCAGTCAGCCGTCGTGGTATATGGATCTGTGTGTGTGAGTTTAGTTTGTATGGGTAATGTAAATGATACGTAACACCGTACTCCGTGTTCAAACCAGATACGGAAGACGACTCTTCGTGATAAGTCAGTAAAAAGGGCCGCAAACCCGCTTTTCAGTATTTTGGGCAACTTTATCTCTAAAATGAATATTTTGGTAATTTTCTCTATCTATTATCTATTATATATATAATACACTAACAAGGGGTTTCATTGAGCAAATTTAATCATAAATGTCCTCATTAATATTTATATTAATATATTTATTTTATCTAATTAATACTTCAATTACTCCTTCCGTCCCTCTTTAGTTGGCACATTTGTAAAAAAAAAAATTGTCCCTAAATAGTTGTCACATTCCTTGTTCCAATACATAGTTTTACCAATTTTTCCACATATACCCTTTATTTCTAATACCAAATGTTTGACTTTATATTTAATGTACACACAAATAACTCATCATTTAATGCTAATATTATGGGCAAACATGGAAACAAATTACATAATTAATTTTTCCTTAATATGTGTGTTTTTTGCAAATGTGCCAACTAAATAGGGACGGAGGGAGTAATATCAATGAAACATTTATTCAACCAAATTAATAATCTCATTAATATCTATAAATATTTTTTTTTATCTATCTCTCACATTAATATCTATTAATAATTACATTAATACTAACTCATACTAATATTTATTAGTAATATCTAACTTATAATTATATAAGAATAAATTTTGATATACATAAGATATTAGTTTAAGGATGAAAGTCCTATTTATCATTTTATAAAGCAAAAATCGAAAATAATCTTGGCGGTAACTAACGCCTAAAGTACGGTTAAATACCCATGGATTATGCAATGTCCATATGTGTGATTATTAGCTATACACATTTATAATATGCGTAAACTATTTTGACTGTCTCTTCCAAAAAAAGCTAAATGCATTGAATTCATGCGTATTTAATATACGCATCACACACTTGCGTGTATGTTCTAAAATATGTGATAATACCAATGCGTGGAGGATGTTCATGCAAGTTCTGTATGCGTAGTCTTGCCACATCCAATTGAGCATATATTGTGCTTTTGTATCCCATGACCTATCCATAAGTGTTACATACAATTATATACACATTGCAGACACCATCAACTACCAACGGTAGGAACTACGATGACATCATCTATCACCTTAATAACCAGTGCCAAACCCCTTGTGTCCTATAAATCACGAACTAAAAATCATATACATCAACCCACTTTATGTAATATTATATAAAAACTCAGCCATCGAGAAAATGTACCCTCCCTTTTCAGTAAGCAACCATCTCCAACTCAATTTTACATTTTCAAATCCCTAAATCTATTGATCAATCTAAACAATACAATCAATAATTAGATATTTGAAGATATCTGAGATTGAAGTTAGATGAGGAAGAAGAAAGTGATATGTAATATATCGATGCATACAAATCGCTGGGAAAATTCTTTCAGGCATGAGATTTAGGAGATACAAGTGTAAAATAGAATAAGCATTTGGGAAGTACGGGTTAAATGGGTATTTTGGGCAAAAACTACCGAAAAATGGTAATTTGGTTGACCGTATTAAATAATATGATATTTTGGGCAATTTCTCTTAGTTTAATCAATGTTTCCTCATTATCATTTAATAATAATTACCTAATTAATCATTATAATTATTTGTAATCCATTGTAATTATATTTTCATAAGAACATGTGAATATATATACACAAAATATATACATATGGGTATACACACTTCATAAGAAATACTTTTATATAAAAAATACGAAAGAACAATATATTAGCACATCATTTTTTAATTAAAAAAAATGGATAGTTAAGATTATAATCACACAATATAACCATAGTTAAGTTTAACATATTAAATATAACGTAGACTCTCATAAACTTTTAAAATTAAAAAAAATTGGAAAATTTAACATAAAATCCATACATTTTTGTAATATAATCATATAATGTTTATGTTAATTTCATCTTAAATTCAACATTTCTACATGAAATAGCTTAATTATTAGAGATTTTAGAATCTAAATGAAATTTTATTCAAAAATATATCATTTTTTGTTATATATATATATATATATATATGTACATGTACACACACGTTTATGATATCTTTGTTAGTGATTTACATTTTTGAGAAAATAAAAAATATTTACTCGCTAACATGAATTTAAAATCGTAAGAAAATTATTTGACGTTAGTGCTACGAGAATTTTATAAAAAAAATAAAGGTTATCATTGTATGGTTAAAATAGAATACTTAAATACTTAATACTTAAATATCGAAATACAATTTTTAAATATCTATAAATAAAATTTTGTTTTTTTTCAAATTTCAAATAAATAGCATGTATTAATATTGTTGAAATTAGATTAGGAGTAGTGATATTAAATGATATTGTTAGAATTTAATAGAAGATGCATATAAGGCCTTCATCCAACACCTACGCAGAGGTCACAGGTTCGACTCTCAGCGACCCCCAATTTTCTCAATACTTAATTTGGACACGAAAGCAATTTATGCCCCAAAGATGGATGCACATGATCCACTCTCGACCCAAAAATGGGCTTTCGAGTGAAGGAGAGTGTTAGAATCTATAAGAGCATTCACATCCCATCCTCCATCCCCAACCCCAAAAACTTACTAAAAATAGTAAATCCCCAAATAAAAATAGTAAATCCCCAAAATTATCAAAAAGTTTCTACATCCCATTCCCCATTTTCCATTCCCCTATCCCTATATTCTTTTTTATATTACTCCTTTCTCTCTCTTTCACTTACAATTTTAACTACCAAAACTCACCCACTACAATTAAATATATTTAAAAGAGGAGAGAGATGATTTGGGGTTCAAAATAGTAGTCCCCAAATATGGGGATTCAAAACTTGTCCCCAAAATTAATCCCTAAAATGGGGAATGGGATGGAGGAGTGTTTTAGAAGAAAAGTTGGACAAATCCTCAAATTATAAGGATGGGGTTGGGGATGGGGGATGGGATGTGAATGCTCTAACCTCTACTAAAGTAAAATCTTCTACCCACAAATTCCCTCCAAAAATTCCCCCCTCTCTCTCCTCCCAAGTCCTATCTTAACTTCTAGAATTTTCCTTCTCTCTCTCCCTTCATTTCAAATTTCTCATTAAAATTCCCTCCTCACTCTCATCTCACTTCTATTTTTATTATTATTTTTGTTAAATTTCTCTCCTCTCTCTCCTCTTATTTCAAATTTCAAATTTCTCGCTTATAATTCCCTCATATCTCTAATCCCACCTCTATTCATTATTGTTATTTTATTTATTATATACATATATATATATATATATATATATATATGCCGTTGCTCCATAAAGAACACTATTATATAAAGAACAATAAAAACACTATGGAATCATTTATTCTAATAGATCCAATGGCCCCGCCAGGGGCACCCAATACAAAAAATTCTTATTTTTTTATCCTCTGTCCATTCAGCAAAAAAAAACATTGTTCACTGACAACGTCAGCAGTGACGTCATCATGAACATTGATTTTTTTTATTTATTTTTGCTGAATGGATAGAGGGTAAAAAATAAGAATTTTTTGTATTGGATGCCATGACGGAACTCTTAGATTCGATTATATATTAGTGTTATAATGGTGTTCTTTATTGTTGTTTATATAAGGTGTTCTTCATGGAGTGCAACTCAATATATATATATATATATATATATATATATATATATATTATAAATTTCAATTATCTATCATGACATTTTTTTATTATTTATATTATATATTATGTTTCTCTCCCAAAATTCTTCCATCGCAAATTTATGTTATTGGAAATCCCTTGCCTCTTTATATTATATTGATCCATTAAAAAGATCATTCTAATTATTATTTTTCCACTTATACTATATTAATAAAATAAATAGAAGAGAAATTAATATTTCAATCTAAAAATATAAAATTTAACTAAACATAATCTAAAATGGAAATTATGATATACGAGAACAAAAATTATGTCTAATCCAAAAATTAACACCTAATCAATTAAATTAAATATTTGTTAGAATGTCGAAAATATGATTACTGTAAATGAAAATGAAAGTGAAAATTAATTATTATGAATAAAATTTGTAGTCATTTAAATTATATTTTCTTCAAAACTAACTAATATAAATTTCAATGTATAAAAATAATAATAAAAAAGACTTACATGTTAATTATTTTGAATAGTATTTGATAATATATTACTTACAAACTTATACTTAGCACCACCAAACAGTTTCTTCACACTTTTCTTTTTCTTTTTTTAGATGTGTCTCCTTGCTTGGTCCATCGCTTAACTCATATATATTTTTAAATTTTTCCCAATATTTTACACATTCTCTAAATTTTCGTAGTCAACTCAAATGTAAACGAAAATTTATCTTTAGAATCGTGCATATGCACGGGTATTATCTAGTATTTTATAAGATCCTGATAAGGCCTTCCTTTAAATATTAAGTGTTAGAGGGAGGCCGTATATGGACCTTGTATTACATGTTTATGAGAAAAAGTTTGGTGTATACAAATCGAAATCATATCATGTCACATTTTATAACACAATAACTTATAGTGTAATTATTTACGTATTTAGTTAATAAACAATTCCTTCAATCATATTTTAAAAATTAAATTTTTAGTATAAATAAGTTTAAATTCACATGAAAATAACTAAACATAAAGCTCAATAAACTAAAAAATGATTATTATATAAATACAAATTTTTACTAACATCTATTAACGTATAACTGAACTCTTCATCATACATCTAATTAGTTCGACAAACATTAACTATTTATTAATATCTAGAACGTGCCCGTGCATTGCATGAATTTAAAAGCTAATTATATTATGGTGAGCTCTTATCAACTGAGTTAAAGCTCGTTGATCAAGAATATGGAATTTTAAAGATGAGAAATGTAGAAGGGTAATTTTCAAAATTAATTTTTGACCAAAATAAAGGGGAGAAAAATGAAATTAACTCAAAATTATACTCCCTCTGTCCCATCCATTTCTTTACACTTTCTTTTTTGGGATGTCCCAACCAATTCTTTACGTTTCCTAAAATAGTAACTTTTAACAATAAAATACTTTATTACATCCACTACTTCACTCCACTTTTTCAACACTTTACACTATTACACCCACTAACTCACTTATTTTAACAATAAAATCACTATTACACCCACTAACTCACTTATTTTAACAATATTACACCCATTATCTTGGTTTCCGTGCAAAAAGCAAATGTAAACAACTCGTTGGGACGGAGGGAGTATTCCGTTAAACCCCAGAGGAAATATAGAAACTCTCTTCGTCATCATCATCTCAGGCTGCTCTCTTAATTGAATTCTATAAAGACCTACTAACACAAATCATGATCCATATCTAGTCAATCTTTCCCCCAATCTAGCAACCTCTCACATATACATACATTATACACACACATATGTTTTTGAACTATGCTCCATCCATAATACACACACCAAATCACCCAAACACCAAACCATGGCAGACTCCATCACTTATCACCACCACCACCGTAGCCACGATTACCGACGTTCAGTTACGCAATTCATATTCGCGCATCAAATCATCCTCACTTTACTCTGGACCGTTGGATTTCTCCTCATTTTCATCTGGCAACGCTCGGCCGTCGATCGTGTCTTGGAGTATCGTCGGTGGGCCATACCTTCACGCCCTATTCCCAAACTAAGGTCGTTAGTCCTCGATTTGAGAGATTTTGGAGCCGTTGGAGATGGATATACTTTGAATACGGCGGCGTTTGAGGAGGCGATTAGGGAGATTAAGAAGCGAGGAGGCGGTCAGCTCAATGTTCCCCCCGGGAATTGGCTTACAGCTCCTTTTAATCTTACCAGTCATATGACCCTTTTTTTAGCTCAAAATTCTGTTATTCTCGGAGTCGACGTGAGTACACTTATCACATTTTCGATATTCAGATCATTTTATGTGTTTTCTAATTGTATGTGATTATATAGTTGTAGTTGCAATTGGATTAAGTCGATTACAAGCACTTTGAAAATATATGCTTAGGACGGATAATGAAATCATATGCTGCTTGAGTGTTTAGTTTGATCGTGCAAACAATTTAGGAATGAATATGCTTAATCTGTCGAATTGGATGAAATAAGCCTAAAACGTGTTCCGCCCTGTTAGCTTTACTTAATGTTCGAACACTATTAAGTAATAATGAGATTCAAATGCTACTTACTATTTAGCTCCTTGTTAAGTCATGCACTATGTAACTTCCTAGAGCTTGGTATTTTAGCTCATCAGTCCTGAGATTAATTTTTTTAAGCCCGTAATTATGGAAAATTAATATGGTTGGGTGTCCAGTGTCTGTTTTAATGCGTACTGATGTGGAGTATTGATTGACTAAGACAAGCATGATATGGTGATGGAAGAAGGCCTTGCCTAACTCTATGTCTTTTGATACAGGATGAGAAGTACTGGACGCTAATGCCACCATTGCCATCATATGGATATGGTAGAGAGTTTCCTGGGCCTCGCTATGGAAGTCTAATTCATGGTCAAAACCTTAATGATGTTGTCATCACAGGTCAGCTTATGCAAATCTTCATATTTCTCATTTTTTAAATTAAGTCACAGCTTGACTTGAAAGGTGAGACCCGGGGATTTGGCAACATCGAAGTCTGAGTATATGTACTGAATTCATTTCTCTTCATTTCTTTGTGCTGGTCTGCTGGAATCCATTTTAATGTACTTATGTGCATTATATGTAGATCCTGACATCCTATGCAGGATTAATCTTATGTAATACATGTTTTCTTGTATATTTCCTAGGATTACAGTTTGTCAGACAGTTTAGTACAGTATTAGATTTTCTTTAAAACATCTTGAGTAGGAATGACAATTATGGGTATGTAATCACTCAACAGGACATAATGGTACGATAAATGGACAAGGTCAAACATGGTGGAAGAAACACCGTGAAAAGCTTCTGAAGCATACAAGAGGACCTCTTGTACAGATAATGTGGTCAAGCAACATTAAGATTACTGGCATAACCTTGCGTGATTCTCCTTTCTGGACCGTCCATCCCTATGACTGCAAGAATGTCATTATCAGAAATGTGACCATCTTGACTCCATTGTCTGATGCCCCTAACACAGATGGAATAGATCCTGGTAAGTTTGCATCAAGATTTGGAATTATTGTATATGTTTTCCTACTGTTGTTTGTCATAAGAACTTGTTTTAAGTCCGTTGTCATCCTCTCGTGAGGAAGTATAAAATAAATCATATATGTAATTATTATTTTGCTAGTTCTGAAGTTGCTGAAAGCCTTCTGGATTCTCCTTAGTTATTTGAACTGTTGTATCAAGGTGGTGCTGTTCTTGCTATTGTGTAGTCATGGGAATATCATGTTGATTGTGATTGTGTGCTTTTAGTTGTATGTATATGAAGTCAGTATATGTGTTGTATGCAGATTCATGTGAGAATCTGTTAATTGAGGACTGCTACATAAGTGTGGGGGATGATGGAATTGCAATAAAGAGTGGTTGGGATCAGTATGGAATTGCGTACGGCCAGCCTTCTACCAACATTCTCATTCGGAACGTCACTGTACGCTCTATGGTGAGGTAAGAATGTCATCAATCTTGGGTTTAAATCAGCCACTGCATAATTTTTTTTTCTTCCTTTTATAGCTTTTGAATATAGATGTATTTATTTTTCTGAAAAAAATCTTGAGAGCGGATAGTTGTCCTACATGAGGCAATACTTGTACAATAGTCAGTTACCTGTGTTACTTTATTCTAGTGTTTTTTTTTCTTTTTTTTTTTGTCAAACTTTATTCTAGTGTTAATATCATACTGTTTCATGTATTCTAATAAAAGCCATGTGCATCTTAACAGTGCTGGAGTTTCCATAGGTAGTGAAATGTCCGGTGGGGTTTCAAATATAACGGTGGAGAATCTCCTTGTATGGAATTCAAAAAGAGCTGTTCGGATTAAGACTGCCCCTGGTAGAGGTGGATATGTTAAAAATATAACTTTCCGTAACATAACATTAGATAACGTCAGGGTGGGAATCGTGATAAAAACAGACTACAATGAACACGCGGATGAAGGCTATGATCGAAATGCACTTCCAGTGATTGATAGCATAAGTTTTAGTGGAATTCGAGGCCAGGGTGTTCGCGTGCCAGTCCGTATCTATGGTAGTCGAGAAATTCCTGTGAGTAATATCACTTTCAAGGACCTATTAGTAGGAATATCATACAAAAAGAAACACATCTTTCAGTGTTCTTTTGTACAAGGTCGTGTAATTGGAAAAATATTTCCTGCCCCTTGCGAGAATCTTGATATTTATGATTACAATGGGAAGCTTGTTAAGCAAGCAACATCTGATAACAGTGTTGATGCAGATTATGATGCTTGAAAGATGAAGCTTTAGATACGAGTTCTGTGGTTGGTTTCTTCAACTCAATCCAACCAATGTCAGAGGTTTGGCATCTGAAGAGGAAGATTGCAAGTTGCTGATCATGATTCATCTAATTAGAGGAAGTCCTTCGGGTGGGTCTCTTCTTCGGAGATGTTTCTTAATAACAAAAAGTTGTGAATGTATGATCATATGGCGACAGCTTCTGCGTACGAGAGTTTGTCATGCAGATTCAACCTCATATATGTGATTCCCAGAGTTTCAAATTGTGATTTTCAGTCTGCAAACTTTTCAGTTGATGTCAGAATGATACTTTGTGCTCCCTGTCGAGTGTTGCAGCAGAGAGGGTCTTTAACTTGTCATTTTGAAGGCAGTGCAACTGTTTTGGCAAGTGTAAGGTGATGGAAGAGACATTAGAGTGACTGAGATAGAATCTTGTTTACTTTTTAACCAGAAAAAGATATGAAGAGTGTGATCAGAATCTCAGATTGCAGTTATTATTTGCTTGTATAAATCATTCCATGTGATATGGTGAGATTTACTTTTAAATTATAACTTGCAGGAAATTGGAACCCAAATTTTTAGCGTTTGTTTGTTTTACAAAGACGCAAGTATAACTAGATTGCATCATGAACTAGTGAAATGTGTGAGAATAATCTATTAATCAGTTGACCTTCAGTCATCTGGATGGTTCAAATAAAAATAATCGAACAAATTTGTCACCCACGGGGCCTTGGGAAAGTTAAAATTTGAGGATCGGGCAGTAAAATTAAGGTAACCCACAAATTGATAATTGAGAAAAATGTTCTTAAAGTTAACATTAGGAAAATTTCCTAAAGTTACCTATCCAAAATTATGAAGTTTTAAATTAAATTCAATGCTAAGTGCTTAAGAGCAACTCCAACAGGCACCTTATTCGGGTTCTTAAGTCAAATTATAACAAAATTAATGCAAAAATCAAGTTCAACAAGCTTCTAAACCCTCCCCAAAAATTTAAAAGGGTTCGAACCTCCTCAATATTAAGAACCTCTATCCTCTCCTTTTCCATTATTTTAATAATACACATGAGTTCTCCAGCTTTCTCTTTCATAAAGTAGTAGTTGAAACAGGTGCCTTGACAGTCACGTCGCACTGCCGTGACTTGAAGTCACAGGTGAAATTTTTTTTTTTTATGGATGGACCGAATTTTAAAAAATGGATTCGTATCATTTTAATTTAAATTCATCAATATTGATATAAATTAAAAAACGAATGTACCATCGTGCAATACTGATATCAATACAGATATAATAATAGAAAGTATGTATAGATATAGCTAATTAGTAAAAAAAAAAAATAAGGAGTAAGTTTAGGAGGATTGTTGGAGAAAATATTTGATTTTAGCTCCTAAATAATTAAGTTTAATTTAATAATAATATTTGTTGGAAGAATGCAAGGAGATTGTTGGAGTTGCTGTAAGCAGTGTTCTAAAAAGCGAAAAGGGCGGTAAGCGGTTCAAAGTGGTGTAAAGACCTTTTAGCGCCTAAGCGGTTAAGCGGACGCTTAAGCGAAATTTTAAGCCGATCAATAATATATATTTTTAAATTTTTAAATATAATATTACTAAATGTGAATTAAATTATATAATAATTAAGTAATAAAAATCTAAACATAAAATGTTCCTCATAAAAATGAAGTATTTTATTATTTTAATATAGTTATAGTCATATTATAATAAATATTAATATATTCAAAATTGAAAAATACATATTATAATAAATATTAATATATTCAAAATTAAAAAATTAGCAGGTTAACATCTCTTTGACCGCTTAATCCGCTTAATCCGCTTAATTTTCAAAAACGCTTAATTACCCGATTAGTACAAAATCGAAGCGCTTATGATCCGATTCCGCCTAGACGTCCGCTTAATCTGCTTTTTATAACACTGGCTGTAAGCCTCTAGGAGCCACACAATCACTTATTCCCCCAGCATGTTAAATTGTTAATATTCCAGTAGTTGATATGAAAGAACATGAAAAAATGATACATATGCTATGATTTTACTCCGAACTTGGATGGAAACAAAATCAAGAAGATTTTGTGATAGAATAGTAATGAGGTCCGTAAAGAGAACTTTTGAAAGTTATACATTTTAAAGAGAAATAGTAATATGAAAGGCTCTATACATTTTATTTGGCTATCTGCATGTATTTGGTAAATATAACCAACAAACATCGTGTACTTCACGAGCTACAGTTATCAATTTATAATATAGGAATCTCAAATTAGATATTAAAATGAAAAAGTATTAAACGTTGATAGTATTAGAGCTGTTCCAAGTTCCAATCATGCAAGGCCCTGCAAGATAATTTAACTTTGAGTGCAGTAACAATAATGTTGAGGTCCTATTCATTTCTATTTATGTTCCTTCTCAGCAAACAGCCCCGTAGTACTTCTAGTGCATTTACAAATCTCAATCTTGAACAACATTTAGTTCTTTGAGCCAAGCTGTATGAAGTGGACATGGGTCAGGTTTCCCAGCTGCAATTGCTTTCTTGGAGAGGGAGTAGAACCAACCATTCCTCCATTTGAACTGCAACAGAACCGGGGGCTTATTGATAGAGGAAAACAAGGTTATATAAACCATCTAAGCTCTCATGGGATTTAGGGTATTTACCTCTTTCACTGCTGTTGGAAAGTGGGAGACAGCACGTGAATAAGCACATAATCTATCTTCCATGGCTTCTTCAAATGTTATACTTTTCTCTGCTGCTGCAGCTGAAGCTAGCTCACTAATGAGGCTAGAGACCTACAGATATGACAAGTTAAGCTGCAAGTGTCTATTCTATTCACTTATGCTGATGCTATGCTATACGATTGAGAGTCAAGACAAATGAGGATATTCAAGAATACATCAATGCCTGTCCATGTAATATATTCAAGATGGACAATGGTCTGGAGTAAACTTTTCTTCACATCTAGACACTCCAAAGTTTAAAAGGATAAAGAATTAATCATCTTAATTTCTCATGACTCTTGAAACAACACTAACGCTTTATTATAGTTGGAAGAAACTAAGTGGACTGAGAATGTAATGGAATTTAATTTTTCCCTTCTACTGTAACTTTAATCTTCTTCACAACTTTTTAATGTATTGCTACCACATCTCATTCTCTCCAACCAAACAGAGCGTACCAGAATCAGATAGTAGCGAGCTCATTTAACTGGAATACACATGCCGAATGCAGTAACAACGATATCCTTACGGCCTTACCTCAGAGCGGAATTCTTTTTCCACAGCACCAACTGTAGCTCCAGGATGGCGAGCTCCAACAAGCATAAATGCTGAAATCCATATAAGCTTCTCTAACATTTGCTTTTGGAATTCTGCTTTTTCAAGGACCTAGAAGATGAATGGAAGTCGTTTTTCGTGATTAGTTATGCAGTATGCAACTGTATCGCAGAAGCTAAATTTATAAAAACCAACTCAATGGTTTTAACTGCAAATCGAGTTTTCCCATTTAGACTTGTTTTAAACATATAGAACCAAACCAAACATACATGACACAGATAAAACATAATTTACTTTGCAAGAAAGACCTCCAGCTTGCAACCTTGCAGCCACAGCAGATGCCCACTTTCCATAAGCGGCTGTTAGTCCCTCCGGGTTGGTATCAGTTTTCCCATCAATCGGAGGTTCACCAAGTTTTGATACCGCAAAATAAGCCAAAACTTGGCCTGCATCACCTAGACCTTTACTCTCAAACCACGGTTCCATCATTCCATTCTGGAAAAAGACCAAATCTGCTAGATTGTTAAGATCCATTACAACATATGCCAGCTCAACAAGAATTTCATCAAACTATCTAAAATTCCAACAGTATTGACCAAGATAATCACATAGCTCACATACTAACATCATTAAGCAGTGCACATACAAACTCTAGTTCATCACATAAATATCAGCATTAAGGAAGTCTAAGCAAACATTACACACAATAATGATCAACAAGTTATGCATACAAATACAGTAGAACCTCGACAAATGAATAAACTCATCAAATAAATATTTTTTCCGGTAATGGCAGTTTATATTTAATCTCGATAAATGAATAAAATTCTTCGCCATAAATGAATAAACTCATCAAATAAACAATTTCCGGTAATGACAAAGTATATTTAATCTCGACAAATGAATAAAATTCTCGGGGTAATAATAAATGTACCGTTCCAACGGGACTTAGGAGTGGAATCAAGAACAGCATCAAGATCATCATTTCTTGTACAAACCAAAATAGGCCCTTCAAAATCAAGAGGCACGGCCTCACCCCTTTTCACCAACAGATCATCTCCACTACCCATATCTTGTAAAGCTCTCCCTACCCTTCCCCCACCAACTATCACAGCGGGTCCCACCTTGGTAGCCATGGAAGTAGTAGCTGAGCTTGAAGATGATGATGGTGATGATAAAGCTCTGATTTTTAGACAAGAACCTGTTAATCTTGAAGTGGGTTTTGTGTAATGGTACCAAAGAGATGAAGAGCTAGAGATTGAGAGTGCTTTGGTCATTTTTGTGTTTGATTGTGCTGGAGGTTGAGGCCATTGTCTTTTTTTGGAGGTTGCAGGATTTGTTTGTTTTGGGTGCATGAATTGAGCCACTCGTTTAAGCTAGCCCTTTATCTTTTGTGGTCCAATCAAAATGCTCTTGATCGGGTCATGGGCCCTCAGACTCTAGGCCCAAATCTCCTTTTATAAATGATCGGGTTATGGGCCCTGAGAGTCTAGGCCCAAATATCCTTTTATAAATAATTATTCCAGTAAAATAAGTGGTAGGTGCTTTTTTTTTATTTTTCGGCGTGTCAAAAAGTCAAGAACACGGTCACGAGTTTAGATTAAACTAGCATAAAAACCCGTGCGAGGCACGGGTCGCTATTTTAAATTGTATTTTTAAATTAAATTATGCATGATCAATGTCTTTCAAAGTACTCCATGTGATTGATTTTAATGGAATTTTGCTTGTTAATGGCACATATGCTATTATTGTGCACTTATTTAAGTATGTTTAAGTTTGTAATCTGAAAATTAATATGAGTAATATTGATAATAGTCATGTTAGTTTTTCTTTTTATGAGTCGTATAATAGAATTCGAGTGTTTTATAGGCATCGTCTAATTAAGAAGATTTTTCAGAACACTTGCAATACTAAACTGTTCTTCCACTTCTTTGAAAATGATACATCCATTTAGTTCGATCTCCAATAATATTCAAGATACAAACTAAATAGGCTTCAAGATATTGCATTTTGAGAATGTAGGTTTTACTCTTGATATTAATCAAAAACTTCGTAAATCTTCAAATATTCTACTCTGGCCTTGCGCTTTCACTTCTTAAAACTATCTTTCCAACTCTTTCATCTATTTTCTTCTAATTTCTTCATTTTAAGCATCCTTTGTCCTTTACTATTCCTCTGTCCGCTAGACTTGTAAAACACCAGATAATTCTAATTGACTGAGTAAATATATCTTGTGTAACTACAAGTTTATTATTGGATTCTAATTGATAGACCAAAGACTTGAATGAGTTTGTTGAATTACGAGTCTCTAGCTAGCTTTACTTATTTTCTAAAATTTATTATAATTTTTTAATTGATTTTTTAATTATTTAAAAAAATTTAAAATTTTTACCTTTAATTAATTGTGTATTGGTAAATAAATATTTGATAAATCAATAAATTCGTCAAATGAATAATTTGTATAGTTCTAAATATTGACATCGATAGAGAATAATATTAATAAATGATATAACATAATATACTATAATCCGAATCAATAAATGTAAAAATAAAATATAGCCAAAAATTGTTAATATGTTACAATAATAAAAATATCAAAATTTCTTTCACTCAAGTAATGCATGCACACACATCTATAATGTGTATGATTTAAAACACATGAGACTAAGAGCCTATTTGGCAAAGGCTTTAAGTCGGAGGTTAAAGTCATTTTTTACTTTAAATAAAAAAATGTCTATTTGTGTAATAAGTCAGAAATTGACTTAAAGTTAAAAAATAGCTTAAAGTCAAAAGTTGGTAGGAGGTACTTTTTTGAATGACTTATTTTGTTTTGAGAATTTTATTTTATTAAAATTAATATCATCATTCAAATAGATAATTTATCAAATTTATTTTTATGTTTACATTTTTAACTATTCATTAGTCACTCATAATATAATATTAGTCAAATAGATATTGACTTAAATTTTTTACTTCACTATGATTTAGTGATAGAAAGATGTGTGAATTAAATTGGTGACCCTATAAATATTATGTTGATTATTATTATATTATTATTATTATTATTATGATTTTAAAGTTTAATTTAGCTCCAAATTTATTTACAAATGTATTACTGTTAAGACATTCACATATTACGTGTATGATTTATAAACACATGTGACATTGTGGCGTAGTGGCAAGAGCATGCATAAGTTACTTGATAGATTCCCATGAACAACACTTTTTTTAATAAAAATGTGTTGGTGTTTTACCTAAGTTTAATTTAGTTCCATAGTTATTTACAAATGTATTACTCTTAAACGACATTCACTTATTATGTGTATGGTTTGAAAACACATGTGACATTGTAGCGTAGTGGTAAGAGCATGCCTAAGTTATTTTGTAGACTCAAGTTCGATTCTCATGAAGAACACATTTTTTAATAAATATTAAACATGAGGGCAAATTGGTATTTTCATGTGCATTAAAAAATCTCACATTTTCTTCTTGTGTTGGCCTATTATATATATAATAGATGCTGGTATAGCTGGATTCGCTGGCCTATTTGCAGACTGCAACAGTGGACCATGGCATGTACTCATGATGGCTTGATAAATGGTCTTTTGACATGAGCTAATTTTACACCAAATATAAAAGACTTATTTTTTTATAAGCCAAAATTCTAAAAAAAAAAAAAAGAATAAGTGTAAATATGGTATTATTTTGTCCGAATATGACAACTACAAATATGATTATTAATAATTAGTTTGGGGAGGCATGTTGATGGGCCTAAAAAACATAAATTTACAAGTTTTTTTGTCGTTTTTTTTGTTTCACATTATAGTATTAACGTCCTACTTTGGTGTAAACCCAAAAAGATGAACAAATATAATGCACACTTATGTTTTGTTAGGGTTCGAAAATGATAAAAATTTCCAAATTTTGACATAAAATTTTTATTTAAATGAAGCAAACAAAGTACATGAAATGAAGCACACAAACTATTAATTCATTACATAGTGAAAAGCAGATTCTAGAATACAGCTAATATATTTGAATAGCCCCCATGAAAAGTGAAATTTTCGTAGTCTATAACGTCGGCGGCAAAAGTGATCTCAAATTGACAGCATATCTTGTAGAGGACAATAACACATCCGACTTCAACCGGTTTACGGATAAGTGGGTACCTATCCCTATCCAATCGGAGATAACAATCCACTTGTCGTGTGCCATTATCTATTACGATAATTCTTTTACCAAATAGGTCCGAGTCGCGATGCTTACGATCCATCCCTTTGCATAATCGATTGGTATGGTGTTGATGCCCACAAAGTCATCGTATTCTTCAAATGCATATTTTGATATTCCTTTAAGAGTCCTGCAAGTGACGGAATAAGGGATTTTGCATTCTATCTTCATTGGATTCGGGTACATGTTAGCGTAATATTCCGCATCTGCAAAATTCTATATTTTTAGCAATTTAAATAAATGAATAATAAATCATTACAAGAAACATGAAATTTGTAGAAATTATCTTACCACCACTTTGGATGAACATTTTACAATCCTTCCACTACTTACTTTTGTAATCAATTCGGGGGGCTTGCGGAATTGGAGTGATTGATTGAGGAGGCTCTGGAGTGATTGGTTGAGGATTGGAAGTGGTTCCTCTTTCTCTTTGAGGGGACTGTTGGGGAAGGTTTACAGAACTATCCGGGTGTGGTTGATATAAAGCATCGGCAGCTCTATACATTACATCAATTGCTTCTTGTTGAGAAATTGTATGGTTATTCCAATCCCAATTGTAACTATGATCGGAACTTGGAGCGAGTGGTTCTTGAGGGATTGGATCGATTGTTTGTGGAATTTCTGGAGTGATTGGCCGAGGATTGGAAGTGTTTTCGATTTCTGTTTGAGAGGGGGGTTGGGAGAAGTTTATGGGACTATCCGGGTGTGCTGCATAATAATCATCACCAGCTTGATATATTTCATCAATTGCTTGTTGCTGTGAGAATGTAAGGTTATTCCAATCCCAATTGCAACTACAACGGGAGTTGCAACTATGATCGGAAATGTTATCTCCATCATCTTCACTACCCATTTCATGCAAGTGACTTTGGGGAAAATATGTCAGCTATATTATTGTTGATGACACTACAGAACTTTATACACACACAAAGTAGGACATGAATTATTGAGCTTTACCATAACATGCATTCATAAATAATTGAGATGCACACACATGTGAATTATGACTGTGAGCACAACTATAGGAAGATGTGACTACTCAATTTCAATAACTTGAAGTAAATTTCTGCCACTGTTATCTGCATACTGTTGAAGATGAGACCAAACATTACTAAGATGCACAATTGCAACAGGTTGAAGAGACTACACAACCTTGTGATCCCATATCTAAAGTTTATGTTTTGAACGAAATTAAAATTTCAATTGACCACTCTACTTTACAGGCATGTGATGTATTACCCCACCTGAGCACATAGTTTTGATGATGTGATCAGTAAAACTGAATAACTTGCATGAATACAGAAAGCCACAGCTTTAAACATTTGGAGTTTTATTTTACTGTTGACTACACTATACACAATCAGAAGGTGAAAATAATGAATACTAACACAACATGTATTATAGAGGAATCCCAATATTTTTGTCCTCTGCATTCTTGTGAATTATTTATTTGTCCCAATATTTGATTTCACTGAAGACGCTATAAAAAATGAGTATGTGTTGAGGTTTGTTCACCCAACCACTACAAAACATTTTAGCATTTCTCTCATACAATTGAAATATGAGTTATACTCCTGGTGAAATTTTCAAAGCAATGGGTAGGCACTGGTGGTGTGATGATGATTTCGACTACCCGCTCGATCCAAATTTACGTTACTCAACTACGTCAATAAGGACAATGCGTCGGGAGTGGGAGTGGCGAAAACATCAACTCTCTTGTTTTGTAGAACAATGTCGGTTGAATGGATTAAGAATACCAAAACAGCGTTCCATACTGATGCCGCGTGACACTCCTCAACAACTGGAATTAGCGTTATTTCGTGCACGAGAGGAAGAAAATTGGATGAGATTACAGTTACGACGAAAGAGTCTACGTGATGAGCGTGATGCATATTTTGAAGAGGGCAACTTAAGAGAAGCAAGGATATTTCAGCTCTACAGTATGAGTCCTGATCTGAACTCTGATTGCTATATGTCCGATGATGAATAAAGTCTCTGCCAATGTAATATTTCATGTACTTTTGAAAGTAGTTTAGAAGTTGTTTACTTTCGATATCGTTTGTGGCAAGTGATTTTATGTATTACTTCCATCAATTTACAAAGACTATGGTATTGTAATTTTCCATGTAGTTTTGAAATTAGTTTTCAATTTGTTTGCTTTAAATAATTATGTAAACGTGAAGTTTTAGGAAAGAGAAATTGAAAACAACGAATTAATCTCATTCAAAGTTCAAACATCAAATAAATTACAAAGTGCAAACAAAGATGTTAAAAAACCATCATGCTCGTGCTCCCCCGGGTCCTGGGCATTTTTTACTCCTTTTTGTGTGACCCTCTTGTTTGCATACGCTGCATTTTATCCCAGTACGGGATGCATCCATCTCAGTTTGAATTCTGACCGATTGGCCATTATCCCCGCATTTCTTCTTTAACTTCTTCAAGGCCTCGTCGGGTACCAATTTCCCAAATCGTTGCCACTTCGTCGGTAATTCATAGTTCCACAGTGGAGTAGGTTGGAGTGGATATATCACCGGTCTCCACACCTTTTGCAGTTGCATGTTGTAATGGTAATGATAAATAAACTGGCGCCAATCAAGTTTATTTTTCATACACCCTGCCACTACATGAAAACATGGTAAATGATGGGTCGCCCATTTCCCGCATGTACAACTACGGGTGGATAGGTTCACGACTTGGGTTTTACCACCCTTCACGACACCTTTCACTGTATACTGCTGCGTAAAAACTGAAAACATTCCATCAGGACGACTGAAAGTCCTGACCGTATGTGCAGTGGCCTTGGTTTGAATTTTGGCTAACATAGCCATGGTACTCGAGCACAAATCTTCTCCCCTCTGGAGGCTTTCTTCAACACTGTTCCGGTGTGTATTCATAATTTTGACAATCTTGTAAAACAAATACTCCATCATTGCTGTTACCGGAAGAAAACGATCCCTCCGTATGTTGCCATTAAAACCTTCCATCATGTTTGTCGTAGCTTGACCATAACGAGCACCATGTGTGTTATGAGATAAGGTCCATTTGGTTTTTGGTATTCTGTCAAGATAGTCAAATGCAGCCGGGGAAATTTCAGCAATGCGTTTCATGTAGGCTTCATGTTTTCCCACTTGTGCTGTAATTCCAGCCTTCCACATCAAGGCCTTTAGTTCACCTCCTGGATGATGTGTGCTGAAGTTGCTTCTGACATGGAATAAACAAAACCTATGAATTCCCAATGGCATACGAAAACCATTATCGGGGTCTCTCACCTCAGCAAGAATACCTCCAGCACGATCCGAAATTAAGCACACACCCTTCCTCTGCTTACACACATGTTCACGCAAAAGTTTAAGAAACCAAGACCAATTCTCATATGACTCCTCATCCACCAAACCATAACATAGAGGAAAAGGGTGATTGTTGGAATCAACACCCATAGCAATGAGGATCTTCCCTTTATATGTTCCCTTCAAGAAGGTGCCGTCTATTGAAATTACTGGATGGGCATGTTGCCAACCGTCAGAAATTGCTTTCAAGCACCAAAAAATATGCTTGCAAACGGACGTACCACGTTGCTCCACATGAGGAACAACATAAATTTGAGCATAACTCCCTTCATTTGCATGTAGAAGGGCTGTTAGAAACATCGAAAGTGTTTGGTAGGTTGTAGCCCAACTGCCATATACCTCCTCAATGGCGATTTGTTTTCCTCGCCATGCTTTGAAGTATGTCGCTTGATGGTTCTATTCCTTCACAACAAGCGGTATAATTGTTTTGATGGCTATTTCTGGTGTCTCTATTACCTGTTTCAAGGATTAAAAGTATATGTAAAATGATTGAAACAACATTGGCTGGAATTAGAAGTAAATTACGAAATTGACGAATAAATTTTATTAAATAAAGAACTTACAAGTGGCTTCACAAGCTTGGATATCATTCTTGCTGATATCTTCTTATGCTCTTGCAAGGGTCGTGTAAGCAAACAAGTGTGCTCTTTCTTGTTCACGGTTATCTCAAAGTATCCATGTACCTCCTTCTTCGCAGCTCTCAGCCTCCACTTGCACTCCAGTACAGTGCATGACGTAATGAATTGGGTTTTATTACTTCTGTTAACAATGTAGTCTCGATCCGTTGAAATATGAGCTTTCTTCACTGCAGCAAGAATACTTTGTTTGTCTGCAAATAAAGATCCAACAGATAAACCATCATCATTTGGCTCATAATCAAGGTACATGTCATTTCGATGATCATATGGGATCGGTGTATATGCCTCCATCTCGAACCAAGGAACCATAGGAACATGATGTTGATTCACAACTGCCAAACACATGGGCACTTCCTCCATCCTTCGTGAAATCCTACCATCATCGCTCTCTGAATAATCTTCATCGTCGTCCTCAAAGTCATACGAGGCTTCGCTTTCAGAATGCCTAGCTTTATCCCCCAAATCCACTTCAAACTCGGCTAGCTGCCTACCCGAGCTCCTAATTGCAACATTTCATGGTGGAGAAAATTGCATACCCTCGTTGGCCCCAGAATATGCATGAAACTGGCCACTAGACCCCCCTCCATACTCTTGGTATTCTTTGTTTGACCCCCCTGCATAACCTTGAAATGCTTCACTGGACCTGCCACAATGCCCTTCAAATTGTTGACTTGAACCCCCACCATACCCTTCAAATTGTTGACTTGAACCCCCACCATATCTTTCATACACTTAAGTATTGAAATATTGATCCGACCACCCCCTCCATACCCTTGAAGTGGTTGAGTGGAGCCCCCTCCGTATGTTGTTTGTGTTGGTTGTGATCCTAAATTCAGTTGAAACGAGCTTAGGTCATCCATATCAATTTGCTCAGCTTCAATGAACATTGAAACATCCCCGAAACCCATTAGCATGGTAGCGGGAACACTAAGCATCCTCGTCACATCAGGATCACAAGTAATATGGGAGAGCCAGGATCCATTGGGCATGTTGAAATCACCTAAGCGTGGATATTTGAAAGTCATGTTTAATTTCCAATGGTAACGACTTATTTGCATGATATCGTATACATAGGTCTTCAGCTCTTCATACGTAGTTCCCAACTTAACGTAGTGCTGCTTCTTTGTATCTTTGGAATACCTAATATCATTCAAAGTACGAATGATTTCTCCCCCCCAAAAGAAGTTAACATTCACATAGCCCTCCATATGGTGTAATGTAGAAAAATAAGTGTTTTTGTGTTTAAGTTTTCTTTATTGTTTGGTGGAGTGCTGCAAGATACATGTATTGATTGGGTTTTTATAGTGGAGGGGTGCGGTGGAAAATAGGGATGAGATACATGTATTGATTGGGTATTCATTATATGTTAGAATGAGATGAATCAAATTTATTTCCTAGGTTGCCTACTAGATGTTTGTTGAAATGCCTAGCTCAAATTGAAGTGTAAATTGCTTACACTCAAATTTTAATACATGTAGGGGTCATTTGTTTTCTTCTTAGTCCTTCTTAATGAATCAATCTTATAATTATGGTATTATATTATTTATGGTATTATTTATATTATAATTTTATCGTACATACAATTTTTATAATAATAATGACCCCGTAATTTGCTTAGGCTCAATAAACTTCGTACTTTGCATATAAAAATTATTTGGTACATAATGATGAAGCATTTTTTTTTGGTCATATTTGCCAAATGACCCATAACTTTAGTCTTCAGCGATAATTATTTATTTCGTAACGCCTATCTTAAATATTTTACAGCGATCTATGGAGCAGGCTATTTACCACTCAGGTCCTGTTCAGCCGTCATTGCTGACACGACAGCATGAGCATCGTTCAGAGTTACTATGGGATGAGAAGGTATTAATCATTTTGTAATTACTGGTAATATGCATGTGGAAGTATGTCATAACAAAAGCATGGCAATTTATGCAGATTGCAGAAGATTTTCGTCTACGTACAAACTTCAAGTCTTACTGGGATATTGTTAGGGAGCACCCACCGCCTGGACCGGTGATTGAGGCCATTAGGGATGCTGGATTATTTGGGGTGTATGCCACAGGGATGTTGAGACATGATGCTGGACTGATTAATGCTTTTGTTGATAGGTGGCGTCCCGAGACTCATACCTTCCATATGCATTTTGGTGAGGTCACTATCACATTAGAGGATGTGTACTTCATTCTAGGCTTCGTAGTGGAGGAAATCCAGTGGTGTTAGAGGAGGAGATGCCCGATGAGATGATGGTACATCAGCTGTTAGGGTTGGAGCCTGAGCGAGGTATGGTGCAGAAAGGTGGGATTAATATTGGTTGGTTGGTTAGGAACTTTAGTAGCTGTGCAGCCATTAGGGACTACTCGGATGCTTACGAGGCACAACTTAAATTTCACATACGTGCACACCTTCTCCTCCTACTTGGCTCTTTGTTCCCCAACTCCAGCGGGAACCGCCTTCAGTCACCACTCCTGCATTATGTACACCACATCCATGCTGTTAGGACTTACAGTTGGGGCAGTGCTTGTCTTGCATACTTGTACAGGCAGTTGTGTACAGCGAGCATAGGGAATGTTAAGAATCTATGTGGATCCATGACTCTACTCCAGGTACCTTTCCTTTTTTTATATTAGTCTATATTCTTAACCACTTCGATGTTATTGTTTCGTTAAATTTTGTTGACTTTATTATCTCATCCATGTTTCTTAGGTATGGATATATGAGCATTTTAGAGGCCTAGCTCCTGTACCGCGAGATCCTAATTTGATGGTACATCCCCGTGCTCTTAGGTAAGTGACATAACTAATACACCTCTCTACCTGTACGTATATGCTGCATGTTTAGCGTACTAACTTGCCTTGTGTTATTTCATGTGGGTCAGGATCCGTATGCATTGTGTGGATGTGGTTGATCACAGCTCACGGTTGGTTCGTTATTATCTTGATACCATGAGGGAGAGTGACTTTTTATGGATGCCATACGAGGACAGTGCATCAGATGCTTTCCAGATTCTTGGTGATGAGAGGGCACTTATGACAGCACCTTATCCATTGTTTTTTTATGCTTTGGTGGAGTGGTGTTATACGGATCGAGTGACCAGGCAGTTTGGTTTTCTGCAGCAGATTCCTATTGCCTCACCAGTGCCTGGGCATGATAGTTTCCACAGCATTCTCGATGATTGGGAAACACCACTAGCCGATCTCTTTGACAGGTGGCATACACGAGGGGATCGGATCATGGCACCACCTGGATATTGCTCTATGAGAAGACCTACATGTACTGAGGAGTATTCTTCGTGGTATGATAGAGTCACTCGTCGATTTATCATCAATCCCGCTGTATGGCCCCGGCAACAGGGTTTTCAGGGAACGCAAGGACACCTCCCAATGGCTGTAAGTATTTTAATTCTCACTTGAAGTACTGTATCATATTATAGATTTCATTTTCACTACATGAGATCATGACGTTGGGTTTGAAAAATTGCATGACGCAGGTTGAGGGGATTTCCCGTGCTTATCACGGCCTTAGGCGTGACGATATTGCTGATGATGAGACTGTTGTGGATGATGCATTACAGATTCTACATAGTACCTTGGAGCATACAGGTTTTTCTGAGCTTCAGCAGAGACCACCTCCACCCCCTGCACCTACCAGGCCTCGTCGTGGAGCACGTACGAGAGGTGGACATGCAGCTAGGCCTCCTCCAACTCGTGTGTATTCTTTTGTTGCTAGAGGGGATGGATGGGAGCCATGGGTTCGTCCCACATCTGGGGAGGGCTCTTCATCGCATGCATTTACTGGATCTGGATGGGAGCAGGGTTCATCGGGAAATGCATTTGCTGGAGCAGGTGGTTCTGGACAGGCATTTGGTGGTACGCAGGACTGGACTCGTCATATTTCTCAGTTCTCTCAGGGAGATGCATTTGCTTCGGGTCATCCATTTGGTAGTTCTTCTCTTCCAGGCTCTTCGGGGCATGCATTTGGTGGTTCGCAGCACTATATTCCCACTCCATTACAGTCACAGTTGACACATACAGGTGGCTCAGGATGGCATACCCCATTGACAGGTTTTCAGACTTTTGCATCACATGATATCTCTGATACACTACATGAGGGGGGTAGTCATATGCATACCTCTACTATTGTAGAGGAGGAGGAGTCCGTGGACGAGGCTGAGGAGGAGGAGGAAAGGTGGGATTAATATTGGTTGGTTGGTTAGGAACTTTGGTAGCTGTGTAGCCATTAGGGACTACTCGGATGCGTACGAGGCAAAGCTTACATTTCACATACGTGCACACCTTCTCCTCCTACTTGGCTCTTTGTTCCCCAACTCCAGCGGGAACCGCCTTCAGTCACGACTCCTGCATTATGTACACCACATCCATGCTGTTAGGACTTACAGTTGGGGCAGTGCTTGTCTTGCATACTTGTACAGGCAGTTGTGTACAGCGAGCATAGGGAATGTTAAGAATCTATGTGGATCCATGACTCTACTCCAGGTACCTTTCCTTTTTTTATATTAGTCTATATTCTTAACCACTTCGATGTTATTGTTTCGTTAAATTTTGTTGACTTTATTATCTCATCCATGTTTCTTAGGTATGGATATATGAGCATTTTAGAGGCCTAGCTCCTGTACCGCGAGATCCTAATTTGATGGTACATCCCCGTGCTCTTAGGTAAGTGACATAACTAATACACCTCTCTACCTGTACGTATATGCTGCATGTTTAGCGTACTAACTTGCCTTGTGTTATTTCATGTGGGTCAGGATCCGTATGCATTGTGCGGATGTGGTTGATCACAGCTCACGGTTGGTTCGTTATTATCTTGATACCATGAGGGAGAGTGACTTTTTATGGATGCCATACGAGGACAGTGCATCAGATGCTTTCCAGATTCTTGGTGATGAGAGGGCACTTATGACAGCACCTTGTCCATTGTTTTTTGATGCTTTGGTGGAGTGGTGTTATACGGATCGAGTGACCAGGCAGTTTGGTTTTCTGCAGCAGATTCCTATTGCCTCACCAGTGCCTGGGCATGATAGTTTCCACAGCATTCTCGATGATTGGGAAACACCACTAGCCGATCTCTTTGACAGGTGGCATACACGAGGGGATCGGATCATGGCACCACCTGGATATTGCTCTATGAGAAGACCTACATGTACTGAGGAGTATTCTTCGTGGTATGATAGAGTCACTCGTCGATTTATCATCAATCCCGCTGTATGGCCCCGGCAACAGGGTTTTCAGGGAACGCAAGGACACCTCCCAATGGCTGTAAGTATTTTAATTCTCACTTGAAGTACTGTATCATATTATAGATTTCATTTTCACTACATGAGATCATGACGTTGGGTTTGAAAAATTGCATGACGCAGGTTGAGGGGATTTCCCGTGCTTATCACGGCCTTAGGCGTGACGATATTGCTGATGATGAGACTGTTGTGGATGATGCATTACAGATTCTACATAGTACCTTGGAGCATACAGGTTTTTCTGAGCTTCAGCAGAGACCACCTCCACCCCCTGCACCTACCAGGCCTCGTCGTGGAGCACGTACGAGAGGTGGACATGCAGCTAGGCCTCCTCCAACTCGTGTGTATTCTTTTGTTGCTAGAGGGGATGGATGGGAGCCATGGGTTCGTCCCACATCTGGGGAGGGCTCTTCATCGCATGCATTTACTGGATCTGGATGGGAGCAGGGTTCATCGGGAAATGCATTTGCTGGAGCAGGTGGTTCTGGACAGGCATTTGGTGGTACGCAGGACTGGACTCCTCATATTTCTCAGTTCTCTCAGGGAGATGCATTTGCTTCGGGTCATCCATTTGGTAGTTCTTCTCTTCCAGGCTCTTCGGGGCATGCATTTGGTGGTTCGCAGCACTATATTCCCACTCCATTACAGTCACAGTTGACACATGCAGGTGGCTCAGGATGGCATACCCCATTGACAGGTTTTCAGACTTTTGCATCACATGATATCTCTGATACACTACATGAGGGGGGTAGTCATATGCATACCTCTACTATTGTAGAGGAGGAGGAGTCCGTGGACGAGGCTGAGGAGGCGGAGGAGGAGGAAAGGTGGGATTAATATTGGTTGGTTGGTTAGGAACTTTGGTAGCTGTGTAGCCATTAGGGACTACTCGGATGCGTACGAGGCACAACTTACATTTCACATACGTGCACACCTTCTCCTCCTACTTGGCTCTTTGTTCCCCAACTCCAGCGGGAACCACCTTCAGTCACGACTCCTGCATTATGTACGCCACATCCATGCTGTTAGGACTTACAGTTGGGGCAGTGCTTGTCTTGCTTACTTGTACAGGCAGTTGTGTACAGTGAGCATAGGGAATGTTAAGAATCTATGTGGATCCATGACTCTACTCCAGGTACCTTTCCTTTCTTTATTTTAGTCTATATTCTTAACCACTTCGATGTTATTGTTTCGTTAAATTTTGTTGGCTTTATTATCTCATCCATGTTTCTTAGGTATGGATATATGAGCATTTTAGAGGCCTAGCTCCTGTACCGCGAGATCTTTATTTGATGATACATCCCCGTGCTCTTAGGTAAGTGATATAACTAATACACCTCTCTACCTGTACGTATATGCTGTATGTTTAGCGTACTAACTTGCCTTGTGTTATTTCAGGTGGGTCAGGATCCGTATGTATTTTGCGGATGTGGTTGATCACAGCTCACGGTTGGTTCGTTATTATCTTGATACCATGAGGGAGAGTGACTTTATATGGATGCCATACGAGGACAGTGCATCAGATGCTTTCCAGATTCTTGGTGATGAGAGGGCACTTATGACAGCACCTTGTCCATTGTTTTTTGATGCTTTGGTGGAGTGGTGTTATACGGATCGAGTGACCAGGCAGTTTGGTTTTCTGCAGCAGATTCCTATTGCCTCACCAGTGCCTGGGCATGATAGTTTCCACAGGGTTCCCGATGATTGGGAAACACCACTAGTCGATCTCTTTGACAGGTGGTATACACGAGGGGATCAGATCATCGCACCACCTGGATATTGCTCTATGAGAAGACCTACATGTACTGAGGAGTATTCTTCGTGGTATGATAGAGTCACTCGTCGATTTATCATCAATCCCGCTGTATGGCCCCGTCAACAGGGTTTTCAGGGAACGCAAGGACACCTCCCAATGGCTGTAAGTATTTTAATTCTCACTTGAAGTACTGTATCATATTATAGATTTCATTTTCACTACATGAGATCATGACGTTGGGTTTGAAAAATTGCATGACGCAGGTTGAGGGGATTTCCCGTGCTTATCACGGCCTTAGGCGTGACGATATTGCTGATGATGAGACTGTTGTGGAAGATGTATTACAGATTCTACATAGTACCTTGGAGCATACAGGTTTTTCCGAGCTTCAGCAGAGACCACCTCCACCCTCTACACCTACCAGGCCTCGTCGTGGATCACGTACGAGAGGTGGACATGCAGCTAGGCCTCCTCCAACTCGTGTGTATTCTTTTTTTGCTAGAGGGGATGGATGGGAGCCATGGGTTCGTCCCACATCTGGGGAGGGCTCTTCATCGCATGCATTTACTGGATCTGGATGGGAGCAGGGTTCATCGGGAAATGCATTTGCTGGAGCAGGTGGTTCTGGACAGGCATTTGGTGGTACGCAGGACTGGACTCCTCATATTTCTCAGTTCTCTCAGGGAAATGCATTTGCTTCGGGTCATCCATGTGGTAGTTCTTCTCTTCCAGGCTCTTCGGGGCATGCATTTGGTGGTTCGCAGCACTATATTCCCACTCCATTAGTCACAGTTGACACATGTAGGTGGCTCAGGATGGCATACCCCATTGACAGGTTTTCAGGCTTTTGCATCACATGATATCTCTCCTACACTGCATGAGGGGGTAGTCATATGCATACCTCTACTATTGTAGAGGAGGAGGAGACCGTGGACGAGGCTGAGGAGGCGGAGGAGGAGGATGTGCCACTGAGGCGACAGCCGGGTAGGCGTGTCAAAGGGTTGGGGAGGGTTTGCCACACTGGTGGGAGGTACTGTATATGAGTGGACCTGTAGTTGTTACATGCATGCATGTACGATTTTATGATGCTTTATGTTTAGTTTAATGTAATCAAAAAAACATGTTGTTTTTTATTTCATTTCATTATCTAAATCTTTGTACTTTATTTGGTGTATCATTTGTCTAAAAACACAACTTGGTTCCATTACTTGAACAAACTTACATCCACCAAATTTAACATGGAACAATTACTAATAAATTACTTATGAAACTACACTACTTCCATAATGAAATAATCATGATTACTACTACAGCACAGACCAAAAGCTTCTTCAATGTCATGTTTTCCTTCTCCAACTTCTTCAACAAATTATTTGTTACTTCAACCTTATTTTGAAGGAAACAAATTTCTTCGTCCACCTTCCAAGTATTGTGCAAGTCATCATCCTTTCTATTCAGTCTTAGCTTCAACTCTTTTATCACTTCTCTTGCTCTTTCGGTGTACGATGGATCATCCCACTTAAAGAAGTTACATCTTCTTGTAGGATCCTAACAACACATTAAACAAAACTCAATATATTTTCGCAACAACAAAATTTGCATAAAGTGATGCTGTACATACCTTGTACTGGCTGCACCCGAAAAACCTCCTTCCTGGGTCAAGAGTACCTTCTTTCCATGTTTCTTGAAAAGGAGCTGGTAGATTGCAGTTACACCTTACACTTCCATGTTCACCTAAGTAGTTGAAAGTGCTTGAACTATGTCTGTAAGGGTTTCTAACCGAAGATGAAGAGTTTCTTGAATTGGACATGACTAACTTTTTAGATACAGAGACATCACATAAAAACCTTCCAATTTATAGCCAAATTAGTATGGTTTTTTGAAGTGTACAAATTGTTAAAAAATAATACACAGCTACCATTTCCGAAAAAGTTGTTTTGTCACTTCAACACTGAAATGAAGTTTAGCACACAGACACAGCTTAAAAAAATGAAAAAGTTGAATGGTCATTTCAATACTTTATCCTACAAAGCTGAGTTATCTTTTCAGTTCAAGCAGGATCAATAACCTGAGAACCCCACTTGCAAGTGGGTTGTAAATGTATATATATATATATATATATATATATATATATATATATATATATATATATATATATATATATATATGACCTTCCATATAGGTTAAGTGCAAATTAATTTACCAACTACAACAGAAATATGTCATCCTCTACAAATCGCAATTGGTTGCTCGGAGAAAGAAATGATGACTACCGGCGTCTAAGACAAAGCGATCCAGTGGAATATTTTGCAGGTGTTCGTCGAGAATGGGCATATCGCCATGAAGAATCGGAACGTTTGCAAAATGACCTAATTGCTATGGGTGCAAGGGTCCCTATTCGTCATTCGCTCGACATGTTTCCGCGTACTGGTTAAGCATCGAGTTGGAATGATTATAATCGTAAAGTCATTCGAGCTGTGAAACAGATACGAATTGAGAACAACCGAATGTTGTTACGTAGAACTCGTCACTACATCTATTAACTTGCCAAAGACTCTGTTCGTGCAAGTGGGAGAGAGCTAACAACCGTTGAGGAACAACATCTTCAACAAAATCCATGTTACATATCCGATGATTACATGTCCGACGAAGAAATTTAATTAAGTACTAGTCAATTATTTAAGCTTTTAATTTCTCTATTATGTATTTGTAGTGTGCATTTTTCTATTATGTTCTTGTAGTGTGTCTTTTTCTATTATGATGGTGTTATAGTGTGCAAGAAAAGTACGTAAATAATTAAAACATCACATTCCACAACATCACACTACATGAAAACAAGAAATACAAATGAATATCCGTAGAGGACATTCTTTAGGGGAAACTAAAAATAACCACATTTTATCATAGACGAAGAAATTAATCTTCATCATCATCATCATCATCTTCCTCATCCTCCTGCACGGAGTCGTCGTACTCATTCTTATTCTCATCAGTTGATTCATCGAGACCAGCGAAGGGATTATCAGGCTCAATCCCATCCTTCTGCTCAATCCCATCCTCCTCCACGGAGTCCTCGCCGTCATTCTCATTTTCATCAGTTGATTCAAATTGATGGCGAGTTAGTTCTCTGACTCGTTGCATTTCCAATATCTCGAAATCACGCGTAGCACGCTCCTCTAATGGTTCATGAATCCAACGAATGTACCCACATCCGTTGCCTCCATTTGGACAATTGAGATACCTCCTTCCCGCATTTCTTCCATAGGACCATGTGCGTTCAACGCACAACTTATCACAAAAGCAGAGATTCAAATCGAGAATGTTGGACATGTTGGATTGTGTGTGAAATGCTAAATTAGATTTCAGTGGTTGGGTAAACAAGCCTCACCACAACCTTGTTTTATAGCTGAGAATCAAGGGATAAATTATTGATTGCTCTTCAACTAGCCCGTGACTCAACAGTACTGTCAAAATACACTTAAATGAACTGCACAAAAATAAATTGGAGGAGTCAAATTTCTCATCAAAGAAAATCATGTGAATGCACAGCAACAAACACTTAAATTTACCCTGCATTATTGAAAAAAAATCACTCTGAGAAAGGACTGCATGCTTAGCTTTTAGTCAAATATAGCTGATTTCTGAAAAATAAAGTTGATTTCATCAATATTATCAGAAAACACTGAAAAAAGCTGCAAAAATTTAAATGTGAGTAGTCACATTTCTTATCTGGAAGCATCCCGTGAATGCACAGCAGAAAATAATTAACATATTCTGCATAATTGAAAAAAAGCACTCTGAGAAAGTACTGCAAAGATTCTTATCTTCAAAAAAATGACTAGTCACTTCATGTTTTATTTAAGCAGTACATGAAATAATTGACTACAGTATTAAGCAAGTGGTAGGTTGGTTTCAGACGTTTTCTATAGTGCATTTCAGACATAGTAAATTAAAGTTGATTTCTCTAAAAGTAAAGTAGAATGCATATATCTTCAACATTTTCCTGCAACCTATTAAATTTGAGTTGTCACATCCACCTATCACCTGCTTGTAAACTAGTGTGGTCACTTGAAAATGACGTTTGTTTAAAATATTTTCATATTTTTGCATCAACAAAAAGGTGAAATAATAATCACACTTCCCCTTTATAAATAGGTCTTCCCTTCTGTTAGTAAATATTCATACAATAACATAGCATCATTTGGCTAAATACCCTCAAAGGCAGTGTGTACCAAATGGATAAGGGAAAAAGGCCTATGCATTTCGGTCCAAGCAGGAACAAGAGGCGAGAATTCCCCCCTCCAGGGGAAGATGAAGCAAGCGCTCGAAAAAGAAATGAAGAAGAAGCCCTGAAAGCCGAGGATGAACGTGGCTGGAACATCTTTTACAATAAAATGCGCAAGTATACGAACAGAAATAACAGAAGGGGTAAAGACTAGGTGCCAACTTTGATGAGGTTGAGGACGAAGCGGAAACATATCCAGAGGTGAACAAGCTTTGGAATGACAAACATGATGAATATTTGACATTATTTAGGAAAAAAAATATCACACTCGAAGAATACTTGGAGCTGAAAGATGCATTACGTGGGGAGTGTAAGGATTTACAAAAAAAAATTGACGAACGTGACGAAGCCGAATGGTGGGCTGCATGGAATGCTCCTGATGTAGATTAATGACAAGATTAATATCTTCGTCTCCTCAATAAACTTGAACTTTGTGGTTTTTTCATGAATCGTTTTAATTTAGTGTTTGCATTTCCATTTTATGTAATAGTGTGCTTTATTTAATGAAGTGTGTATGTTCCTTCTTTCATTTGAATAAAAAGTGTTTGGTAGAAAATTGTGTTTTTTAGTGATCTTCGAGCCTAAAAATAATGTAGTAATAAGTTTTTGTATAAAGCTGTGTAGTCCCATCAACAGTAACAGTATTTTCACTATTCGTATTTTTTCGTATTATTATTATTATTATTATTATTATTATTATTATTATTATTATTATTATTATTATTATTATTATTATTATTATTATTATTATTATTATTATTATTATTATTATTATTATTATTATTATGCATACTATGTACAAAGTTGTGAAGTCATGTCAACAGTAACACAACTTTAAGTATTCAAAGCTATCAATACAATTATTCATCTCCAAAAATGCCTATAAATTTCCTCTTTCCTGCTTATTGAAAATCACAACTTACTAGTTTCTTCTAAAATAAATTTTCTCCAAGGCAATAGCATAAGATGGACAAGGGCAAAAAACCACAAACCAGCAAAACCGAAATAAACAAACCAAGAAAACCAAAAGGTCATTCGATTTGCAGGCTGAGGATGCTAAACTTGCAAAACATTTTGAATTTGCTGCACAACAAGTTAAATTTAAAATGGAAATGGAAGCTTGAGCTGCAAAGGAACGTGAAATTGCAATAGAAACTGAAGCTGCAAAGGAACGTCAAATTGCAAGGGAAATTGAGGAAGCTGAGGACGAGAATTATGCTGTTGATCTCAGTGAATTTTAAGAACTTGCATGGCGGTTATCGTGTCATTATATGCTTATCTTCATAATTCCCTGTTGTTTTCCTCCTCTTTCATTTCAATAAAAGTGTGAAAATTGTGTTTTATTGTCATTTTTAGGCCTCAAAGTAAACATAATTACACAAATAAATTTTCAAGATTTTTAGCTTACGCAAAAGTAGAACGTGAGCACTTTCATACCAAACAAAAAAAATGAAAAAAATACATGTAAAGACATGTTTTTTAGGGCCCTAAACATACCTACACAAAAAAAATCTTACAAATGTGATGTGGACTTCCCATAATCAGACCACATTTTAACATATTTACATAAATTATTTTTTCCATATTTTTATCTTAGGTAAAAGTAAAACATCAAAACTCGAATAGGGAACAAAATTTAATGATTTTTTTTTAAAAGTTGAATTTTAATAACGTCAAAATCGCACTTCAAAATGTGCTAATGTGAGTAAGATAAAAATGTGCAACTAACAAAGTCACAAAGGCAACTGGTGAGTAAAAAAAAATTATAAGGCTAGTCGCCACTTCAAGTGGTGCCCCGGGACCTGACGCCACTTGAAGTGGCGTCTGTTTCCAAAGTCGCCACTTGAAGTGGCGCCCTATACCATTTTTGTAACTTTGAACCCAGTTGTACTATTCTTAAAACAAACGTATGGTACTGTACCAGAAAAACAACAGAGCCTTTTATTTTGTAGTCGTCTTTCAATGTTTTTTTTATCGAATTAGGTTATAAACCAAAGAAAAGTATATTCTAAATCTCATCTACATTCCATACTAGCGATAATTATTTAAAATCTCGAAATTCTGGTTATGTCACTAGTTAATTGTACTATTTTTAACATGTTCTTGTTGTATTCATACAGTATACTGAATCCAACTTATATATTTAAGTTGTAAAACATATTCGATTGAGAATTTATATTAAAATAATTTGCATGGTGTAAAGCTATAGCCACATATATATATTTTTGACAGAATAAAGCCACAGATGACACTATACAATTTTACTTGCAAGTCCATTCAAATGATGTTCCCGCTTGAATACAAAATAACCAGTATGTCAAAAACCCACATAATTCAAAACCCACTCAACTCAAACTCAAGTGCTCCTGCCTAGGTAGTAGGTACTACTACTAGTTGACAAAACTAACACCACAACCCAACACAACGTTTTCGAGTCCATCAAAATTAGCTACTCCCTCCGTCACAAAATATTTTTCTTGTTTTGACTTTTGGTACTGTTCATTCTAAGCGGTTGATTACTAATTTACGTCTAATCTATAAGAGCAAATATAGTCATGAGTGATCTTGTTGGATTCGTATTTGTGAATACTTTAATATAGTGAAATTTTTATATTTAAAACTAATACGAAATTGAAGATATTAACGATTAAAAGTGTGCATTGGCAAACGTGATAATGATGAATGGGAAAAGTTTTTTGGGACAGAGGGAGTACCGTTAACACTTTCTAACCCCCGGATCATCCGTCCCCTTTTTCATGCCCCCTTTGTGTCTCATGTATAAAAAGAGTGTTCCTAACGGGATTCATTTTAAGAAAAATGAAAATAAAAATATTTTTTCTTAAAATAGGTCCCGTCAAGGACACTTTTTAATACAATAGACACAGAAGGGGCATGGAGAAGGAGACAGAGGATCCGGCTCCAATAATAAACCTGTTTTCAACGCATAAAACGCCCTCACATTTCCCAACACAATTTTTTCAAATTCAAATTCCTACTACAAGTGTACTATAAACTCTCACTATCCAACTCAAACACAACTCAACATATTTATATCCTCCTATTTCCCAAAATCTTAAAAAGCCAAATCTTGTGCAACTCAAACCCAATCTAAGCCCTGTTCTTTCTATTTCTTCTATAATGGCTTGTACACGTAAACCTTCAGTTCTGTCTCAAAACCCATACAATTCCCTCTATGTCAATCCCCTCACTGACCTCAAACACAATCGTAGTTTTAGCGAAGGCTGTCGTGGCAACTCCGATATCGTTCCTCTCGGAGTTCATATTCGTCGAGCTTCTGACAGCAAGGAGAATTTAGTAGCACCTAAAATGGTTGAAAATTTGGGAAATGCTGATAAAGAAAATGCAGAACCTAATAGCGAGCCTGTAGCTGTGGCTAAGAAGGTGTCCACGGAGAAGTTTCATAAGAAGCCTAGAGCTTTGAAGCCAACTTCACTTCAACTATGTATGCAGATGAATGAGCCTGATTTTTTACTTGGATCAGGGAGTATGGACCCTGTTGATTCGGAGCACTCGAGTTCGTTAAAGATTTGGGATTATTCGGATTCTGAGTCTGCACCGGCTTCTTCCTGGTCTACCATTCCCAATAGGTTGGTGTCTTTTTTTAATTATAAATTCTTGATTGATTGAATTTGATTTGTAGGGTGGAAATGGTAACTAATGTTATTAAAATTGCTTCTCTGTTCTTGTTTTGTAGGACATTGCTGTGCAGGCCTCTGCCGGTGGACATTGGGAGGTGCACTTGTGTGATTGTGAAAGAAAAATTTCCTGAAGGATTAAATGGGGGCAGTTTGTACACCCTTTACACCAATGTAAGGTTTCTGTGTTTTATGACATTTCACTTTCCCTGCTTGTGCAAGTTCAACTCTTATAATTATGTTAATTACATTGGGATGTTTGACTTGGTTTTCATATGATAATTGAGGTTTTTTAGTTGATGTTTCATGTTTGTGACGGGGATTGTAATAAATTGTGACGGGGATTGTAATTTATTAGATGTATTAGCAAATAACCATTGTCAATATGTGATGTTGCATAATGTTTGTTTTGCCGTTTGAATATTTGATTCTACATGGGAGTAGTTAGAACTGCCTTGTAACATAGCTCAATTAGGGAATTCATTCTCATTTCAACTTTGCTTTTCATTTCCAAACACTTTACAGGTTCATCAGTTCATGTGATCTATGGATAAGCATTCACTATTTATGATTTATACTCATTTGATCATACTTATTCACTTTAAAAAATTCCAGGAACAAGTTTATTTTGAGGAGATTATTAAATACCACCTTATCACTAGGTATTGTTTTTTTTTTTTTATAATTATCACTCACTAGGTATTGTGATCTCATAGATTGAACTAAAATATGGTTATAATTTAGCCTACATGATGCATTGGAAATCATAGTAAACTAGTTTACAGTCTGCTGACTAAAACCCCGTGAGATAAACATGAAACATGACCATAGTGAAATATTTATCCTGTGATTTGATTCAGTTCACAGTGGTCATGATATGCAATCAATATTAAGATGTTGGTTGCGAGCATTCAGAATTACATGTACTATGTCACGATCCTTGAAAAAGTTAGTATTTGACTCTTTAATAAAACATCTCAGGAGGGTCATGGAAGACAAAATCGAAAACTTGCAGTGGCTCGCCACAAGAGGCATAATGGAAGATCTGAGTTTGTAGTTGCTCAATCAACGAAAGGAATTTTAAGTCCTTGTGATGATAGTTTTGTGGGAACTGTCACTTCCAACCTCATGGGTTCCAAGTACAGTATATGGGATCAGGTTCAATGTCCTCAACAATTTAAAACTCGCTGTTTAAGTTGATGTTATCGCCCTCTTAAGCACCCAATTTGCTTCAAAACATGTGGTGGTTAATATATTTCAAAATGCATCTTTGTATTGCAGGGGAGTGGTCCAAATTCCATGATTAAACAATCTAAACTTCTTGCTGCTGTAACGTAATCTCTCTTACCTTTTTATAGTGAATATATATTTAACACAAGCATTTTGGAGCTAATATGTTCAGAATCTTCTTAATAAACAGATTCATCCCCACCATAGCTAGCTGGTCAGGAAATCACAGAAGTATGAAAGCATGGGTACCTAAACACCAATCCATGCAGTTAAAAAATACAACTCAGGTGTGCTCAAAGGAACACATAGAATTTACACTTTAATTGGATTAAGGTTTTTCTTTTTGGGTATTTAGGCTCTATCCCTATCCTAATTCACGTTACATTGTGTAGGTTCAACATATAAATGGACTGCCAAAGGATTGGGAAGAAAAAATGGACAAAGTTCATCAGTTATTTTCTAGGATTCCTCATTACAATAGTGTAAGTTTGTGTGTTTTGTCATTTAATGTTAATATCTGAAGCTCTATGCCGATCAACTAATCATTCCTCTGACCATAATTCAGAATACAAAGCAGTACGAGTTAGATTTCAGAGAGAGGAGGGGAAAAAATGGACTTAAAATCAAGAGTTCAGTCAAGAACTTTCAATTAACTTTAGAGGTATACTATATACTCTACAATCCACATTGTAAATTCTTTGAACAGATTACTTGAAGTAATTCATTACGATCAAGCGTCTGGCATGAAAATAAGGACAATATGAAATATATTAGTTCAAAATAACAGGCCAGAACTTCCTTTTGCAGAATTCCTGCGGCTCATTGTTTTTTTATCCATTGTGCTTAGAACTGATTTGATGCATTCCTTTTATCAGAAACATGGAAGGCAGGCAATTCTGCAACTCGGACGAGTGGGGAAATCAACCTATGTGATGGATTACAGGTAAGTAGAAACACAATAAATTAACTATAACTTAATTTCTGATTACATGAAGCAAATGAATCTATAAGAACATCATACTGGTAAACAAAAAAGTAAAAGGCTGTGAATTTTTTGATGCAGATATCCAATGACCGGTTATCAAGCATTCTGCATTTGTTTGGCTTCTATTGATTCTAAACTTTGCTGCACAATGTAATTAGTCTTTGGCTGTTCAAACTCAGAACACCGAGTCACACCATTTCAAGCATCTTCGTCTTATGCCAGCTTCAAGGGCCATGCATTAAAATGTCCTGAACTGTGGGAGGTTAAAGAGAGTGCTCACCATTTTACAGTGCGGTGATAAGCCAGCCAAAAATGTTAATGCATTGCAGGATCATAATTTTGAAATATTGCCTCCATATTTCATTAATTAGTCACTGTCCTGTTCTTTATGTGTTGTACATCGCTCCTTGCTTTTCTCTACAACGAATCTATTTATCTTCCTCAACTCATAGATTTTTGCAAGTCCATTGAATCGGACTTTAATGAGTTCTAAGAGTTTTATGATCAACAGTGGTTAAAAATATCAAGTCGGTAAGAGATTCAGGAAATTTAATGGACCTTAGCAGAGTCTTCAGAACATAGAAAATGCTGAAAAACTATTAAGAAATGAAAGTAGATCAAAAATCAATTACAAATCATAAACAAAATCTGGAAAGGAATAATTCACGAAGACTTGTCTCTACTCGAAGAATAAGAAGATTATTTTCGTAAAAATTTATTGCTTATGAAAAAAACCGTGATTACAAAAATTACTGAAAATTATAAACCATTCAAATGTGAACAAATAACAGTACTTTGGGCCAACAAAGGTTGGTGCAGTGGTTGATGTCTTGGCTTCTCAGAGAGGTCAAGAGTTTGATTCATGGCGTTTGCATGTGTTAGTTGTGATTGTCTTTTTTTTTTTGCTTTGAATTGGCACTAACACAGACATGCACAAGTGGAGAAAAGCTACTAATGGGCAAGGTGAACAACTTGGACCATGTCTTTCCCATTTCATAGTCATGATCACTTGGGTAGTTTTCATTATCATGTGCAAAACACCACCTTTAAATACTCCTTACTTTCTACCTCAATCTTTTGTCCCAATTTCAGGGTCTCACTCACTCAACCTTTTAATTGTATGCCACATGACATGATTTTCAACACTTCAACTTGGTACTTATACCCAAACATAACAGAGACGATGAATCCATGAATCAAGCTGAAATTAAATAGAAAAAAATATAAATCAATTGTCTGTGATCAAGATGAATGCGGCGGCACTTGAATGCCCTGCAACTGTTTTATTTGCTTCTTAAATAAATCATTTTTCCCCATCTATATCTACATGTAAATTAATAAGGGACAGAGTAAAGCTATAGAAATAATGTATAAAAAAAAATAAAGAGTAACAATATTGTAAAATGTTCAAGTTTTGTCTGGGATCACATAATCAAATCCAGCTCATAAATGGACGATGTAAATGGGACCAAGTCACCAAATATTTCATAGTCATGACAACCAAAGTCCGTTTGGATGTGATCCGGGAAGCACCGACGTGGTACATCAGACTCTGGTGGAGACGACGTTCCTTCTAGCATTTCACTGAATTCGGAAGATGTGGCAGTGTTGTTATCGCTGTTCTGAGGAACGTTATAGCTTGAGGTTTCAGCAGAGCTGGTAGAGCTTTCTTGTTTTTTAATAATTAGGTCTTGCATGGAGGTAACTTCAGCTTCAGGATTTTCAAATTGTTGAATCGGGCCAGTAGCTGAATTGGTTTGGTCGGGTTGTGTCCAATTTACGTAACGACTAAGGTCAAAGTTGGTAACGGCATTAAGGCCACGGTACTCTATAGCAGCCTTGTCATAAGCAATTGCAGCTTCCTCTTGTGTAGCTGGATAGAAAAAAAACAACACAAATTTTGAGTAATAAATTTTTATTAAAGAATTAGTAATTGAGATGAAAAAGTTGGTTGAAAGATAGTGAAAAATTGGTGAGCCAGAAATGTAGATACGCAAACTATTAAGTAGCAAGCCAAAACGGTTGGAAATTGGTGATGTATAACATGTAGATGGGGTAGGGTACCAACCAACTATATAGGATTGGCTGGAGTTGCTCACCATTTGCTGTATAGTATGCTTCCGTAATCAAGAGCAAGGTTTGACATTGATTATATTTGTGTTATCCATTTGGCATCACTATATGAAGTGACACTTGGACAAGGAGATTGAGTGTTGGATTAAAATATTGTAATTCGAGAATTTATTAATTTTCAGGTATTAAATTATCAAAACGAGGTTCAGATTATCACGTATTTAGTATTTGAATTGTCTAAACCTGTGTTGTACGAATACCAGTATTATAAATGTAAAGAATTGATAGAGACATTTTAAGGACGGAGAGACTACATACTAAGTAATAAGGAACACTTATTCTCCGGATGTGTGGTTTTTATGATATGTTAGGCTTTTAAGCTGTGATGATTGGGATGGGAAAGTCCTAATCATGCCAACCATGTATATAACCAAGATTAAGGATTAAAGAAATATGTGCAGAATGCGATGTGATCTACTGATATGTGCAGAAAGTGTGGGTGGGATACTACGAGTTGATGGAGTTGGTGACCAAAGATCTGCTTAAAGCTAATGACAGAGATTAAAATAAGTGACCAAAGATCTGGTTAAAGTTAATTAAAGTGAGATAATAATTATTACCATAAGTTCCGAGATAGAGATACTTGTTGCCAAAAACTCTGCCGATCCTAGCCTCCCATCTCCCATTGTGGTGGTGCCTACAGGCATTAACACACCGTCAAAATTAATATGACGGCCAAATAATACTGCAACTGTAATTATGGGGAGATGCTCACTTGAAACGAATTCAGGTTTTCTCGTGTATTTGTTTTGCTTATCTTAAAAAGTTAGTATATTCAGCATTCTTAGCAAGGACACTGCTATGTGAAAGCCACATTATAGCGGAGAAATTAAAAAAAAAACATGCATAATTGTGCTATATGAAGAACACATTTTAGCTTGCCCAAAAAAAAAAGGAAAAGAAAAGAACACATTTTCGCTAACAAAAGTAGAAAATGTTGAGAGTATAGAACAATATTTGCTGTAAAAATTAATCTCGGAATCACGTCTTGATAAAAACAGTTTATTATTAAACCAATTATAATTGCTGTAAAAATTAGTATAGAACACTTTCAAAGAATATAAACCAACTATATTTGCTGTAAAAATTAATCTCGGAATCACGTCTTAATAAAAACAGTTTATTATTAAATTGCGGATGAATAATAATAAATACAATTACAAAAAGTATATATGTCATCATTTCATTTAAATATTTAAACTTCAACGTTTAAAAAGACAAAACGGAAATAGCAGAGAGCACTTAGCAACAGTAAGAGATTCAGATCTGCCACCAGAACCTTTATACTAATTACACATTTTACGAAAGCTGAACCTGCATTTTTATATTGCATAATTTACTCTTACAAAATTTTGATTCTTGCAAAGTAGTATTTTTTCAATACGTACCTTGCAACACCTCTGTATTTAGAAACCCCACGAGAGAAACCGCTACTTTTTCTGTAACAAGATTCATCAAACACAAGCTTAAAGTTTGTTCACAGTTCACTAACGCAGACCCTGTAATTATGTTATGTATGCACACAAACCTCCTCAGTGATCCAATGTACTCTTCTTTGGACTGTCCATCCATTTCCTTAACTTCATCTTCATATGTTGATAGCTACAAATATTCAACAATGCGGAAAATTTCAAGAAATCGAAACATTTTTTTTACGCGGACAAAAATTTAATTAAATAACTCAGGATCGGGACAAAAGTGAGGCTAAATAAATTTACTGGGAAGTTGAGAATTGTATCTTGTCCCCAATACTTTAATGCTGCCAAGTCATAGGCATGTGCTGCAGCTGCTTCATCATCATAGGCTCCTGTATTATCATAAACCCAAGCATTAATCTATTGAACCAATGTGTTCAAGATCACTAAACCCTCACTTTCTGTACTTCATTAAGAAAGAAGAAAGAAAACAATCAAACTTACCTAAATAAACTGCATTTTCAGTTGAATTTTAGCAAAGAGATCATCAGCACCAAGCAACAAGAAACAAATATTAATCAGTAATTTAGTCCATAACACATAATTTTGAGTATTAACTATTACAATGATGACTCAGCAAGTATTTAGCAAAAAAAAAAACAATGACTCAGCAAGTGATAGTTGATCTACCTTGTCTTCCTTTCTTGCTCTGAGATTCATTCCAACAATTCTTATCCCATAAATGAGCCTCGTATCGCCCCGTCCAACGATGTCTGAAATGATCATAAAATGGTTGATACTGTAAGAAACATAGCACATACAATCCATGAAAGTTGTACAAAATCAGAGATCGTATAATTTTTAGTAGACTTGCCTTGTGACACCCCTGTAAACAGAGCTGCGCTGAGCAGGAGAGTCCCGTGGGACGCTTTTTCGTGTTCGTTTCGTCTTAGTTGTAGGGCTGTTGCTGCCACTACTGCTGCTGCTATTGCTGCTAGCATCTTTGCTAGCTTTTGCTGTGTTTTTTTTAGCCATCAGAATTGACTAGCAATATTATTGTCAGAGTATTACGAGAAAAAGAAAGAAGTAACGAAATTAATGATACTACGAGCTCCAAGAAGTGAGGATTATAAGGAGAATGAAAATTTTGGAAGCAAGTGAGGGGGACTTGGCTAATTAGAGGAAAGAGTTAAGCAGCCGGCTGAATGGGTTGAGGTGTTTAGTTTTTGGAATTCTTTGAATGGCTTTGGGTGTTAAAGTCTCCCCTGGCTACTAATTTTTTGGGTTATGTGGTGTTTCATTTCTTTTGTAATGTGATGCTCATTCTGAACCTTTTATGCACCAACATCTCTCGTGTGTTATTATTGTGAATTTGTGATGTTACTATTTGTATTGCCAATTTACCAATTTGGGTCACGTTTGATCTTGGTGGTAGTTTATTTGATCTTGGTGTTAGTTTATTTGGTGGTAGTTTATTTGACTAAAGTACCAAAGTATAAATTTGATCATCACTTAACCTTCCAACTATATAATTACATAAAATTTATTTACTTAATTTAATTTTTTTAAGTTCATTCCGGATTCGATTTCCTATAAACACATGATATCTAACGTTTATTATATACTTTTATCATTCAATTCTCTACAAATTTATATTTAAATAATGGTTATTAAATTTATTTATTTATTTATTTTAGTTCTTTAATTCACCCCTATTCCATTACCTATAACTACATAATTTAATAGTGTTAATATATTATATGCTTTTATCATTCAATCTTCTATAAATACAAATTTAAATAATACTCATTAATTATATTTATTATTGATAATATGTTTATGTTAATATTTTAATCTCTATACGTGCCCGTGCTTAACACGGGTTACCAGTATTACATTAATTAATGTAATTGTTGACGTTATTTTTTTTAAGAACAAGGTTTGTAAACAATTTTGGATTCCTAAAATACTCTTTGTTGTTTTAATATCGTCGCAATTAATTAACTGAATTATCTCGCTTGGATCTATTTATTCAAATTAATTTAAACAACTTATAATAATTTATAAATTCCACAAATCTATACTATTATATAAAAGCCGAAACATTAAATTTTGGTACATGTTTTTTGGTACTTCGTAAATTTACTTATTTAACCTTCATTATAAAGAAAAATATATAAAATATCTATACTATTAAAATACCTCAAATAAATAAAACATAATATAATTAATGATAATTAGTCGATTGCCTTTTTCACATTTACTTTTAATTAAAGATATTACCTTTTATAAACACCTAAAAACATCAATCATATCATATTTTCCAATCAATAATATTTCCTTTCGAATTAAAATACGTTACCTTTTTTATTTAAAACTAATCTTACAATCATTAATATATACCCAAAATATCACACCATATTTCGATATGGTCATCGTAATTATTAAAATAAATAATAAAATAATATAATTAATGATAATTAGTCGATTGCCTTTTTTTTATTAAAAATATTTACTTTTAATTGATGACATTACTTTTTATAAATACCTAAAATATCATATCTTCCGATCAATAATTTTTAATTAAAACACGTTAATTTTTAATTTAAAACTTAATCTTGAAATAATTAATATATACCCAAAAATTTCACACTATATCTTATAATCACTAAACAAAATATAATAGAAATTCGTATACTACTATAATGACCGTTAAAGTTTTAGTAAAATTCGGAACCGTTAGATTTGATGATTAGATATATAATATGATTAAATTAATTTACTAAAATGTCAAGGTTTGAGTTCCATCAACGACATATTTATTTTAAAATTTTATAATATAAGCTTTAAACATCGTATATAATTAATTTAATTTATATTAAATTATTTAAATTAAAATTAAAAATTCTATACTATTATATAATAGGCGAAACATTAAAAATTTTGGTACCTATATTTTAGTACTCCGTGAATTTTAATATAATTAATGATAATTAGTCGATTGCCTTTTTTTTATCAAAAAATGTTTACTTTTGATTGATGATATCACTTTTTATAAACACCTAAAATATAATATATATTTCAATCAATAATATTTCTTTTCTAAATAAAACACGTTAACTTTTAATTTAAATCATAATCTTGCAATAATTAATATATACCCAAAAATTTCATACGATATCTTATAATCACTAACAAAATATAATAGAAATCCGTATACTACGAATAATGATCGTTAGATTTTTAGTAAAAAATCAGAACCGTTAGATCTGATGATTAAATATATAATATGATTAAATTAATTTACTAAAATTTCAAGGTTCGAATTCCATCAATGACATATTTATTTTAAAATTTTATAATATAAGTTTTAAACTATGCATATCATTAATTAAATTTATATTAAATTATTTAAATTAAAATTAGAAAAAATATTTTAAATGATGATTATATAAAAATATAATTGTAACATAAAATAAAATTTATTATATATCAAAAAAAATCTTTACATCGCACGGGTTATAAGCTAGTGTCAGTTAAATAGGAGTGATGTCTATAGTCTTGTAATTTAGATAGAGTTTGCGTAAAAAAAATTAAAATTTTAGTTGAATATGTAATTTATGTATAATTGAAACACTAGTTAAATATCTAAAAGGTTTTGAATTCCATGTAATATTTTGATGAACTTATTTTATAATGAGAAATTTTCAAAAATACCACCTTTTCTAAGTTTTTTTGCTATTTTACTATTTTTTGAAATTATTTTTAAAAATACAGTTTGCAATCAAATGTAACTTATTTTTACGAAAAAAATAGAAGTTGCTTTTGATAGCATTACGGGTTGATTTTGGTTGCATTTACAACATGTTTTTACGTTTTTATGAAAAAATAATTAAATTTGTTTTTGATTGCATTTATGATTGATTTTGGGATTGCATTTGATTTAACTTTTTTAAAGTTTAAAGTTTTCAGAAAGCTACCAACAATAATTTACATTTAGCAATGCCGATTTGCTAACACGTTAAAGAAGAATCAAATCATTCCCAACTTTGTATTCTAGGTAATAAAAGTAAATGGTGGTTCGCTAAGTAGATTGTAGTAGGCATGTTATTTCGTCAGAAGACAAGCATAAAAATCTAAACTATATGAATCGTACCGACAAAATAACAAAAGTTATGTCATTGTTTCCAAAAGTTACCTAAAATTATTCATGATTACCCTTTTGCACTGGTCGACTCCTTATGCGTCGGTTATTTGGTCATGGTTACCCGACTTCATTAAACCATGGCTGGCCTTATCAGAAGCAATAATCAGCCGGCATGACCGATTGATTAGTTTTTGGCGGCAATAGCGAGTTTAAGGCTAATTTAAGTACAGTTTTACTTTTATTGATTACTTTTTTAATTAATTATCGGTTGCTTTTTAATGTTGAATTTGTCTAGCATGTGCCTAAGATGTTTTTTCACCAAAGGCTGTATCAATAGTGTTAATTTATAAATTCGCTATTTTATATGGTTTTCTTGTGCCATCAAAGGTGTGCCGTTTTTTACGGCTTTTGGACCATATCTTGGTGTTTGTTATCTGTCGTCAGTTAACGAATTTGTGTCATTTTATACGACTTTTAATTCATTTTTATGAAAACTCGACGTTTATGTGCCTTATCAAAGTGGATCCATTTGGTTAGAATATATTTAACTGCTTCTTTTTATTAAATCCATTGTATATAATAGATATTAAATTGTATTAGGTTAATCTTGCAACCCTTACGTGATTCATTAATTATTCCTTTTTTATCGGGTTTGTTTTGGTGACTTGCAGTTAAATAGCAACAAAAAAGTCTCAAAAAAACTCGATCCTGACTTTCAAAAGGTAGTAATGGATGTGAATAGTAAAAGAAAAGACAAGTCTGCGGCAACAACTGATGGGCAATGAGGACTCGTAAAAGTAATAAGAAGTTCTAGTCATTTATTTAGTAGCCACTTTGTATAGCGATGTATTTTTGCTTTTTCGGGGGCACTCTTTTTCCCCTTAATTTTTTTTTTCATAGGGTTTTATTCTTATGGGGTTTTAACGAGGCCTTAATTTTGTAGGGTTCTTCCTTGCAGACTTTAAGGTTTTATTGTCTAAACATCCGGGGATAACATGCGTGTCTTTCGGTTAGATGATGAATTTTTATGAATGAAAAAAATCCCCTTTGTATGATATTGTATTTCGATACAATTCATGAATGAGTAAATTTCTTTTTGAAAAAAACAAAAAATAAAAAAAATGTGATCCATGAAATAGAAGCTGAAAACTAATATGCATTATACAATTGTGAAGTAAAAGAGGACTAAAAATTATAAAATTAATAAATTGAGTATCAAATTCCTATTAAGACTCCATAATGTGGCGCCTGAGGTCAAAGATTCAGGTCGTCACATCACCATCCAACCATATCATACATGTATTAACTTTACAACTCAACAATACATCCATCCAGACCTCAATCTTACGCACAAATAAGTTAGAGCCTCAGAAACGATAATCAAAAGTAACACTAAATATTACAATTCATCTGTACAATCCAGAATCTTACGCACTTCCACTTATATAACTACACTTGAAGACAAGTTATACTATTACAGTTGAAAACCTATCAGAATTACTCTGTAGTATTTATCAGGAACTAAATCATCTCCTGGGTAAATCTTCTACTCCTCTTCTGCTGGTGCGGAGTTAACCGACCAAATTCTTCTCTTTCTGAAAAGTTTTTATAAAGCAAGAATGAGCTACATAATGCTCAGCAAGTTCACCATTTTGAAAAATAATAATGTGGTTTATTTCGAAAACATTCCCAACTATATGGGTATATATCTCAGATTTCAAAACATAATTGGACAATATATATGTCCGAGTTTGAATAAAACATTTATACTCACTAAGGAGCTTTAAGAATAACATATGAACCCTTTATAAGGTTCCCATTTCAATATATCTCAAGTTTGAAAATATATACATATGAGTATATCATTTTCGGCAAAACACTCTACGGTTGACATACTGTACAGGGAATACATCATTGCAAACCTCTTTCCTTCCATTAGCTTAGAAGGTTTCTCATTCAAAAACATTTCATTCTTTGAAATAATTGCAAGAGTGCACTAACACGTGCCGATCTTTATGGAAAATCTTGCAGTTCTAGATACTACACGATGTCAATATTTTTCTTATCAAAAACCACACTATCGGCAACTTGGCACTTAGGCCCAAGAAGCAGTGTTTGAGTATTTTTCCAAAGTGGAGGATGGGACTGGAAGAAAACATAAAAACCTGACAAGGATTGACGATGATCAGTCACCACAACCAAGTCCAACAATCCACGGGTCTTCTCTACTAGTAGAAGGATAGAAACTACATCCTTAACTACCCTCGGGTGAAAACTACATTCGTAATCACCCTCGATGAAAACTACATCCGTAATCATCCTTCGGCAACACCTGGGCCGGAATAATTGATGGACCGCCTGGCTCACGGCCGCTTACACATCCCGGGAATCGTTCGTCAACGATTCCCACACCTGCCAGAGTCCCCTTTTTCTTTTCTTTTCAAAAATCATTTTGATAGAAAATTCGAGTAGTTGAAGTTCGACCTCAGTTGACCGATAATTCTTCAAATACGTACAAGAAGTAAAACCTGATCGGGGGTTTTCAAAAATGTTTTGGGTTCGAAAGAGTTCGAGTTTGAAAACGCTAAAGGTATCTTGGATTAGTTTTGTCTTTAAAATGATGAACAATAATTAATAAATGATATTTTGAGATATAATATAAACAATTAATAAAATAATTATTTAATTAAAATAAGCTTTTAATCCAAGATATATATTTTTGAGTATTTATAATAACGTAAAAATAATAAATACTTAAGTATACGATACTTCCCGAACGACCCTTCGGGTTTTCGCAATTTAATCAAGATACAATAATATACCACTCCCCGGTCAATAGTATATTTGGACCGCTACGACCTCTATTGCTAGAGTCGTTGTCCGAAGAAAACATTTTCATTCTAAGTTCAAGGGTGTACAAACACATATGTGCATATATCTTAAACTTCAACATAACCTCATAAAGCATAAGCATATAATACGTTTGAAAGCCACAAACACAACAGTGAAAATCCTTATATATAAGTTTTGAAAAGTAAACTTGCCTTGGTTAGGGTGGGGTGGTCGAGCTTGTGACGTGGAACGAAGATCTATACATAATCAATATTCGTACGTTAGTACCTTAACAACACTACTTAATCGTAAGGTTTTAAAGGATGTAAGACCAACTTAAAGACTCCAATTTGTGACCACTAACCCTCCCATATGACCATGTCATCACTTTATCACATTCGTTACCCATTCGACTCGAATCCATTCCTCAAACTTGAAACACAAGTGAGTACTCTTAAAACTACGTTAAACTAACCTTCTAGGTGATTTTTCACTCGCGCGTACTTCGCTCTAACATTTTTATAAAATTGAAAAATACAAATTTTACTCCGATTCTTTTTGGACAGTCTTCATAACTGTATAATCTGACTACGCTCAAATTTTCATAACACTAGCAAAATTTTTAGGGGTCTAAAGGGGGTTCACAAGTGGACCATACAGTGCAGTCCGGATTTCAGAACCACTCTTCACTTCTCGGGTCATAACTCAAAATCTATACATTACCTAGTCATGAACCTTATATTTCTGGAAACTACATGAGATTACCTTTCTATCCATATGCATTAGGACCTCGGGAGACAAGATTTAGGGGTTCAAAACCCTCCTACAAGACAGTACATGCTCCCAGAAATTTTACGCAGCACATATTCTTTCTCAAACATTCAAGAACTCAATTTATACATCGCATCTATCATCAAAACCATGAAGACTTGTCTCTATAGCATACATGGGGTTTCATACTCTAAGTACAAGCCTTACAACCATCATAACAAGCACATAAATTCAAGATTTCATCATCTATAACTCATACTACCAAGATATGCACCAATACTTGTAGATCTAGCAATATGAACTATAAACAAGTCATGGCTAAGGGTTGAGAGAGTTTATACCTTCCTTGAGTCTCTAGGAACCTTGGGTGAGCTTTATGAACCTTAAGAACACCTTGAATGAGTCTCTACAAGCCTTAAGATTCAAAATCTAAAAGAAACTAAACCTTGGTTACTTATTCATCCAAATTTTAACAATTTATAACTCAAGATTGGATGGATGAAATGCTTTGAAATTGATAACATACCTTCACTATGATACAAGGAAGCCCTAGGATTTTTGCTTGGGTGTATGGATGAGTGGAGGTTGAAGAAATTTCTTCTTCTTCTTCCTTGGAGAGCTTGGGCCGAGAGCTTCAAAGGAGAGAGAGGGAGAGAGTTGTTTGGTTGGGTTGTTTGAATAATGGAGTGTATTATTGATATGTATTGTTATATGTGTATGTAGGTAGTCACATGTTTCCACTCTAGGTAGTAGGCTAGACACCCCCCATGCCTTCTTGTCTCCTAGGAAGTAGCACCCTTGACTAGTCACTTTCATTGGTTGCTTTTTGCTTTTCTAGTTCACTTTTCTAATTATCTAGTTACATGATACTTGCATGTAATATCTTTCCTTATATTTTTGTTCCTCCACCAATGGTTGTCACTTGATCCTTAATTCATCATATCGTATCTTAATTAACTCCTCGTAATAATATTTTGTCGCGTAGAGATTTCCCTTGTAATTCCTTAAGTACTTAATTGTGTAAATTCCTTAAATATCCATAACTCCTTGTCATAGCCTCTTAAAATCTCCTAATACTCTAATAACTCTCAAATCCCAAGTTTTTATGAATCTTAATAGCAGTAGGCCTCTTGCCTTCAACAATCTTCCCTTTTTCTTACACAGTGAATATAACAACATAAATTTTCAGATAATCAATTCCATTACATAACATAGGTGAATCAAAAGCTCCCTAATTCATAATGTCATAAGCTTTTACATATTTAAAATATTAAAAAAAATCAGGGTTCTTACAGCCTCCCCTCCTTAAAAGGATTCCGTCCGGGAATGAGGTTGAAAACAGTTGAAGGTACTTTTCACGCATCGCGCTTTCGAGTTCCCATGTTGATTCCTCGATGTTCTGGTTCCTCCACAAAACTCTCACTATCTTGACAACCTTGTTCCTCAGCACTTGTTCTTCTCTATCCATGATTTCCACGGGTTGTTCCACATAGGTCAAGTCTGGTTGTAGGTCCACTTGGTCGTACTCTATCACATGCCGATAGTCGGTGTGGTAGGGCCATAACATAGACACATGAAACACATTACGAATTTGCTGCAAGCTTGGGGGCAAGACTAACTTGTAGGCTAACTTCCCAATACGCCTCAAAATCTCAAAAGGTCCAATAAACCTCAGTCTTATCTTCTCTTTCTTAACAAACCGCATCAATCCTTTCCAGGGGATACCTTAGCATCACGAAGTTTCCCACCTCATACTCCTTTGATATCTCATAAAATTTGACCATTCAAAATAATGGGTTTCGTAAAAAAAAACTAATGACTTTTACATACACTCGTCTGTACCGTAAGGACGTAATATCAATTCGAAATCTTCATTTAATAATTCGTACATATCGTGATTGCAAAATTTTCTTATCCACCCATAAAATTACTATTCATCTAGGTTTCGAATATTCACAAAAATTAGGGCTATTGCAGTCTCATCTCCTTAAAAGGATTCTATCTTAAGAACCTAAGGAAAATAGTTGTGGATACAATTCCAACTTTACCCTTTCCAACTCTCAGGTTGACACTTCAACCCTTTTGTTCTCTCACCTGGGTCTCACCAACGCTTTAATGTTGTTTCTCAACGCATACTTTCCTCGACCTGTATTCCTTATCGATTGTTCTATGAATGAAAATTTCTATCCCAATACTTATACATTCCTCTACTACCTTGTTCATAGTATCCGTGTTGAGTCCTTGTATCGTTGGCCCGTGAATACTTTGTGGTCATGTTTTATAATCTGAGGCAACGTCAATACGCATGGTATTCCTCATATTCCTTGGCTTGATTAGCACGCATTTGTTGCCTCCCGTCAGCCGTTACCACTTGCTATGGATACTGTATAGTCTTCAGTATACGTCGAACCAGTTCAGCTACTATGTCCGTCGTTCATTGACTTCTTCGTAACGCAAGAAAAGGGAAACTTCTTCTTTCGTAGTACGCTCTACAAGAGACATCCTTACGTTAGCATGGTGACGATCGTGATAACAACATTCATTTCATGGATAAGTTTTTATTCTCGACTGCCCCGTGAAACCTAAGGCACGACACTAAATATAAATTCGATCGTCTGGACAATTCTTCTTCCATGTCCGTCAGCCACAGATCAAATTAGTACATACGCTCAATCTCTTTGTTAAATATACTTGAAAGCACCTTCAATATTCGAAGTTTAACTTTAAGTCTTTATCTGACATAATCGATGCAGAAGTTTTATATTGCACCACCATCTCTTCCGTATATAAATCGATAATCTTCTAAATGGAAAGTCTCTCGCAGGTAAATCACTTGGTTCAACAATTATGAATCAACTAGGGCCATCTCTTGGCTCGGTCTTCGGCGACCTGCTTATGAAATTCATTATAATCCTGTCCACGTTCAAGAGTTTCTAGAGGCGGAATTAATCCACTAGATCTCTATCATTCTACTTTTGACATGTCGCGTTTGTACTTAATAGTTTGCCAATACCATTCTTCATATCCGTTTGCCAAACATTCTCTTAATTCTCTATACATCTTTGTCCTTCCCCATAATTTAGTCACTTTCCTCTAACATTATTCTTTATTGTATATACTCTATTTTCTTGGTCAATACTGACTGAATTCCAATTTCGAATAATCCCTTCTATAGGTATCGGCCACCACACTGGCCTTTCCTGGGAAATAACAAATTTCTCCATTATACTCCCTGCTCCCTTTCGTCACCTTCTCTTTCTTATGTTTAGTTCTAATATGAAGATATACTTATGGCACTTATGGAAAACTTTCACACTTTTCTCATAAAGTTAACATCTCAATTTTATGCGTGAACGCCATCATGACTAATCCCAGACTCACGGTTAGTATATCATATCCCGTAACCTTTATGTTGTTTAGAAGTATAGGCTATCATCCCCTTTCTACTACATCAGCACACCTCTTAAACTCTTGAAAGACGCATCATCGTGACCCTCAAAGTCCTCTTCTCATTATAAAGTATAGCTAACAACGAGGTTGTTACTAATCTCTCATATCATTCTTAAAACTTTATTTATTAACCCACATGGGCTTCTGACTCACTAGTCAATCCACATGATACTACCAAAATTTTTAATGTTTATATTAATGTGAAATGCCGACTTTGGTGCAGTACAGAGGTCGATCTTGAGTTGGTGAAACCTTCTCTTCAACCTTATCTTTGAAAAACAACTACGCATTTTAACTAGTCAACAATTCCTCCATTTTCGATAAGGGTATCAGTTCTCGATGGTATATGTAAGATGTCATACGCTCGTCCTCCTTCACAACTGGCACCAATCAGCCTGAGGCCTGCATGCTGCTGCGATTCCCAATAAACTTGATTAGGTGGTAATCTCGAAGGATCATTGGGATATATCCATGCATCCATTTGCTATTAGGGGCCTTTTAAACTTTATGTCTCTCTATGTGCATCAATCCCTTTAAGCTAAGTAAAGCTTCACATTCTTGCCACGATATTTCTTCCTTTCTTGTCCATCTCACTTCCATGTTAGTTTCCTCTAAGGATATGTCTTACATCGCAATCGATTTGAATTTCTTGGATAAGGAAAAGGCTTGGTAACTCCAGAATTCATTAATATAACATCCTGACAACGGTTGGTAGGAGCGTACTCCCAACCACCTCATCATTTCTTATAACCTTCCTCACACTAATATTAAAGGTCCTTGTGGTATGCCCCGACATGTTACTCCTACTTTAAATAATTACTCGGCATAACGCTCTGGCTGCACAATTACAACATTTGGTTTTTTTTTTTTTGATCTCATATTGGTGCAACGGTTCACAATTGTACCTCCTGTTCACCTTAGAGTAATCACTTTTGAAAGGAATGGTTTCAAAATAACAAGGTCCAATAGATAATTTCAATAAGAATTCCATATTGGATGTTCCATGAATGTTGATGGTTCCAAATACTAGGAGTCTCGATTTTTGGAGATGTAAGGATGGACAGAAAGAATACAACAAGGTTTATTCCTTCAAGTCCTGATAATTTTGTAATGTGATATCATAGAGAGTGTTGCACGAGGGCAATGATTGTTGGATACAAAAGTCATAAAGACGATCTTTATACCATTCTTACATCTGGTGAATACTTTTCCTCAAAAAATAGAGGATCTAAAAAGTCCCATTGATAAAGGTCAACCGATCGAAAGCAATTCTACTCTATGACAATAAAAATGAAGTAGTTTATCATTCAATTAATCTATGGTTTCAAATGAATCTTCATTATATGAATGAAAGAACAGAATATTCAAGTGACATAAAGTCTGATACGAAGATGGGTAGAATTCAAGTTGAGTGGGCGACCTCTCTAGGTCTCAATCAAGTTATTTGTCAAAACTTTCATCATCATACTTGAAAGGCAGAGTGTGTAAACTTGTAACACTATAACTAATGTAACTCAACTAAAGGAAAAGATACTTAACCAGAAGACAATCAAGAACAAGAAGTCACAAGAAATCAACACTAAATGAAGACAAGGTAATTGATACAATTCAACATGTTAACTATGATCAAGCCAAGAAGAAATCATTGAGAGAAGTTCAAGTCAAAGTTGTTCATGCCTCAGTGATTTGAAAAGCCAAGAATCAAGATCATAACTATCAGTATCAATAAGACCAATTGATTTCAAGTGAACAAGAAGGAAAACAAATATTGGAAAGCCATATTACTAATTGGATATGGTAATTTATTCAAGAAGCAAAAACCCTATCAAGACTAGTCACTTATGAACCAGACCAGTGCATCAAGTGTCAGGACATTGATAGCAAGTTTATGTCAGTAATAAAGATCCATATTCAAGAGCTTGGTGAAGAATAAAGAAGACATGAAGATATCACAAGTTCAAGATGTGCATTGAAGTTTCAAGTTGAAGACCAGAATATTTTCTAAGTACTAAATATTCTAGATGACCAAGTAGAAGTTTCTAAGTAGAAGTTCTACTTAGAAATTCGAGATGGCTAAGTAGAAATTCTCAAGTAGAAGTTCTATTTAGAGTGCAGCTTCAACATGACACATGGCATCTTCTGATTGGCAGATTTCCAAGCTTTCAAGATAAGGCAAGATTTATGTGGACATCATTGGGCCACGTATATCTTAGTCTTTGAAGTCTACAGGACATAGATTACATGTAGTATAAATAGAAGTACTTGTGTAATGTTTTAGTTAGTGAGCAATTCTTGAGAAAAACACAAGAGAAAGAGAGAGAGTGCATTCACAGAGCTTAGTATCATTCACTTCTCTCTGAACTTCTGTTATACTTTGTAATGAATGTTGTAGCAACCATTTCAAGTTATATATAAGACATATATTCCTTGAATCTGTGTGTTCATTTATTGCATCGTATTTATTGCTTCTCATATTCGAAAAGTTGTATTCACCCCCCCCTCTACAACACATTTGGACCTAACAATTGGTATCAGAGCTATATGTTTAACATACAAAACATAGATCCTTGTGTTGAGTAGAAGAATCGTGAGTTTTCATTTTCTAGATCTACTTTTCATTTTCTTGAAAAGTGTGCTTTAAATCGTTTGTATTGAAAACTCATCTGAAAAATTATTTAAATACTCCAGGTGTGATTATTTAGCTTGGTTGTATTTTAATTAATTTTTGTGAATTAATCTGGGTACTTTCATATTTGGTGTTCTTGAGTGTTCATCATCTGTTCTTATCAAAGAAGACAACCCAACAACTTTTTGATCTCCTTTTCAAACAGATAAATAGTAAAAGAATAAAAAGGTGTTTTTGGACTTTGTGATTTGCATTATTCACGGCCGAAAGTGAAACAAGACATACTCAGTACCTAGCACGTGGGTTAGGTGGGTTAGGTGAGTAAAGCATTCAAAGTCAAAAGGTGTTAAAGAGATAATATTGTTTATTCAATATTAAAGTAATCTGCAGAAAATTTATTCTAAGGACAAAAGTTCTACATAGAATTTCTACTTGAGATTTTCTACATAGAATTTCGACTTGGACAATTTCTACTTGGTGAGTTCGACTTGAGCAAAATTTCTACTTAGAGAAATTTTGACTTAGGCAAAAGTTCTACATAAATATTCTACATAGCCTAGTCTTGGGTACTTAGAAACTTTTAGTGACCAGAATTGAAATGGCTCCTAAAAATGCATTCAAGATCCCAATGTTCAACCGAGATCACTATGAAGAATGAGTTTTCAGAATGAGACTATATTTAGAGACTGTTAACCCTGAATATCTGGAAGTCCTTGACAAAGGTAAATTTGTTCCAATGGTGGTTATTCCTGCACATACGGAAGGAGGGGTGGTTATAGCACCTCGGTCTGAGCCCAAAAAGGCAGCGGGCTTTTCGGATGCTGACAAGGAGCAAATAGCTTGTGATACTGCCGTACGACAAACCTTGATGGAATCTCTTGATCATGAAATGTTTAACATAGTCAAAGGTCTGACTACAGCGAAGAAGATTTGGGACAAGATAGAAGTTGTCATGGAAGGATCTGCAGAGGTCAGAAGCAACAAGACACTCATACTCAAGATGGAGTATGACACCTTTAGAATAAGGAAAAGAGAAGGCATAACAGATGTCTATCTACGATTCAGTCAGTTGGTATTGGATTTGAATCTGAGAGGTGTAACTCTCCCCATGGTTGAGACTAATACGAGATATCTGAGGAACCAGCCAAAAAGCATTGAACATAGGGTCTACGCAATCAGAGAAACCAGAGATTTGCATACAACTTCTCTGGAAGAGTATTATGGAATATTAAAGACCTATGAGCTGGAAACGCTTCAAGATCAAGCATGGGACAATGATTCAAAAGGAAAAGAAACTGCATCAGGATTAGTTGCTGATGAGGAAGAGTCTAAGAAGGCAATGGTTGCAGCAAAGCCTAAATCATCACTTGCACCACATCAAGTTGATAATGATGACGAGTGCACATCAAACAGTGATGATGACTACTACACCCAAGAAGAGCTGGACAACATGGACGATAGTGTCGTGGCATACATGGCAAGGAAGTTCAGCAACATGAGATTCAGAAAGAGCAACCGACCACAGAGAAATTCTTCATCTTTCTATCGGGCTGCTTAGGGTGGTGGTAGTTCGTCAGGCTACCAAGGTAAAGGCAAGAATACCAGCTACAAATCTCCTTTGGATTTCAAAATGAAGTTCAAATGCTATAATTGTGGTGAAGCTGGACATTTTGCCTCGGACTGCAAAAAGCCTAAACAGACTTATCCAAAAGAGACATATGAAGACCTCAAAAGCAAGTATGAATCGCTGGTGAAGGAAAGACATGGAAAACGAGCTTTATTGGTGACAGAAGGAAGAGCTTGGGATGATTCAGATGAGGAAGATGTTACTCATGTAGCAAACTTTGCCCTCATGGCTGAGACATCAGAGGAACCAAAGGTACCAGTTCTGACTCTTAAAGTAGAAATGTCTATTGATGATTATAAGGAACAGAACGGGGCTCTTAGTGAAGAGATCTATATGTTGTGCAAAAGCCTAGACTCTTCTAAAAAGGAACAGAAAACACTTGTTGCCAAATGCAGAATGCTTGAGGCAAAAGTGGAAGAGCTAGAGGCTGCCTGCACTGTAGATACTTCCCTAAGAGACTTTATTAAATCTTTAGAACACAAGCTCGTCCTTAAGGAAAAAGTAGAAGCATGTCTTAGGAACAATCTAGCTGAGTTAGAAACTAAATGCGAAGCTTACAAACTAGCTGCTAGTAAAGTGTATGTAGATAATGACACATTTAAGAAGATAATTGGAGTAGGTATAGGACTTGATTATTCTGACCTTCCTAAGAAAGAAGGAAAGAGACCTATTGACCCTAGTTCTAGTGACCTTAAAAAGGAAACACCTAGAATTCTTAAATCAGCTGTCAAACCTATCTACAAACATCTTGTTCCTAGAATAGAAGAAGAAGAGACTGAATTGATAGCTAGATATGAGATTGAGATGGAAGATCGCCAGAAAGAACAACCTATAACTCCTATCAAACAAGTGAAAATCAATTTCCCTAGAGATGAATCTAGATTAGGATTAGGAGCCAAGGTTGTTAAACAACAAGGAAAGAGAGAGAAAGGCATAAAAGAGGTTAAGGCTGAACGAATAAAGAAAGCATGTTATCATTGTAAATCTACTGAACATCTTTCTTATGCATGCAAAGCTAACATGAATATTCCTGCTGCACATGTCATGCCTACCACACATACAATGAATAATCTGCATCAGAATCATGCACAGTGTGGTCAACCTAATTGTATGCCATGCACGTTTAACATCATGCAAACTTTTGTGCATTTAATGAATGCATCTAGCCAGTCATGCTCAAATACTGTTGCTAGTTCAAACATCAAGAAAAAGCATGTGAGAGCCAAGACTGTCAGTCCTCCTAAAGTTAGGAGTGACAAACCTTCTCCTAAGACTGAAAAATCTGTCAAGTCTGAGAAAGGAAAGGAGATAGTCGAAAGCTCGAGTAATGTTAAGAAAAGTGCCTCTCCTGTTGTTAAATCTGTTGATTCTCGATCTTATCGAAAAGCCGGGCCGAATCAAAGTTGGGTTCCGAAGAATGTCTAACCAATCTGTCATTGCAGGGCATTAAGCAGAATAGAAATAAAGTTATATGGGTGCTAGACAGTGGAGCATCGAGGCATATGACTGGAAACAAGTCCCTGCTTACAGAGTTGGTTATGAAGGCTGGCCCTTATGTTACCTTTGGAGATGACAACATAGGTGTGACTAAGGGATATGGCAAACTGAAGACTGGTAATGTCATCATTGAAGATATTTCCTATGTTGAGGGACTGAAGCACAATCTGTTGAGTATCAGTCAATTCTGTGACAAAGGTTACGAAATTGTCTTCAACAAGAAAGGTGTATCAATCACTCACATCAAGGAAGGCTCACTAGCTTTGAGAGGAGTTCGAAAGGCAGATCTTTTTATTGCAGATATGGATTCAGCAAATCAGAATGAGGTCACCTGTTTCTACAGCAAAGCCTCGGATGATGAAAGCTGGTTATGGCACAAAAAGCTATCTCACTTAAACTTCAAAACGATGAATACTCTCGCGAGGCGAGAATTGGTGAGAGATCTACCTCAAATGGAGTTCGCTCCGAAAGGACTCTGTGAAGCTTGTGAAATGGGAAAGTCGAAGCGAGCATCGCATAAAAGCAAAGAAATTTCTAGTATACTGAGCCTCTACAACTTCTTCATATGGATTTGTTTGGCCCAGTGAATGTCCTATCTTTGTCTAGGAAAAGATATGCATTGGTAATCGTGGATGACTTCTCCAAGTATACATGGGTATTGTTCGCAATGACGAAAGACGAAGTACCTTTCTTAATCATTGATCATATCACTCAAATTGAGAATGTTTCGACACTTACTGTGAAGACGATTAGATCAGACAATGGCACTGAATTCAAAAACGCAGTGCTAAATGACTTCTGTGTATCTAAGGGAATACGTCGTCAGTATTCAGCCCCGAGAACTCCACAGCAAAATGGAGTAGTTGAAAGGAAGAATAGAACTTTGGTTGAAGCAACAAGAACTTTGTTGTATGATTCAAAACTTCCTTTGTACTTCTGGGCCGAAGCAGTGAGTACCGCTTGTTACACTCAAAATAGAACCTTGATCATAAAAGATAAAGAAAAGACACCATGTGAATTAATGAACAACAGAAGACCAACAATCAAATACTTTCATGTCTTCGGAGCAAAATGCTATGTACTTATAGATGATGAAAATCTAGGCAAGTTTGTAGCAAAAGCTCGTGAAGGAATCTTTGTTGGTTACTCTACAGATGTGGTGGCAGCTTATAGAGTGTCTTAGTGAATGATCGAAAAGTGACTGAAAGTTACAACGTCAGATTCGACGATACCAAACTCTCATCAATTTCAAGAGATTCTAGTGAACCTGAGTCCCTAAAATTTCAGAATCTGGACTTAGAAGATCTTGAAGATGAACCTGAGTTGGTTGTTCCATTAAATGTTCCAAGTGTACATGAAGAACCTGAGTCTAGTGAACAAGCTAATTCTACAAGATCAAGAGAGACTTCTTCAGTACGAACCGGCAACAACTCAGGGGGAGTAAATAGCAGCTCAAGGACTACTGTTCAAGGCTCGAGTCGAGTTTACTCTAGTTCTGTAGGAGCTGGCACTAACTCAGGGGGAGTTAGTGAAAATAATCAAAGTAGTCAGCACCCCAACTCAGAAAGTCAAGCTGAATCATCAAGACAATTTCCAGGTGAACGGGTATGGAATAGAGACCATCCGTTTGAGTTAATTATTGGTGATCCAGATGCTGGTGTGACTACTAGATGAACTGCAAGAGCTGACATGGCTAATATCTCCTTATATTCTGGGTTCTTATCCAAGCTTGAACCTAAAGAAATAGAAGAAGCTCTTGGTGATGCTGATTGGGTGATTGCAATGCAAGAGGAACTCAATCAGTTTGAAAGGCAGAAAGTTTGGAAACTGGTACCCCGACCAAAGAACATATCCGTAATTGGAGCAAGGTGGGTATTCAGAAATAAACTGGATGAAAACGGACTTGTAACACGAAACAAGGCTCGTTTGGTTGCAAAAGGTTATTCTCAGGGATTTGCCAGAAGCCCAACATCTGCACCGCTAGGGATGGGCACTAAGTCACTTTCAACCATTGCTAATCAGGATAAACATCAAGGTAAACCGATGTCAATTCCTGAAAATATACAAATGTGGCTTACATATGATGCAGGAGTTACCAATTTGGAGGCATCATCACAAGTTTCATCACATGCTCAGAATCCATCTGTTCATGCTGAGGCATTTGATGAGATTCCTGATGAGCAAAGCGATGATGCACAAGGTAATCAATCAGGTAATCTCTCCCTGCATACTATTCATTCCTCCTCCTATGTATCTGATTCCGAGACCCAAGAGACTGCTAACCCGCAGGATCTATCCCAGGGTGAGAGCTATATTTCTGAGCCTGATACACATTCTTATTCTCTTTCACCCCTGTTAACGGAAGTCAGAAAACCAGCACATGTATATGTAGAAGATGATGAGGAGAGTGAACCCGAAGAGCAGCAACTTATTCGAAAGAAAGCCAAATTTTTTCATGCTGCTGCTTCAAAAATCCAGTCAAACCCTAGTGTGTCACACGCAACCACTCCACCTCACGCGAGTGATTCTCCCCTTAAACAATCTGCACATAGGGAATTTGATGACAATTATGTACCTTTTGAAGATCCTGTTGCTTCAAAAGGACATGGAGTTTTAACAACTTCAGCCGTACCTTCACCGGTACGTACTGATGCTGCAAAGAGGATCAGTTCTGATGTCGTACAAGGACACTTTGCAGCCTCTCAGCCTGAGATTCCAACTCAGGACATAACAGACATAGATCCCATAACTGCCAATTATTTTGCTTATCCAATTTCTGCAGGTACTGCTTCATATTTCGGATCAATAATTGAAGACATACACGAGCGTGAGACAGGGAGTGTGTGTGAGAGGTTAGGGAGAGAGGGACCTTCATTTTTAAGGCCCAAAACAGAGCGCCAAATACCAACAGAACGAGTATTAAAGCGAGGTCACCTAAACCAAACACCGTCCCTTAACATTGAAAATCTTGATACGCGTATGACTTCTATGGAAAATCAAATGAGGCAGTTCGGGCAGACGATGGGGCAGTTCGGGATTAACATTGGAAACAATCAAAGGGCTCTAGACGACTACGCAGCAAGAATGGCAAGTCAAGCTACAGCTTTTGATGCTTTGACAAATAAGGTCAATGACTTGGGCCATGCTGGTGGTGTCTTGGGAAGCACTCTCAATGAGAGGATGGGGGCATTGGAGTCTACAATGCATACAATGGTTGTGGAGATCAGTAGAATGATGTTCGCAGTCAGGAGTTTTGTGCCCCCGGAGTGTTTCGAGTCGCAACAACCTCCCCCCGATGCTGGTGCAGGTGGTGCAGGTGGTGCTTGTGGAGCGGGAGCCTCTGGTTCTGGTTTTGGAGGTTCTTATGCAGCTGGTGGATCTGAATACCAAGGTGGAGCTCAGGATAACTCACCTAAGGGGGAGAGTGGAAAGGAGACGAGACAGCAGGCAGTTCACATCGAAGAAATTGAAGAACCCGCTGATCTTGTCAAGGAACCAGAAGTTGAGCCGTCTGTTGATGAAGAGGCTCTGAGGAGGAGAAAGGGTAAGGCAATAATGGTTGATGAACCATTCATTGACCTGAGTCATCAGGAAATAGTACAGGAGGTACTTGACTCAGATTCTGATATGGAAGACGTACCGTTGGCACATGCTATAAAAAGATCTTTGAAGGAACAAGGTGGAGGTGCTGGGATGTCTTCCGGAATGCCTGAAGAAATTCCTGTTGATGAGGAAACCCTTAAAGCTCAACAGTTAGCCTTGGAACAAGCTCAGTTCCATAAAATGAAGATGATGCAAGAACGTGCTGCCTTCCTAGAAAAGAAAGTGGAGCTACAAGGGAAGCAGTACGATCATGAGCTTGCAAGGCTAGCTGATCCTCAGGTTGATCTGGACAAGAGAAGGATAGGGCAGAAGTGGGATGAAGCAAGGAAGATAATGATGGGACCCTGTGCGAAAGGAGTTCATAACAAGGATGCAGATGATCTGTTCTACAACTTGAATTTGCAGAATCCAATGACTGGGGACTATATAAGTGCTTTGAAGAGATTAATTTCTAAAGTCAGGGTTAGATACAATGCAAACCTTAAGGAGTGGCAGGTTATTTTGTCTTTGGTAGAAGGAGTCCCAACATCTTTCCTATATGTGGATGACCAATTCATAACGAGAAGATCTGCGTCAGAGTTGTTCTTGCTAGCGACAAAAATTCAATACTCTCATTCTGAGGAGCTAAGCATTCTGTATAGAGATCAGTTAATGCAGCTAGCAGAGGACAAGGGTCCAGAATTCTCAGCATCTCCAAATTTTTTCCGGATGGTAGTTGACGGAAAGATGAAGAGGGTTAGCATGGAGGAAAATGATCTAATGGAGCTTTCAGTGGAATCTCTCAAAGCTGTCTGTAGACAAATGATGAGTAAGGGATTCGCTTCTGAGCTTAAAGAAAAATCCGTGAAGATCATTGAAAGAGTAATATTCAAGAAGAGCAATGAGGTGTGGAAGTGTGATATCATTGCTCCAAACCCTCTAGATGACGTGAAGATTGAGCCGGAGCTGATAGAGAAGAAATGGAATATTCTTCAAGCCATGAAGAATGTAGATGAAGCTATGACTCTTCCTTCTGGAGCACTGGAACAAGGAGAGATAAGGAAGGCAATTGGTGTTCCAGGAAGTGATAGTGTATACTGGATACACGCTTATGTTGAAGATACAGCTGATGCCTTAGTATTCATAAATGCAGACCAGAATCAAACAATCTTGCATATGAGTAGAAAATGGCTGCTACGGACTCAAGATGCTGCATTTCTGGAGAGAGTATTATATGTATTTAAATGGGGCGAAGTGGAAGATAAGTTTGTGGAAGAAAAGCAGAGACTCATGAGTTACCTGTCTGAGGTATTGGTGGAAAAGAAGCGAATGGAGCGAGATGCGGCCAGTGTCCACAATACTGACCGTGTCAAGGGCTAGCCCAAGATGATCTATTGTCAGTTTAAATCTGATAAATCTCACTGGAAACCTCAGCTCATAATGAAGAACTTTGAGGATATTCCAAAGATCAGGACTACTCAGGAGGTGGACAAACTCAGAAGGCTTTTCAAACATCCTTATCCAGAGCCCAAGAATCCTCTAGAAATGGAAGCTGTAAGTCTGTTGAATGCTAGGTGGAAGCAGCTTAGAGATCCAGTGTACAAGAAAGAATAGCAGCAGAAGGAGAAGCGCAAAAGGCAGAAAGAAGAGAAAGACCAAGCTGCTGAAGCTAGAAAGAGGAAACGGAATTAGGGTTAAAGGTCAGAGTGGTGTGAACTTGAAGTTGGAAAAACTTCATGTCTTTCGGTTGCTTTAACTCACTTGAGGAAAATTCACCTTAGAGTGAATCCAATAAGGTGATACAAGTTTGACTAAAAGGTATGAAATAATCCAGGTGATAGGAATCACTCAAATGATCTTTAATTCGAAGTTCGAATTCTGTTTCTAGTTTAAGTTCATTGTATTGTTTTCAAGTACTTTTCAATTGTATATTATTCAAGACTGTAATGTTAATTATCTTTTCTCGTCTCATTGTTTAGTTGAGTTATCCTTCATTAATTTGAATGTCATTGTTAGACAATCAAATTGGGGGAGATTGAAAGGCAGAGTGTGTAAACTTGTAACACTATAACTAATGTAACTCAACTAAAGGAAAAGATACTTAACCAGAAGACAATCAAGAACAAGAAGTCACAAGAAATCAACACAAAATGAAGACAAGGTAATTGATACAATTCAACATGTTAACTATGATCAAGCCAAGAAGAAATCATTGAGAGAAGTTCAAGTCAAAGTTGTTCATGCCTCAGTGATTTGAAAAGCCAAGAATCAAGATCATAACTATCAGTATCAATAAGACCAATTGATTTCAAGTGAACAAGAAGGAAAGCAAATATTGGAAAGCCATATTACTAATTGGATATGGTAATTTATTCAAGAAGCAAAAACCCTATCAAGACTAGTCACTTATGAACCAGACCAGTGCATCAAGTGTCAGGACATTGATAGCAAGTTTATGTCAGTAATAAAGATCCATATTCAAGAGCTTGGTGAAGAATAAAGAAGACATGAAGATATCACAAGTTCAAGATGTGCATTGAAGTTTCAAGTTGAAGACCAGAATATTTTCTAAGTACTAAATATTCTAGATGACCAAGTAGAAGTTTCTAAGTAGAAGTTCTACTTAGAAATTCGAGATGGCTAAGTAGAAATTCTCAAGTAGAAGTTCTACTTAGAGTGCATCTTCAACATGACACATGGCATCTTCTGATTGGCAGATTTCCAAGCTTTCAAGATAAGGCAAGATTTATGTGGACATCATTGGGCCACGTATATCTTAGTCTTTGAAGTCTACAGGACATAGATTACATGTAGTATAAATAGAAGTACTTGTGTAATGTTTTAGTTAGTGAGCAATTCTTGAGAAAAACACAAGAGAAAGAGAGAGAGTGCATTCACAGAGCTTAGTATCATTCACTTCTCTCTGAACTTCTGTTATACTTTGTAATGAATGTTGTAGCAACCATTTCAAGTTATATATAAGACATATATTCCTTGAATCTGTGTGTTCATTTATTGCATCGTATTTATTGCTTCTCATATTCGAAAAGTTGTATTCACCCCCCCCCCCTCTACAACACATTTGGACCTAACAATACTTTACCACATGCAAAATGCATTGCGGAATTGCTAATGAATTCAATTGGGAGTTGGACCAGTGAAACAATAACTAGTCCTTTTCAAGAAACACTAGCAACTAGCTAGACAAATTTGCTAGTTCACCTGTTTGAAACATCACCACTAGCTAGGACAATTAGCTAAGTGTTCTTCACAACATTACAATTTTGACTAGTTAGAACAATCAACTAGTCATTCATATTGACATATCGACTAGCCAGTTTCAATTGGCTAGAACGAAATTTCAACATCGTAGCCACTGAAGAAACTTTAGGCTACTCGGACAACGAATGGAAATAAGAAGTTATTAAGTTTGAAAAAGAAAACTATAAAATCTGAAGAGAATGTTCTAGGTATCGGAACAATCGATAACCTCTCATCAAATATTACTTACCAGTGAAACGGTCCACCCAAGGGTGCCTCCGTCCACATGCTTTATTAGATCCTACAATAGAATTAAATTCGGAATACCAATATCATAATGATATCCTTACTATGATTTCAATGTACGATGTACAATCTCATCTTGAATAGAAGAAAAGAATTCATGAGGGATGTCTGGACATTAGATCATCCATGTCCTCAGTAATTTGTTAAATATTTATAAGCTCAACTGAAGAGTGCAAGTATGAATGAAGCAATCAAATATCAAGATTCGTTAAGTAATATTCGTCGATTAATTAAGGAAATATTTGTTGAACATTCCTTGGATAATTGAAAGAAAGTGTAAATAGGCCTGAGCCGAACAAGATCATCATAAATTTTTGAATAGAATGTTCATGGATCAAATAAAATTACTTCGGATAAGTCCTGCTTTAGGGAAAGTATCTCACTGGTTGTTATTCCACAAGTTTGAAGTAGAAAGCTAGAAGGGTTACCTGATATTAACTAATCGAGGTAACAGGGTTAGTGAACAGTTTAAAATGAAGTAGTGCACCTGCCGGTAGTTACCAAAATAAGTTAATGATCATTCGTGCATCTCATTATCACCATTATGAGGGTAACTCCATCTCTTCGTCTTCGTAATACAAGACACCAACTAGTGCATCTCTCAATCATCATCTTAAAGTCATTTATCGAGTTGGGGTTTCACAAATATATCTGTCATTTCCGTGCTTTATCTTGAAGACCAAGCTTCACATCATTTCGGGGACACCTGCTAAGTCCATAGGGTCCTACTTCATGCCTTCCGACATGAATCACAAGTGGCCAGTTCCCCCTGGAAACAGATCAAAGAGATCTCTCAGGGATCTCAGTGCAGTCCATAGGTTCAGTGGCGGGTGTGTGTATGTGAACATATACCAAAAATATTGAGGTCTACAATACATATATACATAGTCCCTGATAACATCTCTGTCAAAGGATCCCACTCTAGACCCACTGGTCTTCTCTTTTGGTAGACTCTGAGATCACTGTATCGCTCGTTGCAACCATATTCAACTTCTCTTGAGTCCCTTTGTTAATTCTACTTGTTTGTTCGCTAAGTTAAACTACCATGCTCTAGCGTCCGAATCATGCATGGAATTATCTAGCACGCTCCTCTTATGATAACATTCTCGTATAACACATGTAAAATTCGCCATCAAGGGTAATGAAATCCACAACGACATAGTGACCAACTTTCAGGTAAACAAGTTACTTATCGAAAATCGGATCTAATAACCAAAGTAAAAGACTTTCATTATTCCAAGTACTAAGTACCTTTAATTATGTAGTGAAGTCTAAACTTCTTGATTCTTAAAATGCCGTGTGACATCCCTAGTTCCGGGGTCAAGGATCCAGGTCATCACGGTCAAATTTCGTATCAATATCAATATCTCTTGAGTTTTTTTTTAAACTTAATACTTATGCAATTGACCCCACACTAATACACACATACACACCAGTCATATGCTCATAGAACAACATCCACAATATTAAAAGTTTAAAGTTAACAGTTATTACAAACCCAGGATTCTACTAAGTACATTGTTGAATAATACTTCTACAGGAAGCATTTCAACAACCAAAAGTTTATTACAAACTTACACACTTAATTTACATAAGTCTACTAAGCCCCTTTCGCTTGTCACTACCTCGGGGATGGTCGCCAGCACTCGCTCAAAAGGTCACCTTTCCCTTACCCTCTTGCTGGGTGTGGTGCGTAGAATCAGCATGGGACCTAGCTGCTATATACATAAGTGGCAAGAGTGAGCTATAATAGCTCAGCAAGATAATATTGTAAACTAGAATTTAAAATGTGAACAGGTATACATATATATGCATATATAAGCAGAAATCAATTATAATCCTTAAGGAAGAATAAAGCTCTTATTTAATAATACATCATCCACTTACTATTATAAGAAAGAAATCTAAAATAATATAATATCAGTTTCTCTTCATCTGTAGCCATAATTCCATCATCTCATATCATTATTCTGTTTTCAGTATAGAAATCTGAAAACCATTGTCAACACTTTCTTTTCAAAAACATTGGGGATATCTGCTGTCGCCTGATACGTTAGGACGATGATCAGTCGCCTAATCGTACCTGCTCTCTTTTTACTACCGGTAGAAGGAATGAAGATCATCCCTGGAGGAAGGCCACCTGCTAACATCCTCCGACCTCCCTTGGCATCTTCGTGCCGTAATAAAAATAATAAATGCTGGACTGTGTCGAACACAGCTCTGACACAGCCACTTACGTAAGTCTGTTGCAATCCCCCTTTTTTGTCAAATCATTTATCTATTCATAGACTTCATTTCCACTTCCATTCACATTTCTTTCACATATACCATCACCTTCTAAACATATGTCATAATTCCCTTATCATGACTCAGACAACTCCTTTATAATATACATATATATTGTTCCATCTACTTTTATAAATAGTAGATAATCATCAAAAAAATACTTATTAAATCACAATATTTAAAAAGAATATTTTTAGCAAAATATTATAAATCATATAACCCTAGATAACAATTGATACCATTCTTTTATTCACTCTAGATAACAACTGATACCATTCTCTTATCATAAGGCATGTTCACTCCATGCATAATCTTCTCTATACATATGCATATCCATCTTCATATTCATACACATCTTCATATACCTTTCTTTTTAATATCAATACTCAAGGAAGACAAACTCTTCACAATATAATAATAATAGCATCATATATATATATATATATATATATATATATATATATATTCCATGAAATCTAGTTTCTTGAAGATAATAATAATTTTCCAAGTAGGGATAGAAAAGATCTTGCCTGGATCTCTAGAGCGAGTAGGTGGAATCCTGAGTTCGTCTCATGCCTCTATAGGAACGAAAGGATCACCGTTAGTATATATATATCCCACTTAATCACTTAATCTCTACACCATAACACCCTTAACTCATATTGTAAGTTTAACATGGTTTTTATGCACCAAAAGTTTACATGCACTTAACCATTCTTAACTCGATCTAAGTTTTAGTGTAATCCACCATTCCCCTTAATAACCATACTCGACTGTAAAAATTCTCAGAAAATATAGATTCTGAATTTTAATGCAAGGCTAACTGTCAAGGGTCCTCTGACCACCCTACTACACTATCCCAAAATTTCGTCACCTTTAAAAATGTCTAAGTATCGTAACTTTAGCCTTAAAGTTGATACATTTACGTTTTCTCGGTTTTCGAACGCCTTTCACTAAAACTTACTTTTCTCCTAAACCGTACGACAGATTTTAACGTACTTTATATCAAAATGATCTATGGATTAAGCTCTATCATTTTATGGTCACTTGGAGGTCTGGACAGTAAGGTACCGTACGGTTATAGGGTCCAAAAACAGGGCAGTTTCTGATTCTAACGAAAATCGGACATTATAACGGCTATATTTCATACTTTCCAAAATTTATCTCCACCAAATCCATTACCAATTCACATATACCAACTCTATACCATGTGGTCATCATACCAACCATGGTCACAATCACAATCTACTTCCACAATCAACTTAATCTACTTACTACATGGATCATCATATAACAAAGTTTTACATCAGTAAACCTTTTATAATCTATCACATATGCAAAGTAATACTTGAGGGCTTTGAGATTATACCTTCTTGTAGCTTTAACAACACTCAACAAGCCTTGGGATACACTAAACCACCCTTATACTAACTTGGATCCACTAAAGAAACCATAAAAATCAATGTTAGTTCTTAAAATCACTATTCATTACTATTCACCAAGCAAGTTTAGAGAATTTATTACCTAGGCAAATGATGTTAGATGGCTATGAAACTTGGTGGATATCTCTTTCTAGTCCCCAAGAACCTCCATGAATTTTCCTTGGATTTGATCTTGATGCTAGCTAGAGTTTTGATTTTTATTTTTCTCTTTTTTTTTCCTTTGGCCGAATGGAATGAAGATGATGGGGGAGAGATTTTCTTTTTTTTTTCTTTCTTGCTCTTTGATCTAATCTTGATTAATCTTGTGTATTCTAGAGTCTTGAGGTGTCATGTGGATATTTACCTTGGTTAATGACTAATTTACCCCTTAATTATGTGTTAGTGGAAGGTGACATCACCTAATGATGTCATTGATGATTTCTTAATCTCTTTTCTTAATTTTCTAAGTATTATGCTAATTCTCTTGGTAATTAATAATATGGTAGGTATCCTTGTTAATTATAAATCTTGGTTGTTTGGTTTCCATACTCGTCTAATTGTGATTCGGTTCGAATATACCTCGTTATCTCAGTGGTTCTGAAATCATTTAACAATCCAAATTCCTTTGATAATTCCCTAACTTAATAATCCTTTAGTTTACCCTAATACACTAATTCCTCAATATATAATTCCTTTAATATCTCCATGCTCCTTAATATCTAATAAAATAGAAGCTCATTCGAACTCAAAATCCTCAAAAATCCGTATTCAGGAATTTCTGAAATCTATCGTCATTTCGAGTCACTTATTTTCCTAGTACAATACTAATATGGTTTCTGTTTACTCGTTTTCCATTTCAAGTATAGAGTACTTACATACCATTTCCCTAAATCCTCAAAATTTACTATTCATGTGATCACTGTAGCATTGCTAAAGTTAGGGTTATTACATGCCGCCTCCTAAATTGTGGAGGACTATGGGCCACAAAATTTATGCCAGCCTAGTCATCCGATCATCTTGGCAATATCGCCTTTACCTCAGCTGCTCTTGAGATTTCGCTCTGCTTCCTATATCATTACCTATGATAGGTCATGTACGACTCTCAAACCTCTATTCATCATTCTGAAGGTCTCTAAGGATTCTATCGACCCTAGTATGATACCTCCAGTAAACACTCCAGTCCATTCTACTCACCGGTACCTCTTCCGGTAGTCCAATAATAAGTTTACTACGATCTCGTATATCATTCTCCTTCTTAGACTTAACTCTCAACACTCTCGTTTCTGAGTATTGTAACTTATCGCTCTGATACCATTTCTGTGGCGCCCCCAAATCTGAGGTCAAAGATTCAGGTCGTCACATCACCATCCAGCCATATCATACCTGTATTAACTTTACAACTCAACAATACATCCATCCAGACCTAAATCTTAAGCACAAACAAGTTAGAGCCTCAGAAACGATAATCAAAAGTAACACTAAATATTACAATTCATCTGTACAATCCAGAATCTTACGCACTTCCACTTATACAACTACACTTGAAGACAAGTCTTACTATTACAGTTGAAAACCTATCAGACTTACTCTGTAGTATTTATCAGGAACTAAATCATCTCCGGGGTAAATCTTCTACTCCTTTTCTGCTGGTGCGGAGTTAACCGACCAAATTCTTCTCTTTCTGAAAAGTTTTTATAAAGCAAGAATGAGCTACATAATGCTCAGCAAGTTCACCATTTTGAAAAATAATAATGTGGTTTATTTCGAAAACATTCCCAACTATATGGGTATATATCTCAGATTTCAAAACATAATTGGAGAATATATATGTCCGAGTTTGAATAAAACATCTATACTCACTAAGGAGCTTTAAGAATAACACATGAACCCTTTATAAGGTTCCCATTTCAATATATCTCAAGTTTGAAAATATATACATATGAGTATATCATTTTCGGCAAAACACTCTACGGTTGACATACTGTACAGGGAATACATCATTGCAAACCTCTTTCCTTCCATTAGCTTAGAAGGTTTCTCATTCAAAAACATTTCATTTTTTGAAATAATGGCAAGAGTGCACTAACACGTGCCAATCTTTATAGAAAATCTTGCAGTTCTAGATACTGCACAATGTCAATATTTTTCTTATCAAAAACCACACTATCGGCAACTTGGCACTTAGCCCAAGAAGCAGTGTTTGAGTATTTTTCCAAAGTGGAGGATGGGACTGGAAGAAAACATAAAAACCTGACAAGGATTGACGATGATCAGTCGCGACAACCAAGTCCAACAATCCGCGGGTCTTCTCTACTAGTAGAAGGATAGAAACTACATCCGTAACTACCCTCGGGTGAAAACTACATCCGTAATCACCCTCGATGAAAACTACAGCCGTAATCATCCTTCGGCAACACCTGGGCCGGAATAATTGATGGACCGCCTCGCTCACGGCCGCTTACACATCCCGGGAATCGTTGAACGATTCCCACACCTGCCAGAGCCCCCTTTTTCTTTTCTTTTCAAAAATCATTTGGATAGAAAATTCGAGTAGTTGAAGTTGGACCTCAGTCGACCGATAATTCTTGAAATACGTACAAGAAGTAAAACCTGATCGGGGGTTTTCGAAAATGTTTTGGGTTCGAAAGAGTTCGAGTTTGAAAACGCTAAAGGTATCTTGGATTAGTTTTGTCTTTAAAATGATGAACAATAATTAATAAATGATATTTTGAGATATAATATAAACAATTAATAAAATAATTATTTAATTAAAATAAGCTTTTAATCCAAGATAGATATTTTTGAGTATTTATAATAACGTAAAAATAATAAATACTTAAGTATACGATACTTCCCGAATGACCCTTCGGGTTTTCGCAATTTAATCACGATACAATAATATACCACTCCCCGGTCAATAGTATATTTGGACCGCTACGACCTCTATTGCTAGAGTCGTTGTCCGAAGAAAACATTTTCATTCTAAGTTCAAGGGTGTACAAACACATATGTGCATATATCTTAAACTTCAACATAACCTCATAAAGCATAAGCATATAATACGTTTGAAAGCCACAAACACAACAGTGAAAATCCTTATATATAAGTTTTGAAAAGTAAACTTGCCTTGGTTAGGGTGGGGTGGTCGAGCTTGTGACGTGGAACGAAGATCTATACATAATCAATATTCGTACGTTAGTACCTTAACAACACTACTTAATCGTAAGGTTTTAAAGGATGTAAGACCAACTTAAAGACTCCAATTTGTGACCACTAACCCTCCCATATGACCATGTCATCACTTTATCACATTCGTTACCCATTCGACTCGAATCCATTCCTCAAACTTGAAACACAAGTGAGTACTCTTAAAACTACGTTAAACTAACCTTCTAGGTGATTTTTCACTCGCGCGTACTTCGCTCTAACATTTTTATAAAATTGAAAAATACAAATTTTACTCCGATTCTTTTTGGACAGCCTTCACAACTGTATAATCTGACTACGCTCAAATTTTCATAATACTAGCAAAATTTTTAGGGGTCTAAAGGGGGTTCACAAGTGGACCATACAGTGCAGTCCGGATTTCAGAACCACTCTTCACTTCTCGGGTCATAACTCAAAATCTATACATTACCTAGTCATGAACCTTATATTTCTGGAAACTACATGAGATTACCTTTCTATCCATATGCATTAGGACCTCGGGAGACAATATTTAGGGGTTCAAAACCCTCCTACAAGACAGTACATGCTCCCAGAAATTTTACACAGCACATAATCTTTCTCAAACATTCAAGAACTCAATTTATACATCACATCTATCATCAAAACCACGAAGACTTGTCTCTATAGCATACATGGGGTTTCATACTCTAAGTACAAGCCTTACAACCATCATAACAAGCACATAAATTCAAGATTTCATCATCTATAACTCATATTACCAAGATATGCACCAATACTTGTAGATCTAGCAATATGAACTATAAACAAGTCATGGCTAAGGGTTGAGAGAGTTTATACCTTCCTTGAGTCTCTAGGAACCTTGGGTGAGCTTTATGAACCTTAAGAACACCTTGAATGAGTCTCTACAAGCCTTAAGATTCAAAATCTAAAAGAAACTAAACCTTGGTTACTTATTCATCCAAATTTTAACAATTTATAACTCAAGATTGGATGGATGAAATGCTTTGAAATTGATAACATACCTTCACTATGATACAAGGAAGCCCTAGGCTTTTTGCTTGGGTGTATGGATGAGTGGAGGTTGAAGAAATTTCTTCTTCTTCTTCCTTGGAGAGCTTGGGCCGAGAGCTTCAAAGGAGAGAGAGGGAGAGAGTTGTTTGGTTGGGTTGTTTGAATAATGGAGTGTATTATTGATATGTATTGTTATATGTGTATGTAGGTAGTCACATGTTTCCACTCTAGGTAGTAGGCTAGACACCCCCCATGCCTTCTTGTCTCCTAGGAAGTAGCACCCTTGACTAGTCACTTTCATTGGTTGCTTTTTGCTTTTCTAGTTCACTTTTCTAATTATCTAGTTATATGATACTTGCATGTAATATCATTCCTTATATTTTTGTTCCTCCACCAATGGTTGTCACTTGATCCTTAATTTATCATATCCTATCTTAATTAACTCCTCGTAATAATATTTTGTCGCGTAGAGATTTCCCTTGTAATTCCTTAAGTACTTAATTGTGTAAATTCTTTAAATATCCATAACTCCTTGTCATAGCCTCTTAAAATCTCCTAATACTCTAATAACTCTCAAATCCCAAGTTTTTATGAATCTTAATAGTAGTAGGCCTTTTGCCTTCAACAATCTTCCCTTTTTCTTACACAGTGAATATAACAACATAAATTTTCAGATAATCAATTCCATTACATAACATAGGTGACTCAAAAGCTCCCTAATTCATAATGTCATAAGCTTTTACATATTTAAAATATTACAAAAAATCAGGATTCTTACACCTAAGATGTTGGTTGAACTGCATCTACCTAGTGTATATATCGATGAGTTAAATTGATCATTTGGGGTCCAAATATTGTTTGTCCGTTTAAAAACTAAAAAGTGCCCAATCATCAAGGGGAATAGGGGATTAACACTTTTTTATAATTAAAAAAGTATAAATTTTATATTTGATGGAGATTGTATTGCTTGATGTTTCATTTTAATGAAATTGTTCTATCGGTTGTGAAAAAAGAAAATCATCACTAAAATATTTATTTAATATACATTACTAGTTTTATACTGATGCACGGGATTATTATTATTATTGGTTTATTAAAGGTCTTGTTGCTAAATCTGTTAAATAAATTATTTTATCAATTTTATTATTAAAATATTTAAGTAAATTTTTCTTTTTGATAAAATGTTAAGTATTAATACTTACTCAAATTTTCATCAAACTTTTTTAATGTATTTAACGTCACTCACCAGATTAAAATATTTTGTTAATTTGAGTATTTTTCCCCTAATTTTTAGTTTAAGTATTTGATTTTATGTTTTTTCGATTTAATAGTCCAATTGCAACTTGATCTTCTATTTAGTGCACCAGTCTTCTATTTGGTGACAAAATAGCTATTTTTTACCTGTTTTAAAACTAATAACCAAATTATATTAATCTCTTTATGCTAATTGTATATAGGATATAATAAGTTGTTGTATCACCCCTTTCTTTAGTATGTATATTTAGGTTTGGATAATAAAATTTTAACTTTAATTTGATTCATTAACTATATATTTTAAGTTTAGTATCTATATTTTGGTTCGTACAAGATACATTTTTAGTTATAGTACTTTAGATATCATAAATACAATTTATGATATTTATGAAAATTTTATAATAAAAATTTAAACTAAATTTTAATTTTGGTAAGGTCATTAATAAATATTATCTCATAACATATAAAAATATACAATAAGATATTAATTAGATTAATTTTAAATTAATCTATTGTAATATCTTTTAAAACAACGCACTTATTATATTATATTAATTTTTTAAAATTTTTTTATTAAAGCTTAAATATAAAATTATTTAATTTATATGCGTAACGCGAGTTCTTATCCAGTTGTTTTTGAAAAAAAAAAAAATCGTTTGTGCACTTCTCTAAAGTTTCCAAAATCATTATTAGTTCAAATTTCAAAATGCTATAATCTCACAGCAAAGCTAGTTAGAATAATAACACATGTGCAAAGTAAGAAAGCTGATAGATCTCTCTAGCATAGTAAAACCAAATCAAACCAAATATACCCAGTATATCCCGTCAGAGCAAGGTCTGGGGAGGGTAGGTTGTACGCAGACCATACCCCCACTTTTAGAGCAGGGAGGCTGTTTCCGTGAAGACCCTCGGCTAAGTGCACGACATACAAAGAGTGTGGTAAATACAACGGAAATGATACGGAAATGGACAATGACATACCTGAGGCCCATGGCGTTCTCCACATGTGGCATACATACCTGCGAGGATTTATGATACTCCTAACTTGAAGCGCTCCAACCACACGAAAAATCGAGCCAAGCTCCCTGCAACTGCAAAACCAGAAAACAGAAGACACTAAAAACGAAAAGTGAGATCGCTAAAGCCGAACTTCTAAAAAATCGCTAACCAAGCCAATGTAACTCTGAGGCTCTCGACAACAGAGCCACAACCTAAAAGGGTATCCACCACTCTGATACGCCGCCTCCAAGAACACCTATCTCTAGTAGAGTAAAACCTGCAAATGGATTTTACCTAGAGACAATATTCTAAAAATCGCTAGGCGGGTGAGACTACCATCTAGCGATTAATCGGTTAGGCGGCGATTAATTAGAATGATTAATCGGAACATTAATCGGATGTATTAAAATATTACTTTTTATATAATTTAATTTTAATATTTAAAAATATATTTTATATAAGAAAAAATATAAATATCTTCATTTTATTATTAAATATGATGATTGAATTTACCCTTTCATGTGTACAGTATATTTTTTATTTAAAAAATTTTATATTTTTAAAGTTTTATTCTTAATTTGACTGTTTTTTTTAAATTTGACCGATTAATCACCGCATAGGGCCGATTAATCGCCGCCTAATCGATTAGTCCCGCCTAAATAATTAAACCGCCTAATTCCGCCTAGACCCGCCTAAGCGCCGCCTAATCAAAAAAACGTCGAATAATCGATTTTTACAGAATTTAGGCGTTTTCTGGCCGCCTAACGCCTAGGCGGCGATTAATCGACCGCCTAGACCAATTTTTAGAAAACTTTCTAGAGATAAGCTTGACTGGGATATTAGGGAATAGGGATCAAAGAAAAGAAACTATAAATTACAAGTTAGCTTTTTTAATATATTAAAAAACTAATTCTAAATTAATTTCTAAACAATTCGGGTTTTAAATATACTAGCTTATAATCTGTACGATGTAGGGGTTTTTTTTATATGTAATAAATTTTATTTTATGTTACAATTATATTTTTATATAATCATTATTTACAATATTTTATTTAAATTTAAATTATTTAATATAAATTTAACTAATGATATGCATGATTTAAAACTTATATTATAAAATTTTAAAATAAATATGTCGTTGATGGAATTTGGACCTTTAAATTTTAGTAAATTAATTTAATCATATGATTTATCTAATCATTAAATCTAACGGTTCTGATTTTTTATTAAAAATCTAACGGTCATTATTCGTAAAAGATATTATGTTAATTATATTAATGTAATATTAATTATATTATTCGTAAAAGATACTTAATTATATTATATTAATTCGAAAGGAAATATTAATGATAGAAAGATATAATACGATTGATGTTTTTAGGTGAAGATAATATCTTCAACTAAAAGTAAATGTGAAAAAGGCAATCGACTAATTACCATCAATTATATTATGTTATTATTTAGTGGTGCTTTAATATTATAGATATCGTATATATTTTTCCTTATAGTGAAGAGTAAATAAGTAAATTCAAGAAATAACAAAAATCAGGTACCAAAATTTTTAATATTTCAGCTATTATATAATGGTATATATTGGTTCTATATATACATGTACTACTCATAAATCACAATGAATGTATAAAGTGCTACTTACATGGGTGTAACCAATGTATTACTAGGGGTGCAACCGATCTTATTGAAATATTAAAAAATGAAATTTTATATGTATAAATTTTTTATAAAAATATTTATAGTGAAAAAATTCAAAGTTGATCCCACTAAAAAATTACTTTTGTAGTAGTAATAGATATAAGTTTGATCCCATTAAATTATGTAGATAGTTAATTTTATTTTTAATAATTTAAATTTTACATTAATACTTTTATCCTTATAAATTTATACTTTGTCATTAAGTTAGAAAAGTTTTTGATCCCGCTAATTCCAATTTCTGATTACTCCACTGGCAATGTGCAATGCATAAACGTGCAAAAATAAAAATTCTGAAAATAACAATATTGTACATACACTTTAGACTCACAAGTTTACGGTCAACAAATTTTTTCAAACCGAAAAATTTATTGTTGCCGGTTAGTTAAACGTACAGTAATTTCCAACAAATTCTATAACTACTTATTACAACCACTGAGAAAATCCCCGATTCTTTCTTCTCAGCCAAGTATTGTTTTGCTTGCCAACCATCTCCTACTTCTCTCTGTCTGTGTGTGTACTGTGGAGATTCGTCTGCCTTAATTAATCTAGTTGCACCATATGGAATTCGTGTGTAACCCTGCCCAATCAGACTGTCAAGTGTATGTTCCAAAATATCTAGCTCGCCAACCCCTCAAACATTCATCTCAAGTTAGCTTTCGTAAACTCAACTGCCTTAATTGTTTCATACTCAAACTCACTAACTACTGAAATTAATTCAAGCATTAGTTAATACCAGGTAACTTATCCGTGTTTCGTGCCATTCATAAATTTTCATTTTTAAAATATTAAAAATAGATGAATAATTTTTTATTATTTTTAAAAATTAATTGGTCTCTTAAAAATTTTAAAAAAATTGATTCAAAATAATTTACACGAATTATAAGTTTGAAGATACTCTATTTACATATCTAAAATTTTCATAATCTCAAAAATATCATAAACACAAAAAGTAGCAATTATAATACAAATGTAGTCTTTACGAATTAAAGTTATAAATATTATATATAATAATACTTATTAAAGTTGACGCCCCTCTCATAACATACAATATAATGAACAATGGATGTATAACTTTTTTGTCATTTAATCTGCCGATAAAATTAGATTTTTTTGAATTTAATCGGTTTGGTCATAACTCATGTGTAATTTATTCATATGTAAAAATAAAAAACTATCTATATTATTTTTATTACAGGTGTTAAGCGAAGATTTACATAATTCTATAATTTATTACGATTTTCATAATCAGTAATAGTAAAGATTGTTCGAGAAGTTAAGGGTCGTCTATACTACAATTCTCACAAAAGAAATTGGAATGGTATTGGATAAGAATAAAAAAGGATGCACTATAAACAATTTTAGTCGTCATTTTACCTAAAAATAAACTTAATTATATATGTAATTAATATTTAATATTAAAATAATAATTATAATGCTCAAATAAAGTTTTATAATTTTTTAAATAAATAAATATAATAAATTCAATGTTTAGTTATTAGATATAATTATTGACTAATTAATATGTCACTAAGAATGATTTAATGCAAGAACATAATTTTAATAAAAAAATCAAAATAAAGAAAATTTTAAAAAAATATCTTGAACATTTCTGGTAACTTTCTAATCTTCGGACATTATAATATATATAGATATTTACTGTTAAAACTTATAATTAATACCATAAAAACGAGTACATGTCCGGATCTCAACCAAGGATCAGCACTTATTCATAGCTAATAAGATTATATTTGATTTTTTTCCATATGAATACATAGATCATGGATGATAACTCCCACAGTTGATTAAAGGCTTCCAATTACTATTTCGGGGTACTTTGCCTGAGTTTTGGTGCCTGTAAAACAATGCTTATCCGGGGGTGGTGGCCGTCAAGCACCTCCGGCGTAAGAATCAATAATCGGAAATAATAACAATCAAGTTGGCAAGAGTGTATCTGATGTAAGGGGAGAGAATATTTAGCTGTGAGCTTTTTTATCACCTCGAATTCTCCTCCCTCTCTTATGTGCAGAATGGGGGTATTTATAGGCTGGTCCTTCCAGTCATTGTGACCCACTTGGCAGCCGCAAAAGCTACAGTGAGCCGCAAAAGCTACAGTGACTGGTGTGACCCTTCCTGACACGCCGCCATTCTACCACTGTGCACCGAATTGCTCAGAATTTGTCTGCTACAGTTGGGTGTCCTTGTGTTCCCTTGAATACTTTATTGTTCCCTGTCTTATGAAGCAAGATACTCCGTACAAGAGTATTTAAATGATATTTATTGCCCAGTTGGGTAATTTAGGAAAATTAATATCTTAAGACACGTGTTCGGAAAGATAGGTACTGCGTTGGTTGCGTCATCTACTCGCGGACGCGTGTCCGGCGAGTGGACCAGCTTTACAGCGGGTACCTATCATTGCCCCCCACTCCCTCTATGCGCTTTAGCGGATAGGGGGAGTAGAGGAGAGACTGATACCCAAAATACGGTGACAATGCTTGAGTAGTTTTTAGAAAGATTTTGTGATTCGTGCCCTCCAAGTGTTGGCGGACAACACTTAGGAGTTAGAAAAAATTTGAAAATTTGTGCCCCCAAGTGTTGGCGGTCAACACTTAGGAGTTAGAAAAAATTTAAAAATTTGTGCCCCGAAGTGTTGACGGACAACACTTAGGAATTAGAAAAAATTTGAAAATTTGTGCCCCCAAGTGTTGGCGGACAACACTTCGGAGTTAGAAAAAAATTGTAAATTTTTGCCCCCAAGTGTTGGCGGACAACACTTAGGAGTTAGAAAAAAATTGAAAATTTGTGCCCCCCAAGTGTTGGCGGACAACACTTAGGAGTTAGAAAAAATTTGAAAATTTGTGCCCCCAAGTGTTGGCGGACAACACTTAGGAGTTAGAAAAAATTTGAAAATTTGTGCCCCTTAAGTGTTGGCGGACAACACTTAGGAGTTAGAAAAAATTTGAAAATTTGTGCCCCCCAAGTATTGGTGAACAACACTTAGGAGTTAGGAAAAGGTTGGTAGCGGTTGCTCCATGTGGCGGAGTGTGGTGCTTGACGAGCTTTGAAGTTGAAACATTTTTGTTTGATATGAATAACTGCATTGAAATAAATGCTATTTTTGATAATAAATGAAAATCGGAATAAATGAAAGAATAATATTAATGCCAATAATATAAATGATAAGTTCTGGTGCGTATTAATGAGTGAAGCGACCTTTGGGTGGAAAGAGTATGTACTTTTGTGATGTAAGATGAAATGAAAAGATGGGAAGTTATTACCAAGTGGGTAGTTGTTTATACCGAGGCAATTACTGTTTGCTTTATTGCTGACGTGGCCCTATCATAGCTTTCCACGGTGTGTTGTGGGTTTTTAACCCTTGTTACACGCGCCTCACGTTATAAAAGAGGGAGAGTTGTGCCTTTTTTCTTTGTCTTTCCATTGTTTCCACGAGTGTGCTCCTCGTTTTCTCTCGCTTCTCTCGGAATCTTTGCTGCGTTTTTGCTATTTTTTACGGATCGTTCTGCCATTTGAAGCTGTTTCTATCTTCCGAATCGAGGTATGCTCTTGTTCTATCTTCGTATCTTAATTTTCTTTTGTGATTTCTTTTTGTAAGAGGGTTTCCTGTTTGTTTTTTCGAGTTACATGTGAGTCTTTATTGGTTTAAATTTGATTGTGTAGTTCTAAAGGGATTTTGTTTTGTATTTAGTGAGTGGTTTCTGCGATCTTTGTCCGTTTTTTGTTTGTGGTGCTGTGTTTTTTATTTCTGAATCTTGCGAAACTGGAGTTTATACTGTATATATGTACATGAGATGTTGTATATATGTGTGTATGTATTGGGTAAAGTGTGTTAATTGGTTACTGATTCTTGGGTTTCTTTGTTTGTGGGGGGAAATGGAACATGAACCGCTATTTTGAAATATTGATAAAAAGAAAAGTTAAAATTGCTTTGAATAGGCGCGTGTACCTTGTGTAGGTGGTAGCGGGTTTTCTGTAGCTATCAGTAGTAGCGGGTTTTCTCTAACACTTTGTCTGTTCCAAATTTTCCAGATAGGTGATGAATTTATAGATGCCGTTACTGGGGAGAGAAGGGCGCTGGTAAATGCGTACGGGCGCTGGGCGGATCCCAATCAGTTGACCTATCCGGCTGTCTTGCCGAGGAACCGCTATAGATATTTTGAGAGCAGTGAGAGTCTGTTCCGGGCAACCAACGTAGCAGCGACAACGTATTCGAACGCGGAAATGGATGCTTTATTCCCATCTTCAGCACGATAGTACTTTCAAGGCTGATGACTAGGCCGAGCACGTTGGAAGGATGTCTCGGATTGAAGATGGTTACTTTTGGAGGCAAGCAGAACCCGGAGAGAGGCTTTATCATCGATTTGATGATGGGTCTGTTTGCATACCGGTTAGCCACTTGAAAGGGGGTTTCCGTGTTCCTCCGCACAAGTTTGTCTTGGACTTATTTCGGCTTCATTTTCGGTGCCCGCTAGCTCAGTTTACTCCCAATTCGATAAGGGCTATTAATTGGTTCATAGCCAGTTGTGAAAGAAAAGGTAAGCAGCCTACTTTTAAGGCTTTTTTCTATTGGTTCGATGTCAAATCCAGTCGTGTGAAACCTTTTTATGAGCTGCAGTTTGTCAAGCCTCAGAGTCGCATAGGACAGGCTCTGGGCGGCCACCGTCCATTTGTATTTCCCAAGGGGATGGCGGGTTGGCAAGAGGAGTTTTTGGTCCTTGGTGGTGGTGAGTTTCCTTCGCAGAGGAACTTTGTGAAGAAGGTGGAATGTGACTATAAGGTGGATCGCAGTCGCCTTAGTCGTAATGAGATTGACGTCCTTGTTGGTCTTGTCAAAGCATTAGGTTTAGTTTGGACGGAGAAAGATTTAGTCGATCCAGCTGACTTGAGAAGACATTGTTGTAAGTTGCTGTATCATGTTTAAGTGGCTTTTGTTGTATCCGTGTGTATTTTTGAATTTTTCTTATTTGTGTTATCCTTGTAGTGTTGGATCCTCGTAAACAGGAGCTAGATATACATCCGACCCTGGGTGTGTATGAGGCCAAGTTACATGCGGATTTCATACTTACTCTTCCCCCAGGCCTAAGCGAACCCGTGTTGGTTTGTTCTCCAGTGAAAACATACTAGATGCCTTTGATCTTTCTGGTGGTGGTGGGAGCCCTGAGACTTCTGCTCCAGCTAACATTCCTGAAACCGTGGCCACGGAGGCTGTGTCTGAAGAGGAGGCGTCCGGGGATTATATAGATTCTGGAGCGGATTCTTTGTCTGAGGAATTGTTGGGCGGTGCCACTGCTGGGTCTGAGAGCGGTGAATTTCAGCAAAGTGAGGAGGGTGCCGGTTTTGAGCAGGATGTACAGGATAGCTATTTAGAAGAGAATGCCGATAAGGGTGACGTTCCCGGTGTTCCTAAAACCGAAAGTCCGGGTGCTGTGGCGAGGAGGTATGCTGCCAGCCTGATAGTGGATGATGATGAGCCTGATATTCGTTCAAGGGAGTTTAGGGCTGAGATTCAAAGGGTGGAGCGGGGATCGACTGTCATTTCTGAGATGGAGGTTATTACTGGGAGTAAAGTCGTTGTGGATCTTGATGCAGATGAGGTTGTACCAACTGAATAGACCGTTGAGCGAGTTGGGGAAACCGTTGTGAAGGATGTAGCGGGTGTTGTCCCCCCCCCGGGAGGCCAAACGCAAGTTTGTAGATGAGGCTGGCTCTTCGAAACGGAGGCGGATCGAGCCTACCAAAACAAGTGATATTGTCCCCAATGCCCGGGTTGGAGATGAAGCTATTGATAGTGACTCTGATGTTGGTGGTACTGAAGAACGTGTGAATGACGATGTCGGGGAGTCTTCTGAGGAGATTGTTTATTACACGAGCAGTGGGGATGATGTAAATGATGTAGAGGTTGGGACAAGACCTGGTTATGGTTTTTTGTTTAAGTCGGGACCTAATACCTTTGTCGCTGATTCCATGACTGACGATGATTTGCTGAAGATGAATGGTCTGAGTTGGGAGCGGATGTGCCGTCTTTCCCAAAAGTACGCTGCGCGGGTATGATCATTTCTCTTGCAGTGACGTTTTTGTTTCTTTTGCTGAGGCTATGTTATTGACTTGTTTGCTTTTTGTTTTGTGTATAATCAATGTATGTATACGGGTTTGATGGCTCAAGGTAGTCTCTATCGTGACAGTAACACTGTCTTGAAAAAGCGAGTTAAACAACTTGAGGTGGAGTTAAATGCTGAGAAGACTATGAAGGAGAATGCTGCAAAGGCTCTGCTCGAGATTGAGACAGAAAAAACTGATGCTCATGCTAGCTTACGGTATAGTTCACAGCTTTGGGCTAACCTGGCGGCGGACAAAATTGCTCTTGTTGCCGAGAAGGAAGCTTTGACCGCGGAAGTTGACAGCCTGAAGGCAATGCTGAAGTACGAAAAGGAGCGTGTTGAGGAGGCTGAAGCTCATCTTAGTTCGCGTCCTACTGAGGCGGACGCCATAAGGAAATTTAGAAATAGTGTTGAGTTTTCTAAGATTGTGAAAGTGGAGGCCGTTAATGCTCGTGTTGCTGGCGGTGATTCAGTTGAAGTAGCTCGTCTAAGAGAGGAGGCCGCTAAGGTCGCTAAAGAAGTGAGCCGCTTGAAAGCCAAGAATTCTAAGCTTAAATCCAAAGTAAGGAGGTCCAAACGTGCCGTTGAAACTTTGAAAGGCCGGCTTGGGGAAGTGGCGAGAGTGAGTGTTGGTTGTCAGTTTGATGGTGCCGTTGTGGATGGTGCCGTGCAGGCCGCTGAAAGTGAAGCCGTTGCCATCGAGGGTACTCTGGTCGTAGAGGGAGTGACTCCGCTTTCAGTGATAGCGGCTCTTTATGGTGAGGGGGATGTTGAAGAGGAAGAAAATGCTTCCGTAGATGACAGTGAGGAGGTTGTTGGTACCCAATCCCTTGGTGTTATTGCTACGGAGTACGGAAGTGGGGATGAAGATGGGGAGCCGCTGAGAGGTGTAGAGGGTCCTTTGAGCGCTTCCCGCTGAGGATAATTTCATTTTTGTGGTTGTCATTTGTAGGTAGTTCTTTTGATTTGTTTTGAAATCACTCATTGGGTCTGTCCGCTGTGTGACTTGGAAACATTTTGATGTAATTTATTTTTCGAAAATTTTAAGCTATGAAGTATTTTTGTGATTGGTGGGGCATATTTTGGTAATTTGTCGTAGAATATAATCGAGTGTGTGTGTTATTTTCTTGTCAAAGGTTACAATAAATAGGTTTTGGGAAGTGTTACCTGGGAAGTGTGCGTTTGACTGTGGGGCTTTGTTGAGCATTTAATACTGCATGGGAATCAAATTCAAAGTATTTTGACTGTGTATTTACTATTCCTTGCATGGGAATTGAGAGTTTTGACTGGAGGCCCATTTAACCTTCTTTTACCATCCTATAAAAAGGGGTGTTACCCCGTGGTTCTGATCACCCTTCGTTTTACTTTCTTTAGAAAACCTTTCTTCTTCATTTTTTGTAACATGGATAACCCTGAGATGGATGAGTTTTTCACGCCCTTTTCTTGGGGACGAAAGCTCTGCATTTCAAAGAACACTGAAGAAGCATGGAAAGCGCTCGCTGTGCATTACGAGGAAGAAGGTAACATGTATGAAGCTGAAGAATGCCGAAAATGTGCCAGAAAAGTTACCGCTGCTCGTGCGGCAAAGGAGGTTGCAGAGGCTGATACAGTTTGCTTCCGGTTCCTTGCGCCGGAGAAACCCGAGGGCTCTGAGAAAGAAACTGCGGAAGATGGGAAAAAGGTTTCCCAAGCATGAGGGAGGTTTAGATGTAGGGATCTAATCCTTGTAAACCCGTGCTTGTAATAATAATATTATTAATAAAATATCTCGTTTCTCATCGCATACGTTTGTATTTCTTATCGTTTCCTGTTGTATTTCTCTTTGTTTTTTGTATGTCTTGTCTTCGTATTTGGTGGGTTGTTTGTGTGTATTTCTGCTTTTCCCGACTTGGTTTCTTCAGGTGGTGTGTGTATATGTATAGAATGGTCGTTTATCGAAGTACTTGTGTTTTGACATGCGAACCTTTGTAGATGTCCGCTAAGGGACTTGTGTTTTGTGTTTTTTGAGTGTGGTAACTGTCCGTCGTTTAGGACTATTTTGTTGCTATTGTAGATTGTAAGCGTACCTTTGTTTATGCAAAGTGTCATTGTAAACTTTCTTTGTTGTAGTTTGTTTTAATGCGACTGTCTCATGTCGTAGTTGTTACATGTGCTTCTGTAGTTGGTTACTTGTCCGCCGGTAGGGCTCAGACCTTGTTGGTCGCTAACCGGGGATTGCATTTGTTTTTGTAGTCGGTGGTGTGCCCTCAAAAAGGACTTTGCTTTTGTTGGTCGCTATTATGAATAACTTGTGTTTTTGTAGTTGGTTGTGTGCCCGCTAGGGACTTTGCTTTTGTTCGCTGGTTGTTATTTGTAGGTTGCATTTGCTTTTGTAGTTGGTTGTGCGCCCGCTAGGGACTTTGCTTTTGTTCGCTGGTTGCTATTGTAGGTTGCATTTGCATTTGATTTTGTAGTTGGTTGTGTGCCCGCTAAGGACTTTGCTTTTGTATGCTGGTTCCTATTGTAGGTAATTTTTTCTGCAAAAATTGTTTTATTAAAACATAATACCCTTGATTACAAAAAAGTGGAGAAGTGACTGCTTAGTCGTCTACCGGTAATATTTCCGCAGTTTGTCTCCGTGCCAAGTATTGTTGACTTCAGTACCGTCTAGGCGTGCTAGTTTGTAGGAACCCGGCCTTAGTACTTGGATGATCTTGTAGGGACCCTCCCATTTGGGCATAAGTTTTCCCGTGTGTCTGGGGACGGACGCTTCAGTTGCCCGGTTAACCAAATCACCTTCTATATAGGCTTTGACTCTGGCTCTTTTTCCGAAAAATTCTTTTGTCTTTTCTTTGTAGGCGGACATTTTTTCGACTGCGGCCTCTCTTGTTCCGTCTAGAAAGTCCAAGTTTGTCTTGAGTCCTTGAGCATTTGTTTTTTCTTCAAAACTGATGGCGCGGTATGATGGAGATCCTATCTCGACCGGGGCAAGAGCCTCCGTACCAAAAGCTAATTTGAAAGGTGATTCTCCTGTACTTGTTCTGGCTGATGTCCGATAAGCCCAAAGGACGTTATGTAATTCATACGGCCACTTTTTCTTCGAGGTTGTTAGCCTTTTTTCTAGGCCCCTCACAATGATTCGGTTGGTGACTTCAACTTGACCATTGCTCTGGGGATGGCATACAGATGCCTTCTTGTGTTTGATTCCATGGTCGGATAAGAACTTAGTGAATTTTGATCCAACAAACTGTGTGCCGTTGTCGGATATGAGCACTACCGGAATCCCGAATCTTGTAGTGACCTGCTCTTTGACAAAATGGATCGCATCATCCTGCATAATGTTTTTTAACGACTTTGCTTCATCCCACTTTGTCATGTAATCAATGGCGACCATTACGTATTGTAGATCGCCCTTGGCTCTGGGGAAAGGTCCCATGATATCAATGCCCCAGACCGCGAACGGTATTGGTGATAAAATGGATGCTGGGAGGGCAGGGGCCTTTCTGGACATGTTACTAAATAGCTGGCATTGGTGGCACTTCTTGGTGAAAGCTTTGCATTCTTTATGCATTTTGAGCCAGTAGTAGCCCTGCCTGAGTATCTTGTGTGCCAGCGCTTTGCCTGCCATGTGGTCGCCGCAGATGCCTTCGTGGACTTCTCTCATACAATATAAGGCTTCTTCTTCATCGACACATTTGAGTATGGGAGAGTCAAAAATTCTTTTGTATAAGGTGCCTTCTTGTATAAAGTACTTCGTTGCTTGGGATTTTAGTATCTTTGCCCTCACGCCGTCGTCCGGTAAAGTGCCGCTTTCCAAATAACGGATGTAAGGGGTCATCCAGTCATCTGTTGGCGGACTTATTTCCATGACAGCCAGCTTGTTTATGCTGGGGGCGGCCAATTCTTCGAAATACACCGTGTCTGAATCCAATTTTTCTCCTTGGGTTAACTTTGACAACATGTCCGCCCTTGCATTATCTGCCCTATCTATCTGTTCTAGGGTGTACTCTTCGAAGTGGGGGAACGTTGTTTGCACCACCTCCTGGTATTTGCTCAGATTAATGTCCTTCATTGAATAATCTTCCGCCGTTTGACGAACCACCAGCTGTGAATCGCTGTATGGTGATCTTTTTAACTTGCAAGTTTTTGCTAATGTCAAACCGGCCAGGAGTGCCTCGTATTCCGCTTGATTGTTAGTAGCTTTGAAGTTTAGCTGTATGGCTTGTTTGACTTGGAAACCGTCGGGGCTAGTAAGGATAAGGCCCGCTCCACATCGTGTGTTTGTGGAGGAACCATCCACATACAGTTGCCAATTGTTGTCTGTTGTGGTTATGTGCTTGGCGGGTGATTCTTTTTCCCCTTCCGAGAAAGAACATTCGACACGAAATCTGTCAGCGTTTGTGCTTTGATCGCGGTTCGTGGTATGTATTTTAAGTCGAATTGGCTAAGTTCCATGGCCCAATTGATTAGCCTGCCCGACAAGTCGGTTTTGTGCAGTATTTTTCTCAGTGATTTGTGTGTGATGACTCTGATTTGTCTTCCTTGGAAGTAGTGTCTCAACTTCCGGCTTGCTACTACTAAAGCTAGAGCGAATTTCTGGACGTTCGGATAGCGGGTCTCCGCATCTTTGAGTACTTGGCTCACATAGTATACTGGCCTTTGCTCGCTATTTTCCTTTTTGATGAGTACCGCCCCTACGGCTTTATCCGTAGCGGATAGGTATAATGATAGTGGTTCTGAAGGAGCTGCGACCGCGAGTAAGGGAGCAGAGGAAAGATAAGTTTTGAGGTCTTCGAAGGCTTTCTGGCATTCGTCCGTCCAAGATATTGCCTTAGTTTTTATCGCTCCTTTCAGGGTGTCAAAGAATGGTAGACACCTGTCTGCCAATTTCGCAATAAATCTGCTCAAAGCGGCTAACCTCCCTGTTAACTTTTGTATTTCCTTCAAGGTTTTGGCGATTGCATGTCGATTATGGCCTTTATCTTTTCTGGGTTTGCCTCGATGCCTCTGTGAGATACCAAGAAACCAAGGAATTTTTTTGCGTCTAGCGCGAATGCGCATTTGTACGGGTTGAGTTTCATGCTGTGTTTTCTAAGGGTTGAGAAACATTCTTCTAAATCTTGGAGGTGAGAGGCCGTTAAGAGAGATTTTACGATAAGATCATCCACATATGCTTCCATATTTCGACCGAGCTGGGCGGCGAAGATTTTGTTCATGGCCTTTTGGAATATGGCCCCGGTATTGATTAATCCGAATGGCATGACTTCGTAACAATACACCCCTCTGTGTGTGATGAAAACGGTTTTTTCCCTATCCTCGGGGGTCATTTTGATTTGGTTGTAGCCTGAATAGGCGTCCATGAAGCTTAGCATCAAGTGTCCAGCGGTTGCATCGATGAGTTGGTATATTGAAGGTAGTGGATAAGGATCCTTGGGGCATGCCGCGTTCAAGTCAGTGTAATCGACGCATATTCTTCATTTCCCGTTGGCTTTCTTCACCAAAACAACATTTGCCACCCATTTGGGGTATGTAACTTCATAGATCAAGTCCGCGTCTAAGAGTTTGTCGATTTCGATGTCAATCGCCCGTTGTCGCTCTGGTGCGAAGTTTCTTCTCTTCTGAATTTTTGGTGTTTTGTCTGGATCCACATTTAACTTATGGATTGCCACAGACTCATCCAATCCTGGCATGTCCTTCGAGCTCCAAGCGAAAATGTCTGCGTATTGTCTCAAAAGGTTTGTGAGGCCAGCCTTGAAGATAGAGTCCAAACTGGTTCCCACACTTACGCTTTTAGTTGGGCCTCCGGGTATGATTTCTATTTTCTCTGTTTGTACCGCCGGGCTTATCGGCGGCTTCTCTTCTCGCTTAAGACACTTCAAGAGATTTGCATCTATCCGGGGTGGGTCTTCGGTCGTCGGGTCATGCCCGTCAATGAATTGTACTTCTTTTCTTTTCTTGTTACTTTCCCGCTGGTGTTCAACGTACCTTTGTCTCTTTTCTCGCTTTCTCTTACTTGCCTTTTCTCGGTGGATGTTACTATACTCAGTTTTTCCCAGGGTGATTGCTATGCTGTAACATCTTTTGGATGTTTCTGAGTCCCCCTTGATTTCTCCTATCCCGTTCAGAGTGGGGAACTTGACCTTAAGTTGAGGAGTGGAAGTGACTGCTTTGAGCATGTTTAGGGTAGGCCTTCCCAAGATCATGTTGTATAAGGAGGCGGTATTGATGACGTAAGATTTGATAAATCGACATACTTGCCTAGGTGATTTACCAAAATAGACAGGGAGCCTTGCAATGCCCGCAATTGGAACGGCATTGTGCCCGAAACCGTAGAGAGGTGTTTCGTCAGGACATGTTTCCAGTTTTTCGTTACCTAGCTTCAGCCTGTCCCAAGTGTATTTAAAGCATATATCGACTGATGATCCGTTGTCCACGAGGATTCTTTTGACTTCATTATTGGCTACGCCTAGCGACACGACTAACGTCTCGGTGTGGTTTGGGTTGATGCCCTCATAGTCTGCATCTGTGAAAGTAATGATGTTTGGTGGCCCCACGGATATTGTGTAGATAGAGTGTTCTTCTCTTGGTGGCGAGTTCTGGCCGCCAAAGACAGTGTTCACGATGTTTTTATTGTGTCCTTGAGAATTTGACGTCCCTAGTGCCAGTCTCGGCAAGTACCGAGACAAGTTGCCAGCCTTGACTTGTTTTTCTAGGAAGTATTTGAGGGAGAGATAGCTGTCTGTGTAATGCCCGTGCGTTTCGTGGTAATCACAGTGTTTGTCTTTAGGTCTATCATCTGGTGAGGAGTACATTGGGGCTGGTGGCATGTAGAAAGGTTTCCCTTTGATTTCTTTCAGGATGGTTGCCCTTGGGAGCGTAAACTTGGTCCATTCTGGCTCAGGACGTCTATCTGGTCTTGGCGGGTTTGTTGGTCCCAAGCGATCTCTAACCGGGGTCGACGGTTGGGACCTCTGGGCGGGAGGTGGTGGCCCATGAGTGGTTTGTACTTGGTGTAAGACTGGCGCTTGTCTTTGATAGGAGGTGAATCTTTCCATTTGAATGAAAGGTGATTGGGTTGGCGGAGCCCTGGATTGTTTTAGCACGTTTAGAGATTCGGCTTCATTGATGGCTTGGTATGCTAAGTTGTATGCCTCTAGTGTGGTGGGTTCTGTTTCCATGAGACGGCACACGTATTTTTCACATTCATAGGGGTTAAGGCCTCTTCTCAAATGGACTAATGCTTCCGTTTCGTTAACGCAGACAACTTTGTTTACGGCTTCCTTGAAGCGGTCAATGTAATTTTGCAACGTTTCCCCGTTGCGCTGTGCAATGGTTTCTAGAAACACGATGTGGACTTCATGCTGCTGGTTTGCTTTGAACTTATTTAGGAATAGTTTTTAAATTCCAGCCAAGTGTCTATGGATCACGCGGATATCCTACAGAACCATCTTTGAGCGCCGCTGCGAAGAGTAGCGGCGAAGAAACGGCATCTCGTCAGATCATTGTATTCATAATGGAGAGCCAACTGGTCAAAATAACTGAGGTGTTCTTCCGGGTCACCTAACCCGTCAAAAGAATTGAAGCTGTGATGCTTGATGTCTTTTTGTCGGGGCTCTGCCTCCAATCTTTTAGTGAATGGTGATTCGCCCAAGTCTTGTCCACTATTTCCCTCTATTTTTTTCTTGAGTTCCATGATGGTGTGTAACATATCCGCGTTTGTTGGTTGTGCGTTTTCGGCCTCCCTTGGACGGACGGGGGATCGTTCCCTCTGTTTCTGTTTTTCGTATTCGGCCACAACTTTTTCATAGGCGGCCTTTTTGCCTATAATCACCTTCGTCAGATCTCTCTGTTTTCTGTTTTGTTCCCATGTTTCGGGTCGGTCGTGGTTTTTTCCGTGCCCTTCATGATTCGTGTTCTGAGAGGGGCCTAGGTGGGAAAAGGCAGAATTGGTTCGTCGGGGTTGGTTATGTGCTTCATTGCGGTCGTTGTGTGGATTTATTTGAGCGCCTCCCTGTTCTGGTGGTTGTCCTTGCCCGACCTGGGGAAAAGCCGAGGCTATTTGCAAGATTAAGTCGATCTGCTGTTGATTATATCCTGTGAGGTTAAGGCTAAGGATTTGCTCTTGGTCGTCTTCCTGAGGGGGGTGGCTTATTTGCGGGTGGTTTCCTGGGTTTGCTGGCGGGTTAGGTGGTGGAATGCCGGTTGTGTTTCCTTCTCTCTCTATTGGTGGCTGTTTGTCTGGGTTTGCTGTTGTGGTGGTGTTTTTAGATCGGGTGTTTGGGGCCATTTAGTAGTTTAAGGGTATTCTGGTTTTTATATATATATATATATATATATATATATATATATATATATATATATATATATATATATATATATATATATATATTCTTTTTTATTGGTATTGTGTCTCGTCTCGTGGTAGTCACTGTTCTGGTAGAGCAGGTGAGGGATTTCTCTTCAAGAAAAAATCTCCTCCTTCTAGCGCCAAATGATAACTCCCACGGTTGATTAAAGGCTTCCAACTACTGTTCCGGGGTAGTTTGCCTGAGTTTGGGTGCCTGCAAAACAATGCTTGCCCGGGGGTGGTGGCCGTCAAGCACCTCCGGCGTAAGAATCAGTAATCGGAAATAATAATAATCAAGCTGGTAAGAGTGTATCTGATATAAGGGGAGAGAATATTTAGCTGTGAGCTTTTTTATCTCCTCGAATTCTCCTCCCTCTCTTATGTGCAGAATGGGGGTATTTATAGGCTGGCTCTTCCAGTCATTGTGACCCACTTGGCAGCTGCAAAAGCTATAGTGACTGGTGTGCCCTTCCTGACACGCCGCCATTCTGCCACTGTGCATCGAATTGTTCAGAATTTGTCTGCTACAGTTGGGTGTCCTTGTGTTCCCTTGAATACTTTATTGTTCCCTGTCTTATGAAGCAAGATACTCCGTACAAGAATATTTAAATGATATTTATTGCCCAGTTGGGTAATTTAGGAAAATTAATATCTTAAGACACGTGTTCGGAAAGATAAGTACTGCGTTGATAGCAGGCATCTACTCGCGAACACGTGTCCGACGAGTGGACCAGCTTTACAGCGGGTACCTATCAATGGACGAGGTATTCAGGTCACTCTATCGGCATTCAGCAATTTACAAAATCAATTTGATTGTCCTTCCTATTAGTTATAAATACTTTTTTCGTCCCACCATTTGTTTACATTTCTGAAACAATGTCTGATACACATTTTAAGGTACATATAAAATATAGTTCTGTAACTTATTTTTACAATTTTATGATTTTGAATAAAAGTAGAATGTTTATATTTTTATTCAAAAAACTAAAATTTTAAAAATAAGTTATAAAACTATACTTTATATGTATATTAAAATACGTGTCGAATACTCTCTAAAAAATTTGGGACTAAGAAAGTAAATGTTTATAGTTGTTCGACAAATACTCACTTATCAGGACCGGGACCGCATATATGAGTATTTGAATAACAAACTAGCAAATATTCATACTTATCAGTTGCTGCTGACACGTGAGGCATGGAAATGCCGCTTATCAAGTAATTAATTAATTTCGTAACAGTTGATTTGTTATATAAACTTTTATATTTGACAACTTACGCATGTTACTTTAAAAAATGTTATCATTCAGACAAAAAAATAAATAAAAAAATTGTCCACACAATTAAATATACTTTTTGTATAGTGAATTTTCTTAATTAATTTTGGTGTTTAGTGTGAGGTTCAGTCCGCTACCTAGCGAGAGACTTTGATTCTGGCGCCTCGATGAAAAGCAAGTAAATTACTCCTATAGAAATAGGATTTGGAAGACTACTTAGAGTGACAACTATATACATCCCACAGAAATGAATGGGACAGAGAGACTATAGTTTTGTGCCTGTAAATAAATTTTATAATCGTAGACTTGCAGTGTAATACTTTGTGCCTGTAAATAAATCTTATAATCGTAGACTTGCAGTGTAATACAAAAAGCACAATTCTTGCTGGCGTGCCGCCCGCCGCAGCAAAAATCAAACTACTAGTACTTCTTAAAAAGAATTAGTAAAGGCATACGAAGAGAATTGTTGGTAATGAGGGCAATCAACATCTCAGTCGTGATTCACTCATGTGTTACTACTATTTTATAAGTCGAAATTATACAGTGCAATTTGACTGAGATTCAGCTCATCATTCTTGACTGGCGGCTCATATATATCGTTTTCCAATAACATTTCTTAATTATTCTCCTTATTTTTTTGTACTAATTCATCGATGCTCAAAACGTTTATCCACGTAAATGTGTGTGCTTCTTCACCAACACTTTGACACAAAAAAACTACCGAACTAAAGTCTTAATTAGTCGAAACATAGTACAATTGTATACGGTCTTTCAATCTTACTACGAGTGTCAAGATTGTATAGTATGTTTGTGTTAGGATTCGAATTACTAATCTTCAATTCTCAAATTTGTATCTTAATCAATTGAGTAAACATAGGTTCGATTCCTGGAAGTCACGTTAGTAAATGGATTGTCATGCTCAATGGGTATGAGTGTGTTAACAGTCCTCCATATTAGTCGAGGTGCACGAAAGTTGATCCGGAGGAATTATATATAAAAAAAGATTATGTACTAGCATATGGTGTGCTATGATGTGAGTTAAATTGCCTCTTATTTACAAGCATTACTATAATCAAAGATCAACATCTTTGTTTTATCAATTATTTTTGGATGAAGGACCAAAATGACACAAATTCTGATCAAAATGTTCAAAATGGTACTCCTGAAAACACTACCCTCCACTAGCACACACATCACGAATTTAGAACATGCGTTACCCAAAACGCAAGTAATACTTACGTTTCCTTATTTTTTATGCATAGGCAATTGCTGGGTCTCCCATAGAACGTAACTTTTGACCACGTTTTCATACATGACGCAAGTAACGATTGCGTTTTCAGTAAAACGCAAGATCTGTTCACTTTTTTTTCTTTTTTTTAATAAAAGGCTACTTTAAGTGACGTCACCTATTTTTTTAATTTTTTGCTAAATATGTATTTGCAATCAATATTATAAAACTTATAATCAAAATAGTCATTTCAAATTGTATCTTTTTATTCTTAATTCTGAATATTTCTAAAACCCAAAATAGAAACGTTGTATCCAAAGATTAATTGTTGAACCCCTAAATTTAATAAAAATTGTATTTTTTAAATTTAAAAATTTTAATTAAAAAATTGAATCCGACGGCCTGATTTTTAAACGCGTTACGTTTAAAAATCAGGATAAGTTAGGATCTAGGGTTTAGGGTTGTAAACAACCCCAAACCCCATGTCCGTATACGGTTTATTTGTCATTTTGAATATTTCTAAAATCCAAAATGGAAACGTTGAATCCCAAAAATTAATTGTTGAACCCCTACATTTAATAAAAATTGTATTTTTTAAATTTAAAATGTTAGGCCGAATACACAATTAATAATCAACTTTGTATGAGAGATTAATAAGTAAAAGCGTTTATGCACTTAAAAAACTTCTTGTATTTCAAACCCTCTTCGTGATGTAAAATATCACAAAGAGCTGCTAGGTTACAATAATGATAATTCGTTATCGATTCCCTTCTAGGGTTAACCTATCTGTATTTATATACCATACAGCTACGATACAATCTCTAATTGATATTCCTAATAATCAGCTATACAATGATATCAATTACAGATTGTCACACGTCTCCTATGTCAACTCGATCTCTTTGATAGCTATCCAATCTTCAAAGATATCGCTTCCATAATTATCCTTCAATCACTGTTGAACAGTAGACGCGCTTCCTCCAGACAGAGTTTAACAAACTCTGTCGAGCTTCCAACTGTCAAAGTTTACGCAAACTCTGACTGCTTCCAACTAAAGTCTGATAACTTCCTGTAACACTTAAACACTGATCAAAACACATCAATTATATTTAACAATCTCCCCCAACTTGTTCATTAGCAAAAATGTACAAGTTAATGACAGTAATTGATGATGTCAAAACAAATAGACAAATACAGTGTTTATACAAATTCAGAGTTTAAGCTTCTACTTAATAAAAACTAAAGAGAATAAGAAAATTCTTACAGAACTTAATCTCTTATAATTTCAAGATCTGGCATGGTTCTGAGATAATCAATCAGCAATCTTCTTTCTGCATTTTCAAGTTCAATCTTCATTGCTTCTTTGATTTCTCTGAGATGAGGATCACTTTCATCTGTTTGGTAGATAGCAGCCCTAAGATCATAAATCTTGTTCCTTCTCATTTCATTACCCAGTCTGATAAATCTGACTTTTTCTGCCTATGTATTGAAGTCAAGTACTGTGATTCCCAAATCAGTTTTTAACTTTGCAGTACCTTTCTTCATTTCAATGAGATTTCCTTTGTAATCCCTGTACTTAGGAATATGTCTGCTATTGTATTTCTGTCCTCTAATTGCCAGATTCTGAGTCATTTTCTGTCTGAGCACATTAGCAACTGACTGAGTCCTTCGACTATTCACCTTGAGAAGATATATAACATACTCCAGTTCTTCCCAACATTTCAAGCCAATATCATCCTCACCAACTTTGAATACTGTCCCATCAGCCATGAAGTATAAAAGAAAATCCTTGTCTAAACTCTTCTGATGAACTAACTGCACTGATTCCAGTCTATCCAAACTCTCTTGAGGAACACCACGACCTGGAACAGCCAGTGAAGAAGGATCTCTAGGACCAGTATATTTCCTTTTGTCTCTATGTGAACCTAGTCCAGCCTTATTATTTCCAATCTTGCCAGATAAAGCTTTTCCATCAGAAACATTCATTGAGACTCCAGATAACACATTTGGATCAGAAATCGTTCCTTTTCCAAAAACAGATTTCAACTGTGAAGAGTGTAAAGGTGTGATCATTGCTTGAGATGCAACAGAAGTTGTAACTTTCTTCTGTGAACTTTCACCTTCAATGCCTTTTAGCTTGAGTTTAGCCTCTGCTGCAATTGCTTCCTTTGAGAACCGAGAACTTTGACTAACATCAGTCCTCTCTCTGATCACAACACCTTTTGTTCTACCACTGAGAGTGACTTAGGTATGTTTGCCCGAGCTTTCATTCTTTTCCCCCTTGTAGTGTAAACATCTTCAGGAGATTTCCGTTTTGATTTGCTTTGTGTCTCTTCTGCCTGCTTTAGACTTGCACGTCGTTTAGTAATCGCCTTCTTAACTCTTTGCATTCTAGACTGTGATGCTGGTGGAGATTGTGACGAATCAGAGTTTGTGTTTGAAGTGGGTGAAGATTGCTTTGCAGGTGATTCAGTGTTTGGTTCTGGTTGAGGTTCAGGGTGTAGTTCAGGTTGTTGTTGTTGTTGTTCAGGTTCATTTTGTTGTGGTTCTTGTTGATCTTGTTGTGGTTCTTGTGGTTGATTGAGAAAATTTCGTAGAGCAAGAGGCATGACAAAAGCAGGGAGATTTGCTTTACCTACATCCTTGTTAGTCATATCAGAGAATATTCGTTTATTGACTCTAAAAGGATCAATTTCATCAGTTTCATCAATTTCGAGACCAGGTACACATGCATTGAACAACATTTGACAGAAACGAGCATAATAAACAGTAGTAGATTCTGACAATTTATCACCTAAGATCATCAGAACATGTCGACCAAAATCAAAATTAGAACCATAGAGCAGAGAATACCCGATTTGGAGACTGTCTATAGGAATGGCATCCCAGTTTGTGACTTTCTTCTGGAACGTCCTTGTTATACAATCAAAGAAGAAGTTCCATTCCTTTCTGAGATTTGGTCTCTTTATGCCGCCAATCTTGTCAAGAGATTCCATGTAACCAATCTCTCGTAGCATCTCTCTCAGATAAGTTTCATTGACCAGAGTATAAGAAGTATGTGTCTCAAACCCCATTGTATCTCGTACAGTCTGTGGAGTAATCACATAATCTTGGTCTTCATAAGTGAAGATAATGGTAGGAGTTCCACTTTCTCCTCCATCCTCATAAACTGAATTCTGCCAGAGTAGCAGGTCCAATCAGAGCCTGTCCAATCTCTGAATCCCTTAAGAAGTTCTGCATGAGATGAAACGATTCTGGAACGCGTTGATGATAGAGTGGAGCTTCATAGTTATTAGGAACAAACCGTAAGCCAAGAGCAGTGAATGCTTTAGATGCCATTGAGTTAAGAATTTCCAAGAGATATGTATGTAGAAAGGTGTTTGCGTGAGTGCCCAAGAGAAAAATAAGAAAACTGTGAGAGTAAGAATAAAGCAAAATCGTTTGGACACAAAAGTGATTAAATTAATGAAAAACTCAATCTCTTATGTAACAAACACTCAATCAGTTCCTTGATTAATGTGTAGTGGGACACGATAATAGGTAAGTGGGACACATTAAAGGGCGAGTGGGGCACGTGCGCCTATTTTTAAGAAGAGTATATTAAAGAATTAAAACATTAAAATATTTAATTTAAACAAAAATCAAGTAATACTCTTTTAAAAATATCTTGACCCAAGTAAGACTAGAATTGAACCGTTTACATGTTGCCTTTAATAACCAGAATACGAAGCGATTAAGAACTTCGTTCTTACCCATCTCTATTTAAGGCCTAGAGACTTACTCAGTTTATTTCATTAAAGCTTTAACCTTTCAGTCTCCCCTGTAAAATCACAAACCCTTCAAACCAAATACTCTTGAACAAAAATGGCCAACCTTACCATCAAAGAAAAGAACCTTCATCTTGTCGAGAATAGGGACATCTTCAGCTATACGCGTGAAGAATTTGAAGCGTTCGAGTGGGAAAGGCAGCTTGAGACGCTGTGGCTGCAAATGGATGCTGGTCTGGAAGAGCTCGAGAGAGAGAAACCTGCAAGGGTGATCGACATCGATGCTGCCCTCCAAGCAACATTGGCATGGCTCTCCTCGAAGGCATCCTCATCCACCACCACCAACCATTGTTAATGAATATGTCAGCAAAAATAACCTTATCCCTTCAACTTCCACCCAAACAAAGTGGCAAAGATGGGATCTGGGAATTTTTGCTAACAATGGAGTGGTGTGGACGGACCCTTTACATTCCTGTTGAATAGATTAGTAGATAGAGAAAACAAAAAGATGTAATATTTGCTTGCAATCTCTTTCGTATTATCAATGAAAATTTTGTTTCTCTAATCATATTCACTGTGTTCTGCAACTGTTATTTATGTTATATGAATTGTTCTTCAAGAAAATTAATCAAGAAGAGAATATGAAGACTAATTAAAGTAATCATATAAAGAACACATTCATCAACTATCCACTGATTAACAGTTGTCACAAACCCTACTTACTCCAAGACTTTCAAATTGTCCAAGTGAAAATTTACCTTAGAGTACTAATCACGAATCAACAGCGTTTGTCAATTCTCCAACTTTATCACCGAAACCCTTTCATAAATTGCACAGTTGTGAGTATTTGTGTGTGTGAAGCAGAGTTTACTAAGTCAATTTTTAGAGCATCTAATTTTTCATAAAATCCATAAAGTAAATCAATAAACACTGGATGCACAAACTGTCATAGTAAACACTGACTGTATGATGAAAGCTAAACTCTGAAGTAATCAAACTTTATACAGTAATTTTTTATTTTATACCCCCTTTATATACATTTACATTTTTTTTTTATTTTCATCATTTTTTTTTTAATTTTTCATTCCAGTAATCAGAGGTTGGAACCAGTCACCAAAAATTCAAAAATTTTAGCCCTTATCATTTTGATAAGTTCCTGGGTCATCCTAGTATTTAACTAGTCACCAAAAATCAGAGAATTTTAGCACATATTATATACCAATAGGTTCCTGGGTCATCCTAGTATCCAACATAATCTCAAAAGAGTATAACAACCTATATACATTTTCTTTGGGGTATTGCAGTAAACATTTTATTTTATCAGAGTATAACTAACAGAGTTTAGAGTTCATCAACATCAGTAGTTTTTCATGAAAGGTAATGCACACAGTATTTATAGACTCAGAGTTTAGGACAAAATAAACTAAGAGATGCTATAAATATGAGCCAGTATCATGCTGTGTTAACTTTCTGCACAATCTAAGATTAGATCTCAATAACTCAGAAAGATTCATGATTAATTGCTGAGAATCATGCTTCATACATATTTCTTCATTGGTGTTTTCATTTAGACAAAAATCAACTCAGAGTTCACAGAGTTTATCAAACTTATTAACAGTGTATGACATACAGACATACTGACAGAGTTTAACAGAGTATGCATAACAGAGTTTAATCAACAGAGTTCACTTAGCATTTAACCAATCAGGAAATATGATTAATACATCACATAAGTAAAGTTTGAATCTAACCAACATTTCTAGTCAGAACCAGAGACCATTCCTAGTTCATTGACCAGTCTTGTAAATGTAGCTTCACTCAATGGTTTAGTGAAGATATCTGCAAGCTGTTGTTCTGTAGATACAAAATGTAGTTCAATATTTCCTTCTTCCACGTGTTCTCTGATGAAGTGGTACCTTATGCTGATGTGCTTGGTCATTGAATGCTGTACTGGATTACCTGTCATAGCAATAGCACTTTGATTATCACGGTAAATAGGGATATTACTGTACCTCAATCCATAATCCAGCAATTGATTCTTCATCCATAAGATCTGTGCACAACAGCTACCAGCTGCAATATACTCTGCTTCAGCTGTAGATGTGGAGATTGATTTCTGTTTCTTGCTGTACCAGGAAACAAGTCTGTCACCAAGAAATTGACAACTTCCACTAGTGCTCTTTCTGTCTATCTTGCAGCCTGCAAAGTCTGCATCAGAATACCCAAGTAGCTTGAAATCTGATTCTCTGGGGTACCACAGACCTAATGATATGGTGCCCTTGAGATACTTGAAGATTCTTTTCACAGCTGTTAGATGTGGCTCTCTAGGATCTGCCTGAAACCTTGCACAAAGACAGGTTGCATACATGATGTCAGGCCTACTAGCTGTCAAGTATAGAAGAGATCCTATCATGCCCCTGTAGTTTGTCATATCCACTGAAACTCCTGTGTCTTTGTCCAGTTTAGTTGCTGTTGCCATGGGAGTTGATGCAGATGAACAGTCAAGCATACCAAATTTCTTGAGAAGATTTCTGGTGTATTTTTCTTGATTAATGAAAATTCCATCTTCTGTTTGTTTCACCTGTAGGCCTAGAAAGTAACTAAGCTCTCCCATCATGCTCATTTGATATCTGGACTGCATGAGCTTGGAAAACTTCTTACAGAGTTTATCATTTGTAGACCCAAAGATGATGTCATCAACATAAATTTGAACTAAAAGGAGGTCACTTCCTTGATTGAAATAAAACAGAGTTTTGTCAATTGTTCCTCTGTTGAATCCACTTTCTAGGAGAAACTGAGCAAGTGTCTCATACCATGCTCTTGGTGCCTGCTTAAGTCCATATAGTGCCTTATCTAGCCTGTAGACATAATCTGGATATTTGGGGTCCACAAATCCTGGTGGTTGTTCAACAAACACTTCTTCTTCAAGCTTTCCATTCAGAAAAGCACTTTTCACATCCATCTGGAACACTTTGAATTTCTTGTGAGAGGCATATGCTAGAAAAATTCTGATTGCCTCCAATCTTGCAACTGGAGCAAATGTTTCATCATAATCTATTCCTTCCTGCTGTGAATAACCTTTTGCTACCGGTCTAGCCTTGTTCCTCGTGATAACACCTTCACTGTCAGTCTTGTTTCTGAAAACCCATTTAGTACCAACAATAGATCTGTTCTTTGGCCTTGGTACAAGGGTCCAAACTTCATTTCTTTCAAATTCATTTAACTCTTCCTGCATTGCTGTTATCCAGTCTGCATCTTGAAGAGCTTCTTCCACTTTCTTTGGTTCATTTTTAGACAAGAATGCATGAAACAGACATTCACTTGCAGTAGCACTTCTTGTCTTTACTTTTGCATCTGGATCACCAATTATCAAATCAGGTGTATGTGATTTAGTCCATTTCCTAGCAGAAGGCAAATGACTTCTATCAGCATGTGATCCTCCCCCTTGATCCATGCTCTCCTGATTTTGTTGTGATCTATCTTCGTTTTCTGAGACTCCCCCTGAACTTGACTGCCCAGAGTCAGAATTTGAATTTTCAGAGTTTGAAGCATTAGAGTTTGATCCAGATTTTTCAGTTGACTCAGTATCAGTGTTTGAGTCTTCATTTTGATCATGCTCCCCCTCAACTGGTTCTCCCCTTTGTTGTGACTGAGAAGTTTCTTCAGAATTTACCAGTAGAGGTTCAGAGTTTGTTTCAACAGAGTCTGTCAGAATTGTTTCATCAGAGTTTCCTTCATCAGAGTTTAAAACTTCATTTTCAAAGTTCAGTTGATCATATTCATCTTTGTCTTCAAGTCCAGTCATCTTCTTATCATCAAAAGAAACATGTATAGATTCCATGATCACTTTAGTTCTCAGATTGTAAACTCTGAATGCCTTTGTTGACAGTGGATAGCCAACAAAAATTCCTTCATCTGCCTTTAGCTCAAACTTGGTCAACTGTTCTGGATGAGTCTTCAAAACAAAACATTTGCACCCGAAAATATGAAAGTATTTCAGGTTAGGCTTCTTTTTCTTCACCATCTCATATGGTGTCTTTCCATGCTTATTGATCAGTGTTGCATTTTGAGTAAAACAAGCAGTTTGAACAACTTCTGCCCAGAAATAAGTTGGCAGTTTTGCTTCATCAAGCATAGTTCTGGCAGCTTCAATTAAGGTTCTATTTTTCCTTTCAACTACACCATTTTGTTGTGGTGTACCAGGTGCTGAAAATTCTTGTTTCACTCCATTGTCCTTAAAGAATTCTTCCATTGTTGCATTTCTGAACTCAGTTCCATTATCACTTCTGAAGATTCTGACTTTGTTGCTTGATCCTTTGTCCAGAAGCTTCACATGCTCCATCAGAGTCGATGCAGTTTCATCCTTCTTTGCTAGAAAATACACCAGGTGAATCTAGTGTATTCATCAACAATGACTAAAGCATATTTCTTTCTTGCAATAGACATAACATTTACTGGACCAAAGAGATCAACATGCAGAAGATGATAGGGATCAGTGATAGAAAATTCTGACTTGCTCTTGAAAGATGACTTCCTTTGTTTAGCCTTCTGACATGAGTCACATAGGCCATCAACATTTAACAGGGTCTTTGGGAGTCCTCTTACAAGATCCTTTCTGATCAATTCATTGATGTTATTCAAGTTCAAATGTGAGAGTTTCTTGTGCCACTTCCAACTCTCTTCACTAGACATTCTTGTAGACAGGCAAACAGCTTTTCCAACAGAGTCTATCAAAAGCTTGATTTCATAAATGTTGTTTTGCCTGTGACCAACTAGAACAACCTTTCCTGTAGATTTGCTGATAACTTCACAATATTCAGGTTGGAAATCTACATGATATCCCTTGTCACAGATTTGACTCACAGATAGCAAGTCATGCTTGAGTCCTGGGACATGAGCTATATTGTTGATGATGACATTTCCAAGATTGATATTGCCATATCCCAATGTTCTTCTTATATTGCCATCACCATAGGAAACTTTTGGGCCAGCCTTCTCCTCATATTCTGATAGCAGGGCTTTATTTCCAATCATGTGTCCTGAACATCCACTGTCCACGACTAGGGTTGCCTCCCTGTTACCCTGCAATCACAAACAATTACTGAGGATTAGTTTTAAGGATCCAGACTTGCTTGGATCCTTTGGCATTCTTAACTTTGTTAGCTTTTGCAGCGGAATTAACATTATCAGAGTTTGAGCTAACATTATCAGTGTTTACACTTGCATTATCAACTTTAACCCATTTCAGATTGGGTTTCAGTTCATAGTAATTATGATAGATAGCATGATATTCTCTGCAAGTATAGATGGAATGACAAGTGCTTCCACAGTGTGTGCATAGAGTCTGTGGCTTAGTTCTAGCAAAATCCTTCTTTACCTCAGACTTTGTAGGTAAAGAATTTATATTATTATTTTTCTTGCAAAAATTTGCAAGATGCTTAGTACTACCACAGTTATGACATGTCTTTCTTGGAGCATAACTAGCAAGCATTGGTTTATTTCCTGAAGTAATGCCTACTTTTCCATTTCTGTTCTTGTTTGACACTTTCTTTTTCTCAACAGATTTTAACTCCTTCAGTTTATGTTTGAGTTGTTTATCTGTCATTGAACCAATATTAACCTGTTTAACACTAGTTTTTACTGGTTTTCCTTTGACAGCTTCTTTTTCATTCTCAGACAAAAATTTACTGGTTCCATGAACAAATTTAGTTCTGACTTTAACTTGATTTTGAAATCTAAGTTCATCTCCCTCATTATAACCTAGACCAACAGTGTCTGTTTGAAAAATCTGTTGAGTGTCCTTTCTAGAATTAGTCCAAGTCCTAATTTTCTTATTTGCTTCCTCCAACTCAGATTCTAGTTGTTTATATTTCTGAAGCAAATCCTGTTCTATAGAAACAGCATCATCTCTCTATTTCTGAACTTGTTGCATGTTTTCAAGTTTCTCTTCAACAAGTTTATTTCTTTCTTTAAGTTCAAAATTTTCAGCTTTTATCCTCTCATTTTCTAAAGTCTGATCCCTATAACTTATATGCAATGACTTAAGAAAAATTCTTAATTGAGCAATGTCATCAATATTATAAGCATAGGTAGTTAGAGGTACCTGATTTTCAGAGGATTCTGATTCAGTAGTAGCCATGAGAGCATAGTTTACTTCTTCATCAGAATCTGAAGTATCTGCCCAATCTCTGCCTTTAGTGTAGAGTACCTTTCCAGTTTTACCCTTTTTGCACTCAGGAGCATAGTGGCCCATCTCCTTACACTTGTAGCATTGAATTTCAGACTTATCCTTCTTTCCTTTAGAATCTCTCTTATCAGACTTTCTGTAGTTTTTCCTGTCTTCATTTGAATCCCTAGAAAACCTTTTTCCTTTCTTGAAATTCTTGAAGCCCATTTTCTTGAAAGTCTTCACCATCAACACAGCCATTTTTCTCATTTCTTCTTCATCATCCTCAGAGTCAGATGATTCAGAAGAGTTTGAATCATAATCAGAGTTTGGTGAATCACTTTCTGAATGTATGACCAAAGCTTTTCCCTTCATTTTCCTTCTTGTTGCCTCTTTCTTCTGAGGCTTCTCTTCAACATTAAGAGCAACAGACTTTCCTTTTCTGCTTGATCTCCTGTTTCTCTGCTCCATTTCCAATTCATGAGTTTTGAGCAGTCCATAGATTTCATCAATCTCTGTTTCAGCAAGATCATAGTTGTCTCTAATAGTGGTTGTTTTCACATCCCACTTTTCAGGTAGAGAAAGAAGAAACTTGAGATTCGAGTCTTCTAGATCATACTCTTTGTTGACCAATGACAGATCATTAATCAGTTTACAGAATCTATCAAATGTTTCTGTCATGGTCTCTTCAGGTTTAGCCTCAAAATGCTCATACTCTTGTGTGAGTATGTTTCTCCTATTCTTCTTAATAGCTGCAGTTCCTTGACACCTGACTTCAAGAGCATCCCATATCTCTTTTGCAGTGGTGCAGTTAATGACTTTGTTAGACATAACATTGTCTAAAGCACTATGCAGTAAATGCCTAACTTTTGCATCCTTAGCAATTGATGATAGATCTTCAGGAGTCATGTCCTTATTTTCCTTTGGAACCATTTTTGCTGCTTCACCAGCAACTGCAACAGATAGCTTTGTAGGATTGTGAGGGCCTTCATAAATCCTGTCAAGATATTCTGGATCTGTAGCCTCCAGAAACATAGTCATCTTGACCTTCCACATAGCATACTCTAATGGCCTCAGAATAGGAACCCTGATTGGTTCATAACGACTCACAGTAGTAGGAGCCTTTTCAGAAACAGTAGGTGTTGGTGGAGGAATTTCTGACATGATTATTGTTGTGTTTGGATCTTAACCTGTAATAGAGTAACAGATTGGCTCTGATACCACTTGTTAGGCCGAATACACAATTAATAATCAACTTTGTATGAGAGATTAATAAGTAAAAGCGTTTATGCACTTAAAAAACTTCTTGTATTTCAAACCCTCTTCGTGATGTAAAATATCACAAAGAGCTGCTAGGTTACAATAATGATAATTCGTTATCGATTCCCTTCTAGGGTTAACCTATCTGTATTTATATACCATACAGCTACGATACAATCTCTAATTGATATTCCTAATAATCAGCTATACAATGATATCAATTACAGATTGTCACACGTCTCCTATGTCAACTCGATCTCTTTGATAGCTATCCAATCTTCAAAGATATCACTTCCATAATTATCCTTCAATCACTGTTGAACAGTAGACGCGCTTCCTCCAGACAGAGTTTAACAAACTCTGTCGAGCTTCCAACTGTCAAAGTTTACGCAAACTCTGACTGCTTCCAGCTAAACTCTGATAACTTCCTGTAACACTTAAACACTGATCAAAACACATCAATTATATTTAACATAAAATTTTAATTAAAAAATTGAATCTGACAGTCTGATTTTTAAATGCTAACAGGATAAGTTAGGGTTTAGGGTCTAGGGTTTAGGATTGTAAACAACCCTAAACTCCAAACCCTAAACCCTAAGTCCGTATACGGTTAATTCGTCATTCTAAATATTTCTAAAACCTAAAATGGAATTGTTGAACCACAAAGGTTAACTGTTGAACCCCTAAGGGAATACAGATAATATTTAAAAAAAATTAAATTCTTTTCAAAAAAAATTATAAAATTGAATTTTTCTAAATCATCATTCAGAATATTTCTAAAACCCAAAATGAAAATGTTGAAACAAAAAAAAAGGAAAAAAACAAGAAAAACGCAAATGTTTAGTTAATTAACAGCATGAACTGTTATGTTAATTATGTTTGTGCCATTCAAGGGCCTGATTTTACTAGAGTGTTATTTTGGACATTCAACCATAATTTTGTGTCATTTTGAACGTCTTCTCTTATTTTCGTGCTACCATCTTTTTGCTAATTGAACGCTCACTTTTATTTTACAATTAAATTTAATCCTCAAATTCACGATACCAATAAAAAGATTAGTACGATACCGTTGAATAAAGGCCTATGATCGAAATTACTATTATTCTCATGAGCGCAAATTTAATATTTTATCCATCATGCTCGGATATTATAAAAAAAAAGGCTGATAGAGCAATTTAACGTTCTACAATTAGAGAGAAGTCATTCTCAAACAACCAGTAGTTGCCCACCCAATTAGGCTTTTTGGTGCAGCTAAAGAAGTCTATTTGCATACAATGATGAAGCTAGCTAGTTGTATAGTCGACATGCTGCATAAGTCATAACATAATTATTTGGGTAATTACTAATTAAGGAACTCAATAACACAATTAAACTTTAAAGAAACTGTAAATTCGTAAAAACACGTCATAAGATCAACTATCACTAACTTCCAAAAATCTAACGTCACGTCCAAATACAATTTTTTTTTCTTGTTACTTTTTTTTTTTTTGATGAAATTTTTTTTCTTGTTACTTATAAATTGACTCTCAAGCTCAAAAAGAATACTCCAAAGTGGACTTATGTACCCAACTTAATAGGCACCTGATTTTAAATAGTTGTGTGTATTAAGTTACTTAGGGTTTGCGATCTTGCATCATCGATTTTATAAATAAAAATTAATTCTAATGTCATATAATAATATTATCTACCGATAACGTTCAATTAAAAAAATAAAATAAAGCGTGACAATAATTTTTAGGATACGAATGGACGAACGGAGGCCCTATTGAATATTGAGTGGTAACTACTCGGTTGATGAGGAAAAATATTAGTACTATTATTTAGGTCTCTGATGTCCAAATAATGTAAAATTTAAGTAAGAAATAAATATAAAAAATATTGTTCATATTTACTCATATTCTAAGTTAGTAAAAATCAATTTAAGAATTAATAAAATGTTGGAGTTGATTTAAAGTAACCAGTCACACTTTAGATTAACGTTTTACTATTAAGTTTAGAATAAGGAACTGCAACATTTTTAAATATGCATGTGTATTGCAACACATATATATAATTTTTCTAATTTATTATTGAGATCTACCTTCCCAGTCTTATCGAACTCTATCATTTAACTAAAATTAACACGTCAACAACTTCAGAATAACAGGCAATCACATCAAAATTCCCAGGCTATTTCTTTTATTTCGAAAAACTATTTTTCAAATTATTAAAACCTGAATATATATTTTCGCCTAGATACATTGTGTCATCGAAAAGAGGCAAACTCATGAGGTGCGTATTATTATCGGTTTGGATATTGTTGTTATTCGGAGACTATTTGGCTTTCCTTAAAATTGGAGGCTTAAAGTTGATTTTAAGTTAAAATATGTAAAGTTGTGTAATAAGCTAAAAATAATTTTTAAATTAATTATTTTATTATTGTAATTTTATTTGAGAAAATTAATATCATCATTCACATGTTCAATTTAATGGTTATATTATTATTTTTATAATTTTAATAACTTATTTGTAATATATAATATAAATTTCAAACATATATAACTTAAAATTTTCAATTTTCAATTATTATTTTAAGCAATTTTAGGTAATAAGTAATAATTTTAAATTAATTCAAACGAGTTCTTTACTTCAATTTTTTGTCACTAAATACGCCAACTCCCCGTGAAAGTAGAAATCTTTGTATCAAGTAGGCTGATGATTTCGGCCCATTAGCATCGAAAACCATTTAAGATTCTAAGCCTGGCCCAAATGAGGTAACCCGATCTTATATTTTAAAGCCTACTTGCCACAAATTGGACGCTAGTCTCCCAATCCCAACTTTCAAGATCCTATATTACCAATGAATTTCATTTTTCAAAATCTCAATTAATTTAATAGCATATCAATAATTTTTTACTATAAAAAAGATTTTCTCGACACACTCTATACAAAAATCATCTTAATGGAAGTAATTTATTTTTTAAACTTTGACTTGTCCTCCCCGCCATTGTATATTCTGTGCAGATTTAGATTTAATTACATCACTAAGATTCAACAATTGACCTACCCAGTTTGGTCCAATTCTCAAAGACAGATCAAAACACTTGCTACTTTCTTAACCAAATTTCATCGACCCAGATCAGGAAATCACACTTTCTCAACTGGGTTGCTGTTCTTTTCTTAAAATAACTAACTTTTTGATCTGGGCTGTTGATATACACACATACATACACATATATTGAGCAATGGAAGAAGAAGAAGCACTTAATCATGATACACAAGCGCAAAAAGAGAAGAAACAAAAAGAGGGTATTTTGGGTTTATTAATGGGACCTGTGTATTGGTTTAGAATGCTCGGAAAGGAGTTGAAATGGAGCTTTGTGTGTGGTGTGATAATTGTGTATGGAATTAATCAGGGAGTTGCTATTGGTTTAAATAAAGTTAGTATACAGTATTATATGAAAGATGAGCAGAAATTACAGCCTTCTGAAGCTCAAGTTTATCTTGGTTTAGTTCAAATTCCTTGGATTATTAAGCCTGTTTGGGGTATTTTAACTGATGTTATTCCCATTGCTGGATATCGAAGGCGCCCCTATTTCGTATTTGCTGGTATAATTTTTTATCTTCAGTATTGTATTATGAATTTAGAAAATTTTGTTGTATTTTTGTAGTGTGATTCTTCAATGTGTGATTATAGCTGACTTATAACCAAGAACAACACAGATGTACATCTGCTCACATTAGCACGTTACGCTAAGAATTGAACCTTCCACCTCTTCTTACTAAGAGAAGAGGCATTGAGGGGTATCCACTAGACTACAGTGCTAGGGATTTAGTTCTGGCTAATAAACTTCCTTTAAACTTGTTGTTAAGTCATTGAACTTTTATGTTATCTTGGTAGTTCAAGATTCGAGACAATGGGCTATGGCCAGTTACCTAGTTTATTATGACATGTTCAATTGATTCCTGCCCTTTCTTAGTGATTATCCAGTCTATTGTGCTTTGGAATCCTGTGAATTGCTAAATAATTATAATGAAGTTTAGAGTCCATTATAGCAAGAGCATTGTGCAGAGAGTATCTAGTAGGCGTAGAGAGTAGATACTATAGATTACATGAACTTTCAGTTGAAGAGTTATACAAATTTCCTGTGGTTGATATGTTTCGGTCGAGGTACTATGTTTACTTATACATATAACTGAACATACTGCAACTGAAAGGACCATCTACATACCAATAACTGTGTTACCCTTCATGTGTGACATTGATATACGATTGAGCCTTCTTTAGTAAGGTGGTGCTTTTTATTGTTCGATACACTTGGCCACAGCCTGCTTAATATAATTGATGATAATGATGTATATTTTTTTAAACTTGGTGGTAGAAACTGTCATGCCATATTTAGAATGTGGGAGATGGCCATTTTGGTATTGATATTTAACCTGTCATCATTTCAGGGGTACTAATGTACGATAATTTGGCACAAAGAGATAGTACCTTTATATACAAAGTATGTGGCTGATATCAGCCGATCAGATACTAAAGACTGAGACTAACTTGTTGTTTAGGTTGGGACTTGAATAATGAAATGTAACCAGATGTATTATTTGTTTTTCTTTTTGTATTGCATGCTGCATAGGTCAGATGTTTGTATCACTAGCACCCCTTCCTCCACACACATGCAGGCAAAAAAGCCAATAAGGGAATCATAAAGAGCAAAGTATATAGTGCTTTTAACTTCAGATCATTCAGAATTTCGGACCTTGTTGATTTCAGGTGTTATTGGTGTTGCTGCCATGCTTATGCTGGCATTACATAACAATTTGACCCTTACATTTGCCATACTATGTCTCATCGCTGGGAGTGCTGGGGTGGCAATAGCAGATGTGACGATTGATGCATGTGTGACAGAGAACAGTATAAGTCATCCTTCCCTTGCTGGTGACATGCAGAGCTTGTGTGGTGTTAGCTCTTCTACAGGTGCACTGGTTGGATTTTTAATTAGCGGCTTTCTTCTTCATATAATAGGGCCAAAGGTTTGTGCCTACTTTTTTTTTTTACTTAGGCTATCACTTCCAGTATTATTTGTTATTATGGTTCTATATCCGTAGTCACTAGTCATATACCGGCTAAGATATAAGTGTGTAGTAAATCTCTTCCAGTCTCCGGTTGAGAGGTTGCTGTTGACCACTAGTAAATGACCTTTTGTTTGCAGGGTGTCTTTGGTATCCTGGCAATCCCTTGTGGACTGGTGATTATTGTTGGGATGATACTGCGTGAGCCCCGTGTCCATGGTGTTGGCTATAGACGAGTAAGATTGCACTTTCTATAATTATTTTTCACGAGACTAGACTGTGTTTACAGTAGCAGCTTGGTTATAAATAGGTGAATCAAAAATTAATGGATGCTGGAAGGGCAATGTGGGCAGCCCTGAAATCCCGAGATATATGGAGACCGTGCTTATATATGTACATATCACTTGCAGTGAGCATAAACATTCATGAAGGAATGTTTTATTGGTATACGGATGCAAAAAATGGCCCGTCTTTTTCACAGGTATGAGGTATCTATTTGTTCTTTTCTTTTCACTAGGCAGTAGGGAGACTTTACTGCAGTCTGAAGATGATTTTGATACATACAATGCTATAGAGGCATTAATTCAGTATAGTAAGAGTGCACAAAATCTACTATATCATGAACTCTAAACAAATTATTGTTCTTGCATATCTTACGTTAAATAATTCATCATTAATTAGATTTAAATTAATTATTCTACACCTCCGTCATCCTTTTGCAAACCTTTGACCAAATTTGTAGGTTCAACTATGTAAGCTGACTTTATCTTTTATTATCCTTTTATGCAGGAAGTTATTGGATCCGTATTCTCTGTTGGTGCAGTTGGCTCTCTAGTCGGAGTTCTTCTTTACCAGAATGTTTTCAAAAGTCATCCTTTCCGTCAAGTACTGTTTTGGTCTCAACTGCTATATTGTGCTTCAGGGCTGTTGGAGTTGGTATTGGTTTTAAGAATAAACTTGCGATTTGGTGTACCAGATTTCCTTTTTGTTGTATTTGACGAATTCTTTCACAAAATTATTGGACGTCTTAAATGGATGCCTATTCTTGTCCTCAGTTCTAAGCTTTGTCCATCAGGTATAGAAGGCACTTTCTTTGCGCTGCTTATGTCTATTGATCATGTTGGGATTCTCACATCCTCTTGGGCCGGCGGCCTTTTTCTCCACATCTTGAATATTACCCGGACACAATTTGACAACCTGTGGCTGGCCATTTTGATCCGGAGCTTTCTTAGACTTCTTCCAATTGGGCTTCTATTTCTAATACCCACAGGTGATCCCAATGAAAATATTCTTCCAAGTGAGATGCTGATGCCCAAAAAGGCTGATACCATAAATTCTGAGAACATGGAGATGGCCTCGCTCATTAACACCATCTGAAGGAACTGAGACAATTTTACCAACTTGTGGATGAAAGTTCTGAGAAACTATACCTACCCTCCTTTTTTCTTGGATTTTATAAAATTCTGACCTCAGCTATGCAGATTTGTAGTATAGTTCTTGCATACTCTTATACTTGCATCTCCTATAGCAACACTGGAATTACCTGTATAATGCCTGTGACAAATGCAGAAGTGTCGCCTCTCAAAGAAGATCTACTGAGCTAGTCATTCTTTTTGCAATTCATGCCTAAGCTCAAAAAAATTATGGTTTTGTAATGATTTATGGATTTCTGCTTTGTCGTCATGATGCAAATATTGATAGTACAATGAATTTACAAGTATTTACGGCAGTAACTGGTTATAGTGCTATTAACATCCAAAATTATTGCTGTTCGACTTCAGCGTTCAGGTTGAAGTATGAAGATCAGAATATCCCATGTGAGAAATTATGAGTTGGTTTGTACTGTACAACAGAGTTATAAAGTTTTAAGTATATTATTCCAGTCCTGGTCATTTACAGTTAGACCAGTGGTTTGTGTCGTTTACAAGTACTCCTTTACTTCTTTCTTATGGTATCTATAGGGCAAACACAATTTGAGTTGCATACTCTGGAAAAAAGAACACTATTTATGTCCTGTTTGTTAGTCTGAGATGCTTGGTGATTAGTTTGTATAGTTCTGTTTTCCGTTTGCTGATTGTATCTGGAAATTGGAATTAATTAGGGAGTCATATCAATCCGAGTAAGATTAGCATTTAGCAGACTACATTAATGACCAGGAATTTCAAGCCTCTGAAGCTCTGGTTTTTATTGTTTTGAAACATCTTCCTTGGACTCTTAAGCCTGTTTTGGTGGGGGAACTCCATACTGACACATACCCAATGAATTGATATTGAAGTGCCCCTCATCTTTTCTGGTAAACTAAATCATTCACTTAATTTTCTGTCCAGAGTTGCATTAACGTTAATTGATCTCAACCTTTCTCTATAAACACTTTTAAATGATACTAGTCTGCAGCAGCTTAGCACGATTTTAGATGCATTCATTATCGAAAAACTATTATTAGTGCAGGAAGTATGTATCTCTCAATTATAAAGTGATGAATCATGCCAAACCAATGGTCGTATTTTTACAAATCTGCATATCTAATCTTTCATGCCCGGCTTCTTGCCTAGAATCCATGATTCTGGACAAGGGGTTAATAAAGACTTGCACCGTTAGCTTTCCTTTCATGCCTGGCGTTTTGCCCAGAAGTCTTCAGTTCTTGTTCTAATTTATCTGGTTACGTTATTAAACTTCAAAATTTTTGAATTTGAGGAGTTCCTGAATGCAAATTCAGAATCTTTGAATTTGAGGAATTCTAACATGCAGGTATACTCGAATTCGGTGTTTCAGGTCAGCAACTTCTTACAGATTCTTTATTTTCTGTCAAACTACTGTCAGTTCCAAGATAATCAAGCATCATTTCTGATTATCAAACTGTGTTTTATTAACTTATCTGTCATTTGCATCTGTAATTGAGCCTTATTATTATAACTTTGTTTATTTCGAAAAATCCTGGTATATAAAAATGTATCCTCTGTCATGTTGGTAGCTTCGTTGTTATTTACATAAATGAAAATATATTATCAACATGTGAATATACAGTTTAGTTCACACACACTCTGCAATCAGTTCAGCACATTTAGACAACATTCTTCAAATTAACAAGCTAAATTTACTATTATGGCGTCATCCCCAATCAGATATTGGTGCCCGAAATTAAAAAATGTAGTCCTAATGATATTCTTATGGCCAAGGAGTTTGTTGGTTTTTCGTTGCAGAAATGTATTCCCGGCAACTTTCCCTCCTTTTCACCTTCTGTTACTACCTATGTGAATTAAATGAAACTGCAAGTTTCTTTTGCGAAACCCAACGTCGACTCTGCAGTATTGTATATAACCCTATTGTTCCTTTGCTGGTAATTCCCAATAATCCCAATCTCATCTTCGTACATGAGGCTTGCGAGGGCCAAACACACTTGAGATGCATCAGTCTTTACAAAGTAGAAGATTCCTTGTACATCCACAGTTAACTCAGCATCACCTTCGAAATGCATAGTCATTGTGGGAATGTTAACTTCATCATATCCAGAAAGGTTAAAGCAAGTATCCAATATTGAGAATCTTGGTGCCTGAGGATACCCCATGAATTGTTTAAGAAACTCAGCCTTCACAGCACTATAAACCGATGGAGGGAGTCTTGTAATCACTGTCCCTGAATCAATTAGTATGTTACCTTGACCAAAAGCTGGAGACTGTAAAGCTACCCCACCAACACTTGCTCCAGTAAGGTTTAGAAGATAAAAAGTGGAGAGCTGCGGATTTTGAACCATTTTAGTGTAAGTAATAGGTGTAGAATTTCTGTAAACTGAAGTATCCCCACCTAGAGTAAGTGAACCTGAAGCCAGAGCATGTGTTACAGGCAGGCAGTACGAGAACTGTCCTCCAAATGTATCAGAAGTTTGAGAAACCAATGAAAGATCACTTCTTCCAAGACCCATAAGGCCTGAAACTCCTCCAAACAGGCCTCTATTGTTCCGTCCACAGCCAAATACAAAATCTTTAACTGGGGTGGTTCCAAGGAGGAGGGCGTCACGGGCAAGCTCTCCACGAGTGTATGAACCATCACCGTAGTTAACAACATATTGACATGTTGGAGGATTGATTCCACATATTCCATAATTTCCGGTGGCAAATTGTAGGGAATTGCAACTTGAGGAACCACAAGGAACTGACTGATATGACCGAGATACAGAGGGGTTGAAGAGAGGTTCTCGTTGACTGTAACATGATTTGCAAGGCTGACATTGAACCCATGTCAGGTCACTCCCTGTGTCCGCAATCAGAGTCATGTTTTGACCACCCAAATTAACAGTAACAACGTAGTTTAAAGTTTGAAGCTTGACACCAGAAGTGATAGGAATTTGAGCTTCTGAAACCACTTGTGGTTGACCAGTAATCGTTTCTCTAATTCGAGATTGAAATGAACGAACACGGATATCATCATAGATAAGGTGCTTTTGAAGCCTTTGGCTCCAGTCACGAACTGGCTTTAACAAGTAATCTGTGTGCTGCATTTCTAATATAATTGCACCTTTCTCTGTCCCTGAAGTCCTAGTTGGTGAGAATTGATTCAATCCACATTATTTTGATATGTGATTATGCATGCACAGTTATTATTCATTAGCTAGGCGCCAGTACATAAACTCTAAACAGTGTGAAGGTTCATTTAACCTATAACTTATAATAAAATTATTATTTAAGTTATCTAATTAGCTTTATGTTAATAGTTACTTAGCACTTACTCATAAAGCTCAAAAGTAGTTTAGAAGATATAATTGAGAATAAAAAGATAGACAATTAAAGTTAACACAATGAATGCTAATATTGAACAACAAAACAGAGTTATTACTTTACAATAATGACTTACTTGTTTTTAGAGACAACAAAGTTGGATGGTTGTTGCTGATCATTTGATGTTTCCATTGCAGTTTGTTCAATAGGAGGATTACCTTATCTCCGTAAACCGCGGAATCTGCAGCAGTAACACTAGTACTGCTGATCACTGCAATATCATTCAAAAGAAATGAGAGGATGATAAAAGCTAGTGGGAACATATATGGAGACATTGCTTGTGTGGAATATATAAATTGCAGGTAGCTTAGTTAGAGCAGAGATAAGAAAAGAAGGGAGAATGGGAGAGAGATAAATGAGGGAAAGGAAAGAGGGAAATAGGAGACGGAGTGGGGGAGATTCTTGAGAGTTGGAGGTTGGGAAGGGAACAAAAGAAGAAGGCTGGCTTTAGACCCCACTGTTTTCTATTGCATGAGAAATTATAGAGAGTTCACGTGCAGCAGATACTTAATGGGGATAATAATTATATTAATTTAGGGTGTAGTTAGGATTTAATATCTACTTAAGTTTTTGAACAAGTGGGAATGGAACTGAACAGCAGCATTGGTATGGTATCTCTGATAAACAGCATTTCAAGGAATTACTATCTATGCTAAAGTAAAGTGGTGTAGCATACATGGTTACACAGATAATCGGACAAGACTTGCGTTTAGGGTTGGAACATTCTCAAAATGTTTCAATTCTTTATTGCAGTTCGAACTTTTGCTTGCCTCTTCAAGTAGTAAGCAAGGCAACTGAGAGTTTCCAGTGAAGTTATTTAAAACTTAATCACGTATTTTCAAGAGTTAATTGCATTTTGCATCCCTCAGCTTTAGTCTAATTTCAATTATGTATATGTAGTTTCATAAATTGTACTTTGCATCCCCAAACTTTAAATCATAAGTCAAATCACAATCCCTTATACATTTTCTATAAAAATAATATTGCTTTTAAAGAATATATTAACAAATGCGATATAAAATGATTGCAATGATGATATAAATTATAGATTTTAAACATGTAACTAATTTTACACTTTAAAAATCTTTAAATTATAATTTAATATTATTTTTGACCATTAATCAATTATATTATATTTGTAAAAAATTAAACTAATATGTTTCCATTAAATAAAGTTGTGACTATTATGATATATGATACGTATAAAATCATTAAAATATATTTGTACCTTATTAAAATATAAATTATATAATCACTACACAATTTTATATCGCATTTGTCAATACAATCGTTAAAAGAAATATTATTTTGATAGAAAACGTATAAGGGATTGTGATTTGACCTATAATAGTTGGGGATGCAAAGTGCAAATTATTAAACTACATATACATAATTGAAATTGGAGTAAAGGTAGGGGATGCAAAGTGCATTTAACTCTATTTTCAAATATCTAAACCTAACTTACACATGCAGTACTACTGTGGGAAATAGGAGATGTAATAAGGCTAAGCTGGGGGATTCACGGGTATGGAAAGAAATTCTTGTTAACAAGCGGGCCTGACATTTTCTTGTTTTTGTGTTGCTAAAACTGTTCTTAATGTTAGTATACTGGCCCTACTGGGTTAAAACACATGTAAATGTCACAATTATAATTGTATTACTATGCAGAAAATGTTATTAATTATGATTGTACCTAAGTAGTTATTTGACAGAAATTAATTGCAGAGGTATAAAATAACAATAATGCTAGAGTTACGTTTCACAAAAACTTTCATAAAATGGTAGGTGTCTCAATGTGATTGATTATAATTCAATGGACCCTACATTCACATTAATATCAACCAATAAAATCATCAATTAGTAAAATTCAATTAATTATGTAAATTTTTCTGTGCATATTTTCTGTGCCTTATAAAATAAACATATACTTTGTCCATCCATCCGAGTAAATATCTTGCCTATTAAACGAATATTAGTTATTGTCGATCAGTATTCTAAATATCGTTCGATTTTTCAAAAATAGTCGATAAATTATCGATAAATCGTTAAAAAATTTGATCAATTTGATTTTTTAAAATCTGATTTATCACTATGAAATATTTTTAAATGATATTTTATATTATAAATTAAATTAATTTATTAAATATTATTAAAATATTAAAATTTATCCAATTTTTGTTCCGATTTATCATTCCGATAAATTCCAAATTACTGATAAATCATTATTTGATACCTAAATCGATTTGTTCTTTCAGAAATCTATAACCATGCTGTCAATCATTATCTTATCAGCAGGGCGGCTCCAGACTTTTAGAGGCATAAAACCATAGGAAAACTTAAGGCCTTTTAAATATTAATAAAAATTATTTTTTACAAAAAATTATTATTATATAAAAATTTTAACTCTTTTTCTACAGAAATGATATAGTCTGAACATAAAAATTGTTTTCATATTTTTTCAAATGATTCCAAAAAGCAGGTATAAATTCTCTCTAAAAAGTTGATATTGTAAATGAATCTAAATTATTAATTTTTTATCTAAAATACGAGCAAAAATTTATCAAAGTGAAATAGAATAAAAAAAAATTAACATTTGAATATTTGATTGGTATTGAATCAAGTGTTAGAAGTGAATAGAATCGAAAATTAAGATCAAACCCATTAAAATTATTAAAATAATTTATAATAAATATCTGAAAAAGACAACATAATATATTTTGAGGCCTTTATGATCATGAGGCCTAAAACAATTGCTTTATTGGCCATATAGTTGAACCGCCCCTGTTATCAGTCTAGCACTCTAGCCTGTCATTTTAATTATCCATTAAAAAAAAGGAAAATATCAGTCGAAAATTAAAAAATCAAATAGAGAATAGAGACCAGATTCCGGAAACAAAAAATTACCACAATAGTGCTTCAAATGTATGATTAAGTAACATACCAAATTTGTCAATAATGGGAGTATGGAACGATAAAATGGAGCAAGTGCCGGCAAGTGGTGTTAGTATAAATTAAAGTTCAATTTGCCGTGATTTTGATTAAAATATCGGGATTCGGGAGTACTGTACATTTTGGCGATCGGTCCCCACATGTTGTTGATTTTTGGGGTTTTATAATTAAAGCCGTGTTTGGACATGTCTCTCAGCAAATTTCCTTTCCAGACTAGCAGTCTAGCACATTGATTTCTTCATGTTTTCATAATGTCAAATTGACTTGATTGCACTTTAATGATCTTAATGCTTATCATTTCCATAAAAATGATTTTTTTTTTTATAATTATTATTCCTTTTGTTCCAAATCTTTTATCTTGTTTGATTTTTAACGGTCAAATTGATCAAATTTTGAGCAAAAATTGCATATATAATATATATAAAAATTATATCATTAGAAGTAAATCTAATCTACTTTAATATGTATATTTCAGATTTCGTAAACTATAAAAAATTATACGTAAATATTAATTCAAATTTGATCAATTTGACCATAAAAATCAAATAAGACAAAATATTTGAGACAAAGTAAGTAATAATTTATGTATCAAACTATTATTGTTTAACAGATTACTGCTAGAGCCGGCAATTTGGTATACGACACGAATAAACGACACGAAAACGACACGAAAAATATGGATATGGGTTCACCTTTTCGATACACGAACACGAAAGTACACGACACGAAAAAACACGAGTCCTAAATGGATATGGATATGTGTTTACCCTTAGGTACACGACACGACACGAAAGTACACGAATTAAATACCTAAATAAATAAATATTTTAAATATATATAAGTATATAATAATATTATATATATATACATACATAAAAATAAAAAAAGTAAAAATATAAAATAAAATTGAATTTTTTATAAACAAAAGACATGATTAAAATTGAATTTCAATCGTGATTCGTGTATATTCGTGTATATTCGTGTATATTCGTGTCGTGTACATTCGTTCCGTTTCGTGTACACGAAAAGAACACGGAAAATTCCGTGTACATTCGTTCCGTTTCGTGTTTTACAAAACTAATCGTGTCGTGTATCGTGTCTCACTTTGGGTACACGAAACTAATTCGTGTCGTGTACCGTGTCTGCCTCTAAGTACACGATACACGGATGTACACGACACGAAAGTACACGACACGACACGTTTTGCCAGGTCTAATTACTGCATTTCGTTAATTTTTTTTAAGGTCAATGAATTGAAGATATATATGTCTAATTCACTTTTTAATTTTACCATTACATTTTAATGGCCTCAACTATTATTTTTTTGCACAAATATGACTCTTTTATATATGTTGATAATTTATTAACCAAATTAATACTTGAAATTAGTTTAACTGAATAATAATTTTATTACTTAACAATAATACACTAAACTGTATGCACACCTACACGGTAAAAAAATTGGGTGATGGCCCAGAATACCCACAAATTAAATACACGTAACCAAAATACTCATCGTCAATCAGCACGGCCCTAAATACCCACAGGACACGCTACTGGTGGTGGAGCATTTTCAGACACGCTACTGGGAGTGTAGTATCGTACAGACACGCTACTGTGGGCGCAGCGTCTTTCACAAAATACAATCAGCTCTGTGAACAGTGCTTCAGACACGCATGTTGAGCATGCGTGACATGAGATGCACATGTTCAACATGCGTGTCTGAAGTCACTGTTCATCGTCCCTAAAAGCTCCGCCGCTGTCGTGTTATCGACTAAAACTTCGATCGGTTCGTTTGTACTGTCCAGCCATCGACCACTATCGTACTATATATCAAAAGAATCGTCTCCTCCTCCTCTACAACCCTCCATCCTTCGATTTTTGTTTGTTTCACTGGATTGAAAAGGCAAAATTCACGATCCATTTTCCGATTCATTTTCCGACTTCCTCGTGTACGTCCCTACGGGGACAGAAATCAACAAATCGATGGGGGAATGTGATGTGCTTCGTATGGGCTTCATTTTCATGTCCTTGGATGTATTGAAGGTAGCCGGAATAGCATGGACGAAGAGCGACGATTTTCATGCGATTTTCGCCTTCAGAGCAACGTCGATCTGCATCTGTGAGAATGACGTCGTATGACGTCGTATGTGTCAAGATTTTTATATATTTTAATCTAAGTATCGTCTTCAGTCATGGCTTTATCTACGCAAGATCTAATAATAATCCTTTAATTTAGATTACGTTAAAAATTTACTATAGTTTGCATAAAGTTTTTCAAACAATTTGAAACTAAATTTCAAATTTATTATTCATTAATAAAAGGATATTAAAATTGCATAGAAAAAAATATAAAATTAGTTATAAAAAAGGATATTAAAACAGTGCTTTATCATTGTGAAAAGATTGGAAAAAATCTAAAACTGATTGCTTGATCATTGTGAAAAAATTGAAAAAAATCTAGAATTGATTGCTTGAAGGAATGCGAGCTTACTTCATAATGGCATACTAATTAAAAAAAATTCATTTATATATCGATTCTATTCAAAATTTTGTTTTTTACATTTTTAAGTTTTTCTTATTGATATGGGCTAAAAGTAAGTCCTAAAGACACATTTAATGTGACATTAATTAGACCAAGTATGGTCCAAGCGTGGGGCCCACCATATGGAAAAAAAACCCTAATTAAATATTAATTTCGTAATTAATATTGAGGGATAATTAACAGCTGGGAAGTACAAGTCAAATAAGGATATTACCTCTCCAAAGAGTAGCCTCCAAGGCACATAGTCATACAAGGAAACAGACTCCTACAAGGAAGGAGTCTAGAACCTTCCTCAAGGCTGACTTGCCCACTAAATCACCTAACCCTACTATAATTCTCAGGCTTCTCAGCCTATATAAAGGGTCAGACCCCTCACCTCGGGACTACGTTTTTTGGCTTGATCTTTGATATTCATCAAAGTACGTAGGCATCTTGTGAAGGCAGATTCAGCCACGAGCACAAAAGCAGCCATTAAAAGCACGAAGCTCGCGCACCTTGGCATTAAACACAATCAAACCCTCGATTTTATTCCACAACATTTGGCGCCGTCTGTGGGAAGACAACGTCAACCATGGTTCAAACACGAAGAACAACATCAACCTCGACTGAGGCCATACCCCTTAACTCTGCTCCACCTGCCACTTCTGATTCGCTTATCACTACTGAAGAAGAACAATTACCCCCATCAACAGGGGCGGTCATTCAACCTCTGCTCACTCAACCCTCAGGGACGACTCCCCATGTTGAGGGGACCCTGCCGGTGGTTGTCCATCAAAGCCAAGAAACTAACCCTCTTCAGATGGTGGTTTCTCCTCTTGGAAACGTTAATCGTACGCTACCCCCGGGGGTACAGATCCACACTACGGATCTCCCCTTGAATACCAACCCGATGTATGGGCTGCCTAATTATCCCCCTCGACAAAGGGAACCTGGACCAAGCGGTCATGCCTTACAGATCCGAGATAGAGAGTATGATGACTACTCTGGTCCCTATACTGATGATACATCATCATCTGAGGATGATGATCGAGATGAAGCCCCGAGGAGGCGACGTGCTACCAAAGAACCTCTAAGGAGGACATGAAGGATCCATGATGGACTCCCCTTGACAACTGCTGAGAGGATCAAGGCTTATGAGGCTGAGATCTTAAAGTTGAAGGACGATATGGCGAGAGAACAAGATAGATTGAATCGAACTCAGCCTCCTCCAACTACAGAGAGGATTCCCATTATAAATCTGGAGAGGCCTTCAAGGAGACAAAGAAGGGCTGATACCCGAACTGAAAAATCGACAAGGGTGGAGACCCCCAGAAGCAACCCCAAAGATCTAATGCCACTTGGGGACCCTGATGACCCCAAACCTCCGTTTACTAAGGAGGTGATGAATGCCCATATCTCAAGGAAGTTCAAGATGCCAACTATTAAGGCTTATAATGGAACGGGCGATCCCGCAAACCATGTCAGGACATTCTCAAACGCACTGCTGCTGCAGCCTGCCAGTGACGCCTTAAAGTGTAAGGCGTTCCCTCAAACCCTGTCGGGCATGGCTCAAAGGTGGTATAGCCGCCTACCTGCAAACTCAATTGGCTCTTTTAAGGAGTTGAGCGCTGCCTTTGTCAGCCAATTCATTAGTGGGAGAATTCATGAAAAAAGTTTTGCATCCCTCATGTATGTGGTACAGGGGAAGAATAAGAATTTGAGGGATCATCTCAAGAGATTCACTAAAGAGGCGTTGAATATCACTGATCTGGAAAATAAGGTGGCCATGATAACCCTGGAACACGGAACCACTGACCTCCTCTTTAAAAGGTCTTTAGCAAAACACCCTCCTGAAAACATGGCCGAGCTCCAACGAAGGGCCGATCAGTATATCAAGGCTGAGGATAGCATGAAGAAGGAAACCGCAGGAGGCAATGATAAGGGTTCCAACGACTCAAAGAAACGAAAGCAAGAGCAAGAGTACGACGCTAGGGACAAGTATCCCCGGGCTGGGAAGGACTCCGAGTCATCACCAAAGAAGGGTTTGGGGCCGAGATTTTCTGATTATGCAAGGCTGAACGCTCCTAGGAGTCAGATTTTGTTAGATATTGAGAAGGATAAAGACTTTCGGTGGCCAAAGCCATTCAGGGGTGACCCCGAAAAGAGAAACAAGGATCTGTATTGTAGATTCCACAAGGATGTGGGACATGATACAGATGACTGTAGACAGTTAAAGGATGAGATTGAATTTTTAATCCGGAAGGGAAAGTTAAACAAGTTCACCAAGGGTGAAGATCGTGGAACCCAGAAAAGGGACTATGATAGGAGAGACAATGATAGGAGGGATAACGATCGTGATCGTAACCCACAGCCCCGAGGGCCAGTTATCAATATGATTTGGGGAGGCCCAACAGCGGCCGGCACAACCAGAAACTCTCGAAAGGCCTATGCCAGAGAAGTGATGCACATTGTAGGAGAATCCCCGAAACGTGCTAAGACCGAGATAGTAATTGGTTTTGATGATTCGGACCTTGAAGGGGTGAAGTTTCCCCATGACGACCCGTTGGTCATAACTCCTGTAATTGGAAACTCAGAAGTAAAGCGGGTCCTGATAGACAATGGAGCTTTTGTTGATATCTTGTTTCATGACGCTTTTGTAAAAATGGGGTACACTGACTCTCAATTAACCCCGACTAACATGCCTATCTACGGGTTTAACGGAGTTGAGTCCAAGGTTGAAGGGACTATTCAGCTGCCCGTGACAATAGGGCAAGAACCTAAGGAAGCCACCCAGATGTTGAATTTTTTGGTGATTAAGGCTACCTCGACTTACAATGCAATCTTGGGGAGGACCGGACTTCATGCGTTCAAGGCTGTTGCCTCTACCTATCACATGAAGGTCAAATTTCCAACTAGGAGTGGTGTTGGGGAACAGAAAGGAGATCAGAAAATGGTCAGGAGTTGCTATGTGGCTGTTTTGAGAGCTGATGGAGCCGGGGGGCCGGTACTCCCGATTGAAGACATGGATGTCCGTGGTGATGATGAACATCGAGGAAGGCCAGCATAGGACTTGGTTCCCATACCTCTAGAGTTGGGCGACCCTGGAAAAGTTACTTATGTAGAAGCTTCTCTGAAGGAACCCTTGAAGGGCAAATTGATAACATTCTTACAAGAAAACAGTGATGTGTTTGCTTGGATAGCAGCTGATATGCCAGGGATTGATCCCCAACTCATTGTTGGGACAATTAGATCTTGGCACTGCGATTTTGATACAATAAATTAACGAGTACGAATAGAAAAGTCACCTTGTTAACGGTTGATTCCACGCTCTTCTATTGTATTCCCAAATTCCCTTGAGCGAAGTGTGGCCTTCGCCTTCTCAAGTTAACCTCTCTTCTTGCTCCTAGGTGGCTACAAAATTTTTTCGACCAACCCTAGCAAGAAGAGAATAAGAATATATATAGGGCTACAATAGGGATCATGGATAATTAAGTTAGGCCTCCCAATGACATTCCGAGCCCAGCCCAATGTCATTTAATATTAATTCAATCCACTCAAGAATTAATATTTGCACTACCTTTCCTAATACCGTAATTTAATTAATTAATTCGGTTCCAATATTATTTCCTTATTAAATTCCCCATGTTTAAAATATCACATGTCCATTAATTAAATAAATTACTGATAATTCATTTAATTAATATCTTTTATCCTTGATCATCCACTCAACCTTTATTTAATTATGTCGGAATAAATCCACCTGCAGGATTTCACATAATTAAATCTTTTTTAGCTTTCAAGGGGACATCATTAACCTGAATATTATCAGGACATGGATTCCTTCTATAAATAATATTCATCATATATATTATTTCATCACCCAAAATATAATGAAATAAATCAAAAGAATTATTTCATATATAAATCAAAGCATGTAAATAATATACACTTGTCAATTACTATATCTGGATTAAGAACCTAAGCATTAATAATAACATAGAATCTTAGTTCTCCTTCTTAATCAGTATAAGGGAACAATTCTAAATTTGATCCTGTTCAATATACACAAAGTATACTAGTATTATTTATTAGTCAATATAAACTAATCTAAATAATACTACAGCCATTCCAGTTGATTGTCTAACTCCACCTGTGCTGTGAACATTATTATATTATATAAACCGAATTTAACAATCTAATATTCTGTATCCCATTTGATACCAGATTGTCCACAATATATAATATTAGACAACATGTAAATATTTAAATGATTCTCAATAAAACTGAGCCAGAAATAAATGTATATACTTTAAATAAATATTTTCAGTATACACCAACAATCTCTCACTTATACTCAAAATATTCTATGAGTATATCAGTGTTTATTTAATCCACTATTACAAAAAAAAACTATGTGTCTATCCATCTGACTCCTATCGCTTCCACATGCCTGTCAAAAACTTTGGCTGGCAAGCTCTTTGTGAAAGGATCTGCCCGGTTGTCTTCTGATGATATGTGAGCCAGAACTATATCTCCTCGTTTTACGATTCCTCGTATGAGATGATACTTACGTTCAATATGTTTAGCTACTTTGTGATCTCGCGGTTCCTTCGAATTTGCCACAGCACCAGTGTTATCACAATACACTGTCAAGCTCCTAGGCAAATTAGGTACCACATCCAAGTCCAAAAGAAAGTTCCTGAACCATACAGCCTCCTTTGCAGCCTCAGAGGCCGCCACGTACTCGGCTTCCATGATAGAGTCTGCAATGCATTTCTGCTTTACACTCCTCCATATAACGGCTCCACCTCCCAAAGTAAAAACATATCCCGAGGTTGATTTCCTCTTATCCCTATCTGATTGAAAATCTGAATCAGTATATCCCAAAGGAAATAGATCTGAGACCTTGTAAATTAACATATACTCCTTAGTCCTTCTCAGGTACTTGAGTATAGTTTTTACTGCACTCCATTGTTCCTGACCTGGGTTCGACTGATATCTACTAACCATGCCTATAGCAAAGCAGATGTCAGGCCTCGTACATAACATAGCATACATTAAGCTTCCACACGCCGAAGCATAAGGAACTGCTTTCATGCTCTCTATATCCTTAGGTGTCGAAGGACACTGCTCCTTGGATAGAGCCACTCCATGCTTAAAAGGTAGAAAACCTTTCTTAGAGTTCTGCATGTTAAAACGAGCTAATACTTCATCAATGTAGGGCTCTTGAGATAAAGCCAACATCCTTTTCTTGCGATCCCTTATTACTTTGATCCCAAGGATGTATGCCGCTTCACCTAAGTCCTTCATTTCAAATTGTTTGAACAACCATGCCTTTACTGATGACAACATCTTAACATTGTTTCCAATAAGTAAAATGTCATCCACATACAGTACTAGAAAAACCACTGCATTACCCTCACTTCTCTTATACACACATGGTTCGCTTGGACTTTGATCAAATCCATATGACTGGACTGCCTGATCAAAACGAATATTCCAGTCCCTAGAAGCTTGTTTTAGTCCATAAATAGACCTCTTAAGCTTACAAACAAGATGCTCTTGGCCTTCCTTAATGAATCCTTTTGGTTGTTGCATATCGATGGTTTCCTCAAGACTTCCATTAAGGAAAGCTATCTTGACATCCATTTGCCAAATCTCATAATCGAGATGAGCTGCTATAGATAAAATAATCTGGATCGACTTAAGCATAATAACCGGCGAAAAGGTTTCCTCATAATCGATCCCTTCTTTCTGAGTATACCCTTTCGCAACAAGTCGTGCTTTCCAGGCTTTCACCTTTTTGTCAGATCCTCTTTTCTTCTTGTAGATCCACATACATCCAATGGGTTTTACACATTTGGGTGGTTCCACGAGCTCCCAAACTTGATTGGAATACATAGATTCCATCTTAGATTCCATTGCCTTTTACCATAGATCTGCATCTTTATCTAGAATTGCCTCTTCGTATGTCCTGGGATCCTCATCATGTTCGCCAGAGACCAAGTCCGAGGACTCTCCCAAAAACATGAATCTATCTGGTTGTTGAACAACCCTCCCACTAAGACGAGGCACTGGTGCAGTATTAGTGTTAAGTTGTGCATTTTCTTGTGGCTGTTCTACTTGTACTATTGGCACTTGGGGATTATATGTCCCTCCCACTAGTTCCTCTAAAATGATACTACTCATGGGTTTATGGTTCATTATATAGTCTTCTTCTAAGAATCTAGCATTGGTGCTAACAATGATATCTCGATCCCTAGGACTATAAAATGAATAACCTTTCATTCCCATGGGATAGCCTACAAACAGCCTTACTTCTGTACGAGATTCTAACTTGGTCGCGTTCTTGTTCAGCACATGTGCTGGACAACCCCAAATCCGAATATGTCTTAGACTTGGTTTGCTGCCAGTCCACAATTCTATTGGAGTTTTGGGAACCGACTTAGAAGGTACCAAGTTCAGAAGGTAAGCCGCTGTTTCTATAGCATATCCCCAAAACGACTTGGGTAAATCTGAATAACTCATCATCGATCTAACACTCTCTAAAAGAGTCCGATTCCTTCTCTCTGCTACACCATTCTGCTGAGGTGTGCCAGGTGCAGACAACTGGGATGTGATCCCATTTTCTGATAAATATTCCCTAAATTCTCCAAGCAAGTATTCGCCACCACGATCTGATCGTAGTGACTTGATACATTTTCCAAGATGTCGCTTCTCCGCACTTACTTTGTACTCTTTGAATTTTTCAAAGCACTCAGACTTACGGCGCAACAAATAAATGTACCCATATCTAAAATAATCGTCGATGAAAGTGACAAAATACTCATAACCTCCTCTTGCTTGGATACTCATAGGTAGTGGTGGCCAAACGGCCGTGCCGTGCGGGCCGTGCCGGTTTGGCCACGTGCCGAACTCCATCAAACAAGGCAGGGGCACGTACGTGTGGTTCGGACGTGCCGTGCCGTGCCCCTGAATTTAAAACCCGTGACTGACACGCGAGCTAGGCGGGCTGGCGGGCTTTTTTTTATGGAAAATTCGAAGGTAGACACTCAGAAATTGTATATAAAATTTGAATTTTTTTTGTTATTAATATTCTCAAAATATGAAATGTTTCGAATTAAAATATTTCGAATTTGTAACTTTTTTCTTTTAATTTTATTATATATTAAAATGTTTCGATTTTTTTTTTGAATAAATCATACTTGAATTAATTAATTTAAATAATTTAAAATTTGATGATCTGAATAAGACTATATTTTTATCATATCAATAGTTTTCTATGTATATGTGTGTACCTACTGATTAACTATTATATCTTATGTTGAGTTTAAATAATGTATATTTTAATTGAATTTCAGTTTTTTGAAAAAAGACTCCATTTCTCCCATCAATTTTTTAGATTGAGTTTCGAAGTTTTGGTCGCAACTAACAAGTAAATTTCAGAAAATAAAAGCAAGTTGCAGTAGAGTTGTCCAAACAAAACTACTTGTTATGGCACGGCACGCACAATGACACGGCACGTAGTACAACAGAATAAGTAAACAAACTCACTAGTTTAGTAGTTTCAACCAATTGATTAATTTTTTCTAATCTCTTCATTTAGAAAAAATCGGATTCGGTTAGATATATTGTAAATTTTTGAACAATCATGAAATAAATATAAATTTTAAATTTATTTTATTGTTCAAAACATAAATATGTAAGTTTAAAAATTTAGGTGCCCTTCAAATTTTAATTAAATCTCATTATTTAGTTTAATTATTTGGTTTATAACTGACGTGTCGTGCCCTGCCGAATGAACGGGCCGAGCCGAAAATTATAATTTTTATTCAGAAGGGCTTCCGCGTGCGTGCCGAACGGGCTGCGGTTTGGAAAATATGAATTCGCGCACGGTACGTTTATTGTAGCGGGCTGAACGGGCTGGGCCCGTTTATTACTGTAGCGTGTTGAACGTGCTTTTTTGATGAATAATTCGCGAACGGTTCGGGCTGAACCGCCCGTTTGGCCACCTCTACTCATAAGTCCACATAAATCAGTATGAACCAATTCTAACACTTCTTTGGCTCTATTCCCCTTTGATTTAAAAGGCCTATTAGTCATCTTACCTTCCAAGCAGGATTCACAAACTGGAAATGGCTCCACTGCCAACGAGCCTAATGGCCCATCTACTACCAGTCTTTGAATCCTCCTCAAGTTAATACGACCTAATCTTAAGTGCCAAAGATATGTTTGGTTCAATTCAGAAGGTTTCTTTCTTTTATTTGAGCTAGAAAGAATGTTATTAGTTTCCTTATGTTGCAGCATTGGTTGGATAGGATTAATAATATATAAATTGTCTTGCAATGTACCAGAACATATAACTCGTTTATTCATCATAATAGAAACATAACGATCCAAACAAACATTATAACCATCCATGGCAAGTTTAGAAACCGAAATTAAATTCCTTCTAAACGTAGGTACATAAAGACAATTGTTCAAAACCAAAATCCTATCATCGCCAAAAGATAATGTAATTATTCCAACTGCAACTATTGCTACTTTCGTAGCATCTCCCATGAACACATATATCTCTCCATCTCTAAGCATTCTGGATTGCTGGAACCCCAGCATAGAGTTACAAACATGGTCAGTGGCTCCTGTATCTACACACCAAGTGCTCGTAGATATAGCCGCTATATATGTTTCTGTAACTAGAGAAAGAGACATACCAGTATTGTTTGTCTTCTTAGGAAGAGGACAATCCTGTTTCCAGTGACCTGACTGCTTGCACCTGAAGCACTTGTCCTTAGGCTTTTTCACAGCACCTTGAACTCCCACTGCATTAGCAACCTTCCACCTTTCTGTGTCTGAACCTTTTTCTTCTTCTTGCCTTTCGGCTTAGAGGAAGAAGCTTTCTCAGCCACATTCACTTGAACGTTCTGCTTAAAGAGTCCTTCAGCTGCCTGAAGTTCTGTCAGAAGTTCCGCGAGACTATACATCCTTTTGTTCATGGTGTAATTCAAGCGGAACTGCTCAAAACTTTTGGGCAGGCTCATAAGCAAGATATCGATCTGGGTTTCCCCATCAATATCAGCACCAAGGATCTCCATCTCATTCAGATGAGACATCATCCTGAGAACATGATCCCTTACAGGTGTTCCTTCAGCCATCTGAGTGTTCATTAAAGCCTTCATTTCTACTTGCATAGCAGCCCTATTCTGTTCTCCAAAAAGTTCCTTGAGATTAAAGAGCATATCTGAAGCAGTGGCCATAGCCTGATGCTGATGCTGCAAAACACCCGACATTGCTGCCAGAATGTAACATTGCGACATCTCATCAGCCTTAACCCACCGCTTATAATACTCCTTCTCACTTTCAGGAGCATCTTCAGCAGGCTGATCTGGCTTGGGTTCATAAGTACAAAATTTGTACTCCTCAGCAGTCAACACTATGTCCAAATTACGTTTCCATTCAATATAGTTCGGTCCAGTAAGTTTGTTATCCTTAAGTATGGTGAATAGTGGATTAAAGCCCATAATGATCTAATCCTGAGAATCATACATGTAACACATAATCAGAGAGTTGCACAAATCTTAAAACCTATTGGTTTCCTCTAACAATTAATTAAAATTAATGCACTAATATTTAAACACCATAAGTATCTGGTACGCCACGATGGGTGACATATATATATACCACTTAAATTCGTTTAAATATTACTTCGGTCCTATTACTAAATAATACGCCACGTTAGGGTGGACTATATATTATTTTTCATAGCTAAGTGTATACCATTATTTAATCTTAAATTACTTAAACCAAATACATCCTTCTGATATATTAATGGAAAATTCCCAGGTCTCGGAGGAGTCACAACGGCCTCGCTTAATACCCGATTCCTAGACAGAATTTTCCATAGTCAACATCAAAAGAGTATTCAATTTTCGTTACGAATTCTATGAAACTTGGTACATCATGTTAGGGTGATCTATATACCTTTCAATATTCGTAATTTAATTTAAGAATTTTGTTCTAGTAATTTGTACAACCTTTTAAAATACCGTAAATAGTACGCCACGTTAGGTGATCATATATACCATCTACATTCTTTAAAAGGTTATATTACATACAAAATAATGGAGACCGTGGGATTTAATTACTAATTAATTCCCTCACCCACTTAGAATTTTTATTTAAAAAATGAGGAATTTTAAAATTAAATGGGGCCTATGTCGTTACAATTATGTCTAGCATGCATTCAAAATACACACATAATTTAACAACATATAACATTTAATTAAAGCAATAAATAAAAAAAATATGTCCATGTCGTCCTAATTATGTTAAACATGCAATTATAAATTACACACATAATTAACAACACAAATAATAATTTATTTAAAGCAATAATTAAAAATAAATTACGGAATTAAAATAAAAAAATCAAACTATTATGGCCCCAAAAAAAAAATTCTGCACCTCCTATTGTTGCTGACATGTGCTGCATCTGTTGCACGGAGGAGAAAATAATAACAGCCTGTTGCGCAATTTGTGTCTGCGTCACTGCCTTTCCGCCTTTTACACCTGTTGCGCAGTCAGCTCTCGCGTTACACAATCCGGAAGATCTTGTTGCGCAGTCTGGCCCTGTGCCACACAAGTTTTTCATTGGTAACGCAGGCCAGACCTGCGTTACAGGATTTCTACAGAATTTTTCAACAGTTTCGCCTCCTGTTTCTGCTCGTTCTACTTTTGTCAGCATCCAACATCAGTCTTCAACAGCTTGCGCAGCGGAATAATTATGGTCTCGGTTTTGATTTTTAATCACATGTAATTGTTACAAAATACCCGGATTTATATAAAAATCCATCAAACAATTACAAAAAAATAGATCTAATACAAAACTAATTTTGTAAATCTATTCTAACACGATCAACCCACGTGTAAATTACGACCACGATAAACCACGTGGAAACCAATTGCATAAAAATTAACCACGATAAACCACGTGGGATCCAAACACATAATTAAAATATACATGGCCATAATAGTGGATAACAACCTGCAAAACAGAATATACAAGCCTACCACTATATACATGCATATATAATTACGACATGGACATCGTATCAAAAATCGCAGAACCATTGAACCTAGCTCTTGATGCCAATTGTTGGGACAATTAGATCTTGGCACTGCGAATTTTGATACAATAAATTAACGAGTACGAATATAAAAGTCACCTTGTTAACGGTTGATTCCACGCTCTTCTATTGTATTCCCAAATTCCCTTGAGTGAAGTGTGGCCTTCGTCTTCTCAAGTTAACCTCTCTTCTTGCTCCTGGGTGGCTACAAAATGTTTTCGACCAACCCTAGCAAGAAGAGAATAAGAATATATATAGGGCTACAATAGGGATCATGGATAATTAGGTTAGGCCTCCCAATGACATTCCGAGCCCAGCCCAATGTCATTTAATATTAATTCAATCCACTAAAGAATTAATATTTGCACTACCTTTCCTAATACCGTAATTTAATTAATTAATTCGGTTCCAATATTATTTGCTTATTAAATTCCCCATGTTTAAAATATCGCATGTCCATTAATTAAATAAATTACTGATAATTCATTTAATTAATATCTTTTATCCTTGATCATCCAATCAACCTTTATTTAATTATGCCGGAATAAATCCACCTGCAGGGTTTCACATAATTAAATCTTTTTGAGCTTTCAAGGGGACATCATTAACCTGAATATTATCAGGACATGGATTCCTTCTATAAATAATATTCACCATATATATTATTTCATCACCCAAAATATAATGAAATAAATCAAAAGAATTATTTCATATATAAATGAAAGCATGTAAATAATATACACGTGTCAATTACTATATCTGGATTAAGAACCTAAGCATTAATAATAACATAGAATCTTAGTTCTCCTTCTTAATCAGTATAAGGGAACAATTCTAAATTTGATCCTGTTCAATATACACAAAGTATACTAGTATTATTTATTAGTCAATATAAACTAATCTAAATAATACTACAGCCATTCCAGTGGATTGTCTAACTCCACCTATGCTGTGAACCTTATTATATTATATAAACCGTATATAACAATTTAATATTCTGTATCCCATTTGATACTAGATTGTCCACAATATATAATATTAGACAGCATGTAAACATTTAAATGATTCTCAATAAAACTGGGTCAGAAATAAATGTATATACTTTAAATAAATATTTTCAGTATACACCAACACTCATAACTCATAAATTGAATGTCGATCCCAAGCGAAAGACCATAAAGCAGAAGAAGAGGAATTTTGCTCCAGAAAGGCAAGAGGCCATTAAGCAAGAGGTGGACAAACTCTTGGAAGCTGGTTTTATTGAGGAGATTCAGTTCCCTGAATGGTTGGCTAACCCTGTGATGGTCAAGAAAGCCAACGGTAAGTGGAGGATGTGTATAGACTTCACCGACTTGAATGACGCATGCCCTAAGGATTGCTTCCCTTTACCAAGGATTGACACACTAATAGATGCCACAGTTGGGCACGAAATGTTGAGTTTCATGGATGGATTCAGTGGCTACAATAAGATTAAGATGCACAAGGATGACATCCCAAAGGTATCCTTCATAACTGACTTTGGTGTTTTCTGCTACCTTGTTATGGCTTTTGGTCTAAAGAATGCAGGAGCTACCTATCAACGACTGGTGAATAAGATATTCGCCCATCTGATTGGAAAAACCATGGAGGTCTATGTTGATGATATGCTGGTTAAGAGCTTGGTCAAGGCAGACCATATTAAGCACCTCAGAGAGGCATTCGAAGTGCTGAGGCACCATAAAATGATGTTGAATCCAGCCAAGTGTGCCTTTGGCGTTGGATCAAGCAAATTTTTGGGTCTGATGGTTTCAAAAAGAGGCATAGAGGTCAACCCTGACAAGATCAAAGCGATTCTGGACATGGAACCACCCTGTTCTATACGGGATGTACAGAAGTTAACGGGCCTAGTCGCAGCCCTAGGGAGATTCATCTCAAAATCAGGTGACAAGTGCTTGCCTTTCTTCCAAGCATTGAAGAAGGTGAAAAATTTTGAGTGGACTCCTGAGAGCCAAGAGGCCTTTGAACAGCTGAAGAAATACATGGCCGAAGCCCCGTTGTTGACTAAACCAAGTCCTGGGGAGACTCTTTACATATACCTGGCGGTATCTGAACAAGCCTTGAGTGCTGTCCTCATTCGGGAAGAGGAGAAAATCCAGAAACCTATCTACTACGTGAGCAAAGTGTTGCATGGGGCTTAGTTGAATTACTCAACCATAGAAAAGTTTGCTTTGGCATTAGTGACTGCCTCGAGGAAGTTGCGACCTTACTTCCAGGCACATAAGATTCAAGTTCTGACAAACCAGCAGTTGAGAAATATATTGCATAGCCCTAAGGCCAGTGGAAGGCTAATCAAGTGGGCGATTGAGTTAGGAGAGTTTGATATCACATATAAGCCTCGAACAGCCATTAAGGCTCAGGCATTGGCTGACTTCGTGGTTGAATGCACCATTAACAACCAAGAAGTCCGGGGGCAAGAGATAGTGACTACCCCTGGGAAGGAGAAAAAAGAAGAGGAACTTACACCTGATCTGAAGGAATATTGGGTGCTCTATTTTGATGGAGCATCAAAAACAAAATCTAGTGGCGCAGGTTTGGTTTTGCAAAGCCCCGATGGGTTCACGGTTGAGTACGCTTTGAAGTTGGATTTTCCTACTACCAACAATGAAGCGGAGTATGAGGCATTAATAGCTGGTTTGGGTTTGGCTAGAATCATGAGGGTCAAGAATCTCAAAGTTTGTGGAGATTCAAGGCTTGTGGTATCACAAGTAAATGGTTAATTTGAAGCTAAGGATGAAACTATGGTGAAATACCTGAGAGTCGTAAAGGCTGTTATGAATCAGTTTGAGGAGTGCTATGTTGAGCACATTCCGAGAGAAGAAAACATTAAGGCCGATATCCTGTTTAAGTTCGCTTCTTCTGAGATAGAAAATTATGCTGGGAGTGTTTACTTCCAGGTCTTGAAGGCCCCGACCGTTAACTCGAAATTAGTGGCACCAATTTATGTGGGGGATGTTGGATAGATCCTATCAAAGCTCACCTTGAAACCGGATGGCTCCCAAACAATGCCTTGGAGGCATGAAAACTTTCAGTAAGAGCATTGAGATACGCCTTGATTGAGGGCATTATGTACAAAAGGTCGTTCGTCATCCCATACTTGAAGTGTTTGAGGCCTCAAGAGGCAAGAGAAGCATTGGAGGAAGTTCATGAAGGGATCTGTGGGCAACACTTGGGGGGCAGGGCCCTAGCTCACAAGATCACTCGTTTAGGGTTCTATTGGCCGGAGATGTTGGTTGATGCACAAGACTATGTCAAGAGATGTGAGAGATGTTAAAAACATGCTCCAATTGTAAGGCAGCCGCCTGAGATGTTAACTTCAATTAACTCTCCTATTCCGTTTGCGATGTGGGGGATGGATATACTTGGTCCTTTTCCCATGGCTTCAGCACAAAGGAAGTTCTTGATAGTGGCCATTGATTACTTCACTAAGTGGATTGAGGCTAAACCTCTAGCCAAGATAACCACCAAACAAGTTGCCCAGTTCTCTTGGGAGAACATAATTTGCAGGTATGGAATCCCATGAATCCTTGTGACAGACAATGGGACACAGTTCAATAATGAAGAGTTCAAGAAGTATTGTGAAGAGAATGCAATTGAGCTTTGTTTTACCTTAGTGGCACATCCACAAGCTAATGGGCAAGCTGAGGTAGCTAATCGAATTATCCTTGATGGACTGAAAAAGAGGGTCGAACGCTCTAGGAACACTTGGGTAGATGAATTGTTGCCCATACTTTGGGCATACCGTACCACTTGTAAAGTGACAACTGGAGCAACCCCATTCCTGCTGGCTTATGGAGTTGAGGCAGTTGTGCCTTTAGAGATCATGCAAGCGTCACCTCGAATTGAGGCATATGAACCAGAAACTAATGAAGAAGGGATGAGACTTGCCCTTGACTTAATTGACAAGGTTAGAGATGAAGCCAATGCTAGAAATACTGAACATCAGAACAGAGCCTCTTTTCACTACAACCAGAGAGTTAAGGAAAGATTCTTTCGACAAGGCGACATGGTTCTAAGGAATATTGAAGCCTCAGGAGTTGTCCAGAAAGGAAAGCTAGCACCAAACTGGGAAGGACCGTATCTAGTCAGAAAGGTGTTAGGTCGAGGATCCTACAAGTTAGAAACCATGGATGGGGTTGAGGTGCCCCAAACTTGGCATGCTGTGAACCTCAAAGTTTATTACGTTTAAGTTCTTTTGACAAAGGCTTGGACTTTTATCTATTTATTAGGAATAAGGTTCGAATGAAACCATTATAGAGCATGTTGCTCCCAGTAGGAGATAGAGTATCTATGTAAGGGTTGAACCCATTTTATTGATGTCCTTTGACAGCTTAATGGAATCTATTCTGTTTTCTCTATGAGTTATTCCTCCTTGTTAATATAAACACGAAAGACAAATGATTGAACTAGCTTGTGAGTTTAGTACCAGCCAGGGGTCCAAGTACTCGAAAAATTCTAAAGTTTAACGAACTATGAGCAAAGGCGAGAAAATGGACACAACATAAACTAACTGCATAAATAGTTAAGTTAAAAAGTTACACAAATAAAGGCCCGAAGGCTATTGAGTTAAATGGCAAAAACCAAGAGTTTTGATGAACAAAAAGATAAATAAATAAGGTTTAAGAGGCCTTAGGGGCCTCCTTAGCATGAGAATCATCCTCGGAGCTAGTGGCTGTAGTGGATCCATCCGCAGCAGAATTAGCAGGACTAGACCGAACTAGAGGAAGTTTAGGATCCAAGGCTGAAGTGGTAGCATGCTCCTTGACCAAAGCATCATCCTCCCCGAATAACTCTTCCTGGAACCAGGCTCATTAACTAATAATGGGGTAGGAAGATGGGGGCTCACGAAGTCTGAAGGCTGAAATAAGCCAGGATGGCTCCTCAGAATTGCCTCAATGGCCTTATTCCAACCCTTGGAAAATTTGGCAGGAAATAGCAGCTCATCGTGCTGATCCATGAGGGTCTTGTACTCATCAGAATCCAGATAGTCATCGATGATCTTCTCTCTGTCATCCTTCAAAGCTACCAACTCAGCCCGAGCACTGGCCAGCTCTTCATCCTTATCTTTGAGCTTCTCCTCTAGTTGGTTGATAGCAAGGCTTTTCTTTTGAGATTCAGATTCATACCCCTTGGCTTTCTCCTTCCAAGATTTAGCTTGGTAGAGAGAACTCTGGAAGTGAATGTTGGCCTGTGCAAAGAAACAGTAATTATGTTAAAGTAAAGTAAATAAGTACGAAATTTAAAGAATGCGAGGTTTGAGACCTACCACAGCTAGGGCTTGAGAACCAAGTGCCTCTGATTCCCCGATGCCTCCATTGACAACCAAGTCTTTGTAGTCTGGAGGGGTGATCGAGTTAAGAGACCAGTCCATAGCGTGTTTGGTCGATCCCACCACAGTATCTCGTTTCCTGAAGCCCCAGGATGGCCTAAAAACAGTAGATTGAACATTGACTTGAGAACTCTCCTCCAAGTCGCCTATGTCACCAAACTTAAGGTTCCCCTTCTGAACCTTATGGGGCCGCAAAAAGGATGGCTCAGTTGCCTTTTCACGCGGATCAGCGTTCCACTTAGCTCGAATCATCCTGGATGTCTCATCATCAACGGAAGGGGAAGCCTGCACGATCATCTTTGCAACTGTGAAAGCACAAGCAAAACACGAAGTTGGAATAAGTTAAGTATGAAAATTAAAACAAAGGCATGAAAGAGATTTACCCCTTTCGGAAACACGTGAGAGGCCTACAGCCCTTAGGGATTCTTCATTTATAAGACTCTGGCATGTTATAGATTCACCATCGGCCTTGGTTAGAGTCTCAAAAGGCGTCTAGTCCTCAGGGCCAAGGACAATCCCTTTGTGGCTTCCATCTATAACCTTTGAAAAGGTCCTCCTAAAGATGGTGCCCCAATCACCACCTACCCACTCTAAGTAAGCAAACTCGTTTTTCCACCCAGTGTTGTTGTCAGGTCTATACTTGCCGTTAAAAATGGCAGGCACCTTGGGACGAAGCTTAATGTAAACCCAGCCAGGGTACTTAGCTGGACTATTATAGATTTGAAAAATTTTACGGAAAAGAGGTACTCATAAATTAAGGTTTTGTCTAAGGCATAAAACCATAAAGCATAATATTATCCTCCATGCGTTTGGAGGGAGTTGGCAAGGGCTAACTTGAATGTCAGCTAACAGGCGAGGGATAAAGTCATGAAAGGGAAAACGAAGGCCAACTACTAGGCTCTCCCTAGAGACACATAAGGCATTAGGCCTCCAATGACAAGGTCTGTCACCTGGCCCAGCTGGAACGAGTTTATAAGGTTTCTTAATTTTATACAACTTATTATATCTAGTAATTTCATCAACATCATGGTATGAGCTACAACGGTCATACGCATCTAGTTTAGCTAAACTAGGGTAGTCATCAGCTCGTTCATTTAACATTTCTAAGAGAGACATGTATGAAGATCGAATGGTAATGGTACCTTTAGAAGAGGCCGAGTTCATCTTAGCAAGGCGAGCTTTGGTTTTATCCTCCATTAATGGCAGCTTGAAACCCTAGAGAGGTTGAACGGAGAAGATGATCGGAGATGAAGACTGGAGATAGCCGAGAAATCTTCAAACGGAACTAGAGAGAAATGTTATGACTGAGAGCTTAGAGAGCAAAGTGAGGTAAGAAATGAGAATGTGAGAAATGAACTCTCCACTCTCACTCTTATAAAGGTCTTTACAACCGGTTGAAATTCTCTCAAACGGTCAAAAAACTTACAGTGGCCGGTTAAAATTCGTATATGACCGGCAAAAAGCCCATCACATAAGCCCGATTGACAAAAGCCCAATTCTGGAACCTTCTTAGAGAAGATATTTTACAGAAAATATCTAAATGCCAAAAATATTTTTAGAAATTTCAAAATTCCTAAATCCTATAGAAGGATCTGGAACTTGGGCCAAAAAAGGTCCGAATAGGCCCGTTACAGCCATGAGGCCAAGCCCATTAAGTACAAATTAAGAGTATATATTTATATATTCATAAAAATATAAAATAAATCTTAAAAGGCCCAAAAATATTAAGGCCTGTTGAAAGCCCAACAGTATCGAACTCGATCAGAATCCTGGTCGAAATGACCAAGAATCCTGGTCGAAAAGTAGTTCGACCAAGTCATTATGAGGCCCTTATTTCGATCAGAATCCTGGTCGAAATGACCAAGAATCCAGGTCGAAAAGTAGTTCGACCAAGCCATTTTGAGGCCCTTATTTCGATCAGAATCCTGGTCGAAATGACCAAGAATCCTCGTCGAAAAGTAGTTCGACCAAGCCATTTTGAGGCCCTTATTTCAATCACAATCCTGGTCGAAATGACCAAGAATCCTGGTCGAAAAGTAGTTCGACCAAGCCATTTTGAGACCCTTATTTCGATAAGAATCCTGGTTGAAATGACCAAGAATCATGATCGAAAAGTCATTCGACCAAGACAAATCTTGATGCTTATTTCGACCAAAATCCTGGTCGAAACGACCATGAATCATGGTCGAAAAGTCATTCGAGCAGAACAAAATCGAGCCTTTTTTCGACCAGAATCCCGGTCGAAACGACCAGGAATCCTAGTCGAAAAACCTTTCGATCAGGAAACTTTGAAGGCCTTATTTTGACTAGAATCCTGGTCGAAAATAATTGATTTTTTGACATAAAATCCCTGTGGACAAGAAAATTCCGGTGAAATGAAGAAGATACCTGTGGGTACTTGATGAATCCTAAGAATTAAGATAAATATGAATGATACAAGGAATTTTATGAATAAATCCTTGAAATAAATAAGCAAAAAAAAATTCAGTAACAGAAGTTACTTGAAAAGTAATTGCTTAGCCTCAAATAAGGCAAATCGTCGTAAATGTGTAGGTCGCTCTACACTTTACAAATAGACGATATCTGTAAAACACTAGTGTATAATATGAACCCTGACCCAAGTCTCGAATAAGGCCATTATAACTTCAAGGAAAACCTGATCAGTTTTCCTAGAAGTTGGGGGGGCAAATGATATGGGCTAAAAGTAAGCCCTAAAGACACATTTAATGTGGCATTAATTAGACCCAGTATGGTCCAAGCGTGGGGCCCACCAGATGGCCAAAAAAACCCATAATTAAATATTAATTTCGTAATTAATATTTAGGGATAATTAACAGCTGGGAAGTACAAGTCAAATAAGGATATTATCTCTCCAAAGAGTAGCCTCCAAGGCACATAGTCATACAAGGAAACAGACTCCTACAAGGAAGGAGTCTAGAACCTTCCTCAAGGCTGACTTGCCCACTAAGTCACCTAACCCTACTATAATTCTCAGGCTTCTCAGCCTATATAAAGGGTCAGACCCCTCACCTCAGAACTACGTTTTTTGGCTTGATCTTTGATATTCATCAAAGTACGTAGGCATCTTGTGAAGGCAGATTCAGCCACGAGCACAAGAGCAACCATTAAAAGCACGAAGCTCGCGCACCTTGACATTAAACACAATCAAACCCTCGATTTTATTCCACACCACTTATTCTTCTAATGCTAGTGTCTAAAATCATGTACAATAGTTTTACAATAAAAACTCTCAAAATCTGTTGGGTATTCTAAAATTATTATTTAATTAAATTATTTTTAAGTAATAATTTGATTAATAAAATGTCAACGAATATAAAAAAGTCGTTTTTATGGGGAAAAAAATATTTGAGACCATTAATGTGCAATAAAAAATATAAAAGTGAAATAGACATATATACCCTCAATTCATTAACGTTCGTTAAAATAATTTAACGGAATGCAATTATCTATTGAAAAATTAACAAGTTAGAACATAAAATATCTATAATTATAAAAGAATTACTTTTGTGCAAAATAATAATAATTGAGGCTACAAAATTACAATTAAATTTTATATAATTTCCAAAATTTATAGCATAAAATCTCATAATGCAATCTAGGAAATGGTACTTTCATTCTTTCAGAATAACACAATGGATGTTAATCAGAAAAAAAAAGTATGAGAAATGTTAGGTCGTGTACTATTATTATACAGAATCCTTCGAAAGTGTTATGGTTAGAATCGAAAAAAATCATCACTTAAATAAAGTTATCATATAAAAGAGGTTTAGTATTTTTAATTTTAAAATAATTTAAATTCAGTTATACACAATAATATATATAATGTATATAATTTTTCAAAATTTGAGAATATAGACTAAAAATATGTACATAAACACTTTTACATCAAAATATTAGTTAAAGATCATAACACTTTTTTTTCCTATTAACATTTTCCATAATACGAATATCGCGATGACTAATTAAAAACAATTAAAATGATAATAAATGGTTTAAAAATTCATAAATAAGGAAATATCTACCATAAATATTTTACATACTCATAAAATGTATAAAAATGTGTATTTTATCAAAATATCATTTTATGTGAAAGTTGGGATCCATGTTTAATACTAAGATTTTCATAAAAATTATTAAATAGTATGATAGAGAGATTATTAAATTTTAATATTGGTCTCAATTTGGGACCAAATTTTTTATCAATTTAAATAAGTGATGACAATATTAATTTAAAGGGTTTAGGCTGTATATAGATTATTTCCAGAGTTATTACATCACCATAGATTATTTCCAGAGTTATTACATCACCACTACAAGTACAAATTAATAATTTAATTAATTATAAACAATCATGTCGAGCTGAATTTATTTATTAGGGTCGAGCTAGTTGCATTTAAATTTATTATTTAATAAATAAAGGAGAGTACTCAAAATCAAATAGATGATTCCAGATGCATCATTTGGGTCCAGTTATTGGGCCTCACTACCTGGCCTGCCAGACCATCCAGCTACATGGTGGGTCATCTCAGCATAACCTATTACCCTATTTCTAACACATATTTGATACAGTATAAAACAAATTATATACTTTCATTTATCATTATTATACAGAGGTCGGTATGGCATTTTTAATTTTGTGTAATTCTGGGAATCTAAATATATCTTCCAGTTTTTTTTTCAAAATGATGTCATTAATATATGATAAGATTTAATCTGTAAACGTATATGTATACACGCATATTTAACTTTTTTCACTTTATTTTTGTTTTTTTACTATTTATATATATAACTTATCGAATTGAGTATGAATGAAATTCGAGTCGAAAACTGGTGAAATTTAGATTAATTCGATAACTTTATAGAACATTTTATTTTGTTTGAATTTGAACTCAATTTTTTTCTTAATCGAGTTTAAATATCAGTTCGATTTGTTTATAGATTTGTATATGTTTGATGGATGTGATCCTTAAGTTTATATTTTAATTTCGAGTAATTTTTGTCCGGATTTTGAAATTTTGTGTAGTCCAGGTGCTCTGGATAAATTTGGATTCGACTCTACTTAGAATGTTTGTGAACAACTTGATTCGATTATTGATGAGCTCGAGTTCGATTATTATAAATTAATTGATAAGATAATCGAGCTTGCTTTAACTTGTTAAGAAAAAACAAACTCAAGTAAAAACTGAATTCAACTGAGTTTGTTTATATCTCTGTTAAATTTGATATATTTTTGGGGGAGGGCTTTTCTCGAATTAAAAATTGCAATATTCAAATTTTATGCCCCCGAGTATTAATATAAATTTTTTAACTTTTTTTTTTTGTTTAAATAAGTTTGTTAATTAATCAACTCATCTAAAATTTTAAAGTGTTAGAGGATGGCCCAGCTATATCTTTATGGTGTGTTTGGGAAAACTTTTTTCCAGAATAAGTCAACTTATTTTAAGACAAATTTAGAGAATCCTAACATTCCAACTTATTTTCCAACTTATTTTTGTAACTTATTGAATCTCAAACATACATTATATTAAGGTGTGCCAAACATGCACTATATATTATATTATCTTAAAACTTGTGTGATACACGAATGTTTTTTAATATAATGGAAACCTTTTTTTTAATTTGAATAAAAAAAATTAAGATATGAATTTTGTAAGCTTAAAATTTTAAAATAATATGATCTGGTAATAATTATATATATGTTGTTCATGATAGTTTTAGAAAAAGATGAATTTTAGTTTGAAAATATAATAAAGATGATATGTTTTAGCTGAAAAATGTAATTGGTTAGTTATTAGTTATTATAATATTATTATTTTATTTTAATTAAACAAAGCTACCCGAATAGGTTTTACCGAGAAAAAAATAAAAAACAGAAAATGTAACGTATTTTAGCTAAAAAAAGGTAAGGATATTTACAAAAAATACTACTTTTTTAAAGTTTTTTTTTCCGATTTTCACTTTTTCTCAAAATATTTGCAAAAATATTAATTTTTTTGCAAAAATACGGAAGTTGCATATGCAATCTTATATGGAACCTATGCAACTGAATGCACTGAAAACTGAAAGTTAAATTTTCATTTTTTGCCCAACTTCCAATTGTATGTAAGGGCTACGCAGCAGCAAAAGTAGAAATACAACTTTTAGTTGCATTCAGTTGCATATGCAATTTTTTTAAAAAAAACATTTTTACAAAAAAATTCTAGGTAAGGATATTTATGAAAAATGCCGAAAAAGTAATTGGTTAATGTTTGGTCCGATAAGATTGTAGAAGGGGGGGTTGAATACAATCTATACCATTTTCTTGAAATTTATTCGTTAAACAATTTTCACTTAAACGAATATTTTGTGCGGAATAATATAACACAAATTTCAAGTTGAATATAACAATATATTAACTTGATGGGTGTTACAAAATCAGTCCAAATGATTATCAAGTAATTAATAACTAATTAAAAAATTCAACATGAACTTTGCTAATTTAGTTAATAAAAATCAAGATATCAATTTGTGAACTAGGAAACTTAATTCGCTAGTAGTACAAGAATCACAAGTAAACAAGTTCCAATGGATAGAATATTACAACTGAGATGAACTTGAATTTACAGAATTTAATTTGTAAGTGTTCTTGAGCTTGAGAGAGAGAGATATGAGCTGCTGTGTGTAATTTTTCTGTTATGCTCGACTGACTTAATTCCTTCTGCATTCTGCTGCTTTATATAACACAACCATAGTCATATTGCTTTGTTTTAACTGATATAACAATCAGTTAACACTAATATGACATTCGGTATGACTATCAATTGAATGTAATATGACTGTCCAGTTTAAATATAACTTTCGGTATAACTATCCAGTCCAATATAACATTCGGTATTACTATCCAGTCCAATATAACATTCGGTATTACTATCCCTTGAATGAAATATGACTATCCAGATGAACTGTATATGACTATCTCCTTTTGAACTGTATATGACTATCGGTATAACTATCAATTGATAGTTATATTATCATATTTTTCAGTTTATAATTAATTAAATGATTTATAAAAATCATTTAACTAATTATTTCTTTTTCATATTAATTCTTTTTTAATTAATCTAATAATCACTTTAAGAAATATATTAATTCTGATAGAATTAATTTATTTAATTAAATTAATTACTTGATTTAATCAATTAAAGTAGAATTAATATAAATCCTTTAATAGTCAATACTTCACTGCGAACCACGTAATTATGATAAGGAACATACACTGGAACGATGTTGACGCTCGATGTACTGTCTGGTTCATGAACGACTAACTCCAATCTCTGTTCTTCATCGTGACTTTAACACTGTGGTCTTTTTATACTCTTCACTCTCATCAATCATTCGGTACTGAAATTGTTTCTTATCACTTATAGGAAATCTCTGTCCCTTAAATGAATCCATGTGTTTCAATGCTACCTTGAGGCTTGATCAGATATCTGAATCCTCTTCTAGTGTAAAACATCAAAACTATAGATTGACTTGTTGATTTTTCTTCTGACGGTTATCATCTTTTGAGATTCCTGTGACAGTTGATATTATTTACTTATTACAATCTAGTTTAATTGGATTAGGATCCTCGAACTACAAATAGCCCGAGTCATATGCCTTTCAATCTCCCCCTATTTGTTTGTTATACAATAACAAGCAAATACCTAGAGGATTCTTCAACTAATCCTAATTAAACAAGTAAAAGAAAACACTTTAAATGCTAAGTAAATAATAGAAAAGTTCTGGTTCATATTAACATTATCCAGATTCAAACAGAAAAGATAAATACAAGATAGATGATCCTTTAGACTGATCATATATGACAATTATCCTATCTTGTTCTATCAAAGTTCTAATGATATAACTTGTAGAGCTAATCTTCATTTACCACCTTCTTCCTCGTTGATTTCTCCTTCTTCTTGTTCATCCATATTAGGTAGATTCTTGATCAATTCAGAGTCAACAAGTAATTCCCTTCTGGATGACACATCTGTAGGATAAACCAGTGGTATTCCAAGTTTCTTTCTCAACTCACCTTGATACTGCTTATACTTCTTCATGTTGGTCTGAGCATAGGATCGAATATGATCTGCAGCTTCAATTTTTTCTTGAGATGCAAAACCATGATTTCGAAGAGCATATTCAACATACACCAAACGTCTGGCAAGATGTGTATATAATTCTTCTGTCTGAAGATTAACAGTGTGAATAACTTCTCCCTTAAGAATTTTAACTTGTGGAGGGTTATCTATAACTTCAGGACCAGCTCTTTCAGCAAATTCTTGAAATTTTTCATGAAGCAGTATACCTAGCTCAGAAGATGTTCTTACTTTTGGTCTCAGCACCCAAAGCTCTGACAGAGATCTATCATAGAAGAACTGAAGAGATACTTTGTGAGATCCAAGCTTATGACATTCAACAAAGATTAGTAGCTCACCATTCTTATGATCAGATGCAGTAGTTATTCTCATAATTTCTGTCTTCAAAGCTTTTAAGTACATGTCATGTACAGGGTTCTTCTTTTTAAATCTTTCAAAAATAGCAATCATCCGACTATCATCATAGTCAGAAGTTTGTGGTGAGTCTATTACCTTTTGAGCACATTCCCATTTATCACCATTTTTGTACTTGATGTACATCTTCCTAGCTTCCAGCTTTTGAAGTGCTTCCTGTTCAGCCTTTTGAAGTCTTTCATTATGGGCTAACTGTTCGAGTGTCTTCTTGAGTCTTTCTTCTCTCATAGACAGATTAGCATCATTCTGTTCAAGTTCTTTATTTGCTTCAAAATTCATTCTTTGTGTTTCAACAAAATCAGGAATTATTGGAATTATTGGCTCTTCATCATCCCAAAAACTGAGATCCGGTTCATCGAATTCTTCACCAACATCAGGAAACTGTAAGTCAGCAAACAGATCAATATCAGGTTCACCTGTATAGTAATAACCTTCTACAACATCATCATCATCCTGTTCTGCTGCTTGAGTTGTCTTCTTCTTCCCCTCACTCTTATCTTCATCTTTCTCTTTACTCACACTTCCTCCCCCTCTAGATTTCTCCCCCTTAGTTGAGGAATCCTCCACAACTTTGTGGCTTGTACCAGCTCCAGGGTCACTTTCATCACTACTTCCAAAGAATTTCTTCTCTTCTGCTGTAAGTGAGTGAGTTCTGCTAATGATATTATATAAGTGTCTCAACCCCTTTGCTTGATGATCATTTTGCCTTTCAATTTGACTGAGACGATGTTCAGTGGATAAGTGATTCTCATTTATGTTATTCTGAAGATCTTCAATCTGATTCGACATAGAAGTTATAATGAGATCTTGAGCCACTGTGACATCTCCAGAGTCTTCGATCGCTTGTTGCTGAGAGAGTTTAAGTGCATTGATCTTGTTGTTGAAGATAGTTCTCATGTTATCCATGTCAAACCTTAAGTTTTTATTGTCTTCTTCAGCTTGAGCAAGACTTTTTTTCATTTGATCGAGTTGTGCCATGAGAGATAAAGTGTATGTGTCATTGTGTGTTCTCACCTCAATCGCTCTATGAGTATCACTCACCTCACGTGCTAGTGTTTCACTCAGATTTGAGGTAATTCTCACATCACTCCTCTCATATTCCTGAGCTGCATCCATTGTACCTGCACTAGAAATCACCCTAGCCTCCTCTTGGATGGTCAGTGGTGGTGCAATGGGAGTTCACAAATCCCGATCAACCTGTGAGGGTTCTTCTGCCGTAACAATGGCAGGCACTGTAACTTGCTCTTCTTGCATAACAAAGTTTTCAGCTTCATGTAAGAAAATATCTTCCCCCATTGTGAGTAACAGGGGTGTGCTTGAAGGAATGAATGGGTTTATTGTTGCCTTTGACATAGTTTTACCTCTCTTTTGTAAAGGCAAATCTGTTTCACTCAAGACATCACTACTAGGGTTAGCTCTTTTGAATGACAATTTCTTTCTACGATAGTGTTTGGAGAATTTAGGATCAGTGTTTAGTGCATTGACCTGGGATAAGGGTTGTGGTTCTACAGCCCCTTGGTCACTTCTCACAATTAATTGACTATAAGAAGGATATTCAGATTGCAAAGTAGTTGAGTCAAATACCTGATCATTAACAGGTACATCATCTTCATTCTGAGTGGGTTGATCCACTTGAAGTTGAGGTTCAGAAGCAGTTAATGGTTCTGGATCAGGTTGAGGTTCTGGTTCTGGTTGATGTTCAGGAGCTTGTTCTGCTTCATGTTCTGGAGCTTGTTCAATTTCAAGTAACCCAGCAACTGGTTGAGGCATAATATTTTGAAAATTTATGAATGTGGACATATATGGTGTTATGACCACTGGAACATGCAACAAAACCTTAGAAGTATCCAACCTAGTGTAGAACTTCTTGTTTGGTTTACCAGACCATTGAATTCGATCATTTGGAAAAGGAGCAGGTTGATCCTTAGGCATAAGATGATTAAAAATTAATGTCAAAAATCGAGGATAATGACACCTAACCATTTTACCTTTCCCAAAGTTCTTTCTAGCCTTCTTCACACGATTTAACAAAATAGGCCATATCAAGCTGCCAAAGTTGATCCTTCTATTGTGAGCAATTGAGACACCAATTGACTGTAACATACCTGTGATGACAGTATTGTTACTCTTGGTAGAATTAGCAAACACCTTTGCTATGATCTCGAAGAAAATGTTCCATTCTTGAACAAGATTGCTTTTGAGTGGACGTTTAAGATCCAGTTGATCTTGATAGTTCAGATTTGTAAAGAATTGAGCCAACTCATCATTTGATGGCGCTTCAGCAAATTGTTCAGTAGGAAGTTTCAGAGCATCATTGAAGACAGATTCATCCACTGTATATGTCTTATCATTAAAGTTGAAAGAAAACGATCTTTCATCTGAGACAGCTGTAGTACACATTAGTTTAAGTGGACCAAATTTCATGGGAACATTTGCAGTTATAGCATGCCTACAGATATTTTGTTCGTTCAGGAATTTTATCCAGGGCTTGAACTGATCCACCGAGCAATCCTCGGGATTAAAATATCCAATATAATTGTGATTAACAAGCTCAAAATTATTATAAGCACCAGCCATTCCAAATCAAATATTAAATTTATGGAATCTGCAAAATTCAACAATTAAACTAATTAAATCACAAAATTCGGATTAATAAATAATTAAAAATTCGAAAAATTGAATTCTTCACCAAAAATTCTGAAAAATTTAGGCAAAGATCTTGATACCAGTACAAATGCACATATATTTTTAGTTTTTGAAAAATCACCACCAATTTCTTTGAATTTTAGATCAAAAATTCGAAATTATTCATCCAAAATCATCAAAACTCAACTAAATCTTACATTTAAATCGTTGTTTTGATGAAAATCGACTGGGTAATTGAGTTTTGTTCTTAGAATCGAGATTACGGTGTGATTTGAGACTGAAATTGGGCAGCAATTCGACTTAGATGTGCGTATATGTATGTATGTATCGCACGAGAGTAAATTAGGTGACTTAACACGCTAATATGACAAACACAATGATATAACTATTGAATATAACAATCTGCTTAAATATAAAACAGCTAGATATGACTATCGGGTGATAGTCATACCGACAGTTATATTACGTGTAAACGTAATATAACTATCCTAGTTAGACAGTTATATAATAATTAAGCCTAAATATAACTATTGAAAAACAAAGGATATAACAATCGAATAAATAGTTATACCGATAATCATATTTCGAGTAAAACACACAATATAACTATTAATTAATAACAGTTATATTTACAGAAAACAATATTATAACTATCTTATTACTAAGTTATATTACACTAATTTTAACTAATATAACTATGACAAATTCGAATATAACAATCAGATGGATTGTTATACCGATAGTTATATTTCAACAAAACAGCTAATATAACTATCCTAAAAATCGAATATTAACAGAATTTTACAAGTAATAAATTCTAATAATAAAACAATTTAATTATTAAATAATATATTATAAATAACACATTAATTTACACTAACATTAGCAGACATACTAAAAAATATTAAAACGATCATAGGTAGTCCTTTTTACGAAATCAAACATTAATAACAAAAGGACAAACACTACAAATAAAATAAAATAAAATAACATACTAAATATTTACATAACTATTTCTGATGAATTAATAAATCTATAAGTTTTCTAATAAAATAATTTCCATATAGAAAATTATTCAAAAAGAAACTACAATTTATTTAAAACAACAAAAATAATTAAACTGAATTTAAGATAATAACATTTTCAAGAAAAATAGATTTCTCATAAATTACAGCTTGTAAAATTCGAGAAAAATATTTTTAAAGAAAATGAATTATTCTAAAATCACACGAAGTAATTAAAAATATATAGAGAAGATAATAACAATGATTTAAGAAGAAACAAGCAAAAGTATAAGTTGATAAAATAATTATACAAGTGATTTTAATAACAAATATTAACATATCAATTACTTGTAAATTATTAAAGATCAAACCTCAGATATTAAACAGTTTAATTACTAGGACTATTTAACATACCCAATTCACCAACAATTCTGGTAAATGTGGATTCGTCAAGAGACTTAGTAAAAATATCTACTGTTTGTTCTTCCGTAGGTACAAAAAGTAACTCCACGGAATGATACCTAATGTCAATATGCTTTGTCCTTGTGTGCTGCACAGGATTGTTAGAGATTGCTATGGCACTTGTATTGTCACATAAAATAGGAATTTTATCAAGTACAAAGCCATAGTCTCTCAGCTGATTCCTGATCCACAAAATCTGTGCGCAACAGCTTCCAGCAGCTATATATTCAGCTTCAGCTGTTGAGTTGGAAACTGTTTGTTGTTTCTTGCTGTACCAGGAAACCAGTCTACCACCTAGGAATTGAAAACTCCCAGATGTGATTTTTCTATCCACAACACTTCCTGCATAGTCTGAATCTGTATATCCAACAAGATTAAAACCAGAATCTTTAGGGTACCAGATGCCTAAGTTAGGCGTACCCTTAAGATATCTCAGGATTCGTTTAACAGCAATGAGATGAACATCTCTAGGATCCGATTGGAACCTTGCACACAAACACGTAGCATGCATAATATCAGGTCTACTCGCAGTAAGGTAAAGTAATGAGCCTATCATACCTCTGTAGCTTGTGATATCTACCTTGGCAGAATTTTCACATGCTCCAAATTTGACCGCTGTGGATGATGGTGTTCTTGCTGAAGATGAGTCCTCCATTTGATATTTCTTGAGAAGCTCTTTGACATACTTGGATTGACAGATAAATATTACATCTGTCCTTTGATTTACTTGCAATCCAAGAAAGAACTTCAACTCACCCATCATGCTCATTTCAAACTTACCCTGCATTAACTTAGCAAATTTCTTGCAAAGAAGATCATTAGTAGACCCGAATATTATATCGTCCACATAGATTTGGACTATTATTGTATCATTCTTATGTTTCTTTGTGAAAAGAGTTTTGTCTATGACACCTCTAGTAAATTCATTTTCAAGTAAAAATTCAGAGAGAGTGCCATACCATTTTCTTGGTGCTTGCTTAAGACCATAAATAGCCTTGAAGAGAAAGTAGACATAATCCAACAGATCTGGATCTTCAAAAGCAGGTGGTTGTTCTACATATACCTCTTCATCCAGCTTACCGTTCAGAAAGGCACTCTTGACATCCATTTGATAAACATGGAAATTAGAAAAGGCTGCGAATGCCAAGAATATTCTAATGGCCTCAAGTCTAGCCACTGGAGCATAGGTCTCATCATAGTCAATGCCTTCAGATTGTGAATAACCTTTTGCTACCAGTCTTGCTTTGTTTCTTGTTACTGTGCCATCTTCATCAAGTTTGTTTCTGAATACCCATCTAGTACCAACCACTGTTCTATTTGTAGGTCTGGGTACCAGCTTCCATACTTCTTGTTGTTTAAATTGATTGAGTTCATCTTGCATAGCAATCACCCAATCAGGATCTGAAAGAGCTTCTTCAGTTTTCTTAGGTTCCATTTCAGATAGAAACCCTGAATAATTACATTGATTTTGCAAAGCTCTTCTAGTCTTTACACCAACATCTGGATCACCAACAATTAGCTCAAAAGGATGAGCTCTATTCCAAACAGTCTGTCTGGGAAGATTTAGTCTTGATGATTCACCTTGTTCTTCATTGTGATGTTGAGTATGACTAGTAGATCCTTCATTAGCTCCCCCTAAGTTGTTGCGAGGATGATTAGATGAGTGTTCAGAAGTATGAGTGGTGTTTTCAATATTATCATTATTTTCACCACTATTATTCTGATTAGACTCATCATTGTCATTGTTGTCATTTGCATCAGCAAAAACATCAGGTGGACTATCATCATCTGAATCTAGATCTGTCATATCTTTAAAAGATAGCTTTTCAGATGAATCTTCAGTTTGGATACTAGGGAGTTTAGTCTCATCAAATGTAACATTGACACTTTCCATCATCTTCTGATGTTCAATCAGATACACTTTATAAGCTCTTATTTCATAACCAACAAAAATTGCTTCATGTGCTTTGGCTTCAAATTTCCCACCTTGATCATCTCCTTCTTTAAGTACAAAGCATTTTGCTCCAAATACATGAAAGTATTTGAGTGTTGGTTTCTTTTCATTCATAGCTTCATAGGGTGTTTTCATCAAGTCTTTGTTGATAAGAGTTCGATTCTGAGTATAGCAAGTAGTGTTGACAGCTTCAGCCCAAAAATACAATGGAAGCCTTGATTCACTTAACATAGTACGTGCAGCTTCAATCAAGGTTCTATTCTTTCTTTCAACTACCCCATTTTGCTGAGGAGTTCTTGGAGCTGAGTATTGTCTGGTTATACCTTTTTCAGTAAAAAAGTCATTCAGAACTGCATTCTTGAATTCAGTTCCATTGTCTGACCTTATAGCCCTCACTGGATACTTGAAATCCAACTCAATTAACTTGATGTGATCAATCACCAGTTGTGGAGTCTCATCTTTAGAATTCAGGAACAAGACCCATGTGAACTTTGAAAAATCATCAACAATCACAAGAGCATATCTTTTATTTGACATAGACATTACATTCACTGGACCAAAAAGATCCATGTGAAGTAACTGTAAAGGTTCAGTTATTGAAGACATATCAGTGCTTCTGTGAGTTACCCTTTTTAGTTTGCCTTTTTGACAGGCATCACATAGTCCTTCCTGTGTAAATTCCATAGAAGGTAAACCTCTCACCAATTCTTTCTTGACCAGAGAGTTCATCGTCTTGAAATTTATGTGAGAAAGTTTCTTGTGCCATAGCCAACTTTCATTTGTGGATGCTTTAGAATAGAAGCAATTGATTTCTTCAGTGCTTCTAGTGTTCATGTTGGCTACATACAAGTTTCCTTTTCTGACTCCCGTTAGAGATGGTTGTTCACTTCTTTTGTGTGTAATCAGACAATTCTTTTTATTAAAGTAGACTTCAAATCCCTTGTCACAGAATTGACTGATACTGAGCAAATTATGCTCAAGTCCTTTTACAAAGGACACTTCTTCAATGATAACATTTCCAGCTTCAAGTCTGCCATATCCATCAGTTCTACCTTTGTTGTTATCTCCAAAGGTAACTGCTGGGCCGGCCTTCTCCATCACATTTGTCAGAATGGTTCTGTCTCCAGTCATATGCCTTGAACATCCACTATCCAAGATCCAGGTTACTCGTTCAACCTGTTCAATACCCTGCAATGACAAATGGATTAAACCTTCTTCGGGACCCAAATTTGATTGGGTCCTGCGGATTTAAAGTATTGACCTTTATCAGGCAAAACAACATTTTTAATTTTAACCTCTTTAGTCAATAAACATTTAACCTTATAAACAGATTTGAAAATCTTTCGTTTTATCTTGGGTATCCATGTTTCTGTAGCAGCAATAACACTTGTGTCATTGACTGGACATTTGACCTGGTAAACATTCTTGGAAACCTTTTGTTTAGGCTTAGGTACAAATGTCTCTCTCCTAACTTGAAGAGGAAAAGCAGTCTTTGATCGAACATTATTGTTCCTGTTCATGTGCTGTCGAGGAGCATTCTGTTTAACACATGCATCACTACCATTAAAATAAGCACGCATACTGTTAAAAGCACAAGACATACAATTGATAACACCACATGCTTTATGATTAGAATCAATGATAGGCATGGTATTTTTCTGTTTCAACTTATTACCACCTAATCCAGTCTTAGAAGAACTAGCTGATTCAACAACTTTGACTGGGACTTTAGGTACATCTTTCTTGGATGAAATATTCGTTGTATTAATGTCCTCAACTGATTTAACCTTAACAAAGACTGTGACATCCTTTTTTAATGAAACATTCTTTGGATTAGCGTTCTTAACATATTTCTCCTTAACACATTTATCCTTAACAAAGACTGTGCCATTAGCACTATCCTCATTTCTCATTTCTTCTGGGATAACCATAGACAGAATATCTGGTGGTCCAGCATCAGATTTTTTAAATAAAGGTTCTTTAACATTTTTGAGCACATGTGGTATTCCCCTTTCTTTGGCACTAACAGGGTTAGAGGAATTTATGCCCAACGATCCAACAGCTTCATTGTAACCATACCCTATACCTGTTGTTCGTTCTACAACTTGATTGTTAAAGAACTCTTTGGAAACTTTAACAGAATTATAACAAGCCCTGACCTGTGTTTCAAGTTCAGTAATTCTAGCCATTTGTTTGCCTACAACTTCTAGAATAGCTTTCTCCTTTTTATAAAGCATTGTTATTTCATCTCTTTGTTGATCTTGATTAATATGCACATTTTTCAATTCTGACACTTCATTGCCAAGATTAGTACTTAACAGATCTAGTCTTCTATAATCAGTTTTTGCATTATCTAAGGAATTATAAAGACTACGAATCAATTCAGGATCAGTAACAATTACCGGTTTGTTATGATGATCAGATGCTTCATCATTTGCCACCAGCGCAAAATTTCCATATTCTTCATCTTCGCTGTCCGTGTCATCCCAACTCTTACCAGCCGCAACATAGGCTTTTCCAGGTTTCTTCTTCTCAGCAGCAAAATCTCTTCTTTGAGTTTGCTTCGGTTTCTGACATTCAGTGGCAAAGTGTCCCAATTCATTACAGTTGAAGCAACGAATCTTGCTTCTGTCAACAGATCCAGTTTTGTATCCTCCCTTGTTACTAGAGGAGGAAGAGCCTCCTCTCTAGAATCTGTTACTTGACTTGAACCTGTACTTTGGATTTCTTCTGAATCTGAAGTTGCCAAATTGCCTTACCATCAATGCCAGGGATTCATCTTCCAGTTGATCTAGCTCTTCCAATGAGTAATAGTCTCCACCATCCTGAGTAGGTAGTGTCTGACCAAGTTCTACTTCAGTCTTTTCCTTGTCTGATCTGTAAGGTAGAACAACCTTAGCTTCCACTTCCTTAGGTGCCTCAACTACAAGAGCTGTAGATGAACTTGACACTCTTCCTTTACCAGAGACCTCCCTCTGCTGTACTTGTTCCAGTTCATAGGTTTTCAGAACACCAAACAATCTTTCAAGAGCAATCTTATTCAAATCTCTTGATTCTCTGATGGCTGTTATCCTATGTTCAAGATGAGTGGGCATTGTCAACAAAAACTTCATATTAATCTCCTTCTGTGTATATTGCTTGCCATTAACTTGCAAGTTGTTGATTATTTTGTTATACCTTTCAAACACTTCCTGAATGCCTTCATTAGGGCCAGCTCTAAAGTGTTCATACTCGGAGGTTAAAATTTGAAGTCTGTTTTCCCTCACTTCATCAGTTCCTTCATTGATAGTCTCAATAGTTTCCCACATGTGTTTTGCAGTTTTACAATTTATCACATGACTGTACATCACAGGATCCAGGGAATCTATTAAAATAAGTCTCAAATTCTTATCTAGTCCTGCGTCCTCTTTTTCAGCAAGAGTAAAAGACTCAGCATGCTTTGGAACAGATGTTGCAGGTGATACAACAATTCCTCCAACAATAGATTCAGATATATGTTCTTTTGGAATTATAGGCCCATTCTGTAGAACACCCAAATATTTAGAATTTGCGACATCAAGAAACAACTCCATTTTATTTTTCCACATTGTATAATTGTCCTTGTTAAACATGGGGATTTTAACAATGCTTTTTGACGACATGATGAATTTTTAAGTGAGTTAAAAATTCGAGATAGATTTTTGACGGAATAAAAATAGGATCTTGATTTGTGTATCAATCAATAGGCTCTGATACCAATTGTTAGGTCCGATAAGATTGTAGAAGGGGGGGTTGAATACAATCTATACCATTTTCTTGAAATTTATTCGTTAAACAATTTTCACTTAAACGAATATTTTGTGCGGAATAATATAACACAAATTTCAAGTTGAATATAACAATATATTAACTTGATGGGTGTTACAAAATCAGTCCAAATGATTATCAAGTAATTAATAACTAATTAAAAAATTCAACATGAACTTTGCTAATTTAGTTAATAAAAATCAAGATATCAATTTGTGAACTAGGAAACTTAATTCGCTAGTAGTACAAGAATCACAAGTAAACAAGTTCCAATGGATAGAATATTACAACTGAGATGAACTTGAATTTACAGAATTTAATTTGTAAGTGTTCTTGAGCTTGAGAGAGAGAGATATGAGCTGCTGTGTGTAATTTTTCTGTTATGCTCGACTGACTTAATTCCTTCTGCATTCTGCTGCTTTATATAACACAGCCATAGTCATATTGCTTTGTTTTAACTGATATAACAATCAGTTAACACTAATATGACATTCGGTATGACTATCAATTGAATGTAATATGACTGTCCAGTTTAAATATAACTTTCGGTATAACTATCCAGTCCAATATAACATTCGGTATTACTATCCAGTCCAATATAACATTCGGTATTACTATCCCTTAAATGAAATATGACTATCCAGATGAACTGTATATGACTATCTCCTTTTGAACTGTATATGACTATCGGTATAACTATCAATTGGTAGTTATATTATCATATTTTTCAGTTTATAATTAATTAAATGATTTATAAAAATCATTTAACTAATTATTTCTTTTTCATATTAATTCTTATTTAATTAATCTAATAATCACTTTAACAAATATATTAATTCTGATAGAATTAATCTATTTAATTAAATTAATTACTTGATTTAATCAATTAAAGTAGAATTAATATAAATCCTTTAATAGTCAATATTTCACTGCGAACCACGTAATTATGATAAGGAACATACACTGGAACGATGTTGATGCTCGATGTACTGTCTGGTTCATGAACGACTAACTCCAATCTCTGTTCTTCATCGTGACTTTAACACTGTGGTCTTTTTATACTCTTCATTCTCATCAATCATTCGGTACTGAAATTGTTTCTTATCACTTATAGAAAATCTCTGTCCCTTAAATGAATCCATGTGTTTTAATGCTACCTTGAGGCTTGATCAGATATCTGAATCTTCTTCCAGTGTAAAACATCAAAACTATAGATTGACTTGTTGATTTTTCTTCTGACGGTTATCATCTTTTGAGATTCCTGTGACAGTTGATATTATTTACTTATTACAATCTAGTTTAATTGGATTAGGATCCTCGAACTACAAATAGACTGAGTCATATGCCTTTCAGTTAATTGTTAGTAATTATAAATATAAATATAATATTTTATTTTATTTTATTAAATAGAATTGTTCATAGTGTTTTTTAAAATGAATTTTTTTAATTTATTAAAATAGAAAAGGTAACATGTTTTCTCTAAAAAAGGAAATTTTTTAGTTATTAGTAACTAAAAGTCATTAAGTAAGGATAACTAAGTAAAAAAATAATATATCTATCTATACTATTATATAAAAGCCGAAACATTAAAAGTTTGGTTAGTCGGTCCGTCGGTTGGTCGGTACGGTACCTGTTGATTTTAATTATTTACCCTTACTTAATTACAGATTTACTAACTAATCAATTTCCTTCTTGAGTTTAAACATATTATCTTTTCTATTTTTCAAGAACTAACTAATTTCCTAAAATACAATATCCTTTTATATTTTATCTAACTAAAATTTCTACTTTATTAATCAATTTCTTTTTTCAAGTTAGACATATTACCTTTTCTACTAACTAATCAATTTCTAACTAATCAATTTCCTTTTTGAGGTTAAACATATTATCTTTTCTCTTTTTCAAAAACTAAATAATTTCCTTTTTCTGATAAAATATAATATCCTTTTATATTTTATCTAACTAACTAATTTCGTAAAATACAATATCCTTTTATATTTTATCTAACTAAAATTTCTCCTTTATTAATCAATTTCCTTTTTCAGGTAGACATATTACCTTTTTTACTAACTAATAAATTTCCTTCTTGAGGTTAAAAATATTATCTTTTCTATTTTTCAAAAACTAAATAATTTCCTTTTTCAGATAAAATATAATATCCCTTTATATTTTATCTAACTAAAATTTCTCCTTTATTAATCAATTTCCTTTTTAAAGTTAGACATAGCACTTTTTCTATTTTTCAATAACTAAACAATTTCCTTTTTCAATTAAAATAGAATATCTTTCACATTTTATTTAACTAAAATATCTCTTTTTTTTAAAAAATTGTACGAGCAGTTTTGTTTAATAAAATAACATAATTATATTATAATTACTATTAACTAATCAATTACCTTTTTCACCCAAAACACGTTACCTTTTCTTTTTTCTCTAATTAACATCCCTCTTTCCAATTATATCATGAACGGTTACCTTTTTCAACCAAAACACGGTACCTTTTTTATTTTCTCTATTAAAATCTCTCTTTTTCCAATTATATCACACATGTTTCTATTTAATTAAATAATAATAATAATAATAATAATAATAATAATAATAATAATAATAATAATAATAATATAATACTAATAATTAACCGATTACCTTTTTAGCTAAAACGTATCATCTTCTATTTTTTTCTAATTAAACTCCCTTTTTTTTCTAGAAATATCACGGGCAACATTAATTTCTCATTTTCTAAAAATTATGAGCAATTTTATTTAGTAAAATGACATAATTAAATTATAATTATATAAGCTAATCAATTACCTTTTTTACATAAATCATGTCATTTTTTTTAATTTTCACGTTACCTTTCTATTTTCTCTAACTAAAATCTCTCTTTTTCCAATTATATCAAGGGAGGTTTTATTTAATAAAATAAACTAATAATATTTTAATATTAATAATTAACCGATTACCTTTTTCAACTAAAACGTATCATCTTTTCTATATTTTTTAACTAAAATTCTTCGTTTAATAGAAATATCACGGACAATATTAATTTCTCATTTTCTAAAAATATTTCGTGCAATTGTATTTAGTAAATAAGGTAATTAAATTATAATTGATATAAACTAATCAATTATATTTTTCACCTATAACATGTTTCCTTTTTAATTTTCTCTAACTAAATCCTATCTTTTTCTAATCATATTACATGCATTCTCTTTAATAAAAATAATAATTGTATAATTACCAATAATTCATCGATTACTTTTTTCAACTAAAACCTATCATCTTTTCTATATTTTCTAACTAAAATCCTTCCATTTCTAGAAATATCACGGATAACATTTGTATAATTATTATCAAATCATCTCATATAATAATGTAAGCCTCCAAAATTCATCTTTTAAAAAATTAATTTAAATAAATGAAAAAATTTATATGATATTAAAATAAAAAAATCCGTGCATCGCACGGGCTTTAAGCTAGTACTATTATATAAAAGCCGAAACATTAAAAGTTTGGTTGGTCGGTCGGTCAGTACAGTACCTGTTGATTTTACTTATTTATTCTTACTCAATTATAGATAAAATCTATCATAACTAATCAATTTCCTTTTTCAGGTTAGACATATTATCTTTTCTATTTTTCAATAAATAAATAATTTCCTTTTTCAGGTAAAATACAATATCTTTTACTTTATTAATTAATTTCCCTTTTCAGGTTAAACATATTACCTTTTCTATTTTTTCAATGACTTAATAATTTCCTAAAAATACTACATCTTTACATTTTATCTAAATAAAAATTCTTCCTCTTTAAAAACACTACGAGCAGTTTTGTTTGATAAAATAACATAAATACATTATAATTACTGTTAACTAAAATTATCTTTTTCAGCAAAAAGGCGTTACCTTTTCTATTTTCTATAACTAAAATCTCTCTTTTTCTAATTATATCATGGACGGTTAACTTTTTAAGTCAAAACACGTTACCTTTTTTCTTTTCTCTTACTAAAACCTCTCTTTTTCCAATTATATCACGGACATTTCTATTTAATAAAAATAAAATAATAATATTATAATACTAATAATTAACAAATTACATTTTCAGCTAAAACGTATCATATTTTCTATTTTTTCTAATAAAATACCATTTTTTTCTAAAAATATCATGGGCAACATTAATTTCTCATTTTCTAAAAAGTATGAGTAATTTTCTTTAGTAAAATAACATAATTTAATTATAATTACTATAAACTATTCAATTACCTTTTTTCACATAAAATCATGTCATCTTTTAATTTTCATGTTACCATTCTATTTTCTCTAACTAAAATATCTTTTTTTCAAATTATATCACGGACGGTTCTATTTAATACAATAAACTAATAATATTAATAATTTCCATCATACTAACTAATCAATTTCCTTTTTCAGGATAAACATATTATCTTTTCTATTTTTCAATAAATAAATAATTTCTTTTTTCAGGTAAAATACAATATCTTTTATATTTTATCTAACTAAAATTTCTCCTTTATTAATTAATTTCCTTTTTCAGGTTAAACATATTACCTTTTCTATTTTTTCAATGACTTAATAATTTCCTAAAAATACAATATCTTTACATTTTATCTAAATAAAAATTCTTCTTTTTTAAAAACACTACGAGCAGTTTTGTTTAATAAAATAACATAATTATATTATAATTAATATTAACTGAGATTAACTTTTTCAGCCAAAACGCGTTAGCTTTTCTATTTTCTCTAACTAAAATCTCTCTTTTTCCAATTATATCATGGACGGTTACCTTTTTAAGTCAAAACACGTTTCCCTCCGTTTCAAAATAAGTTTCCTATTTCCTTCTGACACGTTTGCCAACACACATTTTTAATCGTTAATATCTTGAATTTCGTATTAGTATTAAATATAAAAATTTCACTGTATTAAAGTACTCATAAATACGAATCCAACAAGATAACTCATGACTATATTTTGTCTTATAGATTAGACGTAAATTAGTAATTTGTCTAGTGTCATGAACAATCCCGACATCTGGAATGGGAAACTTATACTGAAACGGAGGGAGTACCTTTTTTCTTTTCTCTTACTAAAACCTCTTTTTCCAATTATATCACGGGCATTTCTATTTAATAAAAATAAAATAATAATATTATAATACTAACAATTAACCGATTACCTTTTCAGCTAAAACCTGTCATCTTTTCTATTTTTTATAATTAAATTCCATTTTTTTCTAAAAATATAACGGCCAACATTAATTTCTAATTTTCTACAAAGTATGAATAATTTTATTTAGTAAAATAACATAATTTAATTATAATTCTATAAACTAATCAATTACCTTTTTTCACATAAATCATGTCATCTTTTAATTTTCATGTTATCTTTCAATTTTCTCTAACTAAAAACTTTCTTTTTCAAATTATATCACGGACGGTTCTATTTAATACAATAAACTAATAATATTATAATATTAATAATTAATCTATTACCTTTTTCAGCTAAAACGTATCATCTTTTCTATATTTTCTAACTAAAATCCCTCTTTTAATAGAAATATCACGGACAATATTAATTTTACCTTTTCTAAAAATATTACGAGCAATTGTATTTAGTAAAATAACGTAATTAAATTATAATTACTATAAACTAATCAATTACCTTTTTCACCTAGAACATGTTACCTTTTTGATTTTTTCTAACTAAATCATCTCTTTTTCTAATCATATCACGGGCGTTCTATTAAATAAAATAAAATAATAATTTTATAAAATAATAATTAACCGATTACCTTTTTCTACTAAAACCTATCATCTTTTCTATATTTTCTAACTAAAATCCCTCATTTTCTAAAAATATCACGGATAACATTTATATAATTATTATCAAATCATCTCATATAAAAATTTAAGCCTCCAAAATTCATGTTTTAAAAAGGTAATTTAAACTAATGAAAAAAATTCATACAATATTAAAAAAATTCTGTGCATCGCACGGGTTTTAAGCTAGTACTATTAAATAAGGGTAAAAAGTAAAATCAACCGTTACCGTATGGACCGACCAATCTTTTATGTTTCGACTATTATATAATAGTATAGATTCTAACACTTTCCTTCATTTGAAAATCTATTCATGGATCGAAAAGTAGAATAGTGGATTGAGCACCTATCTTTAGAATATTAAGAGCCCATCTTTGGGATATTAAATTACTTTCGTGTTCATAATATATTATGAGAATATTGAAGGTAGTATCGAGTCGAACTTGAGTCTTCGTCTAGCTTGAATTATAATATCATGTTAAGTAAATAAATCTTCTAAAATTTTAAGTTGTAAGAGAAAGACTCAACTGAATTTTTATATTATATTCTAACATGTTATTTTTTTTTCCTATTAATTCCAAGAGTTACCAATTAGTTAACAGATTTTCAATGTTAATTTATTTTATCAAAATAAGTGAAGAACAAGATAATTTAGAAAATAATCGGTTAATTCAGGAAAAAATGCTTCTGATCGAATCGAATCGAGTATCTATCTATCTATTATATAAAGGAAAACCCCGAGGAGCTCCAGAATCGCTTGAATCATATTTATCTATTTTTCTAGAGCTCCTGAATTTTAAATAATTAAAATTAAACTTCCTTCAATAAGTCCTATTTTTTAGAAAAGAAAGTCAAAACTTCCTTTTTTAATAATAACATTAACATCTTCAAAATTGAAAATGTTTTTTCAATTTGTAGGGAGAAAATCGAAACCTTTTTAAAATTAAATAATTTCCTTCTCCATGTTATATAATTTTCTTCTTCATTCCTTTATCAATCGATCCATGTAACTATATTGGTTTTTTGCTATCTTTTTCTCAGGTATAGAAGATGTTGGTTAAATCTCTTACAATATTGTGAGTTATACATACAACAATTATTTGTATTTTTGGGTTGAGATCTCAAATATAATCTTTTCTGTTCATATGTGTTGTTACTCTTAATTCACTCCAGCATGTTTTTGCTTTTGGTCTAATATTATTATCCTTATTCTATTTGATCTTTGCAGGCAAACTCGGTGCATATTGGTTATCGAAAAAGACTCTACTCATGAAATAATTTTCTGTAAGCTATCTTCACAAAGATTATATCATCCCAACTTTTTGCCTCTTTTGATTTTGCTTGCTTAATAATGTTAATGTATCCAATGGTCTATATTTGTACAATTCCAAACTTTATTGTTAGTTTTATGTGAGATGCACTTGGATAACTTTTCTCATGCTGTTTTCTTCAACCTCATGTATCCATGTATTGTATAGAATAGTTGGTTATCAATCTCTTATATTTTTTATTAATTGATTACTTTCTTTTAGAGCTCCTCTATTTTAAATAATCTCTACTTTTTAGAAAAGAAAACCAAAATCTTTTTAGAATTGGATAATTTTTTTTACAAGTCCTTCAAAGATTATAAATCTATTCAAATTCTAATATTTTTAGGGCCTATATATACATGTAGCAAGATCTTGATTGTTTATCAATTTATTAATATATGGATCTTATTTATTTTGATTCATCTGATTATAGCGAAGGACTTTATTTTCTTTGAGACGATTTATTCTTTCATCTCTTCCATATTAGGTACATTGTTATCTCCATCACTTTTTGAGGAAACATAATGTATAAATCTCTTAAATTTGTATGGTATTAAATATTTTTTTGTTTACTTTTTACATGTTTGCTTCTATATTTGTATTAGTGTTGTAATATTTTTTATAACAATTTATTTGATTATTGTTACGTTTTATTAATATGCAAGCATTCCGATTTCAGGTTTATTGTGAAGATTTTATTCTGGCAGCAAGGTTTTTGACGCTCGCGACATTAGGGCTTTAAAGTTTTTCTACTGTATCTTTGTTCTTTTTATGTGAAAAATTCCAATGGTAAGTTTCAAAAAACCCACGTTAATCTCTTATTTACAAGAAGATATTTGAGTATACATAGTTTAATAATGTGATGGATTGTAGTCACCAGAAGAACACATCTCAACCATGTTTCAAGCCCGTCAAATCTATATACACATTATGGCCATCTTTTAACTTTTGATAGTATTGGGTTGTAAATTTAAGATAATGGATTCGTGATTTTTAGAATATAAATATACAAATTCAATCCTATTTAGAAGTTAATTAAATATATATTATCTTCTTTCATCAATTCTTTCTCAACTAAATTAAATCATATTTTAATTTTTATTCGAGAAAAATCTATATAAAGGGGTTTTCACCCCTAAGAATCATATATCTGCATACCTCTTACTTTACGATTTTATTGATTTTATTTTTCAATTTCATATTTTATTATTGAGCTTCACATACGTGTTTTTTGTTTGTTTAGATGCTCTCAATCTCACATTAGCCAGATATTCAAACCCGCTCCACAAATTTGATTGTCTATGTGGAATCCTCAAAAGGTACTGGAGCCTGGAGGTATTGATTAATGATTACTAATCAATCCTTAACAAAAAAAATTCTCCCCATCTATAATAGATAAATTGAATGCATTCTAATATCTTTTTGCTTATGCGTATATTTTTTAATATTTGCCTCCCTTTTCTTTGATTTTATATCTTATGTGTAATTAAATGATCAGAACTCACTTTTCATGAAAAATACTATGGAGTTCTTTCTCTCTTCATAGATAAATATTGCCTTCTTTTTGTATAAAATACTTTTGTCAAGATGACGATAAATTGGTTTAGAAACGATTTCTAAGCTGGATATTATATTATCAAGATAAATTTAAATTTTTATTTACTATATCTCATAATATTCTAAATAGTATAAAACTGTGGTGATGATTAGTAATTTATATAATATTATAAATATTAGTTTCTTAATTTTTGAAAGAAAACAATATTTTAAGATTTAAGAACATATAAGACTGCCGCGAAAGACGGCTTAGTATACTAATTCATCTTTTTATATTAATTTTGTTTTTGCTAATATTAGTATACTATTAATATCCTATTAATATTAAGTTTTTCTTTTTGTTTTTTAATTTTTGTAGATGAATTTTTTTAACATTAATCTTATGTTTATATTAGTGTTTTTCTTTTTGTTGTGTAATTATTGTAAATGAATTTCTTTAACATTAATCTTATGTTAACAATAAAATCTAAGTGATAAAATTAGAGAAGTGTACAAGTTAAATTTTGGTAAACATTAGCATGATTTTTTTGGCCAAAACCACCACTAATCTCATGATGTAGTTGGCACCGATGGAAACAATATGAATGTGAAAGTCTATAGGTTCTAATACTTGATTAATTGGCATCTTAATTTTATTCTCTATTAAGAATATTTATTTAAGAGTATTAGGTTAAAGAATAGTGTTTTTTATATGCAATCAGGGAAATAATTGATGTTATTAAAGACAAGTCTTAATTTAAAATTATATTCTAGAACGGTATCTCCCAATTCTAATTGAATCCGAAGAAAATTTCACTAGCGTGCAAATTGATGAAATCAAAGTCAAAAAGGAATTTAGTATTTAAATTTTTATTTTGTGTACGCTTAGTATTTTTATAATATATACAATTGGTGTCGGCCTAAAAAATCGTGAGACAAGATTGATTTAGAAAACTATTTGAATAATTTATTTTATTTGGTGGAGCTCTGAATGAAAGCTATTTATCTAATTCTCTAAATCATCTCAATTTTCAAATATAGAATATGCAATCAAAGAAATAATTAATGTTATTAAAGGCAAGTTTCACCTCTAAATTATTATATTATAGTTAGGATGTAAAAAGAAAGTTCTAATCTTTTTTATTACAATAGTATTTCCCAAGAAAATTTCACCGGTGTTGTGGAATAAAAAATAGGTTGAAATTATTGCGGCTAGGGTTTGTATATTTAATGCTAGGGTTCGTGAGCTTCGTGCTTTAATGGCTGCTTCTGCATTCGAGACTTAAACGGTCCTCACAGAATGCCTACGTATCTCTGTAAATTAGAGAATCAAGCCAAAAAACGTAGTTCTGAGGTGAGGGGTCTGATCCTTTATATAGGCCGAGAAGCCTTAGAATTATGGTAGGATTTGGAGACTTGGTGGGCAAGTCTTTGAGGAATGTTCTAGATCTATTCCTTGTAGGAATCAGTTTCCATATTGAATTGGATGCCTTATTGGATAAGTCTGAAGGGGATATTATCCTTATCCAACTCTTATTTGCTGAGCTGTTTATTACCCTTAATATTAATTACGAAATTAATACTATAATCAGGGCTTTGGGCCCAGCTGGTGGGCCCCACGTTTGGACTATTCTCGGCCTAGTTAATGCCACATTAAATGTGTCTTTAGGGCTTATTTTCAGCCCATATCATTTGCCCCCCAACTTCTAAGGAAAACTGATCAGGTTTTCATAGAAGTTATATTTGTCTTAATCGAGACTCGGGGTCGTTTTTATCCCTTACCTGGGACTTCTTAATTACCCTTATATGGGAATTTTGGTTTACACTAGTGTTTCACAAGTATCGTCTTGGTTGTAAAGTGTGGAGCGACCTACACATTTACGACGATTTGCCTTATTCGAGGCTTTAATTTGTGCTTGCTTTTAGCAATTTCGGCACTTTCATAGAGTTTTTATGCATTATTAGCATAAATTATTGCTCAATTTGTCAAGAAAATATTTCTATAATTTTCCTCGTATTTTTCTGTACTTTTCCTAGTATTTTAGGAATTTTTTATATACCAACAGGTATTTTTCGTAATTTTTCCTAATAATTTAGGAATTTTTATATACCAACAGGTATTTTTCGTAATTTTTCCTAATAATTTAGGAATTTTTATATACCAACAGGTATTTTTCGTAATTTTTCCTAATAATTTAGGAATTATTTTATATACCAACAGGTATTTTTATTATTTTTTGGGAATTATTTTTCAATTTCCCAACATTATTTTAAAGGATTAACTTTTAAAAAAGTCATCCTGGCAAAAATGCTTCCTAGGCGTGGGTACCCCCGCCAAGGAGACACCCTCCTTAGGCACGCCTAGGGGGTTTGGTCTCCTGGGCGTGGGTGTATCTTTGCCCTTTGAAATGCTTTCTGGGCGTGGGTACCCCCGCCAAGGAGACACTTTTCTTAGGCACGCCTAGGAAGTTTGGTCTCCTGGGCGTGGGTATACCTGCGTTCCTTGAAATGCTTTCTGGGCGTGGGTACCCCCGCCAAGGAGACACTTTCCTTAGGCACGCCTAGGAAGTTTGGTCTCCTGGGCGTGGGTATGCCCTTCTTTAAAGAAAATCGAGCTGGGCGTGGGTACCCCCGCCAAGGAGACACCTTCCTTAGGCACGCCTAGGAGGTTTGGTCTCCTGGGCGTGGGTATAGCCTTCTTTAAAGAAAATCGAGCTGGGCGTGGGTACCCCCGCCAAGGAGACACCTTCCTTAGGCACGCCTAGGAGGTTTGGTCTCCTGGGCGTGGGTATAGCCTTCTTTAAAGAAAATCGAGCTGGGCGTGGGTACCCCCGCCAAGGAGACACCTTCCTTAGGCACGCCTAGGAGGTTTGGTCTCCTGGGCGTGGGTATGTCCTTTTAATTGGGCCTCCTGCCTTTAAATTCTGATGGGCTTTTATCCTATTTTCTAAAAATGTCGTAGAACATTCTAGAATTATTTCAAAATTTGAATTTCATGGGCTTCCCGCCTATTCAAAGGCCCAGTCACCTGTTGACAGCCCATTTACTGGATATAACCGGTTGAGTGACCAACCATGAACTCTATAAAAGAGTAGTGTGCATCCCTCATTTCTCATTTCACTATTCAGCAAAAATTATCTCTCCCTTATCACAAATACTTTTCAAAAAAGCTCTGCTAGGGTTCTGTCGTGAGGCGATTTCCGGCGTCTTTCCTCCGCCCTGTTTTCCAGTTTCTGTTTGAAGATCGTTGAATCTTCATCTTCTTCAACCTCTTTTTTCAACATTTCTGGGTTTCAAGCCTTCAAGGGAAGCATATCAATGGAGGACTCTAGCTCTTCAGGCCAGTCACAACTTGCTAACACTTCTACCACCGCTCCACGGCTTACAAGGGGTAAGAACCCTAAAACATCTCTTGTCCATGCCAGTGTTTTTTCCCTTAGAGATCTTTTAAATGAGTTTGGTCAAGCTTTTCCAAATATGCTTCATTTAGATGCTTATGAATATAAATCGAAATACAAACAACATAGGGTAGACATTCTAGCCCAACTTTTTCATATTAATGGGCCTTATAGGGCCGTTGTTCCGGCCTCAAACGAAAGGGCTTGTCACCCAAAGCCTGGGGCCATTAGGATTTATAAAGAGACTTTTTATGCTGGTTTTCGCCTACCTCCTCCTCCTTTTGTTTATCGTCTTTTGGCCGAAGCCCGGGTTTGTCCAACCCAACTTATGCCAAATGCATGGCGTTTTATCTATTGTTTCTTGGTCCAATGTAAGAAACATGGGCTTGAGCCCAGTATTTCTGTTTTTCGATATTTGTTCAAATTTGTCAATTCTTCTGACAATTCGGGCTGGGTCAAAATCCAACACCGTTCCTTAGCCCGTTCTTGTTTTGTTTCGGATTCCGCTCCTGATTCCCTTCCTAATTGGAAGAGGGAATGGTTTTATATCTTTTTGGATGGGGATGACTGGGACAACTATTTTCGGCCCAACTTCTGTAGAGCCGTTGATGGGCCTGTCAGGAGTTTAAAATTGGGCGTGGAAGAAGAGGCCGCCATAACTTTGTTAACATCCGATAATTTGCATCAATGTGCAAATTTGATTTCTGAAGATTCGTTGCAGGCCCACGGGCTAAGCGATTTGGGCTCTGAGGGTAATTCTCACCTCTTGCTTTGTTAACATTTTATGCTAGATATAATTTTCTAACTTTCTTGTAATCATTTTGCAGCCAAAACTGCTCTGGGAGCAATTTTTAGGCAGAGGGAGACTGCTGCCACTACTAGGGTGGTAACAGAGAACCCTAGGGCCAAAAAGGGCCAGGACAGATGAGGCTTCTCCCGTGGTGGAGCGTGTTCCTGCTTTTCTTCAAGAAAAGCCAGTTCCTATTGAGGAAGACCTCACTCCCTTTACGGTGGGATGGGGTTTATGCAATAGGGACACAGCCGTAGGTGATTCTAGGGCTGCAGCTGAGTGGTCCAGGAGCGTGGTCACTCCACGAGATAGGATTCACATTGTGGAGTCCTCTGATGACTTACAGATTGAGCTTCTTGGGGCTCAAGCTGTTGCTTCGGTAATTTCTTATTCAACTTCTTTAATTTAATTGCATTTACTTTTCCCTTATTCACTTGTTTCCTTTGCAGATGAACGCCTACCTTCAGGCCGCTGTTCATAACCTGAAGGAGGTGCGTGCTGATAAGACCATTGCTGAGAGGGACAGAGACAGATACTTTGATGCCTCCGAGGCAAACTTTGCTCGTTTTAGGGAGGTGGAGAAGGAGCTGGCTGCTGAGAAGGAGAAGAACAGGAAGCTACAGCTGGAGGTGCAGCAGAACAGGGAACACATCATTGCTGATTACAAGGCTTCTAAGGACTTTCAAGATGTCCTGAATGCCGAGTATGATGCAAACTTTCCTGGCACCTTCAAGGAGTGTTGGGAGGGGATCATCGAGGAGCTGAGTGGGAAGATCGAGGGGGTATCCCTGGAGAAGTTCCCGGTACCTGCTATCCCTGGATTGACAGATACTCTGGAGGTTGCTACTGAGACAGCAGTAGATGGGGACTCTCAACCCACTCAGGATCCACCTTCTTCTCCTGGAGTAGAGACAGCAGATCCTTCTTCTACCCAGGGAGATGTTGTTATTGAGGACTTAGATGCATAGATGGCCCTGCGTGGCTTATTTCTGTTTGTCTTTATTTATTCTGAACTTTTGCCCTTCGGGGCTTATGACTTAACTTATTTATGTAGTAGTTTCTTTTGTTTCCACATTCTCATTTTTTTTATAGTACGTTAAACTTTTAGAATTTCTCAAGTACTTGGCCTCCTGGCTGGTACTAAACTCACAAGCTAGTCCAACATTTGCCTTTCGTGTTTATTTTAACAAAGAGAAATAACTCATAGAGAAAACAGTATAAATTCCATTATGCTGTCAAAAGATATCAATAGAATGGGTTCGACCCTTACATAAATATTCTATCTTCTACTGGGAGCAACATGCTCTAAAATGGTTTCATTCGAACCTTATTCTTAATAAATAGGTAAAAGTCCAAGCCTTTGTCAAAAGGACTTAGACATAATAAACTTTGAGGTTCACAACATGCCAAGTTCGGGGCACCTCAACCCCGTCCAAGGTTTCTAACTTGTAGGATCCTTGCCCTAACACCTTTCTGACTAGATATGGTCCTTCCCAGTTTGGTGCTAACTTTCCTTTCTGGCCAACTCCTGAGGCTTCAATCTTCCTTAAAACCATGTCACCTTGTCGAAAGAATCTTTCTTTAACTCTCTGGTTGTAGTGAAAAGATGCTCTCTTCTGATATTCAGCATTCTTTGCATTAGCTCCATCTCTAACCTCATCAATTAAGTCAAGGGCAAGTCTCATTCCTTCGTCATTAGTTTCTGGCTCATATGCCTCAACTCGAGGTGATGCTTGCATGATCTCTAAAGGCACAACTGCCTCGGCTCCATAAGCCAGCAAAAATGGGGTTGCTCCAGTCGTTACCTTACAAGTGGTACGATATGCCCAAAGTATGGGCAACAATTCATCTACCCAAGTATTCTTAGAGCGTTCGACCCTCTTTTTCAGTCCATCAAGGATAATTCGATTAGCTACCTCAGCTTGCCCATTGGCTTGAGGGTGTGCCACAGAGGTAAAACGGAGCTCAATCGCATTCTCTTCACAATACTTCTTGAACTCTTCATTATTGAACTGTGTCCCATTGTCTGTTACAAGGATTCGTGGGATTCCGTATCTGCAAATTATGTTCTCCCAAAAGAACTGGGAAACTTGCTTGGTGGTTATCTTAGCCAGAGGTTTAGCCTCAATCCACTTAGTGAAGTAATCGATGGCCACTATTAGGAATTTCCTTTGCGCAGAAGCCATGGGAAAAGGCCCAAGTATATCCATCCCCCACATTGCAAATGGAATGGGGGAGTTAATTGAAGTTAAGATCTCTGGCGGTTGCCTCACAATTGGGGCATGCTTCTGGCATCTCTCGCATCTCTTGACATAGTTTTGTGCATCAGCCAACATCTCCGGCCAATAGAACCCTAAACGAATTATCTTGTGAGCTAGGGCCCTGCCCCCCAAGTGTTGGCCACAGATCCCTCCATGAACTTCTTCCAATGCTTCTCTTGCCTCTTGAGGCCTTAAACATTTCAAGTATGGGATGACAAACGACCTCTTATACAAAATGCCTTCAATCAAAGTGTATCTCAATGCTCTTACTGAAAGTTTTCGTGCCTCCAAGGCATTGTCTGGGAGCCATCCGGTCTCAAGGTGTGCCTTGATAGGGTCTATCCAAGAGCCTCCTATATCGATGGGTGCCAATAACTTTGAATTAACGGTCGGGGCCTTCAAGACCTGAAAATAGACACTCCCAGCATAATTTTCTATCTCGGAAGAAGCAAATTTAGATAGGGCATCGGCCTTAATGTTTTCCTCTCTTGGAATGTGCTCAACATAGCACTCCTCAAACTGGGACATAACAGCCTTTACTACTCTCAAGTATTTTGCCATAGTCTCATCCTTAGCCTCGAATTCACCATTTACTTGTGATACCACAAGCCTTGAATCTCCACAAACTTTGAGATTCTTGACCCTCATGATTCTGGCCAAGCCCAAACCAGCTATCAATGCCTCATACTCCGCCTCGTTGTTGGTAGTAGGGATATCCAACTTTAAAGCGTACTCAACTGTGAACCCATCGGGGCTTTGCAAAACCAAACCTGCACCACTAGATTTTGTTTTTGATGCTCCATCAAAATAGAGCACCCAATATTCCTTCAGATCGGGTGTAAGTTTTTCTTCTTTTTCCTCTTGCCCAGGGGTAGTCATTATCTCTTGCCCCCCGACTTCTTGGTTGTTAATAGTGCATTCAACCACGAAGTCAGCTAATGCCTGAGCTTTGATAGCTGTCCGAGGCTTGTACGTGATGTCAAACTCTCCTAACTCAATCGCCCATTTGATTAGCCTTCCACTGGCCTTTGGGCTATGCAATATGTTCCTCAACTGCTGGTTTGTCAGAACTTGAATCTTATGTGCCTGAAAGTAAGGCCGCAGCTTTCTTGAGGCAGTTACTAATGCCAAAGCAAACTTTTTATGGGTGAGTAATTCAACTCAGCCCCATGCAACACTTTGCTCACATAGTAGATAGGTTTCTGGACCTTCTCCTCTTCCCGAATAAGGACAGCACTCAGGGCTTGTTCAGATACCGCCAGGTATAGACAAAGAGTCTCTCCAGGACTTGGTTTGGTCAATAACGGGGCTTCAACCATGTATTTCTTCAGTTGCTCAAAGGCCTCTTGGCTCTCAGGTGTCCACTCAAAATTTTTCACCTTTTTTAACGCTTGGAAGAAAGGCAAGCATTTGTCTCCAGACTTGGAGATGAATCTTCCTAAAGCTGCAACTCGACCTGTCAACCTCTGCACATCTTTTATAGAGCGTGGTGGCTCCATGTCTAAAATCGCCTTGATCTTGTCAGGATTGGCCTCAATGCCTCTTTTTGAAACCATCAGCCCTAAAAACTTCCCAGATCCAACGCCAAAAACACACTTGGCGGGATTCAACATCATCTTATGGTGCCTCAGCACTTCAAATGCCTCTCCGAGGTGCTTGATATGATCAGCCTTAAGTAGGCTCTTGACTAACATGTCATCAACATATACCTCCATGGTTTTTCCAATCAGATGGGCGAATATCTTATTCACCAATCGTTGGTAAGTAGCTCCTGCATTCTTTAGACCAAAAGCCATGACAAGATAACAGAAGACACCAAAGTCAGTTATGAAAGATACCTTAGGTATGTCATCCTTGTGCATCTTAATCTGATTATAGCTGCTTAATCCATCCATGAAGCTTAACATCTCATGTCCAGCTGTGGCATCTATCAACATATCAATCCTCGGAAGGGGAAAACAATCTTTTGGACATGCATCATTCAGGCCAGTGAAGTCTATACACATTCTCCACTTCCCATTTGCTTTCTTGACCATGACTGGGTTCGCTAACCATTCAGGAAACTGAATCTCTTCAATAAAACCAGCTTCCAAGAGCTTATTCACTTCTTGCCTAATGGCCTCTTGCCTTTCCGGAGCAAAGTTTCTCTTCTTCTGCTTTATTGCCTTCCTTTTGGGATCAACATTTAACTTATGAGTTATGAGTTGGGGGTCAATCCCTGGCATATCAGCTGCTGTCCAAGCGAACACGTCGCTATTCTTCTGTAAGAATTCTATTAACTTGCCCTTCAGGGGTTCTTTCAGAGATGCTCCAACATAAGTAACTTTTTCAGGATCATTAGGTTCTAGAGGTACGGGAATCAAATCCTCTGCTGGCTTCCCTCTATGCTCATCATCATCGCGGACATCCATGTCTTCAATCGGAAGGACCTGCCCCCCGACTCCATCGGCCCTCAGTGCGGCCACATAGCAACTTCTTGCCATCTTCTGATCACCCTTTTGTTCTCCGACACCATTCCGTGTCGGAAACTTAATTTTCATATGATAGGAAGAGGCCACAGCCTTAAACGCATGAAGTCCAGTCCTTCCAAGGATTGCGTTGTATGTTGATGCTGCCTTGATCACCAAGAAATTCAACATCTGAGTCACCTCTTTAGGCTCCTGCCCAATAGTCACGGGTAGCTGAATAGTCCCTTCAACGTTGGACTCCACTACGTTGAACCCGTATATAGGCATGTTTGTAGGGGTCAGTTGAGAGTCGTTGTAACCCATCTTTACAAATGCATCATGAAATAAAATATCCACAGAAGCCCCATTATCTATCAAGACTCGTTTTACTTCTGAGTTTCCAATCACGGGAGTTATGACCAGCGGGTCGTCATGGGGGAATTTCACCCCTTCCAAGTCTGAATCATCGAAACCAATTACCATCTCGGTTTTAGCACGCTTCGGGGCTTCTCCCACAATGTGCATTACTTCTCTAGCATAAGCCTTTCGAGAATTCTTAGTCGTGCCAGCTGCTGTCGGACCTCCCCAGATCATATTGATAACTGCCCTTCGGAGCTGTGGATTGCGATCATGGTTGTCATCCCTCCTATTATTATCTCTCCTTTCATTGTCCCTTCTGTCATTGTCCCTTCTCTGGTTCCCACGGTCATCACCCTTGGTGAACTGACTTAGTTTTCCTCTTCGTATCAAGAACTCAATCTCATCCTTGAGTTGCCTACAATCGTCGGTGTCATGTCCCACATCTTTGTGGAACCTGCAGTATTGCTCCTTATTTCGCTTAGCTGGGTCTCCTCTAAGTGGCTTCGGCCATCGGAAGTCCTTTTCCTTTTCAATGTCCAACAGGATCTGGCTTCTTGGAGCATTAAGTCTGGCATACTCGGAAAACCTTGGACCCGAGTTCTTTTTTGGAGCAGATTCAGAGTCTCTGCTAGCTCGGGGATACTTGTCCCTAGCATCGTACTCTTGTTCTTGCTTCCGCTTGTTCCCTCCATTGCCCAACGCGGCTTCTTTCTTGATGCTGTCCTCAGCTTTTATATACTTGTCCGCCCTTCGTTGAAGTTCATCCATGCTTTCAGGGGGGTGTTTTGCCAACGACCTCTTAAAAAAGAGATCCGTGGTTCCATGCTGCAAGGCTACCATGGCCACCTTATTTTCCAAATCGGTGATATTCAGGGTTTCCTTAGTGAATCGCTTGATGTAATCTCTTAAGTTCTCATTCTTTCCCTGTGTTACATACATAAGGGATGCAGAGCTTTTCTCGTGAATTCTTCCGCTAATGAATTGACTGACAAAAGCGGTACTCAACTCCTTGAAAGATCTAATCGAGTTTGGAGGTAAACGACTATACCAACGTTGCGCCATGCCCGACAGGGTTTGGGGGAACGCCCTACACTTAAGGGCATCGTTAGCAGGCTGCAGTAACAATGCGCTTGTAAACGTTCTCACATGAGTTGCGGTATCTCCCGTTCCATCGTAAGCTTTGATCGTGGGCATCTTAAACTTTCGGGAGATATGTGCATTCATCACCTCCTCCGTGAATGGAGGGGTCGGATCATCCAGATCTCCTTGTAGCATCAAATCTCTAGGATTATTCTTGGGGAGTTCCACCCTGGTAGTTCCTCTGGTTGGGGCTTCAGCCCTTCGGTGTCTCCTTGAAGACCTCTCCAGATCTATGAAGGGAATCCCTCCTGAAGTCGGAGGAGGTCGAGTCTGATTAGGGTTCTGTCTCTCTAGCTCCCTTGCTTGGTCGTCCTTCAGCTTCTGAATCTCGGCTTCATAAGCCTTAATTTTCTCTGCAATTGTTAAAGGACCATCTCGGCTTGATGGATTCCTCCTCAGAGGTTCCTTACTAGCGCGTCGCCTCCTTGGGGCTTCGTCTCGATCATCGTCTTCAGATGACGAGTCTCCGGTATAAGGACCAGAGTAATCATAGTATCCTGGTTCAGGAGGGGCCGGGCCTCTAAGATAAGGGGATTGTTGTTGCCCATGGATCAGCCGAGCATGACCGCTTGGTCCTGGATCCCTTGGATCTTGGGGGTAATTAGGCAGCCCATACATTGGGTTGGTGTTGACAGGGAGCGAAGAAGTGGAGAGACTGTGAAGCGACGGGCGGCTGCTCAGAGGGAGAGGAGAGACCACCATCTGGAGCGGGTTAGTCTCCTGTCCTAGAGGGACGATTACAGGTTGAGATCTTTCAGCGGGGGGATCCGTCCCTTGTGGTTGAGAGGCCTGACTACGAGGGTTTGTTTCCGTCAATGGGGGTACAGACCCTGGCCCTGTACCAACAGGAGGAGCAGCGATTGGTGGAACGATGGTTCCAGAGGTAGCCTCAGTTGAGACCGGTGTTGTTCTTCGAGTGGTAACCATGGTTGATGTCTTTGTCCCACAGACGGCGCCAAATGTTGTGGAATAAAAAATAGGTTGAAATTATTGCGGCTAGGGTTTGTATATTTAATGCTAGGGTTCGTGAGCTTCGTGCTTTAATGGCTGCTTCTGCGTTCGAGACTTAAACGGTCCTCACAGAATGCCTACGTATCTCTGTAAATTAGAGAATCAAGCCAAAAAACGTAGTTCTGAGGTGAGGGGTCTGACCCTTTATATAGGCTGAGAAGCCTTAGAATTATGGTAGGATTTGGAGACTTGGTGGGCAAGTCTTTGAGGAATGTTCTAGATCTATTCCTTGTAGGAATCAGTTTCCATATTGAATTGGATGCCTTATTGGATAAGTCTGAAGGGGATATTATCCTTATCCAACTCTTATTTGCTGAGCTGTTTATTACCCTTAATATTAATTACGAAATTAATACTATAATCAGGGCTTTGGGCCCAGCTGGTGGGCCCCACGTTTGGACTATTCTCGGCCTAGTTAATGCCACATTAAATGTGTCTTTAGGGCTTATTTTCAGCCCATATCAACCGGCATACAAACCGAAATCTAAGTCAAAGAAGATTTTGGTATTTAACTTTTTATTATTTTGTACGCTTGGTATTTTTATATTATACACAACGGGTGTCAGCCTAAAAAATTGTGAGACAAGATTAGTATAAAAAGAATAACTTATCTTATTATCTATATGTATTTAATTTATATTATATTATATTAAATGTTATCACCATGTTTGTAACCCTTTTCTTGCTTGCTTCTATTTACTTTCTTCGTCTATTTTATTTTAATTTTTTTATTCATTCTTATTTTGTTTAATTCTCAATGTACATGGCTGATGTTTAGTGATTTTCAAGTTGTTGTTGTTTTTTTTTTTTGGTTTTTAAGGTTTAAATTTACTGATTTAGTATTTGATTTCTTCGTTTATTTTTAAACTTATGATTTGTTATGATTTTAGTTATAATCATGGATTTTTAGTAACCAGTGGTTGTTCTTTACTTTGCCTTTTGTTATTTTTTTGTAATGAGTGTGAACAAGAATTAAGATAACTTTCTCCGTTTGGAAAGTAGAAACACTTGAGAAACTTGGTACAAAAGGTTTGAACTTTTATCATTCACTATTTATTTATTTATTGTTAATTGTTAATTTATCGTTATTATCTTCTCATTGTTCTTGATCATAATATTCAACGTCTTCTTTTAATTATTTCAATCAAATATGTTTTTTTTATCTATATGGATTTATTACAACGGGTGTCGGCCTAATAAAATGTGACACAAAATCGATGTAAAAAGCTAGTATATAGTTTATTTTGTTTTATATGTATATATTAAAATTTGTACAATATTGTGTTCACTAATTTATTTGTAGATATTTACTTTTTGATTTCTATCTTAAATAGTCTGTATTTTGAAAAAAATTACAAATTATTACAAGGCCGCTGCAACACGCGGCTTATATGTATTTATTACAACGGGTGTTGGACTAAGAAAATGTGATACAAAATCGACATAGAAAATAAGTATATAGTTTATTTAGTTGTCTCTATATATTAAAATTTGTATAATATTGTGTTCATTAATTTATTTATAGATATTTTTTGTACAATATTGTGTTCATTAATTTATTTATAGATATTTTCTTTTCGATTTCTTTCTTAAATTTATATTCTGTATTTTTTAAAAAATATATTACAAGGCCGCCGCGAAGCGCGGCTTAGTCAACTAGTAAATAGAGTAGTACAAGCTAATATTGAAAAATACTCAACAAATTAGGAAATACAGTATATCCGTATTTAAGTCTACCTAAAAAGACTTGTTCTTTTTTATATATAAAAAAGGGTAAACGAGCTATCTAGTCACTGTAATATTTAAAAACTTTTAATTAGGTCATCAATTTAAAATAAATTTTAATCACACAAAAAATACTCAAAATATTTCAATTGGTTACCGCCATTAACTTTATTAGTCATTGTTAACTTTGACTGGAACATGTTAAACTAGTTATCAACTTTTAATTGGATCACTGGACTGAAAAGGGAAAATAAATTATTTCGTCCTTCAACTTTATGCTGTTTTTGGTTTAGGTCCCTGGACTATGAAAAATAATATACGGATACCTAAACTTTTAAAATTTCTGATTGACATCCTTCCTTTCGCGGAATTAAGTGAAAATTTAACATGTTAATCTTCGAGTGATTATAAGAACATGGGTGGTGAAAGTTTTCAATTTCGAGTTCACTAACATATGCAAATCTGCATATTTTAGTAAGTTTTTTTTCGTGTTCTTGAAATTAAAGTACAGATTTCTATATGTTAGTGAATTCGAAATCGAAAATTTTCACCACCCATGTTCTTATAATCACTCGAAGATTAACATGTTAAATTTTCACTTCATTCCGTGAAAGGAAGGATGTCAATTAGAAATTTTAAAAGTTTAGGTATCCGTATATTATTTTTCATAGTTCAGGGACCTAAACCAAAAACAGCATAAAGTTGAAGGACGAAATAATTTATTATCCCGGACTGAAAAAAATTAAACTATAGATTGAAAAAAAATTAAAATATTTGTTTAGAAATTAAAAAATTGAACTTTAGATTGAAAAAATTAAAATATATGCATATCTTGAAAAATTTGAAATTTTTTCATTTGAAAAAATTTTAAATTTTTTAATTTGAAAAAATTTATACTCATTAATTCGAAAAAAATGAATTTTTTTATTCGAAAAAGTTATATGATTTTTTTTATTCAAAAACTTTTTCTCAAATTTTTTTATTCAAAAAAGCTCATATGAATTTTTTTATTCGAAAATTTTTTATTCAAAAAAGCTTATACGAAATTTTTTATTCGAATTTTTTTTTCAAATTTTTTTATTCGAAAAAGCTAATACGAATTTTTTGAGAATCACAATGGTACAATAGCATACAATCATATTTTTCAGAATCAAAGACATAAATCGATATGATAAATTCGGATTAAACAACTTGATAAATAAAACGGGACAAAATCAAACCAAACATAGCAACACAAAACAGAATGCCAAATACATTAGCTAATACAAACTCATAAATGTATATATAAATATCACCATTTCTAAATAATGCGTACTGACTACCAAATTACTAGAGAGTCGGAAAATGTATCGATTCAAAAAGTTATCTTAAAATTTTTTTAATATAAATTTATATGCATTAATTCAGAAAAAATTAAAAATTAAAAAAAATCACTTTGGATTGAAAAAGAATGATATATTAAAATATTTGTTCACATATATGGATTTATACGCATTTAAACTGAATGGGTATGTTCATAATTGAAAATTTTAAAAATTTTATAAAAAAATTAAACTTCATTAAAAATTTAAAAATGTATTCAAAAATTCAAAAAAATTACCGATGACCTAATTGAAAAGTGATATAAAGTTCGGTGATAGATTTGCAGTTAAACTTGATACCGATGACTTAATTGAAAATTAATATAAATTGACACGTAAGCATTTCGTCACTGCCGTTAACGAAAGTAATGGCAGTAACCCAATTGAAATATTTTGAATGTTTATTATGCGATTGAATTTTTTTTTGGATTAATGACCCAATTTAAAATTTTTGAATAATATAATAACCAAATAGCTCGTTTACCCGTATAAAAAAGGGTGTACCTAACAAGTCTTGATTTTTGTTTTTTAAAGTCTACCTAAATAGACTAGGTGACAAAATTGCAATGGCTGCTTAGCATTATCCACATAAATCGGTTAGTAACGTACGTGTCTCTTTAGACTATATTTTGCCGCGTGTACAATTATATGCATAAAAGTAAAAAATTGTTTTTCGGAAAATAACTTTGTGGAGAACTTATATTGATCATTTTACAGCACAATTCATGAGTATTTAAAATGCGAAACACAAAACAATAATGGGTTGATTTAATTTGTAATTGTGTTGATCATGATTTGTAGTTATTGTTGCATGAAAATTTCTTTTGTTTTCGGAAAAAATAAAGTTCATTGGTTAAGTTGCAAAAACACATAAAGTTGATTGGATTTTTGAATATTAAGAGGAAAATGCTAGGTTTTCTGAATTTAAATTTATTTATTTTTTTCAAATTACATGTGTCTGATTGTTATAATTTTAGGATTCGTTAGGATAATATTAATCTCACCGATTAAAATCATTCATAATATCAATCTCATCCATTAAAATCATTCATATTGTCAACTCATTCATATCACATTATTTGAGATTTTTTTTTGGAAACCAATAGCTAGACAACTCAATCCAGAATATTTTATAAATTTAAGTTTCCAAATTACAGATGTAAAAAAAGGAAAGGCTGTATGAGTCAAGTTGTTTGTCGGAAAGCTAAAATCAGTGAAAGTAACTCCATTTATCTCTCTCATCGTACTTCGTCAGCATTTGTTTTCTCCTCCGAGTCGACTCACTGAATCACCCGCCCCGCCCCCCTTTCTTCACTCTCATGTATGTTTTCGCTCTCTCCTGTTTGTAACATCTAAATTAAATTAGGGCTTTCGCTTTTATTTTCCGGCAAGTATGAAACCCCCCGGCACACAAAAGACGGCGCCGGTGAAAATCGAAGTTGAGGATCAGTTAGAAGAGCAACATGGACCTCTCTACAAACGATCCAAAACCACTGCTTCTCCTGTACGTCTCTTCTTCTTTGTATTATTTAATTATTTCACTGAATTTATTGTTAATATTTGATTTAACATCTTTCTATTTTAGTTGCTGTAATTTTTATCTGTACATGCTTAATTAGTTAGATATGATTTGTTTTTTTTTGTTTAATTAGTTAGTTTGTTAATTGATAGCAGCAAAATGATGTGAAAGATGATAGTAGTAGTTTTGATGTACCACCGTCGCAATATAATCCACTTGATGAGCCGAGTCCATTAGGTTTGCGTTTACGAAAGAGCCCCTCGCTATTGGAATTGATTCAAATGAGGCTTTCTCAACCCCGAGGAGCTCAGCCTAAGAAAGAAAATAGAGGTGGTGGTGCCTCTGGTAGTAGTGATAGTAAGCTCAAGGCGTCGAATTTTCCGGCTTCGGTTCTTAAAATTGGCACCTGGGAGGTATGATTGGAATGCTAAAGTTTCCGGAAACTACTTGTGTATTTGTTTTTCGTTTTGTGTTTTGCACAAGATTAAGTTTGATGTAATTGTTGCAGTATAAGTCGAGATACGATGGGGACTTGGTGGCCAAGTGTTACTTTGCGAAGCATAAACTTGTTTGGGAAGTTCTTGATGGTGGTCTCAAAAATAAGATTGAAATTCAATGGTCCGACATTATAGGTTTGAAAGCTGTGTATCCTGATGATAAACCTGGGACTTTGGATGTGGCGGTAAATATCATTCTATTTGTAGTGTTATACATGTGTACTGTAACGCAACCGTTCTGAATCTTTGCAACAGCATTTAGTTATTTATTATGTCAACTTGCCTGATATTCTGGTTTATATGGTGCAGCTAGTACGACAGCCACTTTTCTTTAGAGAGACCAATCCACAACCTCGGAAGCATACACTGTGGCAGGCAACATCAGATTTTACAGGTGGACAAGCTAGCATAAACAGGTATTGCTCGAAGTGTCTTTAATTGCTTATGCTTACCATTGTTGCATCTTGTGTTACCTCCTCATAGGTATCAAGTTTTATAACATCAAGTCTATGTAGAAGCCTCGAAGTTAAAACTGGATGAGGTGGTGCTTGAAATCTTAAATGGATCAAATAAGAACTGTTGCATGTTCGACATACTTTAACTGTATCTTCCAAGTTCCACATTTTTAGCTACCAACTGAGTGAGTGCCTTCCGTGTTTGTTTCTTAATACTTTTCTTACAGAAACCTTAATGTTATTATAGGTCCATCCCATATGCCAACATAAAATTAAATGTTAAATGCCTATTTTGTATGGCAAGTTTGTGTGCAACCTCTAAGGGTGTAAATGTTTTCTTTTTGGTGTGCATCTGGATATCATAGTCCTCGGAATTACTTATGTGGGAGCAATTGAGTTCCTACTTCCTACGTCACAATTTCAAGTAGTTCGTAGTCACTTCATGTCTACATATTATTTTGCTATCAATGATACATTGTTTTGCTCTGTGTCAGGCGACATTCTCTGCAATGCCCACCGGGCTTGTTAGGAAAGAATTTTGAGAAGCTTATTCAATGTGATCCTCGCCTCAACTGTTTAAGTAAGCAGGCCGAAATATCTCTAGAATCTCCATATTTTGAACCCAGAAATTCAGTCTTTGATAAATTAGATGACGTGAAGAATGAGTTTGATATAAAAATTGCTACTGGGCCTGCCATCTTTGACTTGAGGGATGAAGTGTCAACATCTGGGACTCGATCTTCATTCTCAAAGAATGAACACGACTTTGATGGTAGGTATCCTGATCATTTCCTTCACGAGTCACCTTCACCAAGCTCAGGTAAGTATGTTGGCAACTTGGCATGGACATGGTTAATATGCTAATATCGTGTCTCTTTTTTGATTCAGAATTTTCCTGTAATCTTATCTTTTTAATTTTTTGTGCTAATTGTCTTTATGGTTTTAAATAAAATTAATGGAATACAAATAGAATCATCAAACTATTTACATATTTTCAATGAACTAGATTTTAAAGTACATGGGGAGGGCTGGAGGGGGAGTGAGAATTCCTGTTAACATCTATAAAAACAGTAGTATATTGTCAAAAAGTATACAAACATAAATTATCTAACTATTAGCATGTAGCTACTATTTCTGAAGAAATATTTGTCTTTTAGCGCTGGATGCAAATATACTAATGGTTTGCGTCATGTAAGGTTTATTTAGGTTCAGTTCTAGCTTTGCTTTCTATTATTTAGGTTTATTTAGCTCAATTTTGGGATACTTTAATTTCACAGCAAGTAGATGTGAACAGTAGCAAGGCTGCGTTTGCTTCCAGCTATAGTTTATCTGAACTATAATCTTCTTTAGAGGTTCACAGCGGGGCACTTGAAAACACTTATTCAGCAGTGTGGTAGAACATATTATGGAGATATCTTTTACCATCTTCGACAATATTGCTCTAACCTGACTTCTTTATTTTTTTAGTTATCGACAGCGGTGTGATTGAAAATATTAAGAACAATGGCATGGAAGAGTTGAAGAATCTTACCTGTTGGGATCGAATCAGAGTTCCTGGACTTCACACTTCGATGTCGATGAATGATCTAGTTAGCCACCTTGAAAACCAGATTTTGGAGCCCAGTATATCAAACAGTCCAATCTTATCCGATGATCAACGGAAAAGTTTGGAGATTCTGGAAGAGATCAGCAGGTGCTTGTTTACGGATTCTCGTCATACAATAACTTCTGATGAGAAGTCTGTGATGTCAAGAGTCAACTCCCTGTGCTGCCTCCTGCAAAGGGATTCTTCGACAGTTCAAGAAGTCCCTCTTGACAGGGGCAATAATACTAATATGACTAGTGAGCATAATGAAGATATACATGAACTGAAATGGTCTGAAACTAAGCTTAAAACCAAGGTTGCAGAAGAATCTCCAACTCTACATAGTGAATTAAATGATGGATCTGGCTACAAACATGAACCTGGTATGTCTAGGAAGGACTCTGTTGGAGATCTGCTACTCAATCTTCCTCGAATAGCATCATTACCACAGTTTTGCTTCAACTTCTCTGAAGATGTTGGTAATCAAAGCAGATGAAGTTTCAGTGTGTAATGATCATGTGTACAAGCGTCATAGTCTTTTGATGGTATATGCAAAGCTTCTGTAGGTTCTTTTTAGGTTTTGCGAGAGATTCAGAAACATTAAGTGATGAATATTCCTGCTTTGTTTAGTAGGTTACTGTAGTTTAAGTTTCTGCTGTGCAATTTATTTGAAGTTGAAACAGCCCTTATAGAATAGTTATATGTTTTCCATAATGAACCAGTAGTTTTTGTAAATATGAAAAACACTAGGATACCCAAAAATTGATAGAATGGAGAAACTGTTGTCTATTTTGTGAACTTAGAAGTCTAACAACTACATATCGACGCTTCTAAAATTTGAAAACAAAAAATGATGCCCATGTACACATAAGGAATAACATAAGATCATCTGTCAAATATGTACTGATGCGTGCTTCATATACAATGATAATCCTACAAACACTAATACAAGATTCCCACGAACCACGATATAAGGGCCTCGCATCAATTCACTAATCTATGGTTCCGTTTTTTGCTAACTTATCTTTCCGAATTGGTTCCACCCAGTTTCCACTTTATAATCGTACGAAATCGAAAGGCGACTACTTTCAAGAACTTACTACTACGATTTAAAAGATGCACATGCACATGACTTGGTGAAAAATAAAATAAAAAATGCAAATGACTTGTAGAAATGCATATCATGAGATCTATTAAATTTACTACAGGATACTAGGATAGTAGGATAGTGGATCAACCGCTCGTTGATTCTTTTGATCATGGTTATAATGTTATTTTTTTAGTTGTTAAATCGAGTCATTTAAAAACTACAATATTTTATCAATAAACCATAATTAACTCCTACATTGCATTCTGCAGACTATTCTCAAATTTTAATATATATACATGGAGATAACTTCTATACTCCAGATGATGGGAGAATACATACTTGGTCTAACAGATAGCACACATCACCTCTGAAGTCAATAAAATTTATGCATTCTATGATTCTAACATATTTTTGCTTCTTTTTCTTCACTGTAAGGTTTTTTTAACCCATAGGCATATTATGGTCTATTTCAACACCCAAAAAAATTGCAAAATTCTGCAAACAATAAATACAGCAACAAAAACTAAAAATCCCCTTGCATTAATACCAAACTGAATATTTCAAAAGATAAAAAGAAAAAAAAAATGCCACACATACGGGACAGGTAAATTGAAATTTCAGGAAAACTGTGAAAAAAATCCTATAGTCCGTATTTGTGGATTACAAATAATAATTTCTTAGCCTTTACCCTTCAGTGTGTAAATGCAGGTCAATCACAAAAGCCTACTTCTAGAGGACTTCCGATGATTCATTACTCTTTCTTCAAATGCTTCTGGAAGAGAAACATACCACACGACGCCACCAGCCCTACAAAATACCCAGCCATGGCTCCAAAACTCACACAAATTGGCCATTCCTACAAGGAAAGTATGTCCAGGAGATAAGATACAAAGGAAAAACAACTCTACACGATCTTTCAAAATAAGGTCAAGAGTTCTGAAAAAAAAATGGGTCAAGAGATATAGGAATACAAATTCAAGAAGAATGTAAATGTAATCTCTAATTTCTAAGAGATGCAATCTAACATGCGCAATAGGATGGAAAAGAAGTAATACTGATGGCGGAGACAACTAAATAAAGCCGATATCCAGGAACTCCAACTAATCGATCAGGCGACTATAGCACAATATGATTTGACACATTGCTAGTAATCTTTCTACCGCCGAGGGCAATATCAATGACACAACAAACTGCAGTGAACTAATGAAGCATATTTTTGTGACTTCGTTAAGAGAACATGCCAGGAGTTGCTGTCTTGGAAATTGACACGTTTAATATATACAACATTCCAAACAAATAACATTGACATTAAAAAGAATACTATTCTTTATACCTGCCATGGTCTTTCCCAATCAAGGGGCATTGGCCAGGCTCCAAACCAAGCACCTATAACAGCTCCATGTGCAGGTAGACAGATTAAAAAATCAATTGGTCCATTTGGCCTGCATACAAAATTGTAGATCTAACAAACATAAGCCACCTATCCAACCAACCTAAGGGTAAGAGCACTGGCTTCCTCTCGTACCAAATAATTATTAACCAATAAACCACATAAATAACTACACAAAGAGAAAAGGCAACAAAAAACATTATTATTTTTGTCCGACTGAAAGCATCAAGATGTCATGTTATAAACCATGCAACTTACTTTGCCTGTGCGAATATACGTCGCCAATCAGTCCATGAAGAACCAAAAACAGAAGCTGCTGGGACAATCTGTCAAGAAAAAAAAGGTTAAGAGTCACAACATATACAAAGCATTATAAAGCGGAGGTACAAGTGTAGAACCACAACCAAATAGAGTTAGTGTTTCGGTTCCACTGAGCAACCAGAGACACAATTAGAATTCAATAAAGTCACAAGAGTTTCCTCGTCCCATGATAACATGACAAAAGTTAAGCAGAAAATGGTCTATTAAGATATGCAAAGAGTTACCAGATAGACAAATTGCGAGTATGGTGAAATAATATAGACATCAAGTACAAAACTAATGGAACACTTACAGTGAATACTGACATCATAATTGACCAATTGGCGGTCTTTGAGAAATGCCTGTATCAGAATTTAGATAAAGAGAGAACAAGGATAAAATAATTAGTTTGATAGATAGAAACGATAGTAAAAGATATTTCTTTTTATTATACATGTTTTATGACAATTGATGTTGGACTTAAGAAAGAGTACAACTTTGATGATCACCCTTCCTGATGAGATTTGATGATACTAGATTCTTAAACATTACCAGCAGACAATTACTTTGCATGCATGCAAGAGCATTTGTAGTTTATGGGATACCACAAAGTGATAGTGGTCTTGAAAGGACAACAATAAATTGAAGTGCCTAGTGAAAATAAATGGGGGTTATTAAGTTAATAGGGCAGACAGGATGATCAATTTTCTTTCAGTTTCCAACCTCAACTATGATTTCAGTTTCACATGGATGTTAGAATGCAAAACAAGTTTCAAGGCCCATTATCACATACTGAATGCCAACAGGTGCCCCCAAAGCTATAGCTCCGAGTGCATTGACTATAGCTCCTACAATTCAATGAAAGATGTCAATATGTAGATAAAATAAGTATATAAAAAAAACTTCAGACTGCATATGGAAAAGCTTGCTTTAAGCCATATATTTCAAGCGACATCCACTCATCCCTCCATACTTATTATATGTTTATCTTAAAACATGTAAAAGCAAATAGAAGACATTCATATAAGATCTTTTGTAAATAAAATATAAACAATCATGAATCAATTATAATTTAAGCTACCTTTGTAAAAAATTTAAGCATCCTTTTATTGAATAATTTTTCCACTTTCTGTCAAACATTAAACCAAAATTGTTCTAAGTCTCATTTCAGGATCCCTTGTATTTGAAAACAGGACAATGAGCATATCCTCTTAATGTATCTGTGTTATATTTATGTACCCTAATGTATATGTATGCATAAATCAGTGCATTGTGTAGAAATGTGTGCGAATGAAGCACAATTAATGAAACTAACCAGCAGGAAGACCAAGTAAACCTCTTCCCACAGCTTTCATGTACTGCCATTAATTCATTATCACATTTAAAACCCTCATAAATTTGAAAATCACTTTTTAAAAGCACAGCAACAACACATGTACAGTATATAAATATGCATACATCAGGAAGTAATTCAAGGATTAAATTTATATAAATTGTAATTGATTACCGAGCAATGATTCGGATGTTGTCGAAAACCACTAAAAAAAAGGATCACAATTGGGGCCTCGATAACCTGAAAATCAAAATCAAACTTATTAGCAACTGAAAAATGATTGACTACATATTCAGTTGTAATGGAAAAAGTACTATACCCAGATAAGACGGAGGGTTTGTGTTGGATCGTCCACGAGATTGATGGAGTACATATTGTGAGCAACCCAGAATGCTAAAGGTAACCCTAGACTGCATAATATATGTAGGATTAATGTATATAACGATGATATCGGCAATAAGGTGCTGTTTGAGCTTGTTGACATTTTCGGTAGCTTCTTCTTCACCTTGTCCATAAGCTGTTACCAGCTGTGGAACAGAAGCTAAACTTTTCCGTAAAGGCTCTGTTTTTGTCGAGCCTTTTGCTATTTTAACCCAAGAGTATTTAATTTCTCAACTTCTCCTGCAAGTTGTAAATACTATCGCGTGAATTAAAAGGCCGCTCAACAATATCAGCTCCAAGTACATAAATTTGCCGCAAATATTTAATAAAAAAAATACATTGAAAGTAGAACATGTGATGCGAGGCAGCTTACGATGAAGCTCACAAGCATTCTTAAAATCCCAAACTGCAGGAAGAAGAATTCTATGCCAACTCTTTTTTCCTTAATGTAGCATATGTACTATAGATATTAGATAAATGATAATCACTTACTAAAGAAAGGTAACTAAAGACAAGACTCCAATCAAATTTACAACTATACAAATTCGATTAACAAACTACCCTTTTCCATATTTGTAATTCGAAATGACTAAGATTTTCAACAAATTTCAATCACATTCTGATTACATATAAATATTAAATAGAAAAACAAAAGGATTTAAAAACCGACATTCGTTAATGTAAAACAAGCCAGGTATCATAAATATCGAGCTTCAAATCCCTTAATCTTGTCAAACCTAGTAGCACCAGACAATTCAGTTGCATTTTAATAAAATTCTCCTCCTAACTAAATACTAGGTCCTCATTCAGACATTTCATCAAACACCTGATAGACACATTTAAAAGTTTAATATATTACTTATCCTTGCATGTCTAATTCAATGTAATAATTTGTAATAAACTTGTACACAACAACAGCGCACTAACTTAGTAAGCAGAATTTACAAGAAAAAAGAAAAACATACCTGTTACTTGATCGTCACGTGTGGGAAAACGTATTTTGATCTTAAGCTCTAATTTATCTGTTGTTCAAACTTTAAATTAGACTTCAAAATTAGAACGTATTTGTGGGCTTGTGCTTTGTGGGTTCAGCTATTTGGGCTTAAAATTTTTTGTTTCTTGCTGAAGGACGATGAGGTCTTCTGCTTGTTTTTTATGTTGTTGTGTCCATAAATGTTTATTCAGATAATAAATAATACTCCCCCACTCCCCCATCCCATTATACCAATCTTATTTGATTTTTTATGATTAAATTAATTGAATTTTGATGTAAATTAGAAATTATTTTCCGTTATTTTTAAAAATTAAAAAAATACATATTAAAGTATACTAGATTTATTTTTTAATGATATAATATTGATAATTGTTTTTGATTTTACATTATATGAAATTTTCAATTAAAATTGGACTAATTTGACTAATTTTTTTTTTAAAAAAAATATAGATTAACGGGGACGGATAGAATAATGGTGTATGTTGTCCACAAGGTGTTAGATATGGAGTCCTACTATCCCAAATTTGAAAAGTATGCATACAAAAGTATTTTAGTATAGTGCAATTTGAGGACATTTTTATACAATATGACATGAGTAACTGAGTTTCCAGTGTTGTTTTAACTTATAATAGATCCTGTGATCCATGTTTAATAAATTTATTCATATAAAAATATTTTGAGAAAAAAGTCGGAAACTTACCTAAATTCAGAATATTTTAAAAGAGGGTGTGTCAAATTTGTAAATTAATAGAAGTTTTTGTATTTACAATAGTACACGCGTGCATAAATTGACTTAATCTCGTGTAGACTGTAGTTACCTAAGATCTACCTTCGTAGCATGAAACCAAATACTAGGCACATTTTTTTTGTTTAAGACCTAGAAAATAGTTGTAAGAGCATCTTTAATGCTCTAACAAACCTATACATATGACATTATTTTTTAAATGTTGGGAAGGAGTCTCAAATCAATTACATTAACGTATAATTTTACGTGCATGTCGCACACTACAGGTGCGTGGAACCCAGCTTATCAGCTCGCACACTACAGATCCGTGGAACCCAGCTTATCAGCTGGTTTATAAAATTGTAGACACTTTTGGTCTGTTTGGCTCAATTTAATATAATCCTATGGATTTATTTTCGGGTAAAATTTTATATTTTGATAATTTTTTTTATACAAGTATTTAATGTATGTTTGAGATTCAATAAGTTGCAAAAATAAGTTGGAAAGTTAGGAATCTTAACTTTCAACTTAAAATAAGTTGTGGGACTAATATATTTCAAAAGTATCCCTTGAAAATAATATTATCATAAATGAATATATATTGAATCACAGATAGCATAAACATATTATACCATATTTCTCATGATACAATCATAGAAATCAAATAAAGCATAAATCAGAAAATTCGAAATTAAATCAGAAAACCATAAATTGATGTTTACAGGTAGTAAACAACGTCAAAAGGCTTACAGATGAAAACCTGACTTTGTCAGTCTTGCTCAGTGGCCCGATTCCAGTCAAAAAACATATATTTTATGCGAAAATCGGACACAGTACACAAATTTCAATAAATCTATGCAATTTTTCAGAAATCGTATCGTATACAATCTCCAAAATAAGAACAAGCATGTATCATATACATACGGCAATATATACAACAACCAAATTCATTCACACGGTTTGCAACATACCCAGTATTTAATATCAGAATTGAAACGACACATAATATATATGTATAATAACATATATCGATTCAGATTTATACATGTCAAACAAATCCAATTCAATTCTAATTAATTTAACTCAAAGAATCAATCAAGGAGTCGGCTCGGATACCAATTGTTAGAATAAATCATGTATATAAATACGGCATAATATATATACATGTATCTCCCGATCAAAACTATGAATATAGATTAATAGCGGAAGCGTACCTGAATCAAAAGAGGCCATTAACGATCTTGAGAGAGAGTACGGAGATTGTGAATGCTTGAGGGTTTTGATCTTCACTATTCTCCTCTGTTGTGGAATAAAAACTAGTTTACGATTTTTAATTAATGCTAGGGTGGTTGAGCTTCGAGCTTTAATGGCTGCTTCTGCGTTCGAGACTGATCGGTCCTCACAGAATGCCTACGTATCTCTGTATTAGAGAATCAAGCCAAGAAAACGTAGTTCTGAGAATGAGGGGTCAGGCCCTTTATATAGGCTGAGAAGCCTTAGAATTATGGTAGGATTTGGAGACTTGGTGGGCAAGTCTTTGAGGAAGGTTCTAGATCTATTCCATATAGGAATCAGTTTCCATATTGAATTGGATGCCTTGGTGGATAAGTCTGAAGGGGATATTATCCTTATCCAACTCTTATTTGCCGAGCTGTTTATTACCCTTAATATTAATTACGAAATTAATATTTAAAATAGGATTTTGGGCCCTGTTGGTGGGCCCCACGTTTGGACCATATCGGGTCTAATTAATGCAACAATAAATGTGTCTTTAGGGCTTATTTTTAGCCCATATCATTTGCCCCCCCAACTTCTAGGAAAACTGATCAGGTTTTCCTTGAAGTTTTAATCGGTCCTTTCCAAGACTCGGGTCAGGGTTCATCTTTATACACTAGTGTTTCACGAGTATTGTCTTTATGTAAAGCGTGGAGCGACCGACGCGTTTACGACAATGTTAATTCGATGCTAATCGGCACTAATCAGCCTTAACGACATTTAAACAATGTTAAGCGATTCTAAACGGCGCTTAAACGGTGCTAAACGGCACTAGCGGGGGTCCGGGGGCAGCAGCCCCCGGGCGGGGTCCAAGGGGCGGCAGCCCCTGGCGGGGTCCAAGGGGCAGAGCCCCTGGCTGGGGTCGAGCTGGAGGGTGTTACAAGGGGCCGGTCGGCCGGAGCCCCGGTCGGCTGGTTTTTTTTTTTTTTTTTTTTTTTTTTGAAACGAAGGCAGAAAACCCGTATCGATGACCGAACTCGGTCGGCTGGAAGGTTCACCGGAGGGGCGGTCGGCTGAGGAGCCGGTCGGCTGGACCGAGCCCGTACCGAGAGCTGATTCCAGTCGGCTGGAGCATGTCCGGGGAGGCCGGTCGGCCGGTGACCCGGTCGGCTGAAATTTTTTATTTTTTATTTTATTATTTTTTTTTATGTCGAACCCATACCAACCGGTGACGTCGGTCGGCCGACGTGTGCACGGAAGGCCAGTCGGCTGGGACACCGGTCGGCCGGTTCAATATCTATGCTGGCGGTCGACGTCGGTCGGCTGGAGGGCTTCCCGGAGGGCCGGTCGGCCGAGACTTCGGTCAGCTACAAAATTTTTTTCGTACCAACCATCGACATGAAACCGACTTAGTCACTATTAGGGATTTCCAATTTTTGCATACCGGCTTCGACCATCGATATGGAATCAATGTTTGGCCATTCATGGCTAGAGTTACTTACTTTCGCATATCGATATCGATCATCGATATGGAATCAATGTTGGCCCTTCATGGCTCTATTTGAGGTTTTATATAGTACCTTGATTCTCATCACTAATCCGGTGGTTACTTATCTTTCAAAGCTTATCTGACTGCTCTGGTAGAATATTTTGCCAAAAAATCTTCGTTTCTTTCCCAACAAATCATGAGTTTTAACGACTCTTTCCGTCCATAACAGATAACTTTTGCTCCCTTTTCGTATTTAAACGATACTTGACCTGTAAACGCGAACCGAGCTGTGTTTCAACCTGAGATTACAGGTTACCTTTTCCTTATAAAAGGAGGGGAACATCCTTCATTTCTCTTCACTTCTTCACTTCTCAAACTTTCTTAAGTTCTAAAGCTCTTGAGTTCTCTAGTTTCCAAGCTTCCAAGTTCAAGCTTCAAGTTTCAAGATTCAAGGTTCCAGATGGCTGACAAGCAAGCTGCTGCCCCCCAACTCTCCATGGAGGAGGCTTTCAGAAAAAGGAGCATGGCGCGAACAATGAAAGGTAAGCTAAAACTCATGCCCCCTAAATACATTGAACGTCGGTTTGAGTCTACGCTAGATTTGCTAAACAGTATGGGAGAGTCATTCCCAAACAGCTCCAGCTTAGTTGCTTTTAATAGCCCTTCTAAATTAAGAAAGAAGGATGTTGAGAAGATTAGAAACACTTATGGCTTTCCAAGCGCCATCAAAGTATGCCTTCCTAATCCAGGAGACAGAACCTGCAACTGGCATCCCGAAAGGATTTGCGTCATGAAAGGAGCATTGGAGGCGGGATTTAGGTTCCCCGTCCACCCATTTATCATCAGGTTCCTGGCAGAACTTCAAGTCCATCCTTGCCAACTTTACCCTAATTCTTGGAGGTTTCTGATCATTTTCTTGTTAAGATGCCACGAGTTGGAAATTCCTTGGAGTACAACCATGTTCAGAAGCATCTTCGCGGTCAAGAACTCTCCTGAGACTAAGCCGGGGTGGATCGGCTTTCAGCTTAGAAGCAAGCTTCCACATATAGTAAACTCTTTCTCTTTCCCTGACTCCCACCATTTTTGGGAGAGGGACTTTGTTGTTTTAGAGTGGGAAGGTGGCGACTGGGGTCACTTCTTCGTTAAGAGATTCGGAATTGTGGAGGATAGTTCACACTTCGTGTGTGATCTTGACCTCAAAGAGTTGGCAGACCGAGATAGGCTACTTGTTGATGATGGTCGCACCCACTATAAAACCATCTTGACAGAAAAGAAACTCATTGAAGCTGGCTTAAGCTTCCTTTCTTTAGAGGGTAATTTTTCTTTCATTCTACCATTATGAACTATGTTAGTTCTTATTCCAATGTTTTCCCTTCATTTTTCAGCTGCTGAGGAGATAGATAGCCGACCCGAAAATCAACCTCAAGTTACTAGAAGAATGATAAAGAAGGCGACAGAGCAACTGAACCCTCCTGACCGAAGGGTTCCTTCATTCCTAGAGGGATGTTCCCAAGGGGGGAAAAGGTCCCGTAACGCTGGTGAGAGCATGAGAGTCCCTTTTGCCCCAGATTGGGGTATCTGCGAGCAAGACTCCATCTTAGGGAGTACCGATTTAGCCGTGTCCTGGTCCAGGCTCTCGATCACCGCCCCTGATCTCCTAACGGTAACGGCAGGGGACAAGGTTGATGAAGCTGAGCGCCTTGGTGCTCAAGCTCTTTATCAGGTACCAACTTTTACATTCGATCTCCTCATCTGCATTTTTTTTAAAGAATTCTTACTAATTTCTCTATTACAGGCCAATGCTTATCTTCAGTCTGCTACTCGTCAAGGCCGAGCCTATAGGGACAGCAATGAGGAACTGAAGAAGGAGCAAGCAACGTTCAAGGAGCAAATCCAAGATCTGAACTCTAGAGTTGTTCGTTCTGAGGCCAACAGCTTATCTTATCAAAAGCAACTTCACTCGCTTGGCAGGAAGAAACTTTCTGATGCTAACAAGATAATTGACTCGTATCGCAAGTCGGAGGATTTCATTAATTTTATGGACAAGCATGATGATGAGGTGCGGCCTTTTAACATGTCAGTTGGGTGGAACAAAGCTATTGACATTGTGAGCAACAAGTACCCTTCGGTAGTGAATCCAGCGGACTTCCCCTGCCCTACCTGGGCTGTTACTAGCGGAAATCAAGACGCAGATCCTGCGTCAGGCTGTGGGGGTAGCCGCCGTCCTTCTGGTATGAGGAGGGCACCCAATGTTGTTAGCTCCAGTTCGACCTCTTCCCGTTCTGCTGGGAAGAAAACTATGTCAGAGAGGGAAGCAGCTGCAAGGCGAGCTTTTCCCGGCAAGCAACTTCGTGCCAGAGTCGATTCATCAACCGAGACTTCAGAAGAGGAAGGGGACGCGACAAAGAGAGGGAAGCAGCTGATGGAGATAGAGGCCGAAGAAGCTGAGGCAGATGAGGAGAGCTCCGGGGAAGAAAGCTCCGGGGAAGAAGAGGGCGAGGAGGTGGTGGAGGAATCCGCCGAAGAGTGAATGGCCTTGCACGGCCTTGTTGGTCGCTTGTGGCTTTATGTTTTTCTGCTTTCAATCAAGGTCCTTCGGGACTTAACTTTTATTTGGTGATGTAATTTAACTTTGACCTTAGCCCCATGGGGGTGTTTATTTATGCACTTGTTTCATTTCCACTTGTGGATCTTTATTTTCGTTACTTGGTCATCTTTGACTTGCATTCATTAGGTGCTTGGCACATAAATAAAATTACACAATCAAAAATGGAAAACAAACTTGCATTAATAACTTGAAGTGGGTTCAACCCTTATATAAATACTCTATCTCCTACTGGGAGCAACATGCTCTGCAATGGTTTCATGGAACCTTATTTCTACTTCTCCTAATAGATGGATAAAAGCCAAGTCCTTACTAGGAAGGCTTACACATAATAAATCTTGAGGTTCACTGCATGCCAAGTTCGGGGTACCTCAACCCCATCTAACGTTTCCAGTTTGTATGATCCTCGTCCCAGCACCTTCTTAACTCGATACGGTCCTTCCCAGTTTGGGGCTAGCTTGCCTTTCTGGCCAACTCCTGAGGCTTCTATCTTCCTTAGAACCAAGTCACTTTGTCGAAAGAACCTCTCCTTAACCCTTTGGTTGTAGTGGAAAGATGCCTTCTTTTGATGCTCAGCGTTGCTGGCATTTGCTTCATCCCTGACTTCATCAATTAGATCTAGGGCGAGCCTCATGCCTTCTTCATTGGTCTCTTGTTCATATGCCTCAACCCGAGGTGATGTATGCATGATCTCTAAGGGCACCACTGCCTCGGCTCCGTAAGCGAGTAAAAATGGGGTTGCTCCTGTTGTTACCTTACAAGTGGTGCGATATGCCCAGAGTATAGGCAATAGCTCATCCACCCAAGTGTTCCTTGAGCGTTCAACCCTTTTCTTTAGTCCATCAAGGATAATTCGATTGGCTACCTCGGCTTGTCCATTAGCTTGTGGATGTGCTACTGAAGTAAAGCGAAGCTCAATAGCGTTTTCTTCACAATATTTTTTGAACTCTTCATTGTTGAACTGGGTTCCATTATCCGTTACAAGGATTCGTGGAATTCCATATCTGCAGATGATGTTCTCCCAAAAGAACTGAGCAACTTGCTTGGTGGTTATCTTGGCTAGAGGTTTAGCCTCAATCCATTTAGTGAAATAGTCAATGGCCACTATCAAAAACTTCCTTTGGGCTGACGCCACTGGGAAAGGACCAAGTATGTCCATCCCCCACATGGCGAATGGTATGGGAGAGTTTACCGAGGTTAACATCTCAGGCGGCTGCCTTACAATGGGGGCGTGCTTTTGACATCGATCACACTTCTTGACATAACTTTGCGCATCTGCCAACATCTCAGGCCAATAGTATCCCAGACGAGTGATCTTGTGGGCTAGGGCTCTGCCCCCCAAGTGTTGCCCACAGATTCCTTCGTGAACTTCTTCCAGGGCTTCTTTAGCCTCTTGGGGCCTTAAACACTTTAAATACGGGATAACAAACGATCTCTTGTACAGGAGGCCTTCGATCAGGGCATATCTTGTTGCTCTTACTGACAGTTTTCGTGCCTCCAAGGCATTGTCAGGGAGCCATCCAGTCTCGAGGTGAGCTTTGATAGGATCAATCCAGCAACTTCCTACATCAATAGGTGCCACTAACTTGGAGTCGATAGTCGGGGCCTTCAAGACCTGGAAGTAGACACTCCCTGCATAATTCTCAATTTCAGAAGAAGCAAATTTAGACAAGGCATCAGCTTTAACGTTCTCTTCTCTCGGGATGTGTTCAACATAGCATTCCTCAAACTGAGTCATAACAGCTTTCACGACTCTTAGGTATTTTGCCATAGTCTCATCCTTGGCCTCAAATTCGCCATTCACTTGCGAAACTACCAGTCTTGAATCTCCACATACTTTGAGGTTCTTGGCCCTCATGAGTCTAGCCAAGCCCAATCCGGCTATCAATGCTTCATACTCAGCCTCATTGTTGGTAGTAGGAAAATCCAACTTCAAAGCATACTCAACTGTGAACCCATCGGGGCTTTGCAGAACCAAACCTGCACCACTAGACTTTGTTTTTGATGCTCCATCAAAATAGAGCACCCAATATTCCTTCATATCAGATACAAGTTCTTCATTTTTATCTCCACTTTCAGAGGTGGTTACTATCTCCTGCCCCCCGACTTCTTGGTTGCTAATGGTGCATTCAACCACGAAGTCAGCCAATGCCTGAGCCTTAATGGCTGTCCGAGGCTTGTATGTGATATCAAATTCCCCTAACTCAACTGCCCACTTGATTAGCCTTCCACTGGCCTTAGGGCTATGCAATATGTTCCTCAATTGTTGGTCTGTCAAGACTTGAATTTTATGTGCCTGAAAATAAGGTCGCAATTTTCTCGAGGCTGTCAGCAATGCCAAAGCGAATTTCTCTATGGTTGAGTAATTCAATTCAGCCCCGTGCAAAACCTTACTCACATAATAAATCGGTTTCTGAATCTTTTTCTCTTCTCGCACAAGAACAGCACTCAATGCTTGCTCAGATACCGCCAGGTATAGGTAGAGAGTCTCCCCGGGACTTGGTTTGGCCAACAACGGGGCTTCAACCATGTACTTCTTCAGCTGCTCAAAGGCCTCTTGGCTTTCTGTAGTCCACTCAAAATCTTTCACTTTCTTCAAAGCCTGAAAGAAAGGCAAGCACTTATCACCAGACTTGGAGATGAATCTCCCTAGGGCTGCAACTCGGCCAGTTAGCTTCTGTACATCTCGTATAGAGCGGGGTGGTTCCATGTCCAAAATTGCTTTGATCTTGTCAGGATTAGCCTCTATGCCTCTCTTCGAAACCATCAACCCCAAGAATTTTCCTGATCCAACACCAAAAACACACTTGGCTGGATTCAACATCATCTTGTGGTGCCTCAGCACTTCGAATGCCTCTCGGAGGTGCTTAATGTGATCTGCTTGGCAAAGGCTCTTGACCAACATGTCATCAACATAGACCTCCATGGTTTTTCCAATTAGGTGGGCAAATATCTTATTCACCAGTCGTTGATAAGTAGCACCTGCATTCTTTAGACCAAAAGCCATAACAAGATAGCAGAAAACACCAAAATCTGTTATGAAAGATACCTTTGGGATGTCATCCTTGTGCATCTTAATCTGATTGTATCCACTGAAACCATCCATGAAACTCAGCATCTCATGTCCAGCCGTGGCATCTATCAACATGTCAATCCTTGGTAGGGGAAAACAATCCTTTGGACAGGCATCATTCAGATCGGTAAAATCAATACACATCCTCCACTTCCCATTCGCCTTCTTGACCATCACAGGGTTAGCTAACCATTCGGGAAACTGAATTTCTTCAATGAAACCAGCTTCCAGCAACTTATCAACTTCTTGCTTAATGGCCTCTTGCCTTTCAGGAGCAAAATTCCTCTTTTTCTGTTTTATCTTCTTCCGTTCAGGATCAACATTCAACCTATGAGTTATAAGTTGAGGGTCAATCCCTGGCATGTCAGCTGCTGTCCAAGCAAACACGTCGTTGTTCTCTTGCAAGAACGTCGTCAACTCGCCTTTCAGGGGTTCCTTCAGAGATGCTCCTACATAAGTAACTTTCTCAGGTAACTGGATTGTTCCTTCAACTTTGGACTCAACTCCATTAAATCCATAAATCGGCATGTTGGACGGGGTCAGTTGAGAATCAGTATACCCCATCTTCATAAATGCATCATGAAACAAAATATCAACAGAAGCTCCATTGTCTATCAAAACTCGTTTCACTTCCGAGTTCCCAATCACAGGGGTTATGACCAACGGATCGTCATGGGGGAACTTCACCCCTTCAAGGTCAGAATCATCAAAACCAATTGCTATTTCGGTTCTAGCACGTTTCGGGGCTTCTCCCACGATGTGCATCACTTCTCTGGCATACGCCTTTCGAGAGTTTCGAGTTGTACCGGCCGCTGTTGGTCCTCCCCAAATCATATTGATTACTGGCCCTCGAGGCTGCGGGTTACGATTGCGATCGTTATCCCTCCTATCATTGTCTCTTTTATCATAATCCCTTTTCTGGGTTCCACGGTCTTCACCCTTGGTGAACTTGTTTAACTTTCCCTTCCGGATTAAAAACTCAATTTCATCCTTTAACTGTCTGCAGTCATCTGTGTCATGCCCCACATCCTTATGGAATCTACAATACAGATCTTTGTTTCTCTTTTCGGGATCACCCCTGAGCGGTTTAGGCCAGCGAAAGTCCTTATCCTTCTCAATGTCCAACAAAATTTGGCTCCTAGGAGCGTTCAACCTTGCATAATCAGAAAACCTTGGCCCAAAACCCTTCTTGGGTGATGAATCGGAGTCCTTGCCAGTCCGGGAATACTTGTCCCTAGCGTCGTACTCTTGTTCTGACTTTCTTTTCTTTGAATCATTAGATCCCTTGCCATTACCTCCTGTGGTTTCCTTCTTAATGCTGTCCTCAGCCTTGATATATTTATCGGCTCTTCTCTGGAGCTCGGCCATGTTCTCAGGAGGGTGTTTTGCCAAAGACCTTTTGAAGAAGAGGTCAGTGGTTCCGTGTTCCAGGGCTACCATGGCCACCTTATTTTCCAGATCGGTGATATTCAACGTCTCCTTGGTGAATCGCTTGAGATAATCCCTTAAGTTCTCATTCTTTCCCTGCACTACATACATAAGGGATGCAGAACTTTTCTCATGAATTCTCCCACTGATGAATTGGCTGACGAAGGCAGCGCTCAACTCCTTAAAAGAGCCAATCGAGTTTGCAGGTAGACGGCTATACCATCTTTGAGCCATGCCTGACAGAGTTTGAGGGAACGCCCTACACTTTAAGGCATCACTAGCGGGCTGCAATAGTAGTGCGTTTGAGAATGTTCTGACATGATTTGCGGGATCGCCCGTTCCATCATAGGCCTTAATAGTTGGCATCTTAAACTTCCTCGAGATGTGGGCATTCATCACCTCCTCAGTAAACGGAGGTGTGGGATCATCAGGGTCCCCAAGTGGCATCAGATCTTTGGGGTTACTCCTGGGGGTTTCCACCCTCATAGCTTCTCTTGTTGGGACATCAGCCCTCTTCTGTCTTCTTGAGGACCTCTCCAAATCTATAACGGGAATCCTTCCTGAGATTGGAGGGGGTCGAGTCAGACTCTGTCTTGCCTGTTCCCTTGCTATATCATCCTTCAGCCTTTGGATCTCAGCCTCATGAGCCTTAATCCTTTCCTCAATCGTTTGTGGAGGTCCATCATGGATTCTTCGTGTTCTTCTTAGAGGTTCCTTGCTAGCACGTCGCCTCCTTGGGGCTTCATCTCGATCATCATCCTCAGATGACGATGAATCATCAGTATAGGGACCCGAGTAATCATCATATTCTCGATCCCGGATCTGTAAGGCGTGTCCGCTCGGTCCAGGTTCCCTTCGTCGAGGGGGATAGTTAGGCAGCCCATACATAGGGTTGGTGTTCAAAGGGAGATCCGTGGTATGGATCTGTACCCCCGTGCGATCAACGTTACCAAGAGGAGAAACCACCATCTGGAGAGGGTTAGTTTCTTGGCCTTGATGGACAATCACTGAGTGAGTCCCCTCTACATGGGGAGTCGTCCCTGGGGGCTGAGTGGGCAGAGGTTGAATGACCGTCCCTGTTGATGGGAGTATTTGTCCTTCCTCAGTGACGATGAGCGAAGGGGCACGGCCTCGGTTGATGTTGTCCTTCGTGTTTGAACCATGGTTGATGTTTTCTTCCCACAGACGGCGCCAAATGTTGTGGAATAAAAACTAGTTTACGATTTTTAATTAATGCTAGGGTGGTTGAGCTTCGAGCTTTAATGGCTGCTTCTGCGTTCGAGACTGATCGGTCCTCACAGAATGCCTACGTATCTCTGTATTAGAGAATCAAGCCAAGAAAACGTAGTTCTGAGAATGAGGGGTCAGGCCCTTTATATAGGCTGAGAAGCCTTAGAATTATGGTAGGATTTGGAGACTTGGTGGGCAAGTCTTTGAGGAAGGTTCTAGATCTATTCCATATAGGAATCAGTTTCCATATTGAATTGGATGCCTTGGTGGATAAGTCTGAAGGAGATATTATTCTTATCCAACTCTTATTTGCCGAGCTGTTTATTACCCTTAATATTAATTACGAAATTAATATTTAAAATAGGATTTTGGGCCCTGTTGGTGGGCCCCACGTTTGGACCATATCGGGTCTAATTAATGCAACAATAAATGTGTCTTTAGGGCTTATTTTTAGCCCATATCATCCTCTATACGTAAGGATGGATTGTGTGTATTTTCTGAATAATATGAGACGCGTAACTTTTGTTCTCGCATAAGATTCATTATATATAGAGGGAATAATGGGACCAGCCCTTATGGGCTAAACCCATAACCGTCCATCAAAGTTATGGGCTTGGGTACTTAAGCCATTATTAACATATATCCATATATATATATATATATATATATATATATATATATATATATACTTATTCTGAAAATAAGTTCCCCAAAACACCCCCTTTATCTTGTACATATATTACATGAAGCAGGATTAGAGATAAACGTAATTTAACAATACTTGGTTTATGGTCTAGACGTCTAGTTAATCATTTTATAGAATTATATTCATGAAGAACTTCTACATATCTGCAACCGATTTAAAGTTAATCCAAAGCATCGCCTGTCGGAGGTCCTGTAATTGGAGGCGGAGGTGGTGGTTTAGATTCCTTTCCGTAGTGGAATTCTGATGAAAGTCCATTATTAATAGTAGGCCTTTTTCTGTATCATGGAAGATACACTAGTACAAAATTGGCCTATTACGTTGCCCTTTTGGCGACGTATACAGGGGCGTTGTATAAAGTCACCATCTTTTATGTCGGTTAAAAAGGTGACGTATAAAGCTTCATATACGTCGGTTAAAAAGGTGACATATAAAGTTTTATATACGCCGGTTAAAAGGGCGACGTATAAGACCAAAAAGGGCGACGTATAATGTCATAAAAATGGCGATATATAAGACCAAAAAGGACGACGTATATGTTTATTGAAAAATAACAATTTTTCTCCTGATTATATTTATATATACATCAAAATTCCTTTATTACAAACCAAAAAAAATAATAAAACTTGCAACCCAAATTTCTCAACAAAGTGACTAATTAAATTAAAATAATTATTATTACATACTTGAAAATACATCCAAAATATTTATAAATTCTTGATCCAAGTAACCACGTCATACATTTAATTCAACACGTCATAAAATTAATTCAACACTACATGTCATACATCATGACTATCATAAATCTAAAATATAGTATCCATTTTCCGATTGCTTCATACTCCCTCTTTCCAGCACCTGCAAAAATTATGTTTTTGAACTTGTTAGCACAAAGTACATATAAAATATATTCACAAGTAAAAAATTCTTGAGTATATATTTCATTTAAAAACGTAGAGATTTTTTAGCACAGTACAATCATCCTAAAGCTAACATGTAAAAATTACGATCCAATTTGGAGATGTCAATATAACATGAAGCAATATACTAACAAAGTATGCTAACAAAGTATGCTAAGACGCTAACTTTAAAAAAAAAATAAGAAAAATTATCATGAAACCTCTTACAATACAAGATGAGCATATTGCACCAGAATATATACAATCATACATTCAGCAAGGTCCAGATGGATGTTATCCAGTATAATATTTCAGAAATCAGTTTTTAAAAGTAACAATATCTATCCTAAAATGAATAATAGCATATTAAGCAACTTGGCCAATATTACACCATGATTCTTCTAAGAAATTATTATCTTGCAGGCCAAAATTAGCACATCTAGGTGACCTGACCAGGCAATTTATGCGACGTAGATAAAAACACAAAAGCCTCGCCCATTACCACTATCGTGCTAGTAATATTTGGTGTTTAATTACAGCATACTGTTTTTCTTTACCTTGCATCCTCTGCCTGATATTGTCCGCCCATAGACTATATATGTATATAGTTATTGTATATTCGTATTAGAGATTTTGTAAATGAATATGATTCTGTGATCTTCCTTATAGGGGTTCATAAATTTATCTCCAATGAAAAAATTACTATTGTCTTGGTCAAATCTTTTACCAAAAAAACCAAGATTGCAATCAATTTGCCGGGGCAAGCAATGCCTAAGCTAGCAATCACAGCAAGCAATAAAAATCTACTTGCTGATACGCAATTTTCCAAGTGCAATAGGTCTTAACAAAATGTAAAGTGGAACTAATTTTGGATTATTGATTTAGCTGAATAACTAAAATTTGTTATCGTGTACTTATCTGACATGAGAAAAGTTTGTTATCGTGTACTTATTCGACATGAAAAAATATGAGTTCAGATTGCTTGATAAGGGTTGATAGTTGATGTTCTGATGTTTAACTGAGAAGTGAGAGCTACACTATCGAGAATTTTCAAATCAATATGATCCAACAGTGTGTGCAATAAATGTAACTGTTATGTTAGAAAATGTGCAGGTACCATAAATGCAATTCAGAATTAAGACTCAAAATATAAATTAGTTGGGTATGTAGATTTCTTTTCAGATGTAATAATGCCATTGATGCAAGATCATATGGAGTGGTAAGTAAACTTACTCATCATGTATAGAAAACAAGAAAGACTGTTCTTCAAAGAGTTCCACTGGTTTATGAGCTTTGCGACGATCCTATTTCAAAGACTGTTAGACTAAAGGTCAGAAACGTACAATGAGCCAGTCATTTAAATGTATTGGCAGTCAGGTTTCCGACGCTTAACAAAAATAGTCATCCTAACCTCCTACACTAAGAAATCAATAAAGAATAACCCTATTGCATCTACGTTGAAACATGAAAGGATAAACAAATTAATCAAGTCTCACAACAGACCAACATGAATAACACAAAATATGACATGTGAAATACAATGAGAGGACTTGTATTTTCAAAAACTCTGAACCAAAAAACTTGCATATACATGATTTGGAGATGAAGGTGGTGGCTTTACAGTTCTTCCGTAGTTACTCATTTTCATGCTTGTCGTTGTTCGATGATCAGCAATCGGCATAATCGAATTCTTAATTTCTTTGTAGTAGATGCTACTTATCTTGAATGTGCCATGTACTCCTGCATCACAAGCATATATTTAGTTGGTAAATAGTAAACCTCATAATTGATAAATTAAGAATCTAATGATCAATTGTACGTATGATTTGTTTATGAATAATAAAGCTTAAATGCTTGCAAGTAAATATATGTTCCAACAATTCCGAAAATGAGCAAGAATCGAATTAAAATCGAGGATAATCATAAATAAATTTTTATCATTTGAATTATCCTATCTCGCTAAATTATACCTATAATCAAGTAAACTCTATATGGAGGGTGTGCCTTGTTGATAGTAATTTTTTGTATAAGTTCGTTCGTAGGGAAGGACTAATATTAATATAAGTTCAAGGTGTTACTTCTTAAAATCTAGAAGTGAGAAGAATAATTGGGTGTTTTGTTTCTAACTAAATTAAACTAATAATAAGCAAGTAAACTAAGTTTTATCGATATGGAAAAACAACACGAGAACTAGGGTTCTTCATTTGGTTCAATGATGTTGATGTAACGCGTTATTTACTTCTCGTACTCTGATAAAAACAATTCTTCTAAACTTTATAATGTTCTCTCCCAAGATACAAGATACTGCCTACAACCATATCTCAAAAGTCAATCCCATGATCAATCGAAATACAATTATAAACTATTAAGACCCAAGAATTACAGGTTTCACAGTACTTCTTATTAATCTCCCGATTCAATAAACAAACTATGTCTACCAAATCATGAACAAGAATTGTGATTCCTCTCCCAATTCATCACAATTCCAATAGATACAATTAAAGGTTCGCGACTCCCTTAATTGGGTTAAGCCCTCAATGATAGATTAGCAAAAGTAGAGAATTCGCAACACAATCAAACAAACATATAACACCAATGAATACTACCTAATTCTCGGATTAGAGAATTAGTTACCCATGCTAGATAAAGAAAACAAACATATATTAATGGGCAAAATCATTGTTACAAGAGAATCGAGTAAAGAAAATATAACTTGAAGAATCTTTTAAAGCTTGGATGGAATCCCTTCAATCCTTCAAAAGTTTTTCTATCTCTCTCACTCTCCCCATGTACGATTATCCTATTCTATTCTATAACATGTTATGATATGTTTGATGTCTCTCTGTTCCAGTTGAAATATTGATGTTGGACCACTTCTAAGTTGTAGATAATTTCATTAGTTTCGCATGGACTGTAAAATCGCCCAATTCTGATGTCTGAAACTCAAGTTAGGGCCTAAAAATCCGAATTTTCTTGTAAATCAAGTCCAAATAAGCTTAATTCCCTCCAAGTTTGAGAATTTTTTATTTCCTGTCATAAAACATTAAACTCTAATTAATAATACCTAATTATTTATAAAATACAATAAATATGAAAATAAAATCATATAAAATACATATAAATATATACTCTATCATCCCAGAATGCATTAATTGCAGGGTTAGTTACGTGACATTCTTGCATGAGATCCCAAGATGAATAAAAGAAAGAAAGCACTCAACATTTTGAGCATAGATGTCGTAATTTCTATACACAACTGAGGCACAATGATATGAGTGGAAGTACTCTCCTACTTATGTACACACACCATGCACCAAGTACTGTAACATCGAGAAATTTACTAAATAATTTAATAAAATATATCTACTCGAAGTAAATCTAATATCACAGTGGTCCCTGCATGAGCTAAGACTTTAATTATGAGTAAGGCCGTACATGAAATAATCGTTCATACATAGAGCCCAAGTCAAGCCACGTTCTTATTATCTTTTCAGTTTCCACTCCGAGTCTCTTTAATATGTTGCAGTTGCATATACCAGTACTATCTCTACTAAGTCAACAGTCAACGGTACTCGTTTTTTTTTTTTTTACTAATTAACGGTACTCGTTTTAGCTTGTACTACGTATCATAGTATGTGTGATTAAAATAATGAAGCACTTTTATTTATCGGGCGTGGAAAGTTGAAGAGTAGAGATCACTGCGAGCCAAATGCATGGTTTTTTAACTAAAGGTAAATAACATATGTTAGGTATCACCACATCATCATAGTTACTAGTGGTTCACAAGAATAAATTTTTGGTCCAATTGATTTATTTTACATTGTACTTACTAGTAACATCGTTAATTAGTATAAGCCAACTAGCTTAGTTTTGTTTATTCGCTTGGAATTTGGTTGCCACTGATTGTTGTATTCATAAAATTAATGAAGGAAAGAGAAAAAAAGTGGTTGGTATGGTGGGAAAAAAATGTGCCATTGAATGCAATCTGTAAGCCTTTATGAAAACAAGTCAAATACTGGTATGTTGTATCAGACAATTCAACACAGAAGAATAAGGAAGCATTATTAATGCCATCCTATGGCGGGATAATTGAGTGCATGCATGCATGTGCATGTTTGGTAAATGGTAATACACTGTAATCTTTCTGGTTTGCCGATGCATATAATTAAAGTACATATAGGCTCAAAACTCACTTGGTGTGGTAAAACATAATCTATCTCAAGAAATGGTATCCTCAATGCACCTACTTGTACTCCAAACATGAAGACCAAATCATCTTACACCTAATCATGTCCTTCTAATTTCATGCACAATTCAAATAAGTCTACTAGCTTCACCTTGCTAGTGTAAGTGTGTGAACAAGAACTTTAGCAAATCACTTCTCAAACAAAAGCTAATGGATCATAAGATTATCATGGCATGCAAGGGTGCATCAAGCAACTAGCAATCAATTAACAAGACTAGAATACGAAAAGAACTCTTTTTGTAATGTTAGAAACGCTCCAGGCATGATCCTCTGTTTCTCTTCTTACTACAAGAGGAACGGGCAATTGTGACAAATTATTTGTATCCATTCCGGATAGAGAAAAACAACTTTCCTTACATTTTAGCTATGGGAGAGTACTCTCTGGTGAATTAATTTCAAGAGGAATCTGTTACAATTTACATATTTAGCACAGTACACACACAAAATAAAGAGATGATTCTAATTCCCATTGAAGTTTATAGACATGAGCAGCACCAGTACTATTCTGTCATAACATCATTGTACACCAGCTGACATGGTTCAGACCATCATATATAATGAATTAAACTTTACAGCAAAGTTTTACGATTATACTACAATCAGGACTTCATCCCCAATCATGCAGGTAGATCGAAACAATATGTTGGAACTTGGAAGCGGTTACAAGGCTACAACGTACGATAAAACTATTTTACGTGCATGTGGCGGACAAGCCACAGCCGAGAGACAACAAAATTTAAAAACTGCTTACAACACTTCTAATTTCAGCTGGTTTAGCTGTAAACTTGTGACAGAAGAACTTTTAGCAATCAGCAATCGATATGTTCGCTTTCCATGTAAGTGTCCATTAGTAGTCGTAGAGCTTAATTTTAAGGACTACAGTAGGTGCAGTATATGGAGGTGGAGGTGGTGATTTTGCAATTATTGCATAGCCACTTATCCCGGGTTTTGGTGGAGTAGTAGAAGAACTTAAATGGCCTTTAGTAGGTGAAGTGTTTGGAGGTGGAGGTGATGATTTGGGTGTTTTTTGGTAGTCGCTTATCCCCGTTCTCGGTGGAGATGCTCCTGGAGCTGGAGGTGGTGGCTGTGTTGGTTTTTTTATCATGCCGCTTATTATTAACACAGATTTCAGGAGAGATGGAGTTGGTGGTCTCGGTTTTTTACTGTAGTCGCTCATCCCTGTTTTGGGTGGAGATGCACCTGGAGCTGGAGGTGGTGGCCGTGTAGGTCTTTTTACTATGCTACTTGTTATTATCCCAGATTTTAGTGATGACATTCTTGATTTTTTACTGTAGTCGTTTATCCCGGGTTGTACTGGAGTTGCAGAGCGTGGAGGCGGAGGCGACGGGGGCGGCTTTTTTCTGTAGTTACTAATCATGAAGCTGCTTGTTATGATCTGGTCTGCAACCATACTAATCCACTTCTTTTCTTTGTTGTAGTTGATGCTATTGCTAATTGTTTTGAATATGCCATTTTCTTCTGCATCATAGTCATATTGTAATTAGTAACCAACTTAATAAGTTAACAACTAATTAGAAATAAGAAATTTAACAATCATTTACGTACAAAAAAACAATTAACTAATTAGCTAGTTTTAAATATGGACGGAGGGTGTATAATGCAAGCTTATACTAATAATTACCTGCCGGTACCATTCTTGCTTGAGATCCCAAGATAGTAAAGAGAGATAAGAGAAAGAAACCACTAATCATTTTGATTATGAGTATCATCGTATTAATTAATCTGATACAATGCACAATGATCATCGTACTACATATCTCTCATTATATAGACATATCAACAAGTGCAAGATCAAATGAATATAGAACTAATTAACTAGCTTAATAAAAAATTACATCGCCCATTACCATCCTATGGTCAACGCATTAGGTAGAGGTATTACACTGCTTTAGTAAGAGCATTTTACAAATATATTTTTTTTTGCAAATGTGTCAACTAAAAAGGAACAGAATGAGTATTGAGTAACACGTATCATATTTTGATTGATAATTAATCAATCAATTGTAGTGCATGGTATTAATATTAATATTTTTATTAAAAGTACATTTTATTATGTCACATTATTTTTTATCAATTTTTTTGTATTCAATTTGATATCCCAGCATAGGGGTGATAATTTCGGGCTCAGTTGAATTCGTGTCAGGTCAGATTGTACCTAGTTGTTTTGGGTTGATTTTTTCCTAACCATAACCAGTACCTACTGGGTTCGTGTTGGATTTCGGGTAATTTTGGGTTTGACCACCTCAACTCTTTTTTATTTTTTATTTATTTTTATTTTTTTTGTCAAGAAAATACATTCTCGTATATGAATTATATCGAAATACTGCCAAAAACCGGAAAAGGATTTAGTTTTTTTTTTATTTAGGAAAGTTTATCATCTAATCGAAGGGTATGCATAGATGTCCTCGAAAATTTAGATAATAAGACTTGAATGTCCGAAAAGAGACTTCCCAAAGTCTTCTCACCTAAAAAAAATAAAAAAATCTCATTAAAAATATTATTTCTAAAATAATATTAAAGTAAATAACACAACAAAGAAAAATAATTCCAAAGTCCTAATAATATTAAAACAATATTTAAAAGGAACAAATAAAATAAAATCTAAACAAAGGGAAAAGTAAAATCTAATCAAAGGGTGAAACTCTTTGATTAGACACAACAGATAATCCAATATGATCCAAAATACCATCATAAATGGTCAATACGCCATCATAAATGGCCCCCATATAGGTACAAAATCAAAATTTCAAAATCATCGGCAAATTAATCATTAAAACTATAAACTAATTAAAATACAACTAATATTAATAATATTAACATGGATGGAGATATTAAATAACCAATTAAAAAATTTAACCTAAGAGTTACTACCTATCCATTAAAAGAAAATAAATACCAAAAGCGATACATACTAAAATTGAAACCGATGCAATAATATAATATAAACTCTTGATTACCTTTAAATGCATATAAAAACAATTATCACTTCAACTATTTTTTAGAGTGATTGAAAATATGCTCTTCTTATATTATATACTCTCTATGTCCCAACTTATATGGACTGATTGTTTTTGCAAAAATTTTAATAAAAAATAGTTCATTTCTCTTAAGTTACAATTCAAATGTATAATATATAATGTACCCACTTTTTGAGATGTAAAAAAAGGCAACATATAGAAAATATTGTTATTATTATCAAATAATTATAAACAAATTAACTAGCGAGTCTCTATTATTATACGTGAAAAGTTACTTTACTGTATTTAAATTTAGTTATTTTAAACATAAAATATTTAAAAAATAGAGAGAATTCACTAATTTTCGGATTTCGGATTTATATCTGATTGTACCTGATAATTTCGGGTTGAATTAATATTTATTAACCCAAATATTGAAGGGTTTTTTTCATAAATAAATAGGAAAAAGTAAATTTTTGTACATTTACTTTTGTTAAGAACGACTATTTGCAATTTTAGAAATTAGGGCTCCCTCCCTTCCTTCCTTCCAGCCACCGCCATTTTTTTTTTTTTTTAAGGTGGGGTGCAATTTTGGTGGATTTGGGTTGCAAGGTCCCGATGGGGCATATTCAACTGAATGCAACCACATTCAACTGAATGCAACCACATGCAACTAAATTTCTGATTTCATTTTTCAGTTATCATTTTCCACTATTCTTGGTCTCGTGCCCAATCATTAAAATATATGCTTCTCCTATTGTCAAAATAAATAATCGTTTCAAACTACATATATAACACATAAATGAAAATAGATAACACATAAATGAAAATAGATTATTCTTACCATGTCTCAAAATTCAAGTGTAATGTATTCGAAACACTTTCCTATCATTTACTATTAAGAAGAGGTTCCCCGCTGACCACTGTCAAATGTTCAATGTATCTAATACCGCATAGGCAAGTAGAGATGCACAAAAAGCCCTTCGGACCGGGCTTTATCCGGGCTTTAAAAAGCCCGGGCTTTTTAACAACCGGGCCGGGCCGGGCTTTTTCAAAAATCGGGCCGGGCCGGGCCGGGCTTTCTCTAAAATATGAGGCCCGTTTTAGACCTTCGGGCCGGGCCGGGCCGGGCCGGGCTTTTTTCGGGCTTTTTAAAAAAAAAATTATATATATGTAATTTCTATATTTTTACAAATATTTCTCGATGATCCAACCGTACGGATGATAAGATATATCTAATTAAATGATATAAACAAATTTTCAAAAAATAAAAAATTAATTTGGTTGGAGATCTTAATAGAACATTACTATATTGTCTAGTACTCGTAACTAGTGCTTCATCCCAGATTATTGTTTCTATATTTTTAAAAATATTTCTCGACGATCCAACCGTACGGATGATAAGATATATCTAATTAAATGATATAACCAAATTTTCAAAAAATAAAAAATTAATTTGGTTGAAGATCTTAATAGAACACTACTATATTGTCTAGTACTCGTAACTAGTGCTTCATCCCAGATTATTGTTTCTATATTTTTAAAAATATTTCTCGACGATCCAACCGTACGGATGATAAGATATATCTAATTAAATGATATAACCAAATTTTCAAAAAATAAAAAATTAATTTGGTTGAAGATCTTAATAGAACACTACTATATTGTCTAGTACTCGTAACTAGTGCTTCATCCCAGATTATTGTTTCTATATTTTTAAAAATATTTCTCGACGATCCAACCGTACGGATGATAAGATATATCTAATTAAATGATATAACCAAATTTTCAAAAAATAAAAAATTAATTTGGTTGAAGATCTTAATAGAACACTACTATATTGTCTAGTACTCCTAACTAGTGTTTCATCCCAGATTACTGTTTCTATATTTTTAAAAATATTTCTCGACGATCCAACCGTACAGATGTCAAGATATATCTAATTAAATGATATTCCCAAATTTTCAAAAAATAAAAAATTAATTTGGTTGAAGATTATAAGTTAAATTAATAAAATAAAAATTTTATCCGGGCTTTATCCGGGCTTTATCCGGGCTTTATCTGGGCTTCGGGCCGGGCTTTATCCGGGCCGGGCTTTAACCGGGCTTCGGACCGGGCTTTATCCGGGCTTTTTAAAAGCCCGGGCTTTATCCGGGCTTTTTAAAAGCCCGGGCTTTTAACCGGGCTTTTCGGGCTTCGGGCCGGGCCGGGCTTCGTGAAAAATAGAGGGCCCATTTTAGGCCTCCGGGCCGGGCCGAACCGGGCCGGGCTTTTTTCGGGCCGGGCTTTTCGGGCTTTTTTTCGGGCCGGATCGGGCCGGGCTTCGGGCTTCAGGCTTTTTGAACATCTCTATAGGCAAGTGATTAGTTGTCCATGTTACCAAATTAGTCGTTACGATAAATAAAATAATCATAAGATATCCACCAAGTATTAAAATGAAAATACAAGAAGTTGTACGAAACATCCAAACACATTCATTATTCATGTACACTTTACCCTCCCCAGACCCTGCTCTGTGCGGGATATACTGGGTATGTTTGGTTTGGTTTGGTTTACTCACAAAAAAGATATATTTTAATGTGAGCTTTTTTGGATAAATTTAAAAAATGTTACTTATAATTTAAAATGTAATTTTTATTTGTTTTAAGTTAAAAGCGATAATTTTAATTTTAAGTTAGACATATTTATTTTGCTAATTTTACTTAAACTAAATTTATTTTAAAAAAATTGATTAAAAACAGAAATATATATTTTTTAAACATAATATAAAAGTATAAAATTCAAGTACATACAAAAAATATAGTACGAGTCAAAGAGTGACCAAATATATAAAAACATGATATGAGAACAAAAGTAAATTGATAAAAAATATCTTGAAGGTACTTAAATTTTTTGAACTAAAATTAACTTTAAACTAAAAAATTAATTATACACAAAGTCACAAGCGAGTCAACTACCAACATAAAGCGAATTGAGATAGTTTTAAGCTACTTATCATGAGATAGAAGACCAACCTACCGTTAGGAGTTGTCCCACATGGCTTGTGAGAGGGGCAGGTAGCTAGTTAATAAGCAGCCAGATTAACTCCATTAGTATGAGGCCTTTTGGGATGTGCCCAAAAACAAATTCGTGCGGGCTCGGTCCAAAGCGGATAATAGCATACTAATGAGGAGTTAAAGCTTGCTTGGAAAAGTCCAACAAGTATTATCAGAACTATGGTTGTAACGATCCATAACAATCTCAGATGGGCTCCCAGAAGGATCCAGGAAGAGGCAGATGGCTGTCCCAGAATGGGCTTAAAGGGGAGCAGATGGGCCTTCCAGTATGGGCCTAGGGATAGCCATATAGCCAGGTGGATTTCCAGTTTGGGTCAAGGGGAGCTAGATCACAGAAGGAGGTAGATTCGACAAGCGTCGGGCCCGATGTGTGAAAGGGGAGATTATTAGGAATTGTCCCACATCGTTTATGGGAGGGACAAATTGCTAGTTAATAAGCACAGCCAGATTAACTCCATTAGTATGAGGCCTTTTAGGAGTGACCTAAAAATAAATCCATGCAAGTTCAGCCCAAAGCGGACAATATACTAATGTGGAGTTAAGGCCTGCTTGGCAAGCCCAACAAGTAGTTAAGGTCTGTTTGGCAAGCCCAACAAGTGGTATCAAAGCTATGGTTGTAAGGATTCATAACAATCTCAGATGGGCTCTCAGAAGGATCCAGTAAGAGATAGATGGGGTATCCCAGAATGGGCTTAAAGAGGAGTAGGTGGGCCTTCAAGTGTGGGCCTAAAGGGAAGCCAGATAGCCAGGAACTTCCAATATGGGTCAAGGAAGAGCAAATCACACAGAATGGTGGTAGATTCGACAATTGTCAAGCCCGATGTGTGAAGGGGAAATTGTTGGGAGTTATCCCACATCGTTTGTGGGACGGACATATAGCTAGTTTATAAGCAAACAGATTAACTCTATTAGTATGAGGCCTTTTGGGATGTGCCAAAAACAAATCCGTACGGGTTGGGTCCAAAGCAAACAATATTATACTAATGTGGAATTAAGGCCTGCTTAGCAAGCCCAAAAAGTGGTATCAGAGATATGGTTGTAACGATCCATAATAATCTTAGATGGGCTCCCAAAAGGATCTAGGAAGAGGCAGATGGGGTATCCCAAAATGGGCATAAGGAGGACCAGGTGGGCCTTCCAGCATGGGCCGAGGGGGAGCCAGATAGCTAGGTGGATTTCCAGTTTTGGTCAAGGGGAGCCAGATCACAGAAGGAGGCATATTCGACAGGAGTCGGGCCCGATATATGAAGGGGAGATTGTTGGGAGTTATCCCACACATCGTTTGTGGAAGGGGCGGATAACTAGTTTATAAGTAGCCAAATTAACTCCATTTAGTATGAGGCCTTTTGGGTTGTGCCCAAAAACAAATCCGTGCGAGCTCGGCCCAAAGCGGACAATATCATACTAATGTGGAGTTAAGGCCTGCTTGGCAAGGCCAACACCTATTAAAACTCCACGATTGTTCAATTAAGGCAGCCCATGTACATAAATTAAATTTTATGATTTAACTACAGTTACCAAATTAACATATTTCGGGGATATGGCCAATAATACCCACATGTTACGCATTTGATAAATGCTTAACAAAAGGAAACAAGTTGTTACGCATCGTTCATATGCATAACTAAAAAAAAAAATACCCGTTCTACAAATGCGTAATAGCTTAATACCCCAACATGAAATGCGTAATAGATATATTACACTTACTACAAATGCGTAATAAATACATTACACTTACTACAAATGCGTAATACACTTATAATATCCATATATACAATATTTGGGATTAAATAGTTTCCATTCGGGGTTCAACGGGTTCCAATATTTGGGGTTTAAAAATAGTAAATTTTTAATTAAAATTTTTAAATTTATCTGTATTCCCGTACGGGTTCAACAATTAACTTTTGGGGTTCAACTTTTTCATTTTGGGTTTTAGAATTATTCGGAATGATGAATAAACCGTATACGGACTTAGGGTTTAGGGTTGTATTACGCATTTATCCTAAAACATTAATTTATCCCGATTTTAAAAAAATCGGGGCTGGCCCCCGATTTTTTAAAAATCAGGCCGTCGAACTCGTTAAAATATTCATTTTTTATTATAATTTTTTAATTTTTCTGTATTCTCTTAGGGGTTCAACGGTTAACCTTTAGGGTTCAATTTTTCCATTTTGGGTTTTAGAAATATTCGGAATGACGAATAAGCCGTATACGGAGTTAGGGTTTAGGACAGGCCGCCGGGCTCGTTAAAAAACACAATTTCAATTGACCATTTGATTATAATTTTTTTAATAATGTTTGCAAATATATATTAAGCAAAAATAAAAAAAAACATGTATTACCCGCTTAAAGAATGCGTAATACTACCTCTGTCCATATATAAATGACACGATCAATATTTCACAAAAATTAAGAAAATTCTGTTAGACTTGCCAGGTGGCAACTTGTGGTAAATTGGTTTATGAAAGTGGGTGTATAAAAAATGGGTAAAGCAGGAAAGTAGTGGGTGTAATAGTGTTTATTTAATAAAAAAAGAGTATAAAATAGAGAAGTAGTGGGTGTAATAGTGAAAAGTAGTGTTCAAAAATAGTAAGTATAGTAGGTTCATTCTTTTTGGGATGTCCCAAAAAGGAATAAGAGTCATATAAAATTGGACGGAGGGAGTAATGATTACCCGAAAATCGAATGCGTAATACAAATTTGTTAAGCACAGGATAAATGCGTAATAAGATATTTTCAAGAGATACACATATTATGCTTTTGAGACATGCGTGATACCTATTACCTATTTGCCACATGCGTAACAGAATGGTATATATGGCCACTTTCCAGCGCCCTGGTATTCTTGTAACAGCGCAATATTTTTTCGTTATTTTTGTCCTTTACCCAACTATTACGATTATATTACAAAGGAAGACTTCGTTCCCCAAGTATGCAGGTGGATCAAAACAATATGTCAGAAGCGTACAATGTACTAGTAGAAAAGTAATTTAGGTGCATGCAGCACCCAGATAAGAAACCTATCTGAATTCGTTATAATTATACATGTAGCTAGCAAGACAAGCCTGTAGAGACGAGAGATATTCTACTGATTTTTGGTTAGTTATTAACATGTAATAGAAGACTTTTAGCATTAAGTGTAACGCCCCCAAATCCGGGGTTAGAAGATTTGGTCGTTACCCAAAAATCCTAAAAATAAAATCACCAGTTTAATAACACAATATCCCTTGTAATCATCCAAAATTGAAATATAATATCTGTGACCCCAAATACCAAGGATCTTTTAGGTTATAGTGCTAGAAACAATAATCCAAATTCCATTAAATAAAAACTTGCTTCTTTACAACATTCTCTTTGGTCAAATCTTAAACCACTGGTAAAATTTCGTCAAGAAGTATACCAGGCCAACTAATCTAAAACATAATAATAATTATTAAAGTTCAACTATATAAAATAGATCTTACACTAAATTTAGATCTCCCGAGTCAAGCCATCTTCAAAATAGCATATGTCTCTTCTGTTTCCGAACTACGCGGATAAGTCTCGCCAAAGTACCTTACTGAAAAGTTAGAATTTAAAACAAGTATGAGCGGAAGAAATGCTCAGCATGCGTATAGTAAAACAGGAATTTTAGTAATTCAGTGCTAGTAAAACAGATATCTTTTGTCAGAAGTTCAAATCACAAGATAAGTATTAAAAGAAAGTATGGACTGAGTATTCAGACGTGATAAACTCACATGTTCTACTAGTATGGATCCCGACTAGCCAAACAAATAGTTTAGCTTTATTTCTAACAAGGAAGCATCATTATTACACAATATCATTGATATTTCAAAAATCAATCTAATCATTCTCAACAGTAAATCAATACAGTATATACTTACTCATCATCATTTGTATCACAATTAAAGAAATAACTCACTTGAACGATAAGTGAGGGAAAGTAATACTTGCAATAAAAATTTGGGGAATAATCAAATCATCAAGATAATAGTTGCAAAAAATATTTCACTTGAACAATAAGTGAAGGGATATAGTCACTTGCCTCTGGTCCTTAGCTATTACGTAGAGCCGAGGTAATATGTATCTTCTTCTTCTATCTTACGGCATCACAATCTTCTATTTCAATCATTCGTTAGTATGACGCTCTTGCAGTTGCCACAAGTCTGATCTACTGATAACGAGCCCGCGCGTCTACTTCAGTATCTATGTTGGAAAAAAATATTCAGAAATGTCCCCCATGAGCATTGACATCTTTCCGGTGTTACATCACTTCACAAAGAACCAACAAACCACGCAACAATACCCATCCAACTCCAACCTTTGCCATTCAACCTTTTCACTATCCTGGTCTATCTCGTCTGACAGTCTCTGTAAATAGAAGATAACATTTCAATTGATAAAGCCTTTGCGATTAACTAAATCCATCAACGGTATGATCATCAATTTATCTACCCTTTTTTCTAGTCTTTCTTTCAAAACAAGATATTCTTTTCAGAATCTCTTAATAAAATCCATTTAATCAGATAGTACATTTCAATACGATCGCGTCCATATATTACTCATCAATTTCCGAGTTCGGGAAGTATTTTAATTAATTAAAAATACTATTTACTCCTTATAAATGATCGTTTAATAATCAGTTTATCTAGTAAAATCTATAACTCCATTGATCTTCATCGTTGAATCAAATAAAAATCTCCATAAAACTTCTGATATTATCCTAAGCTAAATAAAATTACTCCCTCCGAAAATCAAACCTCCAACCATTTATAAAATTTCTCAAAGTCTCTATTTTAATCAATTTTCCGAATTTAATAACTATTTGATCCAACCGCTTTAAATCCTTCACACAACCAAAACAAATGCTACATTTTTCCCTCGATTTAATGACCACAATTCCAATCCAAACCATCATTCTGATTGACAAATAAAAATTTCTCAAATCTCCAATATTCACAAAATAGCTTAATAAATTCTTTTATCATATTCTTAATAGAAAATTCATATCTCCATTTCCACTTCTCATAAAATCATCCAAAAATTACCATAATTTTTCCCATAAAATCCTCTAGCCAAATAAAATCATAAATTCCAAAATCCAACTTCTCCACTATTTTATAAAATCATCCCAAATCCTATCTTTTATTCATTTTACCAAAATTTTTAACTAACATCCCAAAATCCATTTCATCACCTAATAAACTAATCAAATATCATGTCATTTTCTTAATTTAACCACAAATTCTCCAGCACAAACTCTTCTCCAATTATCAAATAAATTTCCAAAAGTTCACTCTAAATGTTCAAATATTAAATTAATAAAATAAGAAAAATATAGTCTTACCAGCTTCCCCTCCCTGTTCTCTCTTTACTCTTGATCACCCCTCTCGGCTATCTATCTGCTGCACACCCAACCACACACAACTCACTTGCATATATAACCACACGCACATACACATCACCTGCCTCACACACCACTAATACCATGCTTTCTTATTATCTCCTTTGCTTCCCTGTTCTACTCGCCAAAAGCACACATAAGTCACGCCAACCCCTTTTATTCCCCATGTCTCCTTCGAACAATACAGCCCCTAAACAACACAGCCGCACCTGCGGTTACACTCCCACACATAACTATCTTTATCTCATCTCCTTGAAGCACACCTCCTGGTCATTTCCTTACTCACGCTCAAAATACCTACACACAACACTGGTTCTACACCCACCTGCCTTGCATACAAGCCTACATCAAAACGCACACACACTTCACCCACCAACACTCTCCCTTACAAACACCCTTCCTTCTCCCCTGTTCTTCTACTCACCATCGTTCTTCACACCACCAGCCCATACCATCACCTGAACACCTCAACTCAATACTACTCAACATCGCCTCTGCAGATAATTGAAACCCCCAAATTAAACCCTACTAAAGCCACCTACACACGCGATATATAAACATGAACACACAGCTTATACGCACTACATATACTCGCACAAAAACACAGTCCAACACACAAATATGCCTTACTATTAGAGAAAATGAAAAAGAATCGGAAGAGAGAGGGATTTCAAGAGAAAAGAAAAAAAATGAAAAAGGTTGCAAGGGAGAGTTCTAGATAATGTTAGAAACACAGCAAAGCTTCCTCGGGAAGAAAGGGAAGGCAGGGGTAGATATTTTAAGGCCCAAGGTAATTTAGTCAATACACATTTGCTGAATACCTTCTTAAAAACTGATTTTTAACTAATTTAATATTCAAAATTAAACATAAAAATGATAGAAAATAATTATGAAAATTTTAGAATAAAATTTATGAAATTATAAACATCCCAATATTTTTTTAAAAATATTTTTAGGATTAAAAATGAATTTAATACGAATTTTACAAGTTTTGATCCTTTTAAATACAATAAAACTATTAAAATCATTTTAAAATACCAAAACACCCAAATAAATTCTCCCAAAAATGTTAAAAACTAAATAACACTATAAAGAGGACAACACAAAAGATTTCGGGATTTTTAATAACTCCAATGATTTTATAAATTTATTATAAGATAAATAAAGCCTGTTTTTTTAAGAGTTATAATCCCAGAAAATGAAATTAAAATATACAGGCTCCCACTGGCACACATAAATCATCATATAAACATGTAAACCCGATATCACATATATTTGACCTTCTCAATAATATCCACAATCTTATTTCACTTTTATTTAAAAAACAAATAAAATATTTAAATAATAATAATGATATTTCATAAAATTCCGGGTTGTTATAGTCTACCCCCTTAAAAGGATTCCGTCCTCGGAATCTACTGAGAAAAATCTCTATGGTTCCTTTATCAACTACTTAGTTCTGATAACATCCGCAACCATGCTAATTCCTTAATCCTTGATACTCGTTCTTTTTTTATCTGGAATTTCTACCGGTTCCCAATATAATACCAATATAATTATATCACGATATGTTCATGTTCCCTTATGAGCCTATCCTTTGGGATTAAGCATTCCCCCTTAGACAGAAGAAACATATTCTGCACGATTTCAAATTCGGTTATAGCATTTATTCACATGCACTTCTCCAACACCTTGAATCTAATCTTGAATCTTCTTTTGGACACATTTAGCACTAAAGTTTCGTAGCACACTGCTTTTCATTCGAATGAAAATTGGACCAACTTTTCGATAACATAACCTTAAATGATAGAGAGAAAACGAACTGACATCGTTATACGTTGCTAGTATTGTAATCGCATCTTGATCCACTTTTGCTCGTGGAAATCCCATTGGAAAGCTTTGATTCATCGTGTCGAGGTTAACTTATTCTAACCTGATTAACATACCTTCAAAATTTTTAGAGGTAACAAAAATCATGAAATTTTGAAGAGAAAAGATTTCATATCACAGCAATTGCCCCACAATTATGGTTATCAATTTACGAATTTTTTTAAACAACCTGATTTGAAATAAGAGAATAACTGAGAGATCAATATGATCATATGAACTCGACGTTGTGTGTCATAGCTCCGACATTTACAAATAAAGGTGGCCAGCCTTATTGTAATACACAACACACCAGTGATGACGTCCCATCCAACTTCTATCACACAGACAGATGTATCTGGTGTCCCCTATAAGTAGGGATGTTCGTCTCAGTTGGAGTAAAGAAATATGAAAGGAATTTAAAATCAAATTAATAACTAATTTCTTTTGACAAGTAATTCTTTAAAGCACACCTTGGATCCAAATTGAACAAATTACAACGGTGTTATTTCCGAAAAGAAGAACCAGGAAAGAAAGTACCGAACAAGTGGTACTATATTGCAAAATAAAATTATCCATCACTGGAGAAAACAAAAGTTGAAAATTTCAAAAATTTGAAAGTAGGTATTATAACAACTTCTGACACCATTGAACCCAAATATGATTGAACGCAAGGATCAAATATAAACTCAAAAATGGAATATAAGCACAGAAAAAAGTCTCGCTTAAAGGAATGTCAAATAATTCATTCGAAAGGAAAGGTATTGCCAAGGTTTCCACGTATGCCTCCTTTATCGGCTCCTTCACTAGCTCGTCATTCGGCCTAAAATATTTTCCTCCACGTCCTACGATTATCGATACTCTACGTCATCGTCAACTTGTAATAATCTCTAAAAATGCCACAGTAGACATCTTCATCCGTAAGAAGTTTTCCCAGTTCAGCCCAATCATCTCAAGTGATCACGTCATCTCGACTCGTAATAGTCTCTTCTTAATTCCTAAAAACTTTCTTGGTCATCACATCTTCATTCACGTAAAGTTTTATTATGCAATCCTAACCAAAATAAATAAAAAATTCTTCTTGCTTCACATCTCAAATTAATGGATCCCTCTTGATTACACAATGTCTCCCTATAATCAGCGTTATTACAACAAAAGATCTTAACCTTCATGTTTGCTAACACTATAATAATAACAAAAGGTGAGCACGTAAAATGCTCGGCAAGTTCAATCTCCCAAATCTTATACCAGAAAATTTTATAACACGACGATGATAAAAGGAAATGCTTGAACAAATACGAAACTCATACAATATTTAATCATGGAAGCCATATAGGCAACTTCTCAAAATTTTGTGAGAATAAATTTTTTTATCAAAATCTTTGACAACTCAAGGAATTCGAATCATCTCACCCATAAGAACATCACAAAAGAACTACTCAACAATTTCAAGAATTTCAAAAAAAAATCAACTTATCTGGCAGCTCAGAATGTAAGAAAAGGTTACTGGTCTTCCATCCACTCGGTACCCCCATGGTGCGATCAACTACCATGCCGCAGGTACCGTCCTCCTGTGATACCCCACCCAGCCTGATTAGGGCTATGATGTGGTACCACCGAAATTTTCTCTTTGCTAGCATAAAATGGGTTATCATTTTCAACCCTGGCAACTTTAGTGCCAAAATAATTATCCGTATTTCCGGATTAGCCTGATCATTTGCTAATCCGAACAAGGGATTAACCTTAAGGACAAGAATAAAATTTATTCGATGATACGAATAATGCATTATCCGCTTTGACAAAGGAGGTAGCTATCTCGAATTAATGAGAATAACTATATTTATCAGAAAAATACAATTTAAGGTATACAAAATGAGTGAAACCTCCAATGGTTAATAACTGAATAATCTTCAACAATTTTAACAATTTACACGCTTTAGAAGTATAACTTGATTATCAAGAGTCAAAATAAATCAAATAAAATAAAATTGTTACCATTTTAATAAATGGTTAGAACTATGAACCATTACCCGATGTCAAGAAAAGTAGTTGAATTTAAGAGATAAATTCAACTGGTAGGAAAAAAGATTTAGCTATCTCGAAGCAATAAGACAAGTTTCAGCCGAATAATATTAAAGAGTCGTCCCGATCAATGAGACCGACTAATATTTTTTAAATGTCATCTTCCTCGCAAAAAGGATTTATAATTAATTTAATTCTACGATAGATATAATCAATTCAACATTTGAAGCAAATATTTGAGTACCCAACAATTTCATCAAAAATTTTCACCACGACAATAAAATCCTTGAGAACAATGTTGGTAGTATTTTTGTGTGATTCGTTCGCAGGGAAGGACTGTTAATACAAGTTCAGGTTTTAATTTCTTATAATCTAGAAGTGCGAGGAATAATTTGGTGTTTTGTTTCTAACTAAATTTAACTATAATAAGCAATTAAAATTGAGTTTTATCGATAGAGAAAATTAACCCGAGAACTAGGATTCTTCAATTGGTTCAATAATGTTGTTTTAATGTGATATATATTTTTCTCATATTTTGCTAAAAACAATTCTTCTAACCTTTATAATGTTCTCTCCCAAGATACAAAATATTATCTATAATCATATCTCAAAAGTCACTCTCATGATCAATCGAAATACAATTTTAGATTATTAAGACCCAAGAATTATAAGTTTCATAGTCCTTTTATTAATCTCCCGATTCAATAATTGAACTATGTCTATCAAATCATGAACAAGAATTATGACTCCTTTCCCAATTTATCATAATCCCTATGAATACAATTAAAGGTTAGCTACTCCCTTAATTGGGTTTAAGCCCTCAATGATAGATTAGCAAAAATAGAGAATGATTATCACAATTAAACAAGCATATATCACCAATGAATACTACCTAATTCTCGGATTATAAAATTAGTTACTCATGCTAGATAAATAAAATAAACAGATAATAAATGGTAAAATCATAAGTAAAAGAGTTTAGAGTAAAGAAAGTACAACTTGAAGAATTTATCCTCCCGAAATAGTTGCCACTAAAATGAAAGAGCCCTCCAAGTAATTTCCTTAAAATCTTCAACCGAAATAGAATTTTGCCGAAAATTAAACTGTATGAATTAAAACTAAATTTTACAAAGAAAAAGAGAGAGAGAATACAAGAGAGGAATTACTCTCTAAGAATTGGTGTGTCAATAAGCTCAAGAACTAGGCCTATTTATAGCACAAATTTAGCACACCACAAAATTAAAAAAATAAAAAGAAAAGAAAAAGAAAATAAAAACAAAAGAAAATAAAATAAAAAAAACAAAAGTGTGCCGAAAGGAGCATGCACTTCCATTTCCTTATTCAAAAACAATCCACCTGCTTGTTGTTTATTAACAATCAATCCACCTGCTTGTTGTTTATTATAATGGGCTCCGTAGAAATGCTTTTTAACCTGCACAACTTATAATCTTTAATTAATAAATAATTAATTAAATCCAGAAATTATAAAAATAAATATCTAATATTATTAGATATTTATAAATATAATTTTCTAAATAAATTAAATATTTATTAATATAAATAAATTCTTAATTCCTAAGCTGCGGTATATTGAGGGCCTGGAACCGGACTCCTTTCGCTTCACAAAAATTATATTAATTCCAACCGGGATTCCTGCTTTAAGAATATATCACTTTCCATATTTTTGTGACAATTCTTATTTCCTCATTGCTCATCCAGGCCTAATCTACGGTCTCTTGAAGATCTGAAACCGGGCTCCTTTTGCTTCCAAAATTATCCTATAAACATAAAAAAAATATCTTAGCATCAAATTCAAATTAAAATGCTATTAACAATGCTAACAAGCACAAAATTAAGGATAAATGAGAGATAACATGCTATAAAATATATACAAAATTAGCATGTATCAAATACCCCCCAACTTAACTTTTGCTCGTCCTCAAGTAAACCAAACTAACTACTTATTAATACCACTTCCGTAGGTGATCACGGTTGCATTTGGCATATGCAACAAGCCCTTTAAACCCCTAGGCAGCCCTAGTGGACGAGTGAGGTCTCGTGAGGGTCTGTAGTGAATGTACCCACAAAATTCATCTAGCTCATGTAAAAGATCGAATGCCACTACAACACCACATATACAAGTTCTCTCATGCCATGTCAACTTAAGAATCAAAGTGAAGAATGCAATGCCTTGTGTCGAAGTTACAAGTATTCACATAGTCTACTCAAAGAAGATGCATAAGTTCTCAACAGTCCATGTCAATGTAAGAATAAGTTGGTAATCATGCTAAGCCCACAAGAGTACATCTTTGAGTCAAAACTTGGGATCTCATATGCAAAATACAGGTAATAACTCACCTTTCACTCACAAAAGAATATTCACTCAAGAATAAGGGTAAGTGTATCACTCCATTCCAACAAAATCATAAACATGCTTGACATTTGGTATCAATCTAACTTTAACGCAACACACACCACTGATGATAATCAAAAGGTCTTTATTCGGGTTGTAATGGGGCTAGGGACAAGGTATGTCAAGCAAAGCCAAAACAGGTTAAATGTCAAAAGCTAGTACCCAACAACATAATTCATTCAACTCCACCCTATTATCCCCACACTTGAATCTTTTTATTCTCTTTTAACAAGTAACTTGACTAGTCGAATGAAAAGGATCATAAAAACATAAGTATGCTCTCATATAAATAGTATTTTTTTTAAGAGAGCTAATTATAAACAAGAACAATGATCCATTGATATTATTACAAACTTCGACTAACAAGTAACAACCAAACCCAATATTTTCCCAAAAGTAATGATCATCAATAAACCCCCCTTTGCACACCTTTTTACTCCCTCAAACACTCTACTAGCCTTTGACAATTTGGGTTCAAGTTAAAGCAAGGCCAATAAAAGAAAAAGGTCTAGGCAAGTAATGTGGTTTGTCACCGAAAAAATATGATTAAGCTCAATGGGGTAACTAATTGATCATGTATAAATGGTGTGGTAATATAGGAAATATGAGCTTATCCCTAAATGCCTTTATCATGTTATCATCAAATAATGTCATGCATTTCAAGAAAGACCTCAAACAAGTGCTAGCAATGCAAACAACATGTGGACACTCAAGCAAACGAATATGAAATGCAAAAGATATGCATATAGGCTCAAAACTCACTTGGTGCGACAAAGCATAATCAATCCCAGGTAAAAGTCTCTCTAATGCACCTACTTGTACTCAAAGCATGCAAACCAAATCATCTTGCACATATTCATGTCCTTTTAATCACTTACAACCTTCAAAAAGTCTACCAGTTTCAACTTGCTAGTGTATGTGATCTTTTTACAAGGCCAGAATTCTTTTTGTGATTTTTTAATTTAATAATATTTTTTTTAGGCATATAATAACCCTAATAAGGTTCTATCCAAACGAACACTCACACCCCCCAACTTATCACGTTTCTTGTCCACAAGAAACAACACACAAATGGACTAATATGCGAGGAAAAAGAGAGGACTCCCCTGAATCATGGTCGAGGTGGTAGTGTGCAACCAAGAACTGCCAATTGTGGCATCCATTTTGAAATGAAGATCCTCCTGCATAGTCCAAACACACCAAAAATATTATTCAAATCAACAAAATTCCTTGGGTTGCCTCCCAAATAGCGCTTGTTTAACGTCATTAGCTTGACGCCTCTCGTGATGAAATTAAGCTTGAGGATTGGAGAGAAGCCAATTGACTCCTCTTGGAATGTCATCACCAATCAAATATGGCTTGAGTCTTTGCCCATTCACTTTAAACACATCGGAACCATCTCGAGTGATGTCCACAGCACCATACGGATATACCTTGACAATTTTAAAAGGGCCAGACCATCTTGACTTCAATTTTCCGGGAAAGAGTTTCAGCCTTGAGTTGAACAGTAGAACTTGCTGGTCAACTTCAAACTCTTTTGGTCTAATATGCCTGTCATGCCACTTCTTTGTCTTCTCCTTATATATTGCCGCATTTTCATAAGACTTAAGTCTCAACTCATCAAGTTCACTTAGTTGCATCAACCTGTTAAGTCCCGCAGCTTGTAATTCCATGTTCAAGAATCTTATCGCCCAAAGTGCCTTGTGCTCCACTTCCACGGGTAAATGACATGATTTTCCAAACACTAATCTATACGGAGACATACCGATAGGTGTCTTGAATGCCGTCCTATAAGCCCATAGAGCATCATCAAGCTTCCTTGCCCAATCTTTTCTGGAGCTAGCCACTGTTTTCTCAAGAATTTGTTTCAGCTCTCGATTTGAAATCTCCACTTGCCCGCTAGTTTGAGGGTGGTAAGGTGTAGCAACTTTCTGAGTCACTCCATACTTTCGCAAAAGATCTTCAATTAATTTATTGCAAAAGTGAGACCCTCCATCATTGATGATGGCCCTAGGCACTCCAAAACGTGTAAAGATATGCTTCTGTAAGAACTTCTTAACCACTCTACCATCATTTGTAGGGCTAGCAATCGCCTCCACCCATTTAGAGACGTAATCAACTCCCACCAAAATAAATTTGTTACCATAAGATGATGGGAACGGGCCCATGAAATCTATGCCCCAAACATCAAAGAGCTCAACCTCAAGAATAGGTTGCAAAGGCATCTCATTCCGTCCTGAAATATTTTCTGTTCTTTGACATCGATCACAAGTTGCAACAAAGCTTCTTGCATCTTGATACATTGAAGGCCAATAAAATCCAGACTGCCAAATTTTTGCAACAGTTTTTGTGCTACTATTGTGACCATCACATTCTAAAGCATGACAATGATTCAAGACATTAGGAATTTCCTCGTGTGGCACACACCTCCTCATGATACCATCAGCACATTCCTTGTAAAGAAGTGGTTCTTCCCAGAAGTAGTGTTTTACATCAAATAAGAATTTCTTCTTTTGTTGATAAGTCAGTCCACTTGGTACAATGCCACCCACGAGATAATTTACGAAGTCCGCATACCAAGGTGTAGACAAAGATACTGCAAGAAGTGTTTCTTCTGGAAATGCATCATTGATAGGTATATTAACTCCTACCACTTCATCTCCCTGGTCCAACCTGCTACCAAGTTTTCAGAACCTTTCTTGTCTCGAATTTCAAGATCAAACTCCTGGAGTAAAAGAATCCAACGGATTAGACGAGGCTTGGCATCCTTCTTTTTCATTAAATAACGAATTGCAGCATGATCCGTATAAACAATCACCCTAGACCCAACAAGATAGGATCTAAATTTGTCAAAGGCAAAAACCACAGCAAGTAGCTCTTTTTCAGTGGTGGCATAATTGATTTGTGCATCATCAAGTGTCTTGCTTGCATAGTATATCACATGCATGCGTTTTTCCTTCTTTTGGCCCAAAACAGCACCCACAGCATAGTCACTAGCATCACACATTAGCTCGAAAGGCAAGCTCCAATCAGGGGCTGACATGATAGGTGCAGAAGTAAGCTCCTTCTTCAACCTATTAAAAGCAACAAGACAACTCTCGTTAAAATCAAAGACACTGTCTTTTTCAAGTAGATTACAAAGAGGACGAGAAATTTTAGAAAAATCTTTGATAAAACGACGGTAAAAACCGGCGTGTCCAAGAAAACTTCTAATCCCCTTCACAGATGAGGGTGGTGGTAATTTCTCGATCACTTCAATTTTTGCCCTGTCCACCTCGATGCCTTTACTAGAAATCTTGTGCCCAAGCACAATACCATCCTTTACCATAAAATGACACTTCTCCCAATTAAGAACAAGATTAGTGTCTTCACATCTCTGCAACACTTGAGACAAACTGGTTAAGCAAGAATCAAAGGAAGAACCATATACAGTAAAGTCATCCATGAAGACTTCCATGGTTTTTCCTAGAAAATCTGAGAATATAGATGTCATAAGTCGTTGAAATGTAGATGGGCCATTACACAAACCAAAGGGTAGTCTACGATATGCAAAAGTACCATAAGGACAAGTAAAGGTTGTCTTTTCTTGATCCTCGGGAGCAATGGGAATCTGAAAGTATCCCGAGAATCCATCCAGAAAATTATAATACTCATTACCCGCAAGTCTTTCGAGCATTTGATCAATAAATGGGAGAGGAAAGTGATCTTTGCGAGTAGCATTGTTTAATTTTCTATAATCAATACAAACTCTCCAACCTGTTACAGTCCTAGTGGGAATTAATTCATTATTTTCATTATGCACGACAGTTATCCCACCCTTCTTAGGTACAACATGTATTGGACTAACCCAGTTACTATGTGGAACAGAGTATATAATGCCAGCATCTAACAACTTAGTTATCTCTTCCTTAACCACATCTTGCAAATTAGGATTCAATCTTCTTTGTCCCTCAATCACAGGTTTATGATTATCTTCTAAAGAAATCCTATGCATGCAAAGAGCAGGGCTAATTCCCTTGATATCTTTAATTGTCCAACCAATTGATGATTTAAATTGCCTAAGCACATTTAACAATTTATCAAGTTCATCATCATTGAGCAAAGCGGACACTATCACAGGATATGTATCATTAGGACTAAGAAAAGCATACCTTAGATTAGAAGGAAGAGGTTTGAGTTCTACCTGAGGTGCCTCTGAAATTGAAAGTGCCACATCAATTTTCGGCGTACCTTTTTCTTGCATATCAAGTGCAAGTGCGTCTTCAATTTCTTTATCATCTAAGGTTTGTTCCACTTTTGCGAAGTCTGCATCTTCAAGACTTACGATCTCATCCACTATGTCAATATTGAAACATGTAGCATCAAATGAAGGCATCTTCATAGCTTTGTTGAGATCAAACTCAACCTTTTCATCACCAACATTTAATGCCAATTTCCCAGCTTTGACATCAATTGTGGTTCCAGCAGTAGCCAAAAATGGCCTTCCCAAAATAATGGGCATCTCAACATCTTCATCCATCTCCAACACCACAAAATCACAAGGGATAAAGAATTTATCCACTTTGACAAGCACATCCTCAATGACTCCCAAAGGATACTTGATAGTACGATCAGCCAACTGAAGTGAGATTCTTGTCTTCTTGAGCTCTCCAAGACCAAGTCTTCCACAAATGGAATGTGGCATCAAACTCACACTAGCCCCTAAATCACACAAGGCTTTAATATTCTCCATTGCTCCAATAGTGCATGGTAAAGAGAAACTCCCAGGATCCTTCAATTTCTGTGGAATTGCTTTTTGGATGACTGCACTACATTCCGCATTGAGAGTAATAGTTTCCACATCCTCAAGTTTCCTTTTTCTGGACAACATCTCCTTAAGAAATTTGGCGTAGAGTGGCATTTGAGCCAAAGCATCAGCAAAAGGAATATTAATATGCAACTGCCGGAACATAGTCAAGAACTTCTCGTATTGCTTCTCTAACTGCCTGTTGTGAAGTCTCTGTGGAAATGGAATAGAAGGAACATAAGGTGGCGGAGGAACATACGGCTTTTCTGGTTTTTCTTCCTTCTTATCTTCATCTACTTTTTCTGACTTTTCTGCATCAATCTCTACTATCTCATTTTCTTTTTCCACATCCCTCTCTTTAGACTCAAGAGCCTCAACCTCGGGCAACTCTCTTCCGCTCCTCAAAGTAATTGCTTTGCATTGTTCCTTACCATTCTGGTCGGGTTGACTTGGAAGAGAACCCTGCTCACGAACACCCATCTTGGAGGCAATTTGTCCAATCTGTGTTTCTAGCATCTTTTGAGATGATGCCATCTGATCTATTCTTGATTCCATATTAGCCAATGCCCCAGAGGTTCCTTGCATTATTTTATTTAGTGCAACCTCCCAATCAGCAGGTTCTTTCTTTGGCGGTGGTTGATACTGCTGTTGTGCTTGATACGGTGGTCGTGACTGAAAACCAGGAGGTTGGTTCTGCCTTGGAAATGAATAGGAAGGATTAGCCGCATGATTACTACTGTAAGAAAGATTGTTGTTTGGCCTTTGATTTGGATTGTAGTAGGAGTTATTCTGAACAGGCCACGGCTGTCTTCCCTGAATAAAAGATGCTTCTTCTGGAAATTGTTGCACATAAGAGTTCTGACTAGCACTATAATCATTATACCCTTCAATAGGTGAAGAAATAGCATTCACATTTGCCCTTTGTCCTCGCATCTCCTGAGTTAGAGTATCCAATTTGAGAGCCAGCATATTGATCATCTCAGAATCTTGTGCTGCTTTTGCTGAGCTTGTTCCACTAGGTGCCCATGAATAATTATTAGATGCCAATTCCTCAAGGAGTGCTTTAGCCTGTGTAGTTGGTGCCTTCTTAAAATTTCCACCAGAAGCCACATCCAAACTCAAACGAATATCTGCATTCATGGCCCCATAAAAAGTACTAATGATCTGCCAATCTTGCAAACCATGATGCGGACATTTCCTCAATAATGCCTTAAATCTCTCCCATGCCTGATATAGACCTTCACCCGGTTGTATTTTAAAACTCATAATCATAGTCCTCAATTGTTGCGTCTTGTCAGAAGGATAATATTTGGACAAGAATGCAGTAGAAAGACTCTCCCATGTAGCAACCGTGGTGTCTGGAAGTTGTTGAAACCATTCCAAAGCTCTTCCCTTAATAGAGTAGGGAAACATATGGAGACGAATCTTGTCACTCGTAACACCGTTGATTCTGAAAGAGCCACACATCTGTACGAAACGCTCTAGATGTCTGTGTGGGTTCCCTAGTTCAATATCTCCTTCAAAAGCTTGATTGCTGATCATCTGAATTAAGCTTGGATTAATGTTGAATTGGGCTGCCCCAATCTCTGGAGTTTTGTACATGCAATTAGCAGGATTTGGTGTCTCATGATCCCAAATTGAAGTCTCATCAATAATAGCAACTTCACGATCTTCGTCAGCCATCTTAGATTTTTCTTTCCTTTGCTTTGCCTCTCGCCTTAAGATTCGAGCAATGCGTTCGATTTCCGGATCAAATTTTAAATCTCCCGCACTTATAGAATGTCGCATATAACGAAGGTAACACTTGATAAATAAGTGTGAAAATTTAAACAAACAAAAGAAAGAGAGAAAAAATCAAAAGAAAAATCCTATATTTAGGTTCCTTAAATAAAATAAACTAGACTTTGCTCCTAACTTAAGGACCACCAAAAATTCGGTAAATCAATAATTATTCGAACCGATTTGGCCAGGTAGGTGCAAGCATTGCCAAGAGGCTAAACACCAGCCTAGACACCAAAAAGTAGGAATAATTAAAAATTACGTCGTTTTTTAGGTACCCTCCTAATTGAGCACGAAAATCCCAGGGCCAAGTCTAATTAAAAAAAAACTAAAAAAAATAAAAATAAATAAAAAGGCAAAAAGAGTGAAATACGGGTTACCGAAGCACGCTTCCAAGAATTCCAATTTGTTCCACACTCCGAAAGAAGATTCCCGTAATTTCAAATTTTCCTAAAAAAAAAAAATTGAGATAAGTAAAAAAAAAAAATAATAATAAAATTAAGGTGCACAATTAAAATATTTTTGTTATTTTATTTTTATATATTTTTTTGAAAAATCTAAATTATAAGAAATAATTAACCTAAACTTAATATTGATGCCTTCCCCGGCAGCGGCGCCAATTTGTTGGTAGTATTTTTGTGTGATTCGTTCGCAGGGAAGGACTGTTAATACAAGTTCAGGTTTTAATTTCTTATAATCTAGAAGTGTGAGGAATAATTTGGTGTTTTGTTTCTAACTAAATTTAACTATAATAAGCAATTAAAATTGAGTTTTATCGATAGAGAAAATTAACCCGAGAACTAGGATTCTTCAATTGGTTCAATAATGTTGTTTTAATGTGATATATATTTTTCTCATATTTTGCTAAAAACAATTCTTCTAACCTTTATAATGTTCTCTCCCAAGATACAAAATATTGTCTATAATCATATCTCAAAAGTCACTCCCATGATCAATCGAAATACAATTTTAGATTATTAAGACCCAAGAATTATAAGTTTCATAGTCCTTTTATTAATCTCCCGATTCAATAACTGAACTATGTCTATCAAATCATGAACAAGAATTATGACTCCTTTCCCAATTTATCATAATCCTTATGAATACAATTAAAGGTTAGCTACTCCCTTAATTGGGTTTAAGCCCTCAATGATAGATTAGCAAAAATAGAGAATGATTATCACAATTAAACAAGCATATATCACCAATGAATACTACCTAATTCTCGGATTATAAAATTAGTTACTCATGCTAGATAAATAAAATAAACAGATAATAAATGGTAAAATCATAAGTAAAAGAGTTTAGAGTAAAGAAAGTAAAACTTGAAGAATTTATCCTCCCGAAATAGTTGCCACTAAAATGAAAGAGCCCTCCAAGTAATTTCCTTAAAATGTTCAACCGAAATAGAATTTTGCCGAAAATTAAACTGTATGAATTAAAACTAAATTTTACAAAGAAAAAGAGAGAGAGAATACAAGAGAGGAATTACTCTCTAAGAATTGGTGTGTCAATAAGCTCAAGAACTAGGCCTATTTATAGCACAAATTTAGCACACCACAAAATTAAAAAAATAAAAAGAAAAGAAAAAGAAAATAAAAACAAAAGAAAATAAATAAAAAAAACAAAAGTGTGCCGAAAGCAGCATGCACTTCCATTTCCTTATTCAAAAACAATCCACCTGCTTGTTGTTTATTAACAATCAATCCACCTGCTTGTTGTTTATTATAATGGGCTCCGTAGAAATGCTTTTTAACCCGCACAGCTTATAATATTTAATTAATAAATAATTAATTAAATCCAGAAATTATAAAAATAAATATCTAATATTATTAGATATTTATAAATATAATTTTCTAAATAAATTAAATATTTATTAATATAAATAAATCCTTAATTCCTAAGCTGCGGTATATTGATGGCCTGGAACCGGACTCATTTCGCTTCACAAAAATTATATTAATTCCAACCGGGATTCCTGCTTTAAGAATATATCACTTTCCATATTTTTGTGACAATTCTTATTTCCTCATTGCTCATCTAGGCCTAATCTACGGTCTCTTGAAGATCTGAAACCGGGCTCCTTTTGCTTCCAAAATTATCCTATAAACATAAAAAAAATATCTTAGCATCAAATTCAAATTAAAATGCTATTAACAATGCTAACAAGCACAAAATTAAGGATAAATGAGAGATAACATGCTATAAAATATATACAAAATTAGCATGTATCAAACAATAAGGTTCACAGAAATCTCTTAAATTCTTTAGCAGATAAGGGAGAGAATGAACTTGCCTCAATCTTTGTGCTTTCTTTAACCCGCTTAAGACTTACTCTCCGAATTTCCATAGTGGACATTAACAGTCTCAAGGCGTCTATCCAGTTAGTGCAACCATCTCACGCGAGCACTCAAATCTTAACTTAATTGGCACTATATCCAATAGTCCAACACGAACTCTACATGAGCTCTGACGTTCTTTACTTAGCTATACACACTCCTACACACTCTCGTTTCTAATTTACTATAACCTTGCTCTGATACCATTCTGTAACGCCCCCAAATCCGGGGTCAGAAGATTTGGTCGTTACCCAAAAATCCTAAAAATAAAATCACCAGTTTTAACACAATATCCCTTGTAATCATCCAAAATTACAATATAATATATGTGACCCCAAATACCAAGGATCTTTTAGGTAGTAGTGCTAGAAACAAGAATCCAAATTCCATTAAATAAAAAATTGCTTCTTTACAACATTCTCTTTGGTCAAATCCTAAACCACTGGTAAAACTTCATCAAGAAGTATACCAGACCAACTTCTACATATAGAATTATATGTAGAATTATATTTATGAAGAACTTCTACATATCTGCAACCGATTTACAGTTAATCCAAATCACCGCCTGTCGGAGGTCCTGTAATTGGAGCCGGAGGTGGTGGTTTAGATTCCTTTCCGTAGTGGAATTCTGATGAAAGTCCATTATTAGTAGTAGGCCTTTTTCTGTATCATGGAAGATACACTAGTACAAAATTGGCCTATTACGTCGCCCTTTTGGCGACGTATACAGGGGCGTTGTATAAAGTCACCATATTTTACGTCGGTTAAAAAGGTGACGTATAAAGCTTCATATACGTCGGTTAAAAAGGCGACGTATAAAGCTTTATATATGCCGGTTAAAAGGGTGACGTATAAGACCAAAAAGGGCGACGTATAATGTCATAAAAAGGGCGATATATAAGACCAAAAGGGCGACGTATATGTCTATTGAAAAATAACAATTTTTCTCCTGATTATATTTATATATACATCAAAATTCCTTTATTACAAACCAAAAAAAATAATAAAACTTGCAACCCAAATTTCTCAACAAAGTGACTAATTAAATTAAAATAATTATTATTACATACTTGAAAATACATCCAAAATATTTATAAATTCTTGATCCAAGTAACCACGTCATACATTTAATTCAACACGTCATAAAATTAATTCAACACTACATGTCATACATCATGACTATCATAAATCTAAAATATAGTATCCATTTTCCGATTGCTTCATACTCCCTCTTTCTAGCACCTGCAAAAATTATGTGTTTGAACTTGTTAGCACAAAGTACATATAAAATATATTCACAAGTAAAAAATTCTTGAGTATATATTTCATTTAAAAACGTCGAGATTTTTTAGCACAATACAATCATCCTAAAGCTAACATGTAAAAATTACGATCCAATATGGAGATGTCAATATAACATGAAGCAATATACTAACAAAGTATGCTAACAAAGTATGGTAAGACGCTAACTTTAAAAAAAAAAAAAAGAAAGATTATCATGAAACCTCTTACAATACAAGATGAGCATATTGCACCAGAATATGTACAATCATACATTCAGCAAGGTCCAGATGGATGTTATCCAGTATAATATTTCAGAAATCAGTTTTTAAAAGTAACCATATCTATCCTAAAATGAATAATAGCATATTAAGCAACTTGGCCAATATTACACCATGATTCTTCTAAGAAATTATTATCTTGCAAGCCAAAATTAGCACATCTAGGTGACCTGACCAGGCAGTTTATGCGTCGTAGATAAAAACACAAAAGCCTCGCCCATTACCACTACCGTGCTAGTAATATTTGGTGTTTAATTACAGCATACTGTTTTTCTTTACCTTGCATCCTCTGCCTGATATTGTCCGCCCATAGACTATATATATATATATAGTTATTGTATATTCGTATTAGAGATTTTGTAAATGAATATGATTCTGTGGTCTTCCTTATAGGGGTTCATAAATTTATCTCCAATGAAAAAACTACTACTGTCTTGGTCAAATCTTTTACCAAAACAACCAAGATTGTAATCAATTTGCCGGGGCAAGCAATGCCTAATCTAGCAATCACAACAAGCAATAAAAATCTATTGGCTGATACGCAATTTTCCAAGTGCAATAGGTCTTAACAAAATGTAAAGTGGAACTAATTTTGGATTATTGATCTAGCTGAATAACTAAAGTTTGTTATCGTGTACTTATCCGACATGGGAAAAGTTTGTTATCGTGTACTTAATTGACATGAAAAAATATGAGTTCAGATTGCTTGATAAGGGTTGATAGTTGATGTTCCGATGTTTAACTAAGAAGTGAGAGCTACACTACCGAGAATTCTCAAATCAATATGATTCAACAGTGTGTGCAATAAATGTAACTATTATGTTAGAAAATGTGCAGGTACCATAAATGCAATTCAGAATTAAGACTCAAAAGATAAATTAGTTGGGTATGTAGATTTCTTTTCAGATGTAATAATGCCATTGACGCAAGATCATATGGAGTGGTAAGTAAACTTAATCATCATGTATAGAAAACAAGAAAGACTGTTCTTCAAAGAGTTCCTCTGGTTTATGAGCTTTGCGACAATCCTATTTCAAAGACTGTTAGACTAAAGGTCAGAAATGTACAATGAGCCAGTCATTTAAATGTATTGGCAGTCAGGTTTCCGACGCTTAACAAAAATAGTCATCCTAACCTCCTACACTAAGAAATCAATAAATAATAACCCTATTGCATCTACATTGAAACAAATCAAGTCTCACAACAGACCAACATGAATAACACAAAATATGACATGTGAAATACAATGAGATGACTTGTATTTTCAAAAACTCTGAACCAAAAAACTTGTATATACATGATTTGGAGATGAAGGTGGTGGCTTTACAGTTCTTTCGTAGTTACTCATTTTCATGCTTGTCGTTGTCCGATGATCAACAATCGACATAATCGAATTCTTAATTTCTTTGTAGTAGATGCTACTTATCTTGAATGTGCCATGTACTCCTGCATCACAAGCATATATTTAGTTAGCAAATAGCAAACCTAATAATTGCTAAGTTAATAATATAATGATCAATTGTACGTATGATTTGTTTTTGAATAATAAAGTTTAAATGTCTTGCAAGTAAATATATGTTCCAATAATTCCGAAAATGAGCAAGAATCGAATTAAAATCGAGGATAATCATAAATAAATTTTTATCATTTGAATTATCCTATCTCGCTAAATTATACCTATAATCAAGTAAACTCTATATGGAGGGTGTGCCTTGTTGATAGTAATTTTTTGTATAAGTTCGTTCGTAGGGAAGGACTAATATTAATATAAGTTCAAGGTGTTACTTCTTAAAATCTAGAAGTGAGAAGAATAATTGGGTGTTTTGTTTCTAACTAAATTAAACTAATAATAAGCAAGTAAACTAAGTTTTATCGATATGGAAAAACAACACGAGAACTAGGGTTCTTCATTTGGTTCAATGATGTTGATGTAACGCGTTATTTACTTCTCGTACTCTGATAAAAACAATTCTTCTAATCTTTATAATGTTCTCTCCCAAGATACAAGATACTGCCTACAACCATATCTCAAAAGTCAATCCCATGATCAATCGAAATACAATTATAAACTATTAAGACCCAAGAATTACAGGTTTCACAGTACTTCTTATTAATCTCCCGATTCAATAAACAAACTATGTCTACCAAATCATGAACAAGAATTGTGAATCCTCTCCCAATTCATCACAATTCCAATAGATACAATTAAAGGTTCGCGACTCCCTTAATTGGGTTAAGCCCTCAATGATAGATTAGCAAAAGTAGAGAATTCGCAACACAATCAAACAAACATATAACACCAATGAATACTACCTAATTCTCGGATTAGAGAATTAGTTACCCATGCTAGATAAAGAAAACAAACATATATTAATGGGCAAAATCATTGTTACAAGAGAATCGAGTAAAGAAAATATAACTTGAAGAATCTTTTAAAGCTTGGATGGAATCCCTTCAATCCTTCAAAAGTTTTTCTATCTCTCTCACTCTCCCCATGTACGATTATCCTATTCTATTCTATAACATGTTATGATATGTTTGATGTCTCTCTGTTCCAGTTGAAATATTGATGTTGGACCACTTCTAAGTTGTAGATAATTTCATTAGTTTCGCATGGACTGTAAAATCGCCCAATTCTGATGTCTGAAACTCAAGTTAGGGCCTAAAAATCCGAATTTTCTTGTAAATCAAGTCCAAATAAGCTCAATTCCCTCTAAGTTTGAGAATTTTTTATTTCCTGTCATAAAACATTAAACTCTAATTAATAATACCTAATTATTTATAAAATACAATAAATATGAAAATAAAATCATATAAAATACATATAAATATATACTCTATCATCCCAGAATGCATTAATTGCAGGGTTAGTTACGTGACATTCTTGCATGAGATCCCAAGATGAATAAAAGAAAGAAAGCACTCAACATTTTGAGCATAGATGTCGTAATTTCTATACACAACTGAGGCACAATGATATGAGTGGAAGTACTCTCCTACTTATGTACACACACCATGCACCAAGTACTGTAACATCGAGAAATTTACTAAATAATTTAATAAAATATATCTACTCGAAGTAAATCTAATATCACAGTGGTCCCTGCATGAGCTAAGACTTTAATTATGAGTAAGGCCGTACATGAAATAATCGTTCATACATAGAGCCCAAGTCAAGCCACGTTCTTATTATCTTTTCAGTTTCCACTCCGAGTCTCTTTAATATGTTGCAGTTGCATATACCAGTACTATCTCTACTAAGTCAACAGTCAACGGTACTCGTTTTTTTTTTTTTTACTAATTAACGGTACTCGTTTTAGCTTGTACTACGTATCATAGTATGTGTGATTAAAATAATGAAGCACTTTTATTTATCGGGCGTGGAAAGTTGAAGAGTAGAGATCACTGCGAGCCAAATGCATGGTTTTTTAACTAAAGGTAAATAACATATGTTAGGTATCACCACATCATCATAGTTACTAGTGGTTCACAAGAATAAATTTTTGGTCCAATTGATTTATTTTACATTGTACTTACTAGTAACATCGTTAATTAGTATAAGCCAACTAGCTTAGTTTTGTTTATTCGCTTGGAATTTGGTTGCCACTGATTGTTGTATTCATAAAATTAATGAAGGAAAGAGAAAAAAAGTGGTTGGTATGGTGGGAAAAAAATGTGCCATTGAATGCAATCTGTAAGCCTTTATGAAAACAAGTCAAATACTGGTATGTTGTATCAGACAATTCAACACAGAAGAATAAGGAAGCATTATTAATGCCATCCTATGGCGGGATAATTGAGTGCATGCATGCATGTGCATGTTTGGTAAATGGTAATACACTGTAATCTTTCTGGTTTGCCGATGCATATAATTAAAGTACATATAGGCTCAAAACTCACTTGGTGTGGTAAAACATAATCTATCTCAAGAAATGGTATCCTCAATGCACCTACTTGTACTCCAAACATGAAGACCAAATCATCTTACACCTAATCATGTCCTTCTAATTTCATGCACAATTCAAATAAGTCTACTAGCTTCACCTTGCTAGTGTAAGTGTGTGAACAAGAACTTTAGCAAATCACTTCTCAAACAAAAGCTAATGGATCATAAGATTATCATGGCATGCAAGGGTGCATCAAGCAACTAGCAATCAATTAACAAGACTAGAATACGAAAAGAACTCTTTTTGTAATGTTAGAAACGCTCCAGGCATGATCCTCTGTTTCTCTTCTTACTACAAGAGGAACGGGCAATTGTGACAAATTATTTGTATCCATTCCGGATAGAGAAAAACAACTTTCCTTACATTTTAGCTATGGGAGAGTACTCTCTGGTGAATTAATTTCAAGAGGAATCTGTTACAATTTACATATTTAGCACAGTACACACACAAAATAAAGAGATGATTCTAATTCCCATTGAAGTTTATAGACATGAGCAGCACCAGTACTATTCTGTCATAACATCATTGTACACCAGCTGACATGGTTCAGACCATCATATATAATGAATTAAACTTTACAGCAAAGTTTTACGATTATACTACAATCAGGACTTCATCCCCAATCATGCAGGTAGATCGAAACAATATGTTGGAACTTGGAAGCGGTTACAAGGCTACAACGTACGATAAAACTATTTTACGTGCATGTGGCGGACAAGCCACAACCGAGAGACAACAAAATTTAAAAACTGCTTACAACACTTCTAATTTCAGCTGGTTTAGCTGTAAACTTGTGACAGAAGAACTTTTAGCAATCAGCAATCGATATGTTCGCTTTCCATGTAAGTGTCCATTAGTAGTCGTAGAGCTTAATTTTAAGGACTACGGTAGGTGCAGTATATGGAGGTGGAGGTGGTGATTTTGCAATTATTGCATAGCCACTCATCCCGGGTTTTGGTGGAGTAGTAGAAGAACTTAAATGGCCTTTAGTAGGTGAAGTGTTTGGAGGTGGAGGTGATGATTTGGGTGTTTTTTGGTAGTCGCTTATCCCCGTTCTCGGTGGAGATGCTCCTGGAGCTGGAGGTGGTGGCTGTGTTGGTTTTTTTATCATGCCGCTTATTATTAACACAGATTTCAGGAGAGATGGAGTTGGTGGTCTCGGTTTTTTACTGTAGTCGCTCATCCCTGTTTTGGGTGGAGATGCACCTGGAGCTGGAGGTGGTGGCCGTGTAGGTCTTTTTACTATGCTACTTATTATTATCCCAGATTTTAGTGATGACATTCTTGATTTTTTACTGTAGTCGTTTATCCCGGGTTGTACTGGAGTTGCAGAGCGTGGAGGCGGAGGCGACGGGGGCGGCTTTTTTCTGTAGTTACTAATCATGAAGCTGCTTGTTATGATCTGGTCTGCAACCATACTAATCCACTTCTTTTCTTTGTTGTAGTTGATGCTATTGCTAATTGTTTTGAATATGCCATTTTCTTCTGCATCATAGTCATATTGTAATTAGTAACCAACTTAATAAGTTAACAACTAATTAGAAATAAGAAATCTAACAATCATTTACGTACATAAAAACAATTAACTAATTAGCTAGTTTTAAATATGGACGGAGGGTGTATAATGCAAGCTTATACTAATAATTACCTGCCGGTACCATTCTTGCTTGAGATCCCAAGATAGTAAAGAGAGATAAGAGAAAGAAACCACTAATCATTTTGATTATGAGTGATAATTCCCACGATCGATTAGAGGCTTCCGATCATCGTTCTGGGCACTTTATCGGAAGCACTTCACCTGAGTTTGGGGTATCTGCAAAAAAATGCTTGCCCGGGGGTGGTGGCCGTCAAGCACCTCCGGCGCGAGAATCAGTAATCGGAAATAATAATAACCGGGCTGGTGAAAATATATCGTATGTGAAGAATATGTAGAGAGCTTTTTGTTTTGTAGCAGTTTTGATGTGTATCAAAGATTGTATATCTCTTTTTGTATGCAGAATGAGGTTATTTATAGGTTGGGTTTCCCAATCACTGTTGCCCACTAATTGTGCCGTTAAAGCTATAGTGAGCCAATATTGGAACAGTGATTGATGTCCCCTCAAACATACCTTGATTCTGCCACTTGAGCTACTTCAGTCAGATTCTATCTGTTGCAACTGGGTGTCTTTGAATATTATATTGCCTCTTTATCTTATGGAGCAAGATACCTTTATGCAAGTGGGCAAGTGGGTGTACCTTTACGCAAGTGGGCAAGTGGGTGTGCAAATGGATAAAGCAAGATATTTTTGTGCAAGTGGATTAGTATAAGAGAGATGATGGTTTGAAATACTTTTTGTGGATATTCTTTTGTATTTGTTGAAATAATACTTTTGAAATGAGTAAAGTGCACTTTGTGTACCTGAACTTAGGGCAGGACACCACTTGAAATACCATAGTTCGGAAACAACCACGGGCAATACTGAACAAAGTAACTTTTTACAGAGAGTGTACTACCATCTATTTTAGAGTAACGGTGTTAAATGCCCAGGGGTAAAACAGACATTTGCATAGCCCAGCCTCCTTCTTCTCCGTTACGCCAGCCATGCTCCGTGACAGAGGCTACTCTATTCCTGACTCTGAAATTGATCTCTCTCTTCATCAATTTCGAGGCATTTATCGCCAATTCCCTGATACTTCTCGCCTTCGTATCTCTGCTTCTCATGAATCTAACCCTTCTCAAAAGATATTAGTAGTTTTCTGTGACCAGGGAATTATAAAAGTGAGTCAAGTCCGGAGCATTGCAGGGCAGATAACTAATAAGGAATCATTGAGTCGGTTGATTGTAGTAATTCAAGATAGGGTAACAGACCAAGCAATGAAAACTTGGGATCTGTTTTCCTTTAAAGTTGAAATATTCCAAATTACCGACTTACTTGTTAATATCACAAAGCATGAGCTGAATGCAAGGCATCGGGTGCTAACAAATAAAGAAAAAGAGGAGCTCTTGAAAAAGTACAGTGTGGATGAAAAGCAGCTTCCTCGTATAACTGTAAAAGGGGAATAACAGTGGTGAAGAAAATTGAAATGGGAGAGCTGGGTTTAAAGGAAGGAAATGAAAAGACTGTTTTACCCCTGGGCATTTAACACCGTTACTCTAAAATAGACGGTAGTACACTCTCTGTAAAAAGTTACTTTGTTCTGTATTGCCCGTGGTTGTTTCCGAACTATGGTATTTCAAGTGGTGTCCTGCCCTAAGTTCAGGTACACAAAGTGCACTTTACTCCTTTGAAATTAGATATACTTTGTCAAGTATTCCAGAATTGTGTTTTTTAAGGAACTAGTATTTTGTTTTTAGCGGGTGCCCGCTGATAGCTATCAGCGGGTACTAATCATTGCCCCCCACTCCCTCTATGCGCTTTAGCGGGTAGGGGGAGCAAAAGAAATCGATAAGCGGAAAAAATGTAAAACTGCGTACCCAAGTGTTGGCGGACAGCAATTAGGAGATGGAAATTTTTTTGTAAAAATGTGCCCCCCAAGTGTTGGCGGACAACACTTAGGAGTTAGAAAATCTATGTAAAAATGCGCCCCCCATGTGTTGGCGGACAACACTTAGGAGTTAGAAAATCTTTGTAAAAATGTGCCCCCCAAGTGTTGGCGGACAACACTTAAGCGGTTTGCGGTGCTTGACGTGTGCGAAGTTGAAAAGTTTTTGTTTGATATGCGTAACTGCTATGCGAATAAATGCTTATTATTGTCAATTAATGAAAGAATAATATTAAATGCCAATAATAAGAGAAATGATAAGTGGTAGTGCGTATTAATGAGTGAAGTGACCTTTGGGTGGAGAGAGAGTGTACCTTTGAAATAATATGTAAAGAAAAGTGGGGAGTTATTACCAAGTGAGTAGTTGGTGTTTTGTACCGAGGCAGTTATTATTGTGCTTTTGCCGTGGACCAATCAGAAGCTGCCACGTTGCGTGTTATAATCTCTCCCCCCCTTTTCACGCGCCTCACGTAATAAAAAGGGAGGTTTGCTCAGTTATTTCTCTCATCTTTTTACTGTCTTCATATCTCTTACTTTTGAGTTTTTACTCGGTTTGTTCTTGGTTGTTGCTGTGCTATTCCGGTGATCGACGAGGTTTCTTTCCCTTTAAAGCCGTTCGTATCTCCTGCTTTGCGGTAAGATTTGTTGTTCTTTCCTTGCATTTTCTTTTGTGATTTCTGTTTCATAGATAACCGTGCCATGTATGTATCTCCAATTTTGTGATGTCTGTTTAGATAGGTGGTTTGTGAATGTGGGTTTGTGTTTGTTTTTTGTTTCAGTGGTAAGTGGATGTTGTTTCGATTTCCTCTTTTATGAAAAAGAGTTCGATTTATGTTTTTGGTCATGACTTTTGGTAGTGTATTGTTTGTTGTTCATAGTTTACGAGTTTGGGTACTGTGATCTTTTGATGTTTAGGCCAGTAATGGTGTGTATATATGTATGTATATGTGGTAAATAAGGTGTAAATTGCTTTGTGATGCTGTGGCTTCGATGTTTGTGGAGGGAAATGGAATATGAATCATTTTTCTTGTATTAATAAAAATGGAAATTGCTGTGAAAATCTACGTGTACCTTGATATTTGTAAGCGGGTTTTGTGTAGGCGGTACTGGTTTTTTACTTTGAATTTGTGTAGATGGGTGACGAATTCACAGATCATGGGACCGAAGAGAAGGGCCCGTTGATAAACGTGTACGGGCGGTGGGCGGATATTGGGCAAATGACCTACCCAGCGGTTCTTCGAAGAAATCGGTATAGATACTTTGAGAGTAGCGAGAGTTTGTTCCGGGCAACCAATGTGGCACCGACAGCATATTCGAAGGCGCAGATGGATGCCGTCTTTTCTAGATTTCCTCATCTTCAACACGACAGTACGTTCCTGGGTGAGGAATGGTCAGAGTATGTTAGTAGGATGTTCCGGATAGAAGATGGCTATTTCTGGCGGCGTGCGGAGCCGGGTGAGAGGCTGTATCACCGTTTTGATGACGGTTCTGTGTGTCTCCCAGTTAGTCATTTGAAGGCTGGTTTCCAGGTTCCCCCACACAAATTTATCATGGATTTATTCCGAGTGTATTTTCAGTGTCCGTTAGCCCAGTTTACTCCCAATTCCATAAGAGCTATTAATTGGTTTATAGCCAGTAGTGAAGCAAAGGGTAAGCAGCCGACGTTCAAGTCGTTTTTCTGTCTCTTTGATGTGAAATCGAGCCGTGCAAAGCCTTTCTATGAACTGCAATTTGTGAAGCCGAATACCGTGATCGGGAAGGCCTTGGATGGTCATCGCCCGTTTTAATTTCCCAAGGGTATGGCGGGTGGGCATGAGGAGTTTTTGGTTATTGGTGGCGGTGAGTTTGCCTGGCAGAAGAATTTTACAAAGAAAGTTGAGTGTTCTTATAAGGTGAACCGCAATCGATTGAGCCGTGTTGAGATTGATATCTTGGTGAGGCTTGTGAAGGCGCTAGGCGAAGTGTGGACGGAATCCAATTTTGTTGATCCGGCCGATTTGAGAAGACATTGCTGTAAGTCTCTGTTTCATGTATTTTGTTGTTTTTGTTGTGTCTGCTATTGACAAATCGTTTGTTTTGTGTAGTATTGGATCCTCGTAAACCGGAGCTGGATGTACACCCAACCTTGGGTTTGAGTGAAGCGAGGTTGTATGAAAAGTTTATATTGACGGTGCCCCCCAGACCCAACCGTCTCCGTGGTGGTCATTTTTCTGCTGCAAATATATTGGATGCTTTTGATTTGTCAGGTGAAGGTAGAGGGGCTGAACCTTTTGTTCCTTTTGAAGATCCAGAAACCGTTGTGGAGGAAGATACTGAGGAGGAGGTGGACGAGGATGACATTGATTCGAAGGCCGAGTCGCTATCTGAGGAGTTGCTAGGTGAGTCTGAGGAGTTTTTGGGTGGGGAAGGTCAGACAGTTGAGGAAAGCATTGAGTTGGAGTCAGAGGGAGAAAAACCTGCACAAGGAGAGAATGAAAAGGATGAGGCTGCAGTTGAAGTTGACAGGGCCGCTGTGGGAGATGTTCAAACTGGGGGTGAAAAGCCAGCTAATGTTGAGAAAATGGCCGCTGAAAGTGGAGGCAATAGTCCTGGTACTGTGGCAAGGTTATATGCTGCCAGCCTGGGAGTTGGTGAGCATGAACCGGATATTCTTTCAAAGGAGTATAGAGCGTCCATTCGAAGAGTTGAGCGGGGCATTTCTGACATTCCTGAAGCGGTTGGTACTCCTGGGAGCAAGGTAGTCGTTGATTTAGATTCTGAAGAGACTCTGGGGACCGCTAAGGAGGCCGATGTTGGGGTGGATAAACATGTTGATGTGGCGGGTGACGTTCCGCCTCCAAGCTTGAAACGGAGAACTATTGATGATGTTGGTCCATCTAAGCGTAGACGGTTCGAGCCTTCCAGGGTAGAGGATTACGTTCCTTCCAACCTGGTCGTTAATGAAAGCCCAGGCACCGCTTCTGATGGTACTGAGAAAGTGGATGGTGGGGATAGTGGAGAGTCTTCTGAAGAGATTGTTCATTATACAAGTAGTGATGATGAAGTTAATGATGCTGAGTTTGGCAATAGGCCTGGCTATGGTTTTCTCTTTAAGTCAGGGCCTAATACTTTCACAGCAGAATCTATGACTGACGACGATCTGCTGAGGATGAACGAGTTGAGTTGGGGGCGGATGTGTCGCCTTTCGCAGAAGTACGCTGCACGGGTATGCATCTGTCTAGTAGTTTGGGGTTTGCTCTTACTTGAGGCCGTTGTTGACTTGTTATAACTTTTGTGTTTTTTGTAGAATCAATGCATGTATACGGGTCTGGTGGCCCAGGGTAATATGTACCGCAACAGCAATATTGCTTTAAAAGAGAGAGTGAGAGTGCTTGAGCGGGAACTGACCGCTGAGAAGATAATGAAGGATAATGCTGCCAAGGCTTTGTATGAAATTGAGACCGAGAAAATCGATGCCAAAGCAAGCTATGCTTACAGTTCTGATCTTCGAAGGTTTTTGGCGGAGGACAAAATTGAGCTTGAGGCCGAGAAGGCTGCTTTGACGGAGCAAATAAAGAACTTAAGTACTTCACTGAAGTATGAGAGGGACCGTGCAAATGATGCTGAAGGCCATCTTGACTCCCATCCGACGGAAGAGGCTGCGATTAGGAAATTTAAAAACAGTGCCGAGTTTGCTGGAATTGTGAAAGAGGAGGCCGCAAAGATGCGTATAGCGGTATCGAAAGATGAGCTTGGTGAGTTTGGTGAGTTAAGGCGGAAAACCGCGGAGAATGGTGCAGAGATTGACCGTTTGAGAAACGAAGCGTCCAAACTGAAGTCCAAAGCCAAGAGAGCTAAACGCAAGGTGAAAGCATTGAAAGCCCGTCTGGGAGAGACGGTCAGAGTGAGTGTTGGTTGTCAAGCGGAGTCTGCGGCAAGTGAAGTTGATGTGCAAATTCCTGAGCGTGGAACGGGTGGGGATGAGGTTGACGTTGCTACTCCGTTGTCGGCCATAGCAGCCGTGTATGGCGAGGAACCGGATGAAAAGGAGCCGTTGATAGGCATGTCCAGTCTGGATGAGTTGGACGCTGTAGCTCCGTTGTCGGCCATAGCAGCCGTGTACGGCGAGGATCCAAGTGAAGAGGAAGCTTTGATAGGTATGTCCAGTCCGCTGAGAGCTTCCCGCTGGGGATGAGTCCTTACTAGGACTGCCCGTTGTTAATTTGTTTTGATGTCGCTCTGCGGGTCTGTCCGCTGTGTGACTTGAAAATAGTTTGCTATTTCTCGTACTTGTAAATTTTTCCTTTAAAGTCTGAAATACTTTGTGTGTTTGGTGGGATATTTATTTTGAATTTCTGTGGTGAAATATAACTGTATTGTGTGTATTGCGTTTGTTTGTCAAAGGGAGGAATAAATAGGCTTTCGGGAAATGTTACCTGGAAATTGTGCGTTTGACTGTGGGAATTTGCTACAAGCATTAAATGCTGCATGGAAATCACGTTCTTTTGACCGTGCCTTTACTGCAGTCTGCATGGGGATGGATGTTTTTTGACTGTGGGTTGTTTTAACCCTCTTTCACCCCCTATAAATAGGATAGTTTAGCTTTTCACTTGGATCATACTTCCTTTGCTTTTACCCGAATTATTTTCTGTCACCTCGACCAAAAATGGCCAAGCGCGAAATGGATGTTGATTTTACCCCCTTTTCCTGGGGTTGCAAGCTTCAAATTTCTCGGGAAACGGAGGCTGCTTGGCTAGAATGGGCCTGTATTCACGAGGAGCAGGGTGATCTGTACTCAGCTGAAGAACTGCGGAATCATGCTCGGAAAATCGCTCGCCGTCATGCTGCGGAGGAGGCGAAAGAGGCGGAGAAGGATGTCGAGTTGAACTTTCGTTTCCGTGCCCCTCCGCAGGGTGAAAGTTCTGAGAAGGGTGCGGACGCTGAGAAGAAGGCTCCCCAAGCATGAAGGGTTTTAGATGTAGGAAACTATATCTTTGTACACCCTCCTTGTAATAAAATTTATTTAATATAAATAAAATTTCCTTTCCCGCTGCATTTGTTTGTCTTTGTCTTTATTCTGCATGTATTGCACGTATGCTTTTGCACATTCGTTTTGGTAGACATCTGTTGATGAGTCCTGAGTGGATATGTGCGCAGAGAAAACCGGCCTTTGTTGTGCGTCCGTTGTGAGCATGGCAGATAACGTGGTCTTTGTAGTACTGAGCTTTTTGTAGGTAGCCGTTCGTCTTCAGTATATGTCGCAGATGGGTGCCTGCCCTCCAAGGGATTTTTTCATTTGTAGGTGGATCCCCTTAGGTATTTTATCATTGTAGATGGTTGTTTTTCCATCTAGGGAAGTGTTTTGTAGTCGTATGCTCGGCCGTCTACGGGACTTTGCTATTGTAGTTATTGTAGTCGGATGCTTGCCCATCTAGGGGACTTTGCTGTTGTAGTTATTGTAGTCGGATGCTTGCTCGTCTAGGGGACTTTGCTATTGTAGCTATTGTAGTTGGATGCTTGCCCGTCTAGGGGACCTTGCTATTGTAGCTATTGTAGTTGGATGCTTGCCCGTCTAGGGGACTTTGCTATTGTAGCTATTGTAGTTGGATGCTTGCCCGTCTAGGGGACTTTGCTATTGTAGCTATTGTAGCTGGATGCTTGCCCGTCTAGGGGACTTTGCTATTGTAGCTATTGTAGTTGGATGCTTGCCCGTCTAGGGGACTTTGCTGTTGTAGCTATTGTAGTTGGATGCTTGCCCGTCTAGGGGACTTTGCTATTGTAGCTATTGTAGATATTTTGTAGAAGATTTTTCATTCAGAATAGAATAATCTCGGGTTACAGAAGTGTAATGGGCTACTGATAATACTTTCTGAGTTTATCGGTCCCATCTAGGCGGGCGAGTTTGTAAGAACCCGGCCTGAGAACTTGGACCATTTTATAGGGGCCTTCCCACTTGGGCATGAGTTTGCTCGTATATCTTGGGTCAGATGCTTCTGTTGCTCGATTAACCAAATCGCCTTCCACATAAGCCTTGATTCTAGCCCGTCTTCCGAAAAATTCCTTTGTTTTTTCTTTGTAGGCGGCCATTTTCTCGACAGCGGCCACCCTTGCTTCGTCTAGAAGGTCGAGGTTTGTTCTGAGTCCGTTGTTGTTTGCTTCCTCTTCGAAATTGATGGTGCGGAATGATGGGGATCCTATCTCGATTGGGGCAAGTGCTTCAGTGCCAAAAGCCAATTTGAAAGGGGATTCACCCGTACTGACCTTGGCTGTTGTCCGGTAAGACCAAAGGACGTTGGGTAGCTCATGCGACCATTTTTTCTTGGAAGTTGTTAACCTTTTTTCTAGGCCCCTGACAATGATGCGGTTGGTTACTTCAACCTGACCGTTGCTTTGAGGGTGGCATACTGAAGCTTTTTTGTGTTTGATCCCGTAGTCGGATAGGAACTTTGTGAATTTTGACCCAACGAACTGTCTGCCGTTGTCGGATATGAGTACCACTGGAATGCCAAATCTTGTAATTACTTGTTCTGTGAGGAAACGGATTGCATCATCTTGCGTGATATTTTTGAGTGCTTTTGCTTCAGCCCATTTGGTCATGTAATCGATGGCGACCATTACATATTGTAGGTCACCTTTGGCCTTGGGGAAAGGTCCCATGATATCGATGCCCCAAACCGCAAACGGTATAGGTGACAATATTGCCGCCGGGAGGGCTGGTGCTTTTATAGACATGTTGCTAAACAGCTGGCATTGGTGGCATTTCTTGGTGAATGTCTTGCATTCCTTGTGCATCTTGGGCCAGTAGTAACCCTACCTAAGTATTTTATGTGCCAATGCCTTCCCGGCCATGTGGTCGCCACAGATGCCTTCATGAACCTCTCTCATGCAGTAAATAGCTTCTTCTTCGTCGACACATTTGAGGATGGGAGAATCAAAACTCCTTTTGTACAGGGTGCCTTCTTGGATGAAGTATTTTGTTGCTTGAGATTTGAGTATTTTAGCTTTGATGTTGTCCTCTGGTAACGTGCCATTTTCTAAATAACGGATGTAAGGACTCATCCAAGTTTCAGTTGGTGGATTTATTTCCATGATATCGAGGGCGTTGATACTGGGAGTGGTAAGCTCTTCAAAGTATACCGTGTCCGCTTCTATCTTTTCCCCTTGGGTCAATTTAGATAACATGTCCGCTATTGCATTGTCCGCCCGGTCTATCTGATCGAGGGAATACTCTTTGAATTGAGGGAGGATGGCTTGTACTAATTCTTGATATTTGCTGAGATTGTTGTCTTTGGTTGCGTAATCCCCCGCTGTTTGTCGAACAACTAATTGTGAATCGCTGTAGATGGTGATTTTTTTCACTTGTAAGTTTTTGGCCAAGGTTAAGCTGGCCAAGTGTGCCTCGTACTCCGCCTGGTTATTTGTGGCTTTGAAATTCAATTGTATGGCTTGTTTAACTTGAAAACCGTCGGGGCTAGTGAGGATGAGTCCCGCCCCGCATCGTATGTTTGTGGAGGAACCGTCCACATATAACTGCCAATGGCCGTCTGTTGTTGCAAGATTTTCTGCTGGAACTATGCTTTCTGTTGTTGAAAACGAACATTCGATCACGAAGTCCGCCAATGCTTGCGCTTTGATTGCGGTTCTGGGCATGTATTTTAGATTGAATTGGCCGAGCTCAACGGCCCAGTTGATCAATCTACCTGATAAATCCGGTTTGTGGAGAACTTTTCTGAGCGGTTGGTCTGTGATGATCCTGATCTATCTGCCTTGGAAGTAATGTCTCAATTTTCTACTTGCCACGACCAAGGCTAGAGCGAACTTTTGGACATTCGGATAGCGGGTTTCCGCATCTTTGAGCACTTGACTGACATAATAGACCGGCTTTTGTTCGCCATTCTCCTCTTTTATGAGTACTGCTCCTACGGCTTTATCTGTTGCGGATAAGTATAGTGACAGGGGTTCTGAAGGAGCTACGACCGCGAGTAGGGGAGCCGAAGATAGATAAGTTTTGAGATCTTCGAAGGCTTTCTGGCAGGCGACCGTCCAAGATATAGCTTTAGTTTTTGTGGCTCCCTTCAAGGTATCAAAGAACGGAAGGCATCTGTCTGCTAATTTAGCGATAAACCTTCTGAGAGCGGCTAACCTTCCAGTTAATTTCTGTATATCTTTCAAAGTTTTGGGCCGTTGCATGTCGATTATAGCCTTTATTTTTTCCGGGTTGGCCTCAATACCTCTGTGGGACACTAAGAAGCCAAGGAACTTTCCTGCATCTAGTGCGAACGTGCATTTGTCAGGGTTTAGCTTCATGCTGTACTTTCTGAGGGTTGAGAAACATTCTTCTAAGTCATGAAGGTGGGAGGCCGTCAAGAGGGATTTTACTATGAGATCATCCACGTATACTTCCATATTTCGGCCTAGCTGTCTACCGAAGATTTTATTCATGGTCTTCTGGAAAGTGGCGCCAGCGTTGATCAATCCAAAGGGCATGACTTTGTAGTAGTACACCCCCTATGTGTGACGAAGGCTGTCTTTTCTCTATCTTCAGGGGTCATTTTGATTTGGTTGTAGCCGGAGTAGGCGTCCATGAAACTTAGCATTAAGTGACCCGCTGTCGCATCAATGAGTTGGTCTATTGAAGGGAGTGGATACGGGTCCTTTGGGCATGCTGCATTTAAGTCCGTGTAATCCACACACATTCTCCATTTCCCGTTAGATTTCTTTACTAGCACTACATTTGCAACCCACTTGGGGTAGGTGACCTCGCAAATTAGATCTGCGTCCAAGAGTTTGTCGATTTCGATATCGATTGCCTGCTGTCGCTCTGGTGCAAAGTTCCTCCTTTTTTGTATCTTCGGAGGCTTATTTGGGTCCACATTCAACTTGTGGATCGCTACCGATTCATCTAGACCTGGCATGTCTTTTGGACTCTATGCGAAAACATCTGCATATTTTCTTAGGAGGTCTGTGAGGCCTGATTTGAAAACGGACTCCAATCCCGCCGCTATACTTACACTTTTGTTCGAGTCACCAGGTATGATTTCTATTTTTTCTGTTTGTACCGCAGGGCTTATCAGCAGCCTTTCTTCTCTTTTGAGACATTTCATGAGATTCCCGTCGATGCGAGGAGGGTCTTCTAGCAGCGGGTTATGCCCATCTATGAACTGTACTTCCTTTCTTCTTTTGTTTTTTGCGCGCTGATTCTCGGCATGCCTTTGCCTTTTTGCTTGTTTTCTCTTGGTTGCTTTTTCTCTGCGGAGATTGCTAGGCTCTGTTTTTGCCAGTGTGATTGCTATGCCATAGCATCTCTTAGATGTTTCGGAATCTCCCTTGATTTCCCCGACCCCATTTAGAGTGGGGAATTTGATTTTAAGATGGGGGTGGAGGTGACTGCCTTGAGCATATTGAGGGTAGGTCTTCCCAAGATCATGTTGTACGAGGAAGCGGTATTGATGACATAGAACTTGACCGTTCGACATACTTGCCTGGGCGATTCGCCGAAATAGACGGGGAGTCTAGCAATGCCCGCAATTGGGACGGCGTTGTGCCCAAAACCGTAAAGTGGTGTCTCGTCGGGACATGTTTCGAGTTTCTCGCCATTTAACTTTAGCCTGTCCTATGTGTGTTTGAAACAGATGTCGACTGAGGACCCGTTATCAACGAGGATCCTCTTTACCTCGTTGTTGGCCACGCCCAAGGATACAATTAGTGCTTCAGTGTGGTTCGGGTTAATACCCTCATAGTCCCCATCGGTAAAAGTAATGATATTCGGGGGTCCCTCGTATATCTCAGAAATGTCAGGCTCTTCTCTTGGCGGGGAGGATTGTCCGCCGAAGACGGTATGGACGATGTTTCTGTCTTGCCCTTGCGGGGCAGATGCCCCTTGCACCTGTCTTGGTAAGTACTGAGATAAATTGCCCGCCTTTACCTGTCTTTCCAAGAAATATTTGAGGGACAAGCAGCTGTCAGTGTAGTGCCCATGTGTCTCGTGATAATCGCAGTGTTTGTCTTTAGGTATGTCCTCGGGTGGAGAATGCATTGGTGCAGGTGGGAGATAGAAGGGTTTCCCTCTGATTTCTTTCAGAATGCTCGCCCTGGGGAGGGTGAATTTGGTCCATTCCGGCTCAGGACGCCTATCCGGTCTTTGCGGGTTTGCCGGCCCCAAGCGGTCTCTGACCGGGACTGATGATTGTGTTCTTTGTGCGGGCGGGGGTGGTCCATGAGTGGTCTGTACTTGGTGTAAGGCCGGTGTTTGCCTTTGGTAGGATGAAAACCTTTCTATTTGAAAATATGGTGCAGGTGGAGCCCTGGACTGCTTTAGTACGCTCAGAGATTCGGCTTCATTGATGGCTTGGGAGGCCAGGTCATATGCTTTTGCTAATGTGGTGGGTTTGGTTTCCATAAGACGACATACGTATTTCTCGCATTCGTAGGGATTAAGGCCTCTCCTTAAGTGGACCAAAGCTTCTGTTTCATTGACGCAAACAACTTTGTTGACGGCCTCCTTGAAGCGGTCAATGTAGTCCTGCAGTGTTTCCCCGTTGCGTTGTGCGATGGTTTCCAAAAGCACGGTATGAACCTCATGTTGCTGGTTTGCTTTGAACTTATTGAGGAATAGTCTTTTGAATTCCAGCCAAGTGTCAATGGATCGGGGGGTTATTCTGCAGAACCACCTCTGTGCATTTCCGCGGAGAGTCGCAGCAAAGTAACTAAGATGCTCCTCTGGATCGCCTAACCCGTCGAAAGAATTGAAGCTGTGATGTTTGATTTCCTTTTGACGGGGCTCCGCCTCCAATCTAGTGGTGAATGGCGTGCCACCCGATTCTGGTTCGCTATTTCCCTCTATCTTTTTCTTGAGTTCCATAATAGTCCGCAGCATCTCTGTATTTGTGGGTTGCACGCTGTCGGTATCTTTTGGGCGGGGAGGAGAACGTTCTCTTTGTTTCTGTTTTTCGTACTCGGCCAGAACCTTTTCGTAGGCAGCTTTCTTGTCGACAATAACCTTCCTTAGGTCTCTCTGTTTTCTGTTTTGCTCCCATATTTCGGGTTGGTGATGGCCTTTGTTGTGCCTCTCATGGATTGTCTCTTGGGATGAGCCTAGGCGAGAAAAGGCGGAGTTTGCTTTGTTCGGTCGGCAGTGTTCCTCGCTTTGGTCGTCGCGTGGATTTATTCGAGATTCTTTTTGTTCGGGTGGCTTTTCTTGTCCGGCCTGGGGAAATGCAGAGGCTATTTGCATGAGTAAATTTATTTGTTGCGGGTTGTAGCCTGTTAGGTCGAGGCTAAGAATTTGATCTTGATTTCCTCCTCGAGGAGGGTTTGTTTTTAAGCGGTTTTCAGTATTTACTTGCGGGTCTGTTGCAACTGGGTGTCTTTGAATATTATATTGCCTCTTTGTCTTATGGAGCAAGATACCTTTATGCAAGTGGGCAAGTGGGCAAGTGGGTGTACCTTTACGCAAGTGGGCAAGTGGGTGTGCAAATGGATAAAGCAAGATATTTTTGTGCAAGTGGATTAGTATAAGAGAGATGATGGTTTGAAATACTTTTTGTGGATATTCTTTTGTATTTGTTGAAATAATACTTTTGAAATTAGATATATTTTGTCAAGTATTCCAGAATTGTGTTTTTAAGGAACTAGTATTTTATTTTTAGCGGATGCCCGCTAATAACTATTAGCGGGTACTTATCAATGAGTATCATCGTATTAATTAATCTGATACAATGTGCACAATGATCATCGTACTACATATCTCTCATTATATAGACATAGGCAAACGGTCTGGTGCAAACGTATGCACCAGACTGGTTATGGAACATACGGTTCCAGAACCGTTGGATAATTGATCCAACGGCTCTGATTTAAAAAAAAAATTTCATCGTACCGCAACAAGTTTCCGCGGTACGGGGCAATTACCAAAATGCCCCCTGTTTTCACATCAAAAATCTACTGTTCACCGTACCGCAGAAAGTTTCTGCGGTACGTGAACAGTAGGGATATTTTTGTAATTTCTCCGTACCGCGGAAACTTGTTGCGGTACGGTGAAATTTTTTTTTTAAATCAGAGCCGTTGGATCAACGATCCAACGGCTCTGGAACCGTATGTTCCATAACTGGTCTGGTGCATACGTTTGCACCAGACCGGACCCCATAGACATATCAACAAGTGTAAGATCAAATGAATATAGAACTAATTAACTAGCTTAATAAAAAATTACATTGCCCACTACCATCCTATGGTCAACGCATTAGGTAGAGGTATTACACTGCTTTAGTAAGATATTCCTACATTCATTATTAAAAATAATATAAATAAATAGTTTTTAGCAAATTATTGCATTGGTTTCTGTGTTATACTCCAACAATACTTTTTATATTAGCATTTTATTTATAATTTATTAATACATCAACCCCACTAGAACAAAAAATTGTATAAGAATTGGCAAACATTAATATTTTACTATTAAAACATAAGTTAAGAGCTACTAGTGGTTCCTAGAAATGAGAAGAGAGAACAAGCTCTTAGAAATTTTATGAACCACTAAGAATCTTTTGGGGTAACATTTTTATTCTCTCTCCTCATTTTTTGAGTTAAGAAATAGAATAAAAAATTTATTAGAAATGCTCTATGAACATGAGATGAGCCATTCATATATACCCTAGTCAGAAGTCTCAAACACGTTCCTCGTTTTGCAGTCCTGCTGCGAGTACTCACAGTACGTAGGATTGCATATTACCCGAATCTTGATTCGAAATTGATCCCATTCGTAATCTAGTTTATTAAAAGAAAATTGAAAATGATCTGTACACGACATGATTAGTCTGAAATAATTCGTCATTAAAATTTTCATTACAAGAGAACCTCGATAAATGAATATTCGATAAACGAATAACCTCATCAAATGAATAATTTTTTCCGGTCCTGATATAATGGAGACAGTGATAAATTAATAATCTTGATTAATGAATAAAATTTTTCGATCCTAAATGTATTCCTTTATCGCGAACTTATTCATTTATCGAGGTTTAATTGTACTTTACATGTACATATTGAATTTCACTTGATTTTAAATAATTTTGACTTATTCTCAAATTGATCCATTTTCCAACAGTCACCAGAAACCCGAAACTACACCCCTAGCCATATGTCACTTTAAAGTATACATGCTGAAAAATGAATATTTTTTGTAATAAAAATATTATATTTTTCATCTCAATAAAAAAATATTCCATTATAATCATTTTATCTGTAAATGTATAATAGGGTTGTTTGCATTAATTATCCAAAATAATTCATTTTCTTCTTCAGCTTATTTCATACAATCTAAATACATAATTGATGTTTAATTTAGATATATATATATTAATGGTCCAACAAAAAAAATAAAATCACCAATAAAAAATATTCTTGCAAAACCTACTTACAAAAAACAGTGAAAATAACTGAAGACAATTATATGGATTCCGGCAATTTTAGCAACAATTTGCAATTTTAGATAGTTATCCTTTGTGAGACATTTTCTTTTGTTTTAATAAACTAATTTCCTATAAGTTTGGTGTATTCAACTAGGACAAAATTTTTTGAATTAATTACAAAAATATTTTTCTACGTTGAGTGTATTACTCCGCGTTAACTTTATTTTAACATTTTTGTAATGTGTACTGCATGCGATTACATGTGTTTTCCTTCAAAAATACCAGGTCAACTCATTCTAACTTAAAATTATCTGCCATACTGTCAAATCCGCCTTTTCTCTCCCATATGAAAAGTTGAAGTGAGATCAGTAGGAGACTAGGAGGCATTAACTGATAATTAAAGATAAAACGAGATGATAAGTATACGCTACTCCTTCCATCTCAAAAAACTCTTCCCATTTTAAAAAACACGTTTGCTAATGCACACTTTTGATCGTTAATATGTTTAATTTCGTATTAGTATTAAATATAAAAACTTCACTGTATTAAAATACTCATAAATACGAATCCAATATTGTCACTCATGACTATATTTGGTCTTATAAATTATGCGTAAATTAGTAATTTATCTCATGTTATGAACAGGGCCGACATTGTAAAGGGGAAGATCATTGTGAGACAGAGGGAGTAACAAATATGGTAGACGTGTAAAATTGGTTAAAAATTTAGTCACAGTATTCCCCCGTCCAATTGGCACATTTGTAAAAAACACACATAACAAATTTAATTATATAATTTGTGTTCATGTTTACCCTTAATTTTAATATTAAATGATGAGTTAAAAGTGTGTCCATGTTTGCTCTTAATCTTAACATTAAACAATGAGTTAAAAGTGTGTATTAAATATAAATTATATAATTTATATTATTGTCAACAAAAACTTAGAATTAAGGGTAAACATGAACACAAATTATATAATTAAATTTTCATCACTGTACTATTTCCGGAATTGCAATTGCACTACTGTACTACAAACGGACTATTGTACTTTAGCGTTTTTAACAAATTCACCACTCCCGTCAGTCAAATTATAACAAATTCACCACTACTGTTTTATAATTTGAGTGACGGGAGTGGTGAATTTGTTAAAAACGCTAAAGTATAGTAGTCCGTTTGTAGTACAGTAGTGCAATTGCAATTCCGAAAATAGTACAGTGGTGAAAATGTCCTTTTCCCCTTAAGGAATGTGGACGAGGTACCTAACCATATATATTACCGTTTTATCTTTAAATATATGCACTTGGATCGAAGTGATCTCACTTTAACTAGTTTTCATGACGAAGACGAAGTTTACTGGAGATAAGCTAGAACGAGTTGACCAATATTTACTAGCGGCCCTTTGATAAAAACTTGTTATTTGGAAACTGGTTATCTTAAAATTTAGCAAAATGACATATTACTTTATATAAAATTTCAATTTGATTATAGAGAATAAAGATTTTGAAGTTAATATTTGGGTATATATCTTTTGAGATTATAAAAAATCTGTAAACAAAAATTTAAATATTATTGTCAAAACATTTCTTTATTTTGATTTTAAATTATGAAAATAAAACGTTAGGTACTTCAAATAAAACACTCAGGTCAATCATTGTCTCACGAAACTTTTCTTTTTAACACTAGTACATAATAGGCCTTTAGCGTCGCACTTTAGGCGTCGGTTATCTAGAGAGCCGTGGCTTATACATACTTTAGGCGTCGGTTTCTAGCTTAACCGACGCTTAAAGTCATTTTTGCTGGGTCTTTTGCGTCGGTTATTAAACAACCGACGCCTAAAACTCACCCTTTAACGTCGGTCTTTACTTAATCGACGCCTAAAACCAACCTGTAGCGTCGCATAAACAACCGACACCTAAAATCCAACCCTTTAGTGTCGGTCCTTAGTCAACTGACGCTTAAAACCAACCCTTTAGCGTCGTCATTTCCTCAACCGACGCATAAAATCGACAAATAAGCGTCGGTTATTACTCAACCGACGCCAAAGATAATTTATGGTAGGCCTGTAGCGTCGGGCCTAGTAATGCCGACGCCTAAAGTTTTAAATAAAAATTATAGGAAAAGTAAAAAAGTAAAAATATATTAATTAGTAAAAAAGTAAAGACATATATTAAAATAAAAATATATTAATTAGTAAAAAAGTAAAAACATATATTAAAAATAGGAAAAATTTCAAATTTTGAAAATAAATTCATACACATCAAATTAGTCATACTTACTATTTGTATTAAAAAAATTTACCCAACTTTCACTAATTTTCTTTTTTCCCCCATTTTTAACTAATTTATAAAATAAATAAAAAATTTAAAATAAATAGGAAAAATGCTAATTTTTGAAACTAAATTCATATACACCAAAGTAGTTATACTCACTATTTGTGTGATGAATGTTACCTTATTTTCACTAATTTTCCATTTTTGTTTATTTTTTTCCCCATTTTTAACTAGTTTGTAACATAAATAAAAAAATTAAACAAAAATAGGAAAAAATGTCAATTTTTGAAACTAAATTAATACACACCAAAGTAGTATTTGTGTGATGAATGTTACCTAAGTTCACTAATTTTCCATTTTTTATAAAATTTTATAAAATCATTAGAGTTATTAAAAATTATGAAATATTTTGTAATATTACCTTTATATATTTACTTAGTTTTGAAAATTATTGGGAGAATTATTTTCTCTATTTAAGGATTTTAAAATGATTTTATGAATTATATTGCATTTAAAAGATCAAAACTTGTAAAATTATATTTAATTAATTTTTTACCCTAAAATTATTTTAAAAGTATAGGGAGACAACTAATTTAAATCTCTACGTTTTAAAAATTATATTGAGGTTTTGCTCAACTTTATGTTTTTATTTTTGCAATTTACAAAAGGTGAATAATTTGTTTTTAAGTAAAAAATTAAATTATGAAATTCTAAACTACCCAGATTTCCTTTTAACCCTAAATCTCCAGTTTCCCCCAATTCATTTCTTCGCCTCTGTTGTCTCCCGCCTCTCATCTCTCCGGTCTCTCTCTCCCACCTACATATCTCTACCTTGCTCTATCTCTCTGCCTCCTCTCTGCCTCTCTCTCCCCCTTTGCCTCTCTCTCTCTCTCTCTCTCTCTCTCTCTCTCTCTCTCTCTCCCTCTCTCTCCCTCTCTCTGTGTGTGTATGAGTCCATTCTATTAGTTATTTAGTCAAGTTAATTTCTTTTTGGTGTCTTTTGTTGGAAGAATGATATAGATCCCTTTTATTTGTTTAAATATTTGTGTTTGTCTTTGCTGTACTACAGAATAAATTGGAATGATCGTTTTGTTTTGACAGGAAAAAAGAGGAAGCATAATTGTGCGTTTAAAAAGCCCAAGGTGAAAAAAGATGAGGTGGCTGCTTCGGAGGCATCAGATATGGATATTAGCACTAAGGTCGCTGTCGGTATTGCTTCACCTAGTGTTGTCAGTGTTATTTCTCGGGGTGTTCCTGGTAAATTTTTGTATATTGTATTCAATAAGCCTAAATGTACTTTGCAATTTATGTTAAACATGTAGATATGTAGTGTGATTAGTGGTTAAGAAAATTTCGTCTTAATACATATGTTGCCTGCCATTTTGAATCAGCTAAGACGGCCAAATATCATTATATTAGTTGGACATGTTCAGAAAAAAATGGATACGATATTGCATTTTGGGGTTCTAGGACTATCATAGAGTGCGTACAGGATGCTGTCACCCATGCATACATCTCTACCATTATCACTGCTGCCTCTCTTTTCGAACGTACTAATTATGTTGAACCTCATCAAATTAAGGTAAGCCAAACATCCCCTTCCTTTCGTACCATCTTTGTCTAAGTGCAGATCTTAGTCTCCTAATTGTCAAAATATAAATGCAGGTTGATGTGTATTTACCACAAAATAATAAGTTTTGCCGTGGTAAAGTGTTTGCTTGGGATTTCCATTACAACCTTGCTGCCATACAGATACAAACAACCTAATCAACTCAGCGTACATCAGTTGCAACAGCAACAGCAACAGCAACAATCACAGCTGCAACAGAATGGCCACACAAACAGAAACCATGAATATGCCGAATAGATTTCTTAACCAGTGAGGTGGATGTTTTTGGTTCTCATATGGCTTTTGGTTTCTTGAATTCTTAATACTTAGTTCTTTGTTCTCTGTACTTCCCAATTGCATTCATTCATTAGTTACAAGACACACAAGTTCAATATCGTTAGTTGCAAGAGTCTTTCATGTTTATCCCAACTTAGACCAGCATTAAGCTCTACAGAGTCTGGGAACTAAAATAGTCCTACACTCTAGTATAGTTTAAGATGTTGAGAAGCCCTTTCAAATTCCTATCCAAGATAAGAACACAAAATGGAAATTGCAATTATTGAAACTTATCAAGATTTAACAAGTTGTTGATATCGATACCAACATTTAGATTCCCCTAGTGAATTTAAATAGTATTAGGATGGTATCATTGTGTTTCTGCATTCTGATTTTTTTTTTTATCAATGTGATTTCTGCATTCTAATTTTTTTATTATGGGTTTCCTTTGTTGCAGGTATAGTTGTTTCTGTAGGTATATTTGTACCATTCCTCACAAGGAATCTGCAGTAAACTGCTGTGACGAGGTGGATTCAGTTGCTAAGATAATTTATTATATCTGTTGTGGAATAAAAACGAGGGTTTGTATGTATTAAATACAAGGGATGGTGAGCTTCGAGCTTTAATGGTTGTTCTTGCGTTCGAGACTGATCGGTCCTCACAAGATGCCTACGTATCTCTGTATTGCTAGAGAATCAAGCCAACGTAGTTCTGAGAATGAGGGGTCAGGCCCTTTATATAGGCTGAGAAGCCTTAGAATTAAGGTAGGAGTTGGAGACTTAATAGATAAGTCACCTCCTTGAGGAAAGTTCTAGACTCCTTCCTTGTAGGAGTCTGTTGCCATATCGAATTGGATGCCTTGGAGGCTAAGTCTTGTAGAGATAATGTCCTTATCTGACACTTATTGCTGAGCTGTTTATTACCCCTAATATTAATTATGAAATTAATATTAAAAATAGGACTTTGGACCCTGTTGGTGGGCCCCACGTTCGGACCATACCGGGTCTAATTAATGCAACACTAAATGTGTCTTTAGGGCTTATTTTTAGCCCATATCATTTGCCCCCCAACTTCTAGGAAAACTGATCAGGTTTTCCTTGAAGTTTTAACGGTCCTTTCCAAGACTCGGGTCAGTGTTCATCTTTATACACTAGTGTTTCACGAGTATTGTCTTTATGTAAAGCGTGGAGCGACCGACGCGTTTACGACAATGTTAATTTGATGCTAATCGGCACTAATCAGCCTTAACGACATTTAAACAATGTTTAAACGACGTTGAACGGTATAAAACGGCACTAAACGGTACTAACTAGCCTTAAACGACACTTAAACAACGTTTAAGTGACGCCAACCGGCATTAAACGACACTGAACGGTGCTTATCGACACTAACGGTGCTAATCGGCACTTAATCGGTGCTTATCGGCACTAACGGTGCTATCGGCACTTAATCGGTGCTATCGGCACTAACGGTGCTAATCGGCACTTAATCGGTGCTTATCGGCACTAACAAGCCTTGAACGACACTTAAACAATGTTAAGCGATTTTAAACGGCGCTAAACGGTGCTAAACGGCACTAGCGGGGGTCCGGGGGCGGCAGCCCCCGGGCGGGGTCCAAGGGGCGGCAGCCCCTGGCGGGGTCCAAGGGGCAGAGCCCCTGGCTGGGGTCAAATGGGGGCCAGGTCGTGGCTGTTTTTCTTACTTTTCAGTTCAAATTCGACCTGAGATTTGCGATCTCAAGCCACGTTATAACGACCTCAATTTGAGTGGAACGACTTCAAAGTGGTTCCAGGTCGTTGGGATTTTTCATACTTCCTAGTTCAAATTCGACCTGAGATTTGCGATCTCAGGCCACGTTATAACGACCTCAATTTTTCAAGGTTACTTACGACCTCAGATTGATTTCTCCAGGTCGCCTTGTCGAGCTCGTAATTGTACTGAAAAACGAGATCGATTGTCACGACCTCATGCTTCCTTTTGGTAACTCCAAGTCTTATTATGGACTTTAACGGGCCCTGTCTTTAATTTTCATGGGCTGGGCCTAGGTTATGATTATTGCGGCTAAGGTTTGTGATCTCAAACCACGCCTCAAATGGACATGTTTTAGTTGATTTTCTGGTTATGTGAATGAGCTCGAAATCCTATTGCAAAGCGAGGTCGTAGGTGCCGACCTCATACCACCTTGTTGGAACGTTGATTCAGTTACTCATTCTTGAGTTGTTCACGAATCTCTTGATCCAAGGTTGGATCTGATAGCTTTGTTGGCCTTCTAAGGCTTCAACTTAGTTCCTTAGCCCTTGATTTATAACACAAGGCCTAGATTCTAAGGTTGATGTTGGTGTTCTGGATCACCAACACGAGGTTTCAGGTCAATAGGAGGTGTTTGTTATGCCTTAAATGGTTTCGTGAACCTTGACATGTGACCTTCCGGGCCTTAACTTATTTGCTGAGACCTTGGTTTTAAGGTTATTATCAACCCTTGATTCCCTTCATTCTCATTCTAAGATGTAGGAATGATGAAGTCCCTTAGTTCTTGCCCCCCTTGCTTCATATAGTGGAGGTCTTGCTTCTCGGTTGATCGCTCAAGAAGTTCACTTGCCACTAAGCACTCAACTTTAAGTCTGGTGTGCCTTGGCTGGTTGCCAATCCTCTATCTTACTTCTAGGTTTCCAACCTTCTTCTTATACTTGTAGAACCTTGACTAGGTTTTAAGTAGCCTGATGCCTCTTGTCAGGTTCGTTTGGAGGCAGATAACCTTGTTGGCCATCAAGGCTTGAATTTTTAGATTTGAAGTTCAAGACCTCAAGTGTGGAACTGTAAAGGACATCTTATCTCAACACTTTCATTAACAGTTTCTGTACCTTCAAGGCATTATCAAGGGGCCAACCAGTCTCAAGATGAGCTTTAGGGTCTATCCTTCAGCTTACATCAACTGGTGCTACCAATTTCAAATTGATGGTGGGGGTCTTCAGGACTTGGAAGTAGACGCTCCCAGAATGGGTCTCGACCCTTGAATTGAGATAAGGCATCGACCTTTGTATTCTCCTCCCTTGGGATATATCTGGCACTCATCTAACTGGGCTATCGCAGCTTTCACAATCCTCAAGTATTTGGCCATATTCTTTTCTCTAACCTCAAACTCTCCATTGACTTGTGAGACTACCAACTTTGAGTCTCCACAGACTTTCAGGTTCTTGACCCTCAGGGCTCTTGTCAGTCTAGGTCGGCTATCAGAGCTTCATACTCCGCCTCGTTGTAGGTTATTTGGAAGTCCAACTTCAAGGCATACTCGAGTGTGAACCCATCGGGGCTTTGCAGAACTTAACCTGCACCACTGGTTTTTGTTTTAGATGCCCCATGAAAATAGAGCTTTTTGTTTTTGATGCCCCATGAAAATAGAGCTTTTTGTTTTTGATGCCCCATCAAAATAGAGCATCCAATATTCCTTCTTCTCTTCCAGGGGTTTCTCACCTTGCTGACCTTCCTGGTCTATTACCTCCTGAGCATCCAATATTCCTTCTTCTCTTCCAGGGGTTTCTCACATTGCTGACCTTCCTGGTCTATTACCTCCTGCCCCCCGACTTCTTGGTTGTCAATGGTATATTCAACCACGAAGTCAGCTAGAGCCTGAGCTTTGATGGCTGTCCTAGGCTTGTACTTAACATCGAATTCTCCTAGTTTGATTGCCCACTTGATGAGCCTTCCATTGGCTTTCGGGCTATGCAATATGTTTCTTCAGCGGGTGTTCCATCAGGACTTCAACGTTTGTCTTTATCCAGGGTCCTTCAAGGACTTAAACTCTTATCTGCTGTAACCTAACTCTACCATTCGGGGTATGCATTCGTTTGTTTTCATTCGTGTATTCTTTTATTTTCGGTACTTGGTCTTCTTTGACTCACACATCAGGTGCTTGGCACATAAATAAAATTACAATCAATGAATGGAAAACAAACTTGCATTAATAACTTGGAAATGGGTTCAACCCTTACATAGAGTACTACTGTCCTACTCGGAGCAACATGCTCTGCAATGGTTTTAATGAACCTTATTTCTACTTCTACTATATAAATATGAAGCTAAGTCCTACTAGGATAACTTAAGCCCAATCGAGCCTTTGCAAGACTAGGTCTGCACCACTTGATTTTGTTTTTGGTGCTCCATCAAAATAGGGCACCCACCACTCCTTCTGGTCTCCTCATTCTTATTCTGAAGTTCACTTCCTGCTTGGGGTACTACCTCCTGCCCCCCGACTTCTTGGTTGCCAATGGTACACTCAACCACAAAGTCAGTTAACGCCTTAGCCTCAATGGCTGTCCGAGGCTTCTGTGTGATGTCCTCTGCTGACCTTTCTTTGTGTTCCTTACCACTGTGGACTTCCATGTCTTCAATCGGAAGGACCTGCCCCCCGACTCCATCAGGCCTTAACGAGGCTACATAACAGCTTCGTGCCATCTTCTGATCACCTTTATGTTCTCCAACACCATTCATGGTAGGGAACTTGATCTTCACATGATAGGTTGAGGCAACAGCCTTGAATGCATGAAGTCGAGTCCTTCCAAGGATAGCGTTGTACGTTGAATCCGCCTTGATTACCAGGAAGTTCAACATCCGAGTGGCCTCCTTGGGCTCTTGCCCAATAGTTACAGGCAGCTGAATAGTCCCTTCAACTTTGGATTTTACTCCATTAAATCCGTATATAGGCATGTTATTGGGGGTCAACTGAGAATCAGTGTATCCCATCTTCACAAACGCATCATGAAACAGAATGTCAACTGAAGCTCCATTGTCTATCAAGACTCGCTTCACCTCCGAGTTTCCAATCACAGGAGTTATAACCAACGGGTCATCATGGGGGAACTTCACCCCTTCCAAGTTTGAGTCATCAAAGCTAATCGCTACCTCAGTTTTTGCACGCTTCGGGGCCTCTCCCACGATGTGCAACACCTCTCGAGCATAAGCCTTTCGAGAGTTCCTAGTTGTCCCGGCCGCAGTCGGGCCTCCTGAGATCATGTTGATTACTGGCCCTCGGGGCTGTGGGTTGCGATCTTGATCGTCATCCCTTCTATTATAGTCTCTTCTCTGATTAGCACGGTCTTCACCCTTAGTGAAGTGCCTCAGCTTCCCTCTACGGATCAAAAACTCAATCTCATCTTTGAGTTGCTTGCAATCGTCAGTGTCATGCCCCACGTCTCTATGGAATCTACAATACTGATTCTGGTTTCTCTTTGCGGGATCACCCCTGAGTGGCTTCGGCCATCTGAAATCCTTATCATTCTCAATGTCCAACAAGATTCGACTCCTAGGAGTATTCAACCTTGCATAATTAGTGAAGCTTGACCCTTGGTTCTTCTTAGGGGCAGAGTCGGAGTCCTCGCTAGTTCGGGGATACTTGTCCCTAGCATCATACTCTTGATCATCATAGTCCTGGTCTTGTTTTCGCTTCTTGGAGTCATTGTTACCTCCTCCTCCACCTACGGTGGTTTCTTTCTTCAAGCTATCCTCAGCTTTAATATACTTATCAGCCCTTCGTTGGAGCTCAGCCATATTTTCTGGGGGATGCTTCGCTAATGACCTTTTAAAGAAGAGGTCAGTGGTTCCGTGCTCCAGGGCTACCATGGCCACCTTATTCTCCAAGTCAGTGATATTTAGAGTCTCTTTAGTGAATCGCTCAAGGTAATCCCTTAGATTTTCATTCTTTCCTTGTACCACATACATAAGAGACGCAGAGCTCTTCTCATGAACTCTTCCACTAATGAATTGGCTGATAAAAGCAGTGCTCAATTCCTTAAAAGATCCAATCGAATTTGCAGGCAAACGGCTGTACCACCTTTGAGCCATACCCGACAGGGTTTGAGGGAACGCCCTACACTTGAGAGCGTCACTAGCAGGCTGCAACAGCAGTGCGTTCGAGAATGTTCTCACATGGTTTGCGGGATCACCCGTTCCATCATAAGCCTTTATTGTTGGCATCTTAAACTTCCTAGAGATGTGAGCATTCATCACTTCCTCAGTAAACGGAGGTGTGGGATCGTCAGGGTCCCCAAGTGGCATCAGATCTTTGGGGTTACTCCTGGGGGTTTCCACCCTCATAGCTTCTCTTGTTGGGACATCAGCCCTCTTCTGTCTTCTTGAGGACCTCTCCAAATCTATAACGGGAATCCTTCCTGAGATTGGAGGGGGTCGAATTAGACTCTGTCTTGCCTGTTCCCTTGCCATATCTTCCTTCAATTTTAAGATCTCGGCCTCATAAGCCTTGATCCTTTCAGCAGTTGTCAAAGATTGTCCATCACGGATGTCTTGAGTCCTCCTTCGATGTTCTCTACTAGCACGTCGCCTCCTCGGGGCTTCATCACGGTCATCATCCTCATCGTCGGAGGAGGTTTCATCAGTATAAGGACCCGAATAATCGTGATACTCTCGATCTCGGATCTGCAAAGCGTGACCACTTGGGCCTGTCCCTTGGATAGGAGGATAATTAGGCAGCCCGTATGTCGGGTTAGTACTCACGGGGTGATCTGTAGTGTGGATCTGGACCCCATGCGATGGGTTGTTCGGATCAATCAGAGGAGAGACCACCATCTGAAGAGGATTGGTTTCTCGTCTTGTACGGGTAATCGGAGGTAATGTACTCTCAACGTGGGGGATCGCCCCTGATTGTTGAGAAACTTGAGATTGGGTGATCGCCCCTGATGTTGGCGGAGCTTGTTGGGCAATCGCCCCTGATGCTGGGGGAACCTGTTCGATGATGGGTGGAACAGATCTGAGAGGTATGGCCTCAGTTGCAACTGGTGTTGTTCTTCGTGTTTGAACCATGGTTGATGTTGTCTTCCCACAGACGGTGCCAAATGTTGTGGAATAAAAACGAGGGTTTGTATGTATTAAATACAAGGGATGGTGAGCTTCGAGCTTTAATGGCTGTTCTTGCGTTTGCGACTGATCGGTCCTCACAAGATGCCTACGTATCTCTGTATTGCTAGAGAATCAAGCCAACGTAGTTCTGAGAATGAGGGGTCAGGCCCTTTATATAGGCTGAGAAGCCTTAGAATTAAGGTAGGAGTTGGAGACTTAATAGATAAGTCACCTCCTTGAGGAAAGTTCTAGACTCCTTCATTGTAGGAGTCTGTTGCCATATCGAATTGGATGCCTTGGAGGCTAAGTCTTGTAGAGATAATGTCCTTATCTGACACTTATTGCTGAGCTGTTTATTACCCCTAATATTAATTACGAAATTAATATTAAAAATAGGACTTTGGACCCTGTTGGTGGGCCCCACGTTCGGACCATACCGGGTCTAATTAATGCAACACTAAATGTGTCTTTAGGGCTTATTTTTAGCCCATATCAATATCATTTTTATGTATGCCTTCTGTTACTCCAGATTACAACATGTGTTTTTTGCTAGTTATCTTATTACTATAACATATTGACAACAAACATACTTCTGAACCTTTCGTCAAAAAAAAAAAAAAATACTTCTGAACTGTGCATTAAAGAATCACTAAACAATTGGTAAGTGACAGATGTTTAACATTAACTCCATAATTAAGTACGGATGGTAGATTTTGTTACTTGAAGTAGCTCCAGTTGGTAAACCGTAAACCCACATCCAGCATGCATATGTGATATGTAGGGCAAGGACTAAATAATTAATAACGATTCTGCCTTTCAGATTTTAAAAATGCATTGTCGTCCTGAATATTAAAAAATGACTGATAGTAACATGTATATCTAATCAGCTATCATCCGTATATCTAGATAGAAAAGGGATAAGGAAGCAGCACAGATAAAGGCAGGCACATCATTTAACAATTAGCAATGAAGCTTGATGGATATAACCAATGAAACCAAAACATACAAGAGTACAGGTCTGGTGCAGAATTCTTTTAGTTAAAGCTCCAAGCTTGTTAATTAGTTACAAACAAAATGGTAATCACTTCTGACAATGAACCATACTCACAAAAATGAATCCATCCATATATTCTTCAACTTTAACAGTATATACATATAGCATATAGTACTTGTACACTTTTTCAGTTGATTATGTATGACTGCATCTGTTACTTTCTCCATCTCATCTCATACTAGACATGTAATGTTCTTCTACACAGGCTTCTGCAGATGGTGTTGCAAGCATTATTGGTGAAACAATTATCAAGAAAGATAATGGCTTACACGTCCATGTGGATGATGATTTGATAGAGAAAACCAAAGAGCCAAGGCTTGTTCCTGAAACATGCATGTATCTAGAACAGAGGCACTTGTATCAGTGTGGAGGATGATTTGGTCGCAACCTCGTTGATGCACATTATCAATTTGGTTCCTTCTTTCAATACATTTGCTCATCATCTATTAATTAGATCTCATTCTTGATTATGTATCATGTATAAATTGATTTTATATATAATTTGGTGTTATGGCATGGGCAAAATTGTTTCTGAAATTGTATTGTTTCATAACAGAATTGCAATTTTTATTTTTAAAAAAATGACTTTAAGCGTCAGTTGTTTAAATGACCGATGCCTATAAGCAAACTTTAAGCGTCGGTTGTTTAAATGATCGATGCCTATAAGCAGTCTTTAAGCGTCGGTTGTTTAGACGACCGACGCCTATAACTAGATTTTAATCGTCGGTTGTTTACACGACCGACGCCTATAACGGACTTTAAGTGTCGGTTGTTTAAATGATCGACGCAAAGAACAGACTTTAAGCGTCGGTTGTTTAAATAACCGACGCTATTATTACATTATATGCGTCGCCCAATTAACCGACGCTATAGACCATATCTATAACGTCGCCTTCATATACTACGCCAAATAACCGACGCCTAAAGCCTATTTTGACCGACGCTAAAAGGCTATTCCGTAGTAGTGTAAACCATTTCTGAATTTATTTTGGTTTAACCGTCTCTTGCTATAAAATTTGGTTTTATTTTTATGGTAACTTTTAATTATGTATTTTATTTAATTTCTTACAAATTGCAAATTATGTATACCAAAAAATCAACCTAATTTGCCCTAATTTTAATCCCAGTTTATTTTTTTTAGTTTACTTCTTATTTTAAGTTAACTTCTCAAGTTTGGTTTTAAATTATTTAACCTACTAAACTAGGATCATTCTGTAGTTCAGGTGTAGTCCCTTGTTCAACCTACAGGGACTGATTAAGGGAGCATGACGTGGCTATGATCCTCCAAAATTTTTAGTTTGTATTATTTCAATTTAATATATTAAAATTGATTTTAAAGTTTATTTGATCCTTCATAAGTTTATAAATTTTGATGATCATCCTTAATATATTCACAAATTTTATATAGTTTTAAATTTCATATATATAAATTCGTAATCTTGTTAGCATATCTTGTGAATTATCGTCTTCATTTTTTTTTTTGCTTAACTTTGCCCCTCCAAATTTTTTACATGATTCGGTCCATGAACGAAAAGATGTTGTGATTGGTCCGTCTATTTGAGTGGCTGCTGATCATTCTGGTTTTAGAGTAAATTCTTATTATTTCTCATAAATTGTCACAATACTGGTATATGTGGTATCGTATATGTGATTGGCGAATCCCCTGGTGTTAGTACTGAAACCAGAAGAGTACCGTGTTCGAGACTTTTGACCTTGGCCTACTTTGAACGTACAATAGTTCCACCTCGTGCGCTGACCATACTTCACTATGGTTTATATTATTGTTAAATAAACTTTTGTTTTAGTGTGTGTGCATGTCAATTGAGTAACTTTAGTCAATTCCTCGTATACATCATCATTTGATATTTACACACTTCCACTTGTTTTTACGTCTCTATAAATTAGTAGGAGATTTGGTAGTTAAACTCATCTCATAATTGCGCCTCAGTACTCTGTGTAAAAAATTAAGGATGCTATCCATGATCAGAATGATGAGTGTTCTCTTTCTTTTATCTCTCTTAGGTTCTCAAGCAAGAATGTTACCAGGTAATTAACCATGCATTATACACCTTCCGTCTAGATTTATAGCTAGTTAATTAGTTAATCAGCAAAGCTTAATTAATGAACTAACTTGCTAAATATTGGTTATATACTTATAATGCAGGAGATAGGAGTGGCATATTCAAAGTAAGAAGCATCAACTACTACAATGATACAAACGCAATTAGTTTCGTAGCGGAGCAGATAATAAGCATAATGAGCAAATACGGAAAAAGTCCAGCACCATCACCTCCATCTCCGAAGGCTGGACCTGTTATTGTCCATATAAGCTCTACTACTACTACTACTAATCGAAGCTCATCAAATTAAATCACTTCCACCACGAATTACGAGTGTATCCATTGCTTCTTGCTAGAAAGTCTTCTATTACAAGTTTATAACTAAACCATAAATCGGGAGAATGTGACCACAACTAGCAACTAAATTAGCTAGCAGTGTTTAATATATGTTTAGAAGCTGTATTTTTGGATATGTTTTGTTGTCTCTCGTCTCTGGCTTGTCCCGGCCCGCTACATGTAAGATAGATAACAACGAAACCAGATATGTAGGTTCCTCATCTGGGTGCCGCATGCACGTAAAATAGTTTTATCAAATGTTGTAGCCAACTGTTGGAATTTTAATCTAAACTAGTTTGTTTTATTTGTTTTATTAATTTAAATAAAAGAACATGGGTGTACTGAACGTTGGTGTCATCAACCCGCAGGAGTATATCAAAGAAGACTAGGTCGTGTGTTTATCAGGAAAGTGGGAGTAGTAGAGTTATATTAGATGTTAGTTCCTATTTTCCAGGCACCATCTGTGTGTGCTTAGTCTATTTAATATGCATGTAAATTTTCTGTTTTCTATAACAATACAAATGTAGTCCTCGAAGCATTTTCAGTTTGTACATATTCTTGTTCAAATATCAGTCTAAATTCTACAGTAACCGCGCTTCCGTATTTAGATCCACCTGCATAATAGGGGGAACGAAGTCTTCAGTTGTAGTATAATCGTAGAACTTTGCTGTAAACTTAATTTCATTGTATGTAATGGTCTGAACCGTAGATGTTATAACAGGATAGTACTGGTGCTCCTCATGTGTATAAACCTTATCCCGAATTGGAACAATCTATATATAAAGTAAATTACGGAATAGTGGTTGTATCTTACACTAATTATTAATAAAGTGATCAAAATTTCAAGTTTGCAAATTAATAACTAATTTTTGTTTTCGTCTTCTAATATAGAATGATTTACATTAATTTTGAACGTATAAAGAAGTCATTCTTTTAAAAGATAGAGAAAAAATTTGGTCATTCTATGAAAAAATAAGTTAGCAAGAGCACTTTTTTAAAAACACGATAATTAAAATTGGTCAATAATTTACAAATTTGAAAGTTTTACCACTTTTTGAAATTTGATATAAAATATGATTATCATTCCGTAATTTACTCATATATATAGTGATCAGACGACTGTGATAAATATATTAAAAATCCACATTTTATAAAAGTAACTCTAAATTCTGACCGAGTAATTTACTCATATATATAGTGATCGGACTTTGACAAATATATTAAAAATCCACGTTTAATACAAGTAACTCTAAATTCTGACCGAGTAAGTGATTTTATTACACAACAGGTGTAAAAATTAAGCCATTATTTACTCAATGGTAAAGCTTTGAGTGTTGCTTAATAAGTTAAACTTTCTGGACTGATATTTCCAGATTTTTTAATTCGAAACTCAAATGTGCAAACATTCAAAGTTAAAATTATTAAAAAGATAAAAATGCCTTGAAATCAATCAAAATCCTATAATTTATTTTCTTAACTTCGTCCCTCCAAATTTTTTTCATGGTTTTGTCCATGATGAAAGCGAGTAAAGAAACTTGTTGACCATGCACGAATAGATGTTGTGATTGGTCCGTCTAATTGAGTGGTTGCAGATCATTCTGGTTTTAGAGTAATTTCTTGTTATAATAGTAATATTCTATTACTATATATTAATTATTAAACATCAACAAGGGCAAAAAGTGCCATTTTATTAGCTGTGAATTTACAATTTTACCCTTATTAGTTTAAAATTAATAAAAATGCCATCCTTTTAATATTTGTGTAAAAACAAGTTGAAATTTTGTTAGTGTTGGGAATCGAACCCTCCTCTCAAACTCATATCATAACCATTATGCTACAATTGGCTTTGAGTATGTTTTAAGAATCTTACTATATATTAAACATCAACACAAGGGCAAAAAGTGCCATTTTATTGGCTGTGAATTTACTATTTTACCCTTATTAGTTTAAAATTAACAAAAATGCTATCCTTTTAATATTTGTGTAAAAGTAAGTTGAAATTTTGTTAGTGTTGGGAATCGAACCCTTGACCTTCCCCTCTCAAACTCATGTCATAATCATTATGCTACAATTGGCTTTGAGTATGTTTTAAGAATCTTATTAGATAAACCACATTATCTCCTTTTGTCCCATTTTTTTATTTCAACTATATATTAAAACTCAATACAAGTGCAAAAAGTGCCAATAAATTGGTTGTGAAATTACTATTTCACCCTCATTATTTGAAAATAACAATAATGTCACCTCTTTATAATCTATGTAAAAAATGGAAGAAGAATTTGTGTTCGTTTTCGGAGTCGAGCCACCAACCTCATTTTAAGAGGTTCATGTCATAGCAACTATATTACACTACTTTTCGACTTTTCTTAAAAATCTTATTAGATAAATCACGTCATTTTCACTTAACTTATTTTCTTTTTAGTTTTTACTTTTGAGTAAATAAAATGTTAATTTATCTTATTTATATAACTTCGTTTTTCAATTTTTGTAGTTTTATTTATCTATATATTTGATCATCTTATAAATTTTATTACACCCCTGTATGTTTTCGACTAAATATATACTCCCTCCGTCCAGTTAGATTCTGTACGTTTGCTTTTTGCACGGAGACCAAGGATTTTGATTAAAATAATTGAAGTAGTGGGTGTAATAGTATATTTTATTGTTAAATTAAGTAAAGTAGTGGGTGTAATAGTGATTTTATATTAAAATAAGTGGTGTAATAGTGTAAAGTATTGAAAAAGTGGAGTGAAGTAGTGGATGTAATAATATATTTTATTGTTAAAAGTTACTATTTTTAGTAATGTAAAGAATTGGCGGGACGTCCCAAAAAGGAAAGTGTAAAGAAATGAGAGGGACATGGGGAGTATTAATTATGTTATTTACAATTCATAAATTTATATTATAATATATATCTTATCATACTTTAGTTGAATTAGTTTATAATTGATACCTAAAAAATGATATTTAAATTTGATCCAATATAAGGAATATTGTATATGTAATGTATTTCATTATTCATTACTTTTATCATTCTAAATTAAGAAAATTAGTTTTCAAATTATTTTTAAATTATACAATAATCATGTTTATACATTCATCGCATCCGTTTCTTAATAATTTTCCTTTCAGAATGTACACTTCATTTGTTCATATTTTCTAAAATAAACACATTGTACACTCTCTTTATTATTATAAATGATTGACATGAAAAATAAAATGCTAAGATAAAATTCTTGGTTATACATGAATGTTACTGAGTTTGGATTAAAAAAAGATTCACAAACATTTATCTCTATGTACATATTAAATTATTAAAATAAAATACAATTTAGTTTAAATAAAATTTTTTTTAGTTAACCAGTTATATTCAAGTTTATATTTATCCAGAAAGAATGTGTTTTGTTTAACAGAATATTATTTAATACCTAATCTCCTTTTGGATACAGGATTAATAATATTGCTGGCATAATATGGTTCTTCCACGTTGACCTGATGCAGAATGATATGAACTATAATTTTATTATTTGGTTATATGCCCTTTTTTTCAAATTCTTCTTTGTAACCTCTGTCTATTTCTTATAGGAATTTTGTTTTATAGGTTCATGACCAGTATGAGAACATTGCATTATAGACTTGCAATAGAGATGACATGAACATATTTTAAGGGAAGCAAAATTGTTCATCTTGAATATATTTCGTTTATTCACGATTCATTTGTTATTCCTAATAAATATATGCTAGCCAAAAGCAAGGTGCATGCTTCACTTCATAAGAATTTTTGCATTGATACAATTAAATCTCTTTAAAGTAATAAGTTTGGGATTGGGAAAAAATGTTACTTTATCGAGTTTATTACTTTATTGAATGTAAAAATACATTGTCTCCATTATATTGGGACCGGAGAAAAATATTACTATAACGAGATTATTACTTTATCGATTATTACTTACTTTATCGATTATTACTTTATCGAGTTTCAACTGTGTTAGTCACAGAGGCATGCCTGAATACATCTAATAACAAGCCTAAGTATGTGTAATGCTATGCATTACCTACATGACCTCTTAACTGAGGGAACCTCTAGTTGTAGAGTTTCTACTTGTTTGTACTATGTAATAGGCATCAAATTCTATCTGTGTAACTGTACCTACTAAGTCAAGAATAAAGCTTGAAAGAAGTTCTAAGGTTCATGCCTCAAGCAAGGAAATGAAGACTGTCAAATAATCATAGTTGGGATTTGAAGAATTGAAGAAATGAAGAAATTGCCTAAGTACTAATTCGAGAAGTACATTTGTCTATTCGAGAAGTCTAGCATTCGAGAAGTCTGGAGTTCGATATCTCAGAAGACACTATTCGATATCTCTCAATATGCTATTCGATATCTCAGGGATTCGATATGTCAAAATGCTCTATTCGATATCTCAGGGATTCGATATGTCAAAATGCTCTATTCGATATCTCAAGGAGTCCCAGAGAAAAGAGCTATTCGAGAAGTGATTCGATATGTCAAGATAACACTATTCGAGAACTCAGAGTTATCGATCAAGTCAACTCCAGTTCTCGAATCACTCACTTAGTCACTTCTCGAATACATTCTTGAGGACAAAATACTGAAGAATTGTACAAGTCAGAAACCTGCAACAAGCCAGCACACTTTATTTGACTCTGTCCTATAAAGCATGCTGGAAAGCCTACAAAGAAGCTTGGAGAGATAAGACAAGGGACAAGGAGCTGAAGAAGTGGATCTAAACAGGCTTTTCAAAGTCAAATCTGTAGCCGTTTGGACTCTTACTAAAATGAGATAGACAGACTGGAAAGTGCTTTTGTTTTACCTACCTCATTTGTAGCAAGTGGGTGTATCCATGTCTATAAGGATACAGCCTCACTTCCTTAGCTGTCAAGGTTTTGAAGTTTCTCAAAAATTATCCAGAAAATATCTCTCTGAGAAAAACGAAGCTGAGAATACTATCATTTGTATTCACAGATTGTAGCAAAATCTTTATCTAATAAAATATTAGATTAAAGTGATATTGTGTTGTGTTTGTGTTTAATTATCCGCATCTTCATATCTCACACACTCATCACTTATCCTGCTGCAAAGATTCAAGACCGAAGAAAAATTCAAGAATCCATTCACCCCCCCTCTGTATTCTTTTACTGTATTCAATACTCAACAAGTGGTATCAAAGCAGGCTGTTTAATCTAAACAGAAAACGATCATGAGTTCGAATACACCAAAGACTACAGGTACGGTAAAGGTCCCTAAGTTCGACAAAGAGAATTACAACCTCTGGAAAATAAAAATGCTGTTGTTCATCAAAGCTGCCAATCCTCTCTACCCTGACATTCTCAAGAATGGTCCATTCATACCACAACAAGAAGTTGCTGAATCCACAGTGGGCGCAGTAGTCATTCCTAGATCATACGTTCCAAAAGAGCCATCCAAATGGACGGACTCAGAGAAGGAAAAGATTGCCCTAGACAGCCACCTCATGTTGTTAATCATAGACTCCTTGGATATGTCGATGTTTGCCAACGTAGCATCATGCAGATCAGCCAAGGACATGTGGAATCACATCGAGGTGTTATGTGAAGGGACAGAGGAGGTAAGAGAAAATAAGAAACAGATACTGGTCACACAGTATGAGGCGTTCATGGCACAGCCCAAGGAAAGTATCACTGATATGTTTGAAAGATTTCACAAGCTGGTGACTGAGCTCCAAATGAATGGGAAGGTTTACAGCACTAAGGAATTAAATATGAAGTTTCTACTATCGTCACCAAACCATCTAGAGCAAAGGGTCATATCCCTAAGAGAAAGAGATTTGAACAAAGTCACGTATGATGTGCTCTATGGGGTTTTAAAGACACACGAGCTTGAGTTGCTTCAAAAGAGGGCTATCCAAGCTAACCAAGGCAGAATGATAAACACATCCTGTGCCTTGATTGTCAACAAATCTATTCAAGACCTGGAAGCATCTGCAAGTCAGCTGAGAATAGAAGAGATAGTAGATGATGAAGAAACTGAGGAAGTAGTGACTGAACCTGCTGATGACAAGGAAGAAGATGAGTTCTACACTCTTGAAGAGCTGGATGGCATGGAAAATACATCATATGCTTTTATGGCTAGAAAATTCCCAAACATCAGATTCAAGAGGAATCAGCTCTTCAAGCCTAGACCTCAAAATCATTCATTCAACAAGAGCAAGGCACCTATGAAAACAAACAAGAACAGATTCAAAACCAGCTATGTGGATAGGTCATCTGTAAGATGTTACAGATGCAATGACCTAGGGCATTTTGCCAGTGAATGCAAGAAGCCTAAAAAGAAGGATAAGGAGTTTCTTGAGCTTGAAGCTAAGTATGAGGCCCTTCTAAAGAAGCAGACACCAGGTAAGGCTTACAAAGCTGAAGGGAAGTGTTGGGATGATTCTGACAGTGATGGGGAAGAACAAGAATTCTGCAACTATGCCTTGATGGCCAATTCCAAGGAAGAACCATCTGCATCAGACTCACAGGTACCATCTCTCACTACCATAGACATGTCTGTTTCTGAATATAAATCTTTGGTTGAACAACTATCCGTTGAGATGTTTAACATTCATACTAGTATGACTGCTGCTAATGAAGAGATTGCTAAACTGTCTACTAGGAATGAACTGTTAAATAAGAGAAATGAGGAACTAGAGCTAACTACTGTGCAAATAGAAAATCTTAAACAAGAGATTGAGTATCTAAAGAACAAAGTTCTATGTGCTAGTCAAGTTGAGAAAGCTCTTAGGGATGAATTAGCTGAAAATGAATTTAAGTTGAAAACATTTAAGAATTTCTCTAGTCTATTGCAGTCTTATCATGAGAAAAATCTAGCTAGACCTAAGGCTGCCATTGGACTTGATTATGACACTCTTAAACAGAGGAAAGGCTATGCAGTCATTGAAGATGACATTGTTGTTCAAGAGGAGGTGCCTCAGGTTTTGAAAAAGACTGAGAATCCAATATTTAAAACACCAACACTTGAGATTGATGAGGATGCCTTACTCATCAAGCAAATGTTGGAGGATGAAGATGAGGCACAATCAAATGAACAACAAGCATCCTCTGAGAGTAAGAATGTCAAAACCAAAGCCAAGGAGCCAGTAGGAGGTAGACCTAGACTTGAGAAATCTGTAAATTTTGTTTCAGCTGGAAATTATGAGACTAAGAAGAAAGTGACTAATAAGAGACCAAACAGGAATGGCAAATTAGGGATTAACAAAGATAACAACTATGCTTATGTGCCAAATGCCCCTAGGAAAGTTTGTCAAAACTGTTTTAGCTCTAATCATTTGACTCATGCTTGCAAGAAACCATCTGGTAGTGTTGCTAAACCATTCTATGATTGCTCTGTGCCTTTAAGACATAGAGACTCTCCTTTCTGTGATAAACTTGATTGTATGCCATGTAACATGAATGTGATGACTAGTTGTTTTAATTTGAGAAGACAATTCATGGAGGGCTGTATCAATCATAATGTTCACACACACTACACAAGGACAAAGTCTTCAAGTCCTCCTAAAGTTAGGAAGGTACCTCTGTCACCTAAGTCTAAGAACCCTGATTCTAAGACTCCCAAAAGTGACAAGAAGACCAACATCAAGAAAACTGATAAGCATGCTGATTTTGATAAAACTGTCACTAAGTCACATGGACCCAAACTCGTTTGGGTACCAAAGGAGAAGTAATACTTTTGTGTTTGCAGGGCAAAGAAAGTAAAAAGAAGGTCATGTGGATTTTGGACAGTGGATGCTCAAATCATATGACTGGTGATATGGCCCTGCTATCACAGTATGAGGAAAAGGCTGGCCCAATGGTTGCTTTTGGAGATGACAGCATTGGCAACACACTGGGATATGGCAAGTTGGAAATTGGAAATGTCATCATTGAGAATGTAGCACTGGTCAAGGGGCTCAAGCATAATCTACTGAGTGTTGGTCAATTCACTGACAGAGGCTTCAAAGTGAACTTTGACAAAGATGAATGTTTGATCACCCACAAGAAGACTGGTGATTTTGCTCTGTCTGGAGTAAGGAAAGGAAGCCTGTTTGTAGCCAATATGGACTCTGCAAGCAAGGACACAATTTGTTGCTTCTACTCAAAAGCATCAAATGAAGACAGTTGGCTGTGGCACAAGAAGCTATCACACCTGAACTTCAAAGCCATTAATGCCCTAGTCAAAAGGGAGTTAGTGAGAGGCATGCCCACACTTGAATTCTGTCAAGAAGGAGTGTGTGAGGCGTGTCAAAAGGGAAAAATGAAAAGATCAAGCCACAAGTCAAAAACAGTGACATCTATAACCAAGCCCCTGCAACTGATTCATATGGATTTGTTTGGGCCTGTCAATATTATGTCACTAGGAAGGAAGAAGTATGCTCTAGTGATGGTTGATGATTTTACAAGGTATACATGGGTAGAATTTCTGGCATCAAAGGATGAGGCTCCACAAGTAATCGTTGAGCACATAAAGAAAGTTGACGAAGAAGCAAAGGCCATAAATGCAAGTGTGATTGCATTAAGAAGTGATAATGGGACAGAATTCAGAAATGCCATGCTTGGAGCATTCTGCAAAGAAAATGGTATTTCTCAACAATTCTCAGCTCCAAGGACTCCACAACAAAATGGAGTTGTTGAGAGAAAGAATAGGACTCTGATAGAGGCTGCTAGAACAATGCTACTTGATGCAAGAATGCCTACATGTTTTTGGGCTGAGGCTGTGAGCACTGCATGCTACATCCAAAACAGAACCCTCATCAACAAAAACACTGGAAAGACACCTTACAACTTGATGACTGGAAAGAAGCCTACTCTAAAGTATGTTCATACTTTTGGAAGCAAGTGCTTTGTGCTAAAAGATAATTCAGAATATGTTGGAAAGTTTGATGCAAAGGCATTTGAAGGAATCTTTCTTGGCTATTCTATGGAAAGAATTGCATACAAAGTTTATGTCATTTGTCAAAAGAAAGTAATGGAGAGCACAGATGTAACATTTGATGACAGCAAACTACCTGGATTAGAAGAAGCCAATGATGAAGATAAAGATCCCTTGAAGTTTGACAATCTAGATGATTCTGATGAGGAGATTGAAAGTGAATCTGAACTCATAATCCAACAAACTCAAGTGAATGAAGAACCTGTGTCAACCAACAATGAAGAAACAAGCATCCAAGATACACCTGTGAGGAGTGACAACTTCACAGGGGGAGGAAATGTAGATGATCATGATCTAAATGATGAAGCAACATCAAGGATGAGAAATCAATCTGAACATACAAGGAAGTGGGATAGATCACACACTGCAGATCAGATAATTGGAAATCCAAATGCAGGAGTAAGGACAATGAGAGCAACTATAAATGAATGTCTCTATGGCTGCTTTCTATCCCAAGTTGAGCCTAAGAAACTTGATGATGCATTGTTGGATCCTGACTGGATAATTGCTATGCAAGAGGAGCTAAATCAATTTGAAAGGAGCAAAGTATGGGAACTAGTGCCTGCACCAAAGGATAGAACCGTTGTTGGAACTAAATGGGTTCTAAGGAATAAGATGGATGAAAATGGTGTAGTCATAAGAAACAAAGCAAGGTTGGTTGCAAAAGGATACTCTCAACAGGAAGGTATTGACTATGATGAGACCTTTGCCCCTGTTGCTAGACTAGAAGCCATCAGAATTTTCTTGGCATTTGCTGCACATTCTAATTTCAAGGTCTATCAAATGGATGTCAAGAGTGCATTCCTGAATGGGGAGTTGGAAGAAGAAGTATATGTGCAACAACCACCTGGCTTTGAGGATCCACAGTTTCCCCACTTTGTCTACAGATTACTTAAAGCATTGTATGGACTCAAGCAAGCTCCTAGGGCATGGTATGACACACTATCACAATTTCTACTGGAGAATCAATTCACTAGAGGCACACTGGACAAGACACTGTTCTACAAGAAACATGATGATGATATTATCCTAGTTCAAATCTATGTGGATGATATCATATTTGGCTCTACAAATGAGAAGCTGTGTGAAAAATTCTCTAAGCTCATGGAAAGCAGATATGAGATGAGTATGATGGGAGAATTAACATTCTTTCTTGGACTGCAAGTTAGTCAAAGGAAGGATGGCATTTTTATAAGTCAAACCAAATACATTAAAGATTTACTGAAGAAATTTGATTTGGAAGAATGTTCACCTGCAAAGACACCCATGGCCACTGCCACCAAGTTAGATGATGACGCTAAGGGCAAAAAGGTAGATATCTCAATCTACAGAGGCATGGTTGGTTCTCTACTCTACCTCACTGCTAGTAGGCCAGATATCATGTTTGCTACATGCTTATGTGCAAGGTTTCAATCAAACCCAAAGGAATCACACATGATAGCAATAAAGAGGATCTTCAAATATCTGAAAGGCACACCAAACTTGGGGTTATGGTATCCTAAGGACACAGGGTTCAATCTGGTTGGTTATTCTGATGCTGATTATGCTGGATGCAGAGTGGATAGGAAAAGCACATCAGGTAGCTGCCAGTTTCTTGGACAAAGGTTAGTCTCTTGGTACAGCAAGAAGCAACAATCTGTGTCAACTTCCACAGCTGAAGCTGAATACATAGCTGCTGGAAGTTGCTGTGCTCAAGTGCTTTGGATTAGAAACCAACTTAGAGATTATGGACTTGTGTTGGAAAGAATTCCTATCATGTGTGACAACACAAGTGCAATCTCTATAGTTGCCAATCCTGTCAATCATTCTAGGACAAAGCACATTGACATCAGATATCATTTCATTAGAGAACATGCAACTAATGGAACCATTGAGTTGCATTATGTTCCCACAGAGAAACAACTAGCTGACATATTCACTAAGCCATTAGATGAAGCCACCTTCACAAGGTTGGTTAGTGAGATTGGAATGCTGAATTCTTCAAATTCTGGCTGAGTGAATATATCAACTAGATTGTTGTAGCAGTAAATACTTACCTTATCAAATGCTCAATATTTTTAAAGTAAGTATTGGCTGGATTATGATTTATAAATATTCCACAATGCTGCATATGTTGAAAATCATACATCTTTAGCTTGAAATTTCTGTGAAATTTTGAGAAAATCACTATTTAATTTAGTAGAATATTCTTCAGTGAATATTTCTGGTAAATTTTAAAAGATAGTGAAAATTGAATTTTATGAGTGAAAAGTACAGTTCGATAAGTCAGACTTCTCGAATGGTTCATTGTTATGTCTTGGCTCGAGTTCTCGAATAGGCCTATCTAGAACCCTCTTGAGTTCTCGAATAGTGTCTTTTAGAGAAATCGAATAGCACACTTTGAGTTCTCGAATAGAGTATTTTAGTTCTCTAATGATAGAGTTCTCGAATACTGCATTTGAGTTATCGAATCATTTGAAAAGGCTGATTTTTCGCTGACACTTAATCGCTTTTTGGATTTATATTCAAACCTTCATTTCACTCATAAAAATATATTCTTAACTTTGAATTATTTTCTGAGTTAAATCACTGCCAGCTGTGAGTTAAAAACTGCCTGAGATATCGAATAAGCCTTTCTTGACTTCTCGAATAGTTGTTTCATACTTCTCGAATGACTTGTCGCTACAGAACACTTTTCTATCGACAACTCAAGACATTTACAACTTCACAACTATTCAATTCATTTCGTTCGATTTCTCAAGCACCTCAACTCCTGAAACCTCTGAAAAACCCTAACTGCGAATTTCTTCTTCAATCCTAATTCTCTTTTCTTCTCTACCCAAATGGCAAACACTCAACTCACCATACCATCCCAAACTAATTTCATCGCAATCTCCAGTGATGTGGAAGCACCGAATGCCAATTTCAAGTGCTTTGTTCGGTGGTTGTCTGAATCATACATCAAGAGTGCGCTCTCAGCCAACCCAACTCTGTACATAGATCTATTGGAACAATTCTGGAGGACTGCTACTGTGGAGGTCATCGCTCTTGAGAATGCTATCACCTCTTATATTGTTCACTGCAAGATTCAAGGAGAGGATATCACTATCACCACTGCAGACATGAATCAAGCCTTGGATATGCAGCAAGAGACGTATGATGCTCTGGCCTCCAATGATGAGTTGGAAGAATTCTTTGACTTCATCAACTACTCTGATACTATCAAGCTGGGAAAGTTGAATAGGAAGTTCTTGAGGAAAGAATGGAGCTTTGTATTTGCTACACTCCTTCAAGTATTCACTGCACGGAAATCAAGCTTTGATCAGATTAGTACACCCGTGCAGCAGCTTGCCTATGCCTTGGCTCATGGGAGAAAGATAGATGTTGGACTTCTCATCCTACAGGAACTCTATGGGAGACTTGGTCAGACCACAGCCAAGAGAGGTAATGAAATTTTCTTTCCTCGCTTTATTCAATCAGTACTTAACTTTAAAAATGCTTCATTGATTGAATTGCCTGGAGTAGATAAGAGTAAAATAGGCTATCCTAGGTCCATGACCAAACTCATTTTTGGTAATTTGGAGACTAGGAATGATGTGGATGTAAGACTTAGCATAACTCCCCACATGGAGGGTTTGTTTAGGTCTTACCCCCACAACATGCCAATATTTGATTCAAAATCACAGTTAGCACAGCCTAAGCAAGGAGAACAAAGTGCTAACCCAAGGCCTGCTAACCAACCCCCTCAGCCAAACACTCTATCCAGCAAAGAGCCAACTGCATCATCCTCTCAAAAGGGTGATGTTAGTAAAAAGAAGAGAAAACAGGTTGCTTCTGAACCCTTAGAAATCTTAACTGAAGCAGCCTTGGCTGTAGAACTAGGGTTACAGAGTGAGAAACCTGAGTCACCTATCATAAGCCTAAAGAAGAAGAAGAAGTCTAAAACCACCTCTTCAGTCACTCAAATGGCTGAAGTTGTAAAATCAGGGGCACACAGCTCACTAGATGTATCCTCTCAACAGGATGCATCTATAGAATCAAGCATCCTCCCCAATGCACCTATCTGTAAAGAGTCAGCACAAGGGAGTGATAAGGCTGGCACAACACTGAGTGGAGAGCACATCATAACTGAAACTCCCTCTATTTCTCAGGGGGAGTTGCCAAAATCTTGTCTACAACACACTTCTCTTTCAGACTCTACCACTCATATTTCTTTGAAGCCTGCAACTCAGGCAATTGAGGAGCAAGGCATTGATCATCAAGAATTCTTTTCCTTTGATGAGCCAATGAATTCAAGTGACTTGGTGCATGACACCTTGCTCACCACCCAGGTACCACATTTGGATGGTCAGGGAATGCATGCTGGGGCATATCCTAATGACACCATCACAAACACAGAGGATTCACTAGTTCTTACTAGAGACTCTGTGCCTGTGTCAACTACTGTTGTAACTCATCCCACTTCTGTGGAGACAACAGTAGTAGAGTCTGTTCATCCGGTTGCAGAAGTTGCATCTGTAACTGAGGAGCCTAGCAAGCCTAGCTCTAGCTCTAACTTTATGTCTCAATGGCTGAAGCCTGTGCAACATGACAGTGCTTCAGGATCAGGGTCTGTTCCACCACAATTGACGGTTGAAGCACTTCAAAGCTTAGTTGTGGATCAGATCCCTGAGTTCACAAAAATTGCTCAGCACCTTCTCACTGCAAACATGCCCAATCCAGACTATGAAGCTATTCTCCTATGTCACAAAGAGGATGTAGAGCTACAGAAGGAGAAGATCATAGATGAAACTGAGAGAGATGGGAATATCGATGCTTGGCTGCAGGGAACCAATTCAATCCCTCTCTCAGAAGGTCTTCAGTATCTCAGAGAAGAGTACATCACCTCACTAGGGTCCAATGCCAAATCTCTCAACCCTACTGATGTGTTTGAAGCAGTGAATGACAGCTATAAAGGCATTCTCAAGGCTGCACACTATCTTGGTAAAGGCTTAAAAACAGAAATTAATGAAGTGTGTTCAGCTACAACCAAGGAGGTGCATGAGATCAAGAGGACTTTTGATGCTAAATTCCCTCAATTGGAGACTGTTCTCAAGGACATTCGAACCTGCAATGCTACTTGCACAAGGATGGACAATGGTTTGGCTATTCTCAAGGATGCTGTCACAGGTCTGGGGCACAAATTTCAATCCTTATCAGATCAGACAACTGATGCCAATGCCATGCTCAGGACCCTCTTTGCAAATCAATATGGAGACAAGCTGGTCACTGAGGTTCCTGTGCATGAGATGTCAAGGTTCGAAGTGCAGAGACTGAAGGATCAATCCCTATCTGGTTTTAAGGCCAATGAACTCTTCATTAAAGTGGATACTCTTGAAAAGGAGGTAGTCTCTCTCCACAAGTCCAATGCTCATCTTACAGACACTGTGACAACTCTGACTGAGCAGTTGAACACTCAAGCCACCACCACAGCTGATGTTCTTCTGCATCAACAATCAATGTTGTCTGCAATGATGAAGCACATGGGTCTCCCTCTACCTGATGAATCTTCAACTCCAAAGGTGCCTCCTACAGTCCCTGTGTCTGTCAACAAGCCTAAGGGGGAGAAGAGGATATCAAAGAACTCAAATCCAAAGGGGGAGAGACCACTAGAAAAGGGCATCAAGATCACTGAGGGTGGCCATCAGAGAACTTTGAAATCTACTACTCATGTGCCTGGAAAAGGAAAGGAAAAAGTTGATGAGCCTCCCACTTCTCTGCCAGTTGTCACTCTACCAACTGTGCACATCACTACTCCTGATGGTCAAAGGCAGTCTATTACAACCACAGTGGTTGCAGGGAGTATGCCATCTGACAAGCCTCAAATCTCAATATCTAAGAGTGCCAAGCCAGTAGAAGTGAAGGTGGTCACTGAGGCCAAGCTACAAGAAATTGCAAACTCAAATGTCTATCATGATGATGCATTCTTGGAGCTTCTGAAAGTCTCTAGAGAACAGGCTGGTGATGCTCTGCTATATCATGAGAGTTTGAAGAGTCAGATTGACTGTCTCACTGTAGTACCAAGGAGGCTTAATGATCTATGGCTCAAGGAGATATTGATGGTAGGAAAGAACAAGATATGGCACTTAACCATCAATACTCTACAGAGTCTAAAGCACTCAGAAGTGAATGTGCTCCTTGGACTAATTGAGAAGGGAAATGAGAACAACAAGAGTCTTCATGATGAATTGAGGAATGGTCAACCTTCAAGGCTACCTGAAGTTTTCACAGATCCTAGAACTATTATCTACCAGGCTGGAACAAGAATTGAAGATATCAAGCAGCTGGTCATTCCTAAGCATCTAACTCCTCAAAATAAAAATCTCATCATAGCCATCATTGAGAAACTGATCAAGAAGAAGGGATCAAGAACAGCAGAAGAATTAGAAGCTATATCTTATCTCAGGTCATATATTGCAACTGGCATTGTATCTGAGACTGCTAAGTTCAACCCAAGCAAAGATCAAGACAAGGATGAAGATAAAAGTGATGGAAGGAGAAGACATCACAGGAGTAATAAGGGTGATGAAGACAAGAAGAAGAAGAAGGATGATGAGAAGAGGAAGAATGATGATGATCAAGGTAAAGGCTCTGAGAGGAAAAGTGGAAGACAGCAAGCCTCAGGCATTGCTGACAGTAACCTCACCACAACACAAGACTCTAAGTCTAGGGTGAATGCTGCCAGTAGTGACCTTTCAAAATTTGCATCTATGGCTTCTGCAACTGTCTTGCCACCTCAAGAAGAGAAGAAGATTCAAGTCAAGAAACCATCTGTATGTTTCAAAAAGCAAACTGCTAATGGAATACTACAATGGTCTACAAACAAAGGTCACATACTGCTGCCAAGTAATCATGTAAAAAGAATCAAGTTCAAGCAAGCTGCAAGGAAATCAAAGCCAACCACATCAAAAACCCTGACAATCTATCCAGGCCTAAAACTCCAACCACTAGATGAAGATTATGATGTAGACCAACTGCAATTTTTGCAAGCTCAAAGAATCTATCATGTTGCCATTGTTGATAATTGCCTTGAGATTAAATATTCTGATGGAAGGGAGGAGAAATTCAAACAAGGAGGATGTCAACACTGGGGCAAGCTATATGACATAGAGAGAATCATTGCACTGTTGAGCTCAGAAGATAAAGTGGAGAGAGTATGGAAACTGGAGCTAATTGATTTTGTGAAAATGAAGAGAGATCATGAAGAAAAAGTCAGAAAAGAGTGTTTTGAGAAATGGCTGGCAAGGGAGAAAGAAATTGAGAGACTGGAAAGTGAAGCAGAAAAGCTGAGGAAAAAGGGTTTGTGTAGAGTTCAGTTCAACCCCTACATGGTAAAGTATAGGAGGAGGAATGGAAATCAAGTCAACATCAGAATGAATCTACTCAACCACTATCCTGCAAATATTCTGGAACCAGTACTTGAAGATTTCAAAGACTCAATTTTGCTTGAAGAATTGGATGCTATGGCAGAAATAATAAAAGCTATGGATGAGAATACAAGGAAGGAGAAAGAAAGAAGAGAGAAAGAATATGATGAATTTCAAGCCAAAGCTATGGAAAGGGAATCAAAAGACAATGGCTAGTTCTTCATCATAGGCTGTAAGATTACTCACTCTGTAGTTCTATCCAAATTGCTAATGGAAATTCATACCTGTACTGTCAAGTTTTATCTTTATGTATGATAGGCTTGTTATCAGACATGAAATTGTGACTAAGGGTCTTACTCACAATTTGGGGGAGATTGTTAGTCACAGAGGCATGCCTGAATACATCTAATAACAAGCCTAAGTATGTGTAATGCTATGCATTACCTACATGACCTCTTAACTGAGGGAACCTCTAGTTGTAGAGTTTCTACTTGTTTGTACTATGTAATAGGCATCAAATTCTATCTGTGTAACTGTACCTACTAAGTCAAGAATAAAGCTTGAAAGAAGTTCTAAGGTTCATGCCTCAAGCAAGGAAATGAAGACTGTCAAATAATCACAGTTGGGATTTGAAGAATTGAAGAAATGAAGAAATTGCCTAAGTACTAATTCGAGAAGTACATTTGTCTATTCGAGAAGTCTGGAGTTCGATATCTCAGAAGACACTATTCGATATCTCTCAATATGCTATTCGATATCTCAGGGATTCGATATGTCAAAATGCTCTATTCGATATCTCAGGGATTCGATATGTCAAAATGCTCTATTCGATATCTCAAGGAGTCCCAGAGAAAAGAGCTATTCGAGAAGTGATTCGATATGTCAAGATAACACTATTCGAGAACTCAGAGTTATCGATCAAGTCAACTCCAGTTCTCGAATCACTCACTTAGTCACTTCTCGAATACATTCTTGAGGACAAAATACTGAAGAATTGTACAAGTCAGAAACCTGCAACAAGCCAGCACACTTTATTTGACTTTGTCCTATAAAGCATGCTGGAAAGCCTACAAAGAAGCTTGGAGAGATAAGACAAGGGACAAGGAGCTGAAGAAGTGGATCTAAACAGGCTTTTCAAAGTCAAATCTGTAGCCGTTTGGACTCTTACTAAAATGAGATAGACAGACTGGAAAGTGCTTTTGTTTTACCTACCTCATTTGTAGCAAGTGGGTGTATCCATGTCTATAAGGATACAGCCTCACTTCCTTAGCTGTCAAGGTTTTGAAGTTTCTCAAAAATTATCCAGAAAATATCTCTCTGAGAAAAACGAAGCTGAGAATACTATCATTTGTATTCACAGATTGTAGCAAAATCTTTATCTAATAAAATATTAGATTAAAGTGATATTGTGTTGTGTTTGTGTTTAATTATCCGCATCTTCATATCTCACACACTCATCACTTATCCTGCTGCAAAGATTCAAGACCGAAGAAAAATTCAAGAATCCATTCACCCCCCCCCCTCTGTATTCTTTTACTGTATTCAATACTCAACAAACTGTATATGTTTTGCAACTCGAATTGTTCCTTCTATTACTTGCAGCTTCCATGCATTTACTTTCTCTCTTCTCAGTAATTTCATCATAATGTTGTGTTTAATATTGCTTCCAATGGGTATGCTACCCGTTGCTACTAATTGTGGAAGGTTATAATCGTACTGATATGGAAACCAATGCCTATCGCTATGGAAAGACAAAAATTATCATCTTACTCTCTCAAATTTATAATTACATGATCCCCGTTCATAACTCGAACTTGTATATCATACTCAACAATATTATTGGCCTATATATACAGTACATATTGATATTCACTATTAACACATATCACTACTCATATTACAATTTCATGATTACGAGAGTTTCTAATCCAAAATTCTTTCTTTAAACAAAATTAGAAGCTTTCATATAGAGGCCCGTGCCTTGCACGGGTGGTTACGCTAGTTATATTATATACAGTAAAATTTCTATGAACTTGTATATAACTTTTGTATTAGATATTATTACAGGCCCATGTATGTTGTATAAAGACAGAAGAGTTCAGAATATTGCAAATACGAGAAAACATATTTCTCTACATGGTATCAGATTAGGATGAGCGGCTAGGGTTGTGTCTAAAACGCTATGGTTGGCAGTGATGATAACACAAAAACATTCATAATTTATCCTACATCTCCATACTTTCTTGGTTCACAGGACAGTCCAGGAAACGCAATTAAAAACATTATCGTGGTGACAACTATGAAGAGTGGTCACGTTTTATACGGCTCTCTCTTCGATCTCGACGCAAGTATGGGTTTATTGACGGAAGTATCACTAAACCCACAGACAAGGACAAGCTGGAGGATTGGAATTGTGTTCAATCTATGCTTGTTCAATGGATTTTGGTCACAATTGATCCTTCAGTACGGAAGACAATTCCATTTTTTGATGAATCAAAGCCTTTATGGGATGTGTTGAAGGCTCGATTTGATATAGGTAATGGATCTAGGAAGCATCAAATTAAAAGGTTATTGGCAGAATGTCAACAAACTAAATCTGTGGCAGTTAGCGAGTATTTCCGTTTGCTTCAACCTTTATGGGATGAACTTGTGACATGTTATCCATTGCCAACTGCAAGTATGGAAAGTGCACATGTAACATTGGTGAGTTATTCTAAGTTCGAGTTGATGAAGATCGACCTCATGATTTTTTGTATGACCTTAACAAAGAATTTTATGAACATTTTCGTTCAAGTTTCTTAGCGCAAGATCCTCTACCTTCTCTTGATATGGCATATCAGACCGTACTCCAAGAAGATGTTGGACTATTTTGAATAAAAATGTACATATTATTTTTGGTTTGTAACTTCTCTATTAATTTCGTAACTCCTTTGATTTTGTAACTCATCTAATAATGTAATTGTTATTATTGCTATGGGGGTTACAAAGTTAAGTGTTTGGGGGTTATAAAGTTATGGATGAGGGGGTTACATATCTTCTACTCCTATATAAGGAGTCTTGGGGATCATTGTTTTGACACACAAAAATATACAAGTTTTCTTTGCATTACTCTTAGAGCTCTAGGATCAGTTTCCTGTGAGATAGAAAGCATATTTGTTCGGTTCGTTGGAGGTGGGTCTAAAGTGCTTACGACTACCTCTATTCGTTGTATCCTGGGAGACGGAAGCCACAACACACCTTCAAGCACATACGGAAGGGGGTTATCTGTTTTAAGGACAGCGTGGTTTTCACGTGCCTCGAATATTCTTTCGGTATTTTTTCTTGTTATAATCTTGATTTCAGGTACAATCTCTTACTATACTTCTTACGAGCTTAAAACAGATAATATATATAATTTATATGAATTGGTTTAGTCGATAAGCTAATTTGTTTGATTTTTTTTACGGGAGTATATAGTGGTTTCTAATTTGGATTTGTTATAAAATTATGGTCCGGCATGATTTGTTCTTGATTGATTTCAGGTTCAACCTTGTTTTATTAGTGTTTACTTTCTGGACCATGCATGAGTTATGTTGTAATAACCCTAACTTTTACAATACTACAGTACCTAAATGAATAGTGATTTTGAGGATTTATGGGAATGGTATGTGGGTACTCTATAAGTGAAACAGAAAATGAGTAAACAGAAACCATATTAGTGATGTACTATGAAAATAAGTGACTTGAAACGATGTCGGATTTCAGAAATTCCTGAGTATGGATTTTAAGGATTTTCGATTTCAATTTAGGCTCTATGGATATGATATTAAGGAGTATGAAAATGTTAAAGGGTTTATATCTTGAGGAAATATTAAAATCAGGTTAAACCAAGGAGTGATTAAGTTAAGGAAATGTCAAAGGAATTTGGATTGATAAACAATTTAGAACCACTTAGATAACGAGGCGTATTCGAGACGAATCGTGATTAAACAAGTATGGAAACCAAGTAACCAAGGTTAGTAAATAATAAGGAGATTTACCACATTATTATTTACAAAGGTTATTAGTATTTACTTAAGGTTAAAGAACCAAGCTTACAAGATACTCTTCTATGACATAAGCAGTGATATCACCTTCCACTAACACTTAATTAAGGGGTAGATTGGTCATTAATCAAGGTAAATATCTACACCATTCCACAAGACTCTAGAATTTACAAGATTAAGGAAGATAAGATCAAAAATGAAGAGCAAAATCTTTCCCTCTCCATTTCTTGCAAATTCGGCCAAAACAGATCAGTCTCACTAAAACAGCCATATCTCACTCAATTCTTAATGAAATTGGGCGATCTTTAGCTTTCTGGAAACCTTGTGAGATGCTCTACGACTTTCGTTCAGGAGCCTCGAGCAGAAAACGAGCAGAAGGGCTTCGTTCTGGCCAATCAATGTTGCGTGTTCTACTAGTCAGGAAGTGTTCTTGAATTCCCATGTTTAGATCATCCATCTAAAGCCTCCCAAGGACCATCCAAGGCCATACCAAGGTTAACCAAGCTTGATTGTGGTTATAAGAGCATCAAGTAAGGTATAAACCCTAACCCCTTTTTATTATGTGAGTTTTAGTGATGTTAATGGATGATGTGTGGTTAAAAGTGATTATTGTGATGTTAGCTAGCATAAATTTTGATTGATTGTTGGGTGATGGTATTGAGGCCTCACCACTGATTATATGGATTATGAGGATGTAATATTGATGTGTATGGAGTGGTGGATGATTATATGGCTTGGTTGTGATGGAATGGTTTTTGGAATGTCCGAATTATAGCCGTCGTAATGCCGAATTTTCGTTAGCCCATTTAGATAGCAAAATTCGTATTTGTCACTGGACTAATTATTGTAACCACTGACCATATTGAGTAGGTTTTGGTGTCTAGTTTATGTGGCTGCAAGAATCATGTCAAAAGAGTTTACGGATTAGGAGATATGATCGTTTAGTGAAAGTTGTTCGAGGAATGGAACTACAGAAATGTACTAACTTTGAGGCTATAATTAACATACTTAAACATTTTTAAATATTATGAAATTTTTGGATATTGTAGTAGGGTGGTCAGAGAGCTATTACCAGTTGACCTTGGGTCAAAATTCAAAATTTACATTTTATGAGAATTTTTATAGTCAAGTGTGGTTGTTAAGGGAAATGGTGAACAAACATAGAAAACCTTGATTTAACCTAAAATGGTTAGGTTCTTGGAACACTTGGGTTATAATAGCATGTTATTAACATAGTAAGCATTAAGGGTGTAGTTATATAAAGGTGAAGTGAGAAAGGGATGTAGTATTCTAACGACGGTCCTTTTTGTGTTTATAGAAACTTCGGGAGAGCCACGAGCCATACTTCCAGGATACAGAGATCGAGGCAAGATTTCTTCTATCCTTACCTTGGAAAACTATTATATTTTCAAAGTAAATGATTTCATGGAATATATATGTTATTCTATGTTTGCTATATTGCTAAGAATTATTTCCCTGATATTGGAATTAAAGGGAAATGGATATAAATTATGAAATATGAATGTGGATATGATTATGAATGGAGCGAATATGCTTTATGGTAAAGAGAGGTGAAAGAGAATGGTATCAGTTGTTATCTAGAGTTATATGAAGAATGGTATCAGTTGTTATCTAGAGTTATATGAAGAATGGTATCAGTTGTTATCTAAGGTTATATAATTTATAACGTTATGTTAAAAATATTCTTTCTAAGCAATTGTGATTTAATAAATATTATTTGATTTTTTTATTTAATACTTTTGAAAATAGATGGAATATTTTATAAGGGCGTATTGGATTTCATTGAATACAGAGGAGATGTCTGAGTTATAATCCAAGTATTATGATATATATATATATATATATATATATATATATATATATATATATATATATATATATATATATATATATATATATATATATTACGGCACGAAGATGCCAAGGGAGGATGTTAGCAGGTGGCCTTCCTCCAGGGATGATCTTCATTCCTTCTACCGGTAGTAAAAAGAGAGCAGGTACGATTAGGCGACTGATCATCGTCCTAACGTATCAGGCGACAGCAGATATCCCCAATGTTTTTGAAAAGAAAGTGTTGACAATGGTTTTCAGATTTCTATACTGAAAACATAATAATGATATGAGATGATGGAATTATTGTTATAGATGAAGAGAAACTGATTTTATATTAATTTGTATAATTGTTGCATAAGAAGGAAATGAGAAGATGATAGCGAAAGATTTGTTCAAGTTTATCATATTATTTTAGAAAAGTACACTGAAATGGTATATTAATTGTTATATTATTTAAGAAGAGAAACTGATATTATAATACTATATATTTCTTTTCGTATAAAGATAATTGGAAAGTGTATATATATTGAATGAAAATAAAATTCTTTCCATAATAACTGAAATTTGTTTTTGATTATTATATATATATATATATATATATATATATATATATATATATATAACGGTTTATTTCCCTTTGATGCTAGTTGATAGAATTTATCTTGCTGAGCTATTTTAGCTCATTCTTGCTATTATTTATACAACAGCTAGGTATGCCGATACTCCGCACTACACCCCGCAAGAGGGTACAGGAAAGATGAACTTTTGAGAGAGTGTTGGCAACGATTCCTGAGGTAGCTATCGGACGGTTGGGTACTGGTAGATTATGTACATTTAGTGTGTAAGTTGTTGTAATAAACTTTTGATTGTTGAAATGCTTCATGTCGAAGTATTATTCAACAAGGTATTTAAGTATGATCCTGGTTTGTAATAACTGCTTAAATCTAAACTTTTAATATTGTGGATGTTGTTCTCTGAGCATATGACTGGTGTGTGTGTGTGTTAGTGTGGGGTCAATTGCATAAGTATTAAGTTAAAAAAAAATCTCAAGAGATATTGATATTGATTGGAAAGTGGACCTTGACGGCCCGGATCCATGACCCCGGATCCAGGGGCGTCACATATGTGGTTTTTCTTTCCATGTGCATTTAATCTTGTATTAATACAGTTATAATTTGCTACTGCAAACTTTCTTTTAATCATGAATTTGTATTTTTTTTTTCGCAACTGGTACTCTCATACATGCTTGTTTTTTTGTTTCAGTATTCTGTAACATGTAACATGTATCATGTCTCAAAAAAAATTTGTTCCCACTGCAACTGATTTCATGTACACGTTCTATATGGGCCTTGTGATTTAAAAACTTTTGTCAATTTTGTTTTTTGCATTAATTGGTATTTGGTATTCTTACTTAATTGGTTAAGTTTGTATTACTTCTGTGAGTACAATTAGTTTTACATGTTTATAGTAATACCAAGTTTGCCATGTTACATGGTTTATGTCAGCATGATTTATTTGGCCTTAGATATGATTTTAGTTTGGCTTCTATTACAATTTTGCTCATTTGCTACTCATTTTATTACTGCTTATTACCCTGTCATGTCATGTTCGATGGCGTGATCTTATAACAGTTGAGTTTTAACCACATGGATTTGTGATTTGGTTTTTTTTTTTAAAAATTCTTCTTTAGAAAAAAAAAACTCTTTGACAAGATTGTGATGATATGCATTTTATTTTTTTTAAACTTGTCAACTTAGAATAGGATGTGTAAAGGATTAATTAGTTGGTAGTGTAACGTGTTGGCTGGTGTACTAATAATATTCAACTTGTGAATCATGCAAGCATTTACAAGTTGAATCCTACGTCTTTATTTATTTCATTAGATATTAATTCGTATGATACTGTATATACTTAACTTGTATGATAGTGAGAATATTTTGAGTAATTGTTCATGTATATATGGGGATACAATTTACTAGTACAGGCTGACACGCTTCCGTCTCTGATAGTTTAATTTATTTTTATTTGTGCTAATCTATATGCCATCGCATTTGTTAAATTAAATATTTATGGTAATGAATTGACTACAAAAATTATCGTAATCTTGCTTCAGAAATGACTGGAGTTGACGGAACTAGCTTGTCTGGTGATGGGCATGTGACTGCTGAGGCAGTGCCTAATATGGCGACCCTTGTGGTGCCAAATACAGCTGTACCGGTAACCGATCAAGCGGAAAAATCGGAGAAATTCAGTGGGCTGAATTTCTAGAGGTGGCAACAAAAGATGTTGTTCTACCTGACCATCTTGAACCTTGTGAGGTTCTTGACTGAGGATGCACCTAAGCTAAAAGAAGGTGAAACTGATGTTCAGCTTGTTAGTGCGCTCCAAGCTTGGAACCACTCGGATTTCTTGTGTAGAAATTATATTATGAATTGTTTGAGTGATTCACTGTACAATGTGTATAGTGTGCTAAAGACGTCCAAAGCTTTGTGGGACTCACTCGACAGAAAGTATAGAACCGAGGATGCGGGTACTAAGAAGTTTATTGTGTCCTAACTTCTTGAGTTTATGATGGTGGATTCCAAGAAGGTGGTTAGTCAAGTTCAAGACCTTCAGATGATCATGCGTGGCATGGAGGCTGAGGGTATGCCCATGAATGAAGCCTTCCAAGTAGCCGTTATTATTGAGAAATTGCCCCCTGGTTGGAAGGACTTCAAGAATTATTTGAAGCATAAGCGAAAGGAGATGACGGTGCAAGACCTTGTCTTGAGACTCCGAATTGAGGAGGATAATAAGAATCGGTCTGTCTCTTCCTCTAGTGCTAATGTTGTGGGGGTCAAGAAGAACTCCAAGTTCAAGAAGGGGAAACCAGACAAGAGGCCCAACTTGGGACCTAAGGGTGGAGTTTCTAAGAAGAAATTTCAAGGAAAGTGTTTCAACTGTGACAAGATTGGTCACAAGTCAACTGAGTACAGACTACCGAAGAGGAAGAAGCACGAGGCCCACATGGTGGATGATGTGGCTCAAGATATGTCTGAAATCAGTTTCTCTGCTATGGTATCTGAAGTGAACCTGACCGGCTCCAACCCGAAAGAATGGTGGATTGACACTGGTGCTACAAAGCACATATGCTCTAGCAAGGAGTTGTTCCACACCTTTATACCAACTGAGACTGGAGAGAAGCTGTTTATGGGAAACTCTGCAACATCGGAAATCCTTGGGAAAGGAAAGGTTGTGTTGAGATGACATCTGGCAAGGAGCTAACTCTCAATGATGTCCTCTATGTGCCAGAGATCCGAAGGAACTTGGTTTCTGGCTCGTTGTTGAACAAGCATGGATTCCGCATGGTGATTGAATCTGATAAGGTTATTTTGTCAAAGAAAGGAATGTTTGTGGGAAAAGGCTATGTAACCGAGGGGTTATTTAAGCTTAATGTAATGACTATGAAGAGTATTAATAATAATAATAATTCTTCTGCTTACTTGCTTGAGTCTTCCAATTTGTGGCATGGTAGACTAGGTCGTGTTAATTATGAAACAATGCGTAGTTTAATTAACTTGAACCATATCCCAACATTCCAAATTAGTTTGAAGCACAAATGTGAAATTTGTGTAGAGGCAAAATTAACAAGATCATCGTTTCAAACAATTGGAAGACGTACAAAACCCTTGGATTTGATTCACAGTGATGTGTGTGATTTAAAATCAAATCAAACAAGGGATGGTTATAAGTACTTTGTCACTTTTGTGGATGATAGTACAAGATTTTTTTATGTCTATTTGCTTAAAAGCAAAGATGAAGCTATAGAGAAGTTTGAGCTCTATAAAAAAGAAGTTGAAACTCAACTTAAGGAAAAAATAAAAGTAATAAGAAGTGACAGAGGAGGTGAATATGTGTCACCGTTTGGTGAATTCTGTGCGAAACATATAATTATTCACGAAGTCACTGCACCGTATTCGCCTCAATCAAATGGGATTGCTGAGCGTAAAAATAGGATCTTGAAAGAAATGTGCAATGCAATGTTGCCCAGTTCAGGGTTGCCTACAAATATGTGGGGAGATGCTGTCACGTCAGCAAATTATCTATTGAATAAATTACCCCGTAAAAATCAAGAGCTAACCCCTTATGAATTATGGAAAAGGAAGAAGCCTTCCTATAATTCTTACGTGTGTGGGGGTGCCTTGCAAAGTTTTTTGTACCAGAACCAAAGAGGGTGAAAATCGGTCCAAAAATTGTGGATTGTATTTTTATTGGGTATGTGCCTAACAGTACGACATATATATTTCTTGTGCACGAGTCGAAAATCCCTGACATACACAAGAACACTATAATGGAATCGAGAAATGCTTCATTTTTTGAACATATATTTCCTCGAAAATCCATAGAAAGTTCAAGTTCATCGAAACGAAAACGTGAAACTAATTCTGAAAATGAATATAGTGGTGACGAGGAACAAGAAAACATGGATGAACTTGAAACAGAGGATGCAGCTCGTCGAAGCAAAAGAGCTAGAGTAAAAAAATCCTTCGGGCCGGATTTTTTAACTTGCTCGAAAATGAACCACAGTCTTATTCAGAAGCTGTGCATTGTCCGGATGGTCCTTTTTGGAAAGAGGCTATCAAGAGTGAGGTTGATTCTATTATGCAGAATCATACTTGGGAATTGGTGGATCTTCCTCCGGGATGTAAACCACTAGGATCTAGATGGATTTTCACTAAGAAAATGAAAGCAGATGGATCCATTGATAAGTACAAAGCCCGACTTGTGATTCAAGGTTTTTGCCAAAAGAAAGGCATTGATTATTTTGACACATATTCTCCGGTAACGAGAATGACATCTATAAGGATATAATTGCTATAGCAGCGTTACGAAATCTTGAAGTGCATCAGATGGATGTAAAAACTGCCTTTCTGAATAGAGATTTACATAAAGAAATCTACATTAAGCAACCTGAGGGTTTTGTGGTTCCTGGATTGGAACACAAAGTGTGTAAATTAGTGAAGCTTGTATATGGCTTAAAGCAAGCGCCACGAGATTGGCATCAAAAATTTGACAGTGTTATATTGTCGAATGGATTTAAAATCAACGAATGTAACAAATGTGTATATGTCAAAGATACAATCGAGGGATATGTGATCCTGCGTCTTTATGTTGATGATATGCTCATCGTTGGTAGTAATGACAAAATGGTGAAATCTACCAAAGACATATTACATTCAAGATTCCTCATGAAAGATATGGGCTTAGCTGTTGTGATTCTAGGGATCAAGATCCTGAGAATGCCAAGTGGACTTATGTTAAATCAGTCACATTACGTTGATAAGATCCTTGAGAAATATATTAAAGATGATTCTAGTGTGTCAAGAACCCCTTTTGATACGACTTTATATCTATCGAAACATAAAGTTGAGGATGTTTCTCAAGGAGAGTACCCTAAAGTAATAGGAAGTCTGATGTACTTAATGAATTGTACACGACAAGACATTGCCTTTACTGTTAGTAAGCTAAGCCGATACACGAGTAATCCAGGTGTGGATCACTACGAAGCGATAACTAAAGTGCTTAGGTACTTAAGGTATACGCGTGATTATGGATTACATTACTCAAGATATCCTGCTGTCCTAGAAGGGTATAGAAGGGTATAGTGATTCAAACTGGATAAATGGTGTAAAAGGATCGAAGTCCACTAGCGGATATGTATTTACGCTAGCAGGTGGAGCGATCGCGTGGAAATCTTCGAAACAAACGGTGGTAACCAAGTCTACTATGGAGGCTAGAATTTGTTGCTTTGGATAAAGCAGGAGAACAAGCTGAATGGTTACGCCAATTTTTAGAGGATATTCCAAGATGGAAAATGCCAGTGCCACCACTTTGTATACATTGTGATAGTACTGCAGCAATTGGTACAGCCGAGCGTGTACTATATAATGGAATGTCGAGACATATCCATCGGTGACACAATTCCGTTAGACAATTACTCTCAAATGGAGTTATCACTATTGATCATATTAGGTCAAAAGATAACACTACGGATCCACTAACCAAAGGGTTAACAAGAGAGTTAGTTGAGAAATCATCGAAAGGAATGGGACTAAAGCCCATAACAGAAGTCGATACAAAGGAAACCCAACCTTGTTGATTGGAGATCCCAAGATCTTGGTTCAATGGGACAACCTAACTGTAAAGACTTAGTGAGATCACTGTGGGGGTTTTACTCCCGGGTCCATTCCTATGATGAAAAACAGTGATAAAATTTGGGTAAGGCTAAGCTATGCTTTTAATGATCCTTATGTGTCGATATGTCGAACAAATAATACTTTTGTATTGTTCAAGAGATCACCTATGTGAGTGAAGTGGGGTCGCTTCAAGAAGGAATTGTGGGGGCTAATTCTGGGAAAAACTCACAGAACCAGGCTAAAAAGAAGGGCAGTTCAACGTCAACGTGACTACTGAAATTCTAGAAATGTAAATATGTTCTTACAAGGGAAGGTTCAAGGGTGTACGCCTACCTATCCTATGTTGGTTTCTACCGTGCGCTCTATCTCCGTGTCAAAGAGTCGTTTTCAATGTCAATTTTTATTCATGTGGGGGATTGTTGGACTATTTTGAATAAAAATGTGCATATTATTTTTGATTTGTAACTTCTCTATTAATTTTGTAACTCCTTTGATTTTGTAACTCATGTAATAATGTAATTGTTATTATTGCTATGGGGGTTACAAAGTTAAGTCTTTGGGGGTTACAAAATTATGGATGAGGGGGTTACATATCTTCTACTTCTATATAAGGAGTCTTAGGGATCATTGTTTTGACACACAAAAATATACAAGTTTCCTTTGCATTACTCTTGGAGCTCTAGGATCAATTTTCTGTATAGAAAGCATATTTGTTCGGTTCGTAGGAGGCTGGTCTAAGGTGCTTACGACTACCACTATTCGTTGTATCCTGGGAGACGAAAGCTACAACACACCTTCAAGCACATACGGAAGGGGCTTATTTGTTTTAAGGACAGCGTGATTTTCACGTGCCTCGAATATTCTCTCGGCATTTTTTCTTGTTATAATCTTGATTTCAGGTACAATCTCTTACTATACTTCTTAAAGAAGAATGACTTCGTTCTTCATCCCGTGTGAAGGCAGAACATGATAATATTATGACCCTTGCAGTGCAATCTCAAACTCGAGGAAATCGACTTGATGTTCGAAATAAACGTGAATAGTTATGCTCTTTTTCCCAGAAACCAGGTCATGAAGTAGCTAATTGTTTTACTAAACATGATTTTACTGATTGGTGGAAAACTCGCAATCGCTACGGAGGTCGTGGGTATGGACTGGGATGCAGCATTAGCGGTGCAGGCTCATAAACAATTAATGCACGTATAGGCAGGAGTAGAGGTGTAGAAGTGAATGCTGTGTAGTTGCAGGGGCAACACTGATCTTAAATCAACAACTTCATCTAGTGCAACTCTAGACGCAACAATTCCAGGAATGACAACTGCACAGTGGCAACAACTTCTTACTAATTTGCTTGGTAATACTATAATAAAACCTAGAGATGATAGGTTAATGGGTGAGTCTTCTTCCCATTGTTGGATTATTGATACTGGAGTGACGAATCACATCACTGGAAATTTACAATTATTGAATAATATGACTAATATGCTAGAATGTCCGGTTGGTCTTCCTGATGGGCGTAAAACTTGCTCTTCGAGATGTGGCTGTGTTCATTTTACACAAAATTTGATGCTAAATAATGTTTTATATGTACCTCAATTAAATTACAATTTAATCTCTATCTCAAACCATGTTGATGACTTAAATTGCATTGTCCAATTCACTAATAATTTGTGCAATTTGAGGACACTGGTTGGAGTAGGTGAATGAAGGGATGGACTATACTACTTTTGTAATGTTCCTATACTTCAGGATTTGAGTGTTTATGGGTTGGTTTCTCCAGAGTTATGGCATAAGAGAATTGGACATCCGTCTGACAAAGTAGTACAATCTCTTCCTTTTATCAGTAGTTCTAGTCTAGTTTTAAATAAAGCTTGTGATATATGTCATCAGGCTAAGTATACTAGAGACAAATTTCATGATAGTGATAGGAGAGCTCTTAAAATTTTTGAGATGATTTATGGGGACTGTATAATGTTTCTTCATCTTGTGGTGCAAAATATTTTTTGTCACTTGTTGATGCTTTTTCTAGAGCTATTTAGGTGATTTTGTTATTTGATAAAACTGAGGTTAACAAGATGTTTAAATCTTTCTTTGCCATGATTGAACGTCAGTTTAGTGCCAAAGTTCAAGTTGTAAGAAGTGATATTGACACCAAATTTAATTGCATGAAATTTTCTAGACATCTTGTGTTGGTACCCCACAACAAAATGGTAGGGTAGAATGAAAACATCATCATATATTGAATGTAGCTCGTGCTTTGCGTTTTCAAGGTCATTTACCAATTGAATTTTGAGGAGAATGCGTGTTAGATGTAGCTTATTTAATAAATCGTACCCCTACTCGGCTTTATGATTATAAAATTCCGTATGAAATATTATTTGGTTCTTTCCCTTCCTACGATAATTTACGAGTTTTTGGCTGTTTCCGTTATGCTCATAATCAAAATACGAAGGGTGATAAGTTTAAAAGTCAAAATCGTATGTATGCTTTGGTAGGTTATCCACATGGTAAAAAAGGGTGAAAATTATTTGATATTGATACTGGTGAATGTTTTGTCTCTAGAGATGTGAAATTTTATGAAATGAATTTCCTTATGTTGTTGGGAATAAAGAAAATGAGTATACTTCTACTATGTCTTTGCCTTTTGCTAGATATGATAATGATATTGCATATGAATATTATGGTTCCTTGGATGATGCCAATCGTGTACATGAAAGCACAAGAGACATTAATGAAGTGTCGATTGAGGAGTTTACAACAATTGGTACTCAATCAGAAGTGCCAGAAATAGGACTAGCTACTACTCATGAGTTAGGCCGAGGCATGAGATCAAAAATTCCATCGGTAAAATTAAAGGATTTTGTTTTATAAACAGTTCGAAAGTGGAGTTCATCCCCCCTCCAAGTTTATCTACTTCACATCACTCCTCAGGTCTGCCTTATCCTATAGCACATTATATCAATTGTGATAACTTTTCTTTGGGGCATAGAAAGTTTCTTGCAGTTGTGATCGCGGATATCGAACCCAAATCTCTTAAGCAGGCTATGGAGGATCTGGGTTGGAGGGAAGCCATGAAGAAAGAAATACAGGCTCTTGAGGATAGTGGTACTTGGACCTTGGAAACTCTCCCTCCTGGTAAACGTGTTCTTGGTTGTAGGTGGGTTTACAAAGTGAAATACAACTCCAATGAAAGTATCGAATGTCTCAAAGCTCGTTTGGTGATGTTTGGAAATCATCAGGTTACAGGGATCGATTATTCTGACACATTTTCCTCTACGTGTTAATTATTTCTCCATTTTGTTATAAATTGCACAGTACTTGTATATGTGGTATCATATATGTGATCAGGGGCGGAAGGACATGGAGATCATGGGTGGCCATGGTCCCCCCTCCCAACTTTTCAGCAGCTTCTTACTACCATTATGTATACCATGTAAAAAAAATTGTGAAATTAAGTTTGGCCCCTCCCGTTCATAAAAATAACCCACAACCCATAATATATTTTTAAACATATTTTAGAAGTAGCCCATACAAACAAGAGCCCAATAGACAAGTTAAATTACAATTTACAAAGTAATGTACAAACAAGAAATTAATTAAATTAAAACACATAACTCATAAGTAATGTACTCCGATAAATCCAAATTGAAATAAAAGAAAATTAAAAAGCATTTGAACCTTGGTTCTACTCTGTTCAAGTCAAGCGGAAGTGACATATTTGGCTATCTCTGGGAACAATTTCAAGAATCCAACATCGTGTGTAATTAAATTATAAGGAACCAAATCAAAAAGGTACACTATATTTACATTTACAGATTTACTTATTTGATATTTGTTGTAATCCCTGTTTCCTTTGATTTTATTAGATTTTGGGAGTTAGGGTTTGAGCTCATAAATTTAAATTTTGATAATCTAAACTTATTTGTTCTTGCTTCCCATAATTGATAACTTAGTATATTTATTTATGCTTTTTCCATATCCTATATGTGTGTGTGTTTTGATTGATTGCATAAGTTAGTGAAACTAAATTATTGTCACTGATTAATGGTGTTAGGTGTAAGATGGTAAAGCCAACTACAATTGATGCTTTTTATAAAAGAAAGCATGTCGAAACTTCTCAACCTCAATCTATGCCCCAGTCTGTGGATCAACAAACTTATTCTAGTAACTTAAATTCTGAAAATTAGTCTAGAAAATCTCCAAGAATTGATAAAAACGAAAATTATGATATCAATTCTTTGGAGCGAGATCCTGGATTACGACTTCAAATATGGGATTATCCTATTGACAAACGTGATGAAATTCGTATAGCTTACATCAGAAAACAACAACAGACATTTGGAACATTATCAACAATTTCAGATTTGTCTCAATGGTTAGTTAAGACAAGGAAAACAGACATCTATCACCTTGTCTATAGAGTAGTAACTCTTATTCTAACTCTTTCTGTATCGACAGCTACCACAGAGCAATCATTCTCGGCTATGAGTTTTGTCAAAAACAAACTTCGAAATAAAATGAATGATGAATATCACAAATTATCTAATATTATTTATTGAGAGAGAAATTGCTCGTACTATTAGGGTAGATTCTGTTATAGATGATTTTCGTGACTTGAAAGAATGAAGATCTCTATTTTAGTATGTTACTAATGATTATATAAAAAACTACTCTTCTTTATGTTATTTTGTCTATGATTTTTTTGATCCCCTCTTATATTGAGTCTGCGTCCCCCCTCTACGTGATTGGGGAATCCCATGGTCAAGTACTAAAACCAGAAGACCGTGTATGAGACTTTTGACCATGGCCTAATATGAATGTACAATAGGAGATTTGGTAGTTAAACTCAAATTGGTAGGAGATTTGAGACTTTTACCTCGTGTGCTGACCAGACTTCACTATGGTTTATATTGATGTTAAATAAACTTTTGTTTTTTTGTGTGTGTGCATGTCAATTGAGTAACTTTAATCAATTCCTCGTATACAACATCATTTGATTTTACACACTTCCACTTGTATAATTACATGTCTATAAATTACTAGGTGATTTAGTAGTCAAGCTCATCTCATTGCGCCTTAGTACTTGTGCAAAGAAATACTATATATATATATATATATATATATATATATATATATATATATATATATATATATATATATATATATATATATATATATATATATATCCATGAATACCAGAATGATGAGTGTTCACTTTCTGTTATCACCCTTAGGATCTCAAGCAAGAATGTTACCAGGTAATTAACCATGCATTATACCTTCCGTCCAGATTTATAACTAGTTAATTAGTTAATTAATTAGCAAGGTTGTTAACTCGAATAACTTGTAGAAGGGGGGGTTGAATACAAGTTATATAACCGTGTCTGATTTTTGCTTGATTAGATGAACAAGAACAAACGAATGAATCAAACTTTGTTTGTATTAAATAAATTAAATAGAAACTCTACCAAAGGTGTACAATAACTTTAGCAGCTGCTGACAATACAAATCTCTCTCTCTCTGTTTGTTTCGAACTCTCGAATACAAACCTAATACAGAGCTCCTAATTTTTTTTACTTGCATTCGCTCTTTTTACAATGATATAGAGAGAGTATTTATAATGCTACCTATCAACTAATAACAGAATTATAATCTATCTATGACAATGTTCTGCCGTCCAGTTGATAGTTTCCATCAATAGAAAATTCGTTTCCTTCACAATATCTTCTTGCTTGTTCTCCAAACAAAGATCCTGTTTTATAGCATTTGCCAGTTTCTGTAGCATCCATAATGACATCATCAGTAACACGACTGATATCAGGATTCCACCTTGCATCAGGATTCGACATCCATCGGTATTTGACTTGGCGTATCAGGATTTGATCTAACTTCCTGACATGTAGTCCTTGATACACTGCTGTTCCTGACTAAACTCTACAGATTACTGTCTAACACATATATCCTATAAAAAATGCTAAATCCTTTATAAGATCAATATTTAGAAGAAGTATAAGCAAAATTCTATACTCAACATCACAACTTATGAATTATTCCTAACAATCTCCCCTTATTTATGCTTTAGAATCTGAAGCATAAATCTAAGTTGTAGATGTCAAAACATATGACAATTCAACTAGAACAGAATTTATGAATTTAGGATCATGAAGTTAAGTACCTCCTTCTTCAGATGTCGACATAGTATTCAGTTGTTAGAAGAAAGAATTCAACTATTTGATGCTTCCACTTCCTTGTTGAGATTCACCTCTGTCACTCTTAGTTCTTCCTTTATCTCCAGTCTGTTCATCTCCCACAGTCTGTTGCCTCTGAATTGTTTTTATCTCCCCCTTTTTGACATCAGCAACATTAATTTTGAGAGATTCAGTAACAGAAGAGATAATATTCATCAGAACTGCTTGATTTTCCATAATAGTGACTTGGTTATCTTCAAGTGTTTGAAGTCTCGATTGAATAGTAATTTGAGATTTCTGAATATCCTTTAGAATTCCAGAATTAAGTTCAAAGTTGGAAGTGCTTGTTGTATCTTCAGACTCAGATGCAGAAATAACCTTATCTTCAATCCTTGTAGAAGAAGTTGTCTGTTTAGCATGCTCTAATGGAGTAGAATGATATTCGAGTAATAATACTTTAGTAGAAGTATACACATCTTCACTTTTCTGCTCTGAAGCTGAAATATAATCATCCTATCCTTCACCAGTATTCTGTGTACTAACATCTACAAATCCTGACTCCTCCTTAGATTGATCAGATACTGTTGATGTCTCAATTCTAGCTGATATTAGAAGTACATACAAAGGAATACTAGGATCATTAGGAATATCTTCTGGTACATGTGGAGTAAGAGATTGTCTTAGCTTTTCATCTCTTCTGTTGATGATTCCTGCAAGCCTCTCTTTCTGTTTCTGAGCTTTAACTTCTGGCTTTGCATTATGCTTTGCTAAGTCATTCTTCTCATACATCTTGATAAAGGAATAAGTACCAGCATCCATACCAAGATTTTCAGACCAAGATTCAGGAAAAATCTGATCCCAGAAATCAAACGATGGTGGTTTCCTAACTTTCTCTCCCTCACTATGGAGTTGATCGTCCATACCCTCATTCTCACTTTGACTATCTAAAGTCAACACTCTGGCTACCTCTCCTTTTGCCTGGTCAGGAGCCAGCCTCTCTGTGTGTGGATCTATGTCCATCTTTTCAAGTGCATCACTCAAATTTGGATAAGTGCTCTCATGACCTACAGAAAAATAGGGGTTAGAAGAAGTTTTTATACCTGAACTCACATGGAGAGAGGGTTCCTCATATGGCATGGGGCTTGACGTTTTCTCCAAGGAGTGAGCTGCTATAGTCTCTGAACCCTTACAAACATCTACTTTCTTTCCAGAGACTACAGGCTCCAGTATACCACTTTCAGGATCTACACTAGACTCTGATGTCTTCAGTAATACTTCATTAGACACCATAGCTAGTATGTCACTGTCTTTAAGTGTTAGTTACTGAGACACACCCTCAAGGTGGATAGACTCTGAAAGAACAATATTGGTTTGATCTTCAGGAAAATCAATCAAAGTCATTCCTCCCATATCATAAGGTTTCTCACTTGCAATTTCAGTCATCACAGAAGACCTTCCAGCATCAGCAATCACAATTCCTGAGTCATCCAACCTCTGACTAGATGGTTCGTGTGTTGCAGTGACTGTGATCTGATTTATCCTACTATTCACCACTGGTGCAATAGTATCTTTTGTTTACTGCTTCCCTCTATCAACTACCTCCTCTTGTTCACCTTGAGCTGAAGCATCTTCAACAATGACATCCTTGTCAAATAAATATGCATGAAGTGACTGAAGTGCAACATGCTTAGGAAGTCCAAATTTCTTGTGCAATTCCTTTCTGACTGATACATAGAAGTACATCTTCATTAAATCAAGTCTTTGATGTAACAGTCCATATTCTCCAGGAAATGAAAGTTAGGGAACTCTTTCAATCTGAAAATCTAGAACATGCTTGGAAAGCTTCACTTTTAGAGAAATAAGTTCCATAGCCAGTCTGTATGTCAATGTAGTTTCCCATGAAGAATCAAGATTCAGATCTCTCTTGTCAGATACTGACGTAGATATAGCCTTATTTGTAGAGACCTGCATAATGTTAGTTGGACTAGACACTATGTGTGTAGGTGACAAATGAATCTTTCTTCTTGTTCTCCTAGTATAGTGAGTAACAGATTTATCTTGAGAAGACTCAAGAGGTGTAGACACAGAAGTGATCTTGGGATGAGATCCTTTTTCAATAGACACAGTCTTTTTAGAGACAGTATCTAGTAACAGTTTTCCCTTTTTAAGAACTACAACCTTTTGGGAGACTATAGTCTGGCTGTGACTATGCATTCTATCTCTTTGTCCTAGCTTAGAAAGTTGAATTGCAGCCTTCAATTCTGCTCTCTCAGCAAGAGATATATTATCATCATCTTCACTAGAACTACTATTTGAAACAACAAATCTTCTCTTCTTTACAACTTATGTCTTTTGAGATACACCAGAGGTTGGCTTCTTTGAAACAATAGGTTGTGGATCAAAACTTGGTTCTAGAATTGTTTCAGAGACTGTAATGTTTTTGGCTACTTGGGTAGACACAGGGGGGTTCTCTTCCAATTGAGATTCCTGAGTCATTTCACCACCAAAGAAAGAAGAATTATAGATAGTAGGAAGATGAGTTCTTAGAAGTACCTGAACATGATTTAGATAGTGTAATGCAGGTATTTCATCTAGATTCTTTTCACTGTCCTTCTTTGTAATGTCAGAGAAAATTATCTTTTGTTGTACATAAGAAGAAACACAATATTCTCTTCCAAATCTAGCTTCAACATCAGGAATGAAATGGTTAACAAACAGTTGTATGAATCTGTGATAATAAACCATATTCCTGTCATGATCTCTTGACCCAAGTTTAATACACATCTGACTTAAGACAATGTGACCAAAATTAATTACTCTGTTATAAAGCAAGCCATATGCAATATAAGATGTAACAGCAGTAATTTGTTGAAAAGAACTACATTTACCAGTAAAACATTTAGCAAATTGGTCAAAGAAGAAAGACCATTCTTTCCTAAGAAAGGATCTATTTAACTGGCTCATGTTATCTAGAGGTCCATTATAACCTAACTCAGATGACATAGTTCTAACATCATCATCAGATGGTACATTCTCAAAATTCGTACTAACAGGTAAGTGAAGTACTGAATTAACAACAGATTCAGTAATATCAAATGAGTCTTGTCCTAAGTGTAGAACAATCTTACCTGATTGACTCTGAGTAGAATTAATTACCTCAGCATTCTCCCAAGCTTGTGAAACAGCTACTTGATTAATTTGTGGAGATGCTGTCAAGGATTAACTTAATGGTCCTTTCGCCATAAAGTCCATAATTGGGTGAAAATCAGTTGACACCCCTTTCTTGTTGGTGATAGCTGCAACATGATTGTTCATCATAAAATCAAAGTCACCGAACTTGAAAGCAACTGATTTGCGTAGTCTTCTTTGAGTTGCCATTTTGATCTGAAAAGAACTTAAGAAAGCTTTGAAATTGATTAGTGATTTAGAAAACTCAAGAGTGTTTTTTGCTTTAGAAAATGAAATTAGAGAAAGCAATTACACGATTAGAATTTCAAAATAATTATATTTTAAAAATAGACCCATTATCCCACGTTGACACATAGGTTGACAGGTGTCAGTCCCTGAAAAATGCAGTTACCCACGATTTTTTGGAAAATAAAATCCAAAATTGATTTCAAGTAAATAAATCAAGGTAAAATCAAGATAAAAGTCAATACTGATCAGCTTCTTCTCCTAATGTGATCTTCTCACCAAGATAATCACAAGATTCAATGTGATTTCTGAATAGAAATTATTACTAATCCTGATGTGAACACACTTGTATTCCTGATCAATATCATCCTGATTACAGAGACTAAATGGAGTTTCCACGTGGCATTTTCTTTTACCTGTAAAAGAAATAAATAAAATCTGAACAAAATCAATTGGTTAAATACATTCAACATTTCTTGAAAATACAAGAAATACAATCACACATAATTATGACAAGACCATTCTTTCCTAAGAAAGGATCTATTTAACTGGCTCATGTTATCTAGAGGTCCATTATAACCTAACTCAGATGACATAGTTCTAACATCATCATCAGATGGTACATTCTCAAAATTCGTACTAACAGGTAAGTGAAGTACTGAATTAACAACAGATTCAGTAATATCAAATGAGTCTTGTCCTAAGTGTAGAACAATCTTACCTGATTGACTCTGAGTAGAATTAATTACCTCAGCATTCTCCCAAGCTTGTGAAACAGCTACTTGATTAATTTGTGGAGATGTCGTCAAGGCTTAACTTAATGGTCCTTTCGCCATAAAGTCCATAATTGGGTGAAAATCAGTTGACACCCCTTTCTTGTTGGTGATAGCTGCAACATGATTGTTCATCATAAAATCAAAGTCACCAAACTTGTAAGCTACTGATTTGCGTAGTCTTCTTTGAGTTGCCATTTTGATCTGAAAAGAACTTAAGAAAGCTTTGAAATTGATTAGTGATTTTGAAAACTCAAGAGTGTTTTTTTCTTTAGAAAATGAAATTAGAGAAAGCAATTACACGATTAGAATTTCAAAATAATTATATTTCAAAAATAGACCCATTATCCCACGTTGACACGTAGGTTGACAGGTGTCAGTCCCTGAAAAATGCAGTTACCCACGATTTTTGGAAAATAAAATCCAAAATTGATTTCAAGTAAATAAATCAGGGTAAAATCAAGATAAAAGTCAATACTGATCAGCTTCTTCTCCTAATGTGATCTTCTCACCAAGATAATCACAAGATTCAATGTGATTTCTGAATAGAAAGAATTACTAATCCTGATGTGAACACACTTGTATTCCTGATCAATATCATCCTGATTACAGAGACTAAATGGAGTTTCCACGTGGCATTTTCTTTTACCTGTAAAAGAAATAAATAAAATCTGAACAAAATCAATTGGTTAAATACGTTCAACATTTCTTGAAAATACAAGAAATACAATCACACATAATTATGACTGACTGCATTGATAACCCCCAAATGACTGTTCAGCTTCCCACGTCTTTCTATAAAAGAAACTAACGCCTTATGCCATACTCCAAAACCTTTTCATTCTTTTCTCTTTAGACCATGGCTTTCAACCCAAATCTTCATATGAACCCTTGCTTATGGTTCATTACCACTGAGAAGTTCTTTACTCTTGATGATCAGGAGCAAGTAAACTATCTCTTAGAAGATATGACTTTTCTCATCGAGTTAGATAAGGTTGGTCTTAACCCAGATGATTTCCACGAATCTCTTCTAAAACATCTACCAGCTGGATACAATCCTCCTCTAATCTCTTCACACCTTGAGGATGAAGAATTTGGCGAAGAGTCTGAGGTTGATCTTGATGGAGATGCTATTCATTTTCTTCAATAAGCATGAAGATGAGTCAGCTCCTCTCATTCAAGTCATCCTGAGATAAGGTCTAGAAGCAGATGAGGCATTTAAAATCACTAATGCGGATCTTGATATGCTCCTTGTCCTGTCTCTTAGACAAATGAAAGAAGTAAGATTCAAAAGCCCCAACTTTAGACAAGAATAGGATTATCAGTAGTAGTTAGACAAAAAGAAGAATTGTATTTCATTTCCATGTATGTAACGCTTTTGATTAATGAAAATACAAGTTTTCTTATTATCTACTTGTCTATTGTTGTTTATTGACCGATCTGAATAATGACATAAATTATCAGTATGCATGTGGTAAAACTTGCTAACATAGACTTAACAAGATTCAGAATTAAACCACTGTTTAGAATGATCTTCAGAATTTGAAATAGTAAGACACAAATTTCACAATCCTGATACTGACGATACAATCCTGATATCAATACTGATGACGTCAGCATCCGGATAGCAATCCTGATCCTGATGTTTATTAATAAGTGTATCATACTGAAATTTATCAAAGTAAGATGTTACAGCTTAAGCATTTAACAGTCAAGTATAGATCCTGACAAAGATATCAAGTCTATAAGCTGAAACAACATACCTTGCTACTTGTGCAGATGTTAAAGATTTAAAAGTTTAATATTCCTAACTCACTAACCAATCTAATGAATGTAGCCTCATCAAGTGGTTTAGTTAGAATATCTGCAAGCTGTTTGTCAGTAGGAACAAAATAAAGTTCCACAATACCATTTTCAATATGTTCTTTAATAAAATGATACCTGACATCAATGTGCTTAGTCCTTGAGTGTTGAACTGGATTTTTTGCAATTTTGATAGCACTAGTATTATCACAAAACATAGGAATATTACTAAGTGTCATACCATAATCCATCAACTGATTTCTTATCCAAAGGAGTTGAGCACAACATGTTAGGCCGAATACAAAATTAATAATCAAATTCGTATGAAAGTTTAACAAGTAAGACGTTTATGCACTTAAAAACTTCTGGTATTAAGAACCCTCTTCGTGATGCAAACTATCACAAAGAGCTGCTAGGTTACAATAAAGATAATTCGTTGTACGATGCCCTTCTAGAGTTAAACTAACTGTATTTATAAAACATACAGCTTCGATACAATCTCTAATTGATATTCCTAATAATCAGCTATACAATGATATCAATTACAGATTGTCACACGTCTCCTAAGTCAACTCAATCTCTTTGATAGCTATCCAATCTTCAAAGATATCGCTTCCATAATAAATCTTCAATCACTGTTGACCAGTAGACGCTGCCTCGAGACAGAGTTTGACAAACTCTGTCGAGCTTCCATCTGTCAGAGTTTACACTAAACTCTGACCGCTTCCAGCTAAACTCTGATAATTCACTGTAACACTTAAACACTGATTAAAACACATCAATTACATTTAACAATCTCCCCCAACTTGTTCATTAGCAAAAATGCACAAGTTAATAGCAATAATTGATGATGTCAAAACAAATAGACAAAATACAGTGTTTATACAAATTCAGAGTTTAAGCTTCTACTTAACAAAATCTACAGAGAATAAGAAAATCCTTACAGACTTTAGTCTCTAATCTCTTCAAGATCTGGTATAGCTCTGAGATAATCTATGAGCAATCTTCTTTCTGCATTTTCAAGCTCAATCTTCATAGCTTCTTTAATCTCTCTGAGTTGAGGATCACTCTCATCTGTCTGATAGATAGCAGCCCTAAGATCATAGATTTTGTTTCTTCTCATCTCATTTCCCAGTCTAATAAATTTGACTTCTTCTGACTGTGAATTGAAGTCAAGTACTGTGATTCCCAAATCAGTCTTTAATTTTGCAGTACCTTTCTTCATTTCAATAAGATTTCCATTGTAATCCCTGTACTTAGGAACATATCTGCTATTATACTTCTCTCCTCTGATTGCCAAATTCTGAAGCATCCTCTGTCTGAGCACATTAGCAACCGATTGAGTCCTTTGACTATTTACCTTGAAAAGATATAGAACATATTCTAGTTCTTCCCAATAGTTCAAGCCAATATCATTCTCACCAATTCTAAATACTGTCCCATCAGCCATGAAGTACAAGAGAAAGTCCTTCTTTAAACTCTTCTGATAAACTAACTGTACTGATTCCCGTCTGTCCAAACTCTCTTGAGTGAAACCACGACCTGGAACAGCCAGTGAAGAAGGATCTCTAGGACCAGTATATTGCCTTTTGTCTTTGTGTGAACCTAGTCCACCCTTATTGTTTCCAACTTTACCAGACAAGGCTCTTCCATCAGAAATATTCATAGAAACTCCAGATAATATATTTGGATCTTGAATTGTTCCTTTCCCAAAAACTGATTTCAACTGAGAAGATTGTAAAGGTGTGGTCTTAACTTGTGATGTAACAGATGTTGTAACTTTCTTCTGTGAACTTTCTCCTTCAATGCCTTTCAGCTTGAGTTGAGCTTCTGCTGCCATTGTTTCCTTTGAAAACTGAGATCTTTGACTATCATCAGCCCTTTCCTTGATCACAACACCTTTAACAACAGGCCTAGGAGCTTTTCCTCTTTTTAACTTACCAGACTTTAAAGCCTTGACATGTTCTTCTTGTAAACTCTTTTCGTCAACTTCAATGTCCTCAATTGTAACTCCTTCCTCATTCTCTTCAATAAACAACTTAGCAGCCAATTCTTCATCAGTTTGTGGATTAGAAGGTAATAGCAAACTCTTGGCCTTTGAAGTACCTTGAGTATCAGTATTTATCCCAACAAATTGTGATTTAGATGACTTGCTAGTTTTCAAAGTTTGAAATTCTTCAGTTTTATTCTTTTCTTTACTACTTGCTCCTCCATCTCTAGCACTATCCCTTCTGAGCAGAGTTTGAGATTGCTTGCACTTGTCTTTAGCAACTCTCTCCCCCTTTTTGACATCATCAGGCATAAGAATAGATGCAATTAACTCCAAGGAGGTAGCAATAGAATCAAACTTTAAGGACATATCATTCTGATTGTGTTCAACTTTGCTCAGCCTGTTAGACAAAGTGTCTTGATTCTGAGTAAGATATTGAAATTTATTCTTGTTGTCAAGTTTAATCATTTTAGCTCCTCTAACAACATCACCTCGAACATCAGAGATTGCCTTTTGACACAGATCAATCCTCGAGTTGAAAGTCTTCACTTGTACAACTGTAGCCTTAAGACTAGGGATGGGCATTCATCCTGGCCCGCCCGATCCCGATCCGATCCCCACACCGAACGGGGCGGGGATTCGGGGATTTTTTCGGGTACGGGCCGGGGAGCGGGGACAATTTTCAAAAAAAACCGGGGAGCGGGCCGGGGCCGGGTTTTTATGTGTCCCCGGCCCGATCCCCGACCCCGCCCCGATTTTCAATCCCGACTCGATTTCACCACACTTTAATACATATATATATATACACACACACACACATATACATATATATATATATATATATATATATATATTAATCATATATTAATATAAACGAATATCCAATAATTCATATTGGAAACAAAAAGATCTTTTATTTTTATATGTTTGTCTTTTTAGTAGTTAAATAACTTCATTTCCATGTTATTTATAATTGTTTCTTTAAGTAATATTTTTTTTATCTTAATTTAGTGCATTTGAGCTCACTAATTAGTATTTAAAATTATTTAATATTATTTTTCATTTTAAATAAAATTCCCCGATTCCCCGCTGGGATCCCCGTTACCCGTTTGGGCCAGGGACGGGGAATGAAAAATAGTCCCCGACGGGGATCGGGCCGGGGACGGGGATCGGGTTTAAATTCGGGGATGGGGGCGGGGATAGCACTCCCCGGCCCCGAAGTGCCCCGACGCCCATCTCTACTTAAGACAAGATAGAATCTCTGGATTTGTAATTGTTCTGGAGGTTCTCTTGACAAATTCAGCTGCTCTTGCAGAAGGAAAGATACAAGTGTCCTTGTACCAGTCATTTGAAAATTGTTCAAGATGTTCTTCTTCAGCATCTGCTTGATTTGAAGGACCAGCAAAATCCTTAACCTTAGCATCAGTCTGGACTGGTAAACTCTGAGAAGGGCTTGACTCAGTATTCCCTTCAGTTTCATCTCCAACCTCAGCTTCAACATGATGAAAGGATGAAGGAATAGGAATGGATGCATCAACAGTGCCAATAACATCCTCTGTAACTGGTTTAGTAGTAGAGTCAACAATAGGCTGTACAACATCCTCTGCAGATTTCACAATAGTCTCAGAGTTTATCTCCTTAGGTTGTTGATCAATCTCATCTCCTCCTTCAGCAGTCTGGTGAGCATCTGAGAGTAATTCAGTATGTGATGCTACAGTTTCAGAAAGAACAACTGTAGGTTGATCAGCTACACCAGTATCAGAGATAGGATCAGAGAATGGCATGAATGAATCAAGAATATCATTCATTGGAGAAAAACCATCTCTAGTATCTTCTTCTGCAGGCATTTTGTCCTCTGCAGGCATTTGAACTTCTTCAGGCATTGAATCTTTTTCAGCCTCAACAGTAGGTAGTTGCTGTGAAACTACCTCTGGAGCTTCAACATTTTCATCAACAGAATCAGAGATTACAAGTTTTCTTCTCTTCGCTAGAGGCACTTCATCTGAATCCTCTTTACTAGATTCTGCGACCACTGAGGGTGACTTAGGTTTGTTTGCCATTTGTTTCAATCTTTTCATTCTTCTAGTATAAACAGCTCCAGGAGATGTCTGTTTTGCTTTCATTTGTGTCTCTATTGCCTTCTTAACTCTTGCATGTCGTTCAGTGTTTAGTGTTTGAGTACGATCAATGTTTAGTGGTTCAGGTTGTGGTTCTGGTTGTGGTTGGTCCTGAGGTTGGTTGAGAAAATTCTGCAAAGCAAGTGGCAGAACAAAGGCAGGTATATTTTCTTTACCAACATCCTTATTAGTCATATCAGAGAATATTCTCTTGTTGACTCTAAAAGGCTGAATTTCATCAGTATCAGCAATCTCTAGACCAGGTACACAAGCATTGAACAGCATTTGACAAAATCGAGCATAATAAACTGTAGTAGACTCTGACAGTTTATCTCCTAAATTCATCAGAACATATCTACCAAAATCAAAATTACTACCATAGAGTAGAGAATACCCGATTTGTAGACTGTCTATTGGAATGGCATCCCAGTTGGTGACTTTCTTCTGGAATGTCCTTGTAATGCAAACGAAGAAAAAGTTCCATTCCTTCCTGAGATTAGGCCTCTTGACACTGCCAATCTTGTCAAGAGATTCCATGTAACCTATCTCCTGTAGCATCTTTCTCAATGGAGGTTCACCAACATAAGTATAAGATGTATGTGTATCAAACCCCATTGTATCTCTGACAGTTTGTGGAGTAATCACAAACTCTTGTTCTTCATAAGTGAAGATGATGTTAGGAGTCCTATTCTCTCCTCCATCCACATAGACTGAGTTTTGCCCAAAAGTGGCAATTTGAGATGCAGAGAGAGTACCAGGTTCAACCGGAGCATGTCCAATCTCTGAGTCTCTCAAGAAATTCTGCATTAGATGAAACACTTCTGGAACACGTTCATGATAGAGTGGAGCTTCATAGTTGTTAGGGACAAACCGTAGACCAAGAGCAGTGAATGGTTTAGAAGCCATTGAGTTAAGAAATTTGCAATAATCCCTAAGAGAAGTGTATGTAGGAAAGGTGTTTGCGAGAATGCCCAAGTGAAAAGTGAGAGAACTGTGAGATGTAAAAATAAAACACAACCGTTTGGACACAAAAGTAATTAGAGTAAATAAAAACTCAATCTCTTATGTAATCAAACACTCAATCAGTTCATAGATTAATGTGTGAGTGGGACACAGTAATGGGTGAGTGGGTCACGTGCTCGTATTTTTAAGAAGTGTATTTTGCAAATTATAACAATAAAATATTTGATTTAAAAAAAATCAAATAACACTCTCTTAAAATACCTGGACCCAATTAAAACCAGAATATGAAGCGTTTACCTGTAACCATTAATGACCAGAATACGAAGCGTTTTAGTACTTCGTTGCTTACCCGTCTTTATTTAAGGCCTAGAGACTTGTTCAGATTAGTTCACTATCCCTTTAACCTTTCATTCTCTCCTGAAAAATCAAAAACTCTTCAAACAACACACTCTGAATAACAATGTCAAACCTTACCATCAAAGAAAAGAATCTCCATCTTGTAGAGAATAGAGATATCTTCAGCTATACGCGTGAAGAGTTTGATGCGTTTGACTGGGAAAGGCAGCTTGAGACTCTGTGGCTGCAGATGGATGCCGGTCTGGAAGAGATCGAGAGAGAAAAACCTGCAAGAGTGATCAACATCGATGCTGCTCTCCAAGCAACATTAGCATGGCTTTCCTCGAAGGCATCCTCATCCAACACCACCAACCATTGTTAATGAATATGTCAGCAAAAATAACCTTATCCCTTCAACTTCCACCCAAATAAAGTGGCAAAGATGGGATCTGGGATGTTTGCTAACAATGGAGTGGTTTGGACTTGACCTTTTATTTTCCTGTTGAATAGATTAGCAGATAGAGAGAACAAAAAGATGTAATACTTGCTTGTAATCTCTTTCTTATTATCAACGAAAAATTCTGTTTCTCTAATCTTATTCAGTGTGTTCTGCAATTTTTTTTTTTTTATGTTTATGAACTGTTCTTCAAGGAAGTAAATCAAAGAAGAGAATATGAAAACTAATTAAAGTAATCATATAAGGAACAAATTCATCAACAATAATCACAATTAAATCAGGAACAGAACAGAGTAATAATTCGAGAAGTGTTTTGTTCTATTCGAGAAGTCTAGCATTCGACAAGTCAAGGCGGTATTTGTGAAAACACTATTCGATATATCCATTACTCTATTCGAGAACTCTGAGAGTCAAAGTACGAACCACAAATCAACAATACACTTATTAATAGTTGTCAAAAGCCCTATTTACTCCAAAATTTTCAAATTATCCAAATGAAAATTTACCTTAGAGTACGAACCACGAATCAACAGCGTTTGTCAATTTTCCAACTTTATCACCGAAACCCTTTCATAAATTGCACAGTTGTGAAAATATGTGTGTGTGAAGCAGAGTTTACTAAATCAATTTTTAGAGCATCTAATTTTTCATAAAATCCATAAAGTAAATCAATAAACACTGGATGCACAAACTGTCATAGTAAACACTGACTGTATGATGAAAGCTAAACTCTGTAGTAATCAATCTATATACAGTAACTTTTAATTTATTTTATACCCCCTATATATATAATTTTTTTTTAATTCTATTCATTCCAGTAATTAGAGGTTGGAACCAGCCACCAAAAATTCAAAAATTTTAGCCCTTATCATTTTGATAAGTTTCTGGGTCATCCTAGTATTTAACTAGTCACCAAAAATCAGAGAATTTTAGCACATATTATATACCAATAAGTTCCTGGGTCATCCTAGTATCCAACATAATCTCAAAGGAGTATAACAACCTATATACATTTTCTTTGGGGTATTGCAGTAAGCATTTTATTCTACCAGAGTATAACTAACAGAGTTTAGAGTTCATCAACATCAGTAGTTATTCATGAAAGGTAATGCACACAGTATTTATAGACTCAGAGTTTAGGACAAAATAAACTAAGAGATGCTATAAATATGAACCAGTATCATGCTGTGTTAACTTTCTGCACAATCTAAGATTAGATCACAATAACTCAGAAAGATTCATGATTAATTGCTGAGAATCATGCTTCATACATATTTCTTCATTGGTGTTTTCATTCAGATAAAAATCAACTCAGAGTTCACAGAGTTTATCAAACTTATTAACAGTGTATGACATACAGGCATGCTGACAGAGTTTAACAGAGTATGCATAACAGAGTTTAATCAACAGAGTTCACTTAGCACTTAACCAATCAGGAAATATGACTAATACAATACATAAGTAAAATTTGAATCTAACCAACATTCCTAGTCAGAACCAGAGACCATTCCTAGTTCATTGACCAGTCTTGTAAATGTAGTTTCACTCAATGGTTTAGTGAAGATATCTGCAAGCTGTTGTTCTGTAGACACAAAATGTAGTTCAATATTCCCTTCTTCCACATGTTCTCTGATGAAGTGGTACCTTATGCTGATGTGCTTGGTCATTGAATGCTGTACTAGAATACCTGTCATAGCAATAGCACTTTGATTATCACAGTAAATAGGAATCTTACTGTACCTCAATCCATAATCCAGCAATTGATTCTTCATCCACAAGATCTGTGCACAACAGCTACCAGCTGCAATATACTCTGCTTCAGCTGTAGATGTGGAAATTGATTTCTGTTTCTTACTGTACCAGGAGACAAGTCTGTCACCAAGAAATTGACAACTACCACTAGTGCTCTTTCTGTCTATCTTGTAGCCTGCAAAGTCTGCATCAGAATACCCAAGTAGCTTGAAATCTGATTCTCTGGGGTACCACAGACCTAATGATATGGTGCCCTTGAGATACTTGAAGATTCTTTTCACAGCTGTCAGATGTGGCTCTCTAGGATCTGCCTGAAACCTTGCACAAAGACAGGTTGCATACATGATGTCAGGCCTACTAGCTGTCAAGTATAAAAGAGATCCTATCATGCCCCTGTAGTTTGTCATATCCACTGAAACTCCTGTGTTTTTGTCCAATTTAGTTGCTGTTGCCATGGGAGTTGATGCAGATGAACAGTCAAGCATACCAAATTTCTTGAGAAGATTTCTGGTATATTTTTCTTGATTAATGAAAATACCATCATCTGTTTGTCTCACATGTAGGCCTAAAAAGTAACTAAGCTCTTCCATCATGCTCATTTGATACCTGGACTGCATGAGCTTGGCAAACTTCTTACAGAGTTTATCATTAGTAGACCCAAAGATAATGTCATCAACATATATCTGAACTAAAAGGAGGTCACTTCCTTGATTGAAATAAAACAAAGTTTTGTCAATTGTTCCTCTGTTGAATCCACTTTCTAGAAGAAATTGAGCAAGTGTCTCATACCATGCTCTTGGTGCCTGCTTAAGTCCATATAGTGCCTTATCTAGCATGTAGACATAATCTGGATATTTGGGGTCTACAAATCCTGGTGGTTGTTCAACAAACACTTCTTCTTCAAGCTTTCCATTCAGAAAAGCACTTTTCACATCCATCTGGAACACTTTGAATTTCTTGTGAGAGGCATATGCTAGAAAAATTCTGATTTCCTCCAATCTTGTAACTGGAGCAAATGTTTCATCATAGTCTATTCCTTCCTGCTGTGAATAACCTTTTGCTACCAGTCTATCCTTGTTCCTTGTGATAACACCTTCACTGTCAGTCTTGTTTCTGAAAACCCATTTAGTACCAACAATAGATCTGTTCTTTGGCCTTGGTACAAGGGTCCAAACTTCATTTCTTTCAAATTCATTCAACTCTTCCTGCATTGCTGTTATCCAGTCAGCATCTTGAAGAGCTTCTTCCACTTTCTTTGGTTCATTTTTAGACAAGAATGCATGAAACAGACATTCACTTGCAGTAGCACTTCTTGTTTTCACTTTTGCATCTGGATCACCAATTATCAAATCAGGTGTATGTGATTTAGTCCATTTCTTAGCAGAAGGCAAATGACTTCTGTCAGCATGTGATCCTCCCCCTTGATCCATGCTCTCTTGATTTTGTTGTGATATATCTTCATTTTCTGAGACTCTCCCTGAACTTGACTGCCCAGAGTCAGAATTTGAATTTTCAGAGTTTGAATCATCAGAGTTTGATCCAGATTTTTTAGTTGACTCAGTATCAGTGTTTGAGTCTTCATCTTGATCATGCTCCCCCTCAACTGGTTCTTCCCTTTGTTGTGGCTGAGAAGTTTCTCCAGTGTTTACCAGTAGAGGTTCAAAGTTTGTTTCAACAGAGTCTGTCAGAATTGTTTCATCAGAGTTTACTTCATCAGAGTTTAAATCTTCATTTTCAAAGTTCAGTTGATCATATTCATCTTTGTCTTCAAGTCCAGTTATCTTCTTATCATCAAAAGACACATGTATAGATTCCATGATCACTTTAGTTCTCAGATTGTAAACTCTGAATGCCTTTGTTGACAGTGGATAGCCAACAAAAATTCCTTCATCTGCCTTTAGCTCAAACTTGGTCAACTGTTCAGGATGAGTCTTCAAAACAAAACATTTGCACCAGAAAATATGAAAGTATTTCAGGTTAGGTTTCTTTTTCTTCACCATCTCATATGGTGTCTTTCCATGCTTATTGATCAGTGTAGCATTTTGAGTAAAACAAGCAGTTTGAACAGCTTCTGCCCAGAAATAAGTTGGCAATTTTGCTTCATCAAGCATAGTTCTGGAAGCTTCAATCAAGGTTCTATTTTTCCTTTCAACTACACCATTTTGTTGTGGTGTACTAGGTGCTGAAAATTCTTGCTTCACTCCATTGTCCTTGCAGAATTCTTCCATTGTTGCATTTCTGAACTCAGTTCCATTATCACTTCTGATGATTCTGACTTTGTTACTTGATTCTTTGTCCAGAAGCTTCACATGCTCCATCAGAGTTAATGCAGTTTCATCCTTCTTTGCTAGAAAATACACCCAAGTGAATCTAGTGTATTCATCAACAATGACTAAAACATATTTCTTCCTTACTATAGACATAACATTTACTGGACCAAAGAGATCAACATGCAGAAGATGATAGGGATCAGTGATTGAAAATTCTGTCTTGCTCTTGAAAGATGACTTCCTTTGTTTAGCTTTCTGACATGAATCACATAGGCCATCAACATTTAACAGAGCCTTTGGGAGTCCTCTTACAAGATCCTTTCTGATCAATTCATTGATGTTGTTCAAGTTCAAATGTGAGAGTTTCTTGTGCCACTTCCAACTCTCTTCACTAGACATTCTTGTAGACAGGCAAACAGCTTTTCCAACAGAGTCTATCAAAAGCTTGATTTCATAAATGTTGTTTTGCCTGTGACCAACTAGAACAACCTTTCCTGTAGATTTGCTGATAACTTCACAATATTCAGGTTGAAAATCTACATGATATCCCTTGTCACAGATTTGACTCACAGATAACAAGTCATGCTTGAGTCCTGGGACATGAGCTACATTGTTGATGATGACATTTCCAAGATTAATATTGCCATATCCCAATGTTCTTCCTACATTGCCATCACCATAGGAAACTTTTGGGCCAGCCTTCTCCTCATAGTCTGATAGCAGGGCTTTATTTCCAGTCATGTGTCCTGAACATCCACTGTCCACGACTAGGGTTGCCTCCCTGTTGCCCTGCAATCACAAGCAATTACTGAGGATTAGATTTAAGGATCCAGACTTGCTTGGATCCTTTGGCATTCATAACTTTGTTAGCTTTTGCAGTGGAATTAACATTATCAGAGTTTGAGCTAACAGTATCAGTGTTTACACTTGCAGTATCAACTTTAACCCATTTCAGATTGGGTTTCAGTTCATAGTAATTATGATAGATAGCATGATATTCTCTTCAAGTATAAATGGAATGCCAAGTGCTTCCACAGTGTGTGCATAAAGTCTGTGGCTTAGTTCTAGCAAAATCCTTCTTTACCTCAGACTTGGTAGGTAAAGAATTTATATTTTTATTTTTCTTGCAAAAATTTGCAAGATGCTAAGTACTACCACAGTTATGACATGTCTTTCTTGGAGCATAACTAGCAAGCATTGGTTTATTTCCTGAAGTGATGCCTACTTTTCCATTTCTGTTCTTATTTGACACTCTCTGTTTCTTAACAGATTTTAACTCCTTCAGTTTATGTTTGAGTTGTTTATCTGTCATTGAACCAATATTAACATGTTTAACACTAGTTTTTACTGGTTTACTTTTAACAGCTTCTTTTTCATTTTCAGACAAAAATTTACTGGTTCCATGTACAAAATGAGGTCTGATTTTAACTTGATTTTGAAATCTAAGTTCATCTCCCTCATTATAACCTAGACCAACAGTGTCTGTTTGAAAAATCTGTTGAGTGTCCTTTCCAGAATTAGTCCAAGTCCTAATTTTCTTATTTGCTTCCTCCAACTCAGATTCTAGTTGTTTATATTTCTGAAGCAAATTCTGTTCTATAGAAACAGCATCATCTCTCTCTTTCTGAACTTGTTGCATGTTTTCAAGTTTTTCTTCAACAAGTTTATTTTTAACCTTAAGTTCAGAATTTTCAGATTTTATCCTCTCATTTTCTAAAGTCTGATCCCTATAACTTATATGCAATGACTTAAGATAAATTCTTAATTGAGCAATGTCATCAATATTATAAGCATAGGTAGTTAGAGGTACCTGATTTTCAGAAGTTTCTGATTCAGTAGTAACCATGAGAGCATAGTTCACTTCTTCATCAGAATCTGAAGTATCTGCCCAATCTCTGCCTTTAGTGTAGAGTACCTTTCCAGTTTTACCCTTCTTGCACTCAGGAGCATAGTGACCCATCTCCTTACACTTGTAGCATTGAATTTCAGACTTATCCTTCTTCCCTTTAGAATCTCTCTTATCAAACTTCCTGAAGCTTTTCCTGTCTTCATTTGAATCTCTAGAAAACCTTTTCCCTTTCTTGAAATTCTTGAAGCCCATTTTCTTGAAGGTCTTCACCATCAACACAGCCATTTTCCTCATTTCTTCTTCATCATCCTCAGAGTCAGATGATTCAGAAGAGTTTGAATCACAATCAGAGTTTGATGATTCACTTTCTGAGTGTATGACCAAAGCTTTTCCCTTCATTTTCCTTCTTGATGCCTCTTTCTTCTGAGGCTTCTCTTCAACATTAAGAGCAACAAACTTTGCCTTCCTGCTTGATCTCCTGTTTCTCTGCTCCATTTCCAATTCATGAGTTTTGAGCAGCCCATAGATTTCATCAATCTCTGTTTCAGCAAGATCATAGTTGTCTCTAATAGTGGTTGTTTTCACATCCCACTTTTCAGGTAGAGAAAGAAGAAACTTGAGATTTGAGTCTTCTAGATCATACTCTTTGTTGACCAATGACAGATCATTAAGCAATTTACAGAATCTATCAAATGTTTCTGTCATGGTCTCTTCAGGTTTAGCCTCAAAATGCTCATACTCTTGTGTGAGTATGTTTCTCCTATTCTTCTTAATAGCCGCAGTTCCTTGACACCTGACTTCAAGAGCATCCCATATCTCTTTTGCAGTGGTGCAGTTAATGACTTTGTTATACATAACATTGTCTAAAGCACTATGCAATAAATGCCTAACCTTTGAATCCTTAGCAATTGATGATAGATCTTCAGGAGTCATGTCATTCTTTTCCTTTGGAACTATTTTAGCTTCTTCACCAGCAGCTGCAACAGATAGCTTTGTAGGATTGTGAGGGCCTTCATAAATCATGTCAAGATATTCTGGATCTGTAGCCTCCAGAAACATAGTCATCTTGACCTTCCACATAGCATACTCTAATGGCCTGAGAATAGGAACCCTGATTGGTTCATAACGACTCACAGTAGTAGGAGCCTTTTCAGAAACAGTAGGTGTTGGTGGAGGAATTGCTGACATGATTATTGTTGTGTTTGGATCTTAACCTGTAATAAAGTAACAGATTAGCTCTGATACCACTTGTTAGGCCGAATACACAATTAATAATCAAATTCGTATGAAAGTTTAACAAGTAAGACGTTTATGCACTTAAAAACTTCTGGTATTAAGAACCCTCTTCGTGATGCAAACTATCACAAAAAGCTGCTAGGTTACAATAAAGATAATTCGTTGTACGATGCCCTTCTAGGGTTAACCTAACTGTATTTATAAAACATACAGCTTCGATACAATCTCTAATTGATATTCCTAATAATCAGCTATACAATGATATCAATTACAGATTGTCACACGTCTCCTAAGTCAACTCAATCTCTTTGATAGCTATCCAATCTTCAAAGATATCGCTTCCATAATAAATCTTCAATCACTGTTGACCAGTAGACGCTGCCTCCAAACAGAGTTTGACAAACTCTGTCGAGCTTCCATCTGTCAGAGTTTACACTAAACTCTGACCGCTTCCAGCTAAACTCTGATAATTCACTGTAACACTTAAACACTGATTAAAACACATCAATTATATTTAACACAACAACTGCCTGCTGCAATGTATTCAACTTCTGCAGTTGAGGTTGAAACTGATTGTTGCTTCATGCTTGCCCAAGAAATCAATCTGTTTCCCAAGAATTGACATGTACCTGTAGTGCTTTTCCTGTCTATTTTACAACCTGCATAATCAGAGTCTGAATAGCCAATTAGGGAGAAATCAGATTCTCTTGGATACCACAAACCAAGATTTGGAGTTCCCTTGAGATATCTAAAAAATCTCTTCACATCAATTAAATGAGATTCCTTAGGATCACTTTGGAATCTTGCACATAAACAGGTAGAGAACATTATATCTGGCCTACTTGCAGTTAAATATAACAGTGAACCTATCATGCCTCTATAGCTAGTGTTATCAACACTCTTTTCCTTAGAATCAGAGTCTAGCTTAGTGGTAGTTGCCATGGGTGTCTTTGAAATTGCACAATCTTGAAAGTCAAACCTTTTTAAAAGATCTTTGATATACTTTGATTGATTAATGAAAATACCAGTCTCAGTTTGTTTGACCTGCAAGCCTAAAAAGTAATTTAGTTCACCTATCATGCTCATCTGATACTTAGAATGCATAAGCTTGCTAAACTTAGCACATAACTTTTCATTAGTAGAACCAAATATAATATCATCAACATAAACTTGAACTAAAAGCAAATCACCTTTTATCTTTCTAAAGAATAGAGTTTTGTCAATTGTACCTCTTGTGAAGCCATTTTCAAGAAGAAATTTAGACAAAGTTTTATACCATGCTCTTGGTGCCTGCTTTAGTCCATAGAGTGCTGATGTGCCGAAAACATGACAATTTAATATCGCAAGCGCACGATCATCGTGTTAGTATTTGAGATTCGATCCATAGGGAATAATATTTATTTCGCGATCCTTAACTATTAATTTAGTCGAATTAGAACAATTTGGGATTTTTGTGGAATATTGAATTTAATTCCTAAAAGTAAATTTACATTATTTTTAAAGGAAAATTAAATTAATCTATTTTAAGCTAAAAACTTAATTTTGCAAATTGATTTTTTTTAGAAGAAAATTAATCTATTTTCTATTTCTAAATTAATTTAATTAAAAGTGAAGAAAAGTAAATCACTCAAAATAATAATAATAATAATAATAATAATAATAATAATAACAATAATAATAATAATAATAATAATAATAATAAATCTAAAATCGAATTAAAATTCGGTTTTGAAAATGTTGAATTTTATACTATTTAATTACTAAAATTATTTAACTTATTCAATTTTAATCTAATTAATTAAAAAGATTAAATATTTTCTAATTTTTAAAGCTAACTAATTAAAAGTAAAAAGAACAAAACCTGAATTACTCTAAAAATTCTCAATTCCAAAGAAAATTTGCAGAAAATTTTGACATGAATCATTAGTAAGTTCAGCTAGCCATGGATACACAACCAACACAAGAATTATCTCAATCCGAATTACCAGGCGAATCCGACCATAAAACAACACTGCAGCACATAAGTATCTCCTGACCATTTCAGGATTTTACAGCAAGTTGGACACAAGATTAAAATCGCAAGTTGGACATCCTGTTGACAATTCAATACATCAAACTCGGACTCATAGAATTCAACCTACACAGTTTACAGTTCATCTCGGCAAACAGCAAAATTCAATGAAAACAATCGCAAAGCAGTGAGCTCGAATCAAACGACTCATAAAGGCAGCAACTCAGGAACAAAACTCGACACTTAGACCTCCAACAATAATTGACGATCTGCAAAAACTCTGACTTAACTCGGACCAGTATTCGAACACAATGCAGGCAACAAAACAGACCCAGTTATTGACTCAAAACAGAACACCGAAAACCTAAAATTGACATTCAACAGAATTTAGAACTCCAACGAAATGTAAATAGCATAAAGCGGTAGCAACAACTCCAAAGAAACATCACCAAGACTCATTACAGTAACAGCAACTCGACATAACTCTAACTCGGGTTAAGACTAAAAACAAGAGACGAACTCAGAAAATGGAGAACCAAATTACCCAAATTACAGAAACAGAGAACAAATAAACACAACGAACAACTCGTAAAACAACTCGATTAACTCAGAAATCAACTCGAAAAACCACGGCAAATTCAGTACAAAACTCCGACAGCAACAACAAGAACAACAAAACCCGGAATTCACACTACAGAAAACTCGCGAAAGCCATAAACAAAATACGAAATTCGGACTTGAACTTAGCATATAGCGATTTCAAAGGACAATACAGTAAACAACGGACAACAATTCACGAACAATTTGTAACGACTCGAAAATTCTCATAACACAAACTAAATTTCGTGTTTGCAAAAAAAAAAAAAAAAAACAAAAGAAAATTACAAAGCAAATAATAACTCAGAATTACGAAGCGAAGTAATGAATTTCAGGGGTTTATAATCACGATGAAGATGAAGGAAATCAAATTAAAGAAGGAAAGGGGTGTGTTTGGTTCCGGGTATCCAATTAATAGCGAGCTGAGGAAGATGGACGAGGGGATTTGGTTTTGGCGAAAAGAAAAAGAAAATTGAAGATGGGTTTTGCGGGAAGAGAGATTAAGGAGATGGAGACGTGAGGGGGAAAGAATTGGGGTTTTGGATTTGTGATTTAGTTGAAGATGGAGGAGATGAGAAAAACAAGAACTAGGTGCTGGGTTTGTATCCGTGTTGTAAAACTGGGTTTTGTGTATGTGATTTACAGGAAAATTAATAAGACAACAGTTGGTTTGTATTACTTCGAATTAAACAGATTGGAGCTGGAAAAAAAATATGTACTAAAAATTAAAATGCTTACAAGAATTACAAAAATAAAAATTACAACTATAAATTTTGGAGTGAACTAAAACTAAGGGATCCTAATCCTAATTCTAAGTGATTTTACAAGAGAGAAAAATGAATCTATTTATAGGAAATAGATTGAGATTTGTGGTTGGTGTGGATTAATCCCCACCATTCATTTTTGTTTGGTGGGATTAAATCCTAGCCCTCCATTTTTATTTATTTTTTTATTTATTTTTCTTTTTAGTTTTTAAATAAAAATTCAGCTTTTGCACCAAACTCCCTCTTCTTTCCTTTTCTTCTATTTTGGTCCTTCTTCTTCTTCTTTTTCTCTTCTTTGACCTTTATTTCTTTATTTTGCAATTTCTTCAATTTTTCTTGAATTTCCTGAAATACAACAAAATAATTTATTAAAATACGAATTCCAACAATAAATAGGTAATAAAAATATGCAAAAATATGCACTTATCAAATGCCCCCATACCTATCTTTTGCTCGTCCTCGAATAAAACAAAAAAGAAAATCTATATAAAAAGTCCTATACTCCTTTTCGTAGGTGTGACGGGTAATTTTAGGTTTACCAACCCGTTAAACCTATAGACGATCTCTACAGGAGGAGTGTTGTCTCCTAAGGGTTTACAGAAGATATACCCATAAAATCTTTGAGATAAGCCAGCATGTATCCAACTTTCCTCTTTTACTCCAGCTTTCATTGGTGTCAACAAAACAATTTTGTAGGAAAATATATGCCTTAAAGATTATTCTAATAATAGTCAAGTTATAGGTTCCCACAATCTACATGATTAGATTGTTAAAATTTACAAAAAATCCCAAGGTGTGTAGTGAATTTAAGGCCCTTGATGGATTAACTGCATACGAACATTTTCTCTTTTTCAACCAATATTGAACTGACCCAATCTCTATTAAAACAAGTATCTAGCCAAACTTCACGTTCTTAGTAGTTAGACCGACCGTGCAATGGTTGAGGTCCCAAAAGATTTTTGCATCAATACCCATTTAGCGAGTTTTATTTCAACAATCCCAGACCACAAGGGACCTTAGGTTGCTAGGCACAAAGTCCCCTCGGACTTACTTACTCGGGTTATTAATGAGCCCAACCTAGCCGACTTCCCTACTAAGAATTTATTATTACAAAATTACACTAGCACTCAACAATTACAAACATTTATTGACTCTTTTTCTTTTCTTTTTTTTTTTTTTGATTTTTTTTTTCTTTTTTTTTTGATTTTTTTTTGACACTATAAGAACCAAATTTCGCAAAGGTTTGATTCGACATTGTTCTAACATGTGGGTTCTCTCTCAGGTATCGAATAACATTCCTATACAATTTTTCCATCAAAAGTCTTGTGCAAATGTGTCGTCTTGGTCTTTTAAGCAAAAATTTGTTCGACACAAGTTTCATGAGGAAAAACCTTACCTGACTACGTTCAAATCATCTAAAGGCATTATACATATAATTTTCGAAAAATAGTCAACACCAACTTGTTCTAGAATTTAAAGAGTGGGAAGGACAACTAAGCTAAAATATCTCTATTTTTGGATTTTTAAAATTTTTCAATTTTTTTTTTTGGATTTTTCAATTTTATGTATTTACACTAAAAACCCTCCCCCATACCTAAATCATGCATTGTCCTCAATGTATGCAAAATGAACGAGAATAAAATAGAGAGGAGGAAATACCTGATAAGGGATGATGGGGAATGACAAACTGCTGAAAAACTACGAAAGAAAACAACTCACACATGCACACAAATCCTCCTCCATACCTACATTCTACTGTGGGAGGTACAAAACAAATATTTACTAACCAATACCTGCTCTCGGAAAAACTATTTTTGTTATACAACCAACATATTTCAGAAACTCACCCAAAAAAATAGCATAGACCACTCGAATGATCTGATTAGGCGCAAGAATAAAACTCATATTCCTAACTTCATCCATAGACCACGAAGATGCTTCTTTTTGTTGTTTAAGCAAATTAATTACGATAAGATGTTGGTCATGAATATCATGAGTTTCGATGAAAGATGGAGCACGAGTGGAAAATGAAGAAATAGAAAGGGGTGGGGGTGGTTCTTCGAAAAATGTTTTACCAACAGAATTAGGATCACAAGAACTATCCTTATGTTGGGATTCCCATTTGGAACAAATATTCATCATCTCTCCAAACATCTCTTCCGAGGTCAAATCCTTAAAAGATTCGTGAAGCTCTCGATTGGTCTCGTAATGCAATTGAAAATCTTGTTTAAGAAGAGACTCAATCTCATGATCGTCCAAATTTGACCTTGAAACAACCTCCTTAACTAGATCAGCTCCTATTGGTTAAGTATGAAGTTCTTTGGGTTTTTCGGGAAGAGGTTGGGAAGATGAAAGGAAAAGTTCACTAGAAGAATATGATGGTTGTCTAGGTGAAGCCATAAACTCAGAATCATCGGGATTCTTCGTTTGACCTAGAGAAAGAATGATGTCAGCATTAAAATCTCCTTCGTGCGAATCACCACCGAAAGGAGTGTCAACTTGAACATTAGACCTAGGAGAAATGACGTCATCGAAAGTATCGATAGGTCTTTGAGTGATAAGAAATTCAGGGTTGACCTCGGGTGGATTCGGGGTGGTTATCGTCTCACGCTCGCACATGGTGGCCAATTGATTCACTTGAAATTCTAACTTAGATAAGGTTTGAGCATTAGAGTTCAAAATTTGCCTATAAGAAGTTATGGTTCGCATGAAGTTTGCTTGAGAAATCAATAAAGCCTCGATACTCTTTTCTAAGGTGTCAAGTTTCCTACTCGAATCATGAGGTCCGGGTGGGTGGGCGGTTGTTTGAATTGAACTCGAATAAGGAACTTGACTCGGAATTGGATTAGAGTTCGGTTCTTGAAAATGTGGAGGCGGAGTTTGGTAGCTATGACCTTGGTTCCATGAGAGATCGGGATAATCTCTCCAACCGGAATTAGAAGACGATGTAAAATGGTCATTTCTAGAGGTTGGTTGAAACATGGCGTTGACATGCTGAAAATCGAGACTCGGAGAGTTGACATTTGGGTGCCGAGACGTTTGTGAAGGGCCACTAAGGGTTTCTAAGGCTTCGAGTCGTCTAGTAAGAGCATCTAATTCGGAGTCGATTTCAATATCGTGTTCACTATAATGCAAATCACTAAAAGTAATATACGACTCGTTATATACACTAGGTTCCCTAGTTGACTCACTCCACATCGTATTATCTGCGTACTCCTCGTCAAAATCCCAACCTTGGTAATAACGCTCCCTAAATGCTACGGACATGGTAAAGATTGATCAAGGATAAAACCACGTAGCGAGTAAGTGCGAAAATAAAACACACAAAATAAATGGTGAAAAATCAAAAGAAAAATCTAACCTAGGTTCCCTAAATAAAATAACTAGACATTGCTCACATAATGTTAAGACACACTAAAAAAAAATCCGTAAATTAAGAATTATTCAGACCGATTCGGCCAGATTAGAGCAGGCATTGCCAAGAGGTCAAACTCGTCACTTAGACACCAAATCTTAACAGCCAGGCGAACCTTAGACACTAAAGGTCGTGAATAGGTCTTAATTACGTTTATTTGATGCAACAAACAAGATATATACAAAAACGATAAACAATTATGGATGCTCTACACTACGTGTTCTAAACTAAAGAAAAAAAAATTTAACGTACCTTTGGGTCCTCCAGCGATCACCACAATTTACTAGGTACGAAAAATTAAAAACAAGAAAATAAAAATCTAAATGATGTGCCCTAAGTGATTAAATGCATGATGCAACATTTATGTATTTACAACTATTTTTTTTTGATTTTTCAATTTTCACTTTTTTTTGTGATTTTTGATTTTTTTGATTTTTTTGTGATTTTCTAAAAATAAAAAGGATGAAAAGAGAAAAATACTGGTTACCGAAGCACGCTTCCAGAAATTCCAATTTTTCCAAGCTCCGTGAAAAGATTCCCGAAACTCCAAACTTTCCTAAAAAAAATGAAAAAAATAAGGCAAGCGAAAGAAAACTAATCCGAAAAATTAAAAATTAAGGTGCGAAAAATAATAATTCCCCGGCAGCGCCGCCAAAAACTTGATGTGCCGAAAACATGACAATTTAATATCGCAAGCGCACGATCATCGTTTTAGTATTTGAGATTCGATCCACAGGGAATAATATTTATTTCGCGATCCTTAACTATTAATTTAGTCGAATTAGAACAATTTGGGATTTTTGTGGAATATTGAATTTAATTCCTAAAAGTAAATTTACATTATTTTTAAAGGAAAATTAAATTAATCTGTTTTAAGCTAAAAACTTAATTTTACAAATTGATTTTTTTAGAAGAAAATTAATCTATTTTCTATTTCTAAATTAATTTAATTAAAAGTGAAGAAAAGTAAATCACTCAAAATAATAATAATAATAATAATAATAATAATAATAATAATAATAATAATAATAATAATAATAATAATAATAATAATAATAATAATAATAATAATAAATCTAAAATCGAATTAAAATTGGGTTTTGAAAATGTTGAATTTTATACTATTTAATTACTAAAATTATTTTAAAAAAAATAATTTAACTTATTCAATTTTAATCTAATTAATTAAAAAGATTAAATATTTTCTAATTTTTAAAGCTAACTAATTAAAAGTAAAAAGAACAAAACCTGAATTACTCTAAAAATTCTCAATTCCAAAGAAAATTTGCAGAAAATTTTGACATGAATCATTAGTAAGTTCAGCTAGCCATGGATACACAACCAACACAAGAATTATCTCAATCCGAATTACCAGGCCAATCCGACCATAAAACAACACTGCAGCACATAAGTATCTCCTGACCATTTCAGGATTTTACAGCAAGTTGGACACAAGATTAAAATCGCAAGTTGGACATCCTGTTGACAATTCAATACATCAAACTCGGACTCATAGAATTCAACCTACACAGTTTACAGTTCATCTCGGCAAACAGCAAAATTCAATGAAAACAATCGCAAAGCAGTGAACTCGAATCAAACGACTCATAAAGGCAGCAACTCAGGAACAAAACTCGACACTTAGACCTCCAACAATAATTGACGATATGCAAAAACTCTGACTTAACTCGGACCAGTATTCGAACACAATGCAGGCAAAAAAAACAGACCCAGTTATTGACTCGAAACAGAACACCGAAAACCTAAAATTGACATTCAATAGAATTTAGAACTCCAACGAAATGTAAATAGCATAAAGCGGTAGCAACAACTCCAAAGAAACATCACCAAGACTCATTATAGTAACAGCAACTCGACATAACTCTAACTCGGGTTAAGACTAAAAACAAGAGACGAACTCAGAAAATGGAGAACCAAATTACCCAAATTACAGAAACAGAGAACAAATAAACACAACGAACAACTCGTAAAACAACTCGATTAACTCAGAAATCAACTCGCAAACCACGGAAAATTCAATACAAAACTCCGACAGCAACAACAAGAACAACAAAACCCGGAATTCACACTACAGAATACTCGCGAAAGCCATAAACAAAATACGAAATTCGGACTTGAACTTAGCATACAGTGATTTCAAAGGACAATACAGTAAACAACGGACAACAATTCACGAACAATTTGTAACAACTCGAAAATTCTCATAACACAAACTAAATTTCGTTTTTGCAAAAAAAAAAAAAGAAAACAAAAGAAAATTACAAAGCAAATAATAACTCAGAATTACGAAGCGAAGTAATGAATTTCAGGGGTTTATAATCACGATGAAGATGAAGGAAATCAAATTAAAGAAGGAAAGGGGTGTGTTTGGTTCCGGGTATCCAATTAATAGCGAGCTGAGGAAGAGGGACGAGGGGATTTGGTTTTGGCGAAAAGAAAAAGAAAATTGAAGATGGGTTTTGCGGGAAGAGAGATTAAGGAGATGGAGACGTGAGGGGGAAAGAATTGGGGTTTTGGATTTGTGATGTAGTTGAAGATGGAGGAGATGAGAAAAACAAGAACTAGGTGCTGGGTTTGTATCCGTGTTGTAAAACTGGGTTTTGTGTATGTGATTTACAGGAAAATTAATAAGGCAACAGTTGGTTTGTATTACTTCGAATTAAACAGATTGGAGCTGGAAAAAAAATATGTACTAAAAATTAAAATGCTTACAAGAATTACAAAAATAAAAATTACAACTATAAATTTTGGAGTGAACTAAAACTAAGGGATCCTAATCCTAATTCTAAATGATTTTACAAGAGAGAAAAATGAATCTATTTATAGGAAATAGATTGAGATTTGTGGTTGGTGTGGATTAATCCCCACCATTCATTTTTGTTTGGTGGGATTAAATCCTAGCCCTCCATTTTTATTTATTTTTTTATTTATTTTTCTTTTTAGTTTTTAAATAAAAATTCAGCTTTTGCACCAAACTCCCTCTTCTTTCCTTTTCTTCTATTTTGGTCCTTCTTCTTCTTCTTTTTCTCTTCTTTGACCTTTATTTCTTTATTTTGCAATTTCTTCAATTTTCTTGAATTTCCTGAAATACAACAAAATAATTTATTAAAATACGAATTCCAACAATAAATAGGTAATAAAAATATGCAAAAATATGCACTTATCAAGTGCCTTGTCAAGTCTGTAGACATGATTTGGAAACTTTGGATCAACAAAACCAGGTGGTTGCTCCACATACACTCCCTCATCAAGATTGCCATTTAGAAAAGCACTCTTTACATCCATTTGGTATACCTTGAATTTTGAATGAGCTGCAAATGCAAGAAAAATTCTGATTGCTTCCAATCTTGCTACAGGTGCAAAGGTTTCATCATCGTCAATTCCTTCTTCCTGAGAATAACCCTTGGCCACCAGTCTTACTTTATTTCTTACAATCATACCAGATTTATCTAGCTTGTTTCTGAAAACCCATTTAGCACCAACAACAGATCTATCTTTAGGTCTTGGTACCAGTTTCCAATCTTTGCTCCTCTCAAACTCATTCAATTCTTCCTGCATTGCTATTACCCAATCAGGATCCTGTAAGGCTTCTTCAACCTTCTTAGGTTCATCCTTTGAGAGAAAACAACTGTACAAGCATTCATTTTGAATTGATCTTCTAGTTCGAACACCACTATTTGGATCACCAATAATCAAATCTTCAGTATGATCCCTTGTCCATTTTCTAACAGGTGGTAGATTACTCCTGCTAGACTCTCCCCCTGAATTAGTGGTAATTCTTGTAGAAGAGTTTTCATGTTAGGAATATGTTGTACTTGATGAAAACTTCACAATCAATCAAATTGTATAAGGTTTTGTAGCTGTCAACGGATGAGGATTTATAACTCTATTGTTAACACAATATCACGCAAGCGTACGTGGTCACAAGTAATATATGAATAAGTCGAGTTCGTTCCCACAGAGATCTTGTTATGGTTTTAATTCAGTTCATGCACCTATGCAACAATGTATGGTTTTTATTCACTGCTAAGACAATTAACAATTAAGGTATTGTTTAACTAAATTAACTACTAAGAAAATTAACAATATTACTAATTAACTAATTACGAGAATTAACTATCGAATTACTTAAATGCAAGAAAACATAGAATCCTAACTTCATCATCTACTTCACTTAGAGTTGATGCCTTTAATCAATGCATGTGATGGTTTTGATATCTGATCGGATAACACGAAATAAGTAAAAGCTACCTCTCGGTATACTAATACCAAACTACGCATGAATCCACAAAAGAGATAGAAGATGGGTAGACACCAATTATGTTTAGACCCTATATCTCTATAGAATTTGAAAACATAAAGGTTGAAGCACAAGTTATCCACATAGATCACATAGGGCAGCATAATATCTCTATTTACGCCACAAATCATGATGTTAAAACATCAACCTATCCTATGCTAGCATGGCAAGTTCTAAATCTCAAGATCCACTCTCGTTTCGCAAGAGATTAACAAATTAGATGTTCATGACTCTTCTAAACACATGAAACACAACCATACGAGGATATCAAGAATTCACCACACATAAATCTTTAAAGCAATCAAACTACTAAGCTACATAGATAAATCTGTTAGAATCCCATGACAACGATTAGCTCATATCGAACCGCTCGTCATCATGGGATCTATTGAAACCATGATAGAAGTCAAGATATGAAAGAAAGTAATAATATTAATAAAACAAGAGTTGAGAAAACAAATCTATGATACAAAAGATGAAGTAGATCTAGATCCGTTGCTTGTCACGAGCGTTGAATCCTTCTCTCCTTTTCTCCCTTGCAGATCTAAGCTATATTATGTACAAGATATATAATTGTCTAATTCTATAATTCTAATTGTCTAATTTACAAAGGGTTGGATGTGTTTATATAGGCACTCCAAGTCTTGCCCAGCAAGAAATTGCCTTCTATTACAATTAGAATTCGATTTAGGTACCAAAAACTGCACAAAATACAATTAGAACTTGAAAAGGGCAAAACAGTAAATTCTTTGCTGCCATCAATCTGCTTGTCGCGCAGATTGCGCCCACCACACGCAGCTTGCGCGCGCGGTTCCTGTCCTAAGTTGTAGAAAATCTTCCAAGCTTCGCGTGGACAGCTTACGGGCCTCAAACGGACTTATAGAACTCCAGATATGGCCAAAACAGTGTAGACTGCGCAACCTTCCCTGAAAATCCGAATTTTAATCAATTAATTCTCCAAACACGATAGAAGCATCAACCATAATCGATATTCTTGCAAATCTGCACAACTAAGCAAAACACATCAAAACTACATTAAACTTGAGTCCAAGACAATCAATTTAAGCCGAATCGAAGCGATCCAAGTGGATATAAATCAACTTATCACACCCCCAAACTTAAACAGATGCTTGTCCTTAATCATAAACAATTACAACTAACTAACTAACTAGTACCACTTCCGTAGGTGATCACGGTTGCATTTGGTATATGCAACAAGCCCTTTAAACCCCTAGGCAGCCCCAGTGGACGAGTAAGGTCTCGTGAGGGCCTATAGCGAATGTACCCACAAAATCCATTTAACCTAATGCAATGCAATGCATGAATGCAACTAATATGAAAAATGCAACGATCCCCTTCAAACTAACCAAAACCAACTAACAAGCAAATATCTCAAAGAATGCAACTAAATCCAAAGAGAGCTCGACTAAGTTCCCGTATACTAACAATACATGAACAGAAACGTGCGTGTTTGCAATGCTCATCAGAAATACTCCCAAAACTAGGTCAAAGAGCATACATGCTCTTCGTCAAGACAATCACAGGTTTATAAATAGAATAGACTGTAGACACTTCATAACCTAGAAACACCTCTATCCTCATTCAAGTTTGACAGGAATTCATGCTTTATTACTACCACTACGACACATATATACAATCATGCTTATTTAATCGTGCAATGGATGAGACCCCGAAAGGCTTATACAATAATACCCATGTAGCGAGCGTTGGGTTAGTGGATCCCAGACTATAAAAACCTTAGGTCACTAGGCACAAAGTCCCCGCGAACTTAATAGCTCGAGTATTAAAGAGCTCACCCTGGTTAATTTTGCATATAAACAATTGAAACTTTTGACTTTTTTTTTTCTTTTTTCTGTTTTTTTTCTCTTTTTTTCTGTTTTTTTTCTATGCAATCTGGAATGAGAATTCTCAATTCCAACCCTAGACTACTCATATAAATATGAGCCGGCTACTAGCCATTTGACACCTAGCCAACAACTAGCATGAAATCCCTGTTTTCCCCCAAACTTAGACTTTAGTGCTACTACGCTATCAAGGGAATAACGAAAATTCTAAATATAAACAAGTGATTAAATCTCAAAACATCCAAACAAGCATAACCTCAACCTAGCCCAAAAGCACCCAATGAGACTGTGTAAAAGTTTTGTTTCCGAAACATATAAGTCAATTTCATAGAAACTATAAATCAACCCTCTATTCATCATTACCACACTCAATTAGACACCTACCTACCAATCAGAATTAGCTCGTCTTAAGGGATCATGAAATATGCATGCTATGCAAATGCAACTAATAAGAACTCACATGGTATACGAAAAATAAAAACAGAATGTCCTATAAGAAACAAACATAATTATTACGAACATACATGCATGAATTACTACTACTAATATGCAAATCATGAAATCCTACATGAACACATAATACAAAAACAACTACTAATCCCTCAAACCACCCCCAAACTTAAAATATTCAATGTCCGCATTGAATGGAAGTAAATACGAGGAAAAGTAGAAAACATACCTAACCAGCTGAATCATAACCCTCCTCGAATGAATCTGGTGGAAGACAATGCGTACGAGCTCCATAGACTGGTCACTTCCCAAATAACAAGAATACTACAAAACCCCCAATTACAAGAACACAAATTCGTAATAAAAAAAAATATTAAAGAAAAAGATAAACCAATTACGAATCAAAAAGGTGAACTTGTAATTAATTCCTCTTTAGAATTGAATTTAAATAAATAGAAGAGGAATTGGATTTGTATGTATGGGTGTGTATATATAATGGAGTGATAGGATGAATATAAATTTGAATGTGTATAGTGATAGGTACGAAAAATTAAAAACAAACAATATAAAAAATCTAGATGATGTGCCCTAAGTGATTAAATGCATGATGCAACAATTATGTATTTACAACTAATTTTTTTTATTTTTTCAATTTTCAAATTTTTGTGATTTTCAATTTTTTTTTGATTTTTTTTTGATTTTCTAAAAATAAAAATGCGAAAACAGTGAGATACGGGTTACCGAAGCACGCTTTCCAAAAATTCCGATTAATTCGAAGCTCCGTGAGAAGATTCCCGTAATTCTAAACTTTCCTAAAAAAAATGAGATAAAAAAAATGAGACAAGTAAAAGTAATCCGAAAAATTAAAATTCAAGGCGCGAAAAATATTTAGTTCCCCGGCAGCGGCGCCAAAAACTTGATGTGGCAGAAATGTGTACAATTTAATATCGCAAGCGCACGATCATCGTTTTAGTATTTAAAGATTCGATCCACAGGGAATTATTATTTTCACAAACCTTAACTTTTAATTTAATCAAATTAGAATAATTTTGGGATTTTTGTAAATTTATGCTATTTAATTTCTAAAGGGAAATTTTAACTGTTACAAAGATAGAATTCATTTTAACCTAATTTTAATTTAACAAATTAAAATCCAAAAGAATAGAAAAATTAGATTTTATATTCTATTTTAATCCTTAAAGAAAATTTAAACTACTTTTTACTATTAAAAAAAATAAAAAAATAGAATAAAACTGATTTTAATAATGAAAGAAAATAAAAACAAAGGAAAATTCGACTTAGGGTATTTGAAAAACTGGATACCAAAATCGATATGCTACATTACCCAGTTAGCACACAAACCACAAGTAAACAGAATAATCAAATGCACAGGACAAATAAGGCACAAAACTCAGACATCAACCAAAACAACAACTCTACAACCAAACTTGCGACTTGGTGACTCAGTGACTTAGCAAATTTCAGCTTTACTAATTAACAACAAACCAAAAACTTAACTCAAAATTTTGATTCACAGAACTCGTAAACAAGAGAACGAAGAACATTGACACTGTGAATTCAAAACAAAGCTCAGACATCCAACTTAATTCGCAGCAAAAGGACACCAGAACCAACGTGCAGCAAAACCAAAACTAAAACCAAGTGGACTCACATAACAGACTCGGCTACTTCAGCGGTGCAAACAAAGATTCCAAAATGAACACGACAGCCAACAACACAGACCATTACCAACAAAACTCAGAATTCAGGAACATTCCAAACGGCAAGAAAACATAGCAAACTCGTTAAAAACAGGCCGAGACGACTCAGCAATTATTTAAAAGAAACTGCAACTCAACCGATTCTAAACAGACTTAATAAACCCATTGTCGTCACAGCGAATCAAACAGAACCAAAGAAATTACACATAAATGAAAACGAAATATTAACTCTCGACTCAATGTTTATTCGAACAAACAAAACGAATGAGAATCGAATTAGATCGGCTCAAAAACTCAGTAATAAAACCAACACTCTGGACACAGTGACGAACTCGACCAAGAAACTCAGAACTGGCTTGCTTCGGAAAAATGCAGAACAGCAATTAAAACACAACCAAGTGAACTCAATAACTTGACATTAATGAAAGCAAAAAGCAACGAACGAAATGTAGAATAACAAAGCGAACTCAAATCTGCAAGACAAGCACAATCGCGGGTAAAAAGAAGACGAAAACAGAACAAAAATGAAGAAACTCGACAATTTAGCAAGCACTACAAACGTTTACAATACAACTCGAAAAAAATAGAAAATACAACTCGGAAACTGAAATTCACGATTTCAAAACAGAACAAAAACCACCCATTAACGAATTCTAACTCTACTAAACACCCAGAACAAAAACAAAACTCTACTAAAGAACCGAAATTCAAAACAGGAATTCAAAACAACGAATTTACAAGGAAATTAACTAAAAAGACGAGGGGTTTGTGTGTATGAATTCGAAGGGGCGTGCGGTTCTTGTGTGTAGAGGAAGAGAGATTTAAAGAGGAGTAGAGAAAACGAGAGAGATAGTGAAATTGAGAGAGAGGTGCGAATGAGGGAGATGGGCTTGGTTCGACAGAGGTGAAAGGGGGGGAATAGAGATGGGATTGTTTAGATAGGAAAGACAAGGGAGATATGGTAGAAACGAGAGAGATGGGGAATATGGGAGAGATCTGTGTGCTTTTGTGGGAAAAAAAAATAAAAGAGAGATGTGATTGTGGTGTTTATTCGAACAGAGCAATAAAACTAGGGAGGTAATTTGACTTGGAAATAAAAATTGAAGAGAGAACAATAACGTAAAAAAAAATTGTTTACAAGAGAGTTACAAAACAAATTACAACTGAATGTACTAATACTAGGAATGGTGTCTTTTGCTCCTGCACTTGGTCTCAATTTATAGCCATTCCAAGCCTTACAATTTGCAATAAAAAATTGCCTCCATCATTCTTCATCATTCTTCCACCATCTTGAAAATTCTTTTTGCCAACCAAATCATCACACTACACACTATGTTTTTTTCTCTTTTTCTTTTTTTATTTTTTTTAATATTTTATATATATTACAAGAATATTCCAAATTTAATAAAATTCGGAACTGAATTTGGTCTTCAAATTTCGAGCTTCTTCGATCGGATATGAAATAAATACTATAGCTCAATAAATCCGAATTTCTTCTTCTTTTTTCTCTTTCTTGACCTTCATTTCTGTATTTTGCAATTTCTTCAATTTTTCTTGAATTTCCTGAAATACAACAAAATAATTTATTAAAATACGATTTCAAACAATAAATAGGCAATAAAAATATGCAAAAATATGCACTTATCAAATGCCCCCATACCTATCTTTTGCTCGTCCTCGAGTAAAACAAAAAGAAAATCTAGATAAAAAGTCCTATACTCCTTTTCGTAGGTGTGACGGGTAATTTTAGGTTTACCAACCCGTTAAACCTATAGACGATCTCTACAGGAGGAGTGTTGTCTCCTAAGGGTTTACAGAAGATATACCCATAAAATCTTTGAGATAAATCAGCAAGTATCCAACTTTCCTCTTTCACTCTAGCTTTCATTGGTGTCAACAAAACAATTTTGTAGGAAAATACATGCCTTAAAGATTATTCTAATAATAGCCAAGTTATAGGTTCCCACAATCCACATGATTAGACTAAAAATTTACAAAAAATCCCAAGGTGTGTAGTGAATTTAAGGCCTTTGATGGATAAACTGCATACGAATATTTTCTATTTTTCAACCAATATTGAACTGACCCAATCTCTATTACAACAAGGTTCTAGCCAAACTTCACGTTCTTAGTAGTTAGACCGACCGTGCAATGGTTGAGGTCCCAAAAGACTTTTGCATCAATACCCATTTAGCGAGTTTTAGGTCAACAATCCTAGATCACAAGGGACCATAGGTTGCTAGGCACAAAGTCCCCTCAGACTTACTTACTCGGGTTATTAATGAGCCCAACCTAGCCGATTTTCCTACTAAGAATTTATTATTACAAGATTACACTAGCACTCAACAATTACAAACATTTATTGACTCTTCTTCCTTTTTTTTTTTTGACACTATACGAACCAAATTTCGCAAAGGTTTGATTCGACATTGTTCTAACATGTGGGTTCTCTCTCAGGTATCGAATAACATTCCTATACAATTCTTCCATCAAAAGTCTTGTGCAAATGTGTCGTCTTGGACTTTTAAGCAAAAATTTGTTCGACACAAGTTTCATGAGGAAAACCTTACTTGACTACGTTCAAATCATCTAAAGGCATTATACATATAATTTTCGAAAAAAAATCAACACCAACTAGTTCTAGAATTTAAAGAGTGGGAAGGACAACTAAGCTAAAATATCTCTATTTTTGGATTTTTAAAATTTTTAATTTTTTTGGATTTTAAATTTTTTCAATTTTTTTTTTTGGATTTTTCAATTTTATGTATTTACATTAAAACCCTCCCCCATACCTAAATCATGCATTGTCCTCAATGTATGCAAAATGCAAGATAAATGACAAGGGAGAATGGTGAGAAAATACCTGATAAGGATGAAAGAGAGTTTACAATTACCTACTGAAGACACTTACTTGATTCATGGATCGATGAGGTAGATAACCTCTTCCTCGGGATCAATTGGCTGCTCTAAAAATGGTTTGAGTCTTTGTCCATTAACTTTAAATATATCACCATTTTTAAGATTTTCAATTTCAACAGCACCGTGAGGAAAAATGACCCTAACAACATAAGGACCTTCCCATCGGGATCTCAATTTCCCGGGAAACAAATGAAGCCTAGAATTGTACAAAAGAACTTTTTGACCGGGAGAAAAAGATTTTCTCAAAATAGATTTATCATGAAAAAGCTTAGTTCTTTGTTTATAGATTTTAGCGTTCTCATAGGCTTCATTTCTCAACTCCTCGAGTTCAGACAATTGCAACTTCCTATGACTACCGGCGGTTGGTAAGTCAAAATTCAACTCTCGAATGGCCCACATGGCCCTATGTTCGAGCTCAACGGGCAAGTGACAGGCCTTTCCAAAGACAATCCGAAAAGGGGACATGCCTAAAATGGTTTTAAAAGCGGTCCGATAGGCCCACAAGGCATCTATCAACTTAGTTGACCAATCCTTCCTATTCGAGTTGACAGTCTTTTCTAAAATTTGCTTAATTTGACGATTCGAGACTTCAACTTGCCCACTAGTTTGAGGATGGTAAGGGGTGGCTAGTCGATGAGTTATTGAGTACTTTTTCAGAAGAGACTCAAATTGACGATTCTTGAAGTGCTTGCCTTGGTCACTAATGATAGCCTTAGGTGTACCGAAACGAGAAAAGATATTCTCTTTGAGGAATTTAAGAACGACCTTGTTATCATTGGACTTAGTAGCAATGGCTTCCACCCACTTAGACACGTAATCGACCGCTAACAGAATGTAGAGGTTGCCAAAGGAACTAGGAAAGGGGCCCATATAATCGATACCATATACATCGAAAATCTCAATGATTAAGATGGGGTTCATTGGCATCATATTTCTCCTAGTGATCTTTCCTAAGTGTTGACACCTATTACACGCGGCACAGTATTCAGCAGCATCTTTGAACAAAGTGGGCCAATAAAAACCGCATTGGAGGATTTTAGCGGCTGTTTTCTTAGCACTAAAATGCCCTCCACAGGCTTGGTCATGGCAGAAAGAAAGGATATTCTTGAATTCATGATTTGGGACGCACCTCCGAAGGATTTGATCGGGACAGTATTTAAAGAGATACGGGTCATCCCAAAAGAAGTGTTTGTCCTGTGAGAAAAATTTCGATCTATCTTGAGAGGACCAATGAGAGGGAATGTCACCGGTTGCAAGATAGTTGACAATATCGGCGAACCAAGGGGGAGTGGAAATGGACAGAAGTTGCTCATCCGGAAAGGATTCGTTTACGGGAGAGTCGATGGTGGACTCCACTATCAAGCGGGAAAGATGATCGGCGACAACATTCTCAGAACCCTTCTTATCCCTAATTTCTAGGTCAAACTCTTGGAGCAAGAGAATCCACCTAATCAATCGGGCTTTAGAGTCTTTCTTAGAGAATAGACAACGAAGAGTGGCATGATCGGTGTAGACAATGATTTTCGAACCGATAAGATAGGACCGAAACTTGTCGAGGGAAAAGACTACGACTAGAAGTTCCTTTTCGGTGGTAGAATAATTAAGTTGAGAATCATTCAAAGTCTTGCTAGCGTAGTAAATGACATGGGGCATCTTATCGATTCGTTGCCCTAAAACGGCTCCTACCGCATAATCAGAAGCGTCACACATCAACTCGAAGTGGAGATTCCAATCGGGAGATCGAATGATTGGGGCAGAAGTCAATTCTTTCTTAAGATGCTCAAAAGATTGTAAACAATCGCTATTGAAATCGAATTTGACATCCTTCTCGAGAAGATTGGTTAAGGGTCTAGCCTTCTTGCTAAAATCCTTAATGAAACGCCTATAAAAGCCCGCATGGCCTAGGAATGAACGAATGGCTTTGACCGACTTGGGTGGGGGTAGATTTGCAATGAGGTCAACTTTGGCTTTATCGACTTCTATCCCCTTTTCAGAAATTTTATGACCAAGAACGATCCCTTCCTTAACCATGAAATGACATTTCTCCCAGTTGAGAACGAGGTTGGTTTCTTTGCACCGTTTTAAAACTAACTCAAGATGGTTTAGGCACTGGTGAAAAGACGAACCAAAGATGGAAAAGTCATCGATAAAGATCTCGAGAAAATCCCCTACCATGTCAGAAAAGATGTTCATCATACACCTTTGGAAAGTGGCTGGAGCAGTGGTTAGACCAAAGGCTAAACGACGATAGGCAAAGGTTCCAAAGGGACATGTGAAAGTGGTCTTTTCTTGGTCTTCGGGAGCAATGGGAATTTGAAAATAGCCAGAATAACCATCTAGAAAACAATAGAACGAATGACCGGCTAACCTTTCCAACATTTGATCGATAAAAGGCAAGGGAAAGTGGTCTTTTCTAGTGGCAGAATTGAGTTTCCTATAGTCTATGCATACCCTCCACCCATTCTGAACACGGGTGGGCACTTGCTCATCATTCTCGTTGGTGACAACGGTAATGCCAGACTTCTTCGGAACTACTTGAATGGGGCTGACCCAAGAGCTATCAGAAATGGGATAAATGATCCTATTATCGAGACACTTAAGAATTTCTTTTCGAACAACTTCCATCATGGTGGGGTTCAAACGCCGTTGAGGATCTCGAACGGGTTTCGCATCATCAACTAGGTGAATTCGATGTTGGACAGTGGCCGGGCTAATTCCTTTATTATCAGAGATACTCCAACCTATGGCCTCCTTATGTTCTCTAAGTACCCTAACAAGCTCATCTTCTTGTGATTCGGACAAATCAGAGGCAATAATAACGGGAAGAGACTCGTTAGGACCTAAAAAGGCGTACTTAAGAGTGTCGGGAAGAGGTTTGAGTTCTAAATCGGGCGGCGTCGACTCAACGGGTTCACTAGTTTCGAAAAGAGACAGGGGAGATGGTGCAACATCATGATTATTTGTAGGAATGGTGGATTCTAACATTTGGTTGACCTCATTTGTATATTCGGAAACATCCCAGTTTTGACCAAAGTGGTTTAAACAAAAATCAAGAGCATCATTAGGGGTCATGAAATTTTGATCAACTATTTCATCAATTAAATTAACATCCATAGGTTGATCATGAAAATCATCGGGTTGTTTCCCAACATGAAAGATATTGAGGTCAATGGTCATGTTCCCAAATGTTAGTTTCATCAATCCATTCCTACAATTAATCAAAGCATTCGAAGTGGCTAGAAACGGACGTCCTAGAATGACGGGAATTTGATATGTCGGATTCCTAACCGGTTCGGTTTCTAGTACCACAAAATCAACAGGAAAGACGAAATCTCCAACTTTAATTAGCACATCCTCGATGATCCCTTTAGGAATTTTAATTGATCTATCTGCTAATTGGAGGGTAACGTTCGTCTTTTGAAGTTCTCCTAACCCTAGGGTTTGGTAGACAGAATATGGAAGCAAGTTCACGCTGGCGCCTAAATCGAGTAACGCCTTGTCCACAAAAGAATTACCTATGACACATGAAATTGTGGGACAACCGGGGTCCTTATATTTCACGGGAATCTGGTTAGAAAGAATTGAGCTCACTTGAGAGGTCAAAAAGGCCTTCTTAGGGACGTGAGTAGTTCGCTTATGTGTGCACAAATCTTTTAGACATTTCGCATAAGAGGGAATTTGTTGAATCGCGTCTAAAAGAGGAATGTTGACTTTAACTTGCTTGAAAACCTCTAAGATCTTGTCTAATTGAGCAGTTTGCTTATTAGAGACGAGGCGTTGTGGGTAAGGAGCTTTTGGCTTAAAGACTCGTTCATTAGGTTCTTCGGGGACGGGTTTTGTCCCACTCGTTGATCCTTGTTCCTTAGAACTCTCGGGTTCAAGATTAGCGTTTGGTTCAGGATTCGATTCGTCTTCTTCGGGAGACTTGTCACCGACATGATTTTCAACTTGCTTACCGGACCTTAAGAAAATGACTGCGTTCACATTGTGAGGAGGTCTTTGATTGATTGGAAATTTAGGGTTTACCTCGGTTTGACTTGGAAGTTTGTTCTTCTCTCGTTCACAAATGGCGTTGGCTAATTGGCTTACTTGGACCTCTAACTTAGATATGGCTTGAGTACTAGCATTTAAAATTTGCCTATCTTGAGTCATGGTTTGCATGAAGGTCTGTTGAGATTGAGCCAAATTAGTCGTTGATTTTAGAAGCGCATCGAGAGTCTTTTCCAAGGAGTTAATTCTCTTATCCGACTCATGAAAGCCTGGTGGGTGGGTGGGTGCTTGATTTTGATAAGGAATGTGATTTTGAGTCGTGTTTGAGAACGGAACTTGGTTTGGATAGTTCGGCTTTTGAAAAGATGGTGGGGATTGGAAATTTTGGCCTTGGTTCCAAGAGAAATTAGGGTGGTTCTTCCACCCGGGATTGTAAGTTGGTGCGAACGGGTCATTCCGAGGTCTCGGTTGGAACATTGCGTTCACTTGCTCAAAATCGGGACAAGGTTGAGACTCAAAGTTCGAAGAATTAAAATTTGGGTACATAGACATGGGTGGGGGACTACTATGAGTTTCTAGAGCTTCGAGTCTCCTAGCAAGGGTAGCTAGCTTGGCATCGGTTGCAATATTGTTTCCAATTGAGTGTATACCCCAAGAAGAACTAGATGACTCGTTGGACTTGTGAGGTTCCCTAGTAGACTCCCATAACATAGTCTTTTCGGCTAATTCCTCGAAAAACTCCCACCCTTCGTCTTCATTTTTCTCCATAAATCTTCCTTGGCACATAGACTCTAACAACGCGGTTGTTGGACTATCTAAGGCCTCGTAAACAATCTTGCAAAGCCTCCATTTTTCTATTCCGTGGTGGGGGCATTGTGATAAGAGATTTTTAAAACGATCAAAATATTTCCAAAAAGACTGATTTTCCTTTTGATGAAATTGATTTATTTCGTTTGTAATCCTTGTAGTCTTATGGTTCGGAAAATATTTTTTAAGAAAAATTATCACAAATCCCTCCCACGTTGAAATAGAATTAACGGGCAGACTATACAACCATTTTTTGGCATTTTCTTTTAAGGCGAAGTTGATAAGTCTAAGCCTAATGGAGTCTTCGGTCAATTGTTGGATTTTTTGTAGAGCACAAACCTCCTCGAATTCATGAAGGAAAATATACGGATCCTCTCCCTCACTCCCGGTAAACTTAGGTAACATGCTAATATGGTGAGCTTTGATCTCGAAATTATTACCATTTACGGGAGGAAGAGTGATGCACGAAGGTTGAGCGGAACGGGTGGGGTAGCAACGATCTTTTAACGAGACTGCCATGGTTAAAATCGGTTCAAGTTCAACAAGTTCTACGGGCTCGGTCTCGATCTCGATCTCGATCTCGGGAGAAGAAGGACTCACAATCGCTCTAACTAGTCTTGAATTAACCCTAAGCCAAGTAGGTTGCATAAACAACGAAGTAACCACGTAGCAAGTAAGTGCGGAAAACACACAAAAGAGAAAGGGTGAAAAATCAAAAGAAAAATCCTATATCTAGGGTTCCTTAATAAAATAACTAGACCTTGCTCCTAACCGTAAGGACCACCAAAAACTCGGTAAATCAGAATTTATTCGGACCGATTTGGCCAGATTAGAGCAGGCATTGCCAAGAGGCCAAACTCGTCACTTAGACACCAAATCTTAATTGGCCAGGTAAGCTTTCGCTTGCCTCGACACCAAAGAGTCGGAATAATTAATGATTACTTCGTTTCTTAGGTACCTTCCTAATTGAGCGCGAAATTTCTAGGGGCCAACGTCTAATTAATTTTATTAAAGGCTTGGTATGCAAAATGATGGATTAAATTGTTTTTGGGCCAAGGAAAGAGTGATGAAATCCCTTCCCTTATCTTTTGATGGGTTTTGCCCTTAAAATTTATTAGAATGAATGCAGCAAACAATGAGATATATACGAAAGCGGTAAACAATTACGGATGCTTACACTACGTGTTCTAATCTAAAGAAAAGAAGAATTTAACGTACCTTTGGGTCCTCCAGCAATCACCACAATTTATAAGGTACGAAAAATTAAAAACAAACAATATAAAAAATCTAGATGATGTGCCCTAAGTGATTAAATGCATGATGCAACAATTATGTATTTACAACTAATTTTTTTTATTTTTTCAATTTTCAAATTTTTGTGATTTTCAATTTTTTTTTGATTTTTTTTTGATTTTCTAAAAATAAAAATGCGAAAAGAGTGAGATACGGGTTACCGAAGCACGCTTTCCAAAAATTCCGATTAATTCCAAGCTCCGTGAGAAGATTCTCGTAATTCCAAACTTTCCTAAAAAAAAATGAGATAAAAAAAATGAGACAAGTAAAAGTAATCCGAAAAATTAAAATTCAAGGCGCGAAAAATATTTAGTTCCCCGGCAGCGGCGCCAAAAACTTGATGTGGCAGAAATGTGTACAATTTAATATCGCAAGCGCACGATCATCGTTTTAGTATTTAAAGATTCGATCCACGGGGAATTATTATTTTCACAAACCTTAACTTTTAATTTAATCAAATTAGAACAATTTTGGGATTTTTGTAAATTTATGCTATTTAATTTCTAAAGGGAAATTTTAACTGTTACAAAGATAGAATTCATTTTAACCTAATTTTAATTTAACAAATTAAAATCCAAAAGAATAGAAAAATTAGATTTTATGTTCTATTTTAATCCCTAAAGAAAATTTAAACTACTTTTTACTAATAAAAAAAATAAAAAAAATAGAATAAAACTGATTTTAATAATGAAAGAAAATAAAAACAAAGGAAAATTCGACTTAGGGTATTTGAAAAACTGGATACCAAAATCGATATGCTACATTACCCAGTTACCACACAAACCACAAGTAAACAGAATAATCAAATGCACAGGACAAATAAGGCACAAAACTCGGACATCAACCAAAACAACAACTCTACAACCAAACTTGCGACTTGGTAACTCGGTGACTTAGCAAATTTCAGCTTTACTAATTAACAACAAACCAAAAACTTAACTCAAAATTTTGATTCACAGAACTCGTAAACAAGAGAACGAAGAACATTGACACTGTGAATTCAAAACAAAGCTCAGACATCCAACTTAATTCGCAGCAAAAGGACACCAAAACCAATGTGCAGCAAAACAAAAACTAAAACCAAGTGGACTCACATAACAGACTCGGCTACTTCAGCGGTGCAAACAAAGATTCCAAAATGAACAAGACAGCCAACAACACAGACCATTACCAACAAAACTCAGAATTCAGGAACATTCCAAACGGCAAGAAAACATAGCAAACTCGTTAAAAACAGGCCGAGACGACTCATCAATTATTTAAAAGAAACTGCAACTCAATCGATTCTAAACAGACTTAATAAACCCATTGTCGTCACAGTGAATCAAACTGAACCAAAGAAACTACACATAAATGAAAACGAAATATTAACTCTCGACTCAGTGTTTATTCGAATAAACAAAACGAATTAGAATCGAATTAGATCGGCTCAAAAACTCAGTAATAAAACCAACACTCTGGACACAGTGACGAACTCGACCAAGAAACTCAGAACTGGCTTGCTTCGGAAAAATGCAGAACAGCAATTAAAACACAACCAAGTGAACTCAATAACTTGACATTAATGAAAGCAAAAAGCAACGAACGAAATTTAGAATAACAAAGCGAACTCAAATCTGCAAGACAAGCACAATCGCCGGTAAAAAGAAGACGAAAACAGAACAAAAATGAAGAAACTCGACAATTTAGCAAGCACTACAAACGTTTACAATACAACTCGAAAAAAACAGAAAATACAACTCGGAAACTGAAATTCACGATTTCAAAACAGAACAAAAACCACCCATTAACGAATTCTAACTCTACTAAACACCCAGAACAAAAACAAAACTATACTAAAGAACCGAAATTCAAAACAGGAATTCAAAACAACAAATTTACAAGTAAATTAACTAAAAAGACGAGGGGTTTGTGTGTATGAATTCGAAGGGGCGTGCGGTTCTTGTGTGTAGAGGAAGAGAGATTTAGAGAGGAGTAGAGAAAACGAGAGAGATAGTGAAATTGAGAAAGAGGTGCGAATGAGGGAGATGGGCTTGGTTCGACAGAGGTGAAAGGGGGGGAATAGAGATGGGATTGTTTAGATAGGAAAGACAGGGGAGATATGGTAGAAACGAGAGAGATGGGGAATATGGGAGAGATCTGTGTGCTTTTGTGGGAAAAAAAATTAAAAGAGAGATGTGATTGTGGTGTTTGTTCGAACAGAGCAATAAAACTAGGGAGGTAATTTGACTTGGAAATAAAAATTGAAGAGAGAACAATAACGTAAAAAAAAAATTGTTTACAAGAGAGTTACAAAACAAATTACAACTGAATGTACTAATACTAGGAATGGTGTCTTTTGCTCCTGCACTTGGTCTCAATTTATAGCCATTCCAAGCCTTACAATTTGCAATAAAAAATTGCCTCCATCATTCTTCATCATTCTTCCACCATCTTGAATATTCTTTTTGCCAACCAAATCATCACACTACACACTATGTTTTTTTCTCTTTTTCTTTTTTTATTTTTTTTAATATTTTATATATATTACAAGAATATTCCAAATTTAATAAAATTTGGAACTGAATTTGGTTTTCAAATTTCGAGCTTCTTCGATCGGATATGAAATAAATACTGTAGCTCAATAAATCCGAATTTCTTCTTCTTTTTTCTCTTTCTTGACCTTTATTTCTTTATTTTGCAATTTCTTCAATTTTTCTTGAATTTCCTGAAATACAACAAAATAATTTATTAAAATACGATTTCAAACAATAAATAGGCAATAAAAATATGCAAAAATATGCACTTATCACTGCCCCTTCTCCTCGCTTGGGCTATTCGTATAACAAATATGTCCTGTTCCAATGTCTTCTTCTATTGACCCAAAATCTGTCAATTTGTAGAACAACACACACTCGCGGGCTTCGATTGAATATAATGGAGGAGGGTAAATGTAAGTTTCTGAAGCCTTTGGTTCCTCAAAGAGAACTTCCTCCATTGGCTCTAATGCGCTACCTCCATCTTTAAACTCTGAGACAAGTAGAAGACCTGCATCTTTCCCATGTTCTTTATCCTCTTGGTTCGCACCTACCAATTCTTGAAATTTGCGTAGCTCATCAGTGTCCTCTTGGTACGCACATACCAATTCTTGAAATTTATACAGCTCATCAGTGTCTGTCTCAAATTGTGCCCTTTCCAAATCATCCACCTCACTAGCTTGATCAAATTCCTTACATGGCTTGTGAACACTCACCTCCTCTTGGAATTTGTCTTCTTCAATTATGCATGCAGTACCTTGCTCCAAGTCACCGTCATTTTCTGGAATTGCCTCTCGTATGGATTGTTGTTTCTCTTGTTCCAAGGCACTCAAAATTTGAGAAAGTAGTGTCCCCATATTTTTGGTAGACTCCTCATAACTCTTTGCAAGCATCCTAATCTCCTCCATAACATCAACCTCATCTGACTGAAAAGTAGGAGTAGGTTGCTGATGTTGAAACTCTTCACTTCCCAAGAAATATGACCTATCTAGAACATCTTGCTGGTACTGTTGAGGATGGTACTGAAAATATGGTTGTTCCTCATAACTGACATATGGATCACCTCCTTCGTAGTAACAATATTGTGAGGGATCATGAACGCCAAAACACCGCTCACATTGATAAGGCATGGATGTACTCGAATATGCCCACCATGGCAACTCCTGGCCTGCCATCTTCAAACACTCAAGTACCTGAACACAACGAGCTAAACAAGATAGTTAAGAAAAAAAAATCCGAGTCAGTGAACTCTAACGACCACTATTAACAAGCACATAAACCAAAAATAAAACACCGATGATCCCCGGCAGCGGCGCCAAAAACTTGTTAACACAATATCACGCAAGCGTACGTGGTCACAAGTAATATATGAATAAGTCGAGTTCATTCCCACAGAGATCTTGTTATGGTTTTAATTCAGTTCATGCACCTATGCAACAATGTATGGTTTTTATTCACTGCTAAGACAATTAACAATTAAGGTATTGTTTAACTAAATTAACTACTAAGCAAATTAACAATATTACTAATTAACTAATTACGAGAATTAACTATCGAATTACTTATATGCAAGAAAACATGGAATCCTAACTTCATCATCCACTTCACTTAGAGTTGATGCCTTTAATCAATGCATGTGATGGTTTTGATATCTGATCAGATAACACGAAATAAGTAAAAGCTACCTCTCGCTATACTAATACCAAACTACGCATGCATCCACAAAAGAGATAGAAGATGGGTAGACACCAATTATGTTTAGACCCTATATCTCTATAGAATTTGAAAACATAAAGGTTGAAGCACAAGTTATCCACATAGATAACATAGGGCAGCATAATATCTCTATTTACGCCACAAATCATGATGTTAAAACATCAACCTATCCTATGCTAGCATGGCAAGTTCTAAATCTCAAGATCCACTCTCATTTCGCAAGAGATTAACAAATTAGATGTTCATGACTCATCTAAACACATGAAACACAACCATACGAGGATATCAAGAATTCACCACACATAAATCTTTAAAGCAATCAAACTACTAAGCTACATAGATAAATCTGTTAGAATCCCATGACAACGATTAGCTCATATCGAACCGCTCGTCATCATGGGATCTATTGAAACCATGATAGAAGTCAAGATATGAAAGAAAGTAATAATATTAATAAAACAAGAGTTGAGAAAACAAATCTATGATACAAAAGATGAAGTAGATCTAGATCCGTTGCTTGTCACGAGCGTTGAATCCTTCTCTCCTTTTCTCCCTTGCAGATCTAAGCTATATTATGTACAAGATATATAATTGTCTAATTCTCTAATTCTAATTGTCTAATTTACAAAGGGTTGGATGTGTTTATATAGGCACTCCAAGTCTTGCCCAGCAAGAAATTGCCTTCTATTACAATTAGAATTCGATTTAGGTACCAAAAACTGCCAAAAATACAATTAGAACTTGAAAAGGGCAAAACAGTAAATTCTCTGCTCCCATTAATCTGCTTGTCGCACAGATTGCGCCAACCACACGCAACTTGCGCGCGCGGCTCCTGTCCTAAGTTGTAGAAAATCTTCCAAGCTTCGCGTGGACAGCTTACGGGCCTCAAACGGACTTATAGAACACCAAATATGGCCAAAACAGTGTAGACTGCGCAACCTTCCCGGAAAATCCGAATTTTAATCAATTAATTCTCCAAACACGATAGAAGCATCAACTATAATCGATATTCTTGCAAATCTGCACAACTAAGCAAAACACATCAAAATTACAATAAACTTGAGTCCAAGACAATCAATTTAAGCCGAATCGAAGCGATCCAAGTGGATATAAATCCACTTATCATCTATCCTTTGACAGGTAGCTCATCAACGGATGAGGTTTTGTAGCATACTGCAGTATCTCTATATTATCAGTTGATAGTGTTTTTATCCACAGTCATGTTGACCATCAACGGATAGGCAGAATATGGTAGCCAATTGCAAATAAGCTATGCTATGTAATTATGTCTAAGTGAAAGTGTATCAACAGTTGAAGACAAAACTCTATCAACGGATACAACTCAAATCCACTCTATCAACGGATATAGCTCAATACATCATCAACGGATGTCAGTGTACAATATCAACGGATAATCATTGACACTTTCTTCTATGCTAAGCTGGGGATTAGCAGTTGATAAGGACATGTTTGACTGACAGATCACATGGGTTGATAGTAGATACAAAAAGCAGTATGGCAGCCATACTTTGGAAACACAGAAGAAAGAAGCATTCCATTTACACTATGAACACAAGAAAGGTGCAGGAGACATGTCTGTTCACAAGGACAACCTTTCGGCTACATGTGTATTTGGAGTGTAGTAGCAAGTCAACTAGAATTAGATTAATATTATCTTATTCCTGTAGTACTTGTAAAACTTGGGATTTATAACCAAGTGTAGCAACTCTTTGTAGGCTAAGAAAACAAATACATTTGCTTAGGGTTTTTATTGAATATTCTTAGAAAGCAAAGAGTTGTAAAACAGAAGCTGTGTACTTTTGTATCACAGAGTTTTCTTCGAATAAAAGCTTCAGGTGGTGCATTTAACCACCTGATTTATTATGTGTTTGCGCATTAATCTTTCTACAGCAATTATCTAAGTATAGATTTCTGGAGTTCTTATCAGAAATTTATAAATATCAAGAATTGTATTCAACCCCCCCCTTCTACAATTATACAAGTGTGTAATCTGGGAATAAAAATTGGTATCAGAGCAAGCTTCTAACATATTTGGAGTTTAAAGATCAACACACTTCCAACATGTCTAAAAAGGATTATGGAGTAAAGATTCCAGTTCTTGATGGAGAGAATTACTTTCACTGGAAAGTAAAAATGCGTCTACATCTCTCGTCTATTGATGAGGGTTTTGTGGATTGCATTGAAAAGGGTCCTTACGTTCCAATGAAGATTGCAACAAGAGTTGGCCTGGCTGAAGGTGTGCCTGACACTCTCATTCCCAAACCTGTTTCTGAGTGGAGTCTTGAAGATATTGCAGAAGTCCACAAAGACAAAAAGACCATGAATATACTGTTCAATGGTCTAGAAACAGACATGGTTGACAATGTTATTAACTGTACTACCTCCAAGGAAGTATGGGACACTGTTCAAACCCTTTGTGAAGGAACAGAACAGGTGAGGGAAAACAAGATGCAACTACTAATCCAACTGTATGAACATTTCCACTTTAAGAGTGGAGAAACATTGAATGATACATTTAGTAGATTTCAAAAGCTACTAAATGGTTTGAAACTGTATGGAAGAATCTATCAAGTTAAAGATTCTAATCTCAAATTTCTGAGATCACTGCCTAAGGAATGGAAGCCAATGACTGTTTCTCTAAGAAACACTCAAGAGTACAAGACATTTACTCTTGAAAGGCTCTATGGAACTTTAAAGACATATGAGCTGGAAATAGAGCAGGATGAAGAGATTGAGAAGTCTCAAAAGAAAAGTGGGTCAGTTGCACTTGTTGCCAACTTGGAGCAAAAGGAGGAAATGACAGAAGCTGCTAGTTCTACACCAAACAAGAGGTTTGTAAAGGTAGAGCAGAATCAAGCAGGAGCAAGGAAAAGGTGTCTGAGGAATTGAATGTCCTTCAGCAGGATGAATTGGATGAGATAGATGAGCATTTAGCTTTTCTATCTAGGAGATTCTCTAAGCTGAAATTCAAGAGAAACTCTGGGGTGGCCAAGCCATTTAACAAGGATTTTTCCACAAGAAACTATGTGGATAAATCCAAAATTAAATGCTACAATTGTGGAATTGCTGGTCACATGATAAGTGAATGCAGGAAACCTAGATCTGAGAACAAGGGAAAGTCAACTGAGGCTGTTGACTATAAGAAGAAATATTTTGATCTTCTCAGGCAGAAAGGAAAGGCATTCTTGACCCAAGAGTATGACTGGGCTGTTGATGACAGTCATTCTGATGATGATGTTGAGTTTGTCAACCTTGCTTTAATGGCTGATTCTGGAGAGCAGGAAGCAAGTTCAGCTAGCAATCAGGTATTTTCTACTAATCTCTCTGAGCTCACCAAAGAGGAATGCAATAGTGTTATAGATGAAATGTCTACTGAACTATATCACTTAAGTGTTACTCTTAAATCACTTACTAAAGAGAACAATAGGATTAAAGAGTCTAATCTATTTTTAACTGATAGAAATGCTGCTCTAGAAGCTCAATTTCTAGAATTTGAGAAAATGAGAGTTGATTGCAATAATGCTAAAAGTGAACTTGAAGCTGTGTTAAAAAGAGAACTGATTTTAAAAGACCAGCTTGAAAAAGAACAAGGGATAATTGCTAAATTTCAAAGTTGTAGGAATATTTCTCAAAACATAATAGAAGTCCAGGGAATAGAATCGTTTGTGAAGGATACCTGGACTCAAAAGAAAAAGGAGCTAGAACCTGGCCTTGAGGATCTAGAGACTATTTGTGAATCAACGGATAGTGATCATCCGTTGACATATGAACCATCAACGGATGAGAGGTATCCGTCGACTAACAAAAAGTTTGTTAGTAAGAAGGAACTCGGGAAACTGGATATCAAGTATGGTCCAGTCAACAAGAATTTTGTTAGTGGTGAGTGTAGCAAAACCAAATCCAGTGGGAAGGCTAAGGCAGGTGATTTACATAACAAAAAGGTTGTTGGTAAATCAGATAAGGAAAAGGTAGAAATTGAGGGTAAAAAGAAAAAGATAGGTATCAACAAGAAAAACAATTATTCTCCTGACAAGTTTGCTCCTAAGAAAACTTGTAGTAATTGTAATAGTGTCAATCACCTATCTTCTAATTGCAAGATTGTCAACAAGGCTCCTGTTCATATACCTCAAACAATGCCATGTATACCTGCAATGCCTGTTATGCCTGGTTTGTATCAAAATGCTAGTTTTTCAAATCCATATGTGAACATGCCATATGTGTCTAATCCTTATTTTCAATATGTGAATGTGCCACAAATGTCATAGAACATTCCTAGCATGAATAATATGTATACCAATTTTTCTCAAATGCATGCATCAAATATTCATGTAAATGAGCATTTGTCAAACCCCATCACTCAAGCATCTACACCTAAGTTGAAGAATGCTAAGAGTGCGAAGTCAAAGGCTAACAAGAAAGGACCCAAGGAAGCTTGGGTACCAAAATCAGCTTGATTTGTTTTTGAAATGTGTGCAGGGAAACAGAAGGAATCTATGGTACCTAGACGGTGGATGTTCTAGGCACATGACAGGAGATTCAACCCTGCTCACAGAGTTCAAGGAAGGAGCTGGCCCTAGAATTACCTTTGGAGATGACAACAAAGGATATACTAAGGGATATGGCCTGATTTCAAAAGACAATGTCATCATTGAAGAAGTGGCTTTAGTTGAAGGTTTAAAGCACAATTTGCTGAGTGTCAGTCAGATTTGTGACAAAGACTATGAAGTAAAGTTCACAAAAGAAGCTTGTGTTGTTTCTGCCAAGGAAGACAACAATGTGGTATTGACAGGCTTTAGAAAAGGAAATGTTTACATAGCTGACTTCAATTCAGCATGCTCAGAATCCATTACTTGTCTCTTCAGCAAAGCAAGTAAGGATGAGAGTTGGCTATGGCATAAGAAGCTGTCACATTTGAATTTTAAAGTTATGAATGATTTGGTTAGAAAGGATCTTGCTAGAGGAATCCCTCAATTGGAGTTTGTCAGAGATGGACTGTGTGATGCCTGCCAATTAGGGAAACAAAAGAAATCATCCTTCAAAAGCAAGACAGAGTCATCCATTGTTAAGCCTCTTCAATTGCTGCATATGGACTTATTTGGTCCAGTAAATGTCATGTCTATTTCAAAGAAGAAATACTGTCTGGTGATTGTAGATGATTTTTCTAAGTTCACATGGACCTTCTTCCTGCACTCCAAGGATTGTGCAAGTGAAATCATCATCAATCACCTCAGAATACTAAACAATGGTTCTGAAGACAGAGTACAAAGAATCAGGAGTGACAATGGTACTGAATTCAAGAATTCCACAATGAAGATTTTCTGTGAAGAGAATGGAATTGTCCATGAGTTTTCTGTTTCCGGAACACCTCAACAAAATGGGGTTGTTGAAAGGAAAAACAGAACTCTCATTGAAACAGCTAGAACAATGTTAAGTGAATCAAGGTTACCAACATATTTCTGGGCTGAAGCTGTCAACACTGCATGCTTTACTCAGAATATTTCCTTGGTCAATCAAGCTAGAGGAATGACTCCTTATCAGTTGTTAACCAACAAAAAACCAACTTTAGCTTTCCTTCATGTCTTTGGATGTAAGTGTTTTCTGCTAAGGAATCATGGAGATAACTTGGGAAAATTTGAAGCAAAGGCAGATGAAGCTATTTTCGTTGGATATGCAGCAGGGAAAGCCTACAAGGTCTACAATCTAATAACCAACATTGTTATGGAATCTGTACATGTTGTGTTTGATGATCAAAAGATTCTAGGCCTAAATGATGAAGGCTCCCATGAAAAGTTGGAATTTGAGAATGAAGGTGAAGGAAGAATGTACTATGATGATGATGAGGAAGATGAAGATCATGACCACAGAGACCCACCAAGAGTTGTTGTACCAACTAGAAGTGATGCTTACACTGGAAATGAAGCATCCGTTGACAGTCATTCTGGAGCATCCGTTGACATTATTAGAGATGCATCCGTTGACAGAGATTCTCAAGCATCCGTCGACAGGCAAAATGATGCATCCATTGACAGTCAACTTCATAATTCAGCAAGGACAACAAACTCAGGGGGAGTTTCTCAAGGTCAAAATTCAATGCTAAATCAACATGATCATGCTCATGGAAATGAAGCAACCTCATCAAGATCAAACCTTCCACCTGCAATAAAATGGACTAGAGATCATCCATTTGAGTTAATCATTGGTGAATCAAATTCAAGAGTCCAAACTAGAAGGGCCACTCAAGCAGAATGTCTATACAGTAGCTTCCTGTCTCAAGAGGAACCTAAGAAAGTGGAAGATGCCCTTCTAGATCCATATTGGGTCTTAGCAATGCAAGAAGAGCTAAACCAATTTGAAAGAAATAAAGTATGTAAACTTGTGCCCAAACCTGATGATAGAAGTGTCATAGGTACTAAATGGGTTCTCAAGAATAAGACAGATGAAACTGGCATAATTGTGAGGAATAAAGCTAGATTAGTGGCAAAAGGCTACTCTCAAGAAGAAGGAATAGATTTTGATGAAACTTTTGCTCCAGTGGCAAGACTTGAGGCAATAAGAATCTTTCTAGCCTATGCAGCACATGCCAATTTCAAATCTATCAGATGGATGTCAAAAGTGCCTTTCTAAATGGGGAACTGGAAGAAGAGATCTATGTCCATCAACCTCCTGGCTTTGAGGATCCAGAATTTCCAGAATATGTATATCTTCTCATGAAAGCACTTTATGGTTTGAAGCAAGCACCAAGAGCCTGGTATGACACTTTATCTCAATTTCTTTTGGAGAACCACTTCACTAGAGGTACAGTAGATAAAACCTTATTTCATAGGAATATTAATGGCTCTTCAATACTTGTTCAAATCTATGTAGATGATATTATTTTTGGGTCTACAGATGAGAAGCTTTGCAAAAGGTTTGCCAAACTTATGCAAAGTAGGTATGAAATGAGCATGATGGGTGAATTAACTTACTTTCTTGGCCTACAAGTAAAGCAAGTTAATGAGGGAATTTTCATAAGTCAAACAAAATATATTTATGATCTCTTAAAGAAATTTGACTTAATGGATTGTACCTCTGAAAAAACACCTATGGCCACTGCAACTAAGCTTGAGTTGAATACTAAGTAAAAGTCTGTGGACATCTCAAGCTATAGAGGCATGGTAGGTTCACTTCTATACCTAACAGCTAGTAGACCTGATATAATGTTTTCTACTTGTCTTTGTGCTAGATTTCAAGCTGACCCTAGAGAGTCTCACTTAATAGCTATTAAAAGAATTTTCAGGTATTCCAAGGGAACACCAAACCTTGGCATTTGGTACCCAAGAGAATCTGGTTTTGATCTAACTGGCTATTCAGATGCAGATTATGCAGGTTGCAGAGTTGATAGGAAAAGTACTACAGGTTCCTGTCAATTTCTGGGAAACAGGCTTGTTTCATGGTTCAGTAAGAAACAGAACTCAGTCTCCACTTCTACAGCTGAAGCTGAGTACATTGCTGCTGGAAGCTGTTGTGCACAGATTCTATGGATGAGAAATCAACTCATTGACTATGGTCTAAAAGTTGAGAAGATTCCAATTTTCTGTGACAACACAAGTGCTATTGCCATCACAGGGAATCCAGTGCAACATTCGAGAACCAAGCACATTGACATCAAATACCACTTCATTAGAGAACATGTGATGAATGGTACAGTAGAAATGCACTTTGTGCCAAGTGAAATGCAGCTTGCAGATATCTTCACCAAGCCTCTTGATGAATCCACATTCACAAGATTGGTAGGTGAGATAGGTATGCTTAACTTGTCATAATTCCTATTGATATTTGATTTCACTGCATTGCAGCTAGGAATGTGTTTTGATTTACTTGAGAATTAAAAACTCTCAGAAAAATTTTTCTTTAGAAATTTTGTCCAAGGCAAAATTATCTTATCAACGGATATCCTTTTACCCGTTGATAGCATAAACACATTCCTAGATTTTTGTATATCAACGGATAACAGCTTATCCACGTCATCAACGGATAAACTGTTTCTCAACCGTTCATTCCATATCCGTTGATATACATATTTTCTTTTAAATATAACCGTTGGTAAACGTGTATCTATATAGGACTGGTTATATTTATTTTCTTTTATTATTTGACAGTTACTTTTGACCAATGGGTAATTACTTTTAATTATTTCATTTTCAATTCTTGAAAAGTATAAAAGGCTGTCTTGTGCTCTCACATCTCACTTTTATCGACTTTCAAGATTCTCGTAAGTAAACTGCATCTTCTTCACAAAAACTCTCTCCAACAAAAGTTCAAACTCTTCAATGGCGCCTATTGTTAAGATGATGTCTTCCACTGGGTTCACCTATGTGAAGAACAATTTCGCGGCCTATGTCGATACAATGAATGCCCCAGAAGCTTATCACACCATGATGAATTTTATGAAGAACTGTAAACTTTCGTATGCTATGACTGCCACCACTCCTCTAATCCACGAAGTAATCGAAGAGGTGTGGACATCTGCTGAGTACAATGGCACAGACGGTACAATTGCTTTTTCTCTAAAGGGTAAAACTATGTAGTTAACTCTGATGTGATAACTGCTTGTTTAAAATTGCCTGAGAATAACTGTCTGAAAGTACCCAGTGATGCTGAAATAATTGCCATGCTTAATTCCATAAATTATGCCCTTAGTACTGATAATTTAGGAAAAATTGCTAGGAAAGGGATGGTTAAAGAATGGAGTTATTTTTGTGATGCCTTCATTAAAACTTTTTCAGGCGAAATTAGTAACTTTGATGTTGTTAACCATTCCATGCTAGTTATGCTGTGCATGCTTCTGACTGATAAATTCTATAACTTTGGCACACTAGTCATGTATGAGATAGCAGCAAAATTAGGTAAAAAGGAAACTAGGGGCAAGAACATTTATTTTGTTAGATTTTTGATGCTCTTAGCACTGCATGTATCTGAGAATAAGCTATCCATTGCTAACCCGGATAGCAAGTTCACATGTTTTGTTCAGGAGAAGAGAGTCTTAAGTGATTTAATTCGAATGAACTCCAATGCCGAAGTAAAATTGGTATATCTACCAATTGTTCAGGTAACTCTTTCTAACCTTGAAACTCCTATCTCTAAACCCCAAATTTCTTTACCTTCCTCAGTCACAATGGAGTCTGTAGTAGTGACCACACAGGCTCCTACCCAAGTGGCTAAAACAAAAGTTTCCAAACCAAAATCTAAGAAACAAACCTCAGGTGTTTCTCAAAAAGCACCTGTTGCAAAAACTACCACAACTCTTGAGGGGAGTGTGAAGGAGGTAGTGAGTGGTGAGGGACAGGGTGCAAGCCCTAAGAATAAGGTGGGTGAGGAAAGTGCACCAAATAGCCAAGCCCAAGTTACATCCTCTCAACAGGGTGTGACTATTAGTTCTACAGCAACTCTGCACAAAAGGGTAAGGGACACTAGCTCTCAGTCAAAAACCTATGGAAGAAGAGTAAAATCTAAAACCATAAGGGAAGCACAGGGTGCACACACAGTACAGCAAACTGTACCTTCATAAATTCAATTTGATGTGACTTCAATAAATGTGGAGTCACAGCCCCTTGATCTTAACCTTCAAATCGATACTCATTACAATCCACCATCACCAACTCCATCTCTGGATGTGGATATGATATCTACATCAATTCCTGATTCTCCATCTTTAAGATTCTTGGAGAAGCCCCACTCTGCAATTGGTGGTCATCATCTCTTAGATGATTTGTTGGGCCATCAACCTTTCATTCCTGAATTCACAACAACATCTGTGGCCTCATCTTTAAAATCAATCTCCACAGATTCAGTGTTGGTTTTCACTTCAACGGATATTATCATTCCTTCATTAACGGATATCCTTCATCCGTTGACAAGTGTTTCTCCATCAACGGATGCGCCTCTGTCTAGCCATCCGTTGACAGCTATAACTACTCCATCAACGGATATCCCTTATCCGTTGATAACTCACTCTACCACTGCTATATCTGACATTCCTGTGTCAAGTGTGGAGGAGTTCTCAGTAGTTGAAACACTTTTAGGATTGAGGGAAGGGAGTGAGAGGCTGCCTTGTGAGCAGGCAAAAGGAGAGGAAAATAATGAGAGGCTGACCATTTCTTCAGGTCAGGCAAAAGGAGAGCAAGAGAGTTCCACCTTAGTAGGTGAAGGTGAGGGAGTGAGAGGTGTGAGCCAGGGGGAGCCCCTGATGCAAGAAAAGAGAGATGAGAGGAGAGAAGGGACTACAGGAGAAATAAGGCAGGAAGATTCAGCCATTGCAAGTGAGTTAATGGAGGTTAATGAAGCTTCTAAAGAGATGGAATTTCGACAAGAATATCAGTCAATCATTGACTCCATCTCTTTGGATCCTGAAACCTTACTCATCGTGTTTCTGCCTATCAAGTCATGGCACAACAGGGCAATGTGGAGGCAGAGGAGGCAATGCACCTAGTGCACACCTCACAATCTCTACAAAGAGCAAAGGATGCCTTGAAAACTCTGTCTTCAAATGTTGACAGTGAAGAGTTTGGCAATGATGACAGTGACAGCACAGCAAATGATGAAGAAGTCAATGTGGCAGATACTCCAGACTGGCTATTTTCTACTGCCACTATGGTTGGTGACTTCAATGTGGAGATTGTGAAGCAATATCAATCTGCTAGGGCTGAGCACCAAAATGCAGATCCACAGAGAAAGGCTGTCCTTCAGCAAATAATGGACTCCCTGAAACTTCACAAAATGCACATGGTCATTCAAAGAACACAACAGGAGGAGGTCCAAACTGCAATTAGAGAAATGAAAGTGGAACTAGATGCCAGGATTGAGGCACTAGCCCCTACTACCACTCAGAAGGTGCTGAATAGCAAACTATTGATGGAAGATAGCCTGGCCAAATCTATTCAGCATCTCTCCTCCAGAGTGGATGGTATGGAATCCCAAATGCAGACACTCATTGCCAATCAAGCCAAACAGACTGAGCTACTAGAAAGGCTGCTTGCAGCCTCATCTCCAGCCCTTGATGCTAACAAAAAGGGGGAAAAAAAGGTAAAAGAGGTTGCAGCTACTTCTAGTCAAATTCCAGCTTCCAGTAGCAAGATAGCACAAAGTTAGGGGGAGCAACAGCCAATGATAGTGGTCAATCCAAAAGAATTTACTATAGAGGCTTCCCCTGTGAAGAAACAAAAGGCTTTGCCTGTGATTCCTGACTTATCAGAAATCTCAGATGGTGAAAGGCAAGCCAGAATAGAGGCCTTAGAAAAGATCAACAAGGAGGCAAATGAAAGAATGATGAGAACAGAAAGGATGATCAATGAATCAATTGTATCAAATCTGTTCTCTACTAAGTCCTCAGCACCAACAATATCAACTACAATTCTGAAGGTGCTCACTCCAGAGATTGTAGCTCCTACTTTCTATGATGCTGAACCATCTAATGTCAAAGAATTTGAACCATACATAAAAACCAGAGCCTACTCTCCACCAAAGGCAAATGGGAAGAACAAGTTACAATTGGACTTTCCATTTCCCAAGGATGATGAAGGAAAGCTAATGGGAAAGCAAATTAAGGAGTTCAAGGAAAATGCCAATAGAAGTGTAAGAGAATGGATGGCTGTAATAATAAGGAATGGAAAAGTCTTAAATATATCCAATAGTCATCCTAGATTTGTTGAAGCAAAAAGAGAGGAGACCTCCAGACTTCTCAGGGAAGCTCATCCAAGTGAAGAAAATCAATATGAAAACTCAGATGAGAAGCAAGCCAGGCTGGCTCAAGAGTTAATGGATGAGGTAGAGGATGAAATGAGGGAACCTGAGGAAGTCCCCAAATCCAAAAGGAAAGTGAAATCATTCCCCAAATCCAAATCTAAGAGAGTGAAATCAAAGGCAATGAGGCCTGTCTCTCCAGAAATTGAAAGCAAGGAGACAGTTGGCTCATCACAACCTATTTCTGTAAAAGTATTCAACCCAGCTGTGAATTTCCATGGTGATCCTATAGTACCTAAAGAGGAACCAATGAATCTTGACTCCATTGAGGTTCCTTCATTCTTGCTGAAGCCTCAACAGAAGCCTATACAGAAGAAAATGATACCAAGGAAGCAACCTTCAAAGGAACCAATTCAAGTTGCTAGGGTACCTGCTATTGTCAGGCAGCCAATCTTGGAAAACAAGGATGATTTTATCTATCAGGCAGATATTGAAGAATACTCTGGCATGAATCTTTATCTGGATGAATTGTCAGAAGTAAGAGGAATTGACAAATATAAACATTTGCCTGAGAGATTGGTCTTTGTATACAAGGGAGGAATGGAAAGGACATGGCCACTACAGAGGGTTCTTGGAGAAAATTATCTGACCTTAACCAAAGTGTTCTCTGCAATCAAGAGATACACAGGGTTCTCCAAGATAGAAAAAGGGGAGATACTGGACAGAATAGAACAGATAAGGAGGGAATGGAACTCACCATCAAGTCTACCAAGGAAGATGAAGATCCCATACAATGGACAGAAAATCCACCTTCAACCCTTCTGGATGATGGAGTTCAGGGATGAAGATGGTAACAGGAGATTCTTCAGGTTAGAAGACCAACTATCAAAGGCTAGTTCTTAATTCCTGAGATGGTTACAACAAAAGCTAAATCCAAAGGTTGATGAAGAAGATGCCTTCTATAGGCAACTCCAAATGCAGATTGAGTCCAACTCTGCCAAAGAAGGAAAATCAAGGGTGATGCCAACAAGAGAAAAGAAACAGTCTTAATCTGCTCAGTCTAGAGGAGCACTTCTCTGTAAATTTCTCAAACTTTCAGTTTTTAATTTTTGTAGCTTAATACAATTTTTTTTGCATTGTTCTATATATATATATATATATATATATATATATATATATATATATATATATATATATATATATATATATATATCTTTAGGAATGTTTTGTTATCATCAAGGTCCTGAATTTACGCTTTATTGTCATCAAGTATAAATTGGGGGAGATTGTTAGGAATATGTTGTACTTGATGATAACTTCACAATCAATCAAATTGTATAAGGTTTTGTAGCTATCAACGGATGAGGATTTATAACTCTATCCGTTGACAGGTAGCTCATCAACGGATGAGGTTTTGTAGCATACTGCAGTATCTCTATATTATCAGTTGATATTGTTTTTATCCACAGTCATGTTGACCATCAACGGATAGGCAGAATAGGGTAGCCAATTGTAAATAAGCTATGCTATGTAATTCTGTCTAAGTGAAAGTGTATCAACGGATGAAGACAAAACTCTATCAACGGATACAACTCAAATCCACTCTATCAAAGGATACAGCTCAAGTCTCAATATCAACGAATACAGCTCAATACATCATCAACGGATGTCAGTGTACAATATCAACGGATAATCATTGACACTGTCTTCTATGCTAAGCTGGGGATTAGCAGTTGATAAGGACATGTTTGACTGACAGATCATATGGGTTGATAGTAGATACAAAAAGCAATATGGTAGCCATACTTTGGAAACATAGAAGAAAGAAGCATTCCGTTTACACTATGAACACAAGAAAGGTGCACAAGACATGTCTGTTCACAAGGACAACCTTTCGGCTACATGTGTATTTGGAGTGTAGTAGCAAGTCAACTAGAATTAGATTAATATTATCTTATTCCTGTAGTACTTGTAAAACTTGGGATTTATAACCAAGTGTAGCAACTCTTTGTAGGCTAAGAAAACAAATACATTTGCTTAGGGTTTTTATTGAATATTCTTAGAAAGCAAAGAGTTGTAAAACAAAAGCTGTGTACTTTTGTATCACAGAGTTTTCTTCGAATAAAAGCTTCAGGTGGTGCATTTAACCACCTGATTTTTTATGTGTTTGCACATTAATCTTTCTACAGCAATTATCTAAGTATAGATTTCTAAAGTTCTTATCAGAAATTTATAAATATCAAGAATTGTATTCAACCCCCTTCTACAATTATACAAGTGTGTAATCTGGGAATAACAGTTCATTTCCTTCAAAAGATCCCCCTTGATCAGTAGAATCAGTGGATTCAAAAGACTCTGAAGGATAAGTTCCTGATGAAGTAGACTCTGAAAGACTAGTCTGATCCTGACCAGTACTGTGTTCTCCTTGATTGAATTGCTCCCCCTCAACAGTAGCATTCCTTTGAGAACCAATAGAGATCTCCTCTGGAGAACCTTCATCATCACTGGAGAGAATCTCAGAATACTTAAGATTTTCAAATTCCAGATTGTCATGGCTTTCATCAGTTTTCAAAATTCCAACCTTCTTATCATCAAATGCAACATGAATTGATTCCATAACAATGTGAGTTCTGAGATTGTATACTTTGAAGGCCTTTGATGCTGAATATCCTAGAAAGATTGCTTCATCCGATTTGGCTTCAAATTTTCCAAGTCGTTCTGGATGAACTTTCAGGACATAGCATTTGCATCCAAAGATGTGAAAGTATTTCACACTTGGCTTCTTTCCTTTGATCATCTCATAGGGATTCTTTCCATGGCCATTTACCAAGGTACAATTTTGAGTGAAACATGCAGTGTTAATAGCTTTTGCCCAGAAATAGGTTGGAAGATTTGCATCTGCAAGCATGGTTCTTGCTGCCTCTATGAGAGTTCTGTTCTTTCTTTCTACTACACCATTCTGCTGAGGTGTTCCAGGTGCAGAAAACTATTGAGTAATTCCATTGTCTGCACAATACTCCTCCATTGTAGAATTCTAAAATTCTGTACCATTGTCACTCCTAAGCACTTTGACCTTGTACTCAGAGCTATTCTGAATATTCTTGACAAGTTCAATGATTTGCTGAGGAGCTTCATCCTTTTTGTGTAGAAAGAATACCCATGTGAACCTTGTGTAATCATCCACTATAACTAGAGCATATTTTTTCTTGCTGATAGACATAATGTTTATTGGACCAAATAAATCAAGATGTAGCATGTGAAATGGTTCAGTAATTGAATTTTCTGTCTTGCTCTTGAAAGTGGTTCTTCTTTGTTTTCCAAGCTGACAAGCATCACAAAGTCCATCTTGCACATAATTTGCCTGAGGTAGGCCTCTCACCAGATGGTGCTTAACAAGTTGATTAAGCTTCTTGAAATTGAGATGTGAGAGCTTCTTGTGCCAGTTCCAGCTTTCATCATTTGATGCCTTGCTGTAAAGACATCTAACAATTCCTTTAGATGTATCACTTAAGCTGGCTTCATAAATTTTACCATGTCTCTGACCAGTTAGAACAATGTCTCCATTCTGCATATTCAATATTTTGCATCATTCTATGTTAAAGATTGATTGATAACCTTTATCACCCAGTTGACTTATGCTTAAAAGTGTGTGTTTCAAGCCTTCAACCAGTGCTACATTTTCTATGATGACATTCCCCAAAATAATTGAGCCATATCCCAGAGTTTCTCCTTTGTTGCCATCTCCAAAGGATATTACTGGGCCAGCTTTCCTCTCAAACTTTGTAAGCAGGGACTTCTTTCCAGTCATATGTCCAGAGCATCCACTGTCCAAGATAATTGAATGCTTCTTTCCAGTGCCCTGCAAACAAAAAGTAGCTAGATAGAATTTTTTAGGAGCCAACTTCGATTGGATCCTTCTTATTAACTTTTGAACCAACAGGCTTTGAAAATTTTGCCTTAGACTTTGATTTCACAAACTGTTTGTGACTATGAGTTTCAGATTTCAAAGAATAATAGTCATAATATAGTTCATGATACTCCTTACACATATAAATGGAATGAAGTAAACTACCACAATGATAACAGGGTTCTTGTGGTTGGTATTGAATTCTCTGAGTCTTGGGGGATCTGGACTCAGTTTTCCAAGAAGGTTTTTGATTGCAGTCTAGGGCCAAATTATTATGATTTCCACATTTATAGCATTTTTTTCCTAGGTGCATCAGGTACATTCTTGTAATTATTCTCTTTGTTAATACCTTCTTTTCCATTCATATTTCTTCTGATCTTGCTAGACTCTGAAATACCTTCTAGTCTCTGTTTCAACTGAGACTTAGACAGAAAGCCTATGTTTACATTCTTAGGTTTTTCTAACACTCTCTCATCTGAATTGCTATTGTTAATTCTTTTGTGTACAACTGGGATACCTTTAGAATCAACAAATTTAACATGTTTAGGTTCAGAAACTATCTTCTTACCTTCAGATTTGGATGTGCTAGCTTATTCTTTCTTATCATCCAAGACAATAGCTACAGAATTTTCACTTTTATTCTTTCCAAAACCTAAACCATAGACTTTACCAAGAATTTGATTGTCAATGATTTCTTGAGTCTTTTTACCAGAAGTGTTAATGGTTTTTATCATATCTCTCTCTTCCTCTAGTTCTTTTCTGATATAGTCATAAGCCTCAAGGATAACACCATAATCATGCTTATCTTTATCAGAACTTAACCTATATTCTTCCATTCGAATTAACTCAGATTCAAGAAAATTATTTCTACTAACTAATTCATCATTCTTAGCCTTAAGTTCATCTTTTTCACTAGCAAGAATTTTGAAATTAGTCATAAGATTCTGTGTGAGTATATGTAGTGCGTGTAAGCTGTGTGTTCATGTTTATATATCGCGTGTGTAGGTGGCTTTAGTAGGGTTTAATTTGGGGGTTTTAATTATCTGCAGAGGCGATGTTGAGTAGTACTGAGTTGAGGTTTTCAGGTGATGGTATGGGCTGGTGGTGTGAAGAACGATGGTGAGTGGAAGAACAGGGGAGAAGGAAGGGTGTTTGTAAGGGAGAGTGTTGGTGGGTGAAGTGTGTGTGCGTTTTGATGTAGGCTTGTATGCAGGGAAGGTGGGTGTGGAACCAGTGTTGTAGGTATTTTGAGCGTGAGTAGGGAAAGGACCAGGAGGTGTGCTTAAAGGAGATGAGATAAAGATAGTTATGTGTGGGAGCGTAACCGCAGGTGCGGCTGTGTTGTTTGGGGACTGTATTGTTCGAAGGAGACAGGGGAATAAAAGGGGTTGGCGTGACTTATGTGTGCTTTTGGCGAGTAGAACAGGGAAGCAAAGGAGACAATAAGAAAGCATAGTATTAGTGGTGTGTGAGGCAGGCGATGTGTATGTGCGTGTGGTTATATATGCAAGTGAGTTGTGTGTGGTTAGGTGTGCAGCAGATAGATAGCCGAGAGGGGTGATCAAGAGTAAAGAGAGAACGGGAGGGGAAGCTGGTAAGACTATATTTTTTTATTTTATTAATTTTATTATTTGAACATTTAGAGTGAACTTTTGGAAATTTTAGTTGATAATTGGAGAAGAGTTTGTGTTGGAGAATTTGTGGTTAAATTAAGAAAATGACATGATATTTGATTATTTTATTAGGTGATGAAATGGATTTTGGGATGTTAGTTTAAAAATTTGGCAAAATGAATAAAAGATAGGATTTGGGATGATTTATAAAATAGTGGAGAACTTGGATTTTGGAATTTATGATTTTATTTGGCTAGAGGATTTTATGAGAAAAATTATGGTAATTTTTGGATGATTTTATGAGAAGTGGAAACGGAGATATGAATTTTCTATTAAGAATATGATAAAAGAATTTATTAAGCTATTTTGTGAATATTGGAGACTTAAGAAATTTTTATTTTTCAATCAGAATGATGGTTTGGATTGGAATTGTGGTCATTAAATCGAGGGAAAATGTAGCATTTGTTTTGGTAGTGTGAAGGATTTAAAGCGGTTGGATCAAATAGTTATTAAATTAGGAAAATTGATTAAAATAGAGACTTTGAGAAATTTTATAAATGGTTGGAGGTTTGATTTTCGGAGGGAGTAATTTTATTTGGCTTTGGGATAATATCAGAAGTTTTATGGAGATTTTTATTTGATTTAACGATGAAGATCAATGGAGTTATAGATTTTACTAGATAAACTGATTATTAAACGATCATTTATAAGGAGTAAATAGTATTTTAATTAATTAAAATACTTCCCGAACTCGGAAATTGATGAGTAATATATGGACGCGATCTTATTGAAATGTACTATCTAATTAAATGGATTTTATTAAGAGATTCTGCAAAGAATATCTTGTTTTGAAGGAAAGACTAGACAAAAAGGGTAGATAAATTGATGATCATACCGTTGATGGATTTAGTAAATCGCAAAGGCTTTATCGATTGAAATGTTATCTTCTATTTACAGAGACTGTCAGAAGAGATAGACCAGGATAGTGAAAAGGTTGAAAGGCAAAGGTTGGAGTTGGATGGGTATTACTGCGTGGTATGTTGGTTCTTTGTGAAGTGATGTAACACCGAAAAGACGTCAATGCTCATGGGGGACATTTCTGAATATTTTCTTCCAACAGAGATACTGAAGTAGACGCGCGGGCTCGTTATCGGCAGATCAGACTTGTGGCAACTGCAAGAGCGTCATACTAACGAATGATTGAAATAGAAGATTTTGATGCCGTAAGATAGAAGAAGAAGATAGTTATGTTACCTCGGCTCTACCTAATAGCTATGGACCAGAGGCAAGTGACTATATCCCTTCACTTATTGTTCAAGTGAAATATTTTGTGCAACTATTATCTTGATGATTTGATTATTCCCCAAAATTTTATTGCAAGTATTACTTTCCCTCACTTATCGTTCAAGTGAGTTATTTCTTTAATTGTGATACAAATGATGATGAGTAAGTATATACTGTATTGATTTACTGTTGAGAATGATTAGATTGATTTTTGAAATATCAATGATATTGTGCAATAATGATGCTTCCTTGTTGGAAATAAAGCTAAACCAGTTGTTTGGCTAGTCGCTAGTCGGGATCCCTACTAGTAGAACATGTGAGTTTATCATGTCTGAATACTCAGTCCATACTTTCTTTTAATACTTATTTTGTGATTTGAACTTTTGACAAAAGATATCTGTTTTACTAGCAATGAATTAATAAAATTCCTGTTTTACTATACGCTTGCTGAGCATTTCTTCCGCTCATACTTGTTTTAAATTCTAACTTTTCAGTAAGGTAATTTGGCCAGACTTATCCGCGTAGTTCGGAAACAGAACAGACATACGCTATTTTGAAGATGGCTTGATTCGGGAGATCTGGATTTAGTGTAAGATCTATTTTATATAGTTGAACTTTAATAATTATTATTATGTATTAGATTAGTTGGCCTGGTATACTTCTTGACGAAGTTTTACCAGTGGTTTAGGATTTGACCAAAGAGAATGTTGTAATAAAGCAAGTTTTTATTTAATGGAATTTGGATTCTTGTTTCTAGCACTACAACCTAAGAGATCCTTGGTATTTTGGGTCACATATATTATATTTCAATTTTGGATGATTACAAGGGATATTGTGTTATTAAACTGGTGATTTTATTTTTAGGATTTTTGGGTAACAACCAAATCTTCTGACCCCGGATTTGGGGGCATTATAGAATGGTATCAGAGCAAGGTTATAGTAAACTAGAAACGAGAGAGTGTAGGAGTGTTTATAGCTAAGTAAAGAACGTCAGAGCTCATGTAGAGTTCGTGTTGGACTATTGGATATAGTGCCAATTAAGTTAAGATTTGAGTGCTCGAGTGAGATGGTTGTACTAACTGGATAGACACCTTGAGACCGTTGATGTCTACTATGGAAATTCGGAGACTAAGTCTTAAGCGGGTTAAAGCAAGCACAAAGATTGAGGCAAGTTCATTCTCTCCCTTATCTCCTAAAGAATTTAAGAGATTTCTGTGAACCTTATTGTTCTCAAGGATTTTATTGTTGTGGTGAAAAATTTTGATGAAATTGTTGGGTACTCAAATATTTGCTTCAAATATTGAATTGATTATATCTATCGTAGAATTAAATTAATTATAAATCCTTTTTGCGAGGAAGATGACATTTAAAAAATATTAGTCGGTCTCATTGATCGGGCGACTCTTTAATATTATTCGGCTTAAACTTGTCTTATTGCTTCGAGATATCTAGATATTTATTCCTACCAGTTGAATTTATCTCTCAAATTCAACTACTTTTCTTGACATCGGGTAATGGTTCATAGTTCTAACCATTTATTAAAATGGTAATAATTTTATTTTATTTCATTTATTTTGACTCTTGATAATCAAGTTATACTTCTAAAGCGTGTAAATTGTTAAAATTTTTGAAGATTATTCGGTTATTAACCATTGGAGGCTTCACTCATTTTGTATACCTTAAATTGTATTTTTCTGATAAATATAGTTATTCTCATTAATTCGAGATAGCTACCTCCTTTGTCAAAGCGGATAATGCATTATTCGTATCGTCGAATAAATTTTATTCTTGTCCTTAAGGTTAATCCATTGTTCGGATTAGCAGTGAAGTTTGAGAGAGCACTGACTGTGTATCGGGCTTGACATTTAATTGCGGAATTTTGGCAGCTATATTGATTTCAATAAGTTTTTTTTACTCGGGAAACTCTGGTGTGAACTGGTCAACGTGGGTAATAACCCATGGTTTCGGCGAGATTTTTTTATCCGGAAATATGGATAATTATTTTGGCACTAAAGTTGCTAGGGTTGAAAATGATAACCCATTTTATGCTAGCAAAGAGAAAATTTCGGTGGTACCACATCATAGCCCTGATCAGGCTGGGTGGGGTATCACAGGAGGACGGTACCTGCGGCATGGTAGTTGATCGCACCATGGGGGTACCGAGCGGATGGAAAACCAGTAACCTTTTCTTACATTCTGAGCTGCCAGATAAGTTGATTTTTTTTGACATTCTTGAAATTGTTGAGTAGTTCTTTTGTGATGTTCATATGGGTGAGATGATTCGAATTCCTTGATTTGTCAAAGATTTTGATAAAATTTTATATTCTCACAAAATTTTGAGAAGTTGCCTATACGGCTTCCATGATTAAATATTGTATTAGTTTCCTATTTTTTCAAGCATTACCTTTTATCATCGTCGAGTTATAAAATTTTATGGTATAAGATTTGGGAGATTGAACTTGCCGAGCATTTTACGTGCTCACCTTTTGTTATTATTATAGTGTTAGCAAATATGAAGGTTAAGATCTTTTGTTGTAATAACGCTGATTATAGGGAGACATTGTGTAATCAAGAGGGATCCTTTGATTTGAGATGCGAAGCAAGAAGAATTTTGTATTTATTTTGGTTAGGATTGCATAATACAACTTTACGTGAATGAAGACGTGATGACCAAGAAAGTTTCTAAGAATTAAGAAGAGACTATTACGAGTCGAGATGACGTGAACACTTGAGATGATTGGGCTGAACTGGGAAAACTTCTTACGGATGGAGATGTCTATTGTGGCATTTTTAGAGATTATTACAAGTTGGCGATGACGTAGGGTATCGATAATCGTAGGACGTGGAGGAAAAGATTTTAGGTCGGATGACGAGCTAGCGAAGGAGCCGATAAAGAAGGCATACGTGGAAACCTTGGCAATACCTTTCCTTTCGAATGAATTATTTGACATTCCTTTAAGCGAGACTTTTGTCAGTGCTTATATTCCATTTTTGAGTTTTTATTTGATCCTTGCGTTCAATCATATTTGGGTTCAATGGTGTCCGAAGTTGTTATGATACCTACTTTCAAATTTTTGAAATTTTCAACTTTTTTTTTCTTCAGTGATGGATAATTTTATTTTGCAATATAGTACCACTTGTTCGGTACTTTCTTTCCTGGTTCTTCTTTTCGGAAATAACACCTTTGTAATTTGTTCAGTTTGAATCCAAGGTGTGCTTTAAAGAATTACTTGTCAAAAGAAATTAGTTATTAATTTGATTTTAAATTCCTTTCATATTTCTTTACTCCAACTGAGACGAACAACCCTACTTATAGTGGACACCAGATACATTTGTCTGTGTGATCAGTGGCGGAAGCAGGATTTCATAAAAGGGGGGGCATCACTTAAAAAAAATTGTCTTAAAATTCAAAAATATAACTTGATGCATAAGACTCAATCACAAATTTCTAACACTTGTTGCAAATACTTCTTTCTCAATATATACTACCAAACTATCATTCATCCACTCGTCTCTCATTCGATTTCGCAAATCCGTCTTAATAATATTCATTGCTCAAAAGACTCTCTCAACGGAAGCAGTGGCAACGGGAAGTAGCAAGGCAAGTTCAATTAAGCGGTACACCAATGGATATGTTTGAGATTTCCTAGTTGCAGCCATCTTCTTTGCAAGACTACCCAAATCTTCAATTTCAGAAAAAAAAAAAAAATTCCCTTCTCACATCATAAATATACATGTCAAGCTGTGTTCGAAGCATCAAAACCTCGGTCCATGAAAAATCTTCCTGATAAAGTTTAGCAAGGTGTATTAACTTATCAACATTAAAGTTAGAATATGAGTTTCTCAGATCAAGAAATGCTACGAAAAGAAGTAAGTCGGTGCTAACTTCCGGAAAACGAGCATCCAATTCTTGGGAAATTAAATCAACAACCTAGTTCATAAGAAAGGAAAATGAGACAAAGCTATAAGAGAAATAGAGAGATCACGAGATAATGAATCAAGCATGACTAGATTGAAAGTAAAATAAAACTAGATTAGTTACCTCACAAAAAACTTCAACCCGATAATGATGATAGTTAGTGATACTTTGTCCATCTCGCTTCATTTGGATACGAGACTTTATGATATCATCCATGTTAGGAACCTCAATATTATTTGCCACACAAAAGGAGTCAACTTCCTTAAAAAATATTTCCCATCCGCTCTCTCGAAAGTGTTGCATTCGTTCTTTCACATTCACAATCAAATGCATAGCTTGGACAATATTTTGATCTCTTTGTTGTAGAAAATTTGACAAATCATTTGTATAGCCAAGTATGTGTTTCATTAAGTGAAATATAAACACAAAATCATAGCTTTCCATCCTAATCAACAAGGTCTTAGCCATACCTCGTGTATCATTATTACTTCCATCATCAAACACATTTTCAAGCACTTTTATCACCGAAGGCCACAATGAGTGTAGGCATAGTAAAGTGATGTAGTGGGATCCCTATCTAGTGTCACAAGGTCTTCGAATATGATCTCTACTACCAACATCGAACTCATATATTTGTTTATGATCTCCCGGATCACTTTCTATATCATTGATTGGAGGAGGAGTAGGATTAGGAGTGGGACTTGAAAATGCAGTATGACTTAAAGTTGGAGTTGTAGTGGAAGTAGTAGCCGGAGTGGAAGAACTGTTAATACTAGAATCAACTGAATTCCTTGGTCTTTTAATTAAGTATTTATTAATTTTCCTATAATAAATTGAACCAAACAAACAATCACTCAATCAATAGAGATACCAAATTCAATCAATAATAAACTTTCAAACAAACCCAACAATCATTCAGTCAATAGAGATTTAAAGTTAAAAAGTAAAACTTACCCAAATTTTGAGTTTACAAAGGCAGTTGGCTCAAAGCTTTTAAAAGAATAATGGAAAATAGATTGGTATCTATGTCAAATCGTCGATAGGTAACAGGTTTCTTCAATCTTCAATTCATCTTTTCTCTTGTCTTGCTTTCAGCTCTTCGATAGTCGATTAAATTTGGCTGGGTTTGGGTTTTTGAGTTTATGTGTGTTTTGTTCAAATTAGGGTAGTGTTTAGTGTATGTATTGTGAGTCTATGACTTTAGCGTGTTTTAATTACTTAACTTTGTATATACATTTTATTTCATTTACTTCTTTATTTTATTTACTTATTGAAATTGAAGTGGATAGGTATATATAATATAAACATTCTTTTTATTTAAAGAGGGGCAAAATACAGGGAGGTTTTGAACACAAAGAAAAAAAATTGGCAGCTAAGCAGGGGCAATTGACCCTCCGGTCCTTATGCTCTCTCCGCCACTATGTGTGATAGAAGTTGGATGGGACGTCATCACTGGTGTGTTGTGTATTACAATAAGGCTGGCCACCTTTATTTGTAAATGTCGGAGATATGACACACAACGTCGAGTTCATATGATCTTATTGAACTCTCAGTTATTCTCTTATTTCAAATCAGGTTGCTTTAAAAAATTCGTAAATTGATAACCATAATTGTGGGGCAATTGCTGTGATATGAAATCTTTTCTCTTCAAAATTTCATGATTTTTGTTACCTCTAAAAATTTTGATGGTATGTCAATCAGGTTAGAATAAGTTAACCTCGACACGATGAATCAAAGCTTTGCAATGGGATTTCCACGAGCAAAAGTGGATCAAGATGCGATTACAATACTAGCAACGTATAACGATGTCAATTCGTTTTCTCTCTATCGATTAAGGTTATGCTATCGAAAAGTTGGTCCAATTTTCATTCGAAAGAAAAGCAGTGTGCTACGAAACTTTAGTGCTAAATGCGTCCAAAAGAAGATTCAAGATTAGATTCGAGGTGTTGGAGAAGTGCATGTGAATAAACGCTATAACCGAATTTGAAGTCGTGTAGAATATGTTTCTTGTGTCTAAGGGGGAATGCTTAATCCCAAAGGATGGGCTCATAAGGGAACATGAACATATCGTGATAATAACCAGATTGGTATTATATTGGGAACCGGTAGAAATTCCAGATTAAAAAGAACGAGTATCAAGGATTAAGGAATTAGCATGGTCGCGGATGTTATCAGAACTAAGGAGTTGATAAAGGAACCATAGGGATTTTTCTCAGTAGATTCCGAGGACGGAATCCTTTTAAGGGGGTAGACTATAACAACCCGGAATTTTATGAAATATCATTATTATTATTTAAATATTTTATTTGTTTTTTAAATAAAAGTGAAATAAGATTGTGGATATTATTGAGAAGGTCAAATATATGTGATATCGGGTTTACATGTTTATATGATGATTTATGTGTGCCAGTGGGAGCCTGAATATTTTCATTTCATTTTCTGGGATTATATCTCTTAAAAAAACAGGCTTTATTTATCTTATAATAATTTAATAAAATCAATGGAGTTATTAAAAATCCCGAAATCTTTTGTGTTATCCTCTTTATAGTATTATTTAGTTTTTAACATTTTTGGGAGAATTTATTTGGGTGTTTTTGTATTTTAAAATGATTTTAAGAGTTTTATTGTATTTAAAAGGATCAAAAATTGTAAAATTCGTATTAAATTCATTTTTGATCCTAAAAATATTTTTAAAAAAAATATGGGGATGTTTATAATTTCCTAAATTTTATTCTAGAATTTTCAAAATTATTTTCTATCATTTTTATGTTTAATTTTGATTATTAAATTAGTTAAAAATCAATTTTTAAGAAGGTATTCACCAAATGTGTATTGACTAAATTACCTTGGGCCTTAAAATATCTACCCCTGCCTTCCCTTTCTTCCCGAGGAAGCTCTGCTGTGTTTCTAACATTATCTAGAACTCTCCCTTGCAACCTTTTTCGTTTTTTTTCTTTTCTCTTGAAATCCCTCTCTCTTCCGATTCTTTTTCATTTTCTCTAATAGTAAGGCATATATGTGTGTTGGACTGTGTTTTTGTGCGAGTATATGTAGTGCGTGTAAGCTTTGTGTTCATGTTTATATATAGCTTGTGTAGGTGGCTTTAGTAGGGTTTAATTTGGGGGTTTCAATTATCTGCAGAGGCAATGTTGAGTAGTACTGAGTTGAGTTGTTCAGGTGATGGTATGGGCTGGTGGTGTGAAGAACGATGGTGAGTAGAAGAACGGGGGAGAATGAAGGGTGTTTGTAAGGGAGAGTGTTGGTGGGTGAAGTGTGTGTGTGCGTTTTGATGTAGGCTTGTATGCAGGGCAGGTGGGTGTAGAACCAGTGTTGTGTGTAGGTATTTTGAGCGTGAGTAAGGAAAGGACCAGGAGGTGTGCTTAAAGGACATGAGATAAAGATAGTTATGTGTGGGAGTGTAACCGCAGGTGCGGCTGTGCTGTTTGAGGGCTGTATTGTTCGATTGAGATAGGGGAATAAAAGGGGTTGGCGTGACTTATGTGTGCTTTTGGCGAGTAGGACAGGGAAGCAAAGGAGACAATAAGAAAGCATGGTATTAGTGGTGTGAGGCAGGTGATGTGTATGTACGTGTGGTTATATATGCAAGTGAGTTATGTGTGGTTGGGTGTGCAGCAGATAGATAGCCGAGAGGGGTGATTAAGAGTAAAGAGAGAACAGGGAGGGGAAACTGGTAAGACTATATTTTTCTTATTTTAGTAAGTTAATATTTGAACATTTAGAGTGAACTTTTGGAAATTTTAATTGATAATTGGAGAAGAGTTTGTGCTGGAGAATTTATGGTTAAATTAAGAAAATGACATGATATTTGATTAGTTTATTAAGTGATGAAATGGATTTTGAGATGTTAGTTTAAAAATTTGGTAAAATGAATAAAAGATAGGATTTGGGATGATTTTATAAAATAGTGGAGAAGTTGGATTTTGGAATTTATGATTTTATTTGGCTAGAGGATTTTATGAGAAAAATTATGGTAATTTTGGGATGATTTTATGAGAAGTGGAAACGGAGATATGAATTTTCTATTAAGAATATGATAAAAGAATTTATTAAGCTATTTTGTGAATATTGGAGACTTGAGAAATTTTTATTTGTCAATCAGAATGATGGTTTGGATTGGAATTGTGGTCATTAAATCGAGGGAAAAATGTAGCATTTGTTTTGGTAGTGTGAAGGATTTAAAGCGGTTGGATAAAATAGTTATTAAATTCGGAAAATTGATTAAAATATACACTTATCCGCGTAGTTCGGAAACAGAAGAGACATACGTTATTTTGAAGATGGCTTGACTCGGGAGATCTGGATTTAGTGTAAGATCTATTTTATATTGTTGAACTTTAATAATTATTATTATGTATTAGATTAGTTGGCCTGGTATACTTCTTGACGAAGTTTTACCAGTGGTTTAAGATTTGACCAAAGAGAATGTTGTAAAGAAGCAAGTTTTTATTTAATGGAATTTGGATTCTTGTTTCTAGCACTATAACCTAAAAGATCCTTGGTATTTGGGGTCACAGATATTATATTTCAATTTTGGACGATTACAAGGGATATTGTGTTATTAAACTGGTGATTTTATTTTTAGGATTTTTGGGTAACGACCAAATCTTCTGACCCCGGATTTGGGGGCGTTACACTTAATGCTAAAAGTCTTCTATTACATCTTAATAATTAAACCAAAAATCAGTAGAATGTCTCTCGTCTCTACAGGCTTGTCTTGCTAGCTACTTGTGATAATTATAACGAATTCAGATAGGTTTCTTATCTGGGTGCCGCATGCACCTAAATTAGTTTTCTACTAGTACATTGTACGCTTCCGACATATTGTTTTGATCCACCTGCATACTTGGAGAACGAAGTCTTCCTTTGTAGTATAATCGTAATAGTTGGGTAAAGGACAAAAATAACGAAAAAAATATTGCCCTGTTACAAGAATACCAGGGCGCTGGAAAGTGGCCATATATACCATTCTGTTACGCATGTGGCAAATAGGTAATAGGTATTACGCATGTCTCAAAAGCATAATATGTGTATCTCTTGAAAATATCTTATTACGCATTTATCCTGTGCTTAACAAATTTGTATTACGCATTCGATTTTCGGGTAATCATTACTCCCTCCGTCCCATTTTATATGACTCTTATTCCTTTTTGGGACGTCCCAAAAAGAATGAACCTACTAAACTTACTATTTTTTAACACTACTTTTCACTATTACACCCACTACTTCTCTATTTTATACTCCTTTTTTATTAAATAAATACTATTACACCCACTACTTTCCTACTTTACCCATTTTTTATACACCCACTTTCATAAACCAATTTACCACAAGTTGCCACCTCGCAAGTCTAACAGAATTTTCTTAATTTTTGTGAAATATGTACCGTGTCATTTATATATGGACAGAGGTAGTATTACGCATTCCTTAAGCGGGTAATACATGTTTTTTTATTTTTGCTTAATATATATTTACAAACATTATTAAAAAAATTATAATCAAATGGTCAATTGAAATTGTGTTTTTTAACCAGCCCGGCGGCCTGTCCTAAACCCTAAGTCCGTATACGGCTTATTCGTCATTCCGAATATTTCTAAAACCCAAAATGGAAAAATTGAACCCTAAAGGTTAACCGTTGAACCCCTAAGAGAATATAGATAAATTAAATATTTATAATTTAAAAATGAATATTTTAACGAGTCAGGTGGCCTGATTTTTAAAATCAGGATAAATTAAGGTTTTAGGATAAATGCGTAATACAACCCTAAACCCTAAGTCCGTATACAGTTTATTCATCATTCCGAATAATTCTAATTAAACCCAAAATGAAAAAGTTGAACCCCAAAAGTTAATTGTTGAACTCGTACGGGAATACAGATAAATTTAAAAAATTTAATTAAAAATTTAATATTTTTAAACCCCAAATATTGGAACTCGTTCAACCCCGAATGGAAACTATTTAATCCCAAATATTGTATATATGGATATTATAAGTGTATTACGCATTTGTAGTAAGTGTAATGTATTTATTACGCATTTGTAGTAAGTGTAATATATCTATTACGCATTTCATGTTGGGGTATTAAGCTATTACGCATTTGTAGAACGGGTATTTTATTTTTAGTTATGCATATGAACGATGCGTAACAGCTTGTTTCCTTTTGTTAAGCATTTATCAAATGCGTAACATGTGGGTATTATTGGTCATTTCCCCGAAATATGTTAATTTGGTAACTGTAGTTAAACCATAAAATTAAAACCATAAAATTTAATTTATGTACATGGGCTGCCTTAATTGAACAATCGTGGAGTTTTAGTAGGTGTTGGGCTTGCCAAGCAGGCCTTAACTCCACATTAGTATGATATTGTCGGCTTTGGGCCGAGCTCGCACGGATTTGTTTTTGGGAACAACCCAAAAGGCCTTATACTAAATGGAGTTAATTTGGCTACTTATAAACTAGTTATCCGCCCCTTCCACAAACGATGTGTGGGACAACTGCCAACAATCTCCCCATTCATATATCGGGCCCGACTCCTGTCGAATATGCCTCCTTCTGTTATCTGGCTCCCCTTGACCCAAACTGGAAATCCACCTGGCTATCTGGCTCCCCCTAGGCCCATGCTGGAAGGCCGACCTGCTCCTCCTTATGCCCATTCTGGGATACCCCATCTTCCTCTTCCTAGATCCTTTTGGGAGCCCATCTAAGATTGTTATGGATCGTTACAACCATATCTCTGACCATATCTCTGATACCACTTTTTGGGCTTGCTAAGCAGGCCTTAATTCCACATTAGTATGATATTGTTTGCTTTGGACCCAACCCGTACGGATTTGTTTTTGGCACATCCCAAAAGGCCTCATACTAATGGAGTTAATCTGGTTGCTTATAAACTAGCTATATGCCCGTCCCACAAACAATGTGGGATAACTCCCAACAATTTCCCCTTCACACATCGGGCTTGACAATTGTCGAATCTACCACCATTCTGTGTGATCTGCTCTTCCTTGACCCATATTGGAAGTTCCTGGCTATCTGGCTTCCCTTTAGGCCCACACTTGAAGGCCCACCTGCTCCTCTTTAATCCCATTCTGGGATAGCTTATCTATCTCTTACTGGATCCTTCTGAGAGCCCATCTGAGATTGTTATGAATCCTTACAACCATAGCTCTGATACCACTTGTTGGGCTTGCCAAGCAGACCTTAACTACTTGTTGGGCTTGTCAAGCAGGCCTTAACTCCACATTAGTATAATATTGTCCGCTTTGGGCCGAGCCTGCATGGATTTAATTTTAGGTCACTCCTAAAAGGCCTCATACTAATGGAGTTAATATGGCTGTGCTTATTAACTAGCAATTTGTCCATCCCATAAACGATGTGGGACAATTCCCAACAATCTCCCCTTTCACACTTCGGGTCCGACGCTTGTCGAATCTGCCTCCTTCTGTGATCTAGCTCCCCTTGACCCAAACTGGAAATCCACCTGGCTATCTGGCTACCCCTAGGCCAATACTGGAAGGCCCATCTGCTCCCCCTTAAGCCCATTCTGGGATAGCCATATGCCTCTTCCCGGATCCTTCTGGGAGCCCATCTGAGATTGTGTGGATCGTTACAACCATAGCTCTGATAATACTTGTTGGACTTTTCCAAGCAAGCTTTAACTCCTCATTAATATGCTATTGTCCGCTTTGGACCGAGCCCGCACGAATTTGTTTTTGGGCACATCCCAAAAGACCTCATACTAGTGGAGTTAATCTGGCTGCTTATTAACTATCTACCTGCCCCTCTCACAAGCGATGTGGGACAACTCCTAGAACTCCTAGGTTGGTCTTCTATCTCATGATAAGTAGCTTAAAACTATCTCAATTTTATGTTGGTAGTTGACTCGCTTGTGACTTTGTGTATAATTAAATTTTTTAGTTTAAATCTACTTTTAGTTCAAAATATTTAAGTACCTTCAAAATATTTTTTATCAATTTACTTTTGTTCTCATATTATGTTTTTATATATTTGAGTCACTCTTTGACTCGTATTATATTTTTTGTATGTACTTGTATTTTATACTTTTATATTATGTTTAAAAAAATATAAATTTCTATTTTTAATCATTTTTTTAAAATAAATTTAGTTTAAGTAAAATTAGCAAAATAAATATGTCTAACTTAAAATTAAAATTATCGCTTTTAACTTAAAACAAATAAAAATTACATTTTAAATTTTAAGTAACATTTTTTAAATTTATCCAAAAAAGCTCACATTAAAATATATCTTTTTCGTTCTAAAGTAATCTATAAATGAGTCTCCATGAATAATGAATGTGTTTGGATGTTTCGTACAACTTCTTGTATTTTCATTTTAATACTTGGTGGATATCTTATGATTATTTTATTTATCGTAACGACTAATTTGGTAACATGGACAACTAATCACTTGCCTAGTTGCCTATGCGGTATTAGATACATTGAACATTTGACGGTGGTCAGCGGGGAACCTCTTCTTAATAGTAAATGATAGGAAAGTGTTTCGAATACATTACACTTGAATTTTGAGACATGGTAAGAATAATCTATTTTCATTTATGTGTTATCTATTTTCATTTATGTGTTATATATGTAGTTTGAAACGATTATTTATTTTGACAATAGGAGAAGCATATATTTTAATGAAAATGAGGATCTTGTTAAGACACAAATTTTGCTCTAATATCTGAGAGATCTATTTTTCAAATTATCAATATTTTTTGCATCACATTCAATTATTAATATTTGGATGAGATACGAAAATTAAAAATGTAAATGATAGAAAATGTTAACATTTGAATAAGATATTCAAAAAAAATTAACAATTTGTTGGAACATGGTAGAAAGTACTCCCTCCATCCCTACCAATTTTTTACATTTGGATTGGGCACGGAGACCAAGAATAGTGGATGTAATATTGTTAAAATATACGGTGTAATAGTAATTTTATTGTTAAAATAAGTGATGTAATTGATGTAATAGTGTAAAGTATTGAAAAAGTGAAGTGAAGTAGTGATGTAATAATGTTATTTATTGTTAAAAATTATTATTCTTAGTAATGTATAGAATTGGTGGAATATTCCAAAAAGAAAATGTAAAGAAATAATAGAGATAGAGTGTTGAAATTGAACAAATAACCGAATCATAATAACAAGAACAATAATGAAATAAGCAAGAGGAAAACGGATATGTACAAGACCCAAATACTCTAAAGACTACATTGTATCGCTTAATGATCCACTTAATGAAAATGATTACATTGTTTAAATAGAAAAAAAACTAACCATTACAAACTAAGGATAAGAACGATGATTTGATATCATCTTATCTTATTCTTGCTGCTCAAGATAATCTTTTCTTATCTTATCTCTTATCATCTTATCTTTTATCTCTTAATTACGACTGACCAAATCATGTTGACATTTCAACACTTTATTTCCATAACCGAACTTGTTTCCTGATTTTTTTCCACGTTAATCTACAAGTTTAGATTAATTTTCCAACAATCTCTCCCTTAATCTAAACTTGTCTCGTGCAATCCTTCTAGCTCGTATTGCTTTTAAACTGAGCCCGTATGGCTGATTCGACTGAGCCCATATGGCTAATCCGACTGAGCTCGTATGGCTATTAAACTGAGCCCGTATGGCATTTCAACTTGTTTGCCCGTCTGGCACTTTTCATTTTTTGCCCATCTGGCAATTAACTTTGCCCATCTGGCAATCAACCCGTATGGCTTTCGTCTTGTCCGTCTGACACTACTAACTTGTTTTCTGCCTTCAGTAAGTTTCTCTGGCATCGCCTCGTCTTTCTTGGCAACCTCATACTACACATGCATCCCATATTACACATGCAGACTTACCACCATCCTTCTGCAACGCCTACCTGAAACTACCTCCTTCCAACAATCTGCACACCATCTATTTTCATTAAAAAATAAAAAATAAAAAAAATGAGTTCCTCTTCTTCAATAACAAAATCATTCTTCTTCCTGCTCCTCTTGCTGAGGAATCCGCCTGGGGAACGCCCGCTCTGATACCATGTTGAAATTAAACAAATAACCGAATCATAATAACAAGAACAATAATGAAATAAGCAAGAGGAAAACTGATATGTACAAGACCCAAATACTCTAAAGACTACATTGTATCGCTTAATGATCCATTTAATGAAAATGATTACATTGTTTAAATAGAAAAAAAACTAACCATTACAAACTAAGGATAAGAACGATGATTTGATATCATCTTATCTTATTCTTGCTGCTCAAGATAATCTTTTCTTATCTTATCTCTTATCATCTTATCTTTTATCTCTTAATTACGACTGATCAAATCATGTTGACATTTCAACACTTTCTTATTTCCTGATTTTCCTCCATGTTAATCTACAAGTTTAGATTAATTTTCCAATATAGAGGGAGTATGCCATATCCAAATTTACGTACAAAGTACATGTTCGCATTGATTCCAAGAATGAGGTACGAAATCTATGTAGGAAAGCACATGCGCGTGGTAACGTTGTTAATATAGTATCTATTGCGTTTATTTTGTGACCATACCCGAAAGAAAAGATTTAAATAGTGCAAAATTTATTACTCGTATTTTATTACTACATGCAAATCGGATGACGTGGGATTAGGGTATAGCTGGGATAGGGTGGCAATTTTTTAACCTAACCCGAAATCCTACATGAATTCAATATTTGGGTTAATAAATATTAATTCAACCCGAAATTATCAGGTACAATCAGATATGAATCCGAAATCCGAAAATTAGTGAATTCTCTATTTATAACTCTATTTTTTAAATATTTTATGTTTAAAATAACTAAATTTAAGTACAGTAAAATAACTTTCACGTATAATGATAGAGACTCGCTAGTTAATTTGTTTATAATTATTTGATAATAATAACAATATTTTCTATATGTCATGCCTTTTTTTACATCTCAAAAAGTGGGTACATTATATATTATACATTTGAATTGTAACTTAAGAGAAATAAACTATTTTTTCTCAAAATTTTTGCAAAAACAATCTGTCCATATAAATTGGGACACAGAGAGTATATAATATAAGAAGAGCATATTTTCAATCACACTAAAAAATAGTTGAGGTGATAATTGTTTTTAATATGCATTTAAATGTAATCAATAGTTTATATTATATTATTGGATAATGGTTGCATCGGTTTCAATTTTAGTATGTATCGTTTTTGGTATTTATTCTCTTTTAATGGATAGGTAGTAACTCTTAGGTTAAATTTTTTAATTGGTTATTTAATATCTCCATCCATGTTAATATTATTTGTTGTGGAATAAAAATGAGGGTCTGTATGTATTTAATGCTAGGGTTCGTGAGCTTCGTGCTTTAATGGTTGTTCTTTCGTTCGAGACTAATAGGTCCTCACAAGATGCCTACGTATCTCTGTATTGCTAGAGAATCAAGCCAACGTAGTTCTGAGAATGAGGGTTCAGGCCCTTTATATTGGCTGAGAAGCCTTAGAATTATGGTAGGATTCGGATACTTGGTGGGCAAGCCATCGCCTTGAGGAAGGTTCTAGACGCCTTCCTTGTAGGAGCCTGTTTCTTTATTAAATTGGATGCCTTGGAGGCTAAGTTTGGTAGGAGTATTATCCTTATTTAACTCTTATTTGCTAAGCTATTTATTTCCCCTAATATTAATTACGAAATTAATATTTAATTAGGATTTTGGGCCCCATAAATGGGCCCCACGTTTGGACTATGTTGGGTCTAATTAATGCCACATTAAATGTGTTTTTAGGGCTTACTTTTAGCCCATATCATTTGCCCCCCAACTTCTAGGAAAACTGATCAGGTTTTCCTTGAAGTTATAACGGCCTTATTCGAGACTCGGGTCAGGGTTTATTGCTCATACGCAAGTATTCTCAATAATACCGCCTTAATGTAAAGCGTGGAGCGACCGACGGGTTTACGACGATGTTTGAACGACACTAATCGGTGTTAAACGGAACTAAATAGCGTTAAACAGCCTTAAACAGCCTTAAACAACGTTTAAATAGTGTTAAACGATGTTAAACGGCTTATATCGGCACTAACGGCATTAAGCGATGCTAAACAGTGCTAACAGGAACTAAAGTGTGCTCAAATGACACTAATCGGTGCTTAGATGATCGGCCGAAAGGAGACCCGGGACAGTTGCAGCCACCCCCTGATCAGCTGGTCGGCTGCCAGGAGGTCCTGGTCGGCTGCCAGGTGCTGCTGGTCGGCTGCCAGGTGCTCCTGGTCGGCTGACAGGTGCTCCTGGTCGGCATGACCTCTTCCCAGACAGCTGGTCGACTGCCAGTTGCTCCTGGTCGACTGCCAGGTGCTCGTGGTCGGTTGACAGGTGCTCCTGGTCGGCTGATTGGCTAACAGGGGCTCCGTGTTGACTCAAACGGCACTAATCGACGCTTAAACGACGTTTAATCTATGTTGAACAACGTTAAATGGCTTAAGACAGCACTTACACGGTGCTAATCGATGCTAAACGGCGCTAATCAGCCTTAAACGACGTTTAATCTATGTTAAACAACGTTAAATGGCATAAGACGGCACTTACACGGTGCTAATCGACACTAAACGGTGCTAAGTTTTAGGAATGTTTGGAGGTCGACGTTCGTTCTAGAAAGTAAAAAACCTTCACCAGAACCATCAACCGGGCCAACCAAATGACGGGAGGTGCCAGGAGGTCGGCCAGACCCCTCCTCGGGTAGCTTGTCGGCTGCCAGGAGGTCCTGGTCGCCTGCCAGGTGCTACTGGTCGGCTGAGGCTGCCAGGATCATCGATTTCACTCTTTATTAGACTTGTTGAGTACTATGAGGGATGCATTCCCTAACAGTTCTGAATTAGACTCATACCATAGTCCGTGTAAGTTAAACGAGCATGATGTAGAGGAAATTAGAAAGACATATGGCTTTCCGGAATCGGTCAAGGTCCGCCTTCCTAGCTTAGGTGACAGAACCTGTAATTGGCATCCTGAGAAGCTATGTGTTTTCAAGGGTGCCCTTGAAGCAGGTTTGAGATTTCCAGTTGATCCATTCATTACCAGGCTTCTAGCAGAGATCCAGGTTCATCCCTGCCAGCTATATCATAATGCATGGCGTGCTATTCTTATTTTCATGTTAAGGTGCCGGGATCTAAATATCTATCCGACCACCACAATGTTCTGAAGCATATTCGCAATAAAGAATTCTCCTGACTCTAAAAAAGGATGGATCAGTATCCAACACAGAACCAATGTTCCTCATATTATGAATGTCTTCTCCTTCCCAGATTCCCATCATTCTTGGGGAAATGAGTTCGTGATTCTGAAATGGAGTGGTGGCAATTGGGGCCATTTATTTGTGTCGAAGTTCGGAGAAGTGAAAGACAGTCTGCACTTCGTGTGTGATCTCAGCCTAGAAGAGCTCCTTGACCGAGATAGATTAATTGCAGATGATGGTCGAACTCATTATAAAGTTTTCTTGAGTAAGAAGAGACTTGTGGAAGCTGGCCTTAACTTACTTTCTATTGAGGGTAATTTTTTGTTGCACATTATGAACTCTGTTTGTTCTTATCCCAATATATTTTCTGTTGCAATTTCAGCTGCTGAAGAAATAGACAGCCATCCCGAGAACCAGCCGAAGGTTACTAGAAGGATGATCAAGAAAGCCGAGGCGGCTACTGCACCCCCTGGCAAGAAAATTCCACAGTTCCTGTCGGGATGTTCTTCGAAAAGATCCCGGAATGCTGACGGGAAAATCAAATCCCCTTTCATCACTGGTTGGGGTATTTGCGAACAAGACTCTGTCTTGGGATGCCCGGAATCGGCCTTGGATTGGTTTATGTTTAGCATCACTCCCCCCAATCTTTTGACAGTGACTGCCGGGGATAAAATCAACGAGGCGGAGACTCTAGGAGCCCAAGCCTTATATCAGGTTTCACACTCTCCATCTCAGATGTAATGTCTTCATATGACTTATCATTGTAAATATCTCACTAATTCTTTGTTCCAGGCCAACACCTACTTCCAGGCCAGCACTCGTCAAGGCCAAGCATACTGAGATGAAAACGTGGCCTTAAAAAAGGAAAAGGCAATATTTGACGAGAAATGTCAGGACTTAGAGTCCAGGGCCATCCGTGCTGAAGCTGATGCACATTCTTTCCAGAGGCAATATGACTCCTTATACAGGAAAAAGGCTGCTGACTACAAATTGGTGGTGAAAGCTTACCAGGAGTCTGAAGACTTTTTTCAGCTTATAGACAAGCATGATGTCGAAGTACGCCCGAGTATCATGTCTATCAACTTGGACAAGGCTGTCAATGCTGTGAGCAAGGGGCATCCAACCGTAGTTAATCCAATGGACTTCCCAAGCCCTTATGGTCATGTTGCTTCAGGCTCGGGAGTCAACACAGTGGCCCAAGCATCGGGTTCTGGCTCTAGGGGAAGCCATCGTCGTCCTGGCTCTGGCTCAAGAGGGGGCGCCCAAGCTGCTAGCCAAGACTCAAGCTCTTCGGGCTCTCGTGGAAAGAAGCCCATGCCAGCGAGGAGGTATGGGATGATTCGTCAGCCAATCCCGGGCAGGAGGAGGCTTCGAAATGAAGCAAGCCCTTCTTCTAGCTCCTCCGAAGAAGAAGAAGAAGAAGAAGAAGAAGAAGAAGAAGATATTAATTGGTTATTTAATATCTCCATCCATGTTAATATTATTTGTTGTGGAATAAAAACGAGGGTCTGTATGTATTTAATGTTAGGGTTCGTGAGCTTCGTGCTTTAATGGCTGTTCTTGCGTTCGAGACTAATCGGTTCTCACAAGATGCCTACGTATCTCTGTATTGCTGGAGAATCAAGCCAACGTAGTTCTGAGAATGAGGGGTCAGGCCCTTTATATAGGCTGAGAAGCCTTAGAACTATGGTATGATTCGGATACTTGGTGGGCAAGCCACCACCTTGAGGAAGGTTCTAGACGCCTTCCTTGTAGGAGTCTGTTTCCTTATTAAATTGGATGCCTTTGAGGCTAAGTTTGGTAGGAGTATTATCCTTATTTAACTTTTATTTGTTTAGCTGTTTATTACCCCTAATATTAATTACGAAATTAATATTTAATTAGGATTTTGGGCCCCATAAATGGGCCCCACGTCTGGACCATGTTGGGTCTAATTAATACCACATTAAATGTGTCTTTAGGGCTTACTTTTAGCCCATATCATTATTAATGTTAGTTGTATTTTAATTAGTTTATGGTTTTAATGATTAATTTGCCGATGATTTTGTACTTATATGGGGGGCCATATGATGGCGTATTGACCATTTATGATGGTATTTTGGATCATATTGGATTATCTGTTGTGTCTAATCAAAGGGTTTCACCCTTTGATTAGATTTTACTTTTCCCTTTGTTTAGGTTTTATTTTATTTGTTCCTTTTAAATAGTGTTTTAATATTATTAGGACTTAGGAATTATTTTTCTTTGTTGTATTCTTTACTTTAATATTATTTTAGAAATAATATTTTTAATGAGATTTTTTTATTTTTTTAGGTGAGAAGACTTTGGGAAGTCTCTTTTCGGACATTAAAGTCTTATTATCCAAATTTTCGAGGACATCTATGCATGCCCTTCGGTTAGATGATAAACTTTTCTGAATAAAAAAAACTAAATCCTTTTTCCGGTTTTTGTCAGTATTTCGATACAATTCATATACGAGAATGTATTTTCTTGACAAGAAAAATAAAAATAAATAAAAAATAAAAAAGAGTTGAGGTGGTCAAACCCAAAATGACCCGAAATCCAACACGAACCCAGTAGGTACTGGTTATGGTTAGGAAAAAATCAACCCAAAACAACTAGGTACAATCTGACCCGTCACGAATTCTACCGAGCCCGAAATTATCACCCCTATGCTGGGATATCAAATTGAATACAAAAAAATTGATAAAAAATAATGTGACATAATAAAATGTATTTTTAATAAAAAAATATTAATATTAATACCATGCACTACAATTGATTGATTAATTATCGATCAAAATATGATATGTGTTACTCAATCTGTTCCTTTTTAGTTGGCACATTTGCAAAAAAAAAAAAAAAAATTATCCCTAAATAATTGTCACATTCCTTGTTCCAATACACATATTTTTACCAATTTTTCCATATATACTCCTTTATTTCTAATACCAAATATTTTGACTGACGGGAGTGGTGAATTTGTTAAAAACGCTAAAGTACAATAGTCCGTTTGTAGTACAGTAGTGCAATTGCAATTCCGGAAATAGTACAGTGGTGAAAATGTCCTTTTACCCCATTCCTTAATGAATTAAGAGTTGTAGAAAAGTTTTTTTTTTATTTCTCCATTTGATTTACATTATCTTTGTGTGTTCTAGCATAAATAGAATGGTTTACCTTATACCACCCAATACTTTGTTCTGGCTAGTTTGATTGGCCTTTGATCTACTAAGTTCTGGAAAATTTGTATGTCATCCATATTGATGATTAAAATTCTTAAAGAATAACTCTACTAGAAAAAGGATTTTTATAATAGAAAGTTTGATGTTATTAATGAATCATATTTATATATTTGTAATATATTAGTAGTTACAATACAATAAAACCTTCTTAATTAAAGTGATTTTTTAGGTTATTATATATGAGATATTTATATCTTTTTACTTCAAAATAATTAAAATTGAATTCTTAACCACTAAAACACATATATATGCTATAACGTATTATGTACATTAATATCTTCAATAAAAAAATACTTATAAATATGATAATATTTTCTAATATATGAACATTTTTGATAAATATAACATGCAAATATCAAAACGACTAATTACAAAAACATTTGAGTGATAACGATTTGTGCAAATGTTATTACACAAATGAATTTAACAAGTTGCATTTGGTTGTTTAGTTTGTAAAGCATATTTTTATAAATATTTTTTGGAGATAATAAAATTACAATTTTTTTAAGGAAAAGTAGAACTTTTATAATATCTCTAAAAATAATATAATGTCCTAATTTAAATTCATAATATTGTAAAATTGAAATTTATATAACCTTCTTAAAATACATATAATTTAAGAGATTGAATAATTGATTATTTTTATCTATTTTGTTAGGATATCAACTTGGTTTATAATTCTTTTTTTTTTTCTAAAAAAAATAGATTTTATAAATATCATATAAGGTTAAGATGGTCTCCAAACATGAAGGAGACGATGTAAAAATGTTGAAATAACCTACAAAACAAGATAATCTAGCTAGCTATTTCATGACTTGCTTTGGAACAAAGTTGATAGAGGTTCGGACTTAGAATGCATACTACGACGACAACTTTCCATTGCATCCCCCACCTCTACCGGGTACTCCACATTCGATTGAATTATTTTCACTATCACCAAAGAATCAAACTCGATAGTTATTCTCTGAGCTTGGCTATTCTTTATCCACGTTAAAGCTTCTCGAACTCCAATTGTTTCCGCTTTTAAGACTGTACCTGGGTTGGGCAAACACATATTCTTCCCTTGGATAATAAAGGTACCATTGTGATCTCGTTGAACCGTACTAATCACAAAGGCATACCCAAGCATTCACATTAACTTTAAGACACCCCTCATCAGGCGCTTCTAGCTTATTCCCAATATTTAAAATTCTTTAATTATTATTGTTGTGAAATAAAAACTAGGTTACTAGTGTTGCGGCTAGGGTTTGTGAATTTGATGCACAGGTATGTGAGCTTCGAGCTTCAATGGCTGATCAAGTGTTTCGTGACTTAACTCGGGTCCTCACAAGATGCCTACGTATCTTGCAAATATCAAGAATCAAGCCAATCAAAACGTAGTTCTGAGTTGAAGGATCAGGTCCTTTATATAGGCATTGGATGCCTTGGAATTAGAGTAGAATTAGGTGTCTTGATGGGCAAGTCACAGCTTAGGCCCAATTCTAGAGCCTTCTAACAGATAAGAAGATAAGAATTAGAATTATATGCCTTTGAAGATTACTTCTAATATGATCAGGTTCCCTTGTTGACTCAAATATGGGGTCTTTTATTTGCTGAATAATCAATTACGAAATTGATAATTAATTAGGGTCTTGGGCCCCATTTAATGGGCTTCTACCCTTGGACCATTCTAGGTTCATTTAATACAACATTAAATGTATTTTTAGGGTTTATTTTCAACTCATATCATTTGCCCCCCAACTTCAAGGAAAACTGATCAGGTTTTCCTTGGAGTTATTACGGCCTTGTTTGAGACTTAGGTCAGGGTTTATCTTTGATATCGTTTTGATGTAAAACGTGGAGCGACCGACGCGTACACAACGACATTAGATTATGCCAACAATATTGAACGGTGCTAGACGGCACTAAACGGCGATAAACAACCTTAAATGAAGTTTAAACAATGTTAAACGACATTTAAACGGCGTTAAACTGCGCTAAACGGTACTAAACGGCACTAAACGGCGCTAAACAGCCTTAAGTGACGTTTAAACAATGTTAAACGACATTTAAACGGCGTTAAACTGCGCTAAACGGTACTAAACGGCATTTAAACGGCGTTAAACAGCCTTAAACATTGTTTAAACGATATTAAACAATGCTAAACGACGTTAAATTGGAAACATTGAATTGCGCTTCGAGCATAAAATTATTTTTCCATTTTTATGGAATTTCCAATTTTTCCCAACTTCAGGAGTAAGTATTATTCTCAATTTCCTTACTTTTGATTAATAATAATTTGAAAAGAATAACCTCTTTGCACGAGCAGGAGACACTTTGCTACTGTATATTCAACCTACTCGTGGTTAAAACACGAGCAGGAGACACTTTGCACATTTCTAGTTGCCACCAGGCTTTAGCTGCATATTCAACCTACTCGTGGTTCAAACACGAGCAGGAGACACTTAGTATTTTTCTAGTTGCCACCAGGCTTTAGCTGCTTATTCAACCTACTCGTGGTTCAAACACGAGCATGAGACATTCAGTATTTTTCTAGTTGCCACCAGGCTTTAGCTGCTTATTCAACCTACTCGTGGTTCAAACACGAGCAGGAGACATTCAGTATTTTTCTAACTGAATTTTAAGACTCCATTTATAGATGCATGCATGGCTGTGCAAACATGCTACTCGTTGTGCAATCACGAGTAGGAGACAATTTACAAACCACGAGCAGGAATATCACCTGCTACTCGTTGCAGAGATGGAAATACCACTTGCTCGTGGTTTAATAACGAGCAAAATACATGCTTTTTGCCACGAGCAAGTATAATACATTTCCTCAAAAACCTGGGCCTGGGCTTGGCCTTTAATAATTATTATACAGAGTTTGTTATACTCTTAAATATAATTATTATTAATATTATTATAAAATCTTTCCTCAATCTGAAAATACAAGCTACTCGTTGTACAACCACGAGTAGGAGACATGCAAAAACCAACGAACACGATTGATGCCTTCCAGTATTGGATTTTCTCATTATTTGCATTGTACTCGTGGGTTAACCACGAGCAACCCGGCTCTACTTGTAATTTTCACTATGTCTTTTTATTGTACTTTTACGCATCCTTCTGGAAGATAATTAAATAGTTAATTTCTTATTTTTTACGAGGAATTTCTCTTCAGAACAAATGGGTTTCAGACCTTTTCTTGGAATTTTCTTTGGGCCAGGCCTTTATACTATATAAGTTTAGTTCTTTTTAAGCCCACGAACCTTTTTTACTCTGACTTTCAATATATTTGCTTAGAATTTTAAATTTCTAACGGTAATATGTCCGTTAGAAGCTTCCAGAATAAGTTTCTGACTTGGGCTGGCCCGTAAACCTGAAATTTTTATGGGCTTTTCGCTTTTTACCGCGTACAGGCGGTTACCAGGTGATATCAACCGGCTGTTTTGCAGCTATATAATAGTGAGATGAGACACTTGTTTTTCTCACTATTCTTCTCTCAAAAATTTTATCTCTAAAATTTCTTTCATTTAAGTGAAGTTTCAAAAGGTTCTTTCTTAGGGTTTTGAGAGCATTGTTCTAGGGTTCCACCCAAGGCGATCACCGTCCCTCGTGCTTTACCAGTTTCCGGTTGAAGATTTAAAGAATCTTCATCTTTTCCGTTTGCTACTAATCGATTTCTGGGTCTCAAAGCTTCATCCTACCATTATCAATGGCAGATTCCGGCAATTCCCAGCAATCCGAGCAATCTCAACTCAACCCAACGGTGGCTTCAACTAAGCCTCCAAGATCTGCAAGAGGTAAAACCAAGATCTCTCTTGTTCATAGCAATGTTGTTACACTTAGGGACTTGTTAGAGGAATTTTCTACTGCTTTCCCCAATATTGCTCATCTTGATGCATACAATATCCCTAGCAAATATGATCAATCAAAAGTAGATTTAATATCCACTCTTTTTGGTATTGTAAGCCCTTATAGGGCCGTAGCTGCTAGTCCATTTGATAGAGCCTGTAACCCTAAAGAGGGTGCCATTTGTATTTTTAAGGAGACATTTTATGCTGGGTTTAGGTTGCCTCCTCCACCCTTTATCTTTCGCCTCTTGGCTGAGGTAAGAGTTTGTCCAACTCAACTATATCCTAATGCTTGGAGATTCATATATTGTTATATGGTTCAATGTCGTAAACACAATCTTGAGCCTAGTGTCTCTGTATTTAGATATCTTTTTAAATTCACGAATTCCCCAAACAACACGGGTTGGGTTCAAATCTCTCATAGGAGCCTTTCTCGCACTTGTTTCATCCCTGGTACTTCCCCAGATTCTCTTCCTAATTGGAAAAAAGAATTCTTTTACCTTTTCATGGATGGGGCAAATTGGGGAGACTTTTTTAGGCTTAATTTTTCTAAAGCCGTAGATGGGTCCATGCGAGACATTAAATTGGGTGTAGACGAGCGAGCTGCTATTGAGATCCTTACAACTGATGGCACAAATCATTGTGCTCAATTAATCTCTGAGGGGTCCCTTCAAGCAGCAAAGCTAAGTGATTTGGGAGAACAGGGTAGACATGCCTTCCTTTGACTTAATTTTATGCCTCTTTATTTTTGTTTGTGGTCTTATGTATTTTCATGTTTACAACAGCCTTGACTGCGCTTAATGCTGTTTTCCAAAAGAGGGAGAGAATGGCAGAACAAAGGTCAGGAGTGAACACACAACGATCCAAGAAGGTCAAAACAGGCCTTACTACTGAGGCTGATGGATCTGAGGTAGTTCCTGCCTTTCTCACTCACTCTGAGAGGATTGATGTTTCTGAGGATCCCTCTTCTTTCGAAGTTGGTTGGGGACTTCGGAAGAAGGACACAGTTGTTGGTGATACTCATCGTGCGGCTGAATGGTCTCGGAGTATAGTTACCCCTCGTGACCGGGTTAATGTGGTGGAGTCTTCTGATGACCTCCAGGTTGAGAACCTTGGGGCTCATGGCATTGCGACGGTATTACTCTCCCTTTCCCTTCTCGTTGCCATAATATCTTTATTCCAATTATTTCTTACCACTTTGTTTTGTGTTATTTTTTAGATTAACACTTACTTCCAGGCTGGGCTTCATAACCTAAAGAAAGTTCGTCAGGAGCTGACTATTGCAGAGAGGGATCGTGACAGAAACCAAGCTGATGCAGATACTAACTTTGCGAGGTTTCGAGCTGTGGAAATGGAACTTGCTGCGGAGAAGGAAAAGTCTAGGAGATTGGAACTAGAGCTTGCTAAGGGTAAGGAGCAGATTTTGAAGGAGTATCGTTCCTCTAGGGAGTTTGAAGAGCTCCTTAACGCTGAGTACGACGCTAACTTTCCAGCGACTTTTAACATGTGTTGGGAGAAAATCATTGAAGAGCTGGGACAAAAGATTTCTGGGGTCACTTTAGCAAAGTTCCCCGCACCTGCCATTCCAGGCGCCTCCAGTTCTACCCAGGAGACCGTTTGCGAGACAGTTGCTCAGTTCTCTACTCAGCCAGCCAGCGATTCCCAGCCCTTGCCATCCCAGGAAGGAGTTTTATCTCCTATGGTTGAAGACTTGGAAACTTTCCCTGTGGCGGATGACCCTGCTTTCACCCATTCCACTGATGTGGGTGACTCTCTCAAGGATCTTGACATCTAGATAGCCTTGCACGGCTTACTTTTGTACTTATTTATCTGAGACTTTTACCCTTCGGGGATTTTATCTTATCTTCAACTTAACTCTAATTTATGCCTTGTATGGCTTATTTGTGTATTGAACTAACCCTTCGAGGGTTTTATTTATCTGAGACTTTTACCCTTCGGGGATTTTATTTATGGTTTGTTTATCATGCTTTTTAGAGTTTTCTTAGTACTTGACCTTATGGCTCACACACACCCATGCTTTGGTACAACATTTGCTTTACGTGTCTATAATAACAAAACAAAAAGAATAACTCAATTGAAAACAAGAAACAAACTTCATTAATAGGTTCGACGAAAAATGTCAATAAACAGGGGTCAACCCTTACATAGATACTCTACTTCCTATTCGGAGTTTTTAAACTCTGATGTGGTTTCATCGACCTTATTTCTAGTTACCTATAAGCTATGTCCTACTTAGGATAATTAAACATAATAGACCTTGAGATTAGATGCATGCCAAGTGCGAGGCACCTCGTTTCCTTCCAAAGTCTCCAACTTGTATGATCCTCGTCCCAGCGTACTTTTGACCCGATATGGGCCTTCCCAATTCGGTGCCAACTTCCCCCTTTGTCCCACTCCGGATGCTTCAATCTTTCTGAGTACTAGGTCTCCCTGACGGAAAAACCTTTCCTTTACCCTTAGATTGTAATAGAAGGAAGCTTTCTTCTGATGTTCAGTATTCCTAGCATGGGCTTCATCTCTTACTTCATCGATCAAATCGAGGGCTAGTCTCATCCCCTCCTCGTTTGTGTCTGGTTCGAAGGCTTCCACTCGTGGAGATGCATGCATAATTTCCACGGGTACCACAGCTTCGGCCCCGTAAGCTAACATGAATGGAGTAGCTCCAGTAGTCACCTTGCATGTGGTTCGGTATGCCCAGAGTATGGGTAGTAACTCATCCACCCAAGTATTTCTGGAGCGTTCCACTCTTTTCTTCAGTCCATCAAGGATGATTCGGTTGGCAACCTCAGCTTGACCATTAGCTTGAGGGTGGGCAACTGAGGTGAATCGAAGCTCAATCCCATTCTCTTCACAATAGTCCTTGAATTCTTTGTTATTAAATTGTAATCCATTGTCCGTAACGAGGACTCGTGGTATTCCGTATCTGCACATGACATTCTCCCAGAAGAATTGCATGATTTGCTTGGTTGTGATTTTAGCCAAAGGTTTGGCCTCAATCCACTTTGTAAAGTAGTCAATAGCTACAACTAGAAACTTCCTTTGAGCAGTGGCCACAGGAAAGGGCCCAAGAATGTCCATCCCCCACATAGCAAACGGGATGGGAGAGCTAACGGATGTCAACATCTCTGGTGGTTGTCTAACCACTGGTGCATGTTTCTGGCACCGATCACACTTTTTCACGTACTCTTTGGCATCAGCCATCATCTCAGGCCAATAGAATCCAAGCCTGACTAACTTGTGAGCTAGGGACCTGCCCCCCAAGTGTTGTCCGCAAATTCCCTCGTGGACCTCCTCAATAGCTGATTTGGCCTCTTCGGGCCTCAAACACTTTAGATACGGAATCACAAAAGATTTCTTGTAGAGTATCCCTTCAATCAGAGCATACCTCAACGCTCTCACAGATAATTTTCGTGCTTCCGTGGTATTAGTCGGGAGCCAACCAGTCTCGAGGTGTGCTTTTATGGGATCTATCCAACATTCCCTCACCCCAATAGGTGCGACTAACTTTGAATCGATGGTAGGGGTTCTCAGGACTTGGAAGTAGACACTTCCAGAGTAATTTTCTATCTCAGAGGAGGCGTACTGGGATAAGGCATCAGCCTTGGTGTTTTCCTCCCTTGGAATGTGCTCAATGTAGCACTTATCAAATTGAGTCATTATTGCCTTCACAAGCCTTAAGTATTTAGCCATGGTTTCATCCCTTGCCTCAAACTCTCCATTGACTTGGGCCACTACTAGCCTTGAATCTCCACAAACTTTAAGGTTTTTGACTCTTAGGGCTCCTGCCAAGCCAAGTCCGGCTATCAGAGCTTCATATTCTGCTTCATTATTGGTTGTTGGAAAGTCTAACTTCAAGGCGTATTCAATTATGAATCCATCGGGACTTTGTAAGACAAGACCTGCGCCACTCGCTTTTGTTTTTGATGCCCCGTCAAAATAGAGCATCCAGAATTCCTTCTCCTCTATTGTGGGTTCCTTTTCTTCCTTATTGCCTTCCTGAGGTATCTCCTGCCCCCCGACTTCTTGGTTGTCAATGGTGCATTCAACCACGAAGTCCGCAAGTGCCTGAGCTTTGATGGCCATCCTTGGCTTATACTGAACATCGAATTCTCCCAACTCAATTGCCCACTTGATGAGCCTACCACTGGCTTTAGGGCTGTGCAAAATATTCCTCAATGGTTGTCCCGTAAGGACCTCAATCTTATGTGCTTGAAAATAGGGCCGTAGTTTCCTAGAGGCAGTTACCAATGCTAAGGCGAACTTCTCAATGGTGGAGTAGTTCAACTCCGCTCCGTGTAAAACTTTGCTCACATAGTATACGGGTTTCTGAACCTTGTTTTCCTCCTTTACCAGCACCGCACTCACAGCTTGACATGAAATTGCCAAGTAAAGATAAAGGATTTCTCCCGTACTTGGTTTGGCCAACAGCGGGGCCTCAGACATGTACTTCTTCAACTGCTCAAAGGCCTCTTGGCTTTCTTCAGTCCACTCAAAGTTTTTTACCTTCTTCAAGATTTTAAAGAAGGGCAAACACTTGTCCCCGGATTTGGAGATGAATCTCCCTAACGCGGCAATCCTCCCGGTTAACTTCTGTACATCCCTTATAGAACGTGGTGGTTCCATGTCCAAAATAGCCTTGATTTTGTCGGGGTTGGCCTCAATTCCCCGTTTTGAGACCATGAGACCCAAAAATTTCCCAGACCCAACACCAAAAGCGCACTTGGCCGGATTCAACATCATCTTATGGTGCCTCAGCACTTCGAAAGCCTCGCCTAGGTGTTTGATGTGATCTGCCCTGTATAGGCTTTTCACCAGCATATCATCCACATAGACTTCCATAGTCTTTCCAATGAGATGAGCAAAAATCTTGTTTACCAACCTCTGGTATGTAGCTCCTGCATTTTTCAAGCCAAAAGCCATGACTAGGTAACAATACACACCGAAATCAGTGATGAACGATACCTTAGGAATATCATCCTTATGCATCTTGATTTGGTTATATCCACTAAAGCCATCCATGAAGCTTAGCATCTCGTGCCCAGCCGTGGCATCTATCAACGTATCGATCCTTGGCAAGGGAAAACAGTCCTTTGGGCATGCGTCGTTTAGATCAGTGAAGTCTATACACATCCTCCACTTTCCATTAGCCTTTTTGACCATCACAGGGTTGGCCAACCATTCCGGGAACTGGATTTCCTCAATGAACCCTGCCTCTAGGAGTTTGTCAACTTCCTGTTTTATGGCTTCTTGCCTCTCAGGTGCGAAATTTCTCTTCTTTTGTTTTACTGTCTTCCGGTTTGGATCCACATTCAGGCTGTGTGTTATCAATTGGGGATCTATCCCTGGCATGTCAGCCGCTGTCCACGCGAAGACGTCACTATTGTCTTGCAGAAAGGAGATCAATATGCCCTTCAAGGGGTCTTTCAAAGATGCCCCGATGTAAGTAACCTTCTCAGAATCTCCCAACTCCAAAGGTATGGGAAGCAAGTCCTCTGCTGGTTTTCCTCTCCGCTCTTCATTCTCCCGAACATCCATATCCTCGATTGGGAGGACCTGCCCCCCGGTTCCATCCGGCCTTAGTGCGGCCACATAACAACTTCTTGCCATCCTTTGATCACCTTTCTCTTCTCCTACTCCGTTTCTGGTTGGGAACTTGACCTTTAAATGATAGGTAGAGGCAACCGCCTTGAAAGCATGTAGTCCCGTCCTACCTAAGATAGCATTATATGTGGATGTAGCTTTGATAACCAGGAAATTTAACATCTGAGTTGCCTCCCGTGGCTCCTGCCCTATAGTCATGGGTAGCTGAATTGTTCCCTCAACTTTTGACTCCACCCCGTTGAACCCATATATGGGCATGTTTGACGGTGTCAACTGAGACTCAGTATACCCCATTTTTAAAAAGGCATCGTGAAATAAAATGTCCACCGATGCTCCATTGTCAATCAAGACTCTCTTCACTTGGGAGTTGCCTATCACAGGTGAGATAACCAGGGGGTCATCATGGGGAAACTTCACCCCTTCGAGGTCCGAATCATCGAATCCAATTGAGACCTCCGTCTTTGCACGTTTTGGTGCTTCCCCTACAATGTGCATCACTTCTCGTGCATATGCCTTTCTGGAATTTCTACTTGTTCCAGCCGCTGTGGGGCCACCGAAGATCATGTTGATCACCGGTCCCCGGGGCTGCTGATTGCGGTTACGATCCTCATCTTTCCTATCATAATCTCGCCTTGGATTTCCTCGATCCCCATCTTTACAGAATTTATTCAATTTCCCCTTGCGGATCAAAAACTCAATTTCATCTTTCAATTGTCTACAATCGTCGGTATCATGTCCCACATCTTTATGGAACCGGCAATACTGATTCTTATTTCTTTTCTCAGGATCAGTCCTTAGTGGCTTCGGCCATCTCACATCCCTATCTTTTTCTATCTCCATCAGGATTTGACTTCTTGGAGTGTTCAGTCTGGCGTAATCCGTAAACCTTTGCCCGGGACTCCCCTTTTTAGGGGCTGAATCAGAATCTCTGCCCGTGCGCGGGTACTTATCTTTAGCATCATATTCCTGCTCCGACTTTCGTTTCTTAGAGTTGTCACCGTTTCCGGTGTTCCCCATCCCTGGATCTTTCTTCAGGCTATCCTCCGCCTTGATGTACTTGCTCGCCCTTTGCTGGAGCTCAACCATATTTTCAGGGGGATGTTTAGCCAATGACATTTTGAAATAAACATTCGAAGTTCCATTCTGCAATGCCACCATGGCTACCTTGTTTTCCAGGTTTGTAATGTTGAGTGTTTCCTTTGTGAATCGCTTGAGATAGTCTCTGAGGTTTTCATTCTTTCCTTGTATCACAGTCATGAGAGATGCGGAATCTTTCTCATGAATTCTTCCTCCTATGAACTGGCTGACGAAAGCATTACTTAGTTCTTTGAAGGAGGCAATGGAGTTCGGTGGTAGGCGGCTGTACCAACGTTGCGCCATGCCAGCTAATGTTTGGGGAAACGCCCTACACTTCAAGGCATCACTGGCAGGTTGCAACAGCAATGCGTTAGAGAACGTCCTTACATGATTAGCGGGATCTCCCGTTCCATCGTAAACCTTTATGGTAGGCATCTTGAACTTCCGTGATATGTGCGCATTCATTACCTCTTCAGTGAATGGAGGGGTTGGATCATCAGGATCTCCCAGCTGCATCAAGTCTTCAGGATTGCCTCTGGGAGTTTCGACCATCGTGGTTCTACCTCTAGGGACTTCGATCCTTCTCTCTCTCCTTGGGGTGCTTTCCAAGTTAACAAAAGGAATGTCTTCTCTCGTCACTGGTGGGGGTCGATTTTGATTCTGTCTTCGTTGTTCCCTTTCTATGTCCTCCTTTAATTTTTGGATCTTGGCCTCGTGAGCCTTGATTTTTTCAGCAGCTGTTAAGGGAGGTCGGTCATGAGTTCTTCGGCGTCCAACGGGTTCCTTACTTGGACGACGTCTTCTTGGGGCTTCGTCCCTATCTTCTTCCGAGGATGAATCATCAGAGTACGGGCCTGAGTAGTCGTAGTATTGCTGGCCTTGATTGGGTCCTAAACCCCTGATGTAAGGTGGATTGTAGGGCTCGTGTATCTGGAGGGCGTGACCACTCGGTCCGGCCTGGTACGGGGGATAATTAGGCAACCCATATAGCGGGTTCGTGCTTGCGGGGATCACTGTTGTAGAGATCTGAGCGGTAGGTGGAGCGGACTGCCCTCCGAGAGGGGCGACCACCATCTGAAGGGGATTCGTCCCTTGGGTGGTAGGACTCGTGCTCAGGGGTAACGAGTCATGAGGTTGTGCTTCAGTTCCTTGTGGCCGAGTGACTAGCGGTTGAGAATTCGTCCCTGGGGGCACTTGTTCTCCAGTCGGGGGTGTGGTGGTGTTAGTGATGGTTTCAGAAAGTGTTGGTGTTCTCCGGGTGGTAACCATGGTTGATATCCGAAGTGTCCCACAGACGGCGCCAAATGTTGTGAAATAAAAACTAGGTTACTAGTGTTGCGGCTAGGGTTTGTGAATTTGATGCACAGGTATGTGAGCTTCGAGCTTCAATGGCTGATCAAGTGTTTCGTGACTTAACTCGGGTCCTCACAAGATGCCTACGTATCTTGCAAATATCAAGAATCAAGCCAATCAAAACGTAGTTCTGAGTTGAAGGATCAGGTCCTTTATATAGGCATTGGATGCCTTGGAATTAGAGTAGAATTAGGTGTCTTGATGGGCAAGTCACAGCTTAGGCCCAATTCTAGAGCCTTCTAACAGATAAGAAGATAAGAATTAGAATTATATGCCTTTGAAGATTACTTCTAATATGATCAGGTTCCCTTGTTGACTCAAATATGGGGTCTTTTATTTGCTGAATAATCAATTACGAAATTGATAATTAATTAGGGTCTTGGGCCCCATTTAATGGGCTTCTACCCTTGGACCATTCTAGGTTCATTTAATACAACATTAAATGTATTTTTAGGGTTTATTTTCAACTCATATCAATTATATTTTGATGGATTCAAAAATGAGACCAAGGATAATTGAAAAATATGAATTATGGAAAAGCTAAAAATAGGAACGAGATTTTATTAATCTAAAATCATACCCGAAGCTAGGTCTGAAAAGGAAATTTTTGATGAGAATGGCGAAACGAATTAAATGGAACCGTCTACTTTTCAAGTTTGAATAAAAAAACTTTTGAACGAAAAATGTTAGTATTAAAGATTATAAAATTATGATAAATTTAATTCTTAATATTTTGAAATTTATAGTTAAGCGATTTCCATATTCCAAGCATATTAAATTGGCACATATATGCAGGAGTAACTTATTCATGGACAAGTTGACGGAGACTTGTTTAAAGTACTAATAAAAGTGGCTTGTTCATATAGACTAACCTACTTACAACTTCAAGTGTCCAAATAAAATTCAATTACGGCGGCCTTTGTGCAAATATTTTTAAAGGGTTCGTTTGCGCTGTTTTAGTAGTAATTTTGAAGCTTTCATCATCCGTACCTTTGAATAATTGTTTTAAATCTGAAAATGTAGAAGAAAAAAGAAAGTTGACTCGCATTGGAGTTGACATGAATTTCTTTCTGGTTCTACCTTCGACGTACTTAAGTTCGAATACTGAACAGAAATTCTTTTGCGAGTCTGTGATTCAGTTGGCATATCTAGTTAGGCCTACAGCCGACCCTGCTGGCTGCTTATACATATATATATATATATATAACTTATTCACACGTGCTTCGTATGTCACGCGTTTATTTTCAGTTGAATATTTTACCTATTCAACTCATTTGACCCTCACATCTATGTCTGTAAATGGCCAACAACATGTTGGTGCAGTGGTTGAGCCACTGGCCTCCTTTGAAGGAGGTCGGGGGTTCGACTCCGGCGTGTGTGTGAGTTTCTTAGTTTGTATTATGTTTCCTTTCTGTATTTGTAATGGCCGGGATCCTTCGGAAACAGCCTCCCTATTGTATAGGGACATAGTCTGCGTACAGCTACCCTCCTCAGACACCACTTTGAGTGGTATTATAACTGAGTAAGCTAAGTTTTTATCTATGTCTGTAAATGATCATGCTACAGTACAAAGTTTGATTATTTACTCTTCTGAATTGTGACCAAAATAGCAGTCTACGACCATCTCCAACCCACGAGTGAAAATAGTATCATTTTAACACTATTTTGATATTAAAATCATGTAATTTATGAAATGTGCTTCAATCCATTAATATTATACTTGATATTAAAATAAATCTTTCATATCAGAGATGAAATATTCTAACTTTTATTAATTTATATATTGTTAATAAGTATTAAATTTTAAATTGTAATATTTTAATTACATAATATTATAGTACTATTTATAAAAAATGAAAATCCAAATTTTGTAAAAGTTTTAAAATCAAAAATTTTAAAATAAAAAGTAAGAATTAAAAATATATAAAAAGATACAAAAAGGTTAGAATTTAAAAAAAAAAATTAAAGCTAATAATATCTAGAATTGAAAAATATATAATAAATTAAGTTTAGCGGGACATTAAATGAAAAAAAAAAAATTATTTTACTAACAAATATAAAGACATGGCTGAAATTATGAAAGACATCACAATGCCGTAAAAAAACATCTAATATTCATTTGGTGTTCTGTGTTGGATTGTAGTTATATAATAATGATATGGGCTAAAAGTAAGTTCTAAGAGCAACTCCAACAGCCTCCTTGCGTTTTCCTTATAAATATTATAAAATATTAGGCTCTTAGTGATTTAGGATATTATAAGGTACAACAACTCCAACAAGCTTACTTATAATTGATCCTTATATTATTAAATAATAAATAAAAGGAAGGAAGCAAGAACAAAAAAAGAGGGAAACAATTGGAAAGAGGAGGGAAAATAATATTTTATTGATAAAAGTGAAATAAGGGAGCCCTTAAAGATAAGGAATGACATGATGCTCTTAACTTTTTAAGGAAAAGTTAAGAGCCTGTTGGAACACAATTTTAAACATAATCCCTTATAATTTTAGTTAGGAGGTCATATAAGGGATCTCTTGAAGTTGCTCTAAAGACACAACTAATGTTGTATAAATTAGACCTAGCTTGGTCCAAGTACAATGTCCAATAATGAGGTCCAAAACCCTAATTAAATATTAATTTCGTAATTAATATTAAGGGTGGTTAACAGCTCAGCAGTAAGAGTCAAACAAGGATACAATATCTTTGTGAGTGGCCTCCAAGTCACCTAATTCAACATGGAAACAGACTCCTACAAGGCAGGAGTCTAGAACCTTCTTCAAAACGGTGACTTGCTCACTAAGTCTCCGAACCCTAGTACAATTCTAAGGCTCCCAACGCCTATATAAGGGTCTGACCTCTCATTCTAAGAACTACGTCTTGGCTTGATTCTCAATAACGAGATATGTAGGCACTCTGTGAGGACCGATCAGTCTCGAACACGGAAACAACCATTAAAGCTCAAAGCTCACCAACCCCTCTGCATTAAACACACACAACCCCTAGTCGCAATTCGATAACCTAGTTTTTATTCCACAACATTTGGCGCCGTCTGTGGGAAGACAACATCAACCATGGTTCAAACATGAAGAACACCAGTCACAACCGAGGTGACTACAGTCACCTCCGCCCCGCTCGTCATCACGGAACCAGGGTCTGTACCCCCATTAACGGAGACGACCACTCAACCTCAAGTTTCTCAGCCTACAGGGACGACTCCCCATACCGAGAGAACTCTGCCGGTGGTTATCCATCAGAACCAGGAGGCCAACCCTCTTCAGGTGGTGGTCTCTCCTCTTGCTGATCGATCGCTACCTCCAAGGGTACAGATCTATACCACTGATCTCCCTGCAAATACCAACCCGATGTACGGGCTGCCTAATTACCCTTTGTATACTCGAGGTGTTGGGCCAAGCGGCCATGCCCTGCAGATACGTGAGCTGTATCAGCCTCCTTACATTAGAGGCTTGGGCCCCGACCAAGGATATTAACTACTCCGGTCCTTATACTGATGATTCATCATCTGAGGATGACGATCGTGATGAGGCCCCGAGGAGGTGACGTGATAGCAAGGAACCTCGAAGGAGGACTCAAAGAATCCATGATGGACCCCCTCTGACAGCTGCTGAGAGAATCAAGGCCCATGAGGCTGAGATCCAAAGGCTGAAAGATGACATAGCAAGAGAGCAAGCAAGACATAATCAGAATAGACCTCCTCCAACTTCAGGAGAGATTCCCTTTATTGACTTGGAAAGGCTTCCAAGGAGGCAGAAGAGGGATGATTCCCCAATAGGAGGAGCTACAAGGGCAGAGGCCCCTAAGGGTGATCCCAAAGATTTAATGCCACTTGGAGACCCTGATGATCCTACACCCTCTTTTACTGAGGAGGTGATGAATGCTTATGTCTCTAGGAAGTTTAAGATGCCTACAATTAAGGCATATGATGGAACGGGCGATCCCGTAAACCATGCGAGAACGTTCTCGAACGCACTGTTGTTGCAGCCTGCAAGTGACGCTCTCAAGTGTAGGGCGTTCCCTCAAACCCTTGAGGGTATGGCTCAAAGATGGTATAGTCATTTGCCTGCGAACTCGATTGGCACGTTCAAGGAGCTGAGCACGGCCTTCATCAATCAATTTGTTAGTGGACGAGTCCATGAGAAGAGCTCTGCATCTCTTATGCAAGTGGTGCAAGGAAATAATGAGAACCTGAGGGATTACCTCAAACGCTTCACCAAAGAAACGTTGAATGTCCCAGATCAGGAGAATAATGTAGCTATGATAGCCTTGGAGAATGGGACAACCAACACCTTCTTTCAGATGTCATTGGCAAAGCATCCCCCTGAGAGCATGACTGAGCTCCAAAGAAGGGAGAGTAAGTATATAAAGGCTAAAGAAAGCATGAGGAAGACGGAGGCCTCAACCGTGAGTGGAGGAAACGGGAACTCTAAGAAGCGAAAGCAAGAACAGGATTACGATGCTAGGGACAAGTATCCCCGAACTAGCAAGGATTCTGATTCTACCCCTAAGAATAATTTGGGACCCAAGTTTACTGAGTATGCAAGGTTGAATGCTCCTAGGAGTCAAATCTTGTTGGATATCGAGAAGGATAAAGATTTTCGATAGCCGAAGCCACTACGGGGAGATCCCGCAAAGAGAAATAAAGATCAGTACTATAGGTTCCACAAGGACGTGGAACACGACATTGATGAATGTAGGCAACTCAAGGACGAGATTGAATTCCTGATCCGAAGGTGAAAACTAAGCAAGTTCACGAAAGGTGAAGACCGTGGAAACCAGAGAAGAGATTATGATAGGAGGGATAATAACCGTGATCACAACCCACAGCCCCGAGGGCCAGTTATCAACATGATTTGGGGAGGCCCGAAAGAGGCTAGTACAACAAAGAACTCTCGGAAGGCTTATGCCAGAGAAGTGATGCACATCGTGGGAGATGCCCCAAAGCGTGCAAAGACTGAAGTAGCAATTGGTTTTGATGATTCGGATTTGGAAGGGGTGAACTTTCCCCATGACAACCCGTTGGTCATAGCTCCTGTGATTGGAAACTCAGAGGTAAAGTGAGTCTTGATAGACAACAAAGCTTCTGTCAATATTTTATTTCATGATGCGTTAGTGAAGATGGGGTACAACGATTCTCATGATGCGACCTCAACATATAATGCAATCCTCGAAAGGACTGGACTTCATTCATTCAAGGCTGTTGCCTCCACTTATCATACGAAGATCAAGTTCCCAACCAGGAATGGTGTTGGAGAACAGAAAGGTGATCAGAAAATGGCGAGAAGTTGCTATGTAGCTGCTTTAAGAGCTGACAGAGTCGGGGGGCAGGTCCTCCCGATTGAAGACATGGATGTCCGTGGTGATGATGAACATCGAGGAAAGCCAGCAGAGGATTTGACTCCGATACCTTTAGAGTTGGGAGACTCTAAAAAAGTTACTTATATAGGAGCTTCACTGAAAGAACTCCTGAAGGGCAGATTAACAGCGTTCTTACAAGAGAACAGTGATTTGTTTGCTTCGACAGCAGCTGACATGACAGGGATTGATCCCCAACTCATAACGCATAAGTTGAATGTCAATCCTAAGCGGAAGACAATAAAGCAAAAGAAAAGGAATTTTGCTCCTGAAAGGCAAGAGGCCACAAAGCAAGAAGTAGAAAAGCTCTTAGAAGCTGGGTTCATTAAAGAGATTCAGTTTCCCGAATGGTTGGCTAACCCTGTGATGGTCAAAATGGCGAATAGAAAGTGGAAAATGTGTATCGACTTCACCGATTTGAATGATTCTTGCCCTAAGGATTGTTTCCCTCTACCAAGGATTGACACATTGATAGATGCCACGGCTGGGCATGAGATGTTGAGCTTCATGGATGGTTTCAGTGGCTACAACCAGAATAAGATGCACAAGGATGACAACCCAAAGGTATCTTTCATAACCGAATTTGGTATTTTTTGTTATCTTGTCATGGCTTTTGGACTAAAGAATGCAGAAGCCACCTATCAACGATTGGTGAATAAGATATTCGCCCATCTTATTGGAAAACCATGGAGGTCTATGTTGATGACATGTTAGTCAAGAGCCTATTCAAGGCTGATCATATTGAGCACCTCAGAGAGGCATTTGAAGTGTTGAGACACCACAAGATAATGTTGAATCCAGCAAGTGTGCCTTTGGCATTGGATCAGGAAAATTTTTGGTTCTGATGGTTTCAAAGCAAGGCATCGAAGCTAACCCCGATAAGATCAAGGTGATTTTAGACATGGAGCCACCACGCTCTATAAGAGATGTGCAGAAGCTGACGGGCCGAGTTGCAGCCCTAGGGAGATTCATCTCCAAATCTGGTAATAAGTGCTTACCTTTCTTTCAAGCATTCGAGAAGGTGAAGAACTTTTAGTGGACACCTGAGAGCCAAGTGGCCTTTGAGCAATTAAAGAAATACATGGCAAAAGCCCCATTGTTGGCCAAACCTAGTCTCGGGGAGACTCTTTATGTATATCTGGCGGTGTCTGAACAAGCACTGAGTATTGTCCTCATTCGAGAAGAGAACAAAGTTCAGAAGCTTATATACTATATGAGCAAGGTGTTACATGGAGCTGAGTTGAATTACTCATCTATTGAGAAGTTTGCTTTGGCATTGGTAACAACCTCAAGGAAGCTACGACCGTACTTCCAGGCACATAAGATTGAAGTCCTGACGGACCAACAACTAAGAAATATATTGCACAGCCCAAAGGCCAGTGGAAGGCTAATCAAGTGGGCGATTGAGCTCGGAGAATTTGATATCACATATAAGCCTCGGACAGCTATTAAGGCTCAGGCATTGGCTGACTTCCTGGTTGAATGCACCATTGGCAACCAAGAAGTCGGGGGGCAGGTTGTACCCAACCAAGGAGGTGAGAATAAGGGTGAAGAACTTGAACCTGATCAGAAGGAGTATTGGGTGCTCTATTTTAATGGAGCATCAAAAACAAAATCCAGTGGTGCAAGTTTAGTCCTGCAAAGGCCCGATGGGTTTACAGTTGAGCATTCTTTGAAGTTGGATTTCCTGACCACAAATAACGAAGCTGAATATAAAGCCTTGATATCTGGATTGGGCTTGGCCATAATATTTAGGGTTAGGAATCTCAAAGTTTGTGGAGATTCAAGACTGGTAGTTTCGCAAGTGAATGGTGAGTTTGGAACCAAGAATGAAACTATGGCAAAATACTTTAGAGTTGTGAAAGCTTTTATGATCCATTTTGATGAGGACTTTGTGGAGCACATTCCGAGGGAGGAGAATGTTAAGGCCGATGCCCTATCAAAGTTCGTCTCTTCTGAGGTAGAGAATTATGCAGGGAGTATTTACTTCCAGGTCTTAATGGCCCCAACCATCAATTCAAAATTGGCGCCACCGATTGACATAGGGGCTGTTGGATAGACCCTATCAAAGCTCACCTAGAAACAGGATGGCTCCCCGACGATGCATTAGAGGCACGGAAACTGTCAGTGAGAGCATTGAGATATTCCTTGATTGAAGGCATCCTTTACAAGAGGTCTTTTTTCATCCCATACTTGAAGTGTTTAAGGCCCCAAGAGGCAAAAGAAGCATTGAAGGAAGTTCATGAAGGGATTTGTGGGCAGCACTTAGGGGGCAGGGCCCTAGCTCATAAGATCACTCACTTAGGGTTCTACTGGCCAGAGATGTTGGTCGATGCACAGAATTATGTCAAGAAATGTGATAGATGCCAGAAGCACCCCCCCAGTTGTAAGGCAACCACCTGAGATGTTAACATCGATTAACTCTCCCATCCCGTTCGCCATGTGGGGAATGGACATACTTGGTCCTTTCCATGTAGCTTCGGCACAAAGGAAGTTCCTGATAGTGGCCATCGACTACTTCACCAAGTGGATCGAGGCTAAGCCCTTAGCCAAGATAACCACCAAGCAAGTTGCTCATTTCTTTTGGGAAAGCATAATCTACAGATAGGGTATCCCACGGATCCTTGTAACGAATAATGGGCGACAGTTCAACAATGAAGAGTTCAAGAAGTATTGCGATGAGAATGTCATCGAGCTTCGCTTTACTTCGGTAGTCCATCCTCAAGCGAATGGACAGGCAGAGGTAGCCAACCGGATTATCCTTGATGGACTGAAGAAGAGTGTCGAACGCTCGAGAAACACTTTGGTGGATGAGTTACTGCCTATACTCTGGGCATATCGAACCACCTGCAAAGTGACAACTGGAGAAACCCCATTCTACTGGCTTACGGAGCCGAGGTAGTTGTGCCCCTGGAGATTACACATGCATCACCTCGAGTGGAGGCATATGAACCAGAGATTAATGAAGAAGGCATGAGGCTAGCCCTCGATCTGATTAATGAGGTCCGGGATGAAGCAAATGCCAGGAATGCAGAGCATCACAAGAGAGCGTCTTTCCACTACAACCAAAGGGTTAAGGAGAGGTACTTTCGACAAGGCGACTTGGTTTTTAGAAAGATAGAGGCCTCCGGAGTTGGCCATAAAGGAAAGTTAGCCCCCAATTGGGAAGGGCCATATCGAGTCAAGAAGACACTAGGACGGGGATCCTACAAGTTTGAGACCTTGGATGGAAACGAGGTGCCCCGTACTTGGCATGCCTTGAATCTGGAGGTCTATCATGTTTAAGCTATCCTAGTAGGGACTTATTTTTTTATATATCTAGTAGAAGTAGAAATAAGGTTTGATGAAACCATTACAGGGCCTATTGCCCCTAGTAGGACAGTAGTAATTTATGTAAGGATTGAACCAGCTTCGAGTTATTAATGCAAGTTTATTTTCCATTCTATGATTCTGTGATTTTAATTATGTACCAAGCACCTGATGAGTGTAAGCCTAAGATGACCAAGTACCGAAAATAAAAGAACATACGAATAAAGGAAAACAAGTGCATAGATAAAACGCCCCGAAAGGCCAAGGTTCAAAGTTAAGATTACAAACATTATCAAATAAAAGTTAAGTCCATGAAGGACCACTGAATAAAAGTAAACAAAGCCACAAGCGGCTAACAAGGCCAAACAAGCCCATCTCCTCCTGTGGAGCATCTTCTTATTCATCATCAGAACCTTCCTCTTCGTCAGAATCCTCCTCATCGGAGTCATCCTCGTCTGAGCTACTATCAGCTTCAACTGCCCCCGTCTTCGCAACCTCTTCCTCTCCCTTGGAAGAAGATGTAGTCCCAGAAGATTCACTAAGTTCATTTCGAAGCCTCTTACCAGGGAGTGGCTAACGGATCACCACATCTCTCCTTGAAGACATGGGCTTCTTCCCACGAGAACTCGAGGAGGTTGAATCTAGACTAAAAGCTTGGGCAGCCCCTTTAGAGCCAGAAGGTCGGCGGCCTCCTTTAGAGCTAGAGCCCGATGATTGAGGCACAACTTTGACCCCCGAGCCGAAAGCATAATCAACATAGCCTCCTCCACTAACAGCCCAGTCAGGGCAAGGGAAGTTCGCCGGGTCAACAACAGTTGGGTACTTGTTGCTCACGACACTCATAGCTTTGTTCCAGCCAATAGACATGTTAATGGGGCGCACCTCATCGCCGTGTTTGTCCATGAAATCCAGAAAGGCATCTGATTGATGATAGGCTTCAACCACCTTGTTAAACTCAATCGTCTTCTTTCTATGTAAGGATTTGTATTTCTTCTGATAAAAGTGAGCATCTGCCTCAGCACGGATGACTCTGGACTCCAAGTCTAGTTTCTCCACTTCAAACCTCATTTTCTCTTTTACTAAGGCCACATTATCGTCTCTGAAGGCCCGGCCTTGACGGGCAGCAGATTGGAAGTAGGCATTGGCCTGAAACAAAGAAATTGATAACGCATTTATAATGTCAAAATAAGAAAGAACACCAAATTCATAAGGAGGAGTGTCATACCTGATATAAAGCTTGAGCTCCAAGAAGCTCAAACTCATCAATCTTATCCCCTAAAGACACCATTGCAAGGTCAGGGGGAGTGATGGAGCACTTGGACTAGTCCAAGGCCAAAGCAAGGGCATCCCAAGACGGAGTCTTGCTCGCAAATATCCCAAGATGGGATAAAAGGGGATCTAGTGTCCCCGTCAGCATTCCGGGACCTTTTTCCCGATTGAGAGCATCCAGCCAGGAACTGAGGAATCTTTTGGCCAGTGGGGTTTGCCGAAAATCCTCTACCGTTAGTTCAACTAGAATTTCAAATGGAAGAATTCCATAGATATTTAAAGCTAAATAGATCTCAACAACACAACTTCTTATATCCACTTATCTTTCAGGAGTATATTTATGCACTTCCGCATGATTATGGTTTAAATAGAAATAGATCCGTTTTGTTGGAAAATGCAGGTTCTACTAAGTTCAGCTTACTAATTGTGAAAAGTGCCATTGAGCGAATGTATCAGTATGAACAGAATCATTTGATTCTTTTTGCTAATGATTATACCCAAAATACCTTTTTTGGGTGCAACAAAAATTTTAATTTTCAAATGATATCAGAAGGATTTGCAGTCATTGTAGAAATTCCGTTTTATCTCCGATTATTATCTTCGCTAGAAAGGAAAGGAATAATTAAATCTCATAATTTACGATCAATTCATTCAAAATTTCCTTTTTTAGAGGACAAATTTTCACACCTCAACCTTCTGCAGCATCCTTCTAGTGGTGATTAGCTGATTTTCAGGACGGCCGTCCAACTCCTCAGCAGCTGAAATGCAAAAAGGAAGAATATCGAAATAAGAACTAACAGAGTTCATTATAGACAACGAAGAAAAATTACCCTCAAATGAAAGAAAGCTGAGGCCAGCTTCTATAAGCTTTTTCTCGTTCAAGAAAGTTTTATAATGAGTGCGACCGTTGTCCTCGAGAAGTCTATCTCGGTCAAGTAGTTCTTGGTGATCAAGGTCAAACACGAAGTGTGAACTGTCTTCCACTTCTCCAAATTTTGGCACAAAAAATTGGCCCCAATCACCGCATTTCCACTTGAGAACTACAAACTCCCTCTCCCGGAAATGGTGGGAGTCCGGGATAGAAAGGGTGTTAACTATGTTAGGAACTCTACATCTATATTGAACACTGACCCATCTTGGAGTTAGAAGAATTCCTCATCGTGAATATGCTCCGAGACATCGTTGTGCTTAGAGGAATGTTCAGTTCTCGGCACCTTATTATGAAAATAATGACCAACCGCCAAGCATTGGGATACTGTTGGCAAGGATGAACCTGGAGCTCCGCTAATAGCCTGATAATGAACGGGTCAACCGGAAATCTCAAACCCACTTCGAGGGCACCTTTGTAGACACAAAGTTTCTCGGGATGCCAATTACAGGTTCTATCGGCCAAGCCCGGATAACAAACCTTGATTGCGTCTGGAAAATTGTATTTGTTTTTGATCTCTTAAACCTGGGACTTACTCAACTTACACGGGCTATGATACGAATCTAACTCTGAACTGTTAGGGAATGCATCCCTCATGGTACTTAGCAAGTTTAATAGAGAATGAAAGCGACGATCTATGTATGAAGGAGACCTCAATCTAGTCATACCTTTAAGAGATCTTGCCTTGCTCCTCTTGGCCATTGCTTCGGCCATGGAGACTGGGGGCAGGTGCTCTACTGTTGTCCGACATGTTAGAAGCTTGGAATTGAACTTTAACTTGAACTTGGAAGCTTAAGATCTAGAAAGCTTAAGAACTTGGAAGAAATTTGAGAAGTGAAGAGGTGAAATGAAATGAAGACCACTCCTCCTCTTTCATAGAATAGGCATGACTTGCTACACCAGGTTGAAACACAACCCGATTCGCGTTTATAGGTCATCTATCGTCTATGAACAAAAGAAGGACGAAAACTATCCATTATTGATGGAAAGAATGGTTATAACTCGTATGATTCTGGAAAAAAAACAAGGGATTCAAATGAATATACTGCATCAAGTTGCATTAAAGCACTTAGCTGAGCTTTAGAAGCTAATTACGCTTAAGGAAGCTAATTACGCTTAAAGGAGATAAATCAAGAGCTTAGTATTAAAAGAGATTTAGGACGTTAATCAATAAGGTTAGTCATACCTTAACCTATGGATGTTTGTTTATTAACATACAAATGAGATTCATACATCCCAAGGAAGCTTCAGGACCACTCGTCAGCCAACCAGTTGCCCGGGAAGGCCCCCGGCCGACCAGTCGCCAGCCAACCACATGCCAGCCGACCAGTCGCCCGGGGAGAGCCCCAGCCGGCCACTTGCTAGCCGACCAGTCGACGGAGAGAGCCCCAGCCGACCACTTTCCAGCCGACCACTCGCCCGAGGGAGCCCCAACCGGCCACCTGCCAGCCGACCACTCGCCCGGGAAGAGCCCCAGCCGGCCACTTGCCAGCCGACCACTTGCCCGGGGGAAGCCCCAGCCGGCCACTTGCCAGCCGAGCAGTTGCCCAAGGAGTGGATCGACATGCCAACTGACCACTTGCCCAGGGGAAGCCCCAACCGGCCACTTGCCAACCGAGCAGTTGCCCAGGGAGTGGATCGACTCGGCAGCTTTCCGACGTCTTTGTCATCCCTTCAACGTCGCTTCGGATGTTTGAAAAATGACTGACTTGGGTCCGTTTTAGTGCTGTTTAATGCCGTTCAACGTCGTTTAACATCGTTTAAATGCCGTTTAAGGCTGTTTAGCACCGATTAGTGTCATTTAGCACCGTTTAGTGTTGTTTAATGCCGTTCAACGTCGTTTAACATCGTTTAAACGTCGTCGTTTAACATCGTTTAAACATCGTCGTAAATGCGTCGGTCGCTCTACGCTTTACGTCAAGACGATATTTGTGAAACACTAGTGTACAAAGATAAATCCCGAGTCTCGAAAAAGGCAATTATAACTTCAATGAAAACCTGATCAGTTTTCCTAGAAGTTGGGGGGCAAATGATATGGGCTAAAAGTAAGCCCTACAGACACAATTAATGTTGCATCAATTAGACCTAGCTTGGTCCAAGTACGAGGCCCAAAACCCTAATTAAATATTAATTTCGTAATTAATATTAAGGGTGGTTAACAGCTCAGCAATAAGAGTCAAACAAGGATATAATATCTTTGTGAGTGGCCTACAAAGCACCTAATTCAACATGGAAACAGACTCCTACAAGGCAGGAGTCTAGAACCTTCTTCAAAGCAGTGACTTGCCTACCAAGTCTCTGAACCCTACTACAATTCTAAGGCTCCCAACGCCTATTTAAGGGTCTGATCCCTCATTCTCAGAACTACGTCTTGGCTTGATTCTCAATAACGATATACGTATGCATTCTGTGAGGACCGATCAGTCTCGAACACGGAAACAGCAATTAAAACTCGAAGCTCACCAACCCCTCTGCATTAAACATACATAACCCTTAGCCGCAATTCGATAACCTAGTTTTTATTCCACAACAAATATTATATCCAATAGTTTTACAATGTTTTAATTAATGTTGGGCTGGAATTGCACAAAAATGACGGAAATAGTTTGATTAGTTACTCTTGACCAAAATAGAAGTAAGGTGTTAAAGCGATGACAGGCTGCTACAAGCGTGAACTGACTGACATAATATAACACAGCATATCTTGAACTACCACGTTCCAATAGACACTCAATCTTGCTAAACAATAACAGATCAAAGACATGCACGTGATTTTTCTGATCACTCTTCAGCTTTCCAGTTTATCCTTAGAAGTTTTAGACATGTATGTTTACTCGAAAATACCAATAATTACGGCGTTTAACTGAAAGGCTCACATCAATCTTTTTTCAGTTAATTCATTCATTTTTAGTAAATCAAGTCACATCAGTCTTTTGCCTGCACTTAACAGTTATAAGGGTGAGCATCGTGCATAGAATTGTGTAAATCTGGAAATGATAGATACTTAGATAGTGGAGTTTCCGATTATAAATAAATTTTAATATGGAAGCATAAAAATTAATTCCAAAATAAAAAACAGGTTGGGTCATTTCAGGGTCGATTTAATGACACATCAAATGTAAAGGCCTTTAGAAAAAAAAAATGTATACGGCCTTGAAATAAGAAATTAAACTTAAAATGAGAATTAATGTCATTTAAGTTATTTTATTAACTATTATTGTAGATTTACGACATCAATCTTTTTAAGTTAATCAAGTCAGATCAGTCTTTTGCAAACACTAATTCTGATCAAATGATAGATAGTGGAGTTTCCGAGTATAGAGGATGTTCGTATTTTGCAAACACTAATTCTGATCAATTTAAATTACCTAAAGCTAAATAAATTTTAGTATGTAAGCATAAAAATTAAGGAAATTTACCAAGAATACTAAATGTAAAGTTTCTATTTGCAAAAATACCATCTCCTTGAATTAATTACAATTTTACCAATCTAAGTTTCAAAATTGCAAAAATACCAACCCTAACCCTCCCCCTTTCCCCTTTCCCCTTTATCCTTTCTGCGCATGTGTACTTTTTTTTTTTAGGTGGGGTGCTATTTTGGTGGATTTGGGTTGCAAGGCCCCGCAGGGACATATTCAACTGAATGCAACCACATTCAATCAAATGCAACCACATTCAACTTTCTTTTTTTTTAAGGTGGGGTGATTTTGATGGATTTGGATTGCAAGGCCCCGCAAGGGGCAATATACAACCAAATGCAACCACATTCAACTTTCTTTTTTTTAAGGTGAGGTGATTTTGGTGGATTTTGGTTGCAAGGCCCCGCCAGGGGAAATATTCAACTGAATGCAACTGAAATCAGAAATTTAGTTGCATGTGGTTGCATTCAGTTGCAAATTTAGTTGAATATGCCCCTGCGGGGCCATGCAACTTAAATCCACCAAAATATCACCATCTTATATATATATATATATAGAGTTCAAAAATGAGGTCGAAAAAGACAAATAACAAATGGAACTTAAAATCAGAAATTTAGTTGCATGTGGTTGCATTTAGTTGCAATTAGTTGCATGTGGTTGCATTTAGTTGAATATGCCCCTACGGGGCCTTGCAAACCAAATCCACAAAAATATCCCCACCTTAAAAAATAAAGAAGTTGAATTCAGTTGAATGTGGTTGCATTCAGTTAAATATGCCCCTGCGGGGCCTTGCAACCCAAATGAACCAAAATAGCATCCCATCTAAAAAAAAAAAGTACACAGGCGACGCCTGCGTACAAGAGAAGAGGGGGAGGGGGAGGGGGAGGGGGAGGGGGAGGGGGAGGGGGAGGCCAGGGTTAGTATTTTTGTAATTTTGAAACTTAGTTAGTAAAATTGCAAATAGTTATTCTTAATAAAAGTAAATGTGCAAAAATTTACTTTTTTCTATTTATTTATCAAAAAAACCCAAAAATTAATTCCAAACTATAATACAGGTTGGGTCATTTTCAGGGTCGACTTAATGATATATCAAATGTAGAGAGCCTTTCCTTTCAAAAAAAAATGTGGAGGGCCTTGAAAGAAACTAAACTTAAAATGAGAATTAAATGAGAACCGTGATCAATATCATTTAAGTGATTTTATATTTATTATTATAATTTTACGACATATTGATGATTGTATATATTTTATAATTAGAATTAATTTAGTGAATTGTGATATGTATTATATGTTTTAAATTCAAATAATATTTTATATAGGAATGTGAATTAACATTTATTTATTATAAAAGATAAAATTAAAATTATTGTGATTTAGTTAATGAAAATTTGAATACGAAAATAGATTAAAATTTTAAATTATAAAAATATAAAAATATATATATATATTCATAATAATTTAGTTAATATATGTAAAAATGTAATTTATCTTAAATAGGGGAATAGAGAACCAGATTGACAAACAGGATGCTCACATCCCGACCCAATTTCTAAATTTATTTTTTCTATATTTTTTCTCGATTTTCGATTCCCGTCCTGAACTAATTTTTTTTTTTTAAATTTCCAATTCGAACGTAATGGGAGATGTGAATATAAATTTTTTCTTAATTTTGTAAGCTAACAGATTTTATTTTTCGTCCTTAACAAACATGTTATTGAGTATTTACTATTTATCATGTTAGTTGCCTAACTTGAACATAGGCCTTTGATACAACTCATGATGTAGCTAAACTCCATTAACAAGAACTTGTAAAGCTTGAGATAAATTGTATATACAGAAATGGAGAAGACAGAGTTGTGTTACATATTGAAGAGAATGAAAAATACAGAATGTTATCTCTAAAGAATGTAACTAACTTCTTATATACAAGACAACTATGACAACTGTTATCTAACAAACTTCAGAGATAGAGAGAGGTAGAGTTAGAGTTAGTTATGCTGAGTCACCATAACTAATCTACTCAGCAGCTGAATCACTAATGTGTAGACTAACAGCCCCCCTCAAGTTAGGAGTGGGAGAAGAGCAACAAACGCCTAACTTGGACAAGAGATACTGCAACTGAGTTGATGAAAGAGCCTTGGTAAACAGATCAGCAGGCTGGTCATTTGAGCCAATGTGTTGAGTAGAAACAAGACCAGATTTAAGCTTTTGGCGCACCAAGTGACAGTCAATTTCGATATGCTTTGTACGCTCATGAAACACCGGATTAGAAGCAATGTACAAGGCAGATTGATTGTCACAAAACAATGGAACAGGTGTGATGTTGTCAATATGTAGCTCAGTCAAAAGAGAAACAATCCAAGAAACTTCACACACAGTATCAGCCATACTTCGATATTCAGCTTCAGCTGAAGATGGAGACACCACATGTTGTTTCTTACATTTCCAAGCAATAGCAGTACCACCTAAAGTGACACAATAGCCAGTCAAGGACTGTCTAGTCAACTGACAGCCACCCCAGTCAGCATCACAAAAGGCTTGAATAATAGGATTAGTATGAGATGGATAAATTAACCCTTGAGTAACTGTACCATGAAGATATCGAACAAGTTTCAAAGCAGCATGCCAGTGAGTTGACTGAGGAGAATGCATATATTGAGCAAGAACATGAACTGCATATGACAAATCAGGTCTGGATATTGTTAGGTAAATAAGCTTACCCACCAATCTCCTATAAGCAAATACATCTTGTAACAGAGGACTGTCAGACTCTTGTAACAAACTATGGTGTTGATCCATAGGAACAATAGATTGCTTAGACTGTAGATGCTCAAACTCAGTAAGAAGATCACTGCTGTATTTGTGTTGATTGATAAACAAACCAGTAGCATCTCTGGACACCTGAATACCAAGAAAATAGTGCAAAGGTCCAAGATCCTTAATTTTGAAATGAGTTCCCAGAAACTCAATAATGTGAGTCATAAGCTCAGAATTGTTACCAGTCAGTATCATGTCATCCACATAGACTAGCAAATATACCAGAGATGACCCTTGAGAATAGACAAACAAACTAGGATCACCTACAGTTTGTTGAAAACCAAAAGAGACCAATGCAGAGGATAAGGCAATAAACCATTGCCTTGGAGCCTGTTTAAGGCCATATAAGGACTTAAGTAGCTTGCATACCAGTTTTTGGTTGGGATATTTCTGGAGAATATGATCAGGAATCTTATAGCCAGGAGGACAAGTCATATAAACTTCCTCATCTAACAGTCCATGCAAAAATGCATTGGTTACATCAAGTTGGGAAATAGACCAATGATTCATAGAGGCTAAGGCCAATAAAATTCTGAAAGAAGTCATTTTGGCCACAGGTGAAAAAGTCTCAAAATAATCCATATTAGCAGTTTGTGTAAAACCTTTAGCCACAAGACGAGCCTTGTACCTTTCAACCTTACCATCAGGTAGATATTTAACCTTATATATCCAACGACAAGCTACTGTTTTCTTATTAGCAGGTAAAGGTACTATGTCCCAAGTTTCATTAGCTTCAAGTGCTGCTAACTCAACACTCATAGCTTGACACCATTCAGGCACTTCAACAGCTTGCTTATAGTGATCAGGTTCAACTATTTTCTCAGTAAGAGGAATAGAATTAATCAGATGATTAGGTAAACCAGTGTAGACATCAAACTTAGCTGGTACCTTTCTTTGTCTTTGAGGTCTAACAATAGGATCCTCCCTAGATGTACTAGGTAAGACAGAAATCTCAGAAGTACTCAAAGAATTCTGAGTGAGAGTAACAGAATCCTGAGGATTCAGAGAAGAAGATTGACTAAAGTCAAAATTCTCATTTTCTTGAGTTAAAGACTCAACAAATGATGCCTGTAAAGGGTCATCATCAACAAAAATTGAAGAAGGAGGAAACAAATTATGAGGAGACTGACAATCAATGTCTTTAAAAGGAAAGACAGTCTCAATGAACCTCACATCTCTTGAAACAAATACTTGTCTAGTGGACAAATCAAGCACTTTGTAGCCCTTCTTGGCATAGGGATATCCCAAAAATACACCCTTTACACATCTTGATGCAAACTTATCAGTAGGCTGTGGAACTATAGTAGCATAACATAGAGACCCAAACACTCTGAGTAGATCATAATCTGGCAGACAACCAAACAATATCTAATAAGGGCTTTTATTCTGTAAGATTCTGCTAGGAGTTCGATTGATAAGATATGCTGCAGTTAGCAAACAATCTCCCCAAAAACTTATAGGTAAATGTGCATGAAACCTAAGAGCCCTTGCACAATTGAGAAGATGTCTATGCTTTCGTTCTACTCTTCCATTCTGTTGAGGAGTATACACACATGAAGTTTGATGCTGAATACCTAGATCTTTAAGAAAAGAAGAAACTTCTCTATTCACAAACTCAGAACCATTATCTGTACGCAGAACTTTAACAGTAGTAGAAAACTGAGTTTGAATCATCATAATAAATTCCTTAAGTATACAAGGAACAGAAGCCTTATCAGGCAACAAGTACACCCAAGTTGATCTAGACTTATCTTCCACTACAGTAAGAAAATAAGAACAATTACCATGTGTCTTAAACCTATAAGGTCCCCACACATCAGCATGAACAATATCAAACAAATGAATACTTTCATGTGTACTATCAGGAAAGCTTAATCTGGATTGTTTTGCAAAACAGCAACTGTCACAAGTATCTATGAACTTTTCTGGAAATGAGAAAGGTAACAAAGTTACAACATTAGCAGGAGCATGACCAAGTCTGGCATGCCAAGTATCCATGCTAGTCATTTGAGTAGAAACTGAGTTTGCATTCTGAAGAACAGTTGAAGATCCTGAAGATTCACCATTGTGTTTATTTTTGTTGTGCTGACTTGATAACCTTGAATCTGTCAGTAAGTACAAACCATTTTCCTCTTTACCAATCTCTAGAGGATTCATCCAAGCAGGGTCCTGAATATAACAAGTATCAGCTAGAAAAACAACTTGATATGTAGTATCCTGAGTAAGTTTGGAGATTGACAACAGGTTGTAAGCAAAAGAAGGAACACACAGAACATTGGTTAGAACCAGTTGAGAATTGAGAACCATATTGCCAGTGTGAGTTATGACTGAAGTAGCTCCATTTGGAAGTTGTAAGTAAGCATTACAAGATTTCACATCTTGAAGTAATGACAAATAAGGAGTAATATGATCTGTAGCTCCCGTGTCAATAATCCACTTGTATTGAGAATGATTACTACCAACATTATGAACTTGACTAACAAAATGACCCTTACCTGACATATGAACTGTATTGATAGAATGAGGAGTATTCCATGGATTAGCAACTGAACTCTGAGAAGAAGTCTGATTTCCAGTAGTTAATGATTTCTGCAACATCTGAATAAGCTGATGACATTGAGATTCAGACAAGTTCAGAGGAGAAGTAGAATGTGAAAGCTGAACCCTGAGCTAACAGAAGCACTTGAATCAGCAGTTTCTCCAGAAATCTGAGATACATTAGCAACTACTGAATTTCTAGAAGTCAAATGTTTAGGTCTTGGCTTTGGTTTGCCAAACCATTTGTGCCAACTTGGATAACCATGTATGCAGTAACACTTCTCTCTGAGATGACCAGGCAGATGACAATAGTCACAAACAATTGTAGAATCAGTTGTTTTCTTTATAGACTGTGATTTAAAGCTAGACTTTGCAACATAAGGCTTGACTGACATTGCCACATTCTCTGAAGTAACATTAAGAGAATTATGAACATCTCTTTGACTCTCTTCTTGAAGAAGGATAGAGTAACTTTGATTCAGAGTTGGCAATGGTTTCATAAGAAGAATTTGACCACGAATAGTAGTGTAAGTATCATTCAATCCCATGAGAAACTGAGTTAACTGATCATGTTGATCAAGAGCAGTCAATTTTGTATTGACATTACATGTACACTGAGCACAACTGCATCTAGGTTTGGTAACAAGACTATCAAGTTCATCATGTATAGTCCGAAATTTCGTAAAATACGCAGAAACAGAAAGTGAACCCTGTGTAAGATGAGTAAGTTCTTTCCTCAAATTAAACAGTTTTGGTACATTACTCTGAGCATAACGAACTTCTAAATCCAACCAAATCTCCCTTGCAGACTCAATGTACACAATACTGTTTCTGATTTCAATTGAAACAGAGTTCAAAATCCACGAAGTAACCATATTGTTACAACGCATCCAATGAACTAGCAGTGAAGAATTAGTTGCAGGTTTAGCATATGTTCCATCAACAAAACCTAGTTTTAACTTTGAAGACAATGCAATAGTCATAGATCTTTGCCATTGATTTTAATTAGACTCAGTCAAGACAACAGTAATGAGTTGCATTCCTGGATTATCTGAAGGATGCAAGTAATACGGATGATGACAGTCTAGTGTTGATGAAACAGACGTAGAACCAATTGTAGCAGATGAATAAGAAGCAATTGTCGTAATATTCACAGACTCATAAACAGATTACACAGATTCAGAGTATGTTGAACACGTAGATGACTAGATTCCAGATTAGATCAAGAAATGAACAAAAGTAGATCGAAGATTGTGAATCTAACAAACTGAGAACATAGATCACACGAACAACTTACAGTTCTGCAGAACAAAATAAAGGTCGGAGAAGGCGATCAACATCGGAGATGATCGGAGATGAAAGAATCGACATCGGAGACAAAATTATCGATCGTACTGAAGTAAACATCATAATCGTTGCGGAAAATTTAGCTTACCATGCTCTGATACCATGATACAACTCATGATGTAGCTAAACTCCATTAACAAGAACTTGTAAAGCTTGAGATAAATTGTATATACAGAAATGGAGAAGACAGAGTTGTGTTACATATTGAAGAGAATGAAAAATACAGAATGTTATCTCTAAAGAATGTAACTAACTTCTTATATACAAGACAACTATGACAACTGTTATCTAACAAACTTCAGAGATAGAGAGAGGTAGAGTTAGAGTTAGTTATGCTGAGTCACCATAACTAATATACTCAGCAGCTGAATCACTAATGTGTAGACTAACAGCCTTCTTTGGAAAATCTTATTTTTCAAAAAAAAAAATTACTTATTCTGAAAAAAGTATATAAATATATATATTTTTTGAAATAAGTAATTATTTTTATAGAATAACAATGTTAAACTCCCATACATATTTTTTTCTAAAAATATATATATAAATATAATTTTTTTTTTCAAAAAAAATAACTTGTGAGTAAGGAGGGACAAACGGTATCATAGAATCAGATACTTATCCCCCAAGTGCTCCTCCAACGGGGGTAAAAACAAAACCTTCTGAATATTCTAGTCATGGTCGTGTTAGATAACTGCGAAAACGCGGATAGGTAAAGAATATTGTCTAATTATATTACTACTACCATTTAACTTTTCTTACACTTCTTTGTATCTATACACATGACATTAGGCAGACATAAAGAAACATGCATCACCCCATCATTAATGTACGGTAGAATCTCGATAAATGAATATTCGATAAATGAACAATTTCATCAAATGAATAATTTTTTCCGGTCCCAACATAATAGAGGTATTGTATTTTTCACCTCAATAAATGAATAATCTCGATTAATGAATAAATCTTTTTAGTTCCGAGCATATTCATTTATCGAGGTTTAACTGTAAATTTTAGAAGATCTTACAGGAAACTGTACAAAAAAATAAATTACAGCAAAGTTTTTACATGCATTATTTTTTTTTTTTTTAATTTAATTAAACGTACAACTATTAAACTAGTGGTTACCCAAATCGAAAGAGTTGTAACTTGCAAGTAATTAGAAGCTTAGGACTTGTAACTAAACAAGTTAAGAAGCCGTGAGAGGGCGACTAACTCGGATCATTTGTCAGAAGACAATGCTAATTAATTGTAGAATTATCTAAATTTTGATTAAATAAATTTCAAGTTTTTTTTGAATAAAAATATATTTTAAGTTGATAACGAAAAGATAGTCATTATCTATTTTACCGATTCAAACAATTAACATCCAAATCTATTAAAACATCAAAAGAATTTTGTATACTATTTTATCAAAAAAATTCAAAACTTTTGTAGATAATATTTTGTAAAACATCAAAAGAATCGTAGATAATATTTTTTCAGAGAATTTTCAAGAACTTTTGCATTTTATCAGTAAAACATCCAAAGAATCCTAGATAACATTTTTTCAAAAACTTTTGCATCTTATTACTAAAACATATTACAAAATCATTAAAAGATCATGGATAATATTTTTCAAAGACTTTTGCAAAATACTATAAAACATTTACATGCAAAAAATAAATAAAAATATTCGAAAAGTCGAATAAATTTTTTTAGACACATGACCGTTATTCTGTTAAAATTAAATTCTACTACTCCAAACAGGGGAACGCGGCTATTACAAACAATATCCTACGTATATAATCTTGAATGTAATATTCCATATATAAAATTCTCTAGATTTTGTTAATCAGATTGATGATCCCAACTACATACATACATACAATCTGATTCCAACTAGATACATACATACAATCCCCTCTACTTCATATACATGTTCTATATTTATATATAAACCCTAGATTACCCTTGAGTTAAAACCAGGTTGTTGCCTAAATTATCAAGACCCTTGCATAATCAACTAAATTTTCTTCATTTCTATACATAATTCAACATTTTAACGAGGCCCAAGTGCTTGAAATCAAGCATTTGTGTTGTTTGTAATGGATGGAGGTGTTGAGAATAAGTATGGGAATGGTGTGGCTTGGTTGAGAGGCCCAATGATTGGAAAAGGGAGTTTTGGGTCTGTTTTTCTTGCAAATTTAAGGAGGCCCAGATCGAAATTTAGGTGTTTTCCATGTGTTATGGCTGTGAAATCGGCTGAGGTGTCGAATTCGGGGTCAATTCAGAAGGAGAAGGAGGTTTTGAGTAATGTTGGGAGGTGTGATTATGTGATTAGGTGTTTTGGTGAAGAGACTACTATTGGTGATAAGGGTGAAATGGTTTATAATTTGTTGTTGGAGTATGGTGATGGTGGAACCCTAGCTGATTTGATTAAGAAATCGAGGCTAGTGGAATTGGATGTGAGGCGTTTTACGAGAGGGATGTTGAGGGGGGTTTATGAGATTCATGAGGCTGGTTATGTGCATTGTGATTTGAAGCCGGAGAATGTGTTGTTAGTGAGTAATGGGAAAGGTGGGAGTGGTGAATTTAGGGTAAAGATTGGTGATTTAGGGTTGGCTAAGAGGGATCAGCAGAGTAAGAAGAGGAAGTTGAGTCCGTATTGGAGGGGGACTCCGATGTATTTGGCGCCTGAGGCTGTGACGGATTGTGTGCAAGGGTTTCCGTCTGATATTTGGGCAATTGGTTGTATTGTACTAGAGATGCTTACGGGGAAGCATCCGTGGGGCAGAATGGAGGATTGCAATGCTGATGAAGTTCTGGTTAAGATTGCTGATCGGCATGAGTTGCCTAAGATTCCGGAGGATGTATCGATTGAGGCGAGGAATTTCTTGAAGGGTTGTTTTGTGAGGAACCCTATGTATAGGCTGACTGCGGAGATGCTCTTAAATCATCCGTTTTTGGAAGGTTTAATTGAGGATGATCAGGATGAGGAGTCGGAGGAGGTTTCAGATGTAAACACTGGCAGCTCTTTATTGTTGCTGTCTGATGTTGAGGATGAGCTCGAATACTCCTCTTTCTCAGATGATTGCAGTTTTGTTTCCGAAGATGAAGATGGTTCTTATTGGTCAAAAGAAGAGGTAGACGGTGAAATGGTAGCTGAAGAGGAAACATTGGGGATCAAACTAAGTAGGGATAACACAAGTTCAAGCATCAGTTCTGAATTTAGTAATGTTATTAAGACATCAATACAGGGTCCATCAAATGCAAGACAGCAGCATACAGTTTCTTTTACCATTCCTGCCGGTGTTTAGCTAATCATTCTAGCTACTGGCAATTTGTACTGGTGAGAAATTAAGTCCACATAGGGTTATATGTGTATTCTAGTGATCATTTATACAACCATACTCAGTATACATATTACAAACAGAATGACAGTTGATAGATCTGTTTTTAGAATGTAATGTTGTTTGGAAATTCAATTGATTCTTATTTTATTGATATGGCATCAAGGAACTATGGAATTGGGAACATGCTTAATGTGTTTTCTTATGGGATTGTGTTCCTTACTTTCTGACCAAGCTGTTGTGTCTCTCATTTTTCCAGTTTTGTGTTTAGATCCAAAAGATGTTGTAGCCTGTATGGTGGTTAACTGCTTCTCTTCTATTAAAAGTTTAGAAAGTATTTCAGCCTCTTACTGGACATTTTCATTCTTCAGTAGTTAATGTATGGTCACATGATCATAACTACCAATGTGGCATGAAAATTTTAAAACGAGGAAAGATCTGCAACATGAATTTTTGCTTGCTCAAACAGAATTTTAGTCACCTCTCTCAAATTTATAAATGAGATGAATCCTTAGTAAGATCGTTATTCATTTAATTCAATTTATCCTGTAGCTAGTACATTTCTGGCCTGATTGTAGCAAGAAATCTTCATGTGGTTAGCAGAGCGTGCTATCACTAGTTCTGCTCTTGGCAGATAAGTTTCTTTACATAAGCTTTTAAAGAAAAAAATGTGAAGCAACAAATTTTAACAATTAATTTTCCATCTCTGAACACTTGATGAAGTTACATTAATTATTCATTCTAGGAATTTAGAAACTCAACATCAAATTGAGACTTCTGTGGGAAAGATGGAGTGACATTTAAGAAAAAAGTACTGTTTTCATATCATCATGAGAGATATTGTAATAAATTTACTATAACCATCCATTTCGTATTTAGGAATTAAGAACGATTCTGAATCAAGACCAATGAGTGAAGAGGAATGGAGGACCATGATCTTATTCCTACAGTCATATATCTACTGTGAGAGTTATCTTCTAAACGTCTTAATTGCTTATACCGATGAGTAATTTAGAAGAAGAGGGAAGTGGATGACTGGTATCTAATGCTTATAGTAATATTTTCGGTGAGAAAGTTATCTCTTTTTTTTTTGACAAGTGAGAAAGTTATCTTCTAATTATCTTAACTTTCATTTTGGTTTCTTTGCTTCTATCTCGCTTATCCAGGAGTAAGGTAGAAGAATCCCCTCACTTTCTCTATATTATATAGCATTCTTCAGCTCTTGAATTTCTACGTAATGGTGTTTTATGTCGATGTTGCACATATCCTTTGTGAATCGTTGTATTCTGTGATATTACTATGAGTATGATTGTTTTGCTTCTTTCTTTCTTTCTTTCCTTTTTTGCTTTAGCTACTATTTGAAAGCTTGTGTACTCATCCATGATGGTAAGTGGCAGTTTCTTATTCTCAATTCTAGTTTCTATACATTTACTTCTAATTCCATGAAAAAATTACATGCTAAACAGTTAGAGTTACTTTTAAAACTATTACTTTGTTCGAATAATTATGTGCTGGTTATTGTGAGTCGCCTGATATCCTTTGGCTCTTCTGAAACTACTAGTTTGTTAAATTAACTGTTTCCTTTTGCTCTTCAATGAACATTTCACCTGACTGATTAGTACATCTGATAAGGGCAGTTCTCGGTCATTAAGTGTATACTAATTAAACAAGAAACTCTGAGTAGTTATGGAAGCTGGAAATTATTAGAGAAAATATCTAAAATGGTGATAGACCCATTGAGGCTTCTCGCAGCTCTGTAGCACCACACCTATGCGTTTGTTATCATTTAAGGGGTTCAGATAGTGTTTTTTGTATGCAGGAGCGAAAGTTTCATACCATTTGCTACATTTGAAATGACCTGAACTCTTGGAGCATAATCAACATGGTGCATCAATATGCTTTGTGCTGCACTTTTTACAAAGACACATAGATTTTATGGTGCTAAACTCTTACATGCAGCCTTTAGATATCATGTTGGTTCTGTGTGTTTTCACCATGTTGCCAAGGAAAACAGGATAGAAGACTCATAGGGTAGTTTTTCAAATGAATAAATTTCTGCTTTTTTTAGTAAGAAGAAATTAATTAACGTTGTATTTAAATTTTCCTTTGGTGTACAGCTAGATGTCGGCTGAAGATCCCACAATAAACCATCCATCAATGCATGACGGGTTAACCGCAGTACTAAAATATCTGAGATGCAATCCATGTAGATGCAGTTTCTGCTTCTAAAGTATCAGAAAGAAGCCCTTGCATAAGGTACATGAAAACCCGTGAATTTCATGTTAAAAATCTCTTTATTGGGTGGTTGAATCAAGAGAGATAGGTGTTGCATGACTGGATGTGAATGACGTAAATAATTTTTAACTCATACATGCAGCGTTAGAGATAGGGTAAGAGAACATGTTGGCCCTGTGTGTTTTCACCAACTTGCCAAGAAAATAGGATAATGAGACTCATGGAGTCTGGATAAAGCAGTTTGTCACATTTAGATATTCATGCTTCGTCTTGATAAAGAAGAATTATATTAGTGTTTTAACTGAATTTTACTTCTGTATAGAGATACATGCCAACTGATGAACTAGCAATATACATATCAAATGCATGGAGGAACGACCTTGTTACTAAAATATTATGAAATAAAACCCACGTAATTGCAGTTGCTCCCTTTTGAAGTATAACAAAGAGGCCCTTGCATAAGGTACACAAATATAGTAATCACAGGACAAGTCCAAATCTACCTAAATACGAATAACATCTGCGTATATATTACTTTCTCCAGTCTCCAGTCCTTACTTTCAAGTAGGAGACGTACTGGTAAACTTGCTTTGGTTTTCTTTGTTGCATTAAGAAATAACTCTCCTACTAATGATCAAAATTTGCTTTGACACAGTTTGAATACATAAGAATCAGGAACATTATGGCTACGAAAGAATAAAAGTTTTGTAGACTGCCAGTGTGCCAGGTTTAGCTTCTGTGGAGTTAGTACATACTTTGTGTGCTTTTAGATGGCTGTGAAAGAATGAAAGTCTTTCTGTTTCTTATAGTTGTTTTATAATGCAGGCGGCATGTAGGTTTGTATATGAAAGTCCCAACAGCTTGTCAGTGTAAGAGCATTAAATTGATGGAAATGGCTTGTTTCTTACCTTTGAGGTATTCCTTTATATGTATTTGTATCTTAGTTGACCATGTCATTGTTTCCGAATTCTAGGTTGGTACTTGAGAGTGCTCTGCTGCTTCTGAACTGTACTGGTTTGTACTTAAGAGATTAACTGTTTCTTATCATTGTTTTGTAATGCAGACAGCAAGTAGGTTTGTATGTGACCCAACAGCATGCTGGTTTAAGAGCATTGAATTAACGGAAATGGTTTGTTGCTGACCTGTAAGGTATTCCTTTAATTGTATTTGAATCTTAGTTGGCAGTGTTATTGTTTCTACCATAGGCACCCTAGTCCCCACGATATTAAATTGTGAAGAATAATAAAGAAACTCTGCTAATTTTTTCTTTTTGGTTAAATAAAAAGATCATTATTTGAAAACCTAACATTTACCTCTATGACAGTGGATGATGTAGGTTGACAGAGGGTTGATGTCTATTCTCTTTTTTATTTTCCTTCGAAAATGTAGCTTAAAGTGTATGACTCTCTGTATGAAAATTACAAAACTATATTGGCCAAAAGTATTGCAGTCCATAAAATAGCTCCAACTTGGCAACTTTAGGCTCAGTGGGTACACTGTTATTTGCTGTACTAATCTTTTGTGTCAAACAATCAAATTTATACTTTATCCTTTGACTATCTTAATTGTCCACCTATGTGCTCTCTCCTAAACTGAGAAGCATAATCCCAGTTAGCAGGGCTCTTTAGACATTTCGTTTGCTCTTCCAATCATTTATAAGAGCAACTGCAACGCTCTAGAGTCCTTACCAATATATGTGACAGCTAGAAAAAAATAGGGATTTAGTATCAAAAATACAACTCCAATGCCATGAGTCCTTACCAAAAATTTTTAGGGATGAGAAAGGGCTTTCCTATATCTAGGGAAGAGATTTGCTTCCCTTTCTTCTGATGACTCATTTCCCGCAACCTCTTCCCGCTGTTTTCTTTATTCTCCCGCTTTTATAAAACTTTCCCCTTTACTTTTACTTTTCTTCTTCTTCCTCTACTTCTTCGATCTTCACATCTTAAATCTACCATGTCCTATTTTATATCTCTATTAAATAGCAACATATATGATGTTGAGGATACAGAACCAAGTGAAATACCGGAATTTAGCACTCAAAATTGTAGTCAACAAAAGAAGGGGAGAGCCACTAATTTTTCAATTGATGAGGATATGCTACTGATCTCAGCTTGGCAGAATGTGAGTATGGATCCACCATGACGTGATACCATATTTGCTCTATGGTGTTGATGATATTGATAAGCAGCATCAGTCATCGTTAGTAGAGCTTGAGCTTCTTCTTCTTCATTCATCAACTCATTAATAATTCGTATATTGTTTGACATTGTGGAACAATTTTAGATATGTTTGGATAGTATGTTTGGAATTCAACAAATATATAATCTATATATACATGTTAAAATATAGCTGTTAAAATATAACTGTTGGAATATAGCTGTTAAAATATGGCTGTTCGAATATAGCTGTTATGATGTCAAAAAAAGAAGAGGAATATAGCTGTTGGAATATATTGGTTGGAATATAGTCACTGAAATTTCAAATTTCAAAATAATACTATAAAATTACTTTTCAAAATATAGGGAACCGGAATACCATTGGAGTAAAACAACTTTTTGGTTACCTATATTTTAGGGAATCAATATTTTACTACTCCCTCTGGTCCTTATTATATGGCGTTTAAGAGAAATGTGGATGGTCCAATATATAAGACGTTTTTATAAAAACTAAGTTTATTTATTACAAATGCACGTACATCCATATTTAGTCAAACTAGAAGTACTTAAATATCATAAATATGACTCTTCTTTTTCTCTCAAACGTTTTATAAGTACATGTATATATCATACAATACTAATATTTATACATATTCTTCACACAAATTTTAAAATATTAAGATGAAGCCAGGTAATGAAGAAGATGACAAGAAAAAGGTTGTACTGTTACATGGGTCCAAAAATGATTGGATTGACGTAAATAAGCCGGCTAGGTTTGCAGATGATGGGTTTGCTGACGAAGAAGGTGATGGCCAAAATGATGAAGATGGTGATGGTCAAAAGGTGACAGAACATAAACAAGTGGAGCGCACTGCAAAATATTGGCTAGATCTAAATGAGATATCTCCACCTGAGAAGTAAAAACTTTGGATGGAAGAACCTACAAATAAACATCTTTATACCATGTATAAAGATTATTTTCCATTTGTGCTGGGTATGGGTGTTGATGTTAACGATCTAGAAAGCTATAAAGGTGGTGAAGAAGAGACCAAAAATAAAATTATCTCCGATGAAGATTTGGCCGGTACAATTGATCTGAACCTCCCAGAAGATTTTGGAGATGAACAAGTTGTTAATATGATGATGGGAATATATTTTCCTAGTATATTTTGGGAAAGACATTGTATTTTAATTTTTGAATGTTATTGGTGATGTTATTGAACTATCTTAAGCTAAAGGAAATTATCTTGCATTTTTCATTTCATTCATCAAAACACGTACATCAGTTACAGTAAATTATTCTAGCCATTCAAACACATTATTAACCAGCTCATTGTCACATCTAACTTGACAGGGAAGTAGACCTTGTCTTTGCAAACGGGCTTTGTTGATGTGGGGAATTTTATAGTTATTAGATCCTCTAACTTTCATGATCTCCACCATAACCTGCTGCAATGTCACAAATATATGATTTGATGATATTGGTGAAAAATCTTCAAATGCCTTCTCTACCGCAGTCACAAGCTCATCAATATTTTTTGGAGCCTCTTTGTAACGTAATGACTGAATAGCATTAAAAAAACCAAGATCTAACACATTCAAATCTGGAGAGTTTGGAGGTTGACATCTAACATAAATATTAAATCCTTCTTGTGCTGCAGCTTGACAAAATTCAGGGTCATTAGGATCAATGTGAGTTCTTGCATTGTCTTGTTGTATACATAGTCTTACCATAATCTTCCCTTGGCCACTTTTCCCGAATGGCCTTTAAAATGTTATTGATGTAAAATGACCTTATCACATCTCTTCCAACAGAAGTCATTGCTTTAGTCTCAAGTGTACCAGCAGATCTATTAACACTACTTCTTTTTGCTGGCTCTTAAGTTATAAATGGAAAAATTCCAAGCTTGCCCGAAAATATTACATTACCTTGATTGTCAAATCTTGGACGAGCTACGGCGGCTAAAAACATAACTTTATCCACAAAATTTTTGCTTTTGCAAGTGCGGTGAGGTTCATCTTCACTTGAGAGGAGATAGTAGTTCTCTTTTTTCTTTGTCATATAGAACCACTTTTCATCAACATGAATGATATTATACATATCCATAAATTGAGGATTACGTGATATGCTTTGTGTTTCAAGCATGGAAATGCAAAACTCAACTCTTGCTTTCTTGTTACCTTCTTTCAACAGTGGCTTTATAGGGTTAGAGTGTCGTCTTATTGTTCCAAGTTTCAAGTGTCTTATCAATGTTGTCTTGCCGATTTTTATAGCAAATGATAAAGAACGGAGAGTTGTTCTTTTACATAAAGGAACACTACGAAATTGTTCCATATCAATAGATACTCTCTTCCGGCCACATTTTTTTGTTTTCCTGTGAGAAACATCAACTTTACCATTCATAGCTGTATTTTTTGCTTACTTCCAAATACGTTGAATAACACGTATAGAAACTGAGAAACGTGATGCAATAGTTTTTGTAACCATTCTCCCAAGTTTTCCATTTGCATTTTTTTCCAATAAAGCTAAATAGACTAACTGACGTTCCTCATTTGATAAAAATTTCCTTTTTCTAACTGAAGTGATTTCTTCTTCACCTACAAATTAAAAAGTTTAGAAACAAATATGGGTAAAACAAAAACTAAAAAATAAATATACAATAAATTTTAAATTTTAAATTACAAATGCATAAAAGTAGAATTAAAATAAGATAATCATCTTCACGTGTTTATTGAAAAGGTAAAGTAAACTTACACTGTGGTGTTTCATTTAGGTCAAAATCACGTTATGATGGGTTCCCTGAATTTGGATTTTCTGCTTCATCTGCATTAAAATAAAAAATAAGTTATACTAACTTATAATCAAAATTATTGACATGTATATATAACATACATTAACAAACAAACAATATAGATAAGAAAAACATTACCCCGATTCATGAAAGGATTATTAAGATCAAAGAAATATTCTTCACTCTCTGCAGGATTGTTGAGATCAAACATAAATTCTATGGGCTCATTATTTAAATCAAAATTGTAAAGAATATTCATATTTGCTACTTTTTTGTGTGTTCCTTTTAACAACACTAGGATGATCATTTTATAGAATAAAAATGGTGGGAAAAGTATAAAAATTTGTATTTCAGTGAAAAAATTGGAGGGGAATGGAGGGAGAAGATAAAAAATTTTAAAACTATGAGAAGAGAAGAAAAATATTGTATGGAGGTAAATATACATAGATGTGTATGTATACAGTCCCGCTATTAAACCAGTTCAATTTTCTAGTTAAGCATTAATACTAGAGTCAACCTAAATAAGAGTTGTTTTATCAATTTTATAAATTTCTTAATACATGTGTAAAGACTGCAAACGTCCTATAATAAGGACCAGAGGGAGTATATTTTAGGGATCCAAAATAGGGACTAGCATTGGAGTTGCTCTTACACCCATCCAGTTGAAAATCCAGTCATCATTAATGCTGAATCTCAATGCTTTAGTTCCTTCACTAATCATTGCTTATTTGAAGTAGTTGGGAAGTAAAAAACCAAACCAAACATACCCAGTATATCCCGCTCAGAGCAGGGTCTGGGGAGGGTAGGTTGTACGCAGACCATGCCCCCACTTTTTAGGGTAGGGAGGCTGTTTCCGTGAAGACCCTCGGCTAGGTGCACGACATATACGGTGTGTGATATAAACTAAGGAATCTAAAGGAAATGCGACAAAGTTCACAGCAATACCTGAGCCCATGGCTTTCTCCACACGGGACTTACCTACCATGCCCCTAGATACCACCAAGCGAAGCTCCCTGCACCTGCACAACCGGGAAACATATGATAATAATAATAATAATAAATGAGAATGGAAAAAGATAGCGGACAAAGCGGACACAGCCAAACTCCTATGATAAGGTCATCCGAGACAACCCAACTCTGAGGTTCTCCACTATCGAGCCGTCCCCTAAAAGAGAGTCCACCACTCTGGTTTGCCGCCTTCACGAACACCTGTCAGCGGTCATGGTCTCACTTAGGTTCATAGCCCTCAAATCCAACCTAAGCTGCTCTTCCCATGACCTCCTCGGTCTGCCTCTCCTCCTCACCCCAACGATCGAAAGACTCTCGACCCTTCGCACTGGGGCTTCCGGCCGCGTCCTACGGACGTGGCCGAACCATCTCAACCTCCCTTCTCTAACTTTCGCAGAAAGAGGCGCCACTTCGAGTTCGGTCCTGAACACCCTATTAGGGATTCTATCTAGCATCGTGCGGCCACACGACCACCGCAACATCCTCATTTCAGCTGCTTCCAACGTGCTTTCGTGGGTCTTCTTCGCTGCCCAGCACTCAGAACCATATAACAACGCAGGACGGATAGCCGCTCTATAGAATCTCCCTTTCAACTTTAAAGGAACCTTCTTGTCGCACATGACCCCTGAAGCTGCCCTCCACCTTAGCCACCCAGCATTGATACGATGCTTGACATCGTCTTCAACCTCACCTTCCTTCTGGATGATCGACCCCAGATACTTGAACTTATCCGTACGCGGGACAATCTGATCTTCGATCTTAACCTCCACCCCTTCGTCGATGGCCTCGCCACTGAAGTTGCACCAGAGATACTCGGTTTTAGTTCTACTCACCCGCAAGCCTTGTGACTCCAAAGTTGATCTCCATAGTTCCAACTTCTCGTTGACCTCCCCCCTTGACTCCGCCACTAGCACGATATCGTCAGCGAAGAGCATGCACCACGGTACGACGTCTAGGATCCCGCGTGACATGACATCCAGGATAAGTGCGAAAAGAAGAGGACTAAGGGCCGATCCCTGATGAAGCCCAATCTCCACAGGGAAGAAACGTGAGTCACCCACTGGGGTCCGGACGCAAGAACTAGCTTGGGAGTACATGTCTTGAATCACTCTTACGTACGACGTCGATACACTCCGCTCTACGAGGGTCTTCCAAATCGCCTCACGTGCGATACTGTCATAAGCCTTCTCGAGATCAATAAACACCATATGGAGGTCTTTGCGGTGCTCCCTGAACTTCTCCATAAGGCGTCTGACGAGATGTATGGCCTCGGTCGTCGATCTCCCCGGCATAAAACCAAATTGATTCTCTGAGATTTCAACTTCTCTTCTAATCCGGCCTTCCACCACTCTCTCCCAGAGTTTCATAGTATGGCTGAGTAATTTAATACCCCGATAGTTACTACAACTCTGAGCATCTCCTTTGTTCTTGAAAAAAGGGACAACAACACTACGCCTCCATTCTGCTGGCATCTTATCACCCAAGAGGAGATCATTGAACAGATTTACTAGCCATTGAACGCCAACTTCGCCAAGACAAATCCACACCTCGATTGGGATCTGATCCGGACCCACCGCCTTCCCTTTCGCCATCTTACGGATGGCCCCCTTGACCTCGTCCTCGCTGATACGCTCACAAGGAGACGATGGGGGGATCTCTAGTGCCCCACCGGCCCAACTCCTCCTATTCTCATTGAAAAGGTTATGGAAGTACGAACTCCACCTCTCCTTAATAGCGTCTTCATTTAGTAACACTCTGTCTGAACCATCCTTTATAAACTTAACAGCACCCAGGTCGCGCCGCCCTCTCTCCCTAGCTTTAGCTAGTTTAAAGATAGCATTCGTACCTTCCTTGGTATCCAGGCGCTTGTACAACCCCTCATAGGCTTCCCCTTTGGCCTTCGCCACGGCTTTCTTTGCCTCCCGTCTCGCCACCTTGTACGCTTCCAACTTCCGACTCTTCTCCGCCCCTGCACTCATAGACAAAAGCTCTTTAAAGAGCGCACGTTTAGCCTTAACTTTCGTTTGAACCTCCCCGTTCCACCACCAAGACTCCTTATGGCTCCTGAACCTACCTGAGGAAATCCCCACCACTTTCTCGGCCACACAACGAATGTCCTTCGCCAATCTGGTCCACCTACAATTAGCATCTCCATCACGAGCAAAACTACCTTCGATGACCAGAGACTCCCTGAATTCGACCACCTTCTCGCCCTTCAGATCTTTCCACAGGATTCTCGGTCTGAACTCTCTCGACCTGCGGAAAACACGACCCCCATGGTCAGATCCATGACCAATGTTAATTTTAAAATATTACTCACCACGTCTAAAATACTTCATATTCCAACCTCTCCATCACTATGTTATCATAAAATAATCGTTTTTTTACGATTCTACAATCATCATAAAGAAAGCTAGCACAAGGCACCTCAATTTTTTTAACATGGTTATGAAGAGAAACCTGGGCCTTCTCTTACTCCAGCATTTGGTTCTTATGGTAGCAGGGCAGGTCTCTGGTGATTACTATCACCGTATCCATCATCACTCTTCGGAAAATGATAGAGCTGCACTTCTGCCCTTTAAAAGGACCACATCATATGGCCCAAATTCCCCACATGCAATCTGGAATGAGACCGCTAGCATGTGCAGCTTTAGTGGTATATTTTGTAACCAAAACCAGCAAGTTGTTACCAAACTTATACTTCTAGCCACTGAACTCGTGGGCCTGCTGTCGCTCTATATTTCTAACCTTACTGGGCTTCGAGTTCTGATATTAATGGTTAATCATTTGTCCGGGATCATTCCGTCAGAATATTCCTCTCTCTACCACCTTCGACTTCTCCGGCTGGATGGGAGCAGATTGCACGGTCCAATACCTGATATTTTTTCTTCTTTTTCAAACCTTTTGCTAATTTCTTTGGGAGGAAACAACTTAGCAGGCACAATTCTTGTATCCCTCTTCTCAATTGCACTTCATTGCATAACATTGATCTTTCTGAGATTGGTAACTGCTCAAACTTATGGAATCTCAACTTGTATAACAATCAATTAACTGGAGGAACACCTCTCTTTTCTACCAATGCTTCTTTCATGTATAATTGGATTTGGAGAATAATCTTCTTTCTGGTGAATTGCCAACTCAGATAATAGCTAAGCTACCTAAGCTGAAAAATCTTCACTAGTCATAATCAAAACACTAATCTTTACCCATTCTTCACAGCTCTTGAAAACTGCACTGCCTTAGAGGAACTTGAACTGGCTGGTATGGGCCTTGGTGGAATCTTAAACCTAGTCTCAAGTTAAAATACATGTTGCTTGGTGAAAACCAGATAGCTGGATCAATTCCTTTTGGTGTTGGGAAATCTTTCTTCCCTTACAACACTAAACATGTCAACTAATCTGCTGAATGGAACCCTCTCAGCCGAAATAAGCCAGTTACAGAGCTTAGAACAATTAATCTAATCAAACAATCAATTGACTGGTGAGATTCCGGCAGCACTAGGACTGTATCCTAAGCTTGGTCTACTTGATTTGTAAAGGAATAAATTCTTCGGCGCAATTCCAGAAGGTTTAAGGAACTTAATCAAGATTAAATACATGTTCCTTAACAACAATCTTCTTTCAGGAGAAATACCACAAGCATTAAGGTGATGCACAGATCTTGACAAGCTTGGCCTGTCCTATAACATGTTAACAGGAAGCATACCTCCTGATGTCGTAGGTATGCATGAGAACCCGATTTATCTGAATCTCTCACATAATCAACTCCAAGGATCTTTGCCAGTTGAGCTCAGCAAGCTTCAAAATGTACAAGAAATTGATCTTTCCTCGAATAACCTCAGTGGAAGAATATTTGTTCTTATATCTAATTGCATTGCATTGAGGACGTTAAACTTGTCAAACAATTCCCTTGTTGGGCAGCTTCCAGAGTCCTTGGCTGATCTCAAGAACCTTGAAGTTTTTGATGTTTCAAAAAAGAGCTTATCTGGAATCATTCCAACGAGCTCAAGTAATATCCATAACTTCATCTTTCTGAATTTTCGAACGACTTCTTTTCTGAAACAATTCCTTCTGGTGGCATATTTCAGTCTACCACAAACTTATCTATTCTGGGCAATCCACTCCTCTGTGGGTCAGTACCAGGAATTCCAATATGCTGTCAGAAAAGACATTATTTTCATTCACCCGTGTTCTTAAGTATATTCTGTATTATCATATCTATATCAGTTTTCTTTTCAACAATATGTTGTGTAATTGGATACAAATGTATCAAAGAAGCTACTTATTCGGCCAAGTCTGACACAGAGAGAATGTTAGAACCAGAGACGGTTATCATACAAACAACTCTCAGAGGCTACCGGGGGATTTGCTGAGCAGAGAATAATTGGATCAGGAAGCTATGGGTGTGTATATAAGGGAGTACTTTCAGAATGGACGCCTATAGCGATCAAAGTGCTAAAATTTCATAGTGGAAATTCTACTAAAAGCTTTGCCCGATTCCAAGTCCTCAAGAGAATTCGACATATAAACCTTATTAGAATAATAACAGCTTGTAGCTTACCTGATTTCAAGGCCCTTGTTCTTCCTTTTATGGAATGGAAGTTTGGACAGTCGTCTCTACCCACAACCTGGCAGGAACCTACACTCTGATTCTTCAGATTTGAACCTCATTCAAATCGTTAACATTTGCAGTGATATTGCTGAAGGGATGGCTTACCTGCATCGCCATTCTCCAGTAATAGTCATACATTGTGACTTTAAACCAAGCAATGTTCCCCTCAGTGATGACTTGACAGCTCTTATCTCTGAGTTTGGCATTGCAAAATTGGTAATGGCAGTTGGAGGGGGAAATGCGGGGGTTACAGAAAATTCGGGAAACTTAACAGCGAACATGCTATCTGGAACTATGGGCTAACATTGCACCAGGTAAATAAATATCTCTTCCTTGTGCATCTCCAGTTTTTAGGAGAGAAAAATTCGTCAAATATACTCTCAGGAATAGGATTGGTTGTGTCTGGGTTCTAACAGTAATTATATATGCACATGACATAATTAAACACTGGGACATCATGAAAACAGAGTTCCCATTTATCCATTGTGAACCTCATACAAATCATAAAGTACAAACTGAGTGTGCTTTTAATAATAATCAACTTTATTGTTTTAAAAGTAAGTACTGGCTACATCAAGCAAGATTTGCTTTATTTAGTATTTTTAGAGTAGTAATCCTAATCTTTATCTGTTGTCAATGTTATTTTTCTTATACAGGGTATGGGTTTGGATCAAATACGTCTACTCAAGGAGATGTATGCAGCTTTGGAATCCTAGTCCTAGAAATGGTGACAAGAAAGAGACCAACGGATGTAATGTTTGTTGGAGGACCAAGCCTGAGAAAATGGGTCAAGAGTTACTATCCTCAAAAGTTGGAGAATGTAATATGCCCCTAATTGGTGATAGTTCTGCGTGATCAGCCACCTGAAGTGAAAAGTATGTGGGAAGTTTTGATAAGGAAATTGGTTGAGCTGGGTATTCTCTGTACGCAGTATTCTCCCTAGACAAGACCAACAATGCTTGGTGTCGCTGATGACTTGGATCGCCTGAAGAGATACTTAACTGGGGACACCACTGCAACGTTTGCCTCATCACTTGGTATATCATCTTCTACTGCAGGTGATGACTGACTAGCAATAAGACGTGGCAATTACTCTGCTAGAGAATTATGTCAGATTAAGAGCATGAAAATTTTCGGAGTTGTAAAAAAAATGAATCAAAATACTCTTTTTGTATATCATATATGTTTAATTTAGTTTACACAATAATAATGATCCACAAATCTATCTCAAAAGAAATTCTGTTTCTAATTATTTGATCAACTATTATTATATCTCTAAATTGTAAAGGAATAAGGTTGAAGGATATAGGGTTATGATGACACGGGTTTGAAGTACAGGCATGCAGCATCTAAGCAGGCGGCTACTTTTGAGAAGATTTATATGGGCTCTATGGGAGCTCTCTGTTACACTGATATTGCCAAAACCCAGATGTAGGGGGTTGTTCAGTAGATCTTTGGAGAACGACATTTAGATCAAATTTGGTTTATTTGTTGATACCTTCAGTATTTGCAAAAATCGACAAAATCTCAAGAACTCCTTTTGGATTTTATAATTAGTCATAACGACCATCTCTCAGGGAGTCCAAGTAAAGATGAGTATGAATTTTAGTGCATCTGCATTCATCGTGTTATGTAATTAAGCTCTGGTAAGGGCTTTGGAGATTACTTTCATATGCACCCAAGGAGAGCTCGTTCATTCGACCAAAAATCCTGAAAATTAAAGCCATTTCAACAATGTAGTATTCAATCATCTGCCGTAATCAGTAGAAGAATCTTATACAACAAATCCCTCCCTTAAAGATATTAATCAATGTGAATGGTACCACCTCAGATAGTTGTAAAAAATGAAATCCAGTAATCAAACAAATGTACCAAAGCTGGAAATTATCAGAACATCGTGGTGTTATTAGAAATAAAACTGTTTCCATATTCCTTACATGGACTTGCTTCTTGCTACTATCATCTTTCAGGAAATGAACACATATATCAACATAATAAGGTGGAAAGAACATACTCCCCCTCGCCCCTCCAAAAAAAACAAGAAAGAAAAGAGAATGAAGAAAAAAAGCACAACACAGATTTGTGGTAGTGCATATCTTCAGATGTCATACAAGAACTTGCTAAAGAGTTTCATGTGTTCTGCTTGCAAAGAAATCGCAATAGACAAGCTCCCATCATTAGAAGGGCTAGGTAACACAAAGCTCAGTCCTTCATATGCAATTCCGCCAGGTCCCATAAATATTGGTCTGCCCCAACCAAAGTCAGCGTCGTGGATAGGCAGCCTTGCCCAACTGGTGATCCCAAGGTTCGGACACCTAAAACTATGTGCTCCTCGAACAAGAGCCTTAAGATCAGGCTGCAATTCCAAGTAATCAAGGGCGGATCTCAAGTATTCGTTGTCCATTCGCACTAATGCATCATGGATCTTACTAGCACTATACCATGTAGGCTTTGATTGGAGATCTCCTGCTACTGCTATAGGCGTAGCAGTGAATATAACATTTCCAAAGTAGCCTGGGGGAAGTGCAGGACGGAGTCTAGCTCGCCCATCAGTTGCAATAAACAACTTGCTCTCTTGATCTTCTGGAAGTCCACGGGCTTTACACACTGATCGCCACACGTGTCCAGCTAACATTTCATAGGAGCTATATGCTATGGTGTTGCCTTCTTCCTTGGACTTGGCCTTAAGGGTATTGAGCTGGTCTCGGGTTAACTTGAAAATTGCAACAGCTGTTTCAGGAACTGCATCAGGATTGGTTTTCATGGACGGAGGGGGTTGGTATTCAATGTGTTGGAAAGCTGGCTTAGGAGGGTCACGAGCTCGGAGGAGGGTGCGGTCAATGAAAGGTGGGATGGTGAGGTCAAGTCCCCGAGCCATATCCGACCACGTGTTAATGAAATGGAGGCCGGAAGCACCATCTGCAGCATGATGTTGCATACCAACTCCAAGTGAAACTCCACCACATTTAAAGTAAGTCACCTGCTCAATCCACCATAAAATGGAAAATTACTGGTGAGGTCATGTATCATATAATATTGACTACACAACAGTTTTATTACTCCAAATCAGAGTGGTTAAACCAACCCAATTTTAAGACAAACCAAAATCCCCACCCATCTTTACCATATTGTGTCACTTGTACACAAATAATTAAATATGATTTAATGGAAACATGATCAAGGAATTGGTCCAATTGTAAATATATTAATTCTTCAACAATGATTTATAAATGAAATTCTATTTACAGACAGGAACCTTTCTCCAACCGACTTATTGGATGTTTGACTGCCGAAAGTTTCAGAATATACAGAAAACATGAGAGAGACTTTCAAAAAACAGGCTAGAAATTTTCAAAACTGTAGCATTATCAAAATTGTCAAAAGTACACACTTAATCCCTATCGAATATAAGGTCTCAATACAATGATGCTTTATATAATGAAATGAGTCAAATAAGTGTAATTCTCACAAGATAAAAACAAACACACACCTAATTACCTAAAAAAAGTTGATCAGTAACGAGACTCATGAGCCAGAATTTAAGATATGAACTCTGTATCTTGCCTTTCACTCGAATAACAGCTAGTTCTCTCGACTTGTCTTACCATTTACTCGAAACAGAAACGGACTACGTTAATTATTATATTAATGATATAAAAAATGCAAAATGCAAAAGAGAATAGAATAGAATTTACCTGCAACACCAAAAGAGAGTACGATTCGATTCCCAGAGAATAATCAACAGCCGGAATAAGTTTCCTCAGCTCCAACGTAGGCGCAAAGTCTCCGAACTCATCGATAACTCCATCGGACTCTGCCTCCACGAAAAGCACACCTTGTCCTTGACAGTCAATCTCCACGCGCCCATCCTCGTCCTTCTTTAACCTCCCAGCCATCGGATAGAACGGCACGAGCGCACGGCTCAGCGCGTCCTTCAATACTCTGGCCTCAAAGAAATTAGACGAACCCGTAGGCCTGTAAAAGTAGACGCTAGGCGTGTGAAAATTCGGCACCACCAGGTCTACGTTGGAGTTCCACACACTCCGACGTGGCGTCTCCTGCGCTGGACCCACCATGGTCGAATCTCTTACAGTGATCTTCATGTTCGAATATAACAATCCAAAGTACCCTGCAAACTCAAACGATATTAATATGCTGCTGAGATGTATAAATATGAATGTGCATGTGTTTTGCATAAGAGTATGAAAAAAGAAACCGACCTTGTAGGAGAAAGTGGGTAGGAGTAGGGATGAAAGTAGGTAAGGAAGTGGATCGGAGAGACTAGTACTGGAGTATTTTTTTTTTTTTAAGAGGAGGAAAAAAGGGAGAAAGCGAAAACAAACAAGAGTTTTGTTGAAATCGCTACTCTAACGCACAGACTTTCTCGATTTATTTATAGTTTTCAATAACTCACCTACCGCGCGCATGTAATGATGATGACGCCGATGATGCATAATTAATAAATAGTGGTTCCAAATTAAAATGATTCCCCTCATTATCCTTACTAGCTTTATAGGGTAGCTTTATTAATATTGTAGTACAATTTTTATTATAATACTGTTATTGTAAAATTAGTTTTATAGCATTTTGAATAATTTATTTTTACTTTTAATTATAATAATACATATATTATATAGTTTTTAGTATACATTTTTTTTTCTTGTAAATGGTTTTTCTTTAATTTATATTTCAAAGTTTAGGCTAACATATTTTTTAGTATTTCATAATTATTTTTTATTTTTTTATTTTATTAGATTACATATGATATACTTGAAACATATATGTACGTGTAACAATTTTTTTTATCTTTTTGATTATGTAATTTAATGGTTATCTTAAAATTTTTAGATATTTTGTTATAATTTTTTTTTATAGGTATTCTTTAAGTTTTTTGGAAATATGTGTGATATTAAATTTTTTTATTTGTTTGAATATTCTTATATTTTCATGTTAATTTTATATTTTTGTCATGTGTGGTGTTTATTATGTTTTTTTTTTTAGAATAATCTTAGGGATTTTTATGTTGTATTATATTTAGATATTAATATAAATTTATTTTGTGAGTGTTTGGATTGCTTTCGAATTAAAATATGTTCATTTATTGATTTCTGTTCACTTTTTTTTATTTAAATTTTTTCTTTGCAAAGTAAGAACTTTTTTATTTGTTGATTTTTGCTCACATTTTTTTAATTTAAATTTTAGAAATATATTTGTTATCAACCCAAAAAATAGAATCTTTAATGATTTTTATTAAATTAATTTTTTCTTAAACCACTTTTATTTGGTAAACGAAATTTTTTTGTAAATTACATTTTAAGGTTTAGCCTAACATATATATTTTAAGATTTCAATTTTTTTGGGATGTTTTCTTCTATTTTATTAGAATATATATAATGTACTACTTTAGACATGTGGAAACTTATATTGATTTAACTATTCTTTATATCTGTTTTTAAAGAGAATAAGTACTATCCTTTTATGTTTTTGTGTTGGTTTATATTTGTTTTAAGTGCATTATATTAAAGTTTATTGTTGATTTTAGTTTTCTAAATTTAGATTTTTTTTTTTGAATTGGCGTTTGTTTTGTAGATTATATTTTATTGAATATTTTTATCATTTCTAATTATGACATGTTTTTTATTACTTTTTTAATATTTTATTTTACCATATATTTTTTAAAGACTTTTTTGTTTTGTAATTAAATGTACTTTTATTGGTAATCGATTTTTTTCTAAATTATATTTTAAAATTTAGCCTAACATATATTTTATTGTTTCATATTTTTTTGCGTGTTTTTTTCTATTTATTAGAATATATATAATATACTTTATACATGTGGGAACTTATAGTAATTTAACAAACATTACATTTGTAATTTTTTTAAAAGAAAGTTTGTAGTATTTTTTTATATTTTTGTGAGGATTTTTATTTATTTTAAGTGCATTATATTAAAGTTTTTTTTTTATTTTAGTTTTATAAATTCAGTTTTTTTTTGAGTTAGCATTTGTTTTATAAATTATATTTTGTTGAATTTAATTAAGTGTCATTTGTGTTATTACTTTTTTAATATCTAGTTTAACCATATATTTTCTTAAAAAAATTGTTTTGTAATTATATGTAAATTCTAGTTTTTTAAAAAAATATTTTTTGAATTGAAATTATTATGGTATTTTATTATATATGAAGAATGAATTTGTGATTTATAAATTTTGAGCTACTGTAACTCTTTTTCCTATAACTATAGGACCAAACCATATAAACCTCTTTATACCAATTATTATTATATATTTAGTACCGAATCTAGAATCTTTGCAAAATACTAAAATGTTAATTTATTGATTTGTGTTGACTTTCTTAGTATAAATTTTAAAAAGATGTTTGTTATGAAATCTAAAATGATAATTTTTTATGACTTTTTTTAATATTAGGTTTTCTTGAAACACTATTTTGTGGTAAGGTATTTTTCATTATATTTTAAATGTTATTCTAAAATATCTTTGTATTAATTTTAGTTAACAATAATTTTCTCAACTTTAATTGTTTTTTCCATTTTATAATATGTTATTTTAGTGCATTCTTTTTTGATCTACTTATTTGTTAAATTAAAAATACTATTAATTAGTTAGTTGGTAGCATAGTTTTAGCTCCTTTTTTAAACCAATACTATGGCCCAACCTGACCCATTTCTAATTTGACTTATCCCTAACGAACCACCTAAACCTCTTTACGCCAATTATATATATAATATATACATGAACCAGGTAACCGATTTATCAATATTTGCTCTTTGCAAATAAAGCTATGAACTTTTTTTTGTTTGACAAATCTTATTTATCAGAAATAAGTAATTTATTTCTGAAAAAAGTATATCAAAGTACTTTTTTCTAAAATAAGTTATTTATTTTCTGCATATAAAGAATACTAAATTCCTTTTAAATATTTAATCCTAAAATTAGTATGTAAATATGAAATTTTTTCTCAAAATAAGTCTGAGAGCCAAACAGGCTCTATATTATGAAAATTTAAACTCATATGCAATAAATAGTAACTCTAGTTGACTTGGAAAAAACATTTTGTACTAAATTGTTTAAATAAAAAATAGAACTAAGTTCCTATATTTTGATTAACTAAATTATATTTGTATCTTTCAAGTAAAATATTAACATTTTTACCACCATCAATTTGGATTTTGAGTGTTCCCGTGCAATTGCATACTTGCATATAATGTCGAGAAGGTATAGTATAACTAATTAGCTACTCGACTATAAACAATTTATGGCATTGTCATTTCATTACAAAAATAAAATAAATAATTTATTAAATAAATTTGGAAATGAAAATCATAGATGTATTTTTGTTATCTATAAATTAAATATTAGTGTATACTTTATCAAATAATATAATAATATAATACATATATATATTTATTACTTGATATTTATAATTAATATTAGGAAACATATATTCAAAAATGTTGTAAACATATTTTTTTAATTGAGTCTATAACCACGTTTTTTAAATACAGTTAAACCTCGATAAATGAATACGTTCGGGATCGGAAAATTTTATTCATTAATCGAGATTATTCATTTATCGAGATAAAAAATATACTGTTTCTATTATGTCGGGACAGGAAAAAGTTATTTATTTAATGAGGTTATTCATTTATCGAATATTTATTTATTTACGTTATACTGTATAGTGTCATATCAACTAACTAGAGTTAGTTATTTATAAATTTTGGTCAAATTTCTCATAGTTTTTCAAAGTTGATTGGGATTTTGTGGGAAAAAAGAGTTGATAGGTTAATTTGCAAAGAAATAGTAAGTTGGTTACCATTTTCGGATAGCAGCTCTGCTATTTCGGTGCATTTTGCCATTTTGGTTAGTTGATAATTATTTTTTTCCTAAGAAGAATTATTAACTCTCATAACCTACGCACAGTTATTTTTTCTAAATCTATAATTATGTTATTTCTTTTGATATTTATTTTTTATTAGTTTATATATTAAATTATAGTTAAAAAATTGACATATATAAGATTTTACATGTCTATTTGTTTTATCTTGAATTTTTAAATTTGATTTGGATGATTTTATAGACCACATGAAATTAGCAAAATAATATTTAGTTTAGTGATGATTTAATAATTATTTTCCAATTAAAACTACCAAGAAACAAAAAAAAATGAAGTTTATTTTACATTAAAAATTCTATTCAATTTAAAAAATTTACTTATATTTCGTTTTAATTATCGAAATAACATTCTTGTTATTTGAAGATAGTTGTACTAATTAACAACTAAATACAGTTTTAATAATAAGTGTTGAACTTATAGAATATTCAAATTCTTTGAACTAAAATGATAACAATGACATCTCGAGCAATCCAACCTACACCATTTCTGAAACTAGTAGCATCACAATTGATCTTCACATAAATACTATTTATATCCCAATATTCAGAATTTTCAGTTACATCAACTAATATCGGAGGAACAAATGTCCTTAAAATATGAATAATCTTTTGCTTTAAAGGTTAGCACTTGCGATATCACCACTTCAATGCGAGCATTACAGATCTATTAATCATTCTCAAATAAATCACCGAAACTAGTAAAAGACACATAAATGCATCAAAATTTAACACACTAACATCCTAAAAAAATGGGTAACTCAACTAACAACCTTGATAACAATGCACAACCTTGATAACAAAGCATCCAACAAGATCTCACCCAAAAAGGATTAGAAATTACCCAAAAAGGATGTTTTTTTAAAAAATTTTGGATCAAAATCTCGATTATATTAAAGAAAAACTAGTAAAAAGAAGAAAAAATGGGCGAGCCAAGAAGGCTTAATAAGAGGCGGCTAGAATCCTATCTCAAGATGGGAGTCGACTATCATTAATTCCAGATCTTCCGTTTTCCTTTAACAATTTTAAGTTAACTTTGATCGTTATCGTTAGTCAAAATGAGGGTATTTCATTTTTTAAAATTAAATTATTTCAATTATTTTTATAATATTTAGATTTTTAAAATCACAAACTTTTTAAAAATTAATTTATAAATCAGATTTTTTTAAAATACTCCAATGTTGAATCGAATTATTAGCATTTTGCACTTATGTATTTAAAATACTCCAATGTTGAATCGAATTATTAGCATTTTCTAAACGATGTCAACACTTCTCAATGTTTAGATCAGACTGGAATTTATTAATACTCCAATGGGTCAACCAACAAATAATATGTCAACACAAGACCGGGGACAATGGATAGTGGCATAGTGCAATTAATCTCCAAAACCTAATACTCCTAATAATTTTTTTTATAAAGATAAACAATTTTATTAAACACACAATTATTATAGTACGACTTATCAGAAAAGAGGGTGTGGTTTGTAAATGTGTGTGTTGGAGGTCCATCTATCAAGTCCATATATAAGGATGAAGGTCCATCACTGTAGAAGTCCAAGATAAGTATGGTCCAATCATCTTCAACGGTCATCTGACCATGTCTCTCCAGTAGTGGGATAATAATGATACACATTCCCCACTTTTGTGCAACGGTCAGACACTTCATTTCACCTTTTCCACCTCCCAATGATTCACAACCACACTATAAATAAGAGAGGAAGCTATTCAAGGAGGGGGATTACAAGCCAAGTATTCTCAAAAACACAATCTCTTTACGTTTACCTATTTTCTATCTAAAGAACCGGAATACTTATTCTTACGCCGGAGGTGAATCGGGGGTTAACACCCTCGCATTCTTCTTCTTTTGCAGGTCCAAACAAAGGATCCACCTGGCAGAAATCTGGTTCCAACATTTGGCGCCGTCTGTGGGACCGTAGAGATACTTTTGTGTTGAAAATCAAAGCCTGCCAACAGCTATGGCTAATGAAGAAAAATATGGAAAGGGATTTGGCCGAAGCAAAGTGATTTGGCCGAAGCGAAGGAATTTGGCCGAAACGAAGGAATTTGGCCAAAGCGAAGGAATTTGGCCGAAACGAAGGAATTTGGCCAAAGCGAAGGAATTTGGCCGAACGAAGGAATTTGGCCGAAGCGAAGGAATTTGGCCGAAGCGAAGGAATTTGGCCGAACGAAGGAATTTGGCCGAAGCGAAGGAATTTGGCCGAAGCGAAGTGATTTGGCCGAAGCGAAGGAATTTGGCCGAACGAAGGAATTTGGCCGAAACGAAGGAATTAGGCCGAAGCGAAGTGATTTGGCCGAAGCGAAGGAATTTGGCCGAACGAAGGAATTTGGCCGAAACGAAGGAATTTGGCCAAAGCAAAGGAATTTGGTCGAACGAAGGAATTTGGCCGAAGCGAAGGAATTTGGCCGAAGCAAAGTGATTTGGCCGAAGCAAAGGGATTTGGCCGAAGCAAAGTGATTTGGCCGAAGCGAAGGAATTTGGCCGAAACGAAGGAATTTGGCCGAAACGAAGGAATTTGGCCAAAGCGAAAGAATTTGGCCGAACGAAGGAATTTGGCCGAAGCGAAGGAATTTGGCCAAAGCGAAGGAATTTGGCCGAACGAAGGAATTTGGCCGAAGCGAAGTGATTTGGCCGAAGCGAAGGAATTTGGCCAAAGCGAAGGAATTTGGCCGAACGAAGGAATTTGGCCGAGACGAAGGAATTTGGCCGAAACGAAGGAATTTGGCCAAAGCGAAGGAATTTGGCCGAACGAAGGAATTTGGCCGAAGCGAAGGAATTTGGCCGAAGCAAAGTGATTTGGCCGAAGGAAAGGGATTTGGCCGAAGCAAAGTGATTTGGCCGAAGCGAAGGAATTTGGCCGAAACGAAGGAATTTGGCCAAAACGAAGGAATTTGGCCGAAGCGAAGGAATTTGGCCGAAACGAAGGAATTTGGCCGAAGGGAAGGAATTTGGCCGAACGAAGGAATTTGACCGAAGGCAAAGTGATTTGGCCGAACGAAGGGATTTGGCAAAAAAAAAAAAAAAATTACACAAAGATGAAAATAAGTCCAGAGGCTCCGAATTACACCCCCGAAAAGCTAGGACGAGAACTACTGTCACGTCCGACTTCAAAGATAAGGAGTATGAAGCATCCAAAGGGGAGAAAAGAAAGAGTCTCCTAGCGAATCAAGCTAGCTGGGGACATACGAGTTTCGGCGACCCTACCGGTAAGCGTACTGAACGCCCCCAATTTCATATTTAAATGTGTTTTCAGTTCGCCCAAAGAACAATTAAATGTTCACGATCTAGTACGAGGCTTAAACAGACCCATATTAGGGGCCGATCGAACAAAATATGTGTCCTTTTTAAGCATTTAGCATTCAAGGCACTCATAATTTAAAATAGGTGAACCACTTAGATTAATTCATCCCTTAAATACTGGGGGAAATATGCTAGGTATCAAATACCAAAGACGCATAGTCATGCTAGGCTACGGCCGAAGACGCATAATCATGCTAGGCTACGGCCGAAGACGCATAATCATGCTAGGCTACGGCCGAAGACGCATAATCATGCTAGGCTACGGCCGAAGACGCATAATCATGCTAGGCTACGGCCGAAGACGCATAATCATGCTAGGCTACGGCCGAAGATGCATAATCATGCTAGGCTACCGCCGAAGACGCATAATCATGCTAGGCTACGGCCGAAGACGCATAATCATGCTAGGCTACGGCCGAAGAAGCATAATCATGCTAGGCTACGGCCGAAGACGCATAATCATGCTAGGCTACGGCCGAAGATGCACAAAATTAAAATAAACATGCTAGGCTACGGCCGAAGACGCATAATCATGCTAGGCTACGGCCGAAGACGCATAATCATGATAGGCTACGGCCGAAGATGCATAATCATGCTAGGCTACGGCCGAAGACGCATAATCATGCTAGGCTACGGCCGAAGATGCATAAAATTAAAATTAACATGCTAGGCTACGGCCGAAGACGCATAATCATGCTAGGCTACGGCCGAAGACGCATAATCATGCTAGGCTACGGCCGAAAATGCATAATCATGCTAGGCTACGGCCGAAGACGCATAATCATGCTAGGCTACGGCCGAAGATGCATAAAATTAAAATTAACATGCTAGGCAACGGCCGAAGACGCATAATCATGCTAGGCTACGGCCGAAGACGCATAATCATGCTAGGCTACGGCCGAAGATGCATAAAATTAAAATTAACATGCTAGGCTATGGCCGAAGACGCATAATCATGCTAGGCTACGGCCGAAGACGCATAATCATGCTAGGCTACGGCCGAAGATGCATAAAATTAAAATTAACATGCTAGGCTACGGCCGAAGACGCATAATCATGCTAGGCTACGGCCGAAGACGCATAATCATGCTAGGCTATGGCCGAAGATGCATAATCATGCTAGGCTACGGCCGAAGACGCATAATCATGCTAGGCTGAAGCCGAAGATGCATTACTATACAGAAATTATGCTAATGGAGCCTCCCGAAGATGGACCAAAAAAGGTGGCCTTCATTCTAGCAAAGCCCGATTGAAGCCCGGGGACATGTTGGAGGTCCATCTATCAAGTCCATATATAAGGATGAAGGCCCATCACTGTAGAAGCCCAAGATAAGTATGGTCCAATCATCTTCAACGGTCATCTGACCATGTCTCTCCAGTAGTGGGATAATAATGATACACATTCCCCACTTTTGTGCAACGGTCAGACACTTCATTTCACCTTTTCCACCTCCCAATGATTCACAACCACACTATAAATAAGAGAGGAAGCTATTCAAGGAGGGGGATTACAAGCCAAGTATTCTCAAAAACACAATCTCTTTACGTTTACCTATTTTCTATCTAAAGAACCGGAATACTTATTCTTACGCCGGAGGTGAATCGGGGGTTAACACCCTCGCATTCTTCTTCTTTTGCAGGTCCAAACAAAGGATCCACCTGGCAGAAATCTGGTTCCAACAATGTGTGAAGTGAAAATACAAAATAATAAAAATTATAATTAGTAGAGAACAGAAGAAAAAGCTAACCAATAAACGTAGCCAATAAAATCAACATACTAAATTCAAATAAAATGAAAAAAGAAATTATAAGAAGGATACACACATAACACATTCAATTTACACATTCAATTTACACATACAAGAAACAGCGGAACTTAAGAAACATACTTCGCGAAAGAATTGTTTGAAGAAAATAATTAAAGTCTACGATTTTTACCACCGTCGAACGCGTATATGAAACCTAATTTGCTTTACGGTAGGTAAGTAAGAGTCGTAGAGATGAGGGACCAAAGCGAAAATGGTCGACATATACGTATATTTCTTTAAATTTGTAGGTTGCACTTCTTTTTCAACATCTTCGTAATGGAAAAATAGTCAGTAGTCAACAGAGGTTCATACAAACCAACGTTAAACTATGTGAACAGAACACGCACGCAATACCACAAATACGCAATACCACTAGCGTGCCTTTTTCAATCACAGATCAAGAAGTTATGTGTTGGTTACTACAGTAACTAGTAACTCCTGATTAGTTCATTTAATTTACATTACAATCAAAGAAGAAAATCCTAAATGATTTAGAGTCAGACCCCCTATCTCCCATTTCTTTGCTCACATGTCGTCTACTTTTCTCCTAATCTAATAGTAATTATAGCTATTGCAGATCTGCAGGTGACCTATTTTCTTTTTCTCTTGTTTTTTTTTCGTTTTTCTTTTCAATAATTTTCAATAATCTTTATTTTTGGATGAGATTTTTATTCTTACATTTATTTTTTGGGTGTTTTATGTCTCTCCTTTTGGTATGGTTTGTGTCTCTTCTTTTGGAGTGTTTTTGTTACGTTTTGGTTTGTTGTCGTGTTGTTTTAAGAATGATTTTTACGGTGTATTGGGAGATCTTTTTAAGAATGATTTCTACGGTGTATTGGAAGATCTGGGAAGCCCACTTCGAATCTGAAATGGTGGTGATTATCGCGATAGCTCACCTTGCACAACGAAAGATTGTTCAATATATGGGGACATCTATACCCCAACCTCAGTACTAGACTATCACTAGTTTTTGTATGTGCGCAGGTCAATTGTGATGCTACTATTTTCAGGGATGTTGGTGTCAACTACTATTTTTAGGATGTTGGTGTCAACTGCTATTCTATGTGTTAAGCGATCATTTTTATATTTATATTCAAGAATATTTATATTCTATGTGTTAAGCGATCTGAAAACAAAACGACTATTTGTTTAGCTCGTTTTTTGTTTCACAATCAGGTCGTAGTTGACAGTTCGGGGGTTTGTCCCGGCTAGATTCCAATGTTTTAGTATTAATAAAATTTTCTTGTTCGTCAAAATAAAAATAAATTAAATTACAATCTTAAGTTATTTTATAAATATAAGTTAAGCATTTTTTTTTTGCTAATTACTCATTTCGTTTATATTGACCATCAATCAAAAAATACACACGTATTTAACTATTAAATAAAACTGTAAAGGCATATAAGCCTTACAATTTATTCTCAATTATTAAAATATTTAGAAAAACTCATTGTAAAAATAAAAACTACAGTTTATCACAATTATTAACAGTTTATTCTCAAATATTAACAATTTATTACACGTATTTTTTTTGCTCACTCTGAGATTTATTGAGAACAGATATTAGCCTACTTATTCGAAAAATAAAAAATGTCAAATTTATTCTCAATTATTATCATATTTAGAAAATCTTAATATATTTAACACATAATTTGTTTTATTAAAAAAAATATGACCAATACTTTTAAGACATAAAAAAGGAATTATAAACAATATAAACCGGAGAGAGGGGATATGTTTTTAAGTGATATAATGGTTAAGAGCATTCACATCCCATCCCCCATCCCCAACCCCATCCTTATAATTTGAGGATTTGTCCAACTTTTCTTCTAAAACCCTCCTCCATCCCATTCCCCATTTTGGGGTTTGATTTAGGGACCAAAGTTTGAGTCCCCATATTTAGGGACCAAAGTTGATGCCTCATCCCCATCCTCATACACTCTCTCTCCTCATATAATAATATTAAATTGTATTTATAATAGTGGGTGAGTTTTGGTACTTAAAATTGTAAGTGAAAGAGAGAGAAAGAAGTAATATAAAAAAAAGAATATAGGGATAGGGGAATGGAAAATGGGGAATGGGATGTAGAAACTTTTTGATAATTTTGGGGATTTACTATTTTTATTTGGGGATTTACTATTTTTAGTAAGTTTTTGGGGTTGGGGATGGGGAATGGGATGTGAATGCTCTAAAGAAGCCAAACTCAACAGTTCATGCAAAATAAAAACCGCACATGAGTTAAGCAAACCATAGCTAGTTAAATCGAAATATATATATATATATATATATATATATATATATATATATATTACATATTTTTTTTACGATTGAGTGAACAATAAGGAGTATGAGTTAGAGCATCTCCAATAACGTTAGCTAAATATGATTGGCTAAATTATATAAAATATTGATTATGTAAAATTTGTCGAACCTGTAAGACATTGTGTTCCGATGGTATTGGCTATAACGATTGGCTATATTTTAAAAATGGTATGTTATTAATATTTCAAGTTGTTATTAATGGAACATATAATTTTAATATAGAAATAAGTGATGTAGCAATTCACTACAGGTCTCTAGAGGTTCGACAAATATAACCAACATTAAGAGATTATCTATAATTATAGACAACTGTTTTGTCCCATTGGAATGCAATTTTTTTTACACATTCTTTATAATTCTTATTTATGGTAATTAATTTCAAATTTTACCTAAGAGGTCTCTCCCATTGGAGATGCTCTTAAGATGAGTGAATACCCACAAACGGTAACACCAACTAGGCAAAATGGTACTCCCTTCGTCCTTTAATTTTTTATTTCTACTTTTCTTTTAAGGTAATTCAAATTATTTTTTTCGTACTATTTTTTGCTATAAAAAATAATATTCAATATCCACTATACTACCCACTATTTCTTAAAAATAATATTCAATACCTACTACTCCACCCACTATTCCTTATAAATAATATTCAATACTCACTACTTCTTAAAAATAATATTCAATATTCACTACTCTTTACAAATAATATTTAATATCCACTACTCCACCCACTACTCCAAAAAACAATATTCAATACTCACTACTCCTTAAAAACAATACTTGAATACCCACTACTCCATAAAAAAAACAATATTCATTCCCCACTATCTTAAAACCTGTGAAATCCAGTTCCCCACTATATTAAAACCCGTGAAATTCAGTAAACAAGAAAAGAAATATTGGATGGAGGGAATAACTCGTAATAGGGCTGTCAAGAAAATCCGACAAATCCGATATCCGTCCGAAATATCTGCATTCATATCCGAGAAAAAGCGGATATTATCCGTATCCGAAATAAAACGGATATTATCCGCATCCGAATCCGGAGCTTTCAATATCCGATGGATATTATCCGTATTCGTATCCGAAAATATCCGAATCTGAAATTAAGTATATATGATATATATAGATATACCGTGATACATTTTATTCAGTTTTAAATAGACTAGCATATAATCCCATGCAATACACGATTCTTTTTTAATATTTACAATTACATAAGTTGTATTATCAAACAAATTTTTAATTTATATTTATTAAGATTTATTGATTGACATTTTGATTTTTATCAGATAAATTTTAATCTTTTATTGAAGAAAAGAAAAAACTCTTTAATTTGAAAGATTTAGAGACGCAATAACCAAATTTGAACATAAGTAATTAAGTACATATTTATTATACTTCAAACATCAATTTATTATTTTTGCTCTATTTGGAGTTCAATAAATCAGATTTAAACTATTTTGGTTAATTTACTTCAACCAAATTAATTTTTTATTTTTTGAAAAGTTGGGAATATCACTAAATTAGATATATATTGACATCCGTACGGTTGGATTGTCGAGAAATATTTTTCAAAAAATAGAAACAACAATTCGTGACAAAGAAATAGTTACTAGTACTAGTTAGAATAGAAGTGATCTATTAAGATATCCAACCAAATTAATTTTTTATTTTTTGAAAATTTGAAAATATCACTAAATTAGATATATCTTGACATCCGTACGGTTGGATCGTCGAGAAATACTTTTCAAAAAATAGAAACAACAATTCGTGACAAAGCATTAGTTAATAGTACTAGTTAGAATAGAAGTGATCTACTAAGATCTCCAACCAAATTAATTTTTTATTTTTTGAAAAGTTGGGAATATCACTAAATTAGATATATATTGACATTCGTACGGTTTAAATTACATAAAAAATTAAAAATTAATAATTACATGTCTAAAAATGTAATGATCAAAACCATTCGCCATTTACTCATTTAGTGATATTAGACGACTAGACGACTTAGTTTGTAAACAAAAACCCTAATTCAATACCACGCCGGCTCTCCGGCTCTCCCACACTCCCACGCCGCCTCTCCCACTAAGAAGTAAGAAGGTTCGATCTCTGTTAGAAGTAAGAAGGTTAATTCCCTTATTGATTATTTGAATCTTCACTGTTACTACTCTGTTAGAACTTAGAACTTAGATATTGTATGTATTTAAGTATATGAACTGTTAGAGAGTATATGATATGGTATGTTATTTAGTTAATTACCTTATTCGATTATTGTAATCTTCACTTTTATTTAGTTAATTCCCTCTTTTGAATTCAAAATTAATTGTTTTTGCAGATCTAAAGTTGCATTCTTTTAATTCATTAAGAGTTTCTGGCTTTCTGTCGATGGAACAAGGGTTACAAGGTATAAAATTAAGAGTTTCTAAAGATCTTATTTTTGTGTTTGTGTGAACTGTCTCCTTTAATACACTAGCTGCTGATCCTTTAATTGCTTTTTTCCCCCATCCTCACAAAACAAAACACCAGATTCACTCAACATCAAATTCGATGTACCTAATGTAGCAGAATGTTGCTTTTAACGGTTGATTGGTGTATGCATCCTCTCGACTATCTTGTTAACAGCATCACGTGACATAACTAAAGTGTCTTTCTTATGAATTAATTCTCCCCAAATTTATTTATTATCTCAATATTCATATTATATGTCACATGCCCTTTTTTTGGTGTAGATAATGGTAGTATTTTACTAGTTGGATATGAACCAGATATTGTTCAATTTAAGCTACTTTGTCACAGACTCATGTTTAGTATCACTTTGGTGTGATGAAATGTTGTTTGCATTTGTGTATTTTTTATTAGCATGTGAATGTTTAAATCCTCAGGTCACCTATCTTCCCTTTGTGTGCCAAGTTTAAACTTTATGATTATTGTAAATTTAATCTAGTAAATGTGAAGGATGTGGTATATACTATATTAAATGCTTTGTTCTGTCCCCTGCCTTCCACAGCATAAGTAAATTTAGTGTTCATTCAAAATTGGTCGTGTTTTTATTGCATGTTGCTATAGCACATCACCTGCATGAACTGCTAATTCAGTGTGTTAGCTATTGCAAATGTCTAATACCCTATGCTTGTTTGCAAGGACTAAACTCTCTTTTCTATAATGATTTGTACTCAATTAGTCACTACTAAATCTCCTATTATAATCCCATGAACAAGTGTTGATCTTTCTATTTCATTTTGCAGAATCCAGTCTCACTCTCTTACTGAGTATTAAATTCCCTTGGAAATGAATTACACAATCTGGTTGAGATTACTTGTGTACTAGTAAAAACTAAGAAGTGAAAGGGATAAGGTACTAAATTCCATCTTTTATTTGTGCTTGCAGGCATTACGTTGACACTGGAACATATTGCAGTGGAACATATTGCGGAACATGTGGATGAAATTGACAAAGTAGTTGCTGACAACAAGTAGCATGTAGTTTTATGTGGAACGCGAAATTTTTGTGTTTTTCGTTACATTTTCAAATTTCTGAACTTAACGTATTGTAATCAGGCTAAATTGTTGGTTATTTTGTTGACATTTGTTTTGAGTTTGTAACTCTATTACTATGCTTGAATGGAAAACAATTGTTTTTTTTTTAATTTTTTTTTATATGATTCGGATATTCGGATATTCGGATTTTCGGATATTCGGATATATTCGAATTTTTAAAAAAATCTCAAAAATCGAATATTCGGATTCAGATATTATCTGTATCCGGATAATATCCGTCGGATTCGAATTCGGATATAACTTTCTAATATCCGTCGGATTCGGATACGGATTCGGATACGGATTACGAATTTCGGATTCGAATTCGGATATAGGCAGATCCGTATCCGAAATATTCGTTTGACAGCCCTACTCGTAAGTACCTGTAAGATCACAGAAGATAGCACAGCTTTCTCGTAACATATTGGGGGTGTTTGGGGGAATTTATTTTCCAGAATAAGTCAACTTATTTTAAGACAAAGTGGGTGTTTGGCAACCCACATAAGTTAACTTATGTGAGCAAAACGTCCGTTCCAACTTATTGAGCCTGTTTGGCAAAATAAGGTGGAGTCCAATTTCTTCACTTATATGGGATAAGTTGAAGGTTAAGAAATCCTAACATTCAACTTTCAACTTATTCTTATTTCTCGATATACGCAATATATAATATCCTTCAAATTTTCAAAATCATATATCTTTTGATCCGTTCATTAAAAAATTGATATGTATATGTCAAATTTCTCTTGTCATCGAGATCTATCCATTGATATCCACTTATATATATTAAAAAACAAATATTTTGAAAATATTTAAAAAAGTTAACTTATAAGTTCTGATTTACCAAACACTCTACTGACTTATAATTTCTGATTTACCAAACACTCTATTAACTTATAAGTTCTGATTTACTTATCACTTATATGATACTTATCACTTTAAGTTATAAGTTACTTATATAAGTTCTGATTTACTTATCACTTATATGATACTTATCACTTTAAGTTATAAGTTACTTATTTTAAGGTAAACAAATGTCAACAAAAGTTAGAGATTCCTAACTTTTTTCTAAAAAAGTTAACTTTTGTTTGCAACTTATAGAATCTCAAACATAAATTAAATACTTGTATTAAAAAAAATTATCAAAATATAAAATTTTTATCCGAAAATAAGTACTTAAGAACTTAAAAAAAACCGCATCCAAACAGACCCATTATTGTTGGAAAAGGTAATCGAATCCCTCAACTTTCTGATCGATCGGAAGAGGATAGACACAATTATTGGATAAAGTCACGATTTTTGCTAAATATGTTTAACTAGTCTTCATTATTATATAAATCAAGCAATTAGAAGTTTAAGAATCCATAGATTGAATATGAAAAGGAAATCTAACACTCTTTCCAAAGAAATAAAACGAAAAGTAATTAGAAGAGTTTTAGATAACTAAGTACATGTGAAAAGGAGTTTGACAAAGGTAATTAGAATAAATTTAGATTTTAAGTTCTTCGTAGCACACAAATACATGAACAAGTGTATTTCAAAAAAAGAAAATTACATGAACAAGTGGCATCCAAAGTTGGTGAGACGGTGACATAAATTATCTCTAGTTTATCTGGAGTTTTATATGATTGCATATACAACAAGGCATAAACATGGTACCAACTCTCACAAACTTATCTTCTAAGAAAATATCATTGGCGTTATGGAGAAAAGGACCCCGCGTTACCCCCACTGTGGTTGGTGAAGTAGGCATGGTAGGCCACTAGGGATTGATGTCAGGCCATTTCAGGGGCAGGGAATGTTGTTCCCATCCACGATCGTCGAACCTGAAATCATTTCCTGAATTCGTCTCAATCCTCGAATGGAAAATTATTTTTCCCTGCTTTTCGTTAGCGGGGATCGGGATTCTCGCGGGAAATCTATAATTTTTTAAAAACAAAATAAAATCTAATATAAAATTAATTTTAAAATATCAATTTAATAAATCATATCGTGCATTGTATATTTTTTAATTTCATATTATGTTTTATACATTAATTTTAATTAATATCTATTTATCGTTTAAATAATAGATAAAACAAAAAATACATATATTCTAATATGAAAATTTTTAACTAATGAAATGGACAAAATATTTTAAATTAATAAAAACGTATAAATTATATCTAATTTTTATAATTTATTTAAGATATTAATATATAAATATATCATATTTTATTATATATGGGGATCGGGGAACGGGGAGCGGAACGGTGAATGGGGAATTTCGAGGCGGGAAGACACTAATCCCAGCCCCCGCCTTGATCCTCTCGATTTTTTAATAAAAATTTCCCCCCTCGATTTTTTAATAAAAATTTCCCCGCTTCCTGGCGCAAACCCGAGAAAATCCCAAAATTCTTGTCCCATTCGACGTGGGGATCGGATCGGGATCGGACGGGACGGGTGAAATGCCCATCCCTATAGGTCAGATGAAAGTCTTTTCCTATGATTTTCCAAATTATTACTGCATTAAATCTGTATTATCCTTGTATTTATATTCGTATTTTTTGATAATTTTGTACAAGTATTTTTTACGAAAATATAATCATGATGGAAATGTTAAAAATTTTGTGCCAACAAGCTCTTCTTAATTGGTATAACTTACCTTGTCACGAGATGAAGAATACGATTCTCCTCCAATATATAAAAATGTTGGGATAAGCGAGCTCAATTGATATTATCTTGTCTTGGATTATACAATATTAAGGGTTCGATATTCCTCTAACACTTTATAAAAGTGTTGGAAGAGGAATTTACCCTCCAGAGGATGGTGATGAAAAATTATGCAGGTTAATGCAAGACCCGCGTGCTGGTTTGTTCGGTAGAATTGCTGATTCGCTATGGAAGGCATATAGCGGGACAAAGTTATAAATGCGAATTTATCTAATTTTTGTAGAATGACATCTTTTATTAAAAATATGATACATGTCTGAAAATGTGTGGTTTATTCCACCTCACCAAAAAAAATTGTATTCAAAAAAAAATGTTGGGAAAGAGTGTTGTAACACCTTTTATTAAAAAAAAAATATGATATATGATGTGAAATATGTGCGGTTTATCCCTCTTGACCAAATTTTATATTTAAAAAAACAAAATTTTGACTTGAACTATTTGATAAATATAGACTTGATTGCATGTTGATGGTTGTAGTTTAATATTTTTGCAAGAAAATGGCTAAATTATTAGTTGTGACAAATTGATAGCTAATTGTTGAATTTCTCAGCGCTTAGATAGCTTAGGCGGCCTGTAGTTTAATATTTTTGCAGGTAAATGGCTAAATTATTAGTTATGCCAAATTGATACCTAATTGTTGAATTTCTCAAAACTTAGGTGGCTCAGGATCCTTTCGGTTAGTTCGTAACTAACGGCATTGGGAATTTTGAAATAAAGTAAGATTGAATTGCATTTTATTGGCTGTAGTTTTTTTTTTTACACATTGTTAGATAAAGTAAAAAGGTATGTATATTTGAACCTCGATAAATTAATATTCGATAAACGAATAATTTTCTTAAATAAACAACTTTTTCTGGTCCTAAAATAAAAGAGACGGTGGTGTATTTTTTGACCTTTATAAATAAATAATTGCAATTATTGAATAAAAATTTTTAAACACCAGCGTATTCATTTATCAATATTTAACTGTATATTAATGACATAAAATCATACTGAATAAATATCATAACAAAAATTATTTTATAAATATTTTTTTTTTAAATTAAGAACAATAATATTATCTTTTCAAATGAATGAATCTACACTTAGATATGACCCTTTCAAAATGAATGAATTCAAAATAATGTGGGAAAAAATAAATTAAAGGCATCAAAATGTAATTCAAACTTACTTTCTTTCAAAAAAAATTATACTGTTAGTTGTGAAATAACGGAAGGGATTAAAAACCATTATAGTACAGAGAAATTCAACAATTAACCATCATTTTAGTACAATTAATAATTTAAATATTTTCATGAAAAAAATTAAATTACATGTCATTAATCTATAATTAAATCATAAATATAACATTCATTAGTTCAAATTATAATATACTTTGTAGAATACTAGGTATGGACCAATATATACACCCCTTGCAATAGGTGTAAGCGGCATCACGGTAATATAGCAAATTTTAGGTGATCGAAAATTAATCTGATCGCTTGATATTTATTAGTTTTTAAATTTGTTTATTTTACTTATTTTATATATTAATTATCTTTTATCAAATGATATTTTCATTATTTTGCATATTCAAAAAGTTATTATTATATATGTAACGTCTACAAAACATATTGATAAGCTAATAACTAGTACTGATTGGACTTAGGCCAGGTTGATACTAGACCTGTTTATTGCTATTCTGGGCCTAATCCAACACACCCACAGCCCCGGTCCAAGACGTGTGAGACGACACTACTAGATGTGGCAGGTACAAATCATGGTTATGGCCCCACATGACAACGATAAATAAATGAATCCCATGATTTGCACAATCACGTTTCTATCAATCCACGTGCTGACATGACCTAGGTACACGCCACCATGATTATCTGTTGGACAAGTGGGGACTATCTGCAGCATACAGGTGTCCCGCATACCTAGGATCCAACGCTCATGATTGCAGGTACCAACCCCCCAAATCCTAATCCTTGGCCTATAAATAAACCAAAAGAAAAAGGTTTAGGGGTTACGTTAATTTACACACTCATATACACACAACTTCCATATTTCGATACTCTAGTCCTAGAATTCTTATCTTCCAAAGTCTACTCTTATTCTCACGCCAGAGTCGTCGCGGAGCTCAAACCCCCCTCCGGTGTTGTTTTGCAGAGGCCCAAGCACCAGCATCACCTCTTCGCAACGTAGGAACGGCGAGTAAGCACCTGTTCAGGATCTGGATACAACATATATTTAGCAATCGATCATATATATAAACTGGTCTAATAAATAGCTTCAGAATTCATCAAAAATGTAATATTTGTTCAATAATAAGTTAGAAACATATTATATCCTATTATATAATAAGAATAAAAAGTATATGTGACATCCCATAATCCAGGGTACAGATTTGGGGCCACTAACAACAATCCACACAACACATACCTGGATATAAACATAATATAATAATAAAATACCCCCGATCAAAGATCGCATACAGATTATGGTACGAAACAAACTATTAAGTTATATTATTACAATCCGGCCTCAAAATATAATTGTTATACAAATTGCTAACAAACTAAGTCCATCTACTGACTAGTTAACCAACCTCTGACAAGCTCAAACCACTAACTGACCAAAGTCCACAACCCGAACGTCGCCTCTCGCTGCAGGAACAGGATTACTCTTTTAACCACAAGGTCTACTGAACTTCTCTATTAACTAGAGAAATAAAACAACAATAATGCAAGGGTGAGCCAACAGTGCTCAGCAAGCATAAATAGTTAAATCGATATTAAGAACAAAAAGTACGTTCTGATCAACATGAATAAACATCCTAGGCTTCAAAGGAAGCAGGCTTTAAGCAATTTAACTCAATGTATAGATTAGAATTGGATTTTTATTTATATAAATTTTTTTAAAAAAAATAGCGGAGTTAGGCGGTTGATCAGTCCCGCACTAACCCCGGACAATGCACACAGGAAAGTCCCTCCAAGTGGATCCACGACACACATTGACCTCAACTTTTGACCATTAATTTGGTCTCCCCGAAGGGACTCTATTTAAAAACATTTCCAATTCTATATCGAATGCACTGGGTGTCGGAACAATCGATAACCCTTGCCAACCAACCAACTGGAAAACCAACTGGAAAACTGACGTTCCAAAGCAACAACTCATAATCTAGAAATCAATGAAGAATTCAAGATCAACAGGTATTGACAAGTTCGACACGGTAGTGGGGTAATAAATAAGGAATAATAAACTCCAAGGGTATCGAAGAGTTCGATACAATAAATGGGGTGTAAATGAACAAACAGTAACAACAATAGATATCAACAAGATCGATAAAAATAATTGGGATGATAGATTTCATCATCAAAATAATTAAACAACAGTTTCACTTGAATGAGAAGGGAAGAAAATACTTGCCTGGTAACCACAAATTAATTGTCTAACTGCTCTCGACTACCGACTTCCAATCGTCCCGTCCACTCGACTCTATAACCATGAACTCACATCCATACCTCTGACTAACGTCATCCTATTTAAACACTTCTCGTAACACACTATACTCAAATAGAGCATTTATACAATTAGAAAACAATTAGTTACCTTTATGACTTGCTAATGCACGTAATTCACATAACACATAGATCAGATCATGAAAAGATTCTATTCGGTGTTTTTAAAATAGAAAATGAGTCAAAATCCTAATTATCGGATATAACCAACTTATTAAAAAGGTTCACTAAAAAGTCGACCCGTATTTAAAAGTTGAATTTTTAACTTGAAACCATTTTTATAAGAACCAGATCATTTTTCTTATTCCAGAAATACTTGTCTCAATAAAAACGGACAAACGATTTAATTAATACGCAATTAATAAGAATAATTCAATTAATTAAATAATTAATTAACCAAAATGATTAATTAACTAATTAAAGTAATTAATTAAATGAATTTTAGATTTTATAAAATATTTTGTAAAAGAATTCAGGGTTTTTGAAAAGTAATAATTCAAAAACATTTTCTAAAAATCATTTGGGTTTTAAAGATCAAAACCAGGTCGGGTTGGGTTTCTAAACGGGTCATCAAAAACACAAACGAGTCGCCAAGAACAACCCGTCAGCAAATTTAGTAACATCTAAATTACTATAAATATTTATATCCTCGATACCCAACATTTTTAAAATTAACAAATTGTACAACCGAGAAATATATATTTTTTTTGCAAGAAAAATTTTCGAAATAGCCTTACTATAAAACGGACTTTTCCCTTGGGTACAACCCCTCAATATCAATACTAACAATACAATCCAACTATATTAAATTTAAGATACAAAATAAATTATATTTATCCACATAAACTCGCCGGAAACGAAGAACACGAACATCGGAACCCAAAAATTCGGCCAACATCGAATATTTCGCGGAACAAAAACAAGCTCTAAAAATTCTGAAATTAATATATGTAAACTAGCATGTTATGAAATAAATAAATGCCAAAGAAGAATTTCAAAATTTTACCGAAAAATGAATTCCGGCCACCCCAAGAATGTTTTTGGTGTATAAAAATATGCCCCGAAAAATCCAAGATTAATACCAATAAAAATATATGTACCAATGCGTAGATCTCGGAGAGCTGATCATTTCCATATATAGATATTAAATTTTGGATGAATGGTTTGTTAGTAATGAATTTTTGAAGATTAAAAGAATACTAGCTTATAACCCGTGCAATGCACAGGTTTCTTGTATTATATTATAATTTTTATTTAATATTATAATTATGTTTTTGCATAATCATTATTTTTAATAATTTCTTAAATTTTTATTTAATATAATTTAATATACTCATGTTTAGAGATTATATTCATGTTTCATTATTATAAACAATGTATACGATTTTTAATATATTTTATTAATAATTGAGAAATATGATGTGATATTTTCATGTATATATTAATGATTGTAGGATTTGTTGTAAATTAAAAAGGTAACGTAAAAATATTAATGATTGAAAGATATGATAAAATTGATGTTTTTAGGTGTTTATAAAAGGTAATATGTTCAAGTAAAAGTAAATGTGAAAAAGGCAATCACTAATTACCATTAATTTTATTATATTAATTTGAAAAAGGCAATCGAGTAATTACCATTAATTTTATTATCTTAATCGACTAACTATCATTAATTATAACGTGCTTTAATTGGAAAGAAAATAATAATGATGGAAAGATAAGATACGATTGATGTTTTTAGGTGTTTACAAAAGATATTATCTCGACTAATTACCATTAATTATATTATTTTATTATTTATTTTAGGTGTATTTATGTTTCTTTATAATGAAGGGTATATAAGTAAATTCACTAAGTACCAAAAAACCGGTACCAAAACTTTCAATGTTTCGGAATTTATATAATAGTATAGATGTACGAGAGAGAGAGAGAGAGGAGATTGAGGCGGTAGAGAGAGAGTTCGGGGTGGGTGTGGCGGATTGCAAAGGAAAATAAGAAATTGGGAAGTCAACTGGGCAGGGGAAAAGGGTTGGTTTTGTTTTCTTAAAATGGGCTTCGGCCCGAATTTTTTTTTTTTAAAATCTTAAAACAAATACTAATAAAATTTATCTTAATCCCTAACTTTATTTAATTGGTCCCAAAAATTACCAATTAAATAATTAGCGGGTAAATTAATAAAATTTTGATTTTGCAAATAAAACAAAGAAATATTTTTTTTTTCCAAAATCGGTTTTGACCTGAAACGGTATATTTGGATAAACTTGGAAATTTTATTCTTTCCAGAAATTAAAATAATTATGCACAAAATTTTTATAAAGCCCGGATTGCTCAGAAATATAAAAATACACAATTTTTGGATATTTTCATAACGCATCCAAATATGAATGGGGTCACAGATAAGATACCGATAAAATTTTTGCACCAATAAAATACCAACTCGATCCATAAAATTTTAAAACAAACTCAATTGGCCAATATCGATGAAAATGTCGATTTTTAAAGAAATAAAAATAATTACTAACCCAGACGATAGCAAGTACAGTCTACTCGAATAATGTTTTTCAAACATATATAAATATTCAATAGGAATAATATAAAAAAAAATCTTTATTCCTCTTTCATGGAAAAATCAATGAAATATTTAAATAATAATAATAAATCCTGAAAAATCCGGATTATTACAATCTTCCCCCCTAAATAAGATTCTGTCTTCAGAATCAAGTCAAACAAACAAGTGGGGTTACTCTCTGACGTCACACTCTCAAGTTCCCACCCTAGGACTCATCCACAAAACTCTCACTAACAACACTGTACTGACTTACTTCTCAACACTTTCTGTTTAATGATTCTATTGATTGATCTATATAAGTCAAACCAGGCGGAATATCTACTAGTTCATATTCTATGTCATGACTAAAATCAGAACGACATTATTAAACATCACTAACTGAAACACATTGTGGATATGTTGCACATGAGGCTGTAAAGCTAATTCATAGGCAACCATCCCGACTCTCTTCAACATCTCAAAAGATCTAACGAATATTGAATTTGACTTTCTTGGTCTTCTAGTATCACTAATCCCTTCTACGAAATAGTCTCAACAAAATTTTTGTTTTTCTTCCACTCTACATATTTCTTGACTAAGTTAGCGTATTTCTTCTGTCGTCTTTGAGGTGTCGTCAACCTTTCTAAACAAGTTCGATTACTTCCTTCGTTTGTGGCACCATCTCTGGTCCTAACATCTTCTGTTCATCCACTTCTCTCAACATACCGGAGATCGATACTCTCGTTCGTATAACGCTTTGTAAAGCGGTAATCCAACATTGGTATAAAAGCTATCGTTATATGAGAATTCCATCAGCGGTAAATGATCGTCTAATCGCCTTCGAAATCAAGTGTAAATACTCTAACATGTCTTCGATGGTTCGATTCGTTCCTTCGCTTTGGCCGTCTGTCCGAGAATGACAAGTCATACTTACCTCTAACTCAATGTCTAAACCTTTCTTGAAAACTTTGATTGAATCTCGAGTTGAATTTCGTGTCTCATATGAGCCATAATACTCCATTATAAACTTGAACCTTTCGTTTACAAGTCCCGGTAATTCAAAACGATTATTAGTTATAAATGAATGTCCTGACCATAGAAAAATCGGGCATGACCTTTTAGTTTAACGGACTATACCCTGTGTAACAACTTCAAATACCAACCCAATCATTTATAACAACTCATTTCTGTACTCCAACATTTCACAATCTCAATTCAATCATACACAATGCCAATATGAAAGCTGCCTTGACTTGCAGTAAACATGTAAATAAATAAATCTGTCTCAACTTTCAGTAAACACGTAAATAAATAAATCTGCCTCGACTTGCAGTAAACACGTAAATAAAATAAATCTGCCTCGACTTGCAGTGAACAGGTAAATAAATAAATCCATGATACCTTGATTCCAATCTGTCAACCAAACCTTATATCATCTATTCTCGATCACGTCCTTGAAATCAAATACTACAATCAAACACATATGTCATTAGATACACGTCAAACATGATTCGATTAACAACTAAATTCTCACTCTTATAAAACATTTGGTTTGTTAAAGCTTTTGAAAACAGCCTCGAATATTTTATTGGTTTAACATAAATCAAAAATTATTTTTATCCGTTGAAATTTTTTTTGAAAATACTTTTAAATCCATTTAAAAATATTTAAAATAATAAATTTTAAAAGAATAAAAATTTTAAAACCAAATACCTCCGAAAACATTTTTATCCTCGATAATTACAGTTTTAAAAACTAATAAACTTCATAATCTTGACTTTGACATAACCCACTACAAGAACAAAATCTTAAAATAACTGGTTGGTAATATCAATTATTCCGGGATAACAACCCCGCTCGATACCAATCACAAAATGCTTTCACTCCAACGATTTCCAACAAACTCTAACTTTCATTAACAAGAAATTCGACTTAAGATACATAAACTCAATTACACGTCTTCAACAAATAACTCATGATCTTAGAAAATCATCTAAACTATACTTATTTCGCGTCTTTTGAAATCAACTCCTGAAACATAACTCTACATACTCAACAAGTTCTCGAACCTGACTCTGCACACTATAACTCTAACGTTTAACACTACTCAAATTACCTACAAAAATTACGACATTTATTCATCACTTGCATTTCGAAATATTACGAAATAGAATACACATCCACCACTTATCCTTCTGACTTGTTCAATTCCTCATCCGTCAATTCATTCACAATTTCTAGTTCATCACCTCATCTTGGTACCTCTTAATTCTCTAATGATTCAGGCAAAATGCCATGGTATAGATCACCTTCATAGTAGAACTAGGCGTTCGAACTTCTATATCTAACTTCTCAAATATTTACGCAAAACTATTACGATTAATTCCAACTAATGTATCAAATGCTTCTGCTTATGAATATCAATGACTCCTCTTTACGAACCAACATAGTAATTCACAAACTCCCCTTGCTCACCTAGCTTCACTATCACTGGAACGGTTACTAACCCATAACTTTTAAAAACTCTCTTCACACTTCTCTGTTTATTCCAACTTTTTTTCCCTCTGGTAAATTGCTCAATACTGTAGCATCTAGATAAAACCTTCGATAATATTCGGTAGTCCCTGGTTAATCTCACAAACTTCCGACCTCTGCTGGCATTTTTGGTCTTTCTCACTTCATTCCTGCTTTATCTTCATAAAATTTCACTTTAATTCTTTTCATTTCTAACCACATGTCTTAAAATTATACTCCTTTCCATCCAAAAATTCACATTCAAAAATCTTGTGCATAATCTTCCTCTTCTTGAAATTTCTTAAGGTTATTCTCCAATGATCCGCATAATCTTCGAATATCTTGGGATGTTATCTATAAACACATTTAAATTTTTATCCAGATACTTCTTAAAATCTTATTCATTGTAACCATAAAGCGATAAATGCTCTTGTCCAACCATACACCATTACTAACCACTCATCGTGTTCATAACGACTCAAAATGTTGCTTCAAGAATATCTTAGGGTTTCTATCTTCCAATGATCTTAGTCTATTCATAGATCAACTGTAGAGAAAATATACACCTTTCAACTGATTAAACAACTCATCCAACCTTGGTAAAATTCTCATTACTATTTGTCCACTTATTTCATTAGTAAAGATCAATGTATAACTTCAACTACTTTCTTCCCTTTTCATGAACAGTACTGATGCATCCTCCTGAGATACGCTGAGTATTACTACTCCTCTTGCGAAAATCTTTTAATTAAATTGCTCGTTCCAACATTTCCATTGATGTCATCCGATATTGAACTCCTTGAAACTGATTCTATTTTTGGTAATAACAAACAAAATCTACATTTTCGTCTGGTGACAATCCTGGTAATCTATCAAAATGTACATTCAAAATTATTAACCACCGAAGTCTGTTCCGACTTATCTATTTCCTTTCCGATATTTCCCTATGTGCAAAACAACTTCACAATCTTGGAATGATAAATCTCTTGGTCTGCATACTTGTTAAGACTTCTTTGTCTACTCTCTGCCTCAAACTCCACTTAGAGAATCATAATCTCACTTTCTTGCCCTCACAATTTGCTCGTACTTTGTAGTTAGCTAATCAATTCAATCCTAAATCACATTTAACTCTTTTCAATGCCATCACATTCAAATCCTTGATAACGTCATTCATAATCATGTTGATTCTAGCTTCCCGATGATCTATAGAAAACGGTTCTTATATTCTCATCATGATAGGGTCCATTGGGACTGATATAATACAATTTATGGCAACACGTTTTATCTTCCCACGCCTACGACACACAACTTTTGACTTCTAACTCTATCACTTATTACCATCTTATTCCTTCCGATTACACTTACAACTCTCTACAATTACCTCAGCACAATCTCAATATGTTTTTCTCGAAATCTTACCTTCCGACCATGGGGTCTTGTTAATCTCTGCTAATTCTCATCCTGTGGGAAACTATTGTGCCCCTCCCTCCCAGCTCTAGATCTTCTAAATTCTACATTCTTCCCTTAAAGGAATCACATGTCTTTTGTTAAAACGTTTCTGAAGCTCCCTGACTCTCCATCTTCCTCTTCTTATCATCTTGTTCCATCTTGGTCAACTCTCTTTTACTCTTAATAATCACGACTCTTTAAACTGGGCTCACACAAGTTATTAACTCCAACACAATCATCTTACTTCTTATTCAAGTTTTATTTCTTCCTGAAAGTTCTTACAATCAAATGCATCCTGCTTCACTCTTTTTCTACTCATGTTATCCCGCTTCAGCTCTAAAAATTTTATACTCAACAATTGGTCTCAAAACATCCAGAACTTATGATATTCCATTTCTACCTTCAAAATCAAACAGGTGTCCAAAACAATCTATTATCAACACTAACTATCTCGTACCAAACACCTCCATCATCATTCTCTTTTCAACCTTTAACAAAATCCGCAATCTTGTGCTCTTATTACCTGCTCTTTTCCTTTGCTCAATTCTCAGTAATACCGAATCTTGTACATGTGTTATCAATCTAAAAAGTAATGAAATTTGATATGCCATCTCTGTTTTAGCATCACTTCTCAACTTGCTCAACCAATTCTTCGTCAACATAATAATTGCAGTTTCACCCACTTAGGATGCTGTCGTGTCCATCTTTGCAGCTCTTTATCGCTGGTAATTCAGAATCAGCAGGGTTTTTGACAGAAGAAATTAATAGAATGAATAGGTATCAAGTGTAAATATAAACTGAGTTTTGTTTGATAAAACTTTTTGTAAAAGGATTTAACCGAGAGATCAATATGATCTTTGAACTATTATCAGGTTGCATTTGTCACTTAGGTCAACCACCATAGTACATAAAGATGGCCAGTCTTTAATACTTTCATGACAAACACAATCAGTGGCGTCCCACCGGACTTCTATCACAGAGATAAGATGTCCCTGAATCCCCTACATACGTAGGTTGTTCATCTCAGTTTGAATAAAGAAGATCATGTATTCGGGGAAAATAGAAAGAGTTCAAGAGTCTCAAAATTTTGTATATAAAGTTGGATCAAGTATCCTCTGAAAATAGGGATATTTCTGAAAAAATAGGACTGTTTGTAAGTAAATCTGATTTACAAAGCTTATCATCAATTGAAGTATAGTTGATCGCCAAACGTATGCATCAACTATCGATTAAATAAATGTTCAAGAAATTCCTAATTATTCAAAATCTCACCCTTGTCGACTAAGCACTAATATACTTAGCTTCCAAAACTGGCCTGACAATAATGAGTTGAATAAGTAAGAAAATCTCAATTCATTCTCGATCTTCAACCGTCACTACGCAACAAATACTTCAGCACGATCTAAACCGGGAATTAATTTATAACAATTCATAGCGAGAATAAGGATTTTCAAAACGGGTTAAATATCAAATTGGCCACTAAATAACTTGACATATCTCAATACTCTATTGATAAATTTGGGGTCTCATTTAAAACACTTATAAAGACATAAATATCAAACGGATACCTTTAAAATGTACTCGGGAAGTAAAAATAAATTTTCATTGAGTTCTACACATTTTTCTTGAATGCCACCATAAACAAACGAAAGGTTAATAATTTCAGTATTTCTGATAAAAAATTTAGATTTTAAGAAATTTTTATACTATTTATTTTTAATTTATAGTTATTTTCTTTGATTTAACTAAAATTAAATAGTAAATAAATTTCATAAAATCTAAATATATTATCAAAAATATTAGAATTCATAACATTTCATTTGGTCAAAGTAGCATTTAGGAAAAATGTATAGAACTCGATGAAATATTACTTTTACTACCCGAGCACATATATAGAGGTATATGTTTGATATTTATGTCTTTAAAAGTGTTTTAAATGAGACCCCGAATTTATCAGTGATGTATTTGAGATATGTCAAGTTATTCAGTGGCCAATTTGATATTTAACCCTTTTCAAAACATCTGACAATTCCCTCAAACAATAAATTAAATGAGATCAATGACTAGGGGTGCACAGCTACGCCCTAAATTCCAGCCCATGCCAATAATCGCTTCCCACATCGTGTTTATAGTCTCCTCGTACCCTCTCTATAACGTTCACATCGTAACTAATACCGTAGAAAAGTTTTAGAATATACGTGAAAACCTCAAGATAATATCTTCCAGACTGGAAGCTCCAACCACTAAATTAGCTTATGTAGCTCTAGATTAACTACCTCGCCCATAAACAAATTTTCGAACGAATTGTACTCCCACTCGCGCGATAGATCGAAAGACTATATAACGTCGCAATGCTCGTCGGAATATCCTAAGGCGAACCTTATCCTAAATCATTCTACCCAACGTCTATCTTAGACACATACACCTAACCCTCCTAATCTGTTTCAGTGACCCTAACCTGTAGCTTTGATACCAACTGTGACATCCCATAATCCGGGGTATAGATTTGGGGCCACTAACCACAATCCACACAACACATACCTGGATATAAACATAATATAATAATAAAATACCCCTGATCCCAGATCGCATACAGGTTATGGTATGAAACAAACTATTAAGTTACATTATTACAATCCGACCTCAAAATATAATTGTTATACAAATTGCTAACAAACTAAGTCTATCTACTGACTAGTTAACCAAACTCTGACAGGCTCAAACCACTAACAGACCAAAGTCCATAACCCGAACGTCGCCTCTCGCTGCAGGAACAGGAATACTCTTTTAACCACAAGGTCTACTCAACTTCTCTATTAACTGGAGAAATAAAACAACAACAATGCAAGGGTGAGCCAACAGTGCTCAGCAAGCATAAATAGTTAAATCGATATCAAGAACAAAAAGTACGTTCTGATCAACAGGAATAAACATCCTAGGCTTCAAAGGAAGCAGGCTTTAAGCAATTTAACTCAATGTATAGATTATAATTGGATTTTTATTTATATATATTTTTAAAAAAATAGCGGAGTTAGGCGGCTGATCAGTGCCGCACTAACCCCGGACAATGCACACATCAAAGTCCCTCCAAGTGGATCCACGGCACACATTGGCCTCAACTTTTGACTCTCTTGACAAAAAAGGTTCACTAAAAGTCGATCGGTATTTAAAAGTTGAATTTTTAACTTGAAACCATTTTTATAAGAACCGGGTCATTTTTCTGATTCCAGAAATACTTGTCTCGATAAAAACGGACAAACGATTTAATTAATACGAAATTAATAAGAATAATTCAATTAATTAAATAATTAATTAATTAACCAAAATGATTAATTAACTAATTAAAGTAATTAATTAAATGAATTTTAGATTTTTTAAAAATATTTTGTAAAAGAATTCAGGGTTTTTGAAAATTAATAATTCAAAAACATTTTCTAAAAATCATTTGGTGTTGGTCCCGGAGTATATTGCAAAGGGGGGGGGGGGTTGAATGCAATATAAATAATTTCAAATCTTTAGCTCAACAACAATGATAAAAATTGTAAACTATCTTCACAAGAATTGCAAACACAAGTAGTAATTCAAGATGTTCTCACAAAATAAATATTTATTTATTTTGTAAAATGTTGCTACAACCTCGAGAAAAATGGTTTTCTCAAGCTTCGATTTCTTGTGAGAATCACTTACAGAAAGAATGAGAGATGTGTTTCTATATAGACTAATCTTTCTTTTGCATCTCAGTCACATGGGTCGCGGAGCTGTTGTCGTTTTCAAGTGACAGCTCCTCACAATTTGCCCACACATGTGACCTTTCCTAAAATGCTATACAAACAGAGTTATCTTTAAGCATAAGGCATTCTGGGTTCTTTCCAAAATTAGCTATAACAATTCTAGTAGATGCAGACTTGTCATACTCTTTGAATTATCGAGCCTCGTCTTGTGATCTCTCAAGTTTCTGTCGTAGTCTTGCAGGTCTGCTACAATCTTTGACAAATTGCAACAAATCTGTTTCTCGAACATCTAAACTGTCACGGGGGTTTGACTGAGATAAAATCCCCAAATCAAATAATTCAGTGAGACAGTAACCCTTGTCGCCAAGTTTGCTATCATAGGAATATTCAGTAGTTGACAGTATGAGCTCCCGCCAATGTTGCTGTCGGAACTCCAAACTTGCTGTCAAGTGTGAGAATGTTGCTGTCCCCTGCTTCAGCCAATGTTGCTGTCAAATGAAACTTGCTGTCGTGACCTTGCAACATGCAGTCTTCTTGTAACTTTACCATCAATGCATTGACAGTAACTTTATTATTGCTGTCGAACTGATGTATTCTCTTGAGGCTTGAACATATCAATGAACTTCTTCCAAGATACATACTTATTACATTTCAGCAATTATTTGATTACAAGAACACACTCTGGCTGTGACAGTATGTTCTACTTAGCCTATACAAATAAGTTCTACTTAGCCTATACAAATAAACTAAGTACTAGTTAAGTTGTCTCTACGCTATCACCCATAAATCCTAACAACCTCCCCCAATTTGTTTTTATGGACAATAACAACAAATTCTCAATACAAGCATGCTGACAACTTAACTAACATAGATCAGAATAGGATTCTAGAAGATTTCCAAGCATTTAGCATTACATAGGACAATGATCTAAAGCAAAACAAGTACTCCTCGAGGTTGAGTAGTTATGAGATTTACTTATCTTGTTATTAAGCTTTCGTGTTCTATCTATTCTCTCTCTTTCTGTGGAGAGCTTCTTCCAAGTACTTTCTGAGATCTTGCACTAGCTTCTTTTCATCAGCAGATACAACATCATCTTTAATCTCATCAATGTACTGTTGGATTTGTTTAGAAGAGACATTCTGAACATCTTTCAGATCAAACCATCATTCAAAATCATAGGTGTAAGTTCTGAATTTCAAGATGTTGTTCTCAATCTTGAATCTTCTACCAGGAAAAGAATTCAAAGTCACTCTTCTGTTTCTGTCAAGTTTTTGATCTTCATCTCTCCTACTATCAAAAATAACTTCCAATTCCCATGCACACATCATTTCTAGTTTGTGAGATGATCCCAACTTTCCAGTATAGACTTTTCAGTACACTGGTCCTCAGCTTGTGAAAACTATCTGCATAGATTTCTTCTTTTCCATATATGATCCTGAGAGGATTTTCTAGTGCACATGGCTGATAGTTTGGAGCTTCACTGTTCATCTTATTGACTTTCTTGCATTTTTCTTTCAGCCCAGCTTCCACTACCTCAGCAGTCTGTTTACCAATATTGGCTTTTCTCCTAGCAGCTTCAGCAGCTAATTCGGCTTCATAGGCAGCCATAACTTCAGGTGTATGGGAGGGCATCCTTTCTGTCCAATCATACTTAGACACAAGTTCTTCCTCATCTATACTCACATCCTCATTCGCATCATCGATGTTTCTCCAGTCACCATATCTCTCATAAAATTCGGCATATCTTTCAGCATGGTACTTTTGGATGTGTTCCATGGCTTTCTTAGGAACATTTTCATACGTCCCCATAAGCTCCACCATTCTTTCCAGCACGAAGTAATTGACTCTACGCCTTACTTCTTGTGATGTTTGTTTGAGAGTGTATCTGTCTATTATTGTTGACATATTCACCATAGTGAAGTCCTTCTCAACAAACATTACTTTTGCTTTATCTTTCCAAAGAATGTATCTGGATGCATATTCCTTAGAATTATCCAGCTCCAATTCGACTGAAGTGATATCTCGTGTCGCAGCCTCCTTCTGGATTTTGAAGCTGTTTGTTTCTCTTCTTCGAATAGGCTTCTTAAGAAACATCACTCCATGCTTCTTTTTCCTTGCTGCAGCCTTTGTCTTGCCCTTTCTTGGAATTGCACGCCAGGCTTTTGCTCTTTGTTTTATCTTCCTAGACTTGGATGTCTTAACAGTTTTGCCTGTGACAGCTTCTTCATTCAAGCTCTTGACAGTGTCTTTCATGACAGTGTTTTCTTTGACAGCAGCTTCTTCGACAGTAACTTCACCATTCTTGGCAGCTTCCTTGTTGACAGTATCTTTTTCAGCATCAAAACAGTCAATAACAAATCTTAAGATACTTCCTTCCAATGTGTCAAGAATGTCTGTCTCTCCCTCATCTTTAGCTTCAGCATCTTTCTTATTATCCTTGGGAGCTTCTTCCTTTGCTTCCTCCTGAGTCTAACTTCCAGTAATCTCAGCAGTTTCTTTACCATTTCCAGTTGTACCAGATCCTCCAGTTCCATCAAGATCATCATCATCAAGGGTGTCATCATATGTGCAGCTTCCACCACTTTTACTTCTTCTAGCATTAGCTTCAGAAATCAATTTCTTCAATTGAGAGCTAAGACTTTTATCTCTCTTTACCAGCAGTTTGTGAATAGCTTTGACAGCCTTGACTTTGTCTTTGTTTATCTTAGATTTGAGGATCTGTTTCAGCACTCCCATAATTGTGTTAGAGTGCAATATGGGTTCTTCACTTAGGATCAGAAATCCAATCCTTTTAGCTCATGTGCTTGTGGTTGTTCTGTAGCAAATACCATAGGGTTCTTCAATCACTTCTGGTAGCTTTTCTTTAACAAGACCTTTAATTTGTGCTAGCAGATCGTTATTGAAGATTATAGAATTTGCTTTCACTTTCGTTCCCATGGCATTCAGCACTCTAGCTTGCAGACTTTGTAGTAGCTGCATTGTAATGAATATAGAGATGCCAGTTTTCAGATAAACATCAACTGCCCATCTTTTCTCCAGATTCACCTTCACAGAGATACTTGTTATTTTGTCCTTCAGTATTGGTGACAGTTTTGTATATACTCCTCCTGCCTATTTTATGGCACTATTCACCAATGCATTGAATTCTTCATCTTTGTTCTGCAAAGTACTCTCCATGTAGCTAACCATCATCGTTTCTACCTCTTCTGGACTATATTCACTTCCATCAGACCAAATGTATCTTGTTGTAGGATTTACCTTTTCAGGCATTTTGTCTTTGCCTTTGCCGAGTCTATTGGCTTCTTCCATTTCTCTCCAATGTTTCTGTAGTGGAGTTTCCATGACTTCAGGAGCTGGTTCATTGATTTTCAGAGGAGGAAATGTTGATGTTTAAGCCCTTTGTAATTGATCCAATATTTCTTTAGTCACCAACATTGGCTCACCATCTACTTCAACAGATTCACCAATTCCACTAGCTATCAACTCTTCACCAAAGATTCTATCTTCGTTTGCATTTTGCTCCCCCTTACTTCCATCTCCATCTTCTTCCATTTGCTCCCCCTCTCTTCTAGACTCCCCCTTGCTTGTTGCTCCACCTTGTGTCTCCTTCTCTACTGGACTGACAGTATTCTGATTTTGCACTTTATTCTGATCTACCACTTTCTCTCCCTTAGTTAAGTTGACAGCACTAAGGATAACAGAAAATGATAACAGATTTTGTTGAATCTCAGCAAAGCCAGTAGCTACCATGGTGGACAGAGCATAAAGTTTAGCTTCCATGGTTGCACATCTGCCCTCAAGGGATTTCAACCTTGATTCAGATTGTTTAGAAGGACCATCAGACCTTAACCTTTTTGATGAGAAAGGAAAAGACTGAGGCAAGGAGGCTATGGGGTGTCTCACACTCTCATTGTTTTTTTGAGTGATCTCATCACTCCTCACATAATGACTCTCAAGGTCTAGTGCCTTTTTGTGTGGGGTTCCCTCAAATTCACTTTGGACATGCTCAAGTCCCTCTCCTTTTGCCAGCTCATTTGGCTGCCTCTCATTTTTATGGTCACCTCTCATTTCTTTTGCACTCCCTCACTCATCCTAGATGCATGGGTATGAGCAGTACTTACATGCATTGAAAGAGAAGGTTTAGATTTTACCTTTTTGAAAGTAGAGATTGGCACATGATCATTATCAGAAGCATCTTCAACAATTAATGAATCTTGATCAAGCTGTGTAGAGGTGACAACATCTTTGCCCAAAATGTTACTGTCCATAGGTGGGTTGATAGCAACTTTTGCGGTGTCTTTGACAGCAGCTGAGGCTGTGACAGCAACTTCCTGAAGGTCAGTTGCTTTTTGGAGGTCGACCAAGATGTTGGCTGTTTCATTTTTTGGGAGATTGCCATCTTGATCTAGCTCAGTGTTTGAGGGAGTGGTATCCATTTCACTTTGAGAAATGGGTTCTTGTGGACCACTTGATGGGGGCTCATCCATGACTTGAGATGGATGATCAAAACCTGAAGGGTTGGGACTGTCCCCTTCTCTAGGTTGTTGAGAAGAAACAATTGATGGATTAGAGAATAAAGAAGGTGATGGTGTAGAAGAGATTTCTGGCTGTTCCACAGAGATAACTTGTGGAACATCAAGAGTAGAAGTTTCATGACCCTCACTGTGCCCTAACTCCATGTGCATTTCTGAACGTGTAGGCTCCTCATGAGTGAGTACATGAGGTTGTGCAGACTCTTTACAGGATGCCTTGGGAGACATGCCAGTTTTAATAGATACTTCTTGTTGAGAAGAAGCACCTAGGGATGTGTTTGATTCCCTTTTATCCTACACAGTCTTTTGTGAGACTGAGGGGTGGCTGATAGTGGTTTTGTCCCTCTTAACTCTTTTCTTCTTAGACTCAATAGGAACCATTGTAGGTTCACTTTTACTAACATCCTTATTTGCTGCATCAGGTGCAGTTTCTCCCTCAACATTCTCAGAACTACCACAAACTCCAGTTTCCAAGGGTCTTTTCTTGGATTATTGCAAGGCTATTTTTGTGGCTTTTGTTTGTCTGGAAGGTCTGATTGGAACGAATGGTGTAGAATGTGGGTTAACTGAATTTGGGTCTAATTCAGCTTCATTCTCAAGGGAGAAATTAACATACCCAGAAGGTAGTTCAAAATCAAGATTAGGCTCTTGATCAGCCATGTGTTTGGTGAAACAGAGTGGAATATGGGCATTCAAATTTTGTGAATTGAGTGATGTGTGTGTATTTCTTTTCAAAACATTGCATTCCATGATTAGAGATGCATTATCATCAATACCACATAATGAATTTAAACACATTGTAAGAAAGCGAGGATAGACATGTACCTTCTTGCTCAGAGCTGACTTGAGTTGACTCATAAGCAGCTTTCCAACATCCACTTTGTAACCATGGACTAGAGAGTAAGTGAGCTTCTTGATGTAGGAGGGAATTCCATTCCAGCCAGTGGTTTTGGTTGAGAAAACCTTCACCATGACATAAAAAATCATGCTCCATTCTTTTCTCAAAAACTTTCTGTCCATTTCACCAGTTGAGTACCAATTTGTTGTACCCTCTTCGAGAACAGGACAAAAATACCCAATTTTCAAGAAAAACTTCTTCAGGGTTTCATCACTTGCAAGTTCCTTGTATGATTCTTTAGCTTGCAGTCCAGTTCCCAAAGCTTCGTTAATACCTTTTATTGTGAGGATGCAGGTAACCCCTTTGATTTTGCAGTTTATGGTGTCTTTACCTGCACCTCCTGGAACAAAGGCAGATTTCTAGATTTTTTTCAAGTCTTTCTAGGTCCAAAGATAGAGTAGAGGTTATAGCATGACCTAGATAGGACTTGTTTAAGAAGGATACGAGTCCTTTGAAACCTTCACCGGCATCTCCAGCAAAGAGAATACCAGCAAAGTTTGTTTCAGAAGAGGATTGTTTGGGTGCCATTTTTTGCTTTGAGTTTTGGGAGAGAGAGATTTTTGCTTTTGAGAGAGAGAGGTTATGTTGAGTGTTGTGTGTTTGACAGTTGCTTACATGAAAATAGCAAATGTTTTACTGAAGAAGGGAAAGTAACAATGTCTTAGCCCATTAATCTGTCACGTGGTGTTGTGGGTAGTTACTTTTTAGTGGTTGTAAATCGTGGAGGTAAAATCTCAATTAAATCGGTCCACTAACCTTGACAGTAACCTGTGCGCTGTAACAAATTCATTAGTAATTTAGGAGGATAACAGCAAGTTTTGCTTGATAGTAACATCGGCGCAAGAACATGTTGTCACCATTAAGCAATTTATACAATTTCCTTTAAATTTCATGACAGAAACTTTTTCCGTTACTGATAAGGAACTTGCTGTTAAGGCACATCGTGACAGCATCTTCACTTATTGACAGCAACTTGTGCGGAAATAATTTGTATCATGAATTTTAATCGACTTTGCCCATTGCTTAAAAGTAAAATTACCAATTAGCATATTTATCGATTTAAGCACATATTTATTAAGCAGGCACACATCCACATACATCCATACACACAAGTAAACACATGCATTCAAGAACAAATAACCAAGATGAGAAGATGATAATGAAAGACATGCAAGAACATTAAGAAGATGGAACGGTCTTTTTATTAAAAAAAACTTAAAATAATACAAATAGTTCTTAAGAACTAAAAATTATTTTAAGTTGGGAAAGGCTTCCAACAGCAGCCCATCCACAATCTTCTTAATCTCCTTCTCATCGGAGATTCCCTGCTCATCCAGATAAGCATAAAGATTATCAACCCAGAGATTAAATGATTCATCAGAGGCTTCGATCTCCATCTGCTTCTTCAAGCTTGGCATTTCCGGCTTGACTCCTTCGGTGGCTGGAGCTTTGGATGTAGACATCTCAGACGCCTTCCTCTTACTCATACTTTTCTCTAGAGTTCTTTGAGTGTGTTAAATGAGAAATAAAAGTTTGGCCTCGGTCTTATTTATAACACATTAAGTGACTCTAGAGCTTCCTACACACTTCATTTTAATAAAGTATCAAATTTTAAACTAAAAGTCTGACAAATACCCGGGTACATTTCAAATGACACGACTACTCATCACTTACACGCGTGTGAATTAATTTAATGTCACGTGACTACTCATTACATAAGTTAAAACAGGCATGTAATTTGAATTTAGCATAGTCATAGCAAACATGCTATCAACAAACAAGTAGCACATAAGACAGTAACTTCTCATGACAGTAACATTGAATTCTATGGTCACAAGCTGCGATTTAACCACTTTGAAAATGTAAAAACTAGTAAGTTAACATACCAGATTTAGCATTCCCAATTCACTTACCAACCTGTTGAAGGTTGCTTCATCTAGTGGCTTCGTGAAGATGTCTGCAAGTTGCATTTCTGTTGGAACATAAACCAGCTTCACAGTTCCATTTTCAACATGCTCTCTGATGAAATGATGTCTAATATCAATATGCTTCGTCCTGGAGTGTTGAACTGGATTATCTGAGATGGCTATGGCACTGGTGTTATCACAATAAATGGGAATACTGGACAACTCTAAACCATAATCCATTAGCTAATTTTTCATCCAAAGAATTTGAGCACAGCAACTTCCAGCTGCAATGTATTCAGCTTCTGCAGTTGAGGTAGACACAGAATGCTGCTTCTTGCTAAACAATGACACTAATCTTCCACCAAGAAATTGACAGCTTCCTGTTGTACTTTTTCTGTCAATCTTGCATCCAGCATAGTCTGAATCTGAATATCCTATCAGATCAAATCCAGAATCTTTAGGATACCAAAGGCCTAAATTTGGAGTACCTTTGAGATATCTAAAGATTCTCTTGATTGCTACCAAGTGTGACTCTTTTGGATCAGCTTGAAACCTTACACAGAGACATGTAGCAAACATAATATCTGGTCTGCTAGCAGTTAGATACAGCAATGATCCCACCATGCCCATGTAGGTACTAAAGTCCACTTTCTTTCCTTTAGGATCCAAATCCAGTTTGGTTGCAGTAGAGATAGGTGTCTTGGCAGGTGATGCATCTTTCAAGTTGAACTTTTTGAGAAGATGCCATCATCCTTTTGATGAATTTGTAAACCTAGGAAAAATGACAGTTCTCCCATCATACTCATCTCATATTTGTTCCTCATAAGAGATGAAAACTTTTCACACAGCTTCTCATTTGTAGAACCAAAGATTATGTCATCAACATAGATCTGCACCAGAATGATGTCTTTGCCATGATGCTTGTAGAACAGTGTCTTATCCACATCACCTCTTACAAATTGATTTTCCAGCAGAAAGGTAGAGCGAGTATCATACCAAGCTCTAGGGGCTTGCTTCAATCCATAAAGTGCCTTGAACATTTTGTAGACAAAGTCATACAATTCAGCATTTTCAAATCCAGGTGGCTTTCCAATGTACACTTCCTCCTCCAGCTCTCCACTGAGAAAAGCACTTTTGACATCCATTTGGAACACTTTGAAGTTACAATGTGCAGCATAGGTTAGGAAAATTCTTATGGCTTCAAGTCTGGCAACAGGTGCAAATGTTTCATCATAGTCTATTCCTTCCTGTTGACAGTATCCTTTGGCCACTAGTCTTGCTTTGTTCCTTGTCACATTTCCACCTTCATCCAGTTTGTTTCTGAAGACCCACTTTGTGTCAACTGATAAGTGCATATTTTTGCATATTTTTATTACCTATTTATTGCTTGAACTCGTATTTTAATAAATTATTTTGTTGCATTTCAGGAAAATTCGAGAACAAATGAAGAAATGACAAAATAAAGAAATAAATGACAAAAGAAGAAGAAGAAGGACCAAAATAGAAAAAAAGGAAAAGAGAATGGAGGGTGGTGCACATTTTGCCAAAACCAAATGGATGGCCAAGATTTAGCCAACCCAAAACTAAATCAATGGCTAAGATTAGCTCAAGCTTTCGAGCAGCTCTTTGCCAACCAAAACCCTAAATTATTGCCTATAAATACCTTCATCTTCTCTTGTTAAAACACACCATTACCTTACATACTAGAATTAGATTGTAGTAGTTCATCTCCAAAAATTTTAGTTGTAATTTTCTATTTTTCTTGTAAACACTCTTTATTTTTATGCAATTTCAAGTTTCATTTAATTTCTTGCACTTCTCTTTCATTTCTCTCCTTGCTCTTTATTTCGTTATTTTCGTAAATTCTCGGGTGGATAAAGTAGCAACGCTAACCACACGGGATTGAAAGTATCGATTTGAAAAATTGGTTTCGTAGTTTTAATTTCAGTTTTAATATTAATTACGCCCCTTTAAATCTTAATTTTATTGTGGGTTTGGTTATTATTAATTGTAGAATTAAATTTTACGTTTGTTGTATTAGTGTAATAATAAAATAAAAAACAATTTAGTTTTAATTTCGTTATTTACTTTCTGTCTCGTTATTTTATTTTATTTTTCTGTCTCGTGTTTTCCCCTGTTTCTTTGTTTTTAGTCGAGAAAAAAAAACAAGAACAAAAACCCAGCTGCTCCTATCTCATTTTCTTCACCGCAAAACACAAGCCATCCTCTGTTCTTGCTTATTTCTTTTCACCAAACACCACAAACCCATCCATCTCTCCCCCTTACTCCCTCTGTCGAGCTCTCTCTACTTCTCTCCTTCTTCGATTTGCTGCGAATTCACATAGTCCTGTGTTCTATCTTCTCCTCCTTCAAACACTCTCCCTGCCCTTTTACCATTCCATTGAAAGAACCAACATCTCCCCATTTCTTTCTTCTGTTTGCTCAAAACCCCCAACTGCAAACGCTACTTCCTTCTTCAACTCCCCTTTCTTCACTTGTTCGTTTTCGATTAAAACACATACAGCGCAATTACCCCTGTTTCTTTTGTTTTCTGTTCGAATTTATGCGTTACTGTGTTTTCTTCTCCTTCGATTTCACTCAGCTCACAACTCTCCTTGTTCTCCCCATTGATTTCTCTTCCTCTGTTTCCTGTTTTTCCTCCGTTCCTGGTTTCTGTTTTTCTGGCATTCGCTGTTAATTTGTGTTCGGTGTTCTGTTTTGTGGCTGAGTTGTTTTGAGTAGTCGTGTTCGTTGGTTTGCTTAATTGTTGTTTCGATTTTGAAAATTTGATGCCGAAATCATGGTTTTCGTTATGTTTTCCGAGTTATGCGTGTGGTCTATGTTTGCTTCTAATTTTGCAAATCATTGTTACCAAGATGTTTGCTGCTGCATTTTTTTTATTTTGTTAATTGCACAAAATCGAGTATACTGTGAACTTCGATATGAATTTTTGAAGGATTTTGTCCTGGGCGTATGTTGATTTGGCTACTGGACTTCCGGTTGTGTTTTGAGTATTTGTGGAGTGATGAATTGATGCAAAGCAGGGTTGAATTCAACTTTTATTAGTCGACTGAATTTGTTGCACTAAGTCTCATTGCGATTTGATTTAATATGAGGCAACTCGGTCTTGTCCTTTCGCTGTTATGTTCGAGTGTTTACTGCTGTCTTTTGTCGAGTTCTTTTGACTGAGACGAGTTTGCGACTTGCTTGGTTTTGAGTCAATTCTTTGTTAAGTCTAAGTATGTTGCTGTGATCTGTTGAGTTTTGGTTTTCTTATGTCTTCTGAGTTTTAAGCTGTGCGAGTTCATGGGTAGTGTAGCGGAGTCATTGAGTCTAGTTCACCGAGCTGAGTTGCTGAATATCGTTGGTACTTCGTTTTTGGTCAATTTTTGGTTGTTTTACTAGATTTGTAACTCGGATTTTTATTAAGTTGGTTCGATTTAATTTGGTATTGTTATTTATTTATTTTTATTCTTTTTACTTTTTTTTATTGGTTGGAAATGGTTCGAATTGATTAATTAGCTAGCTTAATTTACAAATAAGTTACGAATTGTTCCTAAAATTTCCTGTAAATAAAATCTTTAAAATTTTTAATTTAGAATAATGTAATTTATTTTCCTTTCACTTTAAATTAATTATTAAATTTGTTTTTAAATTAGTTTAGGAATTAAATAGAATTTTTTTTTAAAAACCACTTGCTCTAATTAAATTTTAAGGTTTGCGAATTAAATTTTTAGAATAATTTAGTTCTTGTTATTTTCGTTTTTAATTAATCAATTTGGAATTTAAATTTTCTTTTAAAATTAGATAAATTTTCTTTTGGTAATTAAATAGCATAAAACCAAATTTTCAAAGGGTAAAAGGACATTTTCACCACTGTACTATTTCCGGAATTGAAATTGCACTACTGTACTACAAACGGACTACTGTACTTTAGCATTTTTAACAAATTCACCACTCTCGTCAGGCAAATTATAACAAATTCACCACTACTGTTTTACAATTTGACTGACGGGAATGGTGAATTTGTTAAAAACGCTAAAGTACAGTAGTCCCTTTGTAGTACAGTAGTGCAATTGCAATTCCGGAAATAGTACAGGGGTGAAAATGTCCTTTTATCGAATCTTAAATACTAAAATGATGATCGTGCGCTTGCGATAATTAATTGTCATATTTTCGGCACATCAAGTTTTTGGCGCCGCTGCCGGGAAACTCATTATTTTTCACGCCTTAATATTTAATTTTTCGGATTAGTTTTATTTCTTTCCTTAATTTTTTATTTCGTTTTTTTAGGAAAGTTTGAAATTTCGGGACTCTTCCCTCGGAGCGTGGAAAAAAATTAGAATTTTTGGAAGCATGCTTCGGTAACCCGTATCTCACTCTTCTCGCATTTTTATTTTTAGAAAATCAAAAAAAAAATTTTTAAAAATAAAAAAAAAATTGAAAATTTAAAATCCAAAAAAATTAGCTAATAAATACTTAATTGTTGCATCATGCATTTAATCACTTAGGGCACATCATCTAGATTTTTATTTTCTTGTTTTTAATTTTTCGTACCTTATAAATTGTGGTGATTGCTGGAGGACCCAAAGGTACGTTAAATTTCTTCTTTTCTTTATTTAAGAACACGTAGTGTAAGCATCCATAATTGTTTATAGTTTTGTATGTATTTCGTTGTTTGTTGCATCATTTTAATAAACCTTAAGGGCAAAACCACTCACAAGATAAGGGGAGGGATTTCATCACTCTTTCCTTGGCCCAAAAACAATTTAATCCATCATTTTACATAGCAAGCCTTTAATAAAATTAATTAGACGTTGGCCCCTAGGAATTTCGCGCTCAATTAGGAAGGTACCTAAGAAACGAAGTAATCATTAATTATTCCGACTCTTTGGTGTCTAGGCAAGCGAAAGCTTACCTGACCAATTAGGATTTGGTGTCTAGGCTGGTGTTTAGCCTCTTGGCAATGCTTGCACCTACCTGGCCAAATCGGTCTGAATAAATTCTGATTTATCGAGTTTTTGGTGGTCCTTACAGTTAGGAGCAAGGTCTAGTTTATTGTATTAAGGAACCTTACGTGTAGAATTTTTCTTTTGATTTTACACCCTTTCTTTTGTGTGTTTTAATTCATCGCACTTATCTGCTACGTGTTTTCCTTTCGTGGTTTATGCGAACTACTTGGATTAGGGATAATTCTTCTAGACTAGTGAGATCATTCGAGATTTCTTCATCACCCGATTCCGAGTCTTTAGATAATTCCGAACCAGTAGTAACCATGGCCATGTCTCTTAAGGACCGTTGCTATCCCACCCGCTCCGCTCAACCCTCTTGTATCACTCTTCCACCGGTTACTGGTAATAATTTTGAGATTAAAGTCCACTTTATTAGCATGTTACCTAAATTTACCGGGAGTGAGGGTGAGGATCCGTATCTTTTCCTTCATGAATTCGAGGAGGTTTGCGCATTACAAAAACTCCAACAACTTTCCGAGGACTCCATTAGGCTTAGACTTATCAACTTCGCTTTGAAAGAAAACGCTAAGAAAGGGTTGTATAGTCTTCCCGTTAATTCAATTTCCACGTGGGAGGGTTTCGTAGTCATCTTTCTTAAAAAATTCTTTCCAAGCCACAAGACTACGAAATTCACGAATGAGATTAATCAATTTCGTCAAAAACACAACGAACCATTTTGGACATGTTTTGACCGCTTTAAAAATCTTTTATCTCAATGTCCCCACCACGGAATCGAAAAATGGAGGCTCTGTAAGATTGTGTACGAGGCCTTAGATGGTTCAACAACTGCATTGTTGGAATCTATGTGCCAAGGGAAATTCATGTAAAAAGACGAGGACGAAGAGTGGGAATTTTTCGAGGAATTAGCCGAAAAGACAATGTTGTGGGAGTCCACTAGGGAACCAAATAAGACTACCGAATCGTCTAGTTCATCTTCTAGGGGTTTGCATTCAATTGGAAGCAACATCGCAACCGATTCCAAGTTAGCCACCCTTACTAGACGACTCGAAGCCCTAGAAACGCATAGTGGTCCCTCACACATGTCTACGTACCCAAATCAAGGGATGCAAAGTCCCCAAGATTTTCAACAAGTCAATGCCATGTTTCAAAGAAATGACCCTTTCTCTCCTACTTTCAATCCCGGGTGGAAGAACCACCCGAATTTCTCGTGGAACCAAGGCCAAAACTACCAATCTCCGACACCCTCTTTTCAAGGCCCAAATCAACAATCTCAAGCTCCACCTTATCAACCTCATTTTTAAAGGCCAAATCAAAACTCTTTCCCGCCTCAAAATCATGGTCCTTATCCGTCTGAACCAACTCAATCTCCCGCCCACCCACCTGGTTTTCAAGAGTCGGATAAGAGAATTAATTCGTTGGAAAAGAGTCTTGATGCGCTTCTTAGATCCATCACTAATATGGCTCAATCTCAACAAACCTTCATGCAAACCATGACTCAAGATAGGCAGATTTTGAATGCTAGTACTCAAGCCATATCTAAGTTAGAGGTGCAAGTGAGCCAATTAGCCAACGCCTTGTATGAGTGAGAGAAGAATAATTTCCCGAGTCAACCTGAGGTCAACCCTAAATTCCCTATCAATCAAGGACCTCACGAGAATGTGAATGCCATCATCTCTTTAAGATCGGAAAACCAAGTTGATAATCACGTAGGTGTCGAGTCCCCCGAAGAGGAACAAGAAGAATCAAACGTTGCACCAACACCTATTCTCGATCATTCTGATCAAAATCTGATTCCCGCCTCTTCTAGTCAGCCGTCTTCTTCTAGTGGAACAACCACGGAACCTGTTCCAGAAGAACGAATCTTTAAACCGAAGGTTCCTTACCCACAACGCCTCATCTCTCCTAAACAAACGGCCCAAATGGAGCAAATTCTAGAAATATTCAAACAAGTCAAGATAAACATTCCTCTTCTAGACGTGATTCAACAAGTTCCCTCCTATGCAAAATGTCTTAAAGAGTTGTGTACTCATAAACGAACCACCTAAGTCCCTAAGAAAGCCTTCTTGACGTCCCAAGTGAGCTCAATTCTTTCTAACCAAATTCCCGTGAAGTACAAGGACCCCGGTTGTCCAACCATTTCATGTGTCATAGGTAATACTTTCGTGGACAAGGCCTTACTTGACTTAGGTGCTAGTGTAAACTTGCTTCCTTTGTCCGTTTATAAAGCCCTAGGTTTAGGCGAGCTCAAAAAGACCAATATGACATTTCAACTTGCTGATCGTTCTATAAAAATGCCCAAGGGATTAATTGAAGATGTCTTGATTAAAATTGGTGATTTTATCTTCCCGGTTGACTTTGTTGTCCTCAAGACTCAATTCGTCACGAATTCTAAGAACCAAATTCCTGTCATCTTAGGAAGACCTTTTCTTGCTACATCTAATGCCTTAATCAATTGTAGGAATGGTTCAATGAAACTCACTTTCGGTAACATGACCATTGACCTTAACATTTTCAATGTAGGGAAAGAACCCAATGAGCTTTATGAATCATAAATAGGAGTTAACGTGGTCAACAAGTTTGCCACGTGGTCTAGTTTTGAGGATAGTGAGATTGAGTCTCTTCTCAAAGAGGATTTCAAAGTCAACTATGCGTATAATCAAGGGTATAATGAGTCGTTAAGGGATATGACCTCGGAAGAGATGCTGAGAGAATTGGACGACATTTGTTCCAAGTGGGAGACCAAACCCGAGGTTGCTAGTGTTGAACCTGTTATTAAGAGTTCTGTGGGAACACCTCATGCATTTGACTTGACCTTGTATCATACCGAGTTTGATCAACAACCTTTAGGAGAAATCGAACTCTCATATTATGTCATTCCTAGTGATTCAATCCATGACCCAACCTTCATTGTCTCTAATCTGCTTAAACAAAATAAAGAAGCCTCAAGTTGGTTTAGGGTGAACACTAGTGATTCTTGTTCTAATAGGTTGCATGATCCCGCGATAATTGAGAAAGGCTGTTCTAATCAAAATTTTCAAATATGTCTTGATCTTTTCTCACAACTTCACCCAAAGTTTCCTACCGGCATCGGCTAATTCGGTTTTTCTTCGTTTACCTCCCATCGTGAAATTCAGGTATGGGGGACGATTTGTGTGTGTGAGTTGTTTTCTTTCTTGTTTTTAGAAGTTTGTCATTCTCCGTCATCCCTTATCAGGTATTTCCTCCTCTCTCCTTTATTCTCGTTCATTTTGCATACATTGAGGACAATGCATGATTTAGGTATGGGGGAGGGTTTTAGTGTAAATACATAAAATTGAAAAATCCAAAAAATTAAAAATTTGAAAAATTCAAAAATAAAGTTATTTTAGCTTAGTTGTCCTTCCCACTCTTTAAATTCTAGAACTAGTTGGTGTTGACTATTTTTCGAAAATTATATGTATAATGCCTTTAGATAATTTGAATGTAGTCAGGTAAGGTTTTTCCTCATGAAACTTGTGTCGAACAAATTTTTGCTTAAAAGACCAAGACGACACATTCGCACGAGACCTTTGATGGAAAAATTGTATAGGAATGTTATTCGATACATGAGAGAGAACCCACATGTTAGAACAATGTCGAATCAAACCTTTGCGAGATTTTGCTCCTGTAGTATTGTTTCGAAAAAAAACAATACAAAAAAAGAGTCAATAAATGTTTGTAATTGTAGAGTGCTAGTGTAATTTTGTAATAAAAAATTCTTAGTAGGGAAATCGGCTAGGTTGGGCTCATTGATAACCCGAGTAAGTAAGTCCGAGGGGACTTTGTGCCTAGCAACCTAAGGCCCTTGTGATCTGGGATTGTTGACCTAAAACTCGCTAAATGGGTATCGATGCAAAAGTCTTTTGGGACCTCAACCATTGCACAGTCGGTCTAACTGCTAAGAATGTGAAGTTTGGATAGATACTTGTTTTGATAGAGATTGGGTCAGTTCAATATTGGTTGAAAAGAGAAAATGTTCGTATGCACTTTATCCATCAAGGGCCTTAAATTCACTACACACCTTGGGATTTTTTGTAAATTTTTAGGGTCTAATCATGTGGATTGTGGGAACCTATAACTTGGCTATTATTAGAATAATCTTTAAGGCATATATTTTCCTACAAAATTGTTTTGTTGACACAAATAAAAGTTAGAGTAAAAGATGAAAGTTGGATACTTGCTGACTTATCTCAAAGATTTTATGGGTATATCTTCTGTAAACCCTTAGGAGACAACACTCCTCTTGTAGAGATCGTCTATTGGTTTAACGGGTTGGTAAACCTAAAATTACCCGTGATTCCTACGACAGTGAATATAGGTTTTTCATTCTGCATTTTTCTTTGTGTTTTACTCGAGGACGAGCAAAAGATATGTATGGGGGCATTTGATAAGTGCATATTTTTGCATATTTTTATTACCTATTTATTGCTTGAACTCGTATTTTAATAAATTATTTTGTTGCATTTCAGGAAAATTCGAGAACAAATGAAGAAATGACTAAATAAAGAAATAAATGACAAAAGAAGAAGAAGAAGGACCAAAATAGAAGAAAAGGAAAAGAGAATGGAGGGTGGTGCACATTTTGCCAAAACCAAATGGATGGCCAAGATTTAGCCAACCCAAAACTAAATCAATGGCTAAGATTAGCCCATACCAACCAAAACCCTAAATTATTCCCTATAAATACCTTCATCTTCTCTTGTTAAAACACGCCATTACCTTACATACTAGAATTAGATTGTAGTAGTTCATCTCCAAAAATTTTAGTTGTAATTTTCTATTTTTTCTTGTAAACACTCTTTATTTTTATGCAATTTCAAGTTTCATTTAATTTCTTGCACTTCTCTTTCATTTCTCTCCTTACTCTTTATTTCGTTATTTTCGTAAATTCTCGGGTGGATAAAGTAGCAACGCTAACCACACGGGATTGAAAGTATCGATTTGAAAAATTGGTTTCGTAGTTTTAATTTCCGTTTTAATATTAATTACGCCCCTTTAAATCTCAATTTTATTGTGGGTTTGGTTATTATTAAATGTAGAATTAAATTTAGGTTTGTTGTATTAGTGTAATAATAAAATAAAATAAAAAATTTAGTTTTAATTTCGTTATTTACTTTCTGTCTCGTTATTTTTTTTCTGTCTCGTGTTTTCCCCTGTTTCTTTGTTTTTAGTCGAAAAAAAAACAAGAACAAAAACCCAGCTGCTCCTATCTCATTTTCTTCACCGCAAAACACAAGCCATCCCCTGTTCTTGCTTATTTCTTTTCACCAAACACCACAAACCCATCCATCTCTCCCCCTTACTCCCTCTGTCGAGCTCTCTCTACTCCTCTCCTTCTTCGATTTGCTGCGAATTCACATAGTCCCGTGTTCTATCTTCTCCTCCTTCAAACACTCTCCCTGCCCTTTTACCATTCCATTGAAAGAACCAACATCTCCCCATTTCTTTCTTCTGTTCGCTCAAAACCCCCAACTGCAAACACTACTTCCTTCTTCAACTCCCCTTTCTTCACTTGTTCGTTTTCGATTAAAACAAATACAGCGCAATTACCCCTGTTTCTTTTGTTTTCTGTTCGAATTTATGCGTTACTGTGTTTTCTTCTCCATCGATTTCACTCAGCTCACAACTCTCCTTGTTCTCCCCATTGATTTCTCTTCCTCTGTTTCCTGTTTTTCCTCCGTTCCTGGTTTCTGTTTTTCTGGCATTCGCTGTTAATTTGTGTTCGGTGTTCTGTTTTGTGGCTGAGTTGTTTTGAGTAGTCGTGTTCGTTGGTTTGCTTAATTGTTGTTTCGGTTTTGAAAATTTGATGTCGAAATCATGGTTTTCGTTATGTTTTCCGAGTTATGCGTGTGGTCTATGTTTGCTTCTAATTTTGCAAATCATTGTTACCAAGATGTTTGCTGCTACATTTTTTTTATTTTGTTAATTGCACAAAATCGAGTATACTGTGAACTTCGATATGAATTTTTGAAGGATTTTGTCCTGGGCGTATGTTGATTTGGCTACTGGACTTCCGGTTGTGTTTTGAGTATTTGTGGAGTGATGAATTGATGCAAAGCAGGGTTGAATTCAACTTTTATTAGTCGACTGAATTTGTTGCACTAAGTCTCATTGCGATTTGATTTAATATGAGGCAACTCGGTCTTGTCCTTTCGTTGTTATGTTCGAGTGTTTACTGCTGTCTTTTGTCGAGTTCTTTTGACTGAGACGAGTTTGCGACTTGCTTGGTTTTGAGTCAATTCTTTGTTAAATATAAGTATGTTGATGTGATCTGTTGAGTTTTGGTTTTCTTATGTCTTCTGAGTTTTAAGCTGTGCGAGTTCATGGGTAGTGTAGCGGAGTCATTGAGTCTAGTTCACCGAGCTGAGTTGCTGAATATCGTTGGTACTTCGTTTTTGGTCAATTTTTGGTTGTTTTACTAGATTTGTAACTCGGATTTTTATTAAGTTGGTTCGATTTAATTTGGTATTGTTATTTATTTATTTTTATTCTTTTTACTTTTTTTATTGGTTGGAAATGGTTCGAATTGATTAATTGGCTAGCTTAATTTACAAATAAGTTACGAATTGTTCCTAAAATTTCCTGTAAATAAAAACTTTAAGATAAAATTTGTTTTTAATTTAGAATAATGTAATTTGTTTTCCTTTCACTTTAAATTAATTATTAAATTTTTTTTAAATTAGTTTAGGAATTAAATAGAATTTTTTTTAAAAAACCACTTGCTCTAATTAAATTTTAAGGTTTGCGAATTAAATTTTTAGAATAATTTAGTTCTTGTTATTTTCGTTTTTAATTAATCAATTTAGAATTTAAATTTTCTTTTAAAATTAGATAAATTTTCTTTTGGTAATTAAATAGCATAAAACCAAATTTTCAAAACCCAACTGTTCTAATTCGACTAAATTAAAAGTTAAGGATAGTGAAATAAATATTAGTTCCCTGTGGATCGAATTTTAAATACTAAAACGATGATCGTGCGCTTGCGATAATTAATTGTCATATTTTCGGCACATCATCAACAACTGATTTCCCTTTAAGTCTAGGGACTAGCTTCCATACATTGTTTCTCTCAAATTGGTTGAGCTCTTCTTGCATGGCTATCACCCAATCTGAATCCAACAATGCTTCATCAATTGACTTTGGCTCAGTTTGAGATAGAAAGCAAGAGAACATGCTGTCAGCAGAAACATTTCTCTTTGTCCTTATACCAGTAGTGGGATCACCAATAATTAGATTGCTAGTGTGATCTCTGTTCCACTTAGTGGTTCTAGGCAAGCTTCTTTCTTGATCTGCTTGATCAGTTCTTCTTTGAGGAGTTGATTCTCCACCATTGATGGTTTCTCCTTCATGTTCTTCAACATCTCCAGACTCATTCTCATTCTGATGATTTGGAGTTACTGTTTGAGACTGAGCTGAGGTTTGAGTAACATCATTGGTGTTGACAGCATCTCTTCCAAACTCAATGGACTGAGTGCAAGTAGGTTCATCAGCAACAACTTCTTCTTCCTCCAAGTAACCTTGATTTTCAAATCTAAGAGGCTCCATTTGACCATCCTCTTGTAATCCAGGGAACTTGGTTTCATCAAATGTGACATTTACACTTTCTTCAATGACTTTATGATCAATGACAAAGACTCTGTACACAGTCCTTTCCAATCCATATCCCATGAAAATGCCTTCATAAGCTTTAGCATCAAACTTTCCTTTCCTTTCATGGTTGTCAATCATCATGAAACACTTACTTCCAAATACATGAAAATATTTGACAGTTGGTTTCTTTCTTGTTAACAGATAGTAAGGAGTGTTTCCACGAGTCTTGTTGATCAAGGTTCTGTTCTGTGTGTAGCAAGCTATATTAATAGCTTCTACCCAAAAATATGTTGGTAATTTAGAATCATTCAACATAGTTCTCGCAACTTCAATGAGAGTTCTATTCTTCCTTTCTACAACTCCATTTTGTTGTGGTGTCCTGGCAGTGGAGAATTGTTGGACAATGCCTTCTTCCTTGCAGAAGTTTCCCAATGTGGCATTTCTGAACTCAGTACCATTGTCACTTCTCAGATATTGAATTTTTGCATTCGAGGTTCTGTCAAGAACTCTTATGTGATCAATGATTTTTTGAGCAACTTCATCCTTTGTCTCTAAGAACTTTACCCAAGTGTACCTCGAGTAATCATCCACCATTACCAGGGCATATCTCTTTCTTACAAGAGATTGAACATTTACTGGACCAAACAAATCCATATGAATTAATTTGAGTGGCTCAGTGTTGGTATTCACTTGCTTTGACTTGTGCACTGATCTTTTCAATTTACCCATTTGACAATCCTCGCACAATCCTTCTTGACAGAATTCCTGTTAAGGTAGTCCTCTCACCAAATCCTTCTTCATCAGAATATTCATATTCTTGAAATTGAGATGAGAGAGCTTCTTGTGCCAAAGCATGCTTTCACCAACTTATGCTTTACTGTAAAAACAACAAGCCTTGTCTTTCTTCACAGAATTTAAGTCTGCAACAAACAAGCTTCCTTTCCTGACTCCTTTCAAGGAGAGGCTTCCATCCTTCTTGTGATAGATATTGCAACCATCATATCAAAGTAAACCTTGAATCCCTTGTCACTGAATAGGTTATGCTTCAATCAATCTACAAGAGCAATGTCTTCAATGACAACATTTCCAATTTCCAAACAGCCATATCCCACAGTGTAACCTTTGTTGTTGTCTCCAAAATTTATGATTGGGCTGGCTTTCTCCACAAAATGTGATAGCAGGGCTATATCACCTGTCATGTGTCTGGAATATCCACTATCGATGATCCACATGACTTGCTTCTGTTTTTTGCCCTGCAAGACAGATGATTTTAATTTACATCTGGTACCCAAACTCTGTTGGGTCCTACAGTTACAGCATTATTATTCATATCATTCTGTTTCACATTTGAATCAACACTAGAATCCTCCTGTTTGACTTCTTTCACAGTCCACTTAGGCTTAGAGTTAGACTTGGTCTTTTTCTTGGTGGATGTTGCCTTTTTCCAACATAGGCAGGCTTAGAAGTCTCAGCAGTTTGCATATAGGAACATCTTTCAGTAGACAGAATAGGTAAAATTGAAACAAGTACTCATAACAACAATCTTGCATGGCATACAGTCAATATTATTACAGACGTCCACTTCTCTTTGCATGATGGGGGTTCTATGTAAGTTACCACTAACATTGGTCGCATTAACCTTGTTCTTGTTGGGTTTCTTACAAACAAATGTTAAATGTTAAGATGAGCCACAATTATTGCAAAGCTTCCTAGGAGCGTCTTTAACATGAGCATAGCCATTCTTCTTGTCAATTCCTAACTCGCCATTCCTATTCTTAGGCTTGTAGGCATTTGTCTTGACAGTATGTTCTGAAGTTGCTGTCGAGCTACCTTTGACAGTACCTTTCTTTCGCTCTGTCTTGATAGCAGGTTTGAAAGTTGTTGTCTTGGGTTCTCCCTTGACAGTATCTTTTGAAGTTTCTGTCATATCCTTGTTGACAGCTACTTTAGAACATTCTGTCTAATTGCTTGGCAAAGTTTCTGTCACGGGAGACTTGACAGTATCTTTCCCTTCATCTAGTGTGCTGTCAACACACTCATCCTCATCAAGAAGCTCTTGTTTGATGAACAGGGAGGTTTCATCAAAATCAGCTTGAAAATTTTTGAAAATCGCTTTGTAAACTCTTTTGAGAATATGAGGTTTGACAGCATCACTATCATCAAGAGCAATTGCCTTTCCATGCCTCCTACCATACTCGAAGCCTATACCTACCTTTTGATTCTCAGTGTGATTATCATGATATTCCTGGACTAACTTAGAAGAGTTTCTAAATGCTTTGAGTTTAAACTCATTTTCTGCAATTTGATTCCTGAGAAATTCTTCTATTTCCTTAGCACAGACAATATCATTTTTCAATCTAGTATTCTCTTGAGCTAACGAATCTAGAGGATTGGTTCTAAGAAATAACATTTCATTTTCAGATTTGAGAGTTTCATTTTGTTTAGTTAACTTAGCAATTTCTTCATGAGCAGCAGAAAAACTAACATGAATGTTAAACATCTCAGCACTTCAATCTTCAATGGTATGCTTGTATTCAGTTTTAGACATATCAGGTAAGACTAGAGATGGTACCTGAGTTGAGGAACTAGAAGCTTCATCATCAAATTTTGCCATGAGGGCCAAGTTTACAAACTCTTCTTCTTCCTCATCTTCAGAATCATCTCAGCATTTCCCTTCAACCACATAGGCTTTACCTTGATTCCTCTTAAACTGATTTCCAAATCCTTTTCCTTGACTCTGTTTTGGTCTTCTGCATTCAGTAGCAAAATGACCTAGCTCATTGCAGTTGTAGCACCTGAACTTCGACCTATCCACCATCCCGGTCTTGTATCCACCTCTCGTGGCACCACCAGCAGCTTTTGAAAAACTCCCCTTGTTGAACTTAGATGTTTGACCCTGTGGCTTGTATGACTTGTCCCGTCTGAACTTAATATTCTTGAATCTCTTAGCCATATAAGCCATGGTTGGATTATCCATGCTTTCAATCTCATCTATTGTGTAGAAGTCTTCATCTTCAACGTCTTTGAGCTGCAGAACCACCTTCTCCTCGTCATCCAACACTTCTTCAATCTTTAATGGTGGTACTTGTGTTGGTTGTGAACTTTGTGAAGATTCACTTGGACAAGCTACTTGTGGTTCATGAGCTACAAGGGCTCCTGACATGTTTGCCAACTTTGCTTTGGTTCCAGTTTGAATAGCTCTCTTTTGAAAGAGTTCGAGTTCATATGATTTGAGCACACCATAAAGAGTTTCTAGAGAGACATCGCTCAAGTTTCTTCCTTCTCTTATGGCTGTGACTTTGTGCTCAAGATGCTCAGGGAGAGTGAGCAGAAGTTTGATGTTGATCTCCTTTCTATCATAGAACTTCCAGTGAATTTGTAACTCAGCTATTAGCTTACTGAACCCTTCAAACATGTGTGCAAGTTCTTCGCTTGGCTTGGCCATGAAGGCTTCATATTGTGATACAAGGATTTGCCTTTGATTTTCTCGAACCTCTTCACTTCCTTCACACAGCAGCTCTATCTTGCTCCACATCTCTTTTGCAGATGAACATCCCATGACATTACCACACATGGCTTTGTCTAAAGTGAGAGAGTCGAGTAAGATAAGTTGTAAGTAGTCATCCAAGGCTACTTCCTCCTTTTCGGTCTCTGTGTATTCTGAAGGCCTCTTGGCAACCCAATGGGCTGGAATGACTTCGTCATTTACAGTGCAGGAGCTACTTCCTTTTGAGGAATGAAGGGGCCGTTCTCAAGGATTCCCAAGTATAGTGGATGGGCAGCTTTGATAAATAACAAGATCTTTCTTTTCCAGAAATTGTAGTTCTCTTTATCAAAGACTGGAATCTTGATACCACTTGACTTCTGAACACTCGTCATGATCTTCAGATTTGTATATCAATCTGTTGCTTTGATACCAGTTGTTGGTCCCGGAGTATATTGCAGAAGTGGGGGTTGAATGCAATATAGATAATTTCAAATATTTAGCTCAACAACAATGATAAAGATTGTAAACTATCTACACAAGAATTTCAAACACAAGTAGTAATTCAAGATGTTCTCACAAAATAAATATTTTATTTATTTTGTAAAGTGTTGCTACAACCTCGAGAAAAATGGTTTTCTCAAGCTTCAATTTCTTGTGAGAATCACTTATAGAAAGAATGAGAGATGTGTCTCTATATAGACAGTATGAGCTCCTGCAAATGTTGCTGTCGGAACTCCAAACTTGCTGTCAAGTGTGAGAATGTTGTTGTCCCCTACTTCAGCCAATGTTGATGTCAAATGAAATTTGCTGTCGTGACCTTGCAACATGCAATCTTCTTGTAACGTTACCATCAATGCATTGACAGTACTTTATTATTGCTATCGAACTGATGTATTCTCTTGAGGCTTGAACATATCAATGAACTTCTTCCAAGATACATACTTATTACATTTCAGCAATTATTTGATTACAAGAACACACTCTGGCTGTGACAGTATGTTCTACTTAGCCTATACAAATAAACTAAGTACTAGTTAAGTTGTCTCTACGCTATCACCCATAAATCCTAACATTTGGGTTTTTAAAGATCAAAATCGGGTCGGGTTGGGTTTCTAAACGGGTCATCAAGAACACAAACGGGTCGCCAAGAACAACCCGCTAGCAAATTCAATAACATCCAAGTTACTATAAATATTTATATCCTCGATACCCAACATTTTAAAACTAACAAATTATACAACCGAGAAATATATATTTCTTTTGCAAGAAAATTTTTCGAAATAACCTTACTATAAAACTGACTTTTCCCCTGGGTACAGCCCCTCAATATCAATACCAACAATACAATCCAACTATATTAAATTTAAGATACAAAATAAATTATATTTATCCACATAAACTCGCCAGAAACGAAAAACACGAACATCGGAACCCAAAAATTCAGCCAACATCGAATATTTCGCGGAACAAAAACAAGCTCTAAAAATTCTGAAATTAATATATGTAAACTAGCATGTTATGAAATAAATAAGTGCCGAAGAAGAATTTCAAAATCTTACCGGAAAATGAATTCCGGCCCCCAAGAATGTTTTTGGTGTACCAAAAATATGCCAAAAAAAATCCGAGATTAATACCCATACATGAACACACACCGCATAGACTTCTATAATGCTCAAAATTATCAAACTCCTCTTCTACATCCGAAAATAAATTAAAATGGAAAATGCATCCAGAAAATTTCTCGCTCGAACAATAACAATATATGTACCAATGCGTAGATCTCGGAGAGCTGATCATTTCCATATATAGATATTAAATTTTGGATGAACGGTTTGTGAGTAATGAATTTTCGAAGATTAAAAGAATATATATAAGAGAGAGAGAGGAGATTGAGGCGGCAGAGAGAAAGTTGGGGGTGGGTGTGGCGGCTTGCAAATGAAAATAAGAAATTGGAAAGTCAACTGGGCAGGGAAAAGAGTTGGTTTTGTTTTCTTAAAATGGGTTTCGGCCCGAATTTTTTTTTTAAAACTTAAAATAAATACTAATAAAATTAATCTTAATCCCTAACTTTATTTAATTGGTTCCAAAAATTACCAATTAAATAATTCGCGGGTAAATTAATAAAATTTTGATTTTGCAAATAAAATAAAGAAATATTTTTTTTCCCAAAATCGTTTTTGACCTGAAACGGTATATTCGGATAAACTTGGAAATTTTATTCTTTCCAGAAATTAAAATAATTATGCACAAAATTTTTATAAAGCCTGGATTGCTCAGAAATATAAAAATATACAATTTTTGGATATTTTCATAACGCACCCAAATATCAATGGGGTCACACATAAGATACCGGTAAAATTTTTGCATCACTAAAATACCAATTCGATCCATAAAATTTTAAAACAAACTCAATTGGCCAATATCGATGAAAATGTCAATTTTTAAAGAAATAAAAATAATTACTAACCCAGACGATAGCAAGTACAGTCTACCCGAATAATGTTTTGGTAACTAAACACATACTCCATAAATATTCAATAGGAATAATATCAAAAAAAAAATCTTTATTCCTCCTTCATGGAAAAATCAATGAAATATTTAAATAATAATAATAATAAATCCTGAAAAATCCGAATTATTACAATATAATAAGAAGATACTATCTTAGGTTAAGAGTTCGATTCTCTTCGATAACATAGTTAATGTTACATGTCTTATACCTTAAATATTTTCTCTTACTATATAACACTTTTACGCGGGATTGATTTCCACTCAAATTCTTATTCAGATTCCTGCTCGAATACGTTTAACAAGAAATCAAAATATGTTATTAGAGTAGTTTCATTATAGAATACTAACTTATAATCTGTGTAATGCACAGATCTTTTTCTAATATCTATAATTATATTATTTCTTTTAATATTCATATGTTATTAATTTACATATTAAATTGTTGTTAAAAAAGTGATATATAATATATAAGATTTTACTCGTTCAATTTAATATTTGTGCTCTTTCTTGAATTTTTAAAATTTGATTTGGACGATTTTATAGCCCACATAAAATTAACAAAATAATATTTAATTTAATGCTAGTTTAACAATTATTTTCCAATTAAAACTATGCAAAAACAAAATAGAGAAGAAATTGACGATTTTTTACTTTAAAAATTCTGTTCGATTTATGAAATCTACGTATATTTCGTTTTTGATTATCAAAATACCCTTCTTACTATTTGAAGATAGTTATACCAACAACCAAATACAGTTTTAATAATAAGTGTAAGAGTAATTTGGTTCAAAACATTGGTAGTCGGTTGTTTGGTCATTAGTACGACAAAATAAATAATAACCATTAGATCATAAAATAAATAGATGAAAAATGATGGATCTAGCATAAAAATATTTTACTTTTTAACATGTAAACTAAAAAGTGTATCTATATTGAAATACGAAAAAGTGTATGTTAATGATATAAATAATATAATTTGTTTTTTACACTGAATAGAATTATCAATATAGGTCTTCTACACTGAATAGAATTAATATAAAAATTCATAAATATATTTTTTCTTGATATTCTGAGTGTTTCCATTTCAATAATAATTGTTAAATCATCACTAAATTGAAGATAATTTTTTGAGCTTCGCGTGGGCCGTAAAATATCTAAGCCTGATTTCTAAATCTCAAGATAGATCTTAAGCAATAAATATGAACTTTTTTTAATATTAATAAAAAAATAAATAAAATTCATTTGTATCCTTTTTTAATTATATCCTTTTTATATAATAATTTTTTTAAAATTCAATTCTAATATAAACTTTTTTAATTAAATCTTTTTTAGATTATAATTTTATTTTTAATATGATATAATCTTGATCCTCTATTTTTTAATATATTAGATTCGACGGTTGAGATTATTTTGGTAGTACAATGACCAAACCAAAGTTGTGGATAAGATCCCTCTTACGTTTATTATATACTGCTTATAACCCGTGCAACGCACAACTCCTTTTCTAATATCTTTAATTACATTAATTTTTTTTAATATTTATTTGTTATTAGTTTACATATCAAATTATTGTTAAAAAATTAATATATATAAAATTTTATACTTTCAATTTACTATGTGTTTTATCTTGAATTGTTAAAACTTGATTTGGATGTTTTTACAACCTATGTGAAATTAATAAAATAATCTTTAATTTAATGATGGTTTAATAATTATTTTCTAATTAAAATTATCCAGAAACAAAAGAGAGAAGAAATTGACGATTTTTACGTTAAAAATTCTAATCGATTTAGGAATTCTACTTATATTTCGTTTTGATTATCAAAATAACCTTATTATTATTTGAAGATAACAACCAAATACATTTTTAATAATAAGTGTAAGAGTGATTTTGTCCGAAATTTTGATAGTCGGTAGTTTAGTTCTCCGTACAACGAAATAAATAAGAACTGTTAGATATTAAAATAAATAGATGAAAAACGTTGGATCTTGTAACACCCCCAGATCCGGGGTCCGGGATCCGGTGGTTACGGTTTCCAATTCTGTCCACAACACTTGAACTTTCCTTAACATAAAATAAATTACGTCTCTATAACCCAACACAATAATATAAAACACACCCGTTATAGTCCCAGAGATGAAATCAGAGTAACACTCAAATTTTTATTAATCACATTATGAGTTCTTACAATCCAAAAGAATTTCAATATAAATACATACTCTTTGCCATCCATTTACATAAGGCATACTAGACCATATTCTTGGTACTGAAAGAATAAATATACCCTACCAATAGCTTCTTCTTCAGCTCTGGTAGTCTCATCGTCCTCGCCCGCGTCGAGTGCGCCTTGTGCGAGTCATCTGGTTTAGCTGTTGTTGTGATATAATAATAAAGCAAGGGTGAGCAATAGCCCACCAACAATAATATATGACTGAACGATAATGTATAACAGTTCAAAAGTATCTTTCAAACCATATGCCATGCCTTTACGGAAATGATGCCAGTATAATATGAACGATGAAGTTACAAGGTAACTTAAAGTATTTGTTTGTAGAAATATCTGCTACATCAAAGTAAGCGAGATATTCTTATTGTTATTAAGAAGAGGAACTTGCAAGAAAAGGTTGCAATTCCAGTTATGACCCTTTTCCAACTCTGCCAACAGTAATCATGTTGCAGGAAATAAATAAATTTGGATGATGAACCAATGATGGAGTATTCACCGCGCCCGCTGTTCCAATCTTGATGATCAGTCGAGATCGTACAGCTCAATTTAGATTTACTACCGGTAGAAGGAAGAACTGACGGCTTTACTTGTCTACCGCCTTACTAGCTCTCCCCGGCCAACGGTTGGGCCAAAGGGGATGGACCGGCGCTACTCGGCCTCTTACACGACTCCTAGTTCAAATAGAGTTCATGATTCTGAATGTAACGTTCGTCCCCCTTTCCCCAAGTATAAGACTTGTTGATAAGACTCTACAAGGTAGTCGTATCTAGTTGGAAAGGAAAATTCACCAATAACTTCCAAACTGTGGCTTGGTATCGAACATCAACTTGTTCCAACAATCTTACCCCTCGAAAGATGAGAAGGTAAACAACGACTTAATAAGTCAACAGCACCCGAGTTGCGAGTGAAGAGAATACTCTATGACCGGGAAGTCGACAAGATAAATAACATCTTCCAAGTAAGGTTCCCTTATTATTAGAGAGGTAGACTCGAAGAAGAATGATGTCTGAGAACCTTTCTTGATATAAGATTAATAATAATATGACTCCGAAATATTTTCTGTAATAATCGAAGAAGATAAACCTTATCGAGGTTATTCTAAGTATGAAATAAATATTCAGAGAATATTTATTGAATTAAAATATTTTACAGAATATTTAGGAATATGAAAGAATATCTTTAATCAGAGTATTTCTCAAATAATCCTTGAAGAAATATCTAGAGAATATTTATTGCATAATTAAATATTCAAATGAATATTCAGAATAATATTCATTAATTAATAAGACCTGAAAAGAATATTTAAAATATTTAAAATAATATTCGATGATTAAATAGAACCCTGGATGAATATTCAAAATAATATTCATAATTTATTAGGAATTTAAATGTTTATTGAAAAAGTAATATTCGTTTAATGAATAATATTCTAAATGAATATCAAGTAATATTCATTTAGTAATCCAAGCTTTAAAGGAATATTCGAGATAAGACTCGATAAATAAATCAAGCTTCAGATGAATATTAGAATAATATTCATCAAGTAAGTAATATCTTAAATGAATATTCAAAAGTAATATTCATTAAATAAAGTAATATTCTAAATGGATATTCAAATAATATTCATTTAGTAGTCCAATCTTTAGAAGAATATTCGGAATAATAATCGATAACCTATTCGACTTTGAATGAATATTGAAAAATATTATTCGTCGAATGGTTACGTTCAAATAATTATTTGAAGTAAGGATCGTTAAAATAATTAGTCTCGAACGAATATTCAAATAATATTCGTCGCCCAAATAATAGAAAATATTTACTTAAATATTTTCCTCCGAGGTAATCTCGATATATCAAGGAATATTGACTCCCGGTCTATTTTTGATTAATAAGATGTATACGCCCTTCTATGAGGGTCTTACAATAATCGGCTTATAACTGATATATAACTATCTAGCTTATAAGCCAACAATAACATTCAGGGAACAAGTATATCACTTCAACTTGAAAGTAGGCATGCATGCAATGGCATATGTATATCAGCATATATATATATATTTATTCAATCACAACAACAGCCTAAAAGAAGGGAATTGAAACTTGCCTGGTAGTCGAGTACGGTAAGGGGTAGTGGTAGCGGGTCCCGGTTCAGCTTGGTGATCTATAAATAGCCAAGGCATTCGGGATTAATCACTTAACATATTAAAAGTTAAGTTATACTTAATTCGAAACACGTTCTTGAGTTATCTCGTTATACCCCTTTTAGTGGATTACTTTTATCACTGATCCGACCCGACATCCGTTCGTTAATACGACATGTCATTGTACTTATACTTGGGACATACTTAAGTCATATGAGTTCTAAAGTCGATCGTTACGAACCAATACTATACTCCGAGTTTTATCGTCCGTTTTCTAAGTGTTTTACCGAAGTTATAAAAGAGTCGTCTTTTAGGGGTTCGTTCGCGTTTAACCTCGACTCGAACATTTTTAATAAATCGAAAAATGATCTTTTTGACATACGGTTTTCTTTCACGCCTTCCTTTTTACCTCTAGTATTTATTTACCAAGATTCGCCATGACGTTACATAGTTTACGAGGGTTCAATTACAGTTACGAACTTTCGTTTACGGATTCGAACTACTTTTAGTAATTTGGTCATAAATCCTAAACCGTAAGTCCGTTTCATGCGATCTTTATATCAAAACGAAGCTTGAAACATAATCTATCCTATCATGGCAGAAAATGAAGCTGTACAGTGAGTTATAGCTACTGTGATGCTCGGTGTTTAATAGTCTAACGAAAATTCGGCATTACGACGGCTATAAATCGAACGTTCTAAAATTCATAACAATCAATCCAAGCCACACCGGGCATACTATACATGGTTTTCATCTTAACCAGTCCAAGAAGGTTTCAATTAACCATCATAATCATCAAAACTCTTAAATCATCACTACTAACTACATAATCATGCTTTTATGCATATAACAACACCATAATCTTAACTAATCTAAAACCATCAAGAACATATATAAAACTCAAAGTAAGATCTTGGGTTCTTAAGAATTATACCTTCCTTGGAGAGTGTACAAGCTATAATAACCCTTATATAGTCCTTGTATGGCTTTAACAAAGCTTAAATCATCCAAAGAAACCAAGAAATCAAAGTTAGTTTCTTGAAAACACTATTCACCCTCATCTTTGAGGATTTATTTGAAAATGGAAAACATGGAGTTTGAAGCTAAGATTTCTAGGAGATCATTTTTATGAAATATAGGACTCACCATAAAAATTTGGAGATCAAACAATGGTTGGAAGGTGGATTTTGAAATCTTAAAACTCCAAAATTCGAAGTGCCTTGGTTTTGGGGGAAAAACAGTGAACTTCTCGAATTTATTTACCCATCCAAACGATCTTCAAAAATTATGAAATTAAATCCCCAACTTCACCTTGATGTGTAGAAGCTCCATGAATTTTTTCATAATTTTTAGATGAGTAGATCTAGGTGAAAAAAAATGGCAAAGACCCCTGCCCTGGAAAATGCAACTGCTGGAAAAATGGGGGAGAGGTGGTGTTTGCTTGGCTTTGATCTTGCTCTCATCTTATCTAAAGTGAATTATTGAATGTCTTTGGATAATATCTTGTCCATAAAGTAGCTTTAATAAAGTTCTAGGTCATGCATGATGTAATTAAATGGACAAGTGTTGGTTTGTAATGGTAAGATGATGACAAGAAGCTAAGTACTTGGTTATGTTTGCTAAGTATACTAGTTGCTCATGTAACTACTTAGTTACTTGGTCTTATCTCCTTGTACATGCATGCATCTTGATCCTCTGTTTGTTCTTTGTCCGGTTATTGCTCAATTCGTTGCTCGTTCGAGGGACTAACTCATTCGTTTCTAGTTAGGGTTTTACCGAAAACCTTCTTAATATTTATACTACTATTCCTCATCTTTCTTAATACTTCTCGAATTTAAATTCCTTAAATCCCTTTTATAATTCCTTATGTCTTGCAGTGTCCAGGGAAATCTCGGAGAAAATAAAAGTGCTCTTTTTCTGAATCCGACAGCTTTTACATACACTTATTTTCTTCCCGGATCACTAATACGAACTCAGAAATCCGTTCCGAATACCGGGTATAACATTATTATAATAATATTCCAAATTCCACCAAAATCACTATTCATCACTTATTTTTATTTAATTCCTATAATTAGGAAAATGAACCTGGTTCACCCTCGAGTGTTCCTTAACCTTTTTACGGAACCGCTGGGCTTATAATAGATATTGATTTGGATGACATGAGGGTATCTATTCCTCTCTAGGGAATCTTATCTTAACTTTCTAGGAGATAGATTATTCTAATCTAAGTTATCACCCAATAGCATCCTTCAGGACATATAACCTTGGAATCTTTTATCCTTCCATTCTTCATCCTTTAAAGCCAGTATTACATTGTAGTTGTAACCACTGTTCATTCTTACATCAATACATAATAAAAGTTTTAATTCTACCCAAAAATCTGGGTTCTTACAGTCTCCCCTCCTTAAAAGGATTCCGTCCCGGAATCAGGTAGAAGACAATTGGGTATTTGTTGGTTATTTCACTTTCCAATTCTCTGGTCGATCCTTACACACTCCAATCTTTCTAAAGCATCTCATACTGGTGTTACAATACACCCTTATCCGTTCTACCAATTCTTTGATACTTTCGCACAACACATCATCCGGTATACGCTCTTGTCCGTTCTTATACTATTAACCTTATTGGTACGTGCAGTGACTTCGGTATCACTAACGCGCTACGAAGTCCGGAGATAACCTCACTCGTAATTTTGCAATTCCTAATCGTTTTAATCTTCGCAATCTCGATGTATATATATTTAGGTGGAAAATTTTATCGAGAGATCACTGTGATCAATGAACATTTGTTATATTGCATAGTTAGTACAAAAAGGGGGCCAGCCTTTAGTACTTGACAAGCAATTAAACAATTAATGGCATTCCACTTAGACTCCTATCACACAGACAGAGAGTCACGTAGTATTACCTCCCCTCCTTAAAGGGTTGTTCTTCTCAATTTAGAAGAAGATAAATAAGGGAGAAGAAAAGAACGAATTTCAAAGAATCATATATGAACGTTTTCATGATTGTCAAAATATCATATTTAGAATTTACCTCTGAACTATAGAGGTTTATTAGAGAAGAGAAATAATCATATTCGTATCAAATTCCACTTTTTCGTAATCTCACATATCACATGTCCTTGTTGCTCTGTCCATCATTCGGTGGACCTATACTCTTGTTCGATATTAGTATCAACTACTTTTTGGAAAATCCTTCAACCTCTCAGGTTAAATCTTGGATTTCCCGCTTGACATTATTATTACTCACATTTCATGCCCCGACACTGGCTCTTTCATACTCATAATTCTAACACTATCAGGTTGTCATTCCGAGAGCTCATTAAGAAGAACCCATTCATCAATCCATTCATAACATTTCTTGCTTCACATTCAATAATTATTTCCCATTCTTTTCTTTATCAATCACATCCATCTTATCATCTAGTTCTCATTCACTTCTGTTATTGAACTCCACCGTCACCTTATTAGGGGAACGCGTGTTACCTTTATTCAATATACGTGGCACGTTTGTGGTCAAACTTTCCTTTGTTCAACCATCTAGATTTCACTTTCTCATTCCATGAGTCTTTTTTTATTACTCAATCAAACTATTCCATATTTCCTCGGATTTTCCAGTCTTAAAAAGGAGCCAATTTGTATGTCATTCATGCTCCTAATTCCAACTTTCCGTTTTGGCCAATACCCTTACCTTGCCAATTCCATACTCTTCTCGCTTCATTACTGGAGCTTCTCATGAGTCCGCATATCTGACTTTCTTATTAATCCTCGACTCTTCATTCATCTCAATCAGTTGCTTGTCTTCATTTCTACTATAATCATTCTATGAACCATCATAGCCTAATCATTTATTTCAAATATCCCGTCATTCCAAAAATTACACCATCCGAAATAAACCTGGATGATTTCTCTAACTTAGATTCAATTCGACATTTCCACAGTCGTTACCACCTAATTTCTCATAAGGATCACCATCGCTTATCGTTTACGCAGTGCTTTAATAACTAAGCATCATAATTGTCAATTCAAGATCCTCTAGGAAAACAAAATAATCACTATTTCCTATCCATAAGGAACGCTTCCTGAACTTGACGTAGATATTACCTGAAGCAGAAAAAAAAAAAAATTGCAGGAAAGCTTCCAGCATCGCAGCTGGAACAGGCTGGTGAGATTATTAATCATATATCTCCGGTAGAAGACTAAAAGCTTAGCGGTTTGCTTAATCGCTTGCCAACCTCATAATTCTCTATCTTGTTTGCACAGAAATACACCAACATAAACTTGCTTGTCATTCATCATCGTGCCATTTGGCTTATCAGTATTTGTACCTTCTCTACTTCTGGTCATTTACTACCAATTCATTGTTACTTAACCTCCCCTCTCTCTTTCCAAAGAAAAGGCGAGTCTCTTGGGGAATTTGGTCTGGTCTGTCGTAGAGCCTCCTAATGTCGGTAATGTGCTACTGGCAACATCAGGAATCGAATCTTTACTTAAACCATTCTTATAGTTGATCCTGGCACAATCATCAAACGGAATGTAACTTCCTCTACCACATTATGACCATCAAGGTCCTTACATTATCATTCTATTTCTTTGGTCTGAGCATTTATGCTTACTCCCCTATATTTAAAGTGTCGGCCACCTCGTTGGCCTTTCCTGATTATAATAATCAATGTTTTCTAGATCTATTCCAACTCAGGGTGGAAGCATTCTCCCTTAAATTCTGCTGAATGAGAGAAAGCATCTATCAGTCTTTTCCAAAAGTCATTGCTTCCACCTTTCTAGTGCGATCTTGACTACAGGTACTCCAAATCATACCTAGGATATTTCCTTACTTAAATCCCTTCTTGTTTTAGGATAATCTCAACCTTATTGGTTCAACCCATACTTCCTCAGGGTTTCATACATGCCTCATCTGGCATTATTGTTACGATGTCATACATTCCTTACCAAACTTCCGTTTTTGAAGTTCGGAATATTACCCTTTTTCCTTGTAAGGTTTCGTAGGCCATCCTTATCATTCCTTCGGTATTTTCTGGGTACCGGGTATATCAGAATGTCATTGATCAATACTCTAATAATTCTATCTATGTTCTTTCCAGAACTCTTTTTAATAATCCTTACCGGTCATTGTTGCCTTAGCAAGTCCAGCTCATAACATCTGAAGTCATAATGTCGTTATTAGGGTTAATGCCACCCCTTGTGCATTCCCCAGGGTTTGTCTTAATTTATGGATATCCTATCCTTAATTCAACTGCCAAGGAATTCTTGCATCTTATAATTGGCAATCAGATCATGTATCCTTAATAAAGGTCTCTTTTCAATCATTCTCATTTGATAATCGATCGGTGGTTTAATGCCACCCTCTTCTTTCAGATAGTTGTCAGCCTATTTGGCCTTCCAAAAAGGCAACGTATGCCAATCTCTTCTCTTACCGAACTTGTTAATGGTAGCAAGGATGTTCTGGAAGATATTGGTCGAGTTCAACGTGAATCTCTTAGTGCTTATCGTTCTTCGCAAAGGTACTAGCCTCAGACAAAATTCCTACAGCATACTGTTCAATTTCTGACCTTTTCTATACCCTCTTCATATACCTTCATTGTTTACTTTCCTCCGTCATAATATATTCATGGTATTCATGATACCCTAACATCATACATCTCAAGTCACTATACTTCCATTTTACTCGAAATCTTGAACAACCATATACACATGAGTCACTTTAGTACGGGTGACCCCATCCCAAAAAGGTCTAGTGAATTCCCAATCAAAACATGGGTTGTTCGGCAGAAGATTCAAACGATCTCATTAATGTTTCCTTTATATCAGAAGCCCTTGCAGTCGGTGCTTTCTTAGAAGCAACCCTGCTTTGTCTTTTCATTGCTGGTCTAGTCACTTTATAGTCCGTTGGGACTTGGCCTCAACTGGCCACACATAAAAATATATGATTTTAGGGGTTGGCTAATAGCATTACTTTTCTAGCAATTGCCGGCATAGTGCCTTCTTCTTTGATACCTTTCTACCTTTCCAAAACTTTACTCCATATAAGTCTTAATCGACTACTCGGCACCGTCTCCGGTCACCTTTCCTCCACTTTTATCTTTTCAACTATTCTTATCAATCCTGCGTGCCACACAAGCTTACCATTCCTGGCATAACAGCCTCTTCATTTAAGTCAATCCTAGAATTTCTCAATCCGGCTGGTTTCTTACTTACATTTCCTATTTTCGTCCAATCTCACTTCATCATTTTATCACTACCGTCGATTGTAATGCTCAGGGTCCGTTTACTAACCCATTTTACAGCATCGTTACCCAAATCACAGGGTTTGCTCCAAATTTTTTTTTTCTCTCTTCCATGACATTCTCTGATAATCAGAAAGACAAGGTTTGCTAAAATTCACCGAATTCCTTTCCAGACTCAGGGAAATTTTGATCAATCTACCCACCTACTGGTAACATTAAGGAGACCAGTTTCGAAACCTGAAGAATAGTTCTATGAACCTCCAAGCAGGTGGAATCATAAGCAGTCATAGTTAACGAAATAATCATCATCGGATTGGAAGTTTACCCACTGGAGAGGAATCAATTATATACATCCCTTAGAAGGGAATCAATAGTTTCAAACTGAAACCTGCCACAACGTCCTGATATTCAATACTACCAAATGTCGGTCTACCTAACCCTTTATGCGAAGCGTCATTGGAAGCACAAAGTCTCCTTTTTCCATTAAGCAATGCCAGCTCTTGGTCATTACCAATTTCACCTTTTAGCTCCAGGAAGATTTTCTCACATTTTTCTCTTTAACTGCTGATCGTATTACTTGATCTATTATAATTCCGTGTCGGAGTAAACTTAAGGTAACTACTATAATCCATTCAAAGAGAAGAAGGAATTTAATATTCCTCTGAATCACATGCATCTAACGTTTCTGGTTCATCATTTAACTGAGTTGAATTAACTCTATACTCAGTCTCTGGCAGTAGTCTCATTACGAGTTCATCTTGACTCACTGGTCTTATCTTCCGGTAGGTTCTGAGATCATTGTCTTGCTTACTACTTCCTTATATACTTTACCCAATCATGCTATCACTTCCCAATGTCTTTACTTTCTAAATGATTCATTCATAAAATGAACATTTTCCTTAATAAAACCACCTTATTAACCTCAATTTGGTTCCATAATTTACAACCTACGATACCTGCCTTCTCATGGCGAATTATTACTGACCATATTCATACTAATTCATTTATCAAATGATATGGCACTTACTGCCTCCTTCTCAACTATTCCTAGGGACTCTGCTCCTCGCCCTAAATTGATGTCTTTAATAATCATACACCCCTCTAGCTCTTTCTTTGTTAAGATGAAAATCTCTAAGGATTCTCATCTATTTCCGTATAAGATCTCAAGTAATTCTTCCAATCCTTCATTCTTGCTGGTACTACATCTGGTAGCCCGGCTATGAATTCAACATGCATCTTCAGATCTCTTAATAATATCTCGGTTCTTTATACTCACTTTTCTGAGCACCATATCTTAATCATCACAGTCATTCTGGCTGCGACCCTCATTACCCATGGGTAAGCTCCTCATCCTAACAGGATTTTCCTTATCTGCTGGAACCTCTTCCGGGTCTCCAGTAGGGTACTCCATCGAATTACCGACTGATCTTCAGCATATAAAGCATCATCGCGCTGTTGCTCGTATGCCTCAAGGTCAGTCACCTTACTCGTCGATACGATATCGAGCTAAGTTACTATCATTATACTTACGAGTTCCCATAAGGGTTTTATATGTCATCACTACATTAAGTAGTCCGACTATGAACTTGGCAAGAGTTCTTATTATCTTATTGAATTTATTGTTTTAACGTCACCTCATCTCTGGGGTTTATAACGTACGCTCTGATACCACTTCTGTAACACCCCCAGATCCGGGGTCCGGGATCCGGTGGTTACGGTTTCCAATTCTGTCCACAACACTTGAACTTTCCTTAACATAAAATAAATTACGTCTCTATAACCCAACACAATAATATAAAACACACCCGTTATAGTCCCAGAGATGAAATCAGAGTAACACTCAAATTTTTATTAATCACATTATGAGTTCTTACAATCCAAAAGAATTTCAATATAAATACATACTCTTTGCCATCCATTTACATAAGGCATACTAGACCATATTCTTGGTACTGAAAGAATAAATATACCCTACCAATAGCTTCTTCTTCAGCTCTGGTAGTCTCATCGTCCTCGCCCGCGTCGAGTGCGCCTTGTGCGAGTCATCTGGTCTAGCTGTTGTTGTGATATAATAATAAAGCAAGGGTGAGCAATAGCCCACCAACAATAATATATGACTGAACGATAATGTATAACAGTTCAAAAGTATCTTTCAAACTATATGCCATGCCTTTACGGAAATGATGCCAGTATAATATGAACGATGAAGTTACAAGGTAACTTAAAGTATTTGTTTGTAGAAATATCTGCTACATCAAAGTAAGCGAGATATTCTTATTGTTATTAAGAAGAGGAACTTGCAAGAAAAGGTTGAAATTCCAGTTATGACCCTTTTCCAACTCTGCCAACAGTAATCATGTTGCAGGAAATAAATAAATTTGGATGATGAACCAATGATGGAGTATTCACCGCGCCCGCTGTTCCAATCTTGATGATCAGTCGAGATCGTACAGCTCAATTTAGATTTACTACCGGTAGAAGGAAGAACTGACGGCTTTACTTGTCTACCGCCTTACTAGCTCTCCCCGGCCAACGGTTGGGCCAAAGGGGATGGACCGGCGCTACTCGGCCTCTTACACGACTCCTAGTTCAAATAGAGTTCATGATTCTGAATGTAACGTTCGTCCCCCTTTCCCCAAGTATAAGACTTGTTGATAAGACTCTACAAGGTAGTCGTATCTAGTTGGAAAGGAAAATTCACCAATAACTTCCAAACTGTGGCTTGGTATCGAACATCAACTTGTTCCAACAATCTTACCCCTCGAAAGATGAGAAGGTAAACAACGACTTAATAAGTCAACAGCACCCGAGTTGCGAGTGAAGAGAATACTCTATGACCGGGAAGTCGACAAGATAAATAACATCTTCCAAGTAAGGTTCCCTTATTATTAGAGAGGTAGACTCGAAGAAGAATGATGTCTGAGAACCTTTCTTGATATAAGATTAATAATAATATGACTCCGAAATATTTTCTGTAATAATCGAAGAAGATAAACCTTATCGAGGTTATTCTAAGTATGAAATAAATATTCAGAGAATATTTATTGAATTAAAATATTTTACAGAATATTTAGGAATATGAAAGAATATCTTTAATCAGAGTATTTCTCAAATATTCCTTGAAGAAATATCTAGAGAATATTTATTGCATAATTAAATATTCAAATGAATATTCAGAATAATATTCATTAATTAATAAGACCTGAAAAGAATATTTAAAATATTTAAAATAATATTCGATGATTAAATAGAACCCTGGATGAATATTCAAAATAATATTCATAATTTATTAGGAATTTAAATGTTTATTGAAAAAGTAATATTCGTTTAATGAATAATATTCTAAATGAATATCAAGTAATATTCATTTAGTAATCCAAGCTTTAAAGGAATACTCGAGATAAGACTCGATAAATAAATCAAGCTTCAGATGAATATTAGAATAATATTCATCAAGTAAGTAATATCTTAAATGAATATTCAAAAGTAATATTCATTAAATAAAGTAATATTCTAAATGGATATTCAAATAATATTCATTTAGTAGTCCAATCTTTAGAAGAATATTCGGAATAATAATCGATAACCTATTCGACTTTGAATGAATATTGAAAAATATTATTCGTCGAATGGTTACGTTCAAATAATTATTTGAAGTAAGGATCGTTAAAATAATTAGTCTCGAACGAATATTCAAATAATATTCGTCGCCCAAATAATAGAAAATATTTACTTAAATATTTTCCTCCGAGGTAATCTCGATATATCAAGGAATATTGACTCCCGGTCTATTTTTGATTAATAAGATGTATACGCCCTTCTATGAGGGTCTTACAATAATCGGCTTATAACTGATATATAACTATCTAGCTTATAAGCCAACAATAACATTCAGGGAACAAGTATATCACTTCAACTTGAAAGTAGGCATGCATGCAATGGCATATGTATATCAGCATATATATATATATATATTTATTCAATCACAACAACAGCCTAAAAGAAGGGAATTGAAACTTGCCTGGTAGTCGAGTACGGTAAGGGGTAGTGGTAGCGGGTCCCGGTTCAGCTTGGTGATCTATAAATAGCCAAGGCATTCGGGATTAATCACTTAACATATTAAAAGTTAAGTTATACTTAATTCGAAACACGTTCTTGAGTTATCTCGTTATACCCCTTTTAGTGGATTACTTTTATCACTGATCCGACCCGACATCCGTTCGTTAATACGACATGTCATTGTACTTATACTTGGGACATACTTAAGTCATATGAGTTCTAAAGTCGATCGTTACGAACCAATACTATACTCCGAGTTTTATCGTCCGTTTTCTAAGTGTTTTACCGAAGTTATAAAAGAGTCGTCTTTTAGGGGTTCGTTCGCGTTTAACCTCGACTCGAACATTTTTAATAAATCGAAAAATGATCTTTTTGACATACGGTTTTCTTTCACGCCTTCCTTTTTACCTCTAGTATTTATTTACCAAGATTCGCCATGACGTTACATAGTTTACGAGGGTTCAATTACAGTTACGAACTTTCGTTTACGGATTCGAACTACTTTTAGTAATTTGGTCATAAATCCTAAACCGTAAGTCCGTTTCATGCGATCTTTATATCAAAACGAAGCTTGAAACATAATCTATCCTATCATGGCAGAAAATGAAGCTGTACAGTGAGTTATAGCTACTGTGATGCTCGGTGTTTAATAGTCTAACGAAAATTCGGCATTACGACGGCTATAAATCGAACGTTCTAAAATTCATAACAATCAATCCAAGCCACACCGGGCATACTATACATGGTTTTCATCTTAACCAGTCCAAGAAGGTTTCAATTAACCATCATAATCATCAAAACTCTTAAATCATCACTACTAACTACATAATCATGCTTTTATGCATATAACAACACCATAATCTTAACTAATCTAAAACCATCAAGAACATATATAAAACTCAAAGTAAGATCTTGGGTTCTTAAGAATTATACCTTCCTTGGAGAGTGTACAAGCTATAATAACCCTTATATAGTCCTTGTATGGCTTTAACAAAGCTTAAATCATCCAAAGAAACCAAGAAATCAAAGTTAGTTTCTTGAAAACACTATTCACCCTCATCTTTGAGGATTTATTTGAAAATGGAAAACATGGAGTTTGAAGCTAAGATTTCTAGGAGATCATTTTTATGAAATATAGGACTCACCATAAAAATTTGGAGATCAAACAATGGTTGGAAGGTGGATTTTGAAATCTTAAAACTCCAAAATTCGAAGTGCCTTGGTTTTGGGGGAAAAACAGTGAACTTCTCGAATTTATTTACCCATCCAAACGATCTTCAAAAATTATGAAATTAAATCCCCAACTTCACCTTGATGTGTAGAAGCTCCATGAATTTTTTCATAATTTTTAGATGAGTAGATCTAGGTGAAAAAAATGGCAAAGACCCCTGCCCTGGAAAATGCAACTGCTGGAAAAATGGGGGAGAGGTGGTGTTTGCTTGGCTTTGATCTTGCTCTCATCTTATCTAAAGTGAATTATTGAATGTCTTTGGATAATATCTTGTCCATAAAGTAGCTTTAATAAAGTTCTAGGTCATGCATGATGTAATTAAATGGACAAGTGTTGGTTTGTAATGGTAAGATGATGACAAGAAGCTAAGTACTTGGTTATGTTTGCTAAGTATACTAGTTGCTCATGTAACTACTTAGTTACTTGGTCTTATCTCCTTGTACATGCATGCATCTTGATCCTCTGTTTGTTCTTTGTCCGGTTATTGCTCAATTCGTTGCTCGTTCGAGGGACTAACTCATTCGTTTCTAGTTAGGGTTTTACCGAAAACCTTCTTAATATTTATACTACTATTCCTCATCTTTCTTAATACTTCTCGAATTTAAATTCCTTAAATCCCTTTTATAATTCCTTATGTCTTGCAGTGTCCAGGGAAATCTCGGAGAAAATAAAAGTGCTCTTTTTCTGAATCCGACAGCTTTTACATACACTTATTTTCTTCCCGGATCACTAATACGAACTCAGAAATCCGTTCCGAATACCGGGTATAACATTATTATAATAATATTCCAAATTCCACCAAAATCACTATTCATCACTTATTTTTATTTAATTCCTATAATTAGGAAAATGAACCTGGTTCACCCTCGAGTGTTCCTTAACCTTTTTACGGAACCGCTGGGCTTATAATAGATATTGATTTGGATGACATGAGGGTATCTATTCCTCTCTAGGGAATCTTATCTTAACTTTCTAGGAGATAGATTATTCTAATCTAAGTTATCACCCAATAGCATCCTTCAGGACATATAACCTTGGAATCTTTTATCCTTCCATTCTTCATCCTTTAAAGCCAGTATTACATTGTAGTTGTAACCACTGTTCATTCTTACATCAATACATAATAAAAGTTTTAATTCTACCCAAAAATCTGGGTTCTTACAGATCTAGCATAAAAAATATTTTATATATTGAAATACGAAAAAGTGAATGTTTATAAAAAGTGTGTTTATATTGAAATACGAAAAAGTGAATGTTAATGATTTAAATCAAATATAATTAGGTTTTTTACATTGAATAGGATTATCAATGTAGTTCTTCTACACTGAAGAGGATTAATGTAAAAATGTGTAATTATATTTTATCTTGAAATTCTGAGTGTTTTCACTTACATAATAATTGTTAAATCATCACTAAATTAAAGATAATTTTATGAACTTCGCGTGGGTCGTAAAATAATCCAATTCTGATTTCTAGATCTCGAGATAGAGCCCAAATATAAATATGACTTTTTTTAATATTAATAATAAATAAATAAAATTCAATTCTAATACAATCTTTTTTAATTATATCCCTTTCAGATTATAATTTTCTTTTTAATATGATATAATTTGGATCGTCTATTTTTAAAAGTATTATGAAATTTGACGGTTGAGATTATTTTAACGGTATAGTGAGCAAAATTATGGATAAGATCCCTATTATGCTTATTATTGTCTATTATTATAAAAATATTATATTCGACGGCAAAAATTATTTGACGGTAAGGGATCAAAATTATGGATAAAATCACTTTTACTGTAACAACCCCAGATCCGGGGTCGGGGATCCGGTCTTTACGGTCTCAATTTCAATTATTAATACTTGAACTTGAATCAAAACAATTGAACTGCATACTGTGACCCCGTAATAATAACACATTACACAACAAGTTATAGTCCCAGAGATGAAATTGGAATAAGTATCGAGTCATAGGATCCACAAGTTATAAGTTATTCCAATCCAAAAATGATTACAGATTAAGCTTACTAGTTCCTTGCCATTGTTTAACATAAGTCATAATTATAAATAAGTGGAATACACAAAAGCTGTCAGCCTAGCCTATTTGTTGCTCCTACCTCAGCAATGACGGCTATGACATCAGCGCGTAACTCTCTGACGGTTGTCACCTGCTTGCGTCGAGTGTGCTTTGTTCGGGCCATCTGCTCTAGCTGTTATTGTGATATAAATAAATAAAGCAAGGGTGAGCAATAGAGCCCACCAAATAATATGTAACTGATCAACAATATATAACATTCATAATATTTCTATAAACTTTTGCTATGTATAATATGAACAAAGTTCTAGTATAATGTAAAAGATGAAGTTACAAGGTGATTCAATATAACCTTTCCGTAAAAATATCCGCTATGTAAAATATAAGCAGAATATCAACATATAACTTAAAAGAGGAAGTTATAAGGTAATTCATTGTAACGTCAGTTTTGAACACTTTTCAAACCCTGCCAACATGTTCGGTACGTCTCTTCAATACATGTTGCAGAAGATATCCAATTTGTGGATGATGAACTAATATTGGAGTATTCACCGTGCCAGATGTTCCAACCTACGATGATCAGTCGCAGATCGTACAAATCAAGAATTGTTTTACTACCGGTAGAAGGAAGAACAGACGGATTTACTTGTCCACCGCCCCCTAGATCTCTCTAGCCAACGGTTGGGCCGGCGCTACTCGGCCTCTTACACGACTCCAAGTTCGAATAGAATCCATGACTCTGAAACATAAAGTTTGTCCTCCTTTCCCCAAGTATAACACTTGTTAATAGGACTCCACAAAGTAGTCGTATCTGATTGGAAAGGAAAATTCACCAATATTTCTCAAGCTATTGCTTGTTAATGGATCATAACTTGTTACTCGGATTACTTCTCGAATGATTGAAGAAGTAACTAAATTATGTTGACTTGCAACAACTGAACTGCGAATGGGAAATAAATTTCTTTCAAAAGTTTATGACCGGGCAGTCAAACTAAAAGCAGTCTCTCGAGTAGGATTCCCCATATTTTGAAGGTTTCAGCGAGTATTTAAATCTTTTTGAAGTATAGATTTAAATGGAAAACAGTGATTGGGAACCACTCCTTGAGAAAATATTTATAATAAGGCTCAGAAATATTCTTCATAATTATTGAAGGTCAAAGATAAATTTCAAGTAAGATAACCATTTTAAAACTAGTTTAAAAATATTTAATAAATATTCAAATAGTGTTTATTAAATCATAAATGTTTAAAGAATATTTTTATACAGAATAATTGTTCATAATTAACCCTCAAGTGAATATTCAAAAGTAATATTCACTTAATAAATAAATCCTTAAATGAATATTCAAAAATAATATTCATTAAATAAATAAATCCTTAAATGAATATTCAAAAATAATATTCATTTAATATATAATAATTGAATAATATATATTCAATATTTTAATCAGAGAATAATCCTCAAGATATACGAAAATATCGACTCCCGATCTATATTAAAGAATGAGAATCATACGCCCCATACTAAGGGCATTCGCAAAACTCGACTTATAACTAATATCTCCTAAGTAGCTTATAAGCCAATTATCAAATCATTATTCAAGTATCACAATATATATATATATATATATATATATATATATATATATATATATATATATATATATATATATATACACTTTCGAAAATAGTTATGCAGTCTATGTGCATATATAACAGAAATCGTATTTATTCACAACAACAGTACAATAGAAGGTTTGAAAACTTGCCTGGAAACTCTGTAGGGGTAGTGTGTCTCGGGTTGGTCCGGTGATCTATAAATATCCAAAATATCCAAGATTAATCACCTAACGCTTTGAAAAGCTAAGTACATACTTTACTTAAGCTAAAAACACATTTCTAAGTTAACTCCTTAAGAATTTCTCTCGCGCACGTTCGGCTCTGACAATTTTATAAAATCGAAAAATAATCAATTTAACACGAAATCTTTTCGAGAGCCTTCCTAGACATTCCTAGCATGTTACACAAAAGTTTCATATCTACTCAAGTCATTTAAGGGGTTTAAAAAAAACAGCCTCAAGATTGCATACAATGTGCAGTTTTGTTTTAACGAAAGTCGTTCACTAAAACGGACGTTTCTCCTAAACCGTAGGTTGAAATGTTGCGATTATCACGTCAAAACGAACCTTAAAACATGAACTATCTTATCATGGCAGTGGTGATTAAAGTCAGTGGGGGGTTTTGGTCCGAAAGTTACCCACAAAACATGGTATTGTAAAATCGGGCATTATAACGGCTATGTTTACATGCTTTTCCAAGTTTTTCACTTTACCATGATCATACCGCAACAAAAGCAACCAACTTATATGCATGACATACACCTTAACAAGCTCAAGAACATCTCAACTCAACCGTTATTTGAATCATGGCTTTAGAACTACTAAAATAACTACATAATCATGTATACATGCTTATAACAACATCATCATTATAACTCATCCAAGATCATCAAAAACTCAAAAGAAGAACTAGGGTTTCTTGATATGTGTACCTTCCTTGGAGTGTATATGAACCTACTACGCCTTGTATAGCCCTTATATAACCTTAATGTAGCTTGAATCAACCAAAGAAATCAAGAAACAAAAGTTAGTTCTTGAAATCACTATTCATACCTCAACTTTGAGGATTTTATTAACTAGGAAAGAAATGGAATTGGAGGCTAAGATTCATAAGAGATCTTAGTTATGAAATATAGGACCCACCTAATTAATTTTGGAATACTTGGATGGTGGGAAGGTTGATCTTGGTTCTTGAAACAGAGCAAAGGCCGAGAGCTCCTTTGGAGAGAAAAGAGATGAATGCTTCTTGGTTTGCTTGGTTAATCTTGCATAAAGTGAATTATTTGGATAATATCTAGCTAATCTACTTTAATAAAGTGATTACATGACTCTTAATACCTCATCAACTAGCCAAGTGTTTAATCCTTGTGGTGAAATGATGTCATCCATACTAACTAGCTTGGCTAGCTTCTAATGTTGCTTGTTTCTTTGTAACCAACTTGGTTCATTGTGGTGTCAACCATCCATTGGTCCAAGTTTAGCCAATCTACTTGTCCACTTGTTGGCTTTATAACATGTTACTCCATTTTTGCTAAATTGCAAAAACACCACTTAGCTTGTAGTTGACTTCTTGTATGCCACTTTGGTTTCTCCTTCTTCCACCAATGTGATTCCCCTTGTGTCTTTTTAATAATTTTAATACGTTACGACTTGTATGTTTCATTTCATTGCTTCACTGTGGCACAATTCCTTAAATCAATATTATATCCAATATTCCTTGTTTATTCTCGCTTTAATTCTTGTACTTAGAAAATGTCCTCGCGCTTTCTCGAGCATGCTCAATCTCCTTTGCGGAATTACTTGACTCTTACCAGATATCGATTTGGATGACATGAGCTATCAGATATCAATTTGGATGGCATGAAAATAACTTCCTTTCTTGGGATACCATAGCTTACTTTCTAGACGATAGATTATTCTTATATAAATGGTCAACCCATTACACCATTCATAGCATATAAACACTAGAATCCACATTCATTAAAATATTCGTTCATTAAAACCACTAATACATTGTAGTCATAACCACTATTCATTCATACACCAATACATAATAAAAGTTTTAATTCTTCCAAAAATCTGGGTTCTTACATTTACGCTTATTATATATGAGGATATAATTATTCAAATTTGATTATTTTTATTAAAAAACTAATCAAATTTGAGTTTTAATAAATTTAAAAAATATTATTTAATAGATTTGACATGGTCAATTTACTATTTTAGCTATTTCTTGAGTTTTAAGAATCACATTTAGACGATTTTACAATCCACTTATAAATCAAGAAATTTTGTTTAATTTAGTGATGGCTTGACCATTATTATCAGGCTGAAATTATGCAAAAATTGATTAGAAAAAAAATTTACAAAAATTTACATTGAGAATTCTATCCAATTTGAAAACCTATTTATATTTAGTTTAGATGATTAAAATTTACTTTTTAGTATTTTAATATAATTCTACTAGATATTAAATAAAACTTAATACTGGATCTAATGGTTCTCATCAATCTATTTTAATATCCAACGATCCATATTATTTTGGTCGTTGACCGTACTACCAAAAAAGTGGATAAGATACCCCTATAATTATATAATAGAATATTATTGGCTAACATGTATTTTTATATTATAAATTGTTTTGTAAAAATTTTATATATGTAACTAATAATAAGTTGATTTTTGACTTTTTTGTTGCATCTTATTGTTACATGATTTTTTTTCAAAATTAACGTAAATTATATGCACATAAAAGTACAGAAGACAAACATGAATTTTTGTTTTGAACCGGAACTATTTAGTAGTTAAAGTCATGTTTGATTTGGATTGTTTCTTAAAAGCCAGGGCGTAGTAGTTTTCTTTAAAGTGATGAGGGTTGTTTCGTGTTTATGTACTCACAATTTTTCAATGCTATCTTGTAAACAAAATTTTTAGCGCGTACTAATATCAAATTTAATAGATGATTAATGAGTTTCTAATATTAAATTTAGTAGATGATTAATGAGTTTTGAAAAGTGAATTTTATCATATGTTTTATTAGAATATTTAAAGTTATAAATATTAAATTTAATTATGTTATTAGTGAGAGTCAAACCCTAAATTTATGGTAGTATTTGCTTATTACCTCTCTCTCTCTCTTATTATATAATAGGATATAATAAGGATATATTTTATAATCCAACTTTTTAATCCAACAGAGATCATAGGTAGTACAGTGACCAAACCAAAAATCTGGATAAGATCACTTTTATGCTTATTATAATATCCTTATATATAATAACAGTAAGAGGGATCTTATCCATAATTTTGGTTTGGTCACTATACCGTCAAAATAATCTCAACCGTCGAATATAATATTTTTAAAAATAGACGATCGAGATTATATCAAATTAAAAAGAAAATTATAATCTAAAAATGATATAATTAAAAAGGTTGTATTAGAATTGAATTTTAAAAAGAAGTTAAAAATCTGAAAAAGATATAAAATATTGTATTAGAACTGAATTTTATTTATTTTTTATTATTATTAAAATTAAATTTGGATGATTTTACAGTCCACGCGAAACTCATAAAATTCTCTTTAATTTAGTGATAATTTAACAATTATTATCCAAATTAAAACACTGAGAATCTCAAGAGAAGATATAATTATGAATTTTTACATTAATCATATTTAGTATATAATACTTACATTAATAATCCTATTCAATATAGAAAACCTAATTATATATGATTTTAATCATTGACAAGCACTCTTTCATATTTCAATATAAATACACTTTTTAGTTTACATGTTAAAATATTAAATATTTTTAATGCTATATCCAACGTTTTTTTTATCTATTATTTTAAGATCTAACAGTTCTTATTTATTTTATCGTATTGAGGAGACTACCAACTACCAAAATTTTGAACAAAATCCCTCGTACACTTATTATTAAAACTGTATTTGGTTGTTTTTTTTTTTTGAAAAGCTAGAGAATTTTATAAATAAGGAAATGAGGAGTACAATCCCGAGATAAAAGTTAAAGCCCCCGTTACATCAGCCTAGATCTGGGGACTTAAAAACTTTGAGAACATACTGCTAAATCCCGACTAAAGCCATCCTAATTAGACCTGGCAAATCGGGTAAAGGGATCGGTTTCGAATCGGATCTGCTTCGGATCGGATCCACTTTCGGTTAAGGTACTATTTAGAGCCCGTTCGGTTCGGATCAGATCTGATTCGGTTCGGATCCACTTTCGGTTAAGGTACTATTTAGAGCCTGTTCGGTTCGGATCGGTTCTGATTCGGTTCGGGTAAAATTCGGAGTAAAATCGGATAAATTTTGGATTAAGATCAGATCAAATTGGGATCGGTTCTCTTTCGGATTTTTACTGTTCGGATCGGATTTTTTTTGGATGTAGGAACATTCGGTTCGGATCGGATTGTCGAGATATATCTAATTTTTTTATGTACCCAAATTTTCTAAAAACCAAAAAATTATTTTGGCTTGAGATCTTAGCAATGAACAACTAAATTGACTAGTACTAGTAACTAGTGCTTTGTTACGGCTTTTTGTTTCGTTTTAAAAAAAATATTTCTCGACGATCCAACTGTCGGATGTCAAAATATATCTAATTTAGTGATATTCGCAAATTTTGAAAAATAAATAAATTATTTTGGTTGGAAATCTTAGTAGTTAACTACCGAATTGACTAGTACTCGTAACTAGTGTTTTATCACGGATTGTTATTCTATTTTTTAAAAATTATTTCTCGACGATCCAACCGTACGGATCGCAAGATATATCTAATCTAGTAATATTCCTAAATTTTCATAAAATTAAAAATTAATTTGGTTGGAGATCTTAGTAGTCAACTACCGAATTGACAAGTACTCGTAACTAGTGTTTTTTCACGGATTGTTATTCTATTTTTAAAAATTATTTCTCCACGATCCAACCGTACGGATCTCAAGATATATCAACTCTAGTGATATTCCCAATTTTCAAAAAATAAAAAATTAATTTGGTTGGAGATCTTAGTAGTCAACTACCGAATTGACTAGTACTCGTAACTAGTGCTCTGTCACGGATTGTTGATTATATGTTTTAAAAAATATATCTCGATGATCCAACCGTACGCATCTCAAGATATATATAATTTAGTGATATACCATAATTTTCAAAAAATAAAAAATTAATTTGGTTAGATATCTTAGTAGTCAACTACTGAATTGACTAGTACTCGTAACTAGTGCTTTGTCACGGATTGTTGATTCTATTTTTTAAAAATTATTTCTCGACGATCCAACCGTACGGATCTCAAGATATATCTAATCTAGTGATATTCCCAAATTTTTAAAAAATAAAAAATTAATTTGCTTGGAGATTTTAGTAGTCAACTATTGAATTGACTAGTACTCGTAACTAGTGCTTTGTCACGGATTGTTGTATCTATTTTTTAAAAATAATTTCTCGACGATCCAATCATACGGATCTCAAGATATATCTAATCTAGTGATATTACAAAATTTTGAAAAAATAAAAAAATAATTTGGTTGGAGATCTTAATAGTCAACTACCGAATTGACTAGTACTCGTAACTAGTGCTTTGTCACGAATTGTTGATTCTATTTTTTAAAAATTATTTATCGAAGATCCAACCGTACGAATCTCAAGATATATCTAATCTAGTGATATTCCCAAATTTTCAAAAAATAAAAAATTAATTTGGTTGGAGACCTTAGTAGTTAACTACCGAATTGACTAGTACTTGTAACTAGTTCTTTGTCACGGATTGTTGATTCTATTTTTAAAAAAATATATCTTGACGATCCAACCGTACGGATCTCAAGATATATCTAATTTAGTGATATTCCCAAATTTTCAAAAAATAAAAAATTAATTTGTTTGGAGATCTTAACAATCAACTACTGAATTGATTAGTATTCGTAACTAGTGCTTTGTCACGGATTGTTGATTCTATTTTTTAAAAATTATTTCTCGACGATCCAACCGTACGGATCTCAAGATATATCTAATCTAGTGATATTCCCAAATTTTAAAAAATAAAAAATTAATTTGGTTGGAGATTTTAGTAGTCAACTATCGAATTGACTAGTACTCGTAACTAGTGCTTTGTCACGGATTGTTGATTCTATTTTTTAAAAATTATTTCTCGACGATCCAACCGTACGGATCTCAATATATATCTAATCTAGTGATATTCCGATATTTTCAAAAAATAGAAAATTAATTTGGTTGGAGATCTTAGTAGTCAACTACCGAATTGACTAGTACTCGTAACTAGTGTTTTGTCACGGATTGTTGATTCTATTTTTTAAATATTATTTCTTGACGATCCAACCGTACAAATCTCAAGATATATCTAATCTAGTGACATTCCCAAATTTTCAAAAAATAAAAAATTAATTTGGTTGGAGATCTTAGTTCTCAACTACCGAATTAACTAGTACTCGTAGCTAGTGCTTTGTTACGAATTGTTGATTCTATTTTTTAAACATTATTTCTCGACAATCCAACCATACGGATCTCAAGATATATCTAATCTAGTGATATTCCCAAATTTTCAAAAAAGAAAAAATTAATTTGGTTGGAGATCTTAGTAGTCAACTACTGAATTGACTAGTACTCGTAACAAGTGTTTTATCACGGATTATTGATTCTATTTTTTAAAAAATATATCTCGACGATCCAACCGTACGGATTTCAAGATATATCTAATTTAGCGATATTCTCAAATTTGTAAAAAATAAAAAAATAATTTGGTTTAAAATCTTAGTAGTCAACCATCGAATTGACTAGTACTCGTAATTAGTGTTTTATCACGGATTGTTTATTCTATTTTTTAAAAATTATTTCTCGATGATCCAACCGTACGGATCTCAAGATATTTCAAATCTAGTGATATTCTCAAATTTTCAAAAAAAAAAAATTAATTTGGTTGGAGATCTTAGTAGTCAACTACCGAATTGACTAGTACTCATAACTTGTGCATTGTCACGGATTGTTGATTCTATTTTTTAAACATTATTTCTCGACGATCCAACCGTACGGATCTTAAGATATATCTAATCTAGTGACATTCCTAAATTTTCAAAAAATAAAAAATTAATTTGGTTGGAGAACATAGTAGTCAACTACCGAATTGACTAGTAGTCGTAACTAGTGCTTTGTCACGGATTGTTGATTCTATTTTTTTAATATTATTTCTCGACGATCCAACCGTACGGATCTCAAGGTATATCTAATATAGTGATATTCCCAAATTTTCAAAAGTAAAATATTAATTTGGTTGGAGATCTTAGTAGTCAACTACCGAATTGACTAATACTCGTAACTATTGTTTTGTCACGGATTGTTGATTTTATTTTTTTAAAATTTTTTCTCGACGATCCAGCCGTACGGATGTCAAGATATATCTAATTTAGTGATATTTCTAAATTTTCAAAAAATAAAAAATATTTTTTAAAAAATACATGTGTCAAAACTTATTAAATAAGACCGAATATGTCAAAATTAGATATATCACTTATATAACGCTTCCATAAGCGTTATGGAAGTGAATGCACTCACTTAGACAGCGCTTCAATAAGCGCTATATAATTGAATGCACTTTAATTTCTACCCAGAATATGCAGAATTTATTTATTTATTTATTTGCTAATTATGTGCAAAATTTATTAATTTATATTTGTAAATTGAATTAAATTACTATTATATACAAAATATCGTAAGCAATATTCAATGAGAATAATAAATATATAGCAAATCAGAAAATATAAAAATTAACAAAACTAAACAAATAAAGGTCAAGAAAATATTAATCTATATAAAATTATTTTATCGAATATTTTTCGATTCAGTTATTTTTAGTTTCGGATTTACATCGGATTCAAGTCATATTCGGTTCGGGTAAATTTTTATTCGGATTTGATCGGTTCTGATTATAATCGGATACATGGTCATCATTGGATACAGTATTTCGGATAATTTTTGGTTAAATATTCGGTTCGGTTAATTTTCGGATCGGGTCAAATCGGTTTTCTGATCGTTATCGGATTTGATTAAATTGAATTGGTTTCGGTTCGGATTCGGATTGTTTCGATTTCGGATACAATTTCGGATAATCTATTTCGGATCCAATTTCGGATTCGGTTCCACATATTTCGGTTCGGTTTTTCGGATCCAGACCCATTTTGCCAGGTCTAATCCTAATGAACCTGGAACATAGATGCTAAGAACAAATACTATTACTACAGATGAAACCAGTTAATAATACTAGGACAGAGGATCATGATAATTTGGAATTCTTTAAAAATTATATTTGTTGATGTAGCCTTTCCCCAGAATGTATTCTTCCTGCAGGGCTTGGTGAGCAGGCATCACAACTGGACCCTTATTGGTGTTGTTGTCAATAGCAAAATGATCCTCATGAAAAGCGTAGCCTCCATGTGCAATAGCTGGGTTCGACAAATAGTTTGGACCAAAATCAATTGGGTCTTCTTCATCCGCCAATATTTCAACATCTTGATATTCTGGAGCCACATGACCGAACCCTAGATCCAAGCTTAAAAGTTCCTCAACTGCTCCTATTGGCCTGGATAGGGTGTATAGTTGATTGCATCATTCTGCACCAAGTTTTGCAAGATAGATGGCAACCACATTCCTTTCTGAGGACACATAAACAATGGAGTAGACCCACCTAGGATCGTGGAGCCTAATGAAGATCTGCTTTGCTATCCATTCAACCTCCTGTGGAACACCCTGTGGAAAGTTTTTGATGATGCAGAAGGCGTCAATGTTGTCAGTCTCCAAGATGATTTCTTTGAAGTTGCCTTCAAAAGCTCTTTTGAGACCATGTAGTATTGCATTTAGCTTGTTTTCGATAGGGGAGGAGGAAGGGAGGGTACCTGTGGATATCTTAATGAGTTCTCCTTCTGAATCTCTAAGAGCAAGTCCAACAATGTCTTAAATATTGTCATAAATCAATATTTAGGACATTTAGTCACTTTTTGTGCTCCAACAATGTCTTAGTGGTGTCTTAAAACACTAGGACATTCATCTCATGCCCTACTTTTAAGGCACTTCTATACTTGTCCTAAATCATTTTTAACAATAAAAAATTAACTTCCCTTCTTTTCTACACTTCTCTTTCCTCTCTTTTTTCCTTTCCCTCCAATTCTAATTCAAATATATTATTATTTTAATTATAAGGCACAAGTATAAGACATATTATTGGAATTGATACACAAAAATCATATCTTAAATCACTAGGACACTATATTTTATTATATTTATAGGACACCAACTAGGACATTGTTGGACTTGCTCTAATGATCATACCTATCCCGACCGTGTTTCCATTGGGGTAAGGGATGAAAGTAGTGGCTCCATGTACATTTACTTTCACAGCTCCAGGTGGGGGGAGTAGCCAGTAGAACTCCATTATATTTGATATGAGGCAGATGAAAGGAGAGGTAAAGAGGCTGGTGCATATATAACCCAGGTAGACTAGGGTTTTTGAAAAAACTGTTATTTCCCATGCATGTAATCAATTGCCAGTCTAGCTGTGGAGATATTCTGAAAATATGATACCTTCCCAATATAGGCGTGGGTGATTGCCCAATCAGGTAGATACTTTAGTTATATTCCACCAAGACAGGAGAATAATGATGTTTCCTGGCTATACCGTTAAATGGGACAACCTCGGGATAACCAATCTCAGAAAAAAAACTCTAATAAACCACTATATTTCTGAAAAATACTAATACCATCCTGAGATCATTGAGTTCAATTTCCAACCATTTTTCGTTAAAAAGTCTGCTTCGTTGTTGAGCTCCCTTCCACAATGAGTAAAATAAAAATTCCCCAGTGCTGGATTTGCTGATCTTTCGGATAGAAAAGTATTTTTTGCCCAGAAAGAATCCATACACATGATAACTTTCTTATCAGAGTACTGAGAGTTTTGTATTGCTTGAATTAGATACCTACAAGCCTCAATTTCTACTTCCAGGGGGGATATTGCCTTAGAGGGGCCTGGAAATATGTAGACCGATGACCTTGACTTATCGATGATAATACCTCCAATCCCTGAGATGCTGCCACCTTGAGGTCCTTCTTTCCATGATCCATCAGTGAAACCCACCAAATCATAATTAGAAAGCAAGCAACTTAATAACTTGTCTTTCCTGTTTACAATGTTGATTTTTAGGTACCCTAATGGGTTAGGGACTCATATATTCTCCAGGCCATGCAAATTTTCCGAAATCCAATTAATCGCTCTCAACCATTTATGAGTAGTGAATTTAAGTTGAAATGCCATCTCACTACTATTCTTTCTTATATATTGAAATGTGCACTCATTTCTCAGTCTCCAAATCGTCCACAGTGCCGCTGACACAAAGATATTCCAATATCTTTTGAGATCTGCTCCATACCTGCATCTAAATATTGCTGTTAAATTAAAATCAAAATTTGTTCCCAAGTGTGGTATGTTTAGCCATGAGCACAATGTAGACCATATAGTTGAAGCTAAAGGACAAGACCAAAAAATGTGGTTTAAGTCTTCATTCATTCCTCTGCACCAGCTGTATTCATTGATAATTTTCATCCCTCGGTTAACCAGCAGTGACTTAGATGGAATAATGCCATGTTGAAGTTTCCACAGGAAGATTTTAATCGATTGTGGTACTTTGCACTTCCAAATCCAACTCCATGTACTTTGCTTTTCCTGATTGGATTCTGTGAGTAACTTGTAGCCAATACAAGTCTTGTATTCCCATTTGTTGACATTCCAAGTGACCTTGTCTTGTAAAGAACTGGGATGAACATTGAATAATAATGAGTATAGTCTTTGTTCCTCTTCTTTTTCCCAATGTCTCAATGCTCTCCTCCACAAGAGACATTCTCCTCTAACATATGAGGTCCATCTGGTTTTCATTTCACTTATTGACAGATGCTTGTGAAAACATAAGTCATAAAGTCTTTTAAACCTGCTCTTCATGATAGTGTTGTCGTACCATGGATCATCCCAAAACTTAAACTTATCTCCAGACCCCAATATGTAATCAAAATCCTCCATATTGAAGAGTTTAAGCATCGGAGAATTTTTGACTGAAATAATGCTGCTCATAATTGGAGATAGAATAGTGTGACTGGCCTGTAGGTCCCAGTCCCTATATTTGCTTTGTAGAACTTTATGCCAAAGGCTGCCCGATTCGTTCCTCCTCCTCCACCACCATTTAGCTAGCAAGGATATGTTCTTGTACCTTATTGAAGCGATGCCTAGCCCCCCCAGAGCGTTTGCTGGTACATATTTTATCCCATTTCAGGAGATGCAATTTCCGATTATTATTGCCAAGCTCATTCCAAAGAAAATCTCTGCGGATCTTATCTATTTTTTTTTATCACTATAGAAGAACTTTATAGAGATTAAGCCAATAGATTGGAATGCTTTCGAGAACCGCTTTCAGCAAGATCAACCTTCCTGCTATAGATACTCCCATTATTTTCCAGCTTTTAAGTATGTTATGGAACTTGTTGATCAGTGGATCCCAAAATTTCTGGCCTTTAGGAGATTTCCCTATGCTAGCTCCTAAATAGTTGAAGGGCCATGATCCCATCTCACATCCTAGCAGCTGCGCGTATTCTCTAGTAAGAGCAGAGTTAGAGTCAGCTCCATACAGAAAACTCTTTTGATAATTAATTTTGAGGCCAGAGCTCAATTCAAAGAGTTTAAGTACGGTTTTGATGCCCTTGATCGAGTGGATATCATTGTTAATGAAAAGAATTGTGTCATCCATAAACTGTAAGTGAGAAATTTGAGTACTGTTGTTGAGTGTAATTCCTTGAAAAATGTTGGTTGAACTGGCTTTATCTAGAAGCAGATGTAGAAATTCTCCTGCCAAGTTGAATAATAACGGAGACAGAGGATCTCCTTGGCGAAGACCTCTATGCATTTCGAGCTTTTTCGTTGGCGATCCGTTAATGAGGATCGAGGGTCTGGCAGATGTAAAAATAGACTTCATCCAAAAAATCCATTGGTCTTCGAAGTTCATGCACTTCATAACCTTTTCAAGGAATTCCCATCTGACTGTGTCGAAGGCTTTTGCGAAATCTATTTTAAAAATCAACCCTTTGCATTTCTTGTTTTAGATGCTATGTGCAACTTTGTTAGCAATGAGTACGCCATCGGAAATGCTTCTATTTTTGATGAAACCAGTCTGATGTTCTGATATGATGTTCTTCATGACCTGCCCTAATCTGTTGGAGAGATTTTTGAGTAAGATTTTCATAGTGAAATTTATGAGACTGATTGGACGGTAATCACTGGCCTTTTCTGGAATTAAAACCTTAGGTATAAGAGTGATGAAAGAAGAGTTTAATCCTTTAGAAAACACCCCTGTGTTTTGGAAATTTAAAACCACCTGCATGAACTCTTCTTTAATAAGGTGCCATGAATCTTTGATGAACACTCCGTTGAGCCCATCTGGTCCCAGAGCTTTCTTAGCATTTAATGCTTTCAGGGCTAATTCCACTTCATCTATGGAGATGGTGGATATCATCCTCTTAGCATCTTCTTCGTTAAGAATGCTTGGATTCAAAGATGAAAGATTAACCTGAAGTGTAGGAGTTGTAGCCGAAAAGATGTTCTTGTAATAATTGTAGAAGTGATCTTTTATGTCTCCAGGTTCTGAAATCCACAAATTGTTACTCCATATCCCATGAATGAAGTTTCTCTTCCGTCTGAATTGTACTCGTTGATGGAAAAACTTTGTGTTTTTGTCCCCCTCGAAATCCCATTTGAATCTTGCTTTATGTATTAACGAGAGGTCCCTAATTTTGTACATTTGATGCAGGCTATTCTGAACTTTCCATATTTCTTTGTAGTCACCTGCTTTATCTGCATTTCGTAGCTGATCTTCTAAACAAGTAATGCTTTGAGATATATTGATCTTATTGTTCTTGCTCCACTCCTTGATCCAAAATCGGAGCGATCTCCAAGTGCTAAAATGATTAGAATTGCTAGAGAAATTTTGTTGGGTGTCTTTAGTCTTCTACCTTAACCATGACTTGAAACTGTCATCCTCTAGCCAAAAATTATAAGCCTTAAAGGGGATGGGACCCCAATTGGTGAATTTTTGACACAAGATGAGTGGAATATGATCCGATTGTTAGGCAGCCTACCATACCATTTCTTCCCAAACACACACTTCTACCTAATTCACCTACCCCCCACTTTCCTTCTTACATTTCTACCCCCATGTCACCAACCCCTCCTATAAATACCTTCATCTCCCTTCATTCTAAAACACACCAAACACCAAAATCTCTTCTTCCTCTCTTACTTCTCAGTATATATATATATATATATAGCTGCTAGATAGTCCGTCTAGTAGGAAACTTACCTTGTGGTAGTTTCAAGCAGGTCAGGATAGCGGGCCCTCGTGCTACTCTATTCTTTCGTTTCGAGGGAGTTTGTGTGAGTGTCAGGCTGCAGTCATCGGAATATGTCCCGCTGCAGCATTAGGAGTTTGTCCAGCTGTTGTAGTTGCTACAAAGGGAGTTCATCCAGGTTATCCGGTCAAGTACCGAAGGAGTAGGGAATCGTTGTATTTCTATTCAGTTGTGCCTCAAGTGTTACTTCGTAAACTTGAGAGAGAATATTGTAACCATTGTTATCATTATAGTGGAAACATTCGGAGCTGGTCCCGTGGTTTTTACCTCTTTACTTTAAGGGGGTTTTCCACGTATAAATCTTGGTGTTCATCTGTCTTTATTATTGACTGTTATAATCTCCGTATTTAATTTACGCAAAGACAGGAAACGGGAATTCCTAGCAAGTGGTATCAGAGCTGGGGCCCACGTTGTTGGTGTCTAGGAAAGTGCTTTGTGCGCAGTGGTTACTTGATAACGCGCCGTACTAATACGGAAGGCTCCCCAAACACATCCACTTTCCTGGCCAACTTTTGTGGTTCTAAGTGAGATTCCCATAGTCTTTGGTAAATTAAAATGGATGATTCTTCCAGTGTAATGGTAAGCCTAACAGCTTCAAATTATCCAATGTGGAAAAGCAGAATAAAGGATTTGCTTTATAGTAAGGACTTGTTTGATCCGGTGGAGCTAAAAGGAGTTAAACCTGCAGCAAAGTCTGATGCTGACTGGAAGAAGATGAACATGAAAACTATCAGTCTCATTCGTCGATGGATTGATAATTCGGAGTATCATCATGTCTCTGAAGAAGAAGACGCTTATACGCTTTGGACGACATTAGAGTCTACGTTCCAAGAGAAAAGTTCACAAAATGTAACTTTTCTAGTTCGTCAGGTGGTGAACATGAGGTACCAGGATGGGAACAACATGTCAGAGCATATGAACGAATTCCAAGGGTTGTTAAATCAACTATCAAATATGAAGATGGAGTTTGAGCAGAAATTCCAAGCAATATTTCTTCTCAACACTTTACCATCCAGCTGGAATACGCTAGTGGTGACAGTAACTAATGCTGTACCAACTGAGCAACTAACGTTACGATCAATTAAGCAGAGTATCCTTAGTGAATCCATGAGAAGAAAGGTACAAGGAGTCAACCACGATTCCCAGGCTCTTGTTACTGAGAACAGGGGCAGAAGCAACTACAGGGAGACAAACCGAGGACGTAGTAAAAGTAGGAATTTTGGTAATTCCGGTGGCAAATCAAATGCCAATGTTGAATGCTACTATTGTAAGAAGAAGGGTCATTACAAAAAGGATTGTAGGGCCTGGCTCAAGCAACAGAACAATGGTCAGCAAGGGAAACACGCCGAGAAAAGTACAACAGCTGCTATGACAGAAGATGTTGTGATCCTTTCTTTTGGGGAAGAAGAATGCTTACATGTTGATGATCAGAAGGTCGAATGGGTGATAAATACTGGAGCAACGTATCATGCAACACCCACTCAGGAATTCTTTACGACGTACAAGTCAGGGGACTTTGGTACTGTAAGAATGGGTAACTCAGATCAATCAAAGATCGCAGGCATTGGTGATATCTGTATTGAGACAAACACGGGTTGTTCAATGACTTTGAAAGATGTCAGGCATGTTCCGGACTTACGGCTCAACTTGATTTCCGGCATGGCGCTAGACAAGCAGGGGTACGTAAATACTTTCGGTGGTGGAAGGTGGAAGCTTACTACGGGTTCATTGGTGGTTGCAAGAGGATCCACTTGTGGCTCTTTGTACAAGACACAAGTGAAGATGTGTTCAAATGCTTTGAATATAGTTGAAGATGAAGACTCGGCAAAATTGTGGCATAAGAGGCTCGGCCACATGAGCGAGAAAGGGCTGCAGATTATAGCAAAGAAATCCCTCATTCCATTTGCTAAAGGAACTGCATTGCAGCCGTGCGAATATTATTTATTCGGGAAACAACATAGAGTATCTTTTAGCAGTCCACTGAAGAAAAAGTCGGGGCTGTTAGAAAGAGTTTATTCTGATGTATGTGGTCCGTTTGAGGTGGAGTCCTTAGGCGGAAATAGGTACTTTGTTACCTTCATTGATGAAGCATCTCGAAAGGTGTGGGTTGAGATACTCAAATCCAAAGATCAAGTGTTTGAGTACTTCCAGAAGTTTCATGCCATGGTTGAAAGATCAACAGGGAAACAACTGAAGTGCCTTCGTAGTGACAACGGGGGGGAGTACACTTCAAAAGAGTTTCAAAAGTACCTTACAAAGCATGGTATCCGGCATGAAAGAATAGTTCCTGGCACCCCACAACAGAATGACGTTGCGGAAAGAATGAACCGCACCATTGCTGAACGAGTCAGATGCATGTTGAAAATGGCTAAATTGCCGAAGTCATTTTGGGGAGAAGCTGTAAGAACAGCTTGCTACTTGATCAATCGATCTCCATCGGCACCTCTGAATTTTGAGATTCCAGAGAAGATCTGGTTAGGAAAGGATGTTTCCTATTCCTACTTGCGGGTGTTTGGATGCAAGGCTTTTGCACACATCCCAAAGGAGCATAGAACAAAGCTTGAAGATAAAACAACTCCGTGTATTCTCGTTGGCTACGGGGATCCAGAGTTCGGGTATCGGTTGTGGAATCCTGAATCGAAGAAGATATTCAGGAGCAGAGATGTGGTTTTCCATGAGTCTTAAAATTATGAGAATTTTGGGAGCACTCAACAACCAAGGCAAGCTAGAAATCCAGATACATTAGAAGATGATGGAGAGGATATGGCAGATGATGAGGCTGCTGAGCAGGGGGAGCTACCGCCTCAGCCTGAAGTTGAAGAAATTCAACCACGGCGTTCTACGAGAGAACGGAGACCATCGGGAAGATATCTTTCATCCGAGTATATCTTAATTGCTGATGAGGGGGAGCCCGAGACCTTTGAGGAAGTCAAGACTCATAAAGAAAGCAGTTGCTGGTTGAAAGCAATGCAAGAGGAGATGGATTCTTTAAACAAGAATGAAACTTATGAGTTGACTACACTTCCGAAAGGACGGAAGGCTTTGAGGAACAAATGGGTCTTCAAAGTAAAAAGGGATGATGAAAAGCTTGTAAAGTATAAAGCACGCTTGGTGGTTAAAGGCTTTGCACAGAAGGAAGGCATTGATTTCGATGAAATCTTTTCTCCGGTTGTAAAGATGACATCAATCCGAACAGTTCTCGGATTAGCAGCTAGCATGGATCTTGAGCTTGAGCAGTTAGATGTGAAAACTGCATTCCTTCATGGAGATTTGAAGGAAGAGATCTACATGTACCAGCCAGAAGGATTTGAAGTGAAAGGGAAGGAGCATATGGTTTGTAAACTCAAGAAGAGTTTATACGGGCTTAAGCAAGCGCCAAGAGAGTGGTACAAAAAGTTTGATTCATTCATGAGGAATCATAAGTTCAAGAGAACTGCATCCGATCACTGTGCTTATGTGCAAAGGTTTCCTAACGGTAACTTCATTATCCTGCTGCTTTATGTTGATGATATGTTAGTGGTCGGCCAAGATGCTAACATGATCCGTAAAAGAAGATTTGTCCAAGTTCTTTGATATGAAAGACTTGGGTCTAGCAAAACAAATCCTAGGGATGAAGATTATTCGTGATAGAACATCTCGGAAGTTGTGGTTGTCACAACAAGGATATATTGAACGAGTATTGAAAAGGTTCAATATGGATGATGCTAAACCTGTTAGCATACCATTGGCGGGACATTTTAAACTGGACAAGAAAATGTGTCCGTCAACAGACAAGGAGAAGGAGGATATGGAGGAAGTTCCCTACTCATCCGCAGTGGGGAGTCTTATGTATGCATTGGTTTGTACAAGACCAGATATTGCTCATGCTGTTGGAGCTGTGAGTAGATATTTGTCAAATCCAGGAAGAAAGCACTGGGAAGCAGTTAAGTGGATTCTCAGATATCTCAAAGGCACTTCCGGGTTATGCTTGAAGTATGGACACGGTGAACCAGTCTTGGAAGGTTTTACAGATGCTGACATGGCAGGACATCCAGATGGGATGAAGTCCACGTCAGGGATGCTTTTCACTTTTACGGGGGGAGCTGTAGCATGGCAGTCCAAGTTGCAAAAGTGTGTTGCGTTGTCAACAACCGAATCAGAGTATATTGCTGCTTGTGAAGCAGGCAAGGAGCTGGTTTGGTTAAAACGATTTCTCCAAGAATTGGGTCAGAAGCAAGAAAACTTTGAGTTGTATTGTGATAGCCAGAGTGCTATTGACTTGAGCAAGAATGCTACTTGTCACAGTCGTACTAAGCATATTAATGTACGTTACCATTGGCTACGGGAACAGGTTGAAGATTGGGTGATACAGATAGAGAAGATACACACGGATAAGAATCCGGCTGATATGATGACAAAGGTGGTTCCGCGAGAAAAGTTGGAGCTGTGCAAACAGGGCGCAGGTATGAAGTGCAAGTGAAGAGCTGTGTGTTTGGAAAGAGGGGGAGATTGTTAGGCAGCCTACCATACGCAGCCTACCATACCATTTCTTCCCAAACACACACTTCTACCTAATCCACCTACCCCCCACTTTCCTTCTTACATTTCTACCCCCATGTCACCAACCCCCTCCTATAAATACCTTCATCTCCCTTCATTCTAAAACACACCAAACACCAAAATCTCTTCTTCCTCTCTTACTTCTCAGTATATATATAGCTGCTAGATAGTCCGTCTAGTAGGAAACTTACCTTGTGGTAGTTTCAAGCAGGTCAGGATAGCGGGCCCTCGTGCTACTCTATTTTTTCGTTTCGAGGGAGTTTGTGTGAGTGTCAGGCTGCAGTCATCGGAATCTGTCCCGCTGCAGCATTAGGAGTTTGTCCAGCTGTTGTAGTTGCTACAAAGGGAGTTCATCCAGGTTATCCGGTCAAGTACCGAAGGAGTAGGGAATCGTTGTATTTCTATTCAGTTGTGCCTCAAGTGTTACTTCGTAAACTTGAGAGAGAATATTGTAACCATTGTTATCATTATAGTGGAAACATTCGGAGCTGGTCCCGTGGTTTTTACCTCTTTACTTTAAGGGGGTTTTCCACGTATAAATCTTGGTGTTCATCTGTCTTTATTATTGACTGTTATAATCTCCGTATTTAATTTACGCAAAGACAGGAAACGGGAATTCCTAACCCCGTTGATTTCTTGCAGTCTCCTTGCAAAAACCAGCATGACCCTCCTGGCCAAATAGGTGATAGAAAGGCTCTATCAATCCTGCTTCTTCTGTTGTATGGGCCAAACCTTGTGAATTTGTGATCTTTGAGGGGAACCTCCCAAAGATTGTTATTTTGAACAAAGCTTTCCAGAGCTTCTGAGTCCTTCTTTCTGTAAATGCAACCTTCTCTTTCGTTGTCGTCCTAATACAGTTAAAGTCTCCAATGATGCAAAACGGTTCTCCTACGAAACTCGTGATCTGGTTTTGCAATTCTGACCATAATCTCAATTTGTCCTTAGCCTCTTGAGGGGCATAAATGCTGATAATCTTGAGCGGGCTTTGCATATTCACCATTTTATGCCTTATCCAGATCCAATACCTATTAATCGACTCTTCAATTTTCACCAAAATTGTAGAATCCCAAGTGAGTAAGATGCCGCCTGATAGACCTACTGAAGGCGATTCCAGCCATTCATGACCTTTAACCGGCCAGATTGAGTCTTTCATTGGTCTGACCAATTGCTACATTTCGTCTCCTGAATGCTAATGACATGTGGTCTATATTTTACGATGAAGTGACTAATGTTCTTTCTGGCCGTAAAATTGCATGCCCCCCTAATGTTCCAGTTAAAAATAGAGAAATTATCCATTCAATGAATAATTATACAACAAGGAAAGATTTCTAAGATGAGAGGCTTTTTTCAATGATTACTGCTGCATGGGCTCTTTCATCTGGGTTTATCAATCCCATCAGTTCACCAACCTCAATTATCTGTTCTACCAATCCTTGCTCTGGATTTTGCCTAGAGGTGCCTGCTTCTGTATTCACTTCTTTAGAATGCACTAGCAGAGGTAGATGACCTGTGTCCTTCTCTTGTATTGATGGGTTAGAAGGTGGTTTCCTGGACTTTGAGAATTTACTCTTGTATTTGCCTCTAATTTCAAAGAAATTAGACAACTTCGGATTTTTCCCCCTATCTTGAGTTTACAGATATCCAAATCTATCTCATCCAGATTGTTCTGGATGTCTAATTCTTTATCAGTTGTGTTATCATCCTCCTCTTGTGTATTTCCAGACTTCTTTGTGTTAGAGAGACTTTCTAGTACTTGATGCTCTGTCTCTCTCCAATTCTTGAAATTATCGTCTGCTTCTTCTTATGGGTGATTAGATTTGACCTGGGAGTGAAGTGGTGAAGATCTGTGGTGGATAGTGCAAGGGGAAGGGTGAGTCCGAGGAGTGGGAATATCCGAGTGAGAAACCGGTTTCTGAGGTGGAATTTCCTGAGAAATGTCTTTCTTTTCCGGGTGCAATGTGCAAATGTCTTTCTTTTCCGGGTGCAATATGCAATTAACTTCCTTGATAATAACCCAGAAGCTCTGATCTCCTATTAATACTTTGGTTTCCTTTATTTTCCTTACTTGGTGTGTGAATATGCAGACCAGCGGGGTGCTAAGAATATCATCCTCCAAATTCTGCTCTTCTACTTGAAGAAAGGTTCCCCACTCATTTGCTATAAGCTCCCAGTTTGAAAGATTCCATAGACTGATAGGCAAGCCATCACATTTTAACCAAGCTTTTCTTGGTAGGTTAAGTTCCCTATGTGTGACTTCGGAGAAAGAAGAGAACCAAGGATCTAACCATCCTAGGTCCATGTTATCTTTCTCATGCTTGTTAGGAAAGTTGATCAAGAACTTATTAGAGGAAAGGCCTTTGATCTTTAAATTCTTAATGTCTTCTTTCTTCATTTTCTCTAGCAAAGAGTTTGCAGTTTCTTTTTGTCTTGAGTATGCTATAAGACTTGCCTCCATTTCTTCCTTGACCTCTTCTTCCATGGTCATTCTGATAACTCTGTGATTTTGATTAGCTTTGCTATCATCCAGAATTTCAGTCTCCTTGAGCTTGGTACTGTTATATGGAAACCTCGCATATTTAGTGTCAGTCTCTTTTATTCTCCCATTTTTCTCCATTTTTCTTCCTTCCAAATTGGAGTCCTCTTTCTGATTAGCCCACTTCGCCTTCAGGGTATGACCCCCTAATTTTGCTCCATTAATGTTTTTTAAAAGAGGAAGCCCATTATTCCAATCAGATGGTATAACAAATCCATATCTTTTGTTATACTTATCCTTCTGCTTTGGCAGAATGACATCTCTTATATCTCCTTTGCGTTTGCAGAAGCTCCAGATGTCCTTGGCTGAGTAATTTTCTGGAAGGTTGTAGATGAAAATTGCTATCGGAGATTTCTGAGGATACGATGCCTTCCTTGGAGTAGGGGGAGTTCTAGGTTGTTGCCTCTGCGAGTTAGGATGTATTGTAGACACTGCTTCAGCATATGTTCTTGGAGCCTCCCTGCTTACTTCTGGGTGAAATGCACGGTAGAACGCCCCTTGTCACTAAAGTGTATTGTTGATCGATCCTTGTTGATGGTTGGAGGCGTAACCTGCTTGTGTTGGTATTTGGAACCTACTTTTCTTACTTCATACCTTGGGTTTTCGATTGATGTTGGGTTTGTACGTATCTCTGGGTCGATTAGTGTCTTCAAATGATGTTTCAACTCTGAATCTATAGCCACCTTGTGGACTGTACTGTCTGTCCTTTTATCTTTTCTTGGTAAACTTCTGAAGTGAATCTGCATTAGAGCCTCCGATACTGCATCCTCACAACCTTTCCTAATATTGTCTAGTAGCGTTCCTTCAACCAGGTCTCCATTGTTGATGATGAAATCCCTGAGTATTTTCTCCCTGAGTGCTCTCTCCATCTTTCTCCCTAATGTTAAAGGTTTCATTCTCTACAAAGAAGGTTATTTTGATAATCAAAACAAAATATAAGTAGATTTCCTAAATAAAATAGAATTTTCAATATAAAAAATCGTCAATTTCATCTCTCTTTTGTTTCTTGGTAGTTTTAATTGGAGAAAATTGTTAAATCATCACTAAATTAAAAATTATTTTTTATATCCTATTATATAATAAGAGTAAGAGTGATAATAAAAGAATATTACCAAAGGTCACATGATCGATTCCCAGCAACCAATTATTATTTAATGTCCTTTTAATGTTGTAACATAATATTAAGTTTGCATCAAAACCTTGCGGCCCGCGAATATTATGTTAGAATTAGAGTACATTAGTTTGGTTTTCTCCTTGGCGGAGGGATTTATATTTTCTTTTAGAAGTAGTAATCGGTAGTACGGTCCATGCGAAACTCACAAAAATATCTTTAATTTAGTGATGATTTAACAATTATTATTTTTTGCTAAGTATGATTTAACAATTATTATCGAAATGGAAACACTCATAATATTAATAGAAAATATTATTACAAAATTTTACATTAATCATATTCAGTGTAGAAGACCTACATTGATAATTCTATTTAATGTAGAAAACCAAATTATATGATTTAAATCATTGACATACACTTTTTCGTATTTCAATATAAATACACTTTTTAATTTACATTTTAAAAATTAAAATATTTTTATGTTAGATCCATCATTTTTCATCTATTTATTTTATGACCTAACGGTTCTTATTTATTTTGTCTTACTGAAGACCAGACCACCGACTATCAAAGTTTTGGACAAAACCACTCTTACGCTCATTATATATTTGGTTGTTAGTAAAACTATCTTCAAATAATAAGAAGGGTATTTTGATAATGAAAATGAAATAAAAGTAGATTTCATAAATCGAACAGAATTTTTAACGTAAAAAATTGATAATTTTTTTTCTCTTTTGTTTCTGCATAGTTTTAATTATAAAATAATTTTTAACCATCACTAAATTAAAGATTAATTTATTAATTTCAAGTGGACAGTAAGATCGTCCAAATCTTATATATATAATTTAAGATAGAGCACAAATATTAAATTGAACGTGTAAAATCATATATATATATATATATATATATATATATATATATGTATATATATCAAATTTTAAACAATAATTTGATATGTAAATTGATAACATATAAATATTAAAAAAAATTATATAATTATAGATATTAAAAAAGGAACCGTGCATTGCACGACCTATAAACTACCAAAGTATTACGAATTTGAGGATATAATGGGTGAATAGTATTTTAAAAATAAAACCACTTAATTCTACCACTCATTTATATTCTATCTATAGTAAATTAATATTAGAAAACAACTACCAAATATTACGAATTTGAGCTTTATGAACAATATATAGAATATAATGTTGGAAGCCCTATACCCATTATGGGCCGAACCGAAGGCCCAACAAGAAAAAGCCCAAAATGACTAACGGTCTCCTCTTTTCTTGAACGATATTCATCTACTTTCGGTGGAGGGAAACACAATGATACCCATGGGGCCCTTTTAAGGTAACGGACATAATTTCTTGAAAGTGTTTGTCCTAAATCCAATCATGTATGATGAGTTAGGAAGAACTTTCATGTATTCTTGTTTGATTTCATTAATAATAATAAAAGACTTGTTTTGATTTTATTACGGGCATTATCTGTTTAAAGTGTTTTAAATAAGATGTTCCATAGTTTAGAGTAAAGCTTCTATAATTATAATGAGATTATAATAGTGAGATCTAGAAGATGATAACTCTAGACTTAAACAGTTCCTGATCATAGGATAACTAATCGGAAGTTAGTGAATCCGCAAAGATTGGTACATACTATGCTTGCTCCTTTCAGGAGGATGTCTGTTCTCATAGGCATTTGTGTGGTGACACTATAGCTAGTATGTAGGTGCTTATTAGGGAATAAGTTCACTGAACATGACTCGATAAGTTGAACAACTAATGGAGTTTACTCACGTGTCGATAGTTGTTCACTGAGTGATAGTTGTACAAGTGTCCTTAGACTTGAGATCGTTAGAGTAATCTTGTATATAATGAACTGTGCTTTGGTTTAGTCCTTAGTCTCAAGGACATCCATTAGGTCTATTCTGGGCATAGGGATTTGTGTATGGAGATAGTTAACGGTCAATAAAGGATCTACCCCTTCCAGTAAGGAAGTGAATATCCTATGTTATTCTTAGTATGCTAGTTCCGGAATCTCTGGCCAGAGTGTATGAAATTAGAAAGAAGTTTCTAATTTGCATTAATATGAACTTTGCATTATGAATAAGAAATCATATGATTAAATTTGATAGGCTTGACACGAGATCCATGCCTTGTATTTAATCGGGATATTGTAGGGTAGAAGGAATTGATTGTACGGTAACTAGCACTGACAGGTTCTTGGTATTCTAAGCAGTGAATTCATATTATCCGGATAGTCGCGATATGTTGAGAAGCATCACTCACGATGTAGAATAAATATAATTAATCAGTTAATTATATTTAATGAATTTTAGAATTCATATAAATAATAAATAAAAAGGTTTATTATTATTTATTTTTACTACCGGCTTAATTTGAACCTACAGGGTCACACCATAAAAAGATTAATTTATTGATGAAGGTATTTTGAGAGAGCAAGTTGTTTTAATAATGATTAAAATTGTTTTAATTATTATTTAACATTTTATAAGATAAAGTGTAGGATTTATATATTAATATATAATGATATATTAATTATGAAAACCCTACATGAGCCCTATAAATAGAATGAGATGAGAATGAGTTTACATACTTTTGGTTTTTGTGAAAAACCTAGTTGCCTCCCTCATCTTCTTCATCTCTCTCTCTCTCTCTCAAACCTCCATTTTTATAAAAGCTTAGTTTTATAAAAAGCTTCGTCGAAGAATTAATCTTGGTGGATACCGGTAGAGTGCTTCACACTCTGAGGAGCAACTGCTAAAACACCATTTTTGTAAAGCTTCGATTTCAAGGTATGGTTACGAATCCCTCGTATTTCATTTTTACATGATTTTCTATATGTGCGATATATGGTTTTTACGGAAATAATTGTTATTTGCGCTTCCGCTCATTCGTAAATTCCTTCAATGGCATCAGAGCTAGGTTCTTGCATATAGAGAGTCATATAAAAATTTCAGATTTTTTTATGCATGTATGGATTTATTATGATTTTTGTAAGTTTATTTGGATTTAATTATGAATTAATTCGAAATAATTTTTGCATATGATTTTGACCACTAATCTGAGTTCTACAAGTGTTGTAGATGATCTGGGTATTTTTCTCATAATTTTGTGATGTGTAGATTATTTGTTATGAATTTTTAAAATTGTTTTAGTTAAAATTCATAAAATAATTATGCATGTGAAAATATTATGATTAAAAATATTGCACAAGGACCCCTAACCACCTGATAATTTTTGCTGCTCATGATTTTCAGAAATCATGTCTTGATAATTTTTTATTAATTTATTAATTAATTGTTAATTAATTTATTAATATTAAAATTAAAAGGATAATAATAATAAAAGTTATTGTTATTAAAGGGGGCATTAATTGATTGAACAGTTACATAATATAAAAAAAAAACTGATCTGTTCTGCGTCAGGCGCGTGCAGCGCACGCGAAGGGGGGGCGGTCACGCATTTCAGAAATGCGTGACAGGCTGTTGCGCAACTTACGGATGCGTTACAGCGTTTAATGGCTTTAAATGCTTGTAACGCATTCCGGACATGCGTTACAGTCCTTCTGTCCACAATAAATTTGATTTATTGGGAGTTTCGTAACTCCGTTTTGGGCGTGCGATATACCGTTGGATTCGTATTTTCGAGACGGATCTAATGGAGTGGTCAAATATTTTTTATATAATAATTTTGAATTATTTATATTTATGGGAGTGTTTTAAAGCATGTTTTAATTGGATTAATTGCTTTTAAATACTATAATAAATCCATACATCAATATATCAATGTGTGACATGATATTGCTTGCATGCTTACTTATTGATTTATTTTTATATATGTGATATATGCCTATGTTTACCATGCGATGATAGATTTAGGTGAACTTAAATCAAAATAAGGCGTGCTCTAGAAAATCTAGAAATAGGAATCGTTTCTTGCCTTAATAATAATATTATGAATACAATCATGAGATTCTTGTGTTTGTGAAACACGTAATTAAATATGAATTATCAATATTGAGAGAATGGATGATTCTGTCAAAAACGGATTTCGATCTGTAAGAAAGGGGTATTAAGTGACGCCTCTTGACAATGCTCCCCCCGATCTGGGAATCATCCAATTATCGATTGTTGATTTGAAATATTTAATTTAAAAGGAAGAATCTCTTTATAATATGATTATGATTGTAACATAATATAATCCCTCTAAAATTAAATAATATCAAGTAGTAATTGGCCAATGACACAACGGGCTTGTGTCGGTCATAGCCTTCCAACATGGTAGAAAGTAGTTCTTATTTTTGAATCATTGTCGTTTCGTGCTACAGCCGAGGGCTTTGATTTTGAAATAAGAAATACTTGTCTATTACATAGAGATGTGTACAATGAATTAGAATCTAATGGTCGTTACGTGCTACAGCCGTGGGCCGTTGGAGACTGATTCAGTTGTACGGAATGTTGGGTTAGACTTGACTTAGAATATTGAGTTTGTCGTGCCACAGCCGTGACTCAATTATTCAAGAGGCTAAAGTTTTATTAGGGAATAACATGAGATGTAATTGACAAGAGTTGTCTGCCTATTGAACATCACATGGCGTTTCGTGCCACAGCCGAGGTTGTGTGATGGAATATAGGATCCCTATTCCCACTAGCATTATGAATGCTTAATTTTTCACTTAAGGGGGTTGAATAAATTAGATAAACTAGTGGGAGCCACTTATGAATAAAGACCCGATTCATATAGTGTTTTAATAATGAAATTGAATATTTGCTAAGTGTTGTTATGTGTATATCATTTGCAGACTTAATATATATAGATATATACACTAGGTCTTCTGCACAGTCACTCCGTAGCATACTAGATGCTCACATATTGACTGATCCCAACTATGCTAACTAGCTTCGAAGCTTGAGAAAAGTTCTCAAGGGCTAAGAAGCTGGGATATGCTGTTTGTTTTCACTGTAACAAGGTGAGGCACTGGAAGAGGAACTGTAAGGTTTACCTTGCAGAACTGAACGTAAAGAAGGCTAGTAAGACTACCGTTTCTGATTCAGATATGTTTATGATTGAAGTAAACATGTCACTAAATCAAACTTCTACTTAGGTATTAGATACTACTTATGGTTCTCACATTTGCAATTCGTTGCGAGGACTAATGAGAAGTAGGGCTCTCGGGGAAGAGGAGGTGATTCTACGGATGGGAAATGGAGCAAGAGTTGCTGCTGAATCTGTAGGATCGTTTGATTTACATATGCCTACGGGCAAGACTATTGTTCTAAATAATTGTTATTTTGTTCCCTCGATTGTGAGGAATATTATTTCTATTCCTATGTTAGACTTGGATGGATTTTCGTTTGTTATTAAGAATAATGAATGTTCAATTCTTAGAGATAATGTTCTTTATGGTAGTGGTATTTTAAATAATGGTCTATATGTGTGTGACATAGAGCATGATTTACTACAAATTGAACATACTAATAAAAGGAAAAGGGATGATGAAAATCTCACCTATTTGTGGCACTGAAGACTTGGTCATATTAGTGAAAATAGACTGCGGACATTGCATAAGGAAGGGTTACTTGACCCCTTTGATTTTGAATCATATCCTACATGCGAGTCTTGTCTATTGGGTAAAATGAGCAAATCTCCATTTAGTGGACATGGAGAGAGGGCTGCAGATTTGCTAGGACTGGTACACACAGATGTATGTGGACCGATGTCTACGCAAGCCATGGGTGGATTTTCGTACTTCATTACTTTCATAGATGATCGATCTAGATTCGGATATGTGTATTTGATGAAACACAAGTCTGAAGCCTTTGAAAAGTTCAAAGAATATAAGAATGAAGTGGAGAAACAAACCAAACGTAGTATTAAAACTCTTCGATCAGATCGAGGTGGTGAATACTTGAGTGGAGAATTTCTAGATTATCTCAAAGAAAATGGTATAGTCTCTCAGTGGACTCCTCCATATACTCCACAGTTGAATGGAGTATCTGAAAGGAGAAATCGAACTTTGTTAGACATGGTTCGGTCCATGATGAGCTATGCAAATCTTCCAGTATTCCTTTGGGGTTATGCATTGGAAACCTCAGCATATTTACTGAATAAGGTGCCTTCCAAATCTGTTCCTCAAACTCCATATGAGATATGGAATGAAAGGAAACCGAGTCTTAAACACGTTAAGATTTGGGGATGTCCGGCTTATGTCAAGAAAGTTGACCCTGATAAGCTGGAATCTCGATCCGTGAAATGTAGTTTTGTGGGATATCCTAAAGAAACTTTAGGGTATTACTTCTACACCAATCATAGTGTATTTGTCTCCAGACATGCTACCTTCTTGGAAAAACAGTTTATCCTAGAAGGAAATAGTGGGAGCAAAATAGAACTTAATGAAGTTCAAGAAGCACAAACTACTACGGTTCAAGAGGAAACACCTGTTCAGACTGAACAACCTTCTGTGGTACAGCCCATTCGTAGGTCAGAAAGAGTGTCTCGCCAACCTGAGAGGTATTATGGCCTTGTCATTGAGAATGACAATGAGTTATCAATCGTTGATGATGACGACCCTATGACCTATAATGAGGCTATGAGTAGTGTTGACTCAGAGAAATGGCAGAGTTGAAATCCGAAATGGATTCTATGTATGCCAACCAAGTATGGACTTTGGTTGAAGCACCAGAGGATGTGAATCCTATTGGATGCAAATGGGTATACAAAAGAAAGATTGGAGCAGATGGCCAGGTGGAGACCTATAAGGCCAGGCTCGTGGCAAAAGGATTCAGACAAATGCAAGGGATTGACTTTGATGAAACTTTTTCGCCTGTAGCCCTGTTAAAATCAATTCGGATTTTGCTTGCGATTGCTGCTTACTACGACTATGAGATCTGGCAAATGGACGTGAAAACGGCCTTCCTCAATGGGAAACTTGAAGAGGAAGTGTATATGACACAGCCAGAGGGGTTTGTTTCTAAAGGGAATGAACACCTAGTGTGTAAGCTGCTAAGGACCATATATGGATTAAAGCAAGCTTCTCGTAGATGGAACATTCGTTTTGATGAGACAATCAAAGAGTTTGATTTTATCAAGAACATAGATGAACCATGTGTCTACAAGAAGGTTAGTGGGAGCGCGGTAACTTTTCTTGTATTGTATGTGGATGACATGCTTCTTATAGGAAATGATATACCGATGCTGCAATCAGTCAAAATTTGGCTATCGAAGAACTTCACTATGAAGGACTTGGGAGAAGCGTCCTACATTCTCGGTATGAAGATCTATAGAGATAGATCTAGAAGAATGATAGGTCTTACCCAGGGTACATACATCGAGAAAGTGCTTAAAAGGTTTAGCATGGAAAACTCCAAGAGAGGTCTCATACCGATGAGCCATGGAGTATCTCTTTCCGAGAAGATGTCTCCTAAGACACCTGAGGAAAGAGAGCGTAAGAGTAAGATTCCTTATGCTTCAGCAATAGGATCTATTATGTACGCGATGTTATGTACTAGGCCTGATGTTGCTTATTCAATTAGTGTGACAAGCAGATATCAGTCCAATCCAGGTGAAGACCACTGGAAAGCAGTGAAGAACATCCTTAAGTACTTGCGAAGGACTAAGGATATTTTTCTTGTTTTTGGTGGATCTGAATTGAAAATAGAGGGTTATACTGACTCTAGTTTTCAATCAAAAAGTGATAGCAAATCCATGTCAGGGTATGTGTTTACTTTGAATGGTGGTGCGATTAGTTGGAAGAGTTCCAAACAGTCGACAACGGCTGACTCCACAGCGGAAGCAGAGTATATAGCTGCAAGTGAGGCTGCAAAAGAAGCCGTTTGGATGAGGAAATTTGTTTCTGAGTTGGGAGTTGTTCCAAGCATTGAAGTGCCTATTGTGTTGTATTGTGATTACTTTGAATGGTGGTGCGATTAGTTGGAAGAGTTCCAAACAGTCGACAACGGCTGACTCCACAGCGGAAGCAGAGTATATAGCTGCAAGTGAGGCTGCAAAAGAAGCCGTTTGGATGAGGAAATTTGTTTCTGAGTTGGGAGTTGTTCCAAGCATTGAAGTGCCTATTGTGTTGTATTGTGATAACAATGCAGCAATAGCACAAGCCAAGGAACCTAGGTCACATAAAAATTCCAAACATGTTTTGCGGCGCTTTCATTTGATTAGGGAGATCATTGAAAGGGGAGATGTCAAGGTTGAGAGAGTTGACACACATAACAACATAGCAGACCCACTCACAAAGTCATTGTCTCAGATTCACTTTGATCGTCATAAAGAGAAGATGGGTATTAGATACCAGGGTGATTGGCTTTAGTTCAAGTGGGAGATTGAAAGTGTTTGTCCTAAATCCAATCATGTATGATGAGTTAGGAAGAACTTTCATGTATTCTTGTTTGATTTCATTAATAATAATAAAAGACTTGTTTTGATTTTATTACGGGCATTATCTGTTTAAAGTGTTTTAAATAAGATGTTCCATAGTTTAGAGTAAAGCTTCTATAATTATAATGAGATTATAATAGTGAGATCTAGAAGATGATAACTCTAGACTTAAACAGTTCCTGATCATAGGATAACTAATCGGAAGTTAGTGAATCCGCAAAGATTGGTACATACTATGCTTGCTCCTTTCAGGAGGATGTCTGTTCTCATAGGCATTTGTGTGGTGACACTATAGCTAGTATGTAGGTGCTTATTAGGGAATAAGTTCACTGAACATGACTCGATAAGTTGAACAACTAATGGAGTTTACTCACGTGTCGATAGTTGTTCACTGAGTGATAGTTGTACAAGTGTCCTTAGACTTGAGATCGTTAGAGTAATCTTGTATATAATGAACTGTGCTTTGGTTTAGTCCTTAGTCTCAAGGACATCCATTAGGTCTATTCTGGGCATAGGGATTTGTGTATGGAGATAGTTAACGGTCAATAAAGGATCTACCCCTTCCAGTAAGGAAGTGAATATCCTATGTTATTCTTAGTATGCTAGTTCCGGAATCTCTGGCCAGAGTGTATGAAATTAGAAAGAAGTTTCTAATTTGCATTAATATGAACTTTGCATTATGAATAAGAAATCATATGATTAAATTTGATAGGCTTGACACGAGATCCATGCCTTGTATTTAATCGGGATATTGTAGGGTAGAAGGAATTGATTGTACGGTAACTAGCACTGACAGGTTCTTGGTATTCTAAGCAGTGAATTCATATTATCCGGATAGTCGCGATATGTTGAGAAGCATCACTCACGATGTAGAATAAATATAATTAATCAGTTAATTATATTTAATGAATTTTAGAATTCATATAAATAATAAATAAAAAGGTTTATTATTATTTATTTTTACTACCGGCTTAATTTGAACCTACAGGGTCACACCATAAAAAGATTAATTTATTGATGAAGGTATTTTGAGAGAGCAAGTTGTTTTAATAATGATTAAAATTGTTTTAATTATTATTTAACATTTTATAAGATAAAGTGTAGGATTTATATATTAATATATAATGATATATTAATTATGAAAACCCTACATGAGCCCTATAAATAGAATGAGATGAGAATGAGTTTACATACTTTTGGTTTTTGTGAAAAACCTAGTTGCCTCCCTCATCTTCTTCATCTCTCTCTCTCTCTCTCAAACCTCCATTTTTATAAAAGCTTAGTTTTATAAAAAGCTTCGTCGAAGAATTAATCTTGGTGGATACCGGTAGAGTGCTTCACACTCTGAGGAGCAACTGCTAAAACACCATTTTTGTAAAGCTTCGATTTCAAGGTATGGTTACGAATCCCTCGTATTTCATTTTTACATGATTTTCTATATGTGCGATATATGGTTTTTACGGAAATAATTGTTATTTGCGCTTCCGCTCATTCGTAAATTCCTTCATTTCTAAGGTATAAATATAGATTGAATCTACAAGAGAAGACACATGCTTATAATTTACCAACACACACACTCTCTTTACGTTCAAAGTACTCTAAAAACGCGACTTACTTACTCTCACACCGGAGGTGAATCGGGGGGACAATCCCTCGCATTCTTCTCACTTTTCAGGGCTAACCCGAAGGCCGACCCGGTGGAAATCCAGTCGTAACATTTGGCGCCGTCTGTGGGAACGTAGAGATACAATCTGTGTTAAAATTTTGGCAAACTATGACAATCGAAGAAACACCCAGGAATAACGAAAGCACCGTGATAGGAGACAGTCCCGCCACGCAAAGGACGACTCCGGCCGCCCAAAGAATGCTCGATTTCAATGAAGACATGCCCTCCCCCGAAGAACAGCAAGAAATGCTAGCAAAATGGAGAGAAGAGAAAGCCAAAGGAAAGGAAACAGAGAAGGCAAAAAGCCAGAACGAAGCAGCACGGCAAGCCGAGCTAAGGGAAGCCGACCAAGTAAAGCTACAAACCTTGAAACTCCAAAGAGAGGAAATCGAACGACAGGAGAAGACATTGCGCGAAGCCCTGGAGGCCGAAGGCCGGACACCCAAAGATGACCGAAAAGATAAAAGGGTCAGGGACGATGAAGATGAGTCATGGAACTCAGAACTACAATCTAAGAAAACCAAGTCGAAGGTTGTAGATTCCTCGGACTCGGAAGAAGAGGGTCCGCACACAGACGATCGTATTCGCAGACTGGAAAAGGTTATGTTCGGAGATAGGACAATTAGCCACGAGCCTGTCGTGACCGAAGAGATAGAACAATACCGACCACCACCAGGAAGGCAATTCCCAAAGATGCACGAGTTCAACGGAAAAGGCGATCCCGAAGACCATTGTGAGAAGTACGAATCCCTCATGACTGGTATGGGACATTGTGACATCATGCTGTGCAAAATGTTCAAAACTTACCTAAAAGGGTCAGCATCCATGTGGTATCGTTCACTAAGGCCACGGTCGATTGATTCTTATGGACAAATTAAAAGGAAGTTCTTGAGAAATTACTCCCATTTATGCCGAAGAGAAAAAGACACTGAAGTCCTAATTCACTGCAGACAAAGACCGAACGAAGAATTAGGAGACTACCTAGCAAGATTCAAAGAGGAAGCCGGAATGGTCACAAGCCTCGATAAGATCAAAGCCGCTGGATTCCTTTCAGCAGGTCTCGACCCTGTGAAAGGCAAGAAGCTCCGGTCATCTCTCTATGACGTTCCCCCAAAATCATTAAACGACATATACGTTCGGGGAGAAGCAATACGAAGGAAGTTAGAAACAATTGGAGGGTACAAAGAAAGTCGAAGGAACGACAGAGACGATAGAAGAGGCGAGCGCAGGGACGACCGAAGGAATCATAGCAACACACGAGGAAGGATGAACGATCCAAAAACAACAGGACCAAGACAAGACAAAGATAGTACTGTGTTCACTCGCCTAAACACACCCATCTCCAAGATCCTCCATGAAATCAAAGGAAAACCAAGGTTCGTTCGACCACCTCGAATCAAAACCCCTGAGTCCAGAAGAAACGAAAACAAGTACTGCGAATATCATCGAGATAAGGGCCACAACACAGATGAATGCTACCACCTAAAGAAGTTGATCGAAAAGATGATCAAAGGCGGGGAGTTAACCCAGTTCGTGAGCGACTTAAGAGAAAAGCTCGATGCAAAGGAAAGAAGAAATCCCGGAGAAACCGAAAGACCGGAAAAGTATAGAGGCGAGGTCCGAACGATCTTTGGCGGCACAATACTTGATCGGGACAGTAAGACGGCCCGAAAGAAATACACCAGGCAAATATACAGTCTTTACCAATCGAAAACAGCCAAACAACCATTGCCGATCAGCTTCACGGAGGATGATTACGAGGACGTCATATGGCCACACGAAGACCCCCTGGTTATCAATCCGGTGATCGGAGATAATAAAATCTGGAAGGTGCTAGTCGATGAAGGGAGCTCGGTCAATATCCTATACCACAGGACATACTCTAAAATGAACCTAGGAGGAGAACACCTCGAACCATGCCACGAGGCACCCTTATACGGCTTCGGTAATCAACCAGTACCGATCGAAGGTACCATCAGATTAAATGTGCTCCTAGGAAAAGCGCCATATACCGTGGAAAAGGAAGCTAAATTTTACGTCGTTCGGGTAGACAGCCCATACAACGGCATCCTGGGCAGACCCGTTTTATCCCTATTCCAAGCCGTATCATCCGTACCGCACTTGAAGCTAAAATTCCCTACCGAGCAAGGGATTGGAGAAATGAAGGGCGATCAAAAAGCAGCAAGAATCATCATGTTAGAAGATTTTGACAAAGATAAAGACGCAGAATTGGTCGAATCCGGGAAAAGGAAAAGAGACGAAGACGCCGGGGGAAACCATCAAATGCTGAACATAGAGATCGAGAAGTTTGGGACCGATCTCTCCTGTCCAATTGCCGAACCGGCAGCCGAAATCGAAGAAATCGAATTATATGTGGGCCAATCCGGGAAAATGATCCAAATAGGCAAGGGGATGGAACCAGAGCTGAAGGAGAGGGTCATTGCCGTCATCAGGGAATTCCACGACGTATTCGCTTGGAATCCCGAAGACATGCCTGGATTAGATCCTTCAGTCGCGAAGCACTGTCTAAACGTCGAACCCGACGCCCAACCTGTAAAACAGAAGAAGAGAAATTTTGCCATAGAAAGACAAAGGGTTATCCAGACCGAAGTTGAGAAACTACTAGAGGCCAAATTTATCGAAGAAATTGATTACCCCGAATGGTTGGCGAACGTAGTTGTCGTCAAAAAGTCAAACGGCAAATGGAGAATGTGCGTCGATTACACTGACCTAAATAAACACTGTCCGAAGGACCACTATCCCCTACCCAACATCGATCAGCTAATAGACGCCACATCGGGACATCAGATTCTCAGTTTTTTGGACGCTTTTTCAGGATACCACCAAATCGCCATGAATGCCGAAGACATTCCGAAGACAGCATTCATCACCCCGAACGGCACTTACGCATACATAAAAATGCCCTTCGGGCTAAAGAACGCGGGGGCAACTTTCCAGAAAATGGTTAACAAGCTCTTCAAAAAGCAAATAGGACGAAGCATGGAATGTTACGTCGACGACATGATCGTAAAGTCATCCTTCCAGGATCATGCAAATGACCTGAAGGAATGCTTCGAAACGTTAAGGGAAAACAATATGAGAATCAACCCGAACAAATGTACGTTCGGGGTTAACAGCGGAAAATTCCTTGGATATATGGTGAGTGCCCGAGGGATTGAGGCAAACCCAGAGAAAATCAAGGCCGTCATGGATATGGAAGCACCCAAGACAATAAGAGACATTCAGAAATTAACTGGACGAATGGCAGCTCTCCGGAGATTCATTTCCAGGTCTGCTGAAAAGGCGCTACCATTCTTCGAGGTGCTTCGAGGAAAAAAGACTTTCGATTGGGGACCAAATTGTCAAAAGGCATTTGAAGAAATAAAGGAGTATCTGGTGAACACCCCTCTCTTGATGAGACCGAGACCAAACGAAACTCTACAGTTATACCTGGCTGTGAACGACCGAACGCTTGGAGCTGTACTGGTCAAACAACACGAAGGAAACCAACACCCGGTATTTTACGTATCTCACATACTGAAGGACGCCGAAACTAGATATCCAAATGCAGAAAAATTCGCCTATGGGTTGGTAATGGCATCGAGAAAATTACGACACTACTTCCAAGGCCGAACGATTCAGGTCGTAACCAACCAACCACTGAAAAAAATCATGCGCAGGCCCGAGGCATCAACAAGGATAATCGCCTGGTCGGTCGAATTGGGAGAATACGATCTGGAGTTCATTCCCAGAACGGCAATTAAGGCACAAGCTTTAGCCGACTTCATGGTGGAATGCTCTTTCTCCAGTCCGAAGGATTTGGTTGCCGAAGAACAACCGATCCGTTCTCCAGGTAAATGGAAACTGTTTGTAGATGGTTCTGTGGCCGGAACCAAGTGCGGAGCAGGCCTGATTCTAACCAGCCCCGAAGGATTCGAAATATGTCAGGCAATTAGGTTCACCTTTTCCTTAACCAATAACGAGGCCGAATATGAGGCCCTTCTAGCAGGCCTAAACTTGGCAAGAAATTTGGAAGTGAAACACTTAAGAGCCTTCAGCGATTCAATGTTGGTCGTAAAACAGTTCTCCGGCGAATACGGACAGAAAGATCCGCGAACGAAGGCATACGCCACCGAGGTACACAAGAACTCCGTGCTATTTGAGTCATTCGAGCTAAGCCAAGTAGCCAGAGAAGATAATAGCCGAGCCGACGCCCTGTCAAGGCTAGCTTCGGCAGAAACCCAAAACCTCACAGGTTCTATCTACCTGACCGAAGTAAAATCGCCTTCGATAGACAGAAAACACTGCCTGGAAATACACCAAGGAATCAATTGGATGACACCGATCAGAGCCTTCTTAGAAAAAGATACCCTACCACTCGACAAGAAACAAGCCCAGAAGATAAAATACCGATCCGCTAGTTACTCAATTGTTGGAGGAAGGCTGTATAGAAGGTCGGTCACCCAACCGATGCTGCGATGCTTGGACCCTGAAGAACAATTGATGGCATTGGAAAGCGTTCACGAAGGTATCTGCGGGGAACATCTAGCCGGACGGTCGCTTTCCTTCAAAATCCTTAGGCAAGGATTCTTCTGGCCAACATTAAGGGAGGATGCTTTGAACTACGCGAAAAAGTGCAAACAATGCCAGTTATTCAGCAACATTCCGAAACAACCCCCAGAGGAAATGACATCGGTACTCAATCCCATTCCCTTCGCCATGTGGGCAGTAGACATCGTCGGCATCTTACCCACAAGCACTAAGCAGGCTAAATATTGCATCGTAGCCATCGATTACATGACTAAATGGGTAGAAGCCAGACCACTTTCCGCCATCACCGAAGATGCAGCTAAGAAGTTTGTGTTGGAACAAATAATATTAAGGTTCGGCATCCCGATGATATGTATCTCAGACAACGGAACTCAATTTATTGGAAGCAAATTTCGGAAATTCTTATTCGAGTTCGGAATACAACAAAAATTCAGCTCGGTCGGCCACCCACAGGCAAACGGGGCGATCGAAGCAGCCAACAAAATCATATTCGACGGAATTAAGAAAAGATTGGGAGATTCCAAGGGCCTTTGGGCCGAAGAGTTGCCATACGTCCTTTGGGCCTACCGAACGACACCGAGATCATCTACCGGCGAAACTCCTTTCAAGTTTGCCTTCGGCACTGACGCCCTCATGCCGACCGAAGTGGGTCTAGAATCATACCGAACACAGGTGTTCAACATTGAAATGAATGAATACGGGCTTCGGGCAAATATAGATTTGGTTGAAGAAGAAAGAGAGGCTGCCCACCAAAGAAATTCGAGATACCAGCTCCGAGCAGCCCAATACTATGATTCTGGAATAAAGAAAAGATCTTTCCATGTAGGGGACCTGGTACTTCGTGAGTTAGCAACTTCAATGCCGACCAAACAAGGCAAACTTATGCCAAATTGGGAAGGTCCTTACGTAGTGATTGAAGTTGTCCGTCCAGGAACATACAAGCTAGCTCATTCGGACGGGAGCCACATCAAGAACACATGGCACGCTTCACGCCTTCGCCGTTTTTATCAATAAGCTTCAATATATGTATTTTCAATGTATACCCCACTATTTTTTACCCTTGAAATAAGCAGAATTGAGGACTCATGTTTTTAGTATTTAAGCTACTTTGACATAATTAAGGAGGGAGGATACATTTCCAACAGATCAAAGGACCTTAATTATTCACAAACTCCTTAAATACTGGGGAAATGCTAGGCCGAAGGCCAGAGATGCATAAAAAAGAATTATGCTAGGCCGAAGGCCAGAGATGCATAAAAAAGAATTATGCTAGGCCGAAGGCCAGAGATGCATAAAAAAGAATTATGCTAGGCCGAAGGCCAGAGATGCATAAAAAAGAATTATGCTAGGCCAAAGGCCAGAGATGCATAAAAAAGAATTATGCTAGGCCGAAGGCCAGAGATGCATAAAAAAGAATTATGCTAGGCCAAAGGCCAGAGATGCATAAAAAAGAATTATGCTAGGCCGAAGGCCAGAGATGCATAAAAAAGAATTATGCTAGGCCGAAGGCCAGAGATGCATAAAAAAGAATTATGCTAGGCCAAAGGCCAGAGATGCATAAAAAAGAATTATGCTAGGCCGAAGGCCAGAGATGCATAAAAAAGAATTATGCTAGGCCAAAGGCCAGAGATGCATAAAAAAGAATTATGCTAGGCTGAAGGCCAGAGATGCATAAAAAAGAATTATGCTAGGCCAAAGGCCAGAGATGCATAAAAAAGAATTATGCCAGGCCGAAGGCCAGAGATGCATAAAAAAGAATTATGCTAGGCCGAAGGCCAGAGATGCATAAAAAAGAATTATGCTAGGCCGAAGGCCAGAGATGCATAAAAAAGAATTATGCTAGGACGAAGGCCAGAGATGCATAAAAAAGAATTATGCTAGGCCGAAAGGCCAAAGATGCGTAAAAATAATAAAAAAATTATTATTATGATGCTAGGACGAAGGGCCGAAAAAGCATAAACGCGAAAAATATGGCAAAAACAAAGCGCCGAAGATGCGTAAATATAAATTATGCTAAGGCAAAAACAAAAAAGGCGATACAAGACAATATTTATAAAAAGGCCCGAAGGCACAAATGTCACGCCCGAAGGCAACAGTAAATGTTACAGCAAAAGTTGCTAAAAGAAAAACTACACTAATCATCAGAAAGTTCTTGGTCTTCGCCCGAAGAAACATCCAACGGCTGATCGGACTTCTCCCTGCCGACTGGATCAGTCAAACCAAGCTCGGTATCAATCAGCTGAGTATGATCGAAGCCTAAGGCATTGGCCTTAATGACAGCATCATCATAACCCATCTGATAACAACGTTCTTCGGTACGCTCGAGCTTCTTTACCAGCTTCCGAGAACCCTTTCTCGTGGTCTTCAGCTGCTTGTTTCTCCATTCCAGGCGCTTCTGCAAAACATCCAGCTTCTCCTGGAGCAGATCATTCGCCGCCTTCAAGGATTCCGACTGACCCGTAACTCTTTCGAGCTCGACCGTCGAATTCCGAAGGTCCTCCTCGGCCTTAACCGCCCTCGACTCCAGCTGGTCGACCTTTTTCAGCCTTTCCTGCATCGCTTCGACCCTCTCAGTCACCACGGCAGACCAAGAAGCACCCTGTGAAATAAACAAAGGCAAAAATCAAAAGCTGAAGACAAAAGGACGAATGACGGAAAAAATTTATATTACCATGGACAGGAGGGCCATCATCTCGGTGCAAGCCTGAAGGTCAGTCGCCTGATCGTAAGTCGGTCTGTCGGCCGGAAGAACGAGGCCTCTGCACAGATCGGGGCCTATAATGGTCGAGGCCGGAGGAGCAGGGACAACAATCTTATCGGTCTCCAGGACGCCCCACTGGGGTGCATACACTTTCAAGCCCGAAGCTTCCGACCGAATCCTTTTCCTTGGTTCGATCGGAGTGGTAGGGTCAGCATCACTCCCCAAATCCAGATTTTGAATCGGATTTGAGGTTGGATTAACCTTAACCAAGGCCCTATCACCTTCAGCACCGACCGAACCGCGGGTCTCATCGGCCTCCTTATTTGCTTCGGCCGCCAGAGCTGCGGCTACAAGGTCGGCCGCCTTTCTACGCTTCCTCTCGATGATCTCATCATGGGAAGACACTGCACAAAACAAAGAGAAAGGTTAAGGCATGAATAACCGAACAAATACATAAAGATGTTTTAACAGAGTATGAACACAAGCATATCGCGAAAAACAAATACAAGACACAAAGAAAACGGAAAGACAAGAGAAAGTTACCACTACCCCAAAGACCGATCAACCAGTCGTTATCCCGACTGAGGGACAACGGGACTTTATCCATCTCTAGACCGCAGAGCAATCGGTAATCATGCTTATCCGCCTCCGAAAGCGGGGTACGAAACTTTAACATCGAAGGATCAACATCCTTCCAGACACCAAACTTCTCCATCCTCGGGCCAGAGACGAAAGCCCATTTCAAGTGAGTCTCTTTGTTGCTAGAATTTGTGAACGCCCAATCCGCCCTGCCTACCCGGCGAGCGATTGTATAAAAACCATTACTCTTCGAATTCCGCCGAAATTCGAAGTGATGCCAAAAAAGATTGGTCCTTGGTATCATCTTCATGGCCAAGCACCGAGCCTGGAAGACGTTAATCTGAATAAAGCTGTTCGGGTCCAACTGACCGATAGCTACCCCCGTCTGCTTGAGGATTCTCCTCAAAATGCACAACATCGGCAGGCGAAATCCACACTTGAAAGCAGCCTCAGAAATACCCGTAGCTAGACCTCCTCCGTACGCCGCTGGCACTTCGGGATTGTGCCAAATCCTATCGTTCTTCCTTGGAGTATAAAAATACCAAACGTGTTTCTCCACGACATATTCCGAAGAAAATCTAGCAATTGTACTTTCGGCCAATGTCGACCGATGGTTGGCTGCTGGAAATTCTTCGACGTTGCTGAAAGGGGACACTGCCGAAGGACCCGCACCTTCGGTCGATCGATCCATATCCCTGCATTCGGAAATGTAGAGATTAGCCGTGTACTCGGGTCGGAGTAAGAAAACATTTAACAAGAAAGAGAAAACCGAGTACAGTGGGCCAGGATCGATCGAGAATGTCCCATGCCCCGACACAAAATTAGAAGACCAATCCCATACAATCCCCCTAAAAACTCATCCTAACCCTGAATGAAACCCTAATCAATCCCTTAAAAATCCTATGGAAAGTTTTTCGAAGATCGACAACGTTCAAGACCCTTTCTTTTCATCAAAGAAAAACGCAGGAAAAAGGAATATGGTCTAGAAATAGCATACGACAATTTCAACATATTAAAAGATGCATACATATATATACAATCAGGCATATATATACAGCGATTTTTCACAAAAAAGGGGGGCAGAGAAAAGCTTACTTATTCGAAGATTCTCGAGAAGATCGTACTCCTGGGGATAAAATGCTTGAACGTGGGACTCCAACGAAGTCGGAGAACTCAAGTTTTCCGGGGAAGAAGCGACGGTTCCAATTGTCGGTATAGATTCTCTTTAAAGAAAGGTGTGTGTGAAGTTTTTGGTGAGATGGTGTAAAATGAGAGGGATGTGGGTCGCGTGATTTTTTAAACAAAAGATATGTGACGCTTGGAGATCTTTCGAAATCCAACGGCCCAGATTGAGGCGCAAATCTCAAAATCAGACAGCTGTCCCTCATAAAGGAACACGACTCCCCAAGAGAAGACTCGACTCTTGTTCATCGCCGGGCAACCGAACGAATGATCGAATAAATTCGGCAGACGCGACCGAACGGAACGTGTCAAAAGAAAAATATGGGTTCTTTAGCCTTCGTCCTAAAAACGTTACCGAACGAAGCCTAGGGACATGTTGGAAGCCCTATACCCATTATGGGCCGAACCGAAGGCCCAACAAGAAAAAGCCCAAAATGACTAACGGTCTCCTCTTTTCTTGAACGATATTCATCTACTTTCGGTGGAGGGAAACACAATGATACCCATGGGGCCCTTTTAAGGTAACGGACATAATTTCTAAGGTATAAATATAGATTGAATCTACAAGAGAAGACACATGCTTATAATTTACCAACACACACACTCTCTTTACGTTCAAAGTACTCTAAAAACGCGACTTACTTACTCTCACACCGGAGGTGAATCGGGGGGACAATCCCTCGCATTCTTCTCACTTTTCAGGGCTAACCCGAAGGCCGACCCGGTGGAAATCCAGTCGTAACATATAATAATATATTTAATACTCCCTCCGTTTCAAATCTTTTATCCTGTTTGATTTTTAATGGTCAAATTGACCAAACTTTGACCATATATTACATATGTAAAATAAATGAAAATTATGATAAAAATTATATCATTAGAAAGTACATCTAATCTTTAATATGTATTTTTCAGATTTTGTAAACTATAAAGCAATGATACGTAAATATTGATCAAATTTTGGTCAATTTGACCACAAAAAGTCAAACAGGACAAAAGATTTGGGACAGGGGGAGTATAAGATAAGAGTAATGGTTTTGGTCCAAGTAATATCCTGAATTCTAATGTGTGTCAAAGCGCACACAATAAAAACTTAGTTGGTATTGATTTATTTTCATTAATGATAATGGATCTCCTATATATACAAAAATTTTAACCAATTAGATTTCTCAATTCATAAAAAGTCATAAAAAAATGATTATCATATTAACTCTAAAATTTATTCATAACAATCATTTTTTATCGGTCCAATAGAATAAATATTTACAATCGTGTTGAAGCGTTAACCACGCAACGGATCAAATTATTATTACGTGCTAAACTTGTATCTGAAATATATAACATAATTTTAAAATATGAAAGGGAGGAAGTTGATTATATAATTTATGCATCGATTAAGTAGGGATAAATTTCAAATACCTTTCTATAAACCAAAGGATAAATCTATAATATAAATACTGTATACAATATTATTAGGAATGATTTTTATAAGGAGGATTATTACGACCAGGATTAGCCCTCATTTAGGAGACAATCATGTTAGGTTGGAAAATGCTAAAAATCCCAAAAAATATCCCAAAATTTTCCCCAAATACTTATGTGTCATGTTAGAAATTAGTAAGTTTCCTAATAATGACGTGGGACCCCGTGTGCATACATATGCGCTCACAAATTAAAATGTACCAAGTGTCATGTCAACTCATTTGGCAAAAGTTTTGGGAAAATTTTTGGGATACATAGCACTACTCTGTTAGGTTTACTAATAAGGAGTTAAAGTTTTAAAGATTTTATTACTATCTAAGCTTAAGCTGGTTTAAATTTTCAGGAATTTTGGAAGCAAGTTATGATGTATTATTTATAGATGTAATTTGTATCTTGGAATTAAAGAAGCTATATACTCCTTTATTTCTTATTTTTTTTAAAAGAAATTTGTTAACTAGTTGTCTGTCTAATCAAAGGTATTCCCTTTGGTTGAGACTTTAGAATAGGGTTGAGTTACTTTCAGAACTTTAATTAAAGGTGAATAGATTGAATTTTGAGTTTTGTTTAGTTTTTTAATTTTTTGATATGCGTTTGTGTTAGGTGGATAGAGGATGGATAGAATCCCAGTATTTTTGAAGCAAGGTTGTTGACAAAGTGCGAATAAAAAAAATTTGGTGGTCAGGCAAGCAGATTTTGAATTAGCTAAAGATCGGATCGAATTTATTCTTATGGAGTGTTGATCTCATTTTGTTTGGGCACTATTTTGTTGCCACTTTTAATTGTAACTTCTTTTTCCCATTCGGGTAATTTTCTTTTCGGACTTAAAGGTTCTATTCGTCTAAATATCTGGGGGCAACATGCGTGCCTTTCGGTTAGATAATAAACTTTTTTGAATGAAAGAAATCCCTTTTTACGGATATTGTATTCGATACATTTCATCTATGGAATAGTTATCCCTACAAAAAAAGAAAAGAAATATATAACATGAGTCATGAGTGCATGGAATATTTCACGACAAGACAAGCGATCATCGGTTTTTTTTTTTTTTGACGAAATGCAAGAGATTATATTACTCAAACAAACCAATAAAACAGCGGGACAAACCCTCGACTGTCAATACAACCAGGTTGAAAAATAAATAAATTGTTTGTTGGTCGTTTAACAAACTGAACTTTAAAAGTTCTTGAAGCTAAAACAAATTCGAAGACATCCGAAGCGATCCAAACTGCTTCAACATCCCTGAAAGCAGCGATATTACAATTGACCACATCACATAAGAACCGTTGATACCCCAGTGTTCAGAATGCTCAGTTCCATAATTTAGAGGAACGACACTCCAACTATCTACATGCTAGATACCAGCTATAGACATGCCGAAAATGGGAACTCCCAAAGGATGAGCAATACCCCAGCTATGTACATGCCGGATACCAGCTATAGACATGTCGAAAGTAAAAATCTCCAACAGATGACGAACAATCTTTGGTTGTGAGTGGTGAGCTCTTGAAATAATCGTTAGCTTCCCAGTTTTAATGAGGACTTTCCGGATCTCTAAAAACATTAGCAAATTTATTCTCAGCAGATCTGATCTGTTGTAGATCATAAAATCCAAAAACAAAACTCTTACAAGGAGAGACAACTCTCAAAAGGAGAGACAAATAAACCCAATAAATGGTTAGGCAAGCCAAACATTCACGACCTCACAGAAGGAGGATAATTATTAAAAAAAATAAAAAACTAGACAAGAAAAGGGCCTCCGGTCGGTGGATAAACCACCGCCGGAGGGGGAGCTGATAAAATCGCATGAACAATATTATTGTACTTTTGAATAAATATATTTACAAATATATAATCAATAAAAATTTAGAATCATTATATTCTTATCTATTTATAAGTAAAATAGCTTCTATTTGGTTGGTAGGTTGTTACACTTTTTTTGGTAAATTCAATAGTAATCGTTGGATTTTAAAACTGATTAATACGAATCGTTGGATGTAACATTAAAAGAATATTTTTTTTAATATTTAAAATACTTTCATAGCTTCAAAATTCGAATTCCGTCATCAACATATTATTATTAAACATTTACATTATCTTATAAACTATTCCCGAAAGTTCAAGGTTCGATTTCCATCAACATATTATAATTAAAATTTTATATTATCAATTTTAATCATATTATTATTAAATATCTATATTATCTTATAGACTAATCTCATAAGCTAAAAAAATATATATATAAAAAAATTATCCGTACATTGCACGGGATATAAGCTAATACTCCTATATCTATACTATTATATAATAAGCAAACAGAGGTATAATTTGGTTGTTTGGTTCAACTTGGTTCAACCATCTAAAAGAATAGTGATCGTTAGATATTTAGTAAATAGGTGATAGTCGTTAGATCTAATAATAAAGAATATTCTATATTTAAATTCTCTTCTAAAGATCCAAGATTCGAATCCCATCAACAACAAATTTACATTAAAATTTTATATTATTAGTTCCAATCAATACATATCATTTATTAAATAAGTATTATTATTACTAATAATTTTATTAATTAATTACAAAGTTAAATTATATCCATAATAAATTATTATACTCTATTAATCATATAATTTTAAAAGTATTTAAAAGTAACCCGTACTTTGCACGGGCTATAAGCTAGTAATGTAATAAGACAAAGGTTATATGAAAACTACCGTTTGTAGATCATAGAGATCCGTTCTACATTCAGGATATTGTAAAATTTGTTATTATGTGAACTGTGTTCCAAAAAAATTATTTTATTAAAATTTTTAAAAATAATTTATATTCTATTAATATAATATATATATATATATATATATATATATATATACATACTATCTATACTAATATATTAAAGCCGAAAGATTGAAAGTTTGGTCGGTTTGGTTTTCGGTTTGGTTATCCTAATTATTAAAATAAATAATGACATGATATAATTAATGGTAATTATTAATTGCCATTTTCACATTTACTTTTAATTCAAGATATTACCTTTTATAAAAACATCAATCGTACCATATTTTTAAATCATTAATATTTCATTTCTAATTTAAAATACGGTACTTTTTTATTTAAAACTAATCTTACAATCATTAATATATACTCAAAAATATCACACCATATTTTCAATTATTAATAAAATATATTAAAAATTCCTGTACATTGTTTATAATAAGAAAATATTAGTATAACACGTAAATATGAGTATATTAAATTATGTTAAATTAAAATATTAAAAATTATTAAATTGATAATTATATAAAAACATAATTGTACTATTAATTAAAATTTAATAAATACCTAAAATATCTTATCTTTCAATCAATTTAAAATACGTTTACTTTTAACTGAACTTATTACCCTTTATGTGTGCCTAAAATATCGTAACTTCCAATCATTAATATTTATTTTCTAATTAAAACACGTTACTTTTTAATTTAAAACATAATTCTGCAATCATAATCTTCCAATCATTAATATTACTTTTCTAATTAAATGCACTACCTTTTTATTTAAAACATAAATTTACAATCATTAATGTATACCCAAAAATATGACATCATATTACTGTTAGATTTTAGTAATTAATAAGAACCGTTAGATGTAATTATAAGGTATATTTAATGATTAAATTAATTTACTAAATATTAAATGTTCAAATTCTGTTAACGACATATTTAACTTAAAATTTTATTTTATAAATTTTAAATCATGAAAATCATTTATTAAATTTACTTCAAATGTTAACGACATATTGGTGATTATCAGCAGTTCTTGATTTACAATCACTTCCCATTTCTTACACAGCTTTTCTAAGAAAAACAGCTGTTCCTACTATGTAGACAATGGTGAATCAATACCATTTCTATAACTTCTGGTGAATTTAATACTCTTCCACTTAGCCTTTATTCATAGTACATTGAAAGTCTAATAGAATAGTATTGTGACGTAATTCTCCACTTTCATAACAAATGAAAGTTCTTTTGCTTCTTCATCTAAGGCTCCCCCTTAGAAACTAGACTTGCTTCTCCTCCTAAGCACAGTCTTTACTGCTCCCCCTTTCTAACTCACTCTTCTTTTACTTGTACCCCATACTTCTCCCCCTTAGTTGAGTATATCCTACTAAGGTAAGCTTTAAGCTTGAATATATCTTTTTCAATATATTTCTCCCCCTTAGTTGAGGAATCCTCCATTCAACTAATTAACAGAGTAGTTGATACCAAATTGTTACCAATTCATATCAATCGTTAGAGTACATTGAAATCAATTGATAAAGCTTTGTTAGAAAGAAAGTTTCATTTTCTTCCTCACTGTGAGTGTGTGATAGTGTTTAGTGTACCTCACAAGTGTTTCACTCTTCTCTCCACTCATTTGTGTTGAGTGTCTCACTTCTCTCTGTGTTTACACTCTTGCTCACTAGTGTTTCACTCATATCACTCATAGCTCCAACATCCGTTAGTGTACCTGCAAGGAAAAATCATCCTAGCCCCTTCAAGAGAGGTCAGTGGTGGTGCAATGGGAGTTCGCAAATCCCAAATCCTCGTTGGACTCGTCAGACGAATCTGAGTCATAATCTACAAGTTGCTAATTTCCCTTTTTAGGGTTTTCAGATTTGAATTCTGAGAAGGTAAACAATGATCTATAAATTTAGCATTGAGATCAAGGTTCCCTTCTAATGTCTGTGAAGACATCACCTTGTTAAACTCATCAGGTAAAATCTGGATCATAGTTCACAAGTTGCCGATCCGCACCTATGTCGGATCCGTTACCCGCAGGATCCAGATATGTTCCATCTGGGGAGTTAGATAATGATCTTGATGAATTTTGCATTTTAGATCAATACCTTCTCTCGAGGTCTGTGAAGACTCTTAGTTCATTAAAGAACCTTTAACTTATAATCCTAACCGTAAAATGGTTGGATTACAGGTTTCCGTCAATTCATCCTTAGTGTGTGTAATCTCACTTGTGCATATGAAATATTTTGATTAGTGTATAAGGTAGTGACTCTCCAACTGAATATCCCACACATCCTTGTTTGTTGCATCAAGTGCAGTTACTCCCTGGTGACCTCTAGTCTGATAGGTTACTTCCTTTTAGGGTGTAAGATAGAATGTGTTTGAGTTTGATTGTAGTCTGGGATAAAAGTTGTTGGGTTTACAACCTTATGACTAAACATGTGAGAATACAAAATTTCATGAAGATGAACCTGCATCACAGAATATGAGCAATATAGAGATAGAATGCATTTTTAACATTGAAAAGTTTTCTGAGAAAATATTGCATTTATCTTAAGTGAAATGATGTACAGTTGTGATTTCAAAAGGTTTAACATATCAACAATCACAACTATAGAAAGAGATTTTGAATTTAGGAAGATAAAGATCCTGAGCCGGTTTTACTAAACAAGAACACAGGCAAAAATCCAATTAATAAATATTAATCAAATCAATGTATGTTAATGTTTAAACCAATACAAACAAAACTATTTTATCATGTTTTAGGTCTTGTAAGATAGATACCAACTATTAGAAATTGTTAGCACTTGATAGGTCTTGTCTTCCAATTGTTAGATCCTGAAAATCAAACATTAGTTCCTAACCAATTGTATAGACACATACCAATTTGATACCAACATTGGTCAATTGTTAAGTCCTTAACACGAAGATCTGTTAACAGCAATCACAAAACAAAGATTTATACTTAAACTGCAGGTTTTGTGTGTGTTAAGAAGAAGAACAACAAAAGAACCAAATACAGTGACCTACTTGTAAGTTTTGAAAGTATAGTGACTAAACTGTAAAAACTATGCAAACTATTTATATACACATGAAAAAGAATATACAAAAATAAGAAATAATATACACAATAATTATACAAAATAAAAAATAAAAAAGAAAAGAAAATTCAAATAAAACTAAATAAAGAAGAAAAATTTGAATTAACATAAAAATGATAAAACTATAAATAACTTAATAATTTACAAACAAATTTTTATTTTTATTAATTTTTATTTTTATACATATTTTTTTAAAATTCAAAAATAACTGTATTAATAATATTTACAGAATATTAAAGATAAAAGATAATAATTTAGAAAAATATCTACAACAATATAACTACTAAAAAAAAACTAAATAGAAAATATAAAATACTAGAAATACCATAGGTTGTCCTTTTGACGGAATTAACACATTAATAACAGAAGAACAAACACTACAAAATATTAAATAAAATATTAACTATTTACATAAACATTTGTAGCAAATTAATAAATCTATATATATTTTCGAATAAAATAATTTTCTTATCAGAAAATTATTTTGAAAGAAAATATGATTTATTAAAAGATCACAAATATTCATAAGGAATTTTCAATAAAAATAGATTTCTCACTTGTAAAATTTGAGAAAAATATTTTTAGAGAAAATAAAATTATTCTAAAATTAAAAGAAGTAAGTAGGAAAATATTAAGAAGATAATGACAATGATTTAAGAATTAACAAGCAAGATTATAAGTTGATAAAATAATTATACAAGTGATTTAAATCAGAAAATATTCACAAAATAATCACTTGTAAATTATTAAAGATCAAACCTCAGATATTAATTAGTTTAATTACTAGGACTGTTTAACATACCCAATTCATCAACAATTCTTGTGAATGTGGATTCGTCAAGAGACTTAGTAAAAAAATCTGCTGTTTGGTCTTCCGTGGGTACAGAAAGTAACTCCACGATACCATTCATGACATGCTCTCTAATAAAATGATACCTGATGTCGATGTGCTTGGTTCTCATATGCTGCACAGGATTGTTGGAGATTGCTATGGCACTTGTATGATCACATAATATAGGAATATTATCCAGTACAAAGCCATAGTCTCTCAGCTGATTCCTAATCCACAAGATTTGTGCACAACAGCTTCCAATAGCTATATATTCAGCTTCGGCTGTTGAGATAGAAACTGTTTGTTGTTTCTTACTGTACCAGGAAACCAATCTGTCAGCTAGGAATTGACAACTCCCGAATATGCTTTTTCGGTCTACAACACTTCCTGTATTATCTGAATCTGTATATCCAACAAGATTAAAACCAGATACTTTAGGGTACCAAATACCTAAGTTAGGTGTACCCTTAAGATATCTCAAGATTCGTTTAACAGCAATGAGATGCACATCTTTAGGATCCGCTTGGAACCTTGCACACAAGCATGTAGCATACATAATATCTGGTCTACTTGCAGTAAGGTAAAGTAATGAGCCTATCATACTTTTGTAGCTTGTGACATCTACCTTGGCAGAATTTTCACATGCTCCAAACTTGACAGCTGTAGATGATGGTGTCTTTGCTGAAGATGAGTCCTCCATCTGATATTTCTTGAGGATCTCTTTGACATACTTGGATTGACATATAAATATTCCATATGTCCTTTGACTTACTTGTAATCCAAGAAAGAACTTCAGTTCACCCATCATGCTCATCTCAAATTTACTCTGCATTAGCTTAGCAAATTTCTTGCACAAAAGATCATTAGTAGACCCGAATATTATATCGTCCACATAGACTTGGACTAATATTGTATCATTCTTATGTTTCTTTGAAAAGAGAGTTTTGTCTATGACACCTCTAACGAAACCATTTTCAAGTAAAAATTCAGAGAGAGTGTCATACCATTTTCTTGGTGCTTGCTTAAGACCATAGATAGCCTTGAAGAGAACGTAGACATAATCCAATATATCTGGATCTTCAAAGCCAGGGGGCTGTTCTACATACACCTCTTCATCTAGCTTACCATTCAGAAAAGCACTCTTGACATCCATTTGATAAACTTTGAAGTTTGCAAATGCTGCGAATGCCAAGAATATTCTGATGGCCTCAAGTCTTGTCCCTGGTGCATAGGTTTCATCATAATCAATTCCTTCAGCTTGATAATAGCCTTTAGCAACCAGTCTTGCCTTATTCTTCATCACTTTGCCATCTTCATCAAATTTGTTTCTGAATACCCATCTAGTGCCTACTACTGTTCTGTTTGTAGGTCTGGGTACCAGCTTCCATACTTCTTGTTGTTTGAATTGATTGAGTTCATCTTGCATCGCAATCACCCAATCAGGATCAGAAAGAGCTTCTTCAGTTTTCTTAGGTTCCATTTTAGATAGAAACCCTGAATAATTACATTGATTTTGGACAGCTCTTCTAGTTTTTACACCAACATCTGGATCACCAATGATTAGCTCAAAAGGATGAGCTCTATTCCAAACAGTCTGTCTGGGAAGATTTAATCTTGATGATTCACCTTGTTCTTCATTGTGATGTTGAGTATGACTAGTTGATCCCTCATTAACTCCCCCTACGTTGTTGACAGGTTGACTAGATGAATGTTCAGGAGTGTCAGTGGTATCTTCAGTATTATCATTGTTTCCACCACCATTACCCTGATCATCCTCATCATTATCATTGTTGTCATTAGCATCATCAAAAACATCAGATGGATTGTCATCATCTGAATCTGGATCTATCATATCCTCAAAAGATAGCTTTTCAGATGAATCTTCAGTTTGGATACTAGGAAGTTTAGTGTCATCAAATGTTACATTGACACTTTCAATCACAGTCTGTTGATCAATCGCGTACACTCTGTAAGCTCTTCTTGTATAACCAATAAAAATTGCTTCATGTGCTTCGGTCTCAAATTTTCCACCTTATTCATCTCCTTCTTTAAGCACAAAACATTTCGCCCCAAATACATGAAAGTATTTGAGTGTTGGTTTCTTTTCAGTAATAGATTCATAAGGTGTCGTCATCAAGTCTTTGTTGATAAGAGTTCGATTCTGGGTATAGCAAGCAGTGTTGACAGCTTCAGCCCAAAAATACAATGGAAGCCTTGATTCACTTAACATAGTACGCGCAGCTTCAATCAAGGTTCTATTTTTTCTTTCCACTACCCCATTTTGCTGAGGAGTTCTTGGAGCTGAGTATTGTCTGGTTATACCCTTCTCAGTGCAGAAGTCATTTAGAACTGCATTCTTGAATTCAGTTCCATTGTCTGATCTTATAGCTCTCACTGGATACGTAGAATCTCGCTCAATTAATTTGATGTGATTAATCACCAGTTGTGGAGTCTCATCTTTAGAATTCAAAAACAGGACCCATGTGTATTTTGAAAAATCATCAACAATCACTAGAGCATATCTCTTCCTTGACATAGACATCACATTAACTGGACCAAACAAATCCATATGAAGTAATTGTAATGGTTCAGTTATTGAAGATGTGTCAGTGCTCCTGTGACTTGCCCTTTTTAGCTTGCCTTTTTGACATGCATCACAAAGTCCTTCTTGAGTGAATTCCATTGAAGGCAAACCTCTCACCAACTCTCTTTTAACCAGAGAATTCATTTTCTTAAAATTAAGATGAGAAAGTTTCTTGTGCCATAGCCAACTCTCATCATTAGATGCTTTAGTGTAGAAGCAAGTGATTTCTTCAGTGCTTCCTGAGTTCATATTGGCTACGTACAGATTGCCGTTTCTAACTCCTGTCAGTTGTGGCTTTTCATGTCTCTTGTGTGAAATTAGACAATTCTTCTTGTTGAAATGAACTTCATAACCTTTGTCACAGAATTGACTGACACTGAGCAAATTGTGCTCAAGTCCTTTCACAAAAGAGACTTCATCAATGATAACATTTCCAGCTTCAAGTCTGCCATATCCATCAGTTCTACCTTTGTTGTTATCTCCAAAGGTAACTACTGGGCCGGCCTTCTCCACCACATTTGTCAGCAGGGTTCTGTCTCCAGTCATATGCCTTGAACATCCACTGTCCAAGATCCAGGTTACTCGTTCAACCTGTTCAATACCCTGCAATGATAAACGGATTAAACCTTCTTTGGAACCCAAATTTGATTGGGTCCAGAGTATTTAAAGTATTGGCCTTTGTCAGGCAAAACAACATTTTTAACCTTGACACCAATTTTACCATTAGTCAATAAACATTTTACCCTATAAACAGATTTGACAATCCTTTGTTTCAGTTTGGGTATCCATGTCTTTTTAGCAGCAATAACATTTGTTTCACTGACTGGACATTTGACCTTGTAAACAGCCTTAGTAAAACTTTGTTTAGGCTTTGGTACAAATTTCTCTCTCCTAACATAAGGAGGACTAGCAGTCTTTGATCTAACATTTTTATTTCTGTTCATATGTTGTCGAGGAGCAGTCTTATTATCGCATGCATGATTACCATTAAAGTAAGCAGACATCACATTAAAAGCACAAGACATACAGTTAACAACACCACATGCTTTATGATTAGAATCAATGATAGGCATGTTACTCATGTCAGACATGTTATTGTCCTGCTTCCACTTGTTACCACCTAATCCAATCTTAGAAGAACTAGTTGTTTCAACAACGTTGACTGGCACTTTAGGTACACCTTTCTTGGATGAAACATTTTCTGGATTAGTGTCCTCAACAGATTTAGCCTTAACAAAGACTGTGGCATCTTTCTTGGATGAAACATTCTTTGGATTAGCGTTCTTAACAGATTTATCCTTAAGTTGGACACTTCCACTAGCAATGTCTTCAGTACGCATCTCCTCTTGAATAACGAGAGAAGTCAAATCTAGAGGCTCTGCAATAGACTTCTTAAAGAGTGGATCGTCAACATCCTTAAGCACATGTGGTATTCCCTTTTCTTTAGCACTAACAGGATTAGGGGAATTTATGCCTAACATTCCAATAGCCTCGTTGTAACCAAACCCTATTCCTACGGTTTGGTCTACAGCTTGTTTATTGAAAAACTCTTTAGAAGTTTTAACAGAATTAAAACAGGCAGCTAATTTGTCATCCTTTTCTTTTAACTTGATTTCAAGCTCAGCAACTTTAGCAATTTGTTTTAACATGTATTCAGATATCGACTTTTCTCTTTTGTTAAGCCAAGCTATTTCTTCTATTTGCTTATCTCAATTAGCATGCACCTTTTTTAATTCTAACACTTCATTTTCAAGATTAGTGTTTAACAAGGCTTGTCTAGCAATTTCTTTTTGTGCATTACCAATGGAATTATATAGGCTACGAATCAACTCAGTGTCAGTAAGAGTTACCGGAGTACTATAAGGAGTTGATGTATCAGCATTTACCACTAGCGCAAAATTTCCAACTTCTTCATCTTCACTGTCTGTGTCATCCCAGCTTTTGCCTTGTACCACATAGGCCGTGTCTGTGTTCTTCTTACCAGATGCATACTCTCTCCTTGCATCTTGTTGAGGTTGATGACACTCAGTTGCAAAGTGTCCAAGTTCATTACATTTAAAACACATAATCCTGCTTCTGTCTACCATTCCAGTTTGGTAGCCACCCCTTGTGCTACTTGAGGAAGAACCTCCTCGCTGGAATCTATTGTAGTTAGATTTGAACTTGAACTTGGGATTCCTCCTAAATTTGAAGTTACTGAATTGCCTCACCATCATAGCCATTGACTCATCTTCCAACTGATCCAGCTCTTCTAATGAGTAGAAATCTCCACCATCCTGACTGACAGGTGTATGACCAATCTCAACTTCAACCTGTTCCTTGCCAGCGCTGCAAGGTTGAACAACCTTAGCTTCCACATCCTTTGGAGTCTCAACCACTAGAGCTGTAGAAGAACTTGGAACCCTACCTTCACCATGAATTTCTTTCTGTTGAACTTGTTCCAACTCATAGGTTTTCAAAATGCCGAAGAGCCTTTCAAGAGTAATTTGATTCATGTCTCTGGCTTCTCTAATGGCAGTTATCCTATGTTCTAGGTGAGTAGGCATGGTCAGTAGAAACTTCATGTTAATCTCTTTTTGTGTATATTGCTTGCCATGGATTTGCAAGTTGTTGATTATTTTGTTATACCTTTCAAACACTTCCTGAATGCCTTCATTAGGGCCAGCTCTAAAGTGTTCATACATAGAGATTAAAATTTGAAGTCTGTTTTCCCTGACTTCATCAGTTCCTTCATTAATAGTCTCAATAGTTTCCCACATGTGCTTTACAGTTTTACAATTCATCACATGACTGTACATCACAGCATCTAGGGAATTTAATAGTATGAGTCTCAAATTCTTGTGTAGTCCTGCATCCTCTTTTTCATCAGGAGTATAAGACGCAGGGTCTTTTTCATGGGTTTAGCAGGTGTTGTAACAACTCCATCAGTAACAACTTGTTGTTCAAAGACCATAGGAATTTTAGGTCCATTTTTCAGAACATCCAAATATTTAGAATTTGTAACATCAAGAAACAGCTCCATTTTATTTTTCCACATATCATAATTATCTTTATTAAAGATAGGAATCTTAACAAGGACTTTTGAAGACATGATGAATTTTTAAGTGAGTTAAAAATTCGAAATGGATTTTTGACTGAATAAAAATAGGATCTTGATTTGTGTATCAATCAATAGGCTCTGATACCAATTGTTAGGTCCAATATGTTTGTAGAAGGGGGGGTTGAATACAAACAGTACTGTTTAATCGAAATTTGTCTGGATAAATTTAATTTATATTTTGACAAATTTGAGCGCAATTAAATGAAACAAAATTCAAGTTGAATATAAAATTATATTAACTTGAGGGGTTTGTTACAAATACAGTACAGAAATTATATCTAGTTAATAAAAACAAATTAGAAAATTCGACATGAATTTTTCTAGATTTGTTAATAAAAATCAAGATATAGATTAGGAGTAAAAACTCGTTAATATTACAAGAGTATCAAGTAAACAAGTTCTATAGGATCAGATATTAAAAATAAGATGAACTTGAATTTATACAAATTTATTTCTCTTGCTGTGTTGTTCTTCAATGAGAGAGAATGGCCTTTTTGTTTGTTGAAGATGATATGTTCTGTTTTTTCTTTCTGGCCGCCTGTGTTGATATATTTAGTCTTCTGCATCTTTTCTTTTTCATTTGTATTGCCAAGACAATCGGCAAGACAATCTGCTCTTCCAAGACAATCAATTTTGTACTGCCAAGACAATCGGCAAGACAATCCAAAACCTCCAAGACAATCAATTTGTATTGCCAAGACAATAGGCAATACAATAGGCAAGACAATCCAGGTTAACCAAGACAATCGTCAAGACAATTGAGATTGTCTTGTTAACATTAAAAATAAACAACTCGGCTGAAATGATTTGTTGTGAAACAAAATATATATGCTATCAGATTGAAAACCAGATGCAGGAGAAGGAAGTGTGAGTCACGCGCAGCTGTTGCTGGTTTTCTTCCGGGCGCGTGCGTCTCACGCGCGCCTCAGGCGCGTAGGAGAGCTTCCGACAGGAACATGCAGTGTGACAGGGTTTGTTTTTCTTTTGACTTCCTTTATGAATTTCTTTCTTGCATGCTTGTCCTTTTTTTTTTATTCCTTTGTTTTGTCGACCATAGACAAGTAGCAATCTGTTCCTTCCTTTTTGTTGTTTTTTTTTTCTTTTGTTTCTCCATTTCTTTTATATTGAATCTAATTTAATTAACTTAATTAATCAATTAATCATTTAAACGAATAATGATTAATTAATTAATAAGTTCGTTAATTAAATCAATTAGACTAATATATTAATTCAAAATTAATTAACATTATATTAATTAAAAGAGAATTAATATAAATCTTTTGACAGCTCAAATATTTTTCTTGAACCACTGAAGATAATAAAGAATTACCACTGGATTTTCGTTGACGCTCGATGCACGGTCTGGTTCATGAGCGACTAACTCCAACAACTTTTCTTTATTTTTGACTCTATGATTTGGTTCCTTTCTTCTCTTAACATACCAGTCTTGATAGCTTGAACTACTGAAGTTAATGATGAACAACCACTGTTTAATGTTGACACTCGATGTACTGTCTGGTTCATGAGTGACTAACCGCAATGACTGTTCTTCATATATTGACTTTAAAATCTGGTTCCTTTTCTTTTCTTTTTCTTCTCTCTCTATTAATTCTTTTGTACTGTCTCTGTCACTGTCGCAATCTCTGTCACTTCAAATGAATCCACTTCTTTAACGAATACTTCACCCAGGCTTGATCAGATGTCTGAACTTCTTTCAATGTAGTAATTCTTCAAGTCTGTAGATTGACCTTGATCTTTTTCTTCTGATAGATAATACTATCTGAGATTACTTGTGACAGCCTATATACTATTTACTATTACAATCTTGTTTAAGTTGAGTTGTATCCTCGAAATACAAATAGGCTACATCATATGCCTTTCAAGACTGTGATTGAAACATCGTTGAAAGATGTTCAAACATAGCATGTGCATTCATATCCAGATGCTGCTTCTGAAGCTCAGCATTCATTGTAGCAAGCATAAGACAAGCCAAATCATTCGCATCATCAATATGCTTCTGATAAGCATTTTGCACAGCACGAGTGGCATTGGCAACAGGGGCTTTCGGTTGAGGATTATCAATCACATAAGATTTCTTTTCCTGCATGAGAACAATTCTCAAATTCCTAGACCAGTCAAGGAAGTTTGATCCTGTCAGCTTGTCCTTCTCAAGGACTGATCGCACAGAGAAAGTGTTGTTTGTGTTTTGTGCCATTTGTTATCTACAATGATAAAATGCATAAGATAAGTTAGATTGTTACAATAATTATGTTCAAGTGATTATGGTACATTCAACTTAATATACCTCTCACTATTTTTATCAAATTAATAGCCCTCGCTATTAACTCGGAAAGTATATGCGAAACTTTACTTTCTAGTGGGCCAAGATCTATATTTTATTATGTCTTGGGTCAGCGTTGGCCGATACTCCCAAAACACAACTATTTAGGTAGACAACATTTGCCAATTATATCTCGTATATAATTCTTGGATAGTTTGGTGAACAACAATTGCTCTAATTTATCAAATAAATTTTCCGCCAAACCTATGCTTCTAAGTTCTCATTTCACAATCCTATTGTGATAACTTAGTTAAGTTAGACCCAATTGATTAACATGTCGAATATCACATTTATTCTTTCGCATCTAACCACGATAATTAGGAATGCTTTACTTTGGTAAACCAACTCCTAATGATCTAGGCTTTGATGAGTGTTATTCAATTGGAAAGCATCTAATAACTTAATATTTAATTAAGTTATTTTTAATTAAAACGACCATGATCCCATCATAAAGAGCTCCCCAATTTTTCCTTGAATTAAATATTTCAAATCATAGTTCGCTGAATTAATGATTTCCAGGTAGAAAGGTTAACGCACAAATGGCATTATTGACACCTTTTAACCTTACAAGAAATTAATCTTGTTGTTGACAAAATCATTTCATCTTTGAACTATCATAATTCATATTTAATTACCGTGTTTCATAAACACAGGAATCTCATGATCATTTTGTTTAATCTTCATCTTAAATCGTTACGGATTTTATCTTATTTAGCATGGCATGGATGACGTATCTAATACATACATACATTCTACTTATTCTAATTAGGCATGCATATCTATCACTACGCATACATATCATCATATGTAAAGTGCATGAATATAAAATCGTGCTTGGTTATGGCCCAATCCTATATGATCTTTCCAAGCTAATGGAAAAATCTAGGTCAATCTATGGTGGTTAATAAAACTAAATTATTACAAAGTTGGTCTTCATAAATACATGTTTTTATGTATTCTTTGTGTCAACTGCCTTCATCTCCATTGATCCTTCATTGCATGCCTCCAATGAACTTCTTATTACATAAAATATAAAACATAACTATACTAATGTAATTACATAAGAACTCGAGTTACATTCGTGATGAACAATTACAAAGAAAAAAGAAAACGACATGCAAGTCGTATTTATAAAACCAAACCATAATAAATAAAACCACTAACCTATGGGTCTCAAGGCCATAACCAATCACCATGCTCAATTAACACTTAAGAACATAATAAATCACATTATCATATCATAACATATCAAAATATGTAACAAGCCCAAATTAAAACAAAGCCCTAACCCGCGGATCGACCTAAATTGGACTTTGAGTGGGTTGAATATGAGCATGTTGTATATTTTTTAAATGTTAAATTAGCTTATGATTTAGTGTTTTTAATTGGAAAAAATTTGTGAATTTTGTATCATTTATTGGTGTTTTGTACCATTTACGGGTGACCTTTTTGGATTGCGTATATTTTAGACCTTGGAGAGGCATTTATCTGCCATTTTGATGGTTTGTCCATTCTGTTGGGTTTCAAACAATCAAGCGCAACGAAAAATAAAAACAAATTGAAACCCACCGCTAGGATCCATGCGAGAATTGTATATTTAATTCGTAGTTCACAGAAATCAGTACCTTTTAAAAGCTTTTCGAGGTCTGAGATTGTAGGAAGGATGTTCGATCACCACGTATCCCGCACGAGCGATGTACGTCTCTATCGGTATCCACACGAATGAATTATCGAAGGTAGATGTGTACTAGCACCACTGATCTCTCACTCTCTCTCTTTACAGCTAGGGTTTTTATAAAACGTGAACCCTAATATGAAATCATAATTTCATTATATAGGAGAAGAGCAAAAAATGAATCCTAAGTCTAGTATAAATCAGAATTTTGACAAATCCGAAATTCTATCTTTTAATACTTTAAGTCCAACTTAAAGTCTTAATAAAATAATTTCAGATTTTATTCTAATTTAAATTAGAGTTTTATCAAATCCGAAAATCGTATTTCAAAGCTTATTAAGTCTAACTTAAAGTCTTTAATAAATCTGATTTCGAATTATATTTGATTTAAATTAAATCCGAATTTAATTTAAATAATCCTTCATTCATTCTTTTGTGTGACCCTATAGGTTATTATTATATTGAAAACAATTTTATTTAATAAATAAAATCGTAAACAATGAGCGGCATCTAGTAATACATCATTGTTACCCAAATAACAATAATTAAATCGGTGAATCGATTTCGCCTTTCGTGAACAATGTACAATCTAATATAATCTCTTTAACCTTGATATTATAGTTTAAACTAGAGGCATGGAATGTGTCATCCTCGTCATAATTTAATCTTTATTTTCTTGATCGTTGAGTAGACTATTCAAACAAATCATTATTTGACCATGCATTTCATAGTCTCACTCAAACAAGAGGCCAATAATATCACTCATATATATATATATATATATATATATATATATATATATATATATATATATAAGGGTTAAATTCCATCTAGATCATTCACATTTCTCATACGATTCATAATATACCCAAGACCATCTTTATCATTACCCGATTAAAGATAACTTTTGATAGAATCAAAGTATATTAATTCTCATATAGAAATGTAATGACTTCAGGTCTAAGGATCATTACATCATTATCACATTGAGATTCATAATGACACATTTATTCATTCCATGTCGAATCTCATAGTGGGTCTATCCAGTACATCGTACTCATACATCCTATGATCAATGAGAAGTGATCATCAGTCAATCAACATACTAGTCTCGATGTATTATTATTGTCCCAATAACAATAATACTTGACTAGGGATATTCAAGATTATTATACTGTATATTATCTCATAATTATATAGTTCGTATCAATAATCTAGGGACATTTATTATACTAACAATTATATCGCAGTAAATACTAAGCATAATAAAACATCAATATAATCAAAATAGAACATAAATGTCAATGACGAAGTTTAACTAAACTGAAATGTATTGCCTCTAGGGCACCTACACTAACACATTCATATTGAAATTATAATTTATTTTATTTATTTATTCTGGCTAGACTTAACGTGTCCAACCAGAGGGGGTCCTTTTGGTTGGATTTTAAGATTTATTTTATTTTAATTATAATATTTTATTTTATTTTATTTTAGTTTAATTATAATATTTTATTTTATTAGATTATTATATATATATATATATATCATTTTTCTATTAATATCGTATCATTGTATATAGTATTTATTATTAAATAATACAATATTTTATACTCTTTTGTTTTATCACAAACTTATGTATTTGGGTAGGAGCTGGATGGATGGGACGTGGTTCTTCGTTTGTCTTTGGGAGAGAAGTAGAATCTTGGGTGTGAAGAAGTGTTAAGAGAAGATGGAGTTGTTTTCCTTGGGTGAGAAGAAGTGTAAAGAGGAGACGGAGGGAAGCAGATGTTGGGTGTGTAGTGGAAACAACAAGAAGTGTCTAACATTTTGCTTTAGCCTTATGTATATCGATGTATGGTTGTATTGAGTGGGGCGTTCTTTTTTCCCCTTAGAGTTTTTTCCCATAGGATTTTGCTCTTGCGGAGTTTTTAACGAGGTCTGCCTATGTATGGAGTCTTATTCTCAGATATACAGGTTTTGTTGTCTAATCTCCCGGAAGAATTTATTTCTCATGTCAGTCGTAATTCAGGTCACGACCCATGAATTAATTAAGCATAACTTTCGAATATATGATAAGTTTTTGTGGATGAAAAAATTACTCATTTCATTTCCTTTTTGGATTGTGTAATTTTTATCTTTTAAATGAAATCGTTTCATTTATGCAAAAAAAAAAAAAAAAAAATCTTCTTGTACTATTCCTTTCCATTAATTCGGTGCATAGACTAATTCGAGCCCATTAACTTTAAGTTAGCTTAACTATTATAATATTATTTAATTTATTAATTATTCGGTGGAGTTTGGTCGTGATATCTAATATCACCTCGTTCGAAAATCTTATGAAGTTTTAAATATTCAAATTGACTTTTAAAAAACTCTTATTATTCCTTAGAAATAAAATTAAAAAAAGAAAGTGTTTGCCAGGTGTTGGGACAAGAGATTGGATTAATTATGGAACAAAGGATTTGGGCACTCAATAAACTACCACTAATTTTAAATTAAACTCTCTGTTTCTCTGTATATCCATCTTTTCACGTTCTTGACACAAACAGAAGAAATGATTGAACTGAATTTTACGTTCATGTTTTTGTTTTCTTTTTCATCTCCATGCGTTCTCTATGATTCAAAGATTTGATCTTCATTTCACTTTATAACTGACCCTCCGCTGGCTTGAATGTACGTGTAATTTATGCTTCTCTTACATTTCGGTACACATTGCATACCCATGCAACACCTTTTTGTGGGTTAGGATTCTATGTCATGTTATTTCAATGTTTTGCTGCCATCAAGTACCTTTTGTATGAATGTATTAGAATTTTAGGACACTTATATATACTGCATTTTGAGAAGATTTTAATTAGTTGATGAGATGCTTTCCGAAAAAATCATGCATAATGTGGTTGATCTGAATTCTGAAACGCATCAACTCTATGTTGTTTCGCATTGTTCTCCCCAGCTTTGAAAACTCTTATTGTTCTCCAGGGAATTCGAAAACTTCGTATGGTGCCTGTGACTATGAAAAGTTGGAAAAGAAGTCTTAGAAATTACTTTTTTCAGGAATTTATAACATATTAAAAAAAAACCCTGAAAATTTCTGGTCATACTGTTGATCTTAACGCATTTCGAAAATTTCTTGTTCTGCCATTGATCTTAATTAATCTTAATATTCCATAGTCACGTATAATTTGCCAGATTATCGGATAATAATGGGGGTATATCTTAGCACACCGAAAACTGCCAAAGCATCAGAGGATGGTGAGGATGACAGGCTTAAGTTTGGTGTGTCAGCCATGCAGGGATGGCGATCAACCATGGAAGATGCGGTAAGATATTAGTGATAACTCATCATTTGATGTGTCCTGGATCATTCTATGTTTGCTGTAGGTTACATAAACTGCTTTATTTATAACGCCCAATTAGTGTCCCGCTGTTCTGTCTTGAGCTTAAATTTACCACGCGGGTTAAATTTTACTGTACTGTACTTATTAAAGACACTATACAGCATGCAGCTCTTCTCGATTTGGACGATTCAACGGCTTTCTTTGGTGTTTATGATGGCCATGGGGGTAAGACATCTGAGCTTTAGACCTATAGTACTCGAAATGCGGTATAATTCACTTAGATGTCCAGTACTGCATCTGCAACTCTGGGTGAATCTATGAACAGTACATACATTACTTCATCTATTTTGCCTGCATCTGCAACTCTGGGTGAATCTATGAACAGTACATACATTACTGCATCTATTTTGCTCGCAAGTTGTATCTGTCCTGTTGTCTTATTCAACTCCATAAATTAGGCTTCAACAGGTGAAACTCTGCATTTCATGTAAAAACCTGTTCCTGTGACTCTGTGAGAGATGGGTTCTCAATGGTGCCTTTGCCATTATGTTTTAACATCATTTATTTTCAGGTAAACAAGTTGCCAAGTTTTGTGCCAAGTATCTACACCAACAGGTGCACAAGCAAGAAGCTTATATGAATGGAGATCTATGTGATGCTTTGCGACATGCATTTCTCAGGCTAGTTCATAATTATTTTTTTATAATTTAATTTTCCTCAGTTCTTTATTTCGTTTTGTTCACAAATGCCACTGCACAGGCATTTCCTGAGAGCATACACAATTAAGCATTGGACACTGTTATATGCAGTGCTGTGAATTTGTCACTGGTATTGCATGGACTGTAGCATATGCCTGGGACTTGTGTAAAAAGAGTTGGTACTACTTTATTCCTAAAATTTGAGATGTCATCATATTGTGTAACCGTTTAAAATGAATCTAATAGAATTAACATGTATCTGGCAAAATTATTAAGAGTTTTGTTAGCTGTCATATTGATACATGCCAATCTATACCTCAATCTTTTAACCCACAGGCTGCATCACAATGCAGAATGGATGAGATGATGCGTGGAGAAAGAGGTTGGCGAGAGCTTGCGACCATGGGAGATACAATGGAGCAAATTAATAATAGAATTGAAGGATTTATATGGCATAAGTATCATGCTGAGAAGCATGAAGCTGAGAATAAAGAGCAGAATGATGACTGGACTCTCGAGAAGGTATTCACCCTGGCATGCATATTATGTATTATACTGTGGTTTGTCTAGTGTGTGCCCAAGGGCACATGCTAACAATCCGTATTTGATGAGTTAGAAAATTTTGATTGGTGGAGATTTTTGTGCATGCAGGGAGGTCTATCATTATTAATGAAATTTTTACCAATCAAATTTTGACAACTAAGCGAGCACGGATTCTTAGTATGTGCCGTTGGGCACACACTAGAAAAACCATTATACTATTTCATCACCCAACCATAACAATAACTAATAATTATGGAAAATATCGTGTGTCAACAGTGGTTCAATTCTGAAACTGTTTTCTTGAGGTCTGAAAATTAGGAATGAACAATCTAGAACATCTAACTAGTACATATATTAATTTAACTCATAACTGCTTGAGAACAATTAGAATGCCATGCTCCTCCTGATTCAGATGGATTTGTAATAATTCGGCACTTAGTATCACGGTCTTAAACGTTCTATGCAATGTATTATGTAACCATCTATTTGTCACTTACATAAAAATATTTCAAAGCTCGTCTTAAAAGAGCCTATGTAGTAGAAGAGACTCTAAAATAGGACAAGTCAAACCTGAATCCTTTGACAATCTGAGCTCTAATATCATGTTAAATAACCAACTCATCTGAAACCTTAAGATATAGAAGAAGGCCTCAACTAGATCTTATATTATATTCTAACACTATATAATAAACACGTCCTCTCCCAGCATTCCCCAACTTCAACTTGTAACTTCAGATGAAATAGGCCTCTGATAGATTATGTTTTATCACTCATGTATGTGTAATCACTTCCAAAAGTTGATGTAAAATAAAGTTAAACATTAGAATTGTGGGAGGGCACCCCATTTCAACTTGTAACTTTAGCAGAAATAGGCCTCTAATAGATTATGTTTTATCACTCTTGTACGTGTAATCACTTCCAAAAGTTGATGTAAAATAAAGTTAAACATTAAAATTGTGGGAGGGCACAATAAGCGTAAACTTCTAGAAATGGTTATGCCAGTGACGGAAGCAGGACATTTTTTTAGGAGGGCTGAATTTATGGGTAAAAGGTCACTTTCCCTACTGTACTATAGTAAAGTTTCCGTATAGCCTACTGTACTATCGAAGGCATCACTGCACTTTCCTTTTTTTCTCTTTTCCCCATCGCCGTCTATTAAAAAAGGTTGCCGTCCATTTGACTAACGGACGGATGACGTGGCTGCTCAGTCACCACTCCACGTAGATGGACACATCAGCAACACCCCTAATTAAACCCCCAAATAAACCCCAAAATAAACCCTCAATTAAACCCCAAAATCTCATCTCCTTTCCCCATTCTTCTTCACCTTCACCATCGTTCCTTCTGCCTTCACCCTCATTCTACCACCACAGCGCCGACCAACTCTCCCGCCTTCGACCTGCACCTCCGCTGCAAACAACTCCGTCAACCATCCGCCCAGCACCTCCTCTTCCACCCATCTCCACCAAACCACCACAGCTCTCCACCTGCACAAACCATCTTCGCCTCATCCCCTTTCTTCTCCCACCATCCGTCCACCCATTCCTCCGTTCACCACACCTCCTCCGTCCGCATCTAATTTAACACCGCTACCCATTCGAACAACTCGACAAACCCACCATCTCCGTTCACACCCTGTTGCCTCTCCTTCTACAATCACTACTACTAACAGACCTTCCTCTCTCTCTTCGACTGCAGGCTCCCACCTCCTTCAAACATCATCACCGCACCACCAATTCCCACTCCTGCCTTCATCCCCATCTTCTTTCCGTTCCTCCTTCACGACCAACCCCACAATGCCTTTTTCTCCAGCCACACTCAACATTTCGCCACTGCTCCCCTTTCTCTTGAGACCACCACTTCACCTCGTCCATTCCGCCTCCACACACCGCCTGAAACACCACCTCTGCTGTTCTTCTTTATTTTGGGGTGGGGTTAGGTTTTATTTTGGGGTTTAATTGAGGGTTTATTTTGGGGTTTATTTGGGGTGTTGTTGATGTGTGTGGTGACTGAGCAGCCATGTCAGCTGTCTGTTAGTTAAATGGACGACAGTTTTTTTAATAGACGGCGATGGGGAAAAGAGAAAAAAAGGAAAGTGCAGTGATGCCTTCGATAGTACATTAGACTATACGGAAACTTTACTATAGTACAGTAGGGAAAGTGACCTTTTACCCCTGAATTTATACTATAAATTCAGAATTTTTTAAAAAGTTAAATATTTATATAAAACGAATTGAAAAAACATGAAAAATTAAATTTTGTAATCAACAATTAAATCTGATAGATTTATAAATATTTAATTTTTGTTAAAATATGTTAAAAAAATGAAAGATGAAAACTAAAAATTAGATAAGTAGAAGAGGGAGTTGGGAGAAAAGGAAAAACTAATTGAAAAACATGCCATAAGGGTTCGAACCCGGGTTTTCAAGCATGTTGATTTACACTTTTAACAACTGATCTACAAGAACACATGCTATAAAGGCCCCTCTGGACCCCCCTGCCTCCGTGGCTCCATACTGGGTTATGCTGTTTATCGTAACTGAGTGTCTTAGTCTCTCTAGGATTTTAGTGAAAACACTACCGATCATTACAATAGACTGAGATTTGCTATAAAAATATGATTCTGTTAATCACTCTCATTAATCATGATTTATTCTAGATTTTACATGAGGCTCATTAAATCCATTATATGTGCAAGGGACCTCACTCCGATTTTGAAGGACCAAAATATGGAAGCACAGCTTGTGTTGCAGTGGTTCGTGGAAACCAACTGGTTGTTGCAAATGCTGGTGATTCTCGCTGTGTAATATCTCGAAATGGCCAAGTTAGTACATTTTATCAGTCCGTCATAATCATTTCTTGCTCCTCACACCATATCATCCAAAAATTAATGCTGTATTAAGTGAACAATAACATTAATTATCTTTAACGTTGCTCTCTCCGTGCAAAAACAAAAACTTTTTCTTTTCCCAGTTCAGCATGAAAGAAAGATAGGTAACTTTATTCAAACAGATGTCTTAGATGTTTAAAATTCAAGACCAATAACTGGTTTTGAATTCTAAATATATATACATACGCTATTAGTTCTGAATATATGTGTATAATTACTTGGTACACATTATGGAACTGCACCTCTGGTTAAAACAAAGCAATCAGAACAATAGTCTCCAACTATAGTCTCCGCGATCAATAGCTTCAGCATATATTGTATATTGCTGTTTGCTTTTAACGATACACGAAGGTACTTGTATGCAGGCATTTAACATGTCCAAAGACCACAAGCCTGAATTGAAGACAGAAAAAGATAGGATATACGCAGCAGGTGGCTATATCTATGGTGGTCGGGTTAATAGGACACTAAACTTGGCAAGAGCAATTGGTAGATACAATTGTTTGAGTTAGCTTTATGAATAGAGCAAGTGAAAATTGTAAGGACTTTCCATTAATTTCATGTATCTTAATAATTTCAGGGGATTCAGAATTGAAAAGGGATCATTCACGGTCCGCTGAGGAGCAAATCGTCACTGCTAATCCAGATTTAAGAACTGTATGTGGAATTAGTTTAGTTTTAATCTGAAAGCATCTGACACATAGTTTTTTCCTTTTTTGAACTTACCTTGTGACTTGCATTTGTGGGTTAACTTGACTAATTGTATCTTCTTTTATTATAATTGAACTAGGTTGAGCTTGATGGAGATGATGAATTTCTTGTTCTTGCTTGCGATGGAATATGGTAGGTCTTCTATTCAAGTGGAAGTTATTCACTCATTTCATAAGTTTGCCTAGATAAACTCCTTCAAGTTTTATACTATGTGTCTCCCTTCTGAGTTTAGGCTTGATAGTTCAAAGCAATCTATATAGTATGGGCAAGTAAAGGAACGGGAAATGTTATTCAGTTTGTTAGATATGTAATGGAGTAATATGCATCTTAAAACATAAAGGTGGGACAATCTGAGGAAGGAAAGAACCACAATTTCGTGAAAATATGGATACTAATATTGTTTAGAAAACCTTTAAGTTGAACGTGGTGAACAATTTAAACTCCAGTTGTCATCTAAATAGCCTGTAGAAGGGGGGACTCATGACACAGATGGGGTTTAAAATTTTCATTTAATCAACATGTTTGAGTATAAATTGTACTTGCTAAAATGTTAGGGTTACATGTGCTCACGTGTGCAATGTCAAGGTCCGATTTGTCTCTAAGGCTAATAGAAATGTCACAGTAGTTCTAAAGATTTGATCTTCATATTATTTGGTGCTTTATAGTTCTATTATGTGAAAAAACAGCTAATCCTTGTCCTAACCAATCCTCTGAACATCTTGCCTGTAAACTCAAAAAAAAAATCGCAGAATTGCATTGCGATAACTGATATGATTTATCATGTGGTAGGGATTGCATGTCGAGCCAAGAACTTGTGGACTTTGTTCACGAGCAATTGAAATCTGTAAGTTCTATCTTTTATATACACTCCTTGTCTCATTTGCAAAGTTACGATTTTAAGAACATGTTCCTCTTTTGCACCTAACTGATGAAGTTTTTAGTTCTGTCTAGTGAGTCGAAATGATATTTTGTGACTGTAAACTACCAAGGTTGGCATGTAATACTCTCCTGAAATACATAAACTCTTTTCGGGATTTAAGTAAAAATGATTGTAATGGAATAAAGATAAACAGCTGACATAAATAATGCAGGAAAGCAAGCTTTCAGTGGTAATCGAGACTGTGTTCGACAAGTGTATTGCTCCTAAGGCTAGAGGAGCAGGATGTGACAACATGACAATGATATTAGTGCTGTTTAAGAGTTCTAAATATTTTCGAGATGTCTTAACAAAAGAGCAGCAGCCTCACCCCTCGGCACACCAATCTAAAGCAGACTGCAGTTTATCAGAAGCTTGACGGAAGATTGTCGATCACAAATTTATGTATGTTAAATTTGGTGTGTATAGCCTTCCGGAATCTTGTACATTTTGCGTAATATCTTCTTCACTTCACTGAGAAATGTCGCGATCACTCTTTAGATAGTATGGCCATTCTTTTTTTTTTTTGAAAAAGAGGCGATAATTCAATACATAAAAGCCATACGGCATCTACAAGAGTGATCGAAACGATCAAACATAGAATAGGATGACAAGCTCGTCTTCATAATCAAAATGAGACAAATAAGCATATGTCTGAATAAAATGATATATTTATAAATACTCGCTCTGTGCTCAATATCTTCTCCAAAATCCGTTTGAGCTAACGACCACAAGTGAAGTTCCGCACAAGCTCTTATTGTTGAATCGAACCAACTCTCACAAAAGGAGAGAAAATCACACCTCTCACCCAGGAGAGAACACCAAAACTCTCACCAAGAAGAGAAATCAAACTGAACTTACAAAAAAATAAACTTACAAACAAGTCTTAAAATTACCAAACAACTACAATCGAAACTGAAAAATTACAACTACGGAGAATAAAGCTCGAAGAACCAAGACAAATTTTTAGATCTGGGCAAAATTTCTTTTGGAAGGAGATCTAAGAAGTTGTAGGCTGAATCGAAAAAGGATATTAATCCTTGGATCCGATAGCTTTAATCCGAAACAAACAAACCAAATCTTTCCTAAAAAAGAAGATTTTTAGGAAAATCCAAGCTTTAAACAAGAAAAAACGAAAGAAAATAGCAAGATTTATTGAAAAGAGGAAGAAAATACAAAGAAAATGAAGAGTGTTGGGGCTTTCCACCGGAGATCCGGTGGAAGCCCCGGCCGGCGGCTAAGAAAGAAGAGGAAAGGCGAGTTGGGGAGAGAGAGAGTTGTTTTTAGTATGGCCATTCTTATTAGGCAACTAGGGGTGTCAAATGATCCATTTAGAAACAAACATCCATTTGCTCAAGTATGGGATCATTTTACTTTTATGATGTTCATTTTATTCGGATTTAAAGGGATCCCGGATATTGATTCGGATCTGAATCGAATATGAGTCAATACAATATTTTCATTTTTTAACCGGGTAGTTTGTGATCCGTCGAATACAATCCACTAACATTGGGTATCATTTTTATTTGATTATAAAAATAGTCATTTATTTTAAAATAAATATAATATTATAAAAACATAATAATCACGAATCGGAAACTTAAATAAGTGATTTATTAAGTATATGATGATAATTAATTGGGTGAATAACTCATATTTTATGAAAATTTAAAATTATAAATGACATAAGAAATTATTATACGCAATATAATTAAAAATGTATTGAACTAAAAATAAAATTCATATTCGGGTTGAACGGAATATGGATCATGAGTTATATTTGGGTAGGATCATTTTATTCAAAATAATATGAGACTTAATCTGAGCTGATACATGTATATACTCATATCCGGGATCATATTTTATCCAAATTCAATTTATTCATCAAATTTAAATTATTTATAAAATAAATTTAAGCCTATATCGAGTCGAATATAAATTAATATACCGGATAGGAGTAGTGGTGTCTAATCTCAGGCTTGTACCCATCCATTTAGAATCAGAAAAGAAAGATGTTGCATCTTTCCTTTTCCCTTTTTTGTATTTAGGGGGAAAAAATTGTGTACAGTGTAATTTCTGTACTTTCTGCATTTGGTTTTGTCAAGTGAATATAACAACACGTAATGTTAATTTTATGGTACATGTACAAATTACAAAATGGTAGGCCTCAGAGGAGAGGAGATGTTCGTATTCGATCTTATCTTAGACTCTGTGTCGAATTTGAACAGAATTTGATTTATTGACTTGTAACTCTCATTACGGTGACATTTGGCTTATCTTAAAATGAGTAGTTTATACCTTATAAGTTTAAGTGTCATATAAGTGATATGTAAATCAGAAATTATAAGTCAGTAGAATGTTTGGTAAATCAGAACTTATAAATCAGTAGAGTATTTGGTAAATTAGAACTTATAAGTTAACTTTTTTTATTATTTTCAAAATATTTATTTTTTAATATATATATATATATATATATATATATATCAATGGATGTCAATGGATTGATCTCGATGAGTAAAAAAATTTGATATATACATATCAATTTTCTAATGAACGGATCAAAAGATATATGATTTTGAAGATTTGAAATATATTATATATTGTGTGTATCGAGAAATAAGAATAAGTTGAATGTTGAATGTTAGGATTTCTAACATTCAACTTATCAACATATAAGTCATAAATTGAGCTAATAAGTTGGGTAGACAAACACCCATCATAAGCTCTTATGGACTTATAAGCCATAAGTTATCTACTATATGATAAACCAAACAGGCACTATATTGGGAGTAATGAAATAAGTGAGGAGAAAATTAGATGAAACACAAAAATATTTTACTTTCATATTAATGGTGAGAAAAATAACAAGTTTTAGAAATAGGACCAATTATACGGTATAATTTTCTTTTATAATTTTGTATTCGGATCAATTTTTGCGCATCTTTACTAATTTGGAGGACTGTTATGCAGTACAATTTTTATATTTTATGTGGAAGGCGGATATAAAAGCAGATTTATGTATTAGAATACTGATATTACAGGATACAGATAATTAACACATGTAAATATTTTATAATTGGAAGTTGGACAAAATTGCGTATCCACGTATCACAGAACTGATAATACAAAACACATATATAATCAATAAATTGTTGGGTTTGCTAAGCAAATCTTAACTCCACATTAATATAATATTGTCCGCTTTAGATCGAACCCGTACGGATTTATTTTTGGGCACATTCTAAAAGACCTCAGAGTTAACTAACTGTTTATTAACTAGCAATCTACCCCTCTCACATCGTAAAACTCCCAATAATCTCCCACTTCACACATCGGGTTCGACACCTGTCAAATCTACATCATTCTGTGTGATCTGGCTCCCCCACGAACCATACTGGAAACTCATGGTTATATGACCCCCCCTAAGGCCCTTGTATACTGGAAGCCCATCTGCCTCCTTTTGAAGCTCATCTTGTGGTAGCCCACTTGCCTCTTCCTTGATCCATCTGGAAGCCCTTCGATATTATTATGGACCGTTATAACCATAACTCTGATACCACTTGTTGGGCTTGCTTAACTCCACAACAGTATGATATTGTCTACTTTGGGTCGAACCTGCACGGATTTGTTTTTGGGCACATTCCAAAAGGACTCATACTAATCACTATTGGATTCATGTTGTAACCACGAGCTTCATCATTCAACCACGAAAAAACTTGTTTGGAGTTCGATTTTAAATGTCCAATTTATTTCATTCAACTTTTCCTTGGGTCCTTAACTCCTTATAAAACTTCCTTCTAATGGCGAATGCATCAACACCAACTAAAATATCGTACAAATTTTTGCTTTCTTCCACTCTCTCTCTCTCTCTCTCTCTCTCTCTCTCTCTGTGATACGAATTTAAAGTGGACATATTACATAAGTAAAATGGGTACAATTCCGAGAAAAGAATCCTCGTTCCCTATCCCCAGTTTCTGGTTTTAGCATATTTCTACTATTGCCATGCAAAAAATGTGCATTTTCCGTAACAAACATAAACGATCACAAGACGCACAAATACATTTAGAGTGAGGCCTGACCTTTTTTGTTGAGTATGAAATACACAGACAAGAAAATATATGGGGTGAATGTATTTTCAAACTTTATATTTGAATAAGAATCTTAAGAACAATGGTTTGAATGTTTGAGCCTGTTTGATGTTTGTATGTAGCTAAGCGTGTGTGTTTGTTTTAAGAAAACGTAAGTGCGGAATAAAGAACACAAGAACACACTCACTCACTTTAATCTAATATTGTATTAGATAAAGATTCGTTATAACCTGTGAATACAAATGGTAGTATTCTAAGTTTCGTTTTCTCAGAGAGATGTTCCAAGTTATAATGAGAAAACTCCTAAAACTTAACTGCTAGAGAAGAGAGGTTGTACACTTATAGAACATGTGTACAACCTACTTACTACAAATAAAGTGACAGACAAAATTACTTTCTAATATGTCTATCCCATTTTGAGTAAACATCCAAACGACTTGACATTTGACTTCCTTTAACTCTGCTCAAATCCACTTCTTTAGCAGCTTGTCTCCTGTAACATCTTTCTAAGCTTCTTGTAGTCTTTCCAAAGACACTTTACAATACTGTGGTCCTGAAAGTGTTTTGGCTTGCTGCAGGTTACTGACTCGTTCAATCTTCAGTATTTTTTCTCCAAGACTGCATTCGAGAAGTAACTAAGTGATTGATTCGAGAACTAGAATTGACTTGATAGATAACTTTGAGTTCTCGAATACTGCATAATTGACATATTGAATCACTTCTCGAATTAGTCTTTTCTTCAGGAATCCTTGACTTGTCGAATAGAGCTTTTAACTTATGGAATCCTTGAGATGTCGAATAGCTTCCTAAGTCCTTGAGATATCGAATGTATCTTTGACTTGTTGACTCTTAGAGAACTCGAATGATGCTTTGACTTGTTGACTTCTTGAGTTCTCGAATAGAGTATTAGACATGTCGAATCTCTGAGTTATCGAATGAGACTTTGACTTGTTGACTTTCAGAGATATCGAACAGTGTCTTTATAGATATCGAATCCTTGTGCTAGACTTCTCGAATAGAGAAAAATACTTCTCGAATTAGTACTTAGGCAAATCTTCAATCTTCAAAATCCAACTGTGTTTATTTCTGTAGCCTTGTTCTCCAAGCTTGAGGCATGATCTCTTGATCTTCTTTCAACCATTATTTCATGACTAATTTATACAGTTACACAGGTAAAATTTTGACGCCTATTACAGGTACTAAAACAAGTAGAAACTCTACAACTAGAGGTTCCCCCAGTTAAAGGGTCATGTAAGTAATGCAAAGCATTACAAACAATTAGGCTTGTTATTAGATGTATTCAGACATGCCTCTGTGACTAACAATCTCCCCCAAATTGTGAGTAAGACTCTTAGTCACAATTTTATATCTGATAACAAGCCTAATCATACATAAAGATAAAGCTTGAAAAGTACAGGTATGAAATTGATTAACAACATGGATAAAATTACAAAGTGAGCATTCTTACAGACTATGAAGAATTACTAGCCTTTTTCCATTGAGTTCATCCCTTGAGCCTTGGCTTCTAAATCATTATTTTCCTTCTTTTTCCTTTCTTCATCTTTCCTTGCATTCTCATCCATAGCCTTTATAATATCTGCCATAGCATCCAGTTCTTCAAGTAGAATTGAGTTCTTAAAATCTTCAAGTACTGTCTTCAACACACTTGCAGGGTAATGGTTGACCAGGTTGTTTGCACAATATCACGCAAGTATACGTGGTCACAAGTAATACAATTTAAGTTCGTTCCACAGAGATCTGGTTAAGTTCTTTTCAGCTAATGCACCTATTCAACAATATATTATTTTAATTCACTGCTAAGACAATCAATAAATTGAGGGTTTTAATTAACTAAATTAATCTAATATGCAAATTATCAAACTAAGAATTAAAAACTAATGAGAATTAAAATCGAATTACTTATGTGAGAATAAACATGGGACCCTAACTTCATTAAATACTTCGCTTAGAGTTGATGCCTTTAATCAATACATGTGATGGTTTTGATATCTGATCGGATAACACGAAACAAGTATAAGCTACCTCTCGGTATACTAACACCAAACTACACATGCATCCACAAAAGAGATAGAAGATGAGTAGACACCAATTATGTTTAGACCCTATATCTCTATAGAATTTGAAAACATAAAGGTTTAAGCACAAGTTATCCAAATAGATCACATAGGGCAGCATATTATCTCTAATTACGCCACAAATCATGATGTTAAAACATCAACCTATCCTATGCTAGCATGGGCAAGTTCTAAATCTCAAGATCCACTCTCGTTTCGCAAGAGATTAACAAATTAGATGTTAGCTACGCATCGAAATACATGAAACACAACCATACGAGGATATCAAGAATTCACCACACATAGATCTTTAAAGCAATCAAACTACTAAGACTCCATAAATAAATCCGTTAGGATCCCATAACAACGATTAGTTCATAATCGAACCGTTCGTCATCATGGGATTTGATGAAAACATGATAATAAACAAGATAGCAAAGATGAATAAATCAATAGAATGACAAGGTTTAGAGAATAAATCCGTGTATGTAACAAGCATCCAAAAGATACGCCTAAACAAAGGAATACAAGAAAACTATGTCTAGATCTTCTTGTCATCACAATCCTCGCCTTGGCTTCTCGATATCGTGCTCTAATGATGTGTATGTGTTATGAAGTGAATCTGATCTCCGGTGAGTGGTCATGCTTTTTGTTGTCCCAGGATGTGTGTTTATAGCCCCAATTTGCCTCTCCTCCAAGCAATTGCCGTCTTTGAGTTGGAATAGAATTATGGCAATTTTCGTTCTTGAATGAAAATAGAATTGCAATTCCCATGTATAGATCTGATTCTGGAATGTTCTTAGCCTTCCAAGTGATTGCCATAATAAATAAGATTAGAAAACCAAACGATTTCCTATTTTGAATTGATTTCCATTAGTTTCTGGCGGGGTCAGGCACGCCCGCACGCATCCCTAGCATAAATCCCGCGTGCCCGTGCGCATCTAATCTGTAGCATCCTGTTAAGCGCGCCCGCGCCACTCCAGTTCAAACCGAGCGCGCCCGCGCTGGAACTACTGTTCAGGCACACTGATTTTTTTCTTTTGCTGATTTTTCCTCCGTCTTCAAATGCAATTCCCGGAACATATTCCCTTGACTTTCAAAACACCATATAATCACTGAAAACTCTATACCTGCACCTAGAGATACATCCTGCACAATTCTCACAAAAACACATTTACAAGCGATCAATTTAAGCAAAAATGAAGCGTTCCAAGTGGATAAAAATCCACTTATCACAGGTTCATTCTGATGTTGACATTATCTTCATTCCTTCTCCTATATTTCACAACATAGGGATTGAAATGAACTCTACACAACCCTTTAGCCCTTAACTTCAAGCTCATCAATCTCCTCCTCTCTCTTTTTCCACTTTTCCAACAACTCCTTCCTCAACTTCTCCTCATGATCTCTCTTCATTTTCACAAAGTCAATTAATTCTAACTTCCATACTCTCTCTACTTCATCTTCAATGTTCAGCATTGCAATTATCCTTTCAATGTCAAACAATCTGCCCCAGTGTTGACACATTCTTTGCTTGAACTTGAACTGTCTACCATCAGTATATTTGAATTCAAGATAGTCATCAACAATAGCCACATGATAGATTCTTTGAGCCCTCAAAAAAAGCAATTGATCTTCATCATAATCTTCATCAAGATGTTGCAATTTCAGCCCTGGGACTATTGTGATGGCTTGGGAGTCAGGTTTCTTTACTTTCTTTGCCCTTCTAGCCTTGGACTTAAATTTCACCTTTTGCATCTTGTCACTTGAGAGTAATCTAAAACCTTTGACTTTGGCCCATTGTAGTACACCATTAGCAGTTTGCTTTTGGAGACATACTGCTGATTTCTTGACTTGAATCTTCTCTGCTTGAGGTGGCAAAACAGTTGCAGAAGCCATATATGTAGATTTTGGTAGGTCATTACTAACTGCATTCACCCTAGACATAGAGTCTTGTGTTGTGGTGAGATTACTGTTAGTAATGCCTAGGGCTTGCTGTTTTCCACTCTTTCTCTCATAGACTTTCCCTCCATCTTTGCCATCATCTCCCTTCTTGCTCTAATCATCTTTCTTTTTCTGTTCTTTGTCATCCTTATCACTCATGTGATGTCTTCTTCTCCCATCACTTCTATCTTCACCCTCATCATCCTTATCTCTCCTTGCTTTAGCCATTTCTGGGACAGTGCCAGTTGCTATGAAAGTTCTGAGAATCTTTAATGCCTCCAACTCTTCAGCAGTTCTTAGTCCATTCTTCTTTTGTAGTTTATCAATGATAGCAATGATAAATCTGTGAGTCAGAGGAGTGAGATCCTTGGGAATGACCAACTGACTGACATCTTCAATTTTTGTACCAGACTGATAGAGAATGGTTCTTGGACAAGTACACACTTCAGGCAATCTAGCATGTTGGCCATTCCTTAGATCAGTATATAGGCTCTTGTTGTTTTCTCCCACCTTCTCAATTAGCTCCAAGATAGCATCAATCTCTATGAATTTTTAGACCTTCAAGGTGTCAGAAGATAGATGACATATTTTGCCATTGGTCACCATCATAATCTCCTTGAGAAAGATTTGATTAAGCTTCCTTAGGATCATTGTCAAGTACTTGATTTGTTCCTTGAGACTCCTCCTGTATAGTAATGTATCTCCTCCAACCTTTGTCTTTGAGGCTTGTAGAAACTTCAAGAAAGCAACATCATGATAAGTCTCTGAATTTGCTACTTCTATCAACTTGGCCTCTATGACTACACTTACTTGAACTGGTTGATCTTCTTCATGTCTGAAGAGATTAGCTTGATCAGTTGGCATAGAACCTGCCACCACCGTGGATGTGATTTATTGTTGTAAACCACTTGGAGTAGTGAAATGCACAGTTGGTAGGGTGACAGTTAGTAGAGAGGTGATAGGTTTGACAGGTTTAGGTTTAGGTAGAGTGTGACGCCCCAGATCCGGGGTCGGAGATCTAGGCGCTCACGGTCCATTTTCCATTAATAACATACCTGTTCTTGCACATAATATAAATAAAACAGCCATCGACCCCACAATAACTCACACCGCACACACACACACAGGTTAGAGCCTCAGAAACGTCACACATTGATTAAACAGTAATAAAATTATCAGAGTTATTACAGACCGAATTAAATAGTATTTATGCTACCAGCAACACTTCGATATGAAGCAAAGTTGGCGGCTTGAAAGTTTGTTACGATACACTGCCTTGCACAGGTCATACTGATAAATAAAACGAACTAACAAAAGCTGCCAACCAATCCGGCTAATGGGGCCTACCGGTGGAATCTCAAGTGCTGGCTCGGGTCTAGTCACCTGCTTTCGAGCAGTCTGCCTGGGTCTTGCCATTTCGCTTAACTGTTGTGTTTGTAAATTTGAAAACAAGCAAGAGTGAGCAACTATAGCTCAGCAAGAAATATATGTATAAGGTAAGCAATATAACATTTCATATGATTGGCAGATATTAAACTTGTTTGTATCAATCAGATATAAAATCACTTGTCATAGTTGATAAATCTCGAAGGTGCAACAATATGTGCCCTCGTTTTCAAAATAAACTTGCAGTTCTAGATACTGCATTGAGTCAACATCTTTCTCATCAAAATAGAACACTATCAGCAACTCGGCACGAAAGCCTAAGAAGCAGTGTCAAAGCATTTTTCCAAAATGGAGGAATGGGACTTAAAGAAAACACAAAACCTGACGAGGATTGACGATGATCAGTCGCCACATCCAAGTCCAATAATCCGCGGGTCTTCTCTACCGGTAGAAGGATAGAAACTACATCCGTAACTATCCCTCGGGTGAAAACTACATCCGTAATCACCCTCGATGAAAACTACATCCGTAATCATCCTTCGGCAACACCTGGGCCGGAATAATAATTGATGGACCGCCTGGCTCACGGCCGCTTACACATCCCGGGAATCGTTCGTCAACGGTTCCCACACCTGCCAGAGTCCCTTTTTCTTTTAAAACTTGATTTTGATTGAAAACAGAGTAATTGAGGTCCGACATCAGTCGACCGATGATTCTTGAAATCATACACGAAGCAGAACCTGACCGGGGGTTTTCGAAAATGTTTTGAGTTCGAAAGAGTTCGAGTTTGAAAGTAGTAAAATGTATCTTGGATTAACTTTGTCTTTAAATAATGAACAATAATTAATAAATAATATTTTAAGATTTAATATTAATAATTAATAAAATAATTATTCGATAAAATAAACTTTTAATCCAAGATAGGGTTCGAGTATTTACGAAGATATAAAACAATAGTTATTTGAGTATACGATACTACCCGAATGACCCTTCGGGTTTTCGCAAACTAGATACGATATAATAATATACCGCTCCCCGGTCATTTGTATATACGGACCGCTACGACCTCTATTGCTAGAGTCGTTGTCCGAAGAAAACATTTCAATCTAAGTTCAAGGGGTAAAAGCATACATGTACTTATTCAATCTCAATTGCATCAATACTTCGATAAACATAGCATTTGATATAATTGAAAACTACAAACACAACAGTGAAAGTCCTTGTATAGGGATAAGTTTTGAAAAGTAAACTTGCCTTGGTTTGGTTGGGGTGGTCGAGCGTGCGGAGTCGAACGATCTATACATAAGCAATAATCGTTCGTTAGTACCTTAACAATATCTCTTTAATTATGGGGTTTTAAAGGGGTACGAAATTAACTTCACGACTTCGTCTTGTGACTCTCTAACCCCACTATAGGTTCATGACATCACTCGATTATGTTCGTCACTTAATCGACTTAATTTAGTTACCACTTTCGAATCATAACCACTAACCCTAGAATCATGTTCCACTAATCGACTTTTTCCATTTCGCGAATTTTACTCTAGCATTTTTATAAAATCCAAAAATTCATATTTTAATCCAATTCCTTTTGGGTGGTCTTCACCACTGCATTCCCTACATTCTCAAATTTTTCCATGATCCCACATATATTTTTAGGGATTTAAACAAGGTTCACAAGGGGGTCACTTAGTGCAGTCCATAGTCCAGAAACAAAATTCACTCCTCCGGCCATAACTTAAAATCTATACATCACCTAGCCATGAACCTTACATTTACAGAAACTAAATTCAATTATCTTTCCAACAATATATGGTAGGACATCAGGGGACAACATTTGGGGGTTCAAAATCGTGCTACAATACAGGTCAATGTTCCTGGACAAAACTCAGCAAGCACAAACTACTTAGATCAACCATTTTTCACACTTCCACAACATAATCAACACTTAATACACTTAGATCATGGTTCATAACACTCATGGAGATATATATATTATCCATAGTCATAAAAGTCACAATCTCAACATCAAAACTCAAGATCCATGCTATCCAATACATATACAACCAAGATTAGTTCTCAAACACATGGATCTACTACCATACCTTATAAATAATACATAACCAAGAGGGTTTGAGATTTTTATACCTTCTTGAGCACCTAGGGGCCTTGGATAAGCTTTACACAACTCAACAACACCTTAGATGGTCTCCTATAACACTCACAATGCAAGATCTAAAGGAAAAACAAACATGGTTACTATTCACCCAAGCTTTAACAATTTGTAACTTGAAATTGGGTGGATGAAATGGATTGAAATTGCTAACATACCTTGTCTAGATGATTTAGATGACCTAGGAATTATGGTGTGATTTATGAGTGATGGAAGAGGGGGAAGAAGAAATTTTCTTCTCCACTTTATGCCTTGGCCGAGAGCAACACAAGGGGGGGGGGAAAGGAGTTTGTGTTTTGTGTTTTTGTGTTTGGTTGTTGGTGAATAATTGATGTAAAGTGATGTTGGGTGATACATATCATGTAAGTATAGGTAGTACTATCAAGCATGGCCTCATGTACTACTTGTCCCCTTTTTTGAAAAAGCAAGTAACTAGGTACTATTCATCTTCCAATGGCTAACTAGTTTGCTTGATTTCTAACCACCTGGTTGCATGGGCTTGCATGCAATACTACTCCTTGTATTATTATTCTTCCACCAATGCTTATTATTAAATCTTTAATTCGTATCGTATCTTAATTAATCTCTCGTAATAATATTTTGTCGCGTAGAGATTTCCCCTATAATTTCTTAAGTACTTATTGTGTAAATTCCTCGAATGTCCATAATTCCTCGTCATAATTCTTAATAAATCCTTTAATACTCTAACCATTCTCAAATCCCAAGTTTTATAAATACTACTAACAATAAGACTCCTGCCTTCACAATCTTCCTTTATATCTTACATAATAAATGCAACAACGCAGTTTCTCAGACAATCAATTCTATTAATCAACAGGGATTACTAGAAAGGTTCCATAATGATAATGTCACAAGATATTAAATAAAAGGAAATATTACCAAAAATTAGGGTTCTTACATAGAGGAATTTCAAAGATTTTGGTTTTGCCCTTGCCTTGGATTGAATCTTGAGGTGTTGTAGATTTTGAAGGTTTTGAGGGATCAGAAATGACAATTCCTTTCTCCCCCTTTGGTTTCGAGTCTAACTTCTCCCCCTTAGGCTTGGTAGCAGACACCGTTTTCTTTGTTGAGACCTTTGGGTTTGTAGAGGAGACTGGAGGTTGTGAGGTAGGTTCAGGGACTCCCATATGCAGCATCATGGCAGAAATCATCTGTTATTGATTGAGGAGAACCTCAACAGTAGAAGTGCCTTGAGTGTCCAACTTTTCATTCAGCAGGGCAACAGAATCTTTGAGCTCAGCATTGAATTATTTTAGAGAGACCACTTCTGATTCCAAACTGTCCACTTTAGACATAAAGTGTGCAGCCTTGAAATCAGTGAGTGATTGCTCTTTGAGTCTTTATACCTCATACTTTGTCATGTCATGAAGAGGAACATCTATTACTGCATTATCCCCATATTGATTAGCAAACAGAATCTTGATAGCAGCATTGGCAGTAGTAGTCCGTTCTGTGAGTCTATCCATCTGAGATGTGAGCTTTATGATGGATTCTTGTATAATAGGAAGTCTATCATCCAGAGATTTACAGGTTGCTTTGCAGTCTTTGACATTTCTGAAGACAGAATCCAGAGAGGGAAATTCTTTAGTGAATTGACTTTGAAGCTCACTCACTATCTTTGGTGTGGCTTTAAAAACTTTTCAATTTCAGATTTAACTCCCTTGCCTAGGTAGTGAGCATCCTTCAAGCTTCTTTTATAAACATCATTGACAGCCTCATATACTTCACCAGGAGTGAGAGATTTAGCATTTGACCCTAGTAAAGTGATATATTCCTCCCTTATATATTGAAGAGCTTCACTGAGTGAGATGTTGCCATACCCTTGCATCCATGCATCAACATTACCATCTCTTTCGGCTTCATCTACTATTTTCTCTTGTTGTTGCTCAACATCTTACTTGTGACAGAGTAAGATGGCCTCATAGTCAGCATTTGGCATGTTGGAAGTAAAAAGATGTTGAGCAATCTTAGTGAACTCAGGAATCTGATCCATAATTAAGCTTTGAAGTGCTTCAACTGTCAATTTTGGTGGAGCAGACCCTGATCTTGAAGCACTGTCATGTTGCACAGGCTTCAGCCATTGTGACGGAAAGTCAGAGCTAGAGCTAGGCAAGCTAGACTCCTCAGTTACAGATGCAACTTCTGTAATCGGATGGATTGACTCTACTACTATTGTCTCCACAGAAGTGGGATGAGTTACAACAGCAGTTGACACAGACACAGAGTCTCTAGTGAAAACTAGTGAATCCTCTGTGTTTGTAATGGTGTCATTAGGAGATGCCCCAGCATGCATTCCCTCACCATCTAAATGTGGATCCTGGGTGGTGAGCAAGATGTCATGCACCAAGTCACTTGACTCAATTGGCTCACCCAGAGAAGAGAATTCATGGTAATCAATTCCTTGCTCCTTAATCACTTGAGTTGCAGGCTCCAAAGAAATTTGAGTGAGAGATTCTGGAAGAGAAATGTCTTTTAGATTAGATTTTAGCAACTCCCTCTGAGAAATAGAGAGAGTTTCAAGTGTGATGTGCTCTTCACTCAGTGTAGTGCTAGCCTTATCACTCCCATGTGTTGACTCATTACAGGAAGGTGCATTGGGGAGGATGCTTGATTCTATAGATGCACCCTGTTAATAGGGCACATCTAGTTAGCTGTTTGCCCCTGATTTTACAACTTCAGCCATTTGTGTGACTAAAGAGGTGGTTTTCTTTGCTTTCTTCTTATTTGGCCTCTCTAAGGGTGATAACGTGTATTTTATACACGTTTTGTCTTTTATTCTCTTACATTTTTGTTAGTTTCGAATGTAGTATTATCGATATTAATTATATTTTTCATCTTTCAGTGCCTCATGCTTAATTGTTGAGAAGATGGCTTATTTTGGGCATAAAAGCAAAGATTATTCAAGAAGGAAGTTAGAAGATGAAAGCTCGCGATGTCGGGAGGTGTTTAATGTACTATCTTGAAGATTTTGTCTCGAACGGGCAGCTGTACGGCCGTTTAACAGGCCGCCGTACAGAAACTGCTGTGTGTTAAAAGAGAAATAAACATATATTATCCTCATATCTTAACCTACATCTTATTTTTCATCTCTTCTTTGCCTCTTCAAGAACATAATTAGGGTTAGTAGGAAGTAGTTGATTATGAGTAACTAACTCCATAATTTGGCTCAAGGAAGCATCTCTTGTACTAAACCCATTCAATTTAAGTAAGATCTTCTTCATTCTATCTTAATTGCTTGAGTGTATTGTTTATGATTTTGCTTGGAGATTTGTAAGTTGCCTCATCTTGCTCTTCTTGTAATTTCAATTGCTAATTGTTTGTACTAATCCGTAATTGTTAGTACATTCATTATAGTAGCACAAGTTTAGTTTACCTAAATTCTCAAGCTTTAAGTGCAAATACCTAGGTTGAGCTTCTCATCCTTGGGTTTGTCCTAACCTCTCTTTGATTGATTCCTTGATTTGGTTAAATTTGTAGTGCTTCACTATTGGTTGCTAGTATCAAGAGAACTAATTTATGTGCTTCATTAAATTAGTGTTTTTAGAAGAGAAATAAGTAATTATGTGTTTCACCAATTATCTTGGTTAGGTGGAGTTGGATATATTCTTGTTTATTGGGTTGAAGTGCTTGATTTGCTATTATCCTTGGGTCAAATGTCTCTTATCTTGTTAATTTGCTCATTGTGTTGTTGTGTTGGCAAATTTGGATATTAGCCATTAACTTAGTTGTGTTTTTGTAGCAATTTATTTATCATATGCAAGGTGTTTGATAAAACACCTCAACCAAACTCAAAACACCCCATTTACACACTTCTAGATTGTAAGAGATAATCTACTCGAAATCAATATTGATAGTCCTTCCCTGTGAACGAACTACGAAAAACACTACTTCAAATTGGCGCCGCTACCGGGGAAGGCAACAATATTAATTTTGAGTTAATCGTTTCTTATATTTTAGATTTTATCTTTGTATATAGTTTTTTCTTTCTTTCTTTGTTTTTTTTGGTGTGTGTCTACATGTTTATTGGATATAGACATGAACTAACTCTTTCAGGAGACAATGGAGAATTATTTTGGTTGGAATAACGCTCAAGATTTCACCTATGATCAAGAACAATATCAAGATTTTGATTCTTTTCATAATTTTAATGCGTATCAGGTGAATTCTTTATATTCTACAAACTCATGCTATGCTCCTTACCCTCCTAACATTGATTATTCATATGCTTTTGAAAATCAATGTTATGATCCGCAATATAATTCCCAAGACCATCAAGGGTCTTCTTCATCTTCCTTATCATCATTAGAGGAGATGATAAACCAAATGGGGCAAACAACCTCCAACTTGCTTTTGAAAATCGATGCTATGATCCGCAATACAATTCCCAAGACCATCAAGGGTCTTCTTCATCTACATTGTCATCACTTGAAGAAATGATGAAGCAAATGGCGGCAAAAAACCTCCAGTTTTAAAACACCACTTTTCAAAGTATATCCAACTTGGAAGAGCAAATGAGTCAACTAGCTGAAACCGTGAGTCGATTAGCGGAGGTCAATTCTCCTACTGATCACGATTCTTGTTTTGTAATTGATGAAAATGTTGTGCATGACGAATTTTCTTGTTTAGTTGACGATTACCCTAAGCTTGACAATGATAAATTGGATGTTGTTGAGAATCTACCAAATTTAGAAAATATCTTTGAGCTTAATGAATTGGTAGATGAGATAAAAATTGATGAATGTCCAATTAAAATTGAGAAGGAATTTGAGCTTAAGATTGATGAGGTTGAAATTTTTGCTTGGGTATATAATGATCCAATTTGGGAACATTTTTTGAGTCGTAGTTATAATGATTATTCTGATGATTTTTCTAACTACTTTTCTTTTTCAAAGTCTCTTGAAGATGTGAAGATCATAAAAATATTTTTATATTTTTATGGATCGAAGGTATATTTGCACACCTTATTTTTATTATTAATTCGTAGGTATGTGCATTTATTTACTTTTTCACCTCACTAGTTATAATACTTGTATAAATAAGTCGAGCCAACGACAATAAACAAAGCGCTTTTTGGGAGGCAACCCAAGGTACGCATGTATTTATATATTTTTATGCGTGTGTTAGATTTTGTTCCTTGCTTGCATTTATGTAGGGTGTTATGCATATTGTGGGTTTGAGGATTGATCTAAATATTAGTGAGTGGGGATTCCATTTTTCATCTATTTTAATTCTAAGAAAATAACCCAAAAAAAAAATTATGTATTTTTGTGGTGTGATTAATGAATTTTATAATAGATTTTCAAAAAAAAAAATTTAATAATAATGCCCCGCTCAACAATATTAAGTATCGTTAATTATAGTTTTTATAATTTTTAAATTTGTTCCACTCGTGCCTTGATGTGTTTGTTTCATGTTTTCAGGAATTGATATTTTATTCAAGTATTCAAGGATTTGTGGAAATTTTCTGTACAAAGAAAAGAAAAAATAGTTTTTGTAAAATTTTAGGGCTGCACGGGCTACCGTACGGGGTGCAAGCCGTTCAACAGACCGTGCACAAGCCCGTGCAATTTTTTTTGGCGTATGTCCAAGTTGTAGTGCAAATTGAGGGGGTCCAAAAAAATTTTACCCACTTGCTGTACGGGCCGTGCAACTGCAAATTTTTTTTTTCAAAAGACAAAAACTCCTCCGCGCTTCCTCCTTCACTCCACATTCTCCACCACTGTCCAGCCACCCTCCGTCTTCACCATCAACATCACAACTTCATCACTTCCGTTCGCAGCCTTCCTCAATCACCCTCCACCACGAACCCATCTTCAACACCGCCCGCGATTCCAACACCAACAGCCCACCGCCCTTCTTTTTCATCTCTCACCACTGCCTACTTCTTCAACTCTTTCGACATTCACCTTCACGACTCGCAATATCAACCTCCCACCTGCATATTCAGTCTGGTTCCGTTGCCTGGCCTTCTCACTGCAAACCACTTTCCATCCCACTGCATTTCCTTTCATCAACCTCGCAACCACCATCACTATCCCTCTAATCTCCTTATTCCCTTTAATTCACACTAACAGCCGCAGCCTACATCACCACTCCGTTCAACGCCATCACCAGACCACCTCCGAACTACACTTCCCACCATCTTCCCCCCCCCCTCTTCTGTTCTACCGAACAGCCCCCTCCCCTGTTTTTAACGTTACTTTTGATTTATTTTTTTTAGTTTTCTTTAATTTAATTTTACTTTTGTTTATTTTTAATTCAATTTTCATTCTGATTTTGTTTTAATTTTGATTTTATTATTAATTGCTTAATTATTTTATTTTATTTTATTTTAGTTTTTTATTTTATTATTAATTGGTTAGTGATTTATTTTATTTTATTTTATCTTTTTTTTTAAAATAAAATAAAAAAAATCCAAAATTTAATTCTTTTAATTTTTAATTTTCTAAAACTAAGTAATTATTTTATTTTAGTTTTAGTTTTAGTTTTAGTTTTAAATTTGATTTTTGATTTTATTATTATTTTAGTTTTAAAATTTGATTTTTTTTATTAAATACTTAGTTATTTTATTTTATTTTATTTTAGTTTTAAATTTGATTTTTGCTTTTATTATTATTTCAGTTTTAAATTTGATTTGATTTTTATTTTATTTTATTTTTATTTTTTTTAATTGGTTAGTTATTTTATTTTATTTTATTTTATTAAAAAAAACAAACAGTTTTATTATTTATATATCCTTAATTAGTGTTGAAGTGGCTTTGTAGGGTGTGGATTTGGCTTGTTGATTATTTTCGTTGGGATGATTGTGATTGGTGGCATTTATTCAATTCTTGACGTGCAATTTCGGAGTTGTATTTTGACAAATATGAGTGGTGTTCCCGGTCCTTGTTATTTATTTTTAGGGGAGTTCTCTTTCACTCATATCTCTACTTCATTTTTATTGTCATGCATGAGGACATGCCATGTTTTAAGTGGGGGAAGGATTGTTGATTTTGATGTCCGTTTTGTTTGCATTTGATAAATAAGTTTAGTCATGAGCGTGTTTACTTGTTTGTAAAATTTATGACATTGTGAGCTTGTAGCCTTGTTTTCTCCTCTTATGTGTCTAGCATTATCAATTTAATGTGAATCTATAAGTTTGATTCACCTTATTGCACACATACACACTTTAAATGGCATGAAAAGTCTAGATTGTTGTAATTAAATTGTAGACATGACGATTATCTCTTAGAATGCTTGGAATCAAATCGAGAAGATGTTATTACAACTTAAACCTTGTGAGGCCTTGAACAACGATTCTTTTGGCTTGTGTGTTTCTCCTTCTCTATGTGTATTTTTGCTCTAGGGCTTGCATTAAACCTTCATTTATGGAGGCACCATAATAAGGAAATTCTATTTAGGATAATCTTTTAGGCCTTTTTAGCTTGTGAACCATGAAAATAATCCCTAGTCACCCCTTTGAAGCTTAAATCTATGTTTTTCTTCGTCACTTTCCCCTTTTATACATGAGTCATAGCCAAATACTTCACTCTCGACCTAGTTGAGTTAGTTGAGTCTTGGAAACAATTGATAATGAGCATGAGAATTTGGAGAAGTTGTGAAGAGGAAGAATTCTATTAGTTATAAGTGAGAACTAGTTTGATGTGTATATCTAGATGTGGTTCAAAGTTCTTTGTAGTATTTATTTATGTTATGCATTCCCTTTGCTAAAAAATAATAATAAAGGGGATCTAAAAAAAAGAGAAATAGAAAAAAAGCAATCAATTTTTGTACTTTATTTTGTTTCAATTTTCTTGGTAAATGTGGTTGTGTTTTGTAATTGTAAATGAGTGGAGATCTACTTTAGTTTGAGAATTTGGTGTACGAAGAAAGCAAGCGTCATTTGACTCAACTAGCAAGACTTTTACACCTTCCTTGAACTTAAATTTTCACACCTTCACCCTAGCCTCATTACAACCCATTTTATGAATTCCTTGTTTTTTGGTGCAATCCGGAATTTAGGTGGACATGCAAGGTCAAGTAGAGCGCATGCATTCAGACTTGGAGTTGAGTGAAATCTCTAGCCCATACTTGTGTGATACATAATTGAGAGATGTGACATTTTTCACCATACAATTTCATCTTCTTAATGTGAAGCCATATATGCTTTGTGATAATCTTGTCTAGTGTTCACGATTGAAGTACATTCATTCTAGTTTTAATGTCATGGTTACATTTTGCACAAGGTGTGTTATCTTATTCTTGAATTGGTTGTTAGCTCGTTATAGTGGATGACAAGGTGAATAGCTCTATATGTTTGATTTTAGTTACAAGTAGACGACTCGGACATGTGAATGTAGTAGTTAGTTTAATTAATAGGTATTGTTAGTTTCTTATTTGTCAGTGGCTTTTGTGATTTTGTGGGTACATCATCTATAAACCCTCACGAGACCTCACTCGTCCACTAGGGCTACCTAGGGGTTCTAAGGGCTTGTTGCATATGCCAAATGCAACCGTGATCACCTACGGAAGTGGTACTAGTTAGGAGTATATGGTTATGTTAATTTTAGTTTGCTCGGGACTAGCAAAGTTTAAGTGGGGGAAGATTTGATAACGTGTATTTTATACACGTTTTGTCTTTTATTCTCTTACATTTTTGTTAGTTTCGAATGTAGTATTATCGATATTAATTATGTTTTTCATCTTTCAGTGCCTCATGCTTAATTGTTGAGAAGATGGCTTATTTTAGGCATAAAAGCAAAGATTATTCAATAAGGAAGTTAGAAGATGAAAGCTCGCGATGTCGGGAGGTGTTTAATGTACTATCTTGAAGATTTTGTCTCGAACGGGCAGCTGTACGGCCGTTCAACAGGCCGTACAGAAACTGCTGTGTGTTAAAAGAGAAATAAACATATCTTATCCTCATATCTTAACCTACATCTTATTTTTCATCTCTTCTTTGCCTCTTCAAGAACATAATTAGGGTTAGTAGGAAGTAGTTGATTATGAGTAACTAACTCCATAATTTGGCTCAAGGAAGCATCTCTTGTACTAAACCCATTCAATTTAAGTAAGATCTTCTTCATTCTATCTTAATTGCTTGAGTGTATTGTTTATGATTTTTCTTGGAGATTTGTAAGTTGCCTCATCTTGATCTTCTTGTAATTTCAATTGCTAATTGTTAGGGCTGAGCATTCGGTCGGTTCGGTCCGGACCGAACCGAATTAACCGAAAACCGAATAGGCAATATTTTTTGGACCGAACCGGACCGATTTACAGCTTTAGACCGAACCGGAACCGAACCGAAATATTTCGGTCGGTTCGGTTCTATCCAATATAACCGAAATTTTAAGCCCTGCATTATTTTTTTTTTTTTAAACCTGCAGTGATGTCTGTTAACCGAGAATGAAGGCTCTTATATTCATGTCTGTTTTAATCCTGCTTATGATTTTTCTTGTAACACTCCTGGTCATCTTAATGTGGCTATAAAATGTAATTAGTAATTACGTAAATATATGTTATATATATATATAATGTAAAAATATGTTCTAAAAATTTCGGTTTATTCGGTCCAGAACCGAAATATTTTGAAAAGAACCGGACCGAACCGAACTATATTTCGGTCCAGACCGAAGAACCGAAATAACCGGATTTTCAAAAAATTTTGGACCGAACCGAACCGAATTAACATATTTCGGTCCGGTTTTTCGGTTTCGGATCGGTTTTGCTCAGCCCTACTAATTGTTTGTACTAATCCGTAATTGTTAGTACATTCATTATAGTAGCACAAGTTTAGTTTACCTAAATTCTCAAGCTTTAAGTGCAAATACCTAGGTTGAGCTTCTCATCCTTGGGTTTGTCCTAACCTCTCTTTGATTGATTCCTTGATTTGGTTAAATTGGTAGTGCTTCACTATTGGTTGCTAGTATCAAGAGAACTAATTTATGTGCTTCACCAAATTAGTGTTTTTAGAAGAGAAATAAGTAATTGTGTGCTTAACCAATTATCTTGGTTAGGTAGAGTTGGATATATTCTTGTTGGTTGGGTTGAAGTGCTTGATTTGCTATTATCCTTGGGTCAAATGTCTCTTATCTTGTTAATTTGCTCATTGTGTTGTTGTGTTGGCAAATTTGGATATTAGCCATTAACTTAGTTGTGTTTTTGTAGCAATTTATTTATCGTATGCAAGGTGTTTGATAAAACACCTCAACCAAACTCAAAACCCCCCATTTACACACTTCTAGATTGTAAGAGATAATCTACTCGAAATCAATATTGATAGTCCTTCCCTGTGAACGAACTACGAAAATCACTACCTTCAAAGGGTGACACAGGTTCCTCACTTTCTAAGCCTAATTCTACAACCAAGGCTGCCTCAGATAATATGGTTAAAGGTGCAAAAGGAACCTGTTTTCTCTTCTTCTTCTCCTTTTTACTAACATCACCCTGTTGAGAGGTTGATGCAGTGGGCTCACTGTTTGGTAATGTGTTTGGTTGAGGAGGTAAGTTAGCAGGCCCTGGGTCAGCATTTTGTTCTACTTGCATGG